>BRKX01000009.1:61849719-63236385 GCA_026008535.1 Perilla frutescens
ATGCATGGGCCAAATCAAGCACAGGAACAAGGTTTGCAAGATGAAGCAAGCTTCTCTGCCGAGAGAATTCAAGCCCGAGAAAATCGGCAAAGCCCGGTCGGCAGGCCCGGATGAGCTCAAGAAGAAGCCGGCGGGAATCAAGAAGATTTTCAGCGGCAGAAGAAAGTCCGTCGACGCTTCCGTAAACCGCGGGAAGCCGCCGCTTCCCGACAGAGCGCCGAGCATTAGCCAGATGAGGAGATTCGCCAGCAGCCGCGACACGCTGGCGAGTTTTGATTGGACAACGGCGCAGGTAGCGCCGGAAGACGGCGGGTATTCTTGCTCCGATGAAGATAGGGCCTACAGCGACGGTGAGGATGACGTCGTGATCCCTTTCTCGGCGCCATTGTTGATCATTCGGGCCGAAGCCGGCATGGTTGGCGGCTCGGCTTTGGAGCCGAGGAAGGAAATTAATTTGTGGAAAAGGAGAACCATGGCTCAGCCTCAGCCTCTCCAACTAAACGTTGTTAGAGCGTAATTAATAATAATATTAATTATTATTATTATTATTATTATTATATAAAATAGAACGAAATGTAGATTTTAGTTTTCTTGAAAAAAAAATTCAGTTTTGTTCTTTATTTATTATTTTTTGGTGTCATTTCATGATCACGAAATTGTATAAAGGTGTAAAATATTGAAGGAAATTATATAAATATTAATTAGTTTAATTGCTGGCACATATATACACACACACACACACAAGTTGTTGAGAAGGTGAGTGTGACTTGGAACTAATTTTTGCAGCATTTATAATGGTTTATATTGGCATGATCTTTGAATTATATATATAAGAATTTGAGGCATATGGGACATTTTAGAGATGTTCAAAAAATTGCACTGGTGGAACACAAAGTGAATTTTCTCAAGTGAATTTTCTCTATCGGAAAATTCGATGCTACCCTAAGGGTAGCATGCCCAAATTTGTGTTTTTATTTTTTAGTAATTTTTTTTAAAATGTTTTTGTAAATTTTTTTATGGATATATCTTACTTTTAAGTAGACGTTAATTATGTTTGTCCCGATTTTTTATTTCGCCTCCTACTATTTAAATGATAATGTTGTGAAAAATTTCACATGATATCGTAAAAATAAACACCTATATATGTCATTTGCATAATAGGATACGGAAAAAAAACTATGACGAACATAATTAACATCTACTAATATTATCATTTATATCCCTTTTTTTGCAAAAACATTTGAAAAATATTTTTAAACATAAAAAATCAAATTTGGGCATGCTACCTCGAATTTTCTCTATCATGCTAGTGTTAAGATTAGAATTTGGGCCTGAGGCCCAACAAGTTTGTTAGGTTGTGTTTGGAATTGAATGATTCGATTTAATAAGCGAATTTAGAGGATGAATTTTCACATGAGATCTATATTAAAAGTTAGGATAATTACATTTCGGATTAATTTCATGTTTGATCTCATGAGAATATGATAAAACACTTTTAAATCCAACCGTAAATTTTTTGATCTCAAATTTAATTTTCCTAAATATTTTTAGTCACAAATGATATATTTCAACATTTTTAATTCCATAACTAACTGAAAACTTAATGAACATTTAATTTTTGTATCAAAAAGTCAAAACATATTATTTGAAATATTTGAAAACATATTACTTCATATATTAATTTTCTAACTATTAACTCGATCTCTAGCGTTATGACTTCTCAAGAACAACTCCATAAAATCTTTATAATTTGAATTGAATTACTCGAGTTTGATAAATAGACCCCAAGACGTTGATCAAGCCATACGATTCGATGGACTTGATTGATTTGGATCGAAAACTTACTATCTATTTACAAAGAGGCACCCCTATTCTTCATATGTTATAGACCCTCAAGAAACCCATTTCCAATCATTCAAAATCCAGCATTCATGAATACTTTTCTTCTTCCCTAGTAATTGATTGAAAGTTTCGATTATTGTTTTATTCATTCATTGTAATGTCGTTTTTATAAGTCTAATACAACATTGTTAGAAAGTCATATCTTGGAGATGATTACCGAAGTCTGTCATTCGGCATTTTCATCTTGCGGAAAGAGAGTCTAACTTCCGCCTCGACTTATAATCTATATTGTTATTTTGTCCCAATATTTTAAAAGAAAAATCTATAAATTACCCAACAAATTGAAGTGTTTATATCTGATGATGATCAGGCTTTTTTTTATGATTCAAATGAAAGAAGTTTCAACCTCTTAATTCTATTTATCGCACTGTCATTGTTATGGACTATATATAAAAAACACTCTCATTGTTGGGCCGAGACTCCTCATTTTATCAAATGCTTCTTAATAACTCTTCCTCTTGTTCTTCTTGAATTCATTAATCTTTCATTGGGTTTAGTTATACATGTGTTGAGATCTTATGCTATATATGCAACACACAATTCACACATATATAATAGGTGGAAAAAATGTGTTTTTTTCTCCTAGGTGTGCCATGTAAGATATATCCCACATTGTATATTCCAACAATAAACCTAATTACACGAAACCACCATCATCAATATATATATATATATAATTCACCTCTCTCGTAGTAAATCATGCACCTCACCACATCTTAAAAATATCTAACAAATTCTCTATCCTCTCCACCTTTTCAAATTTCAATCTCATTTCCATCTCCTATTTCAATCAAATTTACGACATCCATCACGAGAGTTGATACAATCAACCCTAGACAAGAGATAGAAACACGACACGATACTGATACGACAACAGTACTCAGTACGTAACCCGAACTCCTTGGTATCTAAGAATCTCACCAATAAGCTCCCCTTTACCCGACCCGACATACCGCCCACAAATCTTCCCATCTCTAATAAACAAGAAAGTGGGCACTTCCACCACCTCCATATCCCCCAAGAACTGCATGCAGCTCTCATTCTCGTCGCCGTTCATCCGCGCGAACACCACCGTGTCCTCCATCGACCGCGACAGCTTGATCACGGTCGGGTAGACCTTCACGCACGGCCCGCAGTGCTTGAGCCCGACGTCGAGCACGATCAGCTTGCCGTCGGACTTGTGTTCGCCGATGAGCTTCTCGACGTCCTCCCTCGAGTGGAGCTGCACGACGGCGGAGTGGCTGTCGCCGTAGTAGAGGACGTCGCCGACGAGCTGGTCGGGGCCGATGCCCTCCTCCTCGTGGATCTTCTCCATGCTCTTGTAGAAGCTGAAGTGCGGGACCTGCTCGATCTTCTCGCGGGCGAAGAGCTTGCGCGTCTCCTCCGACTCGTCGCCCATCACGAGGAGGAAGTCGACGTCGCCGCAGTTGCGGCTGAGCTCCACCATGAACGGGTAGATGTTGCTGCTGTTCTCGCTGTCCCTGGCGGCGTACTCCACCACCACGAGGCGGTTCTTCGCCTTGCGCAGGGCTTCGTCGAACTCCTCGATGCTGTGGACCTTCTGCACCCTCTCGTCCCGGTTCTTCTTCTCGACGGCGCCGCCGGTGGCGGCGGCGGCGGCTTTCGGGAGGAAGGGGCTGCGGCGGGTGAAGAGGGTTGTTTCTTGCTTGAGGATTAGGGTTTGTTTTGGGTTTGGTGAGATTGGGAGGTGGTTGATGATGGTGGAGGATTGAGGGTTGATTGATTTGGTGATGGGGGTGAGATATGGGGTTTGTTTGGCTAAGAAATTTGTGAATGTAGCCATGGATGGATGTTGGAGGAGCTGAGTGATGAGATCTTGGTTGTAGAGAGAGAAAATGGAGAGAGAAAGAGAGAGAGATAGAAATTATTTGATGAGGGTAGATTGTGTTTTATCCATGTGGTGGTGGGTGGAGATGTTATGTTATCCACATATTTATGATATTCTAGCTCTAGGATAGATATTTTTCATTTTTTATTTTTTATTTTTCAATATATATGTGCCTATGAATTTTCAACACACAAACAATTATATATATATATGCATATATATATTTCTTCAAATTCTTAATTAAATACTCATTGAATCATGATATACTGTACAAAATTGGGGTCATCATCCGAATTAGTGTGTTTGAATTTTAGCTATACGAAAAGAATTTCCAAGTTGAAAAAAGGGAGTTTTTTTTTATGGGTTAATTGCTAAAAAATTCACTGGAATTTGTAATTCAAACGTGACATCTAAAATGTTACAATAATAATCTGAGCTTTTAATTTGTAGTAAAATAGACACCCAAAAAAATACAACAGCTTTAAAATAGACGTTGTACAATAAAAACAACTCATATTCGATACTGTAAAATTAAATTAATGTATACAAGTGGGAAAAATATTGCGACGTCATAATTTCAATGATCGAAATAATTTTGGGGGTGTCGAATTTGCTACAGATTAAAACGTTGTGTTATTATTGCAACGTTTTAAAAGTCGTTCTTAAATTGCAATTTCCTTCAAAGGTGATGAACTTTTTAGCAATTAATTAACCATTTTTATTTAATGAACTATGTTGTTTTGATTAGATATAATAACATCTATAAATAGAAGTGTTACGTTGGTGCAATTTAAACTAAAAAATATTTACATAAAGGACTAAATCATTTCATCACTAGATCATCCGAAATGAACATATATTATTTTCTCAGTTCCCATTCACAATGAAATTTCTAGATAATTGTTAATTTTTTCAGCGAGAGAAAAAAAAGTTCAATAAGACAACGCAACTTTGTAATGCGTTGCATTTGGCAACATTCATACTTTATTTTCAAATATAATTTTGCCATCGTTGTGACAAATAACTTTTATTGAGAGTAGACAAATATGAAATATATACTCCATAAATTTTATTTTGTCAACCAAAAATTCGAGGCCCAAGTCTAACGCTTTAAAATATCTTCTCGTGACATCACAAAAATTTCGATTCACAATAAATATTCTAATTAAAATTGTTTAAGAGGACTTTTCATGTGTTTAGACGGGACAAAATTGTGAAGATTCAGATTAAAAAATAATCAAACATAAACAAAATTACGTATTTGCCAATAGTATGAGTTTTTACTCTCTCTATATATATATATCTTGATCCATTATACGAAGTTTAACTTGAAGATGATCTCTCAATCTTATTATATGATATTTAATTTTAAACTGGAAACAAAGCAATCATATAGAGAGTAGAGATTCTCTAATTCCAACTTGTGTGTGTGAACTATGAGTTCAATATTAAAATTGTATATTGTTATTTATAAAAATAAAATTTATTATATTATAACTAATCATAATTAATATTTATTGTTAAAAATTAAAATTTAAAAAAATCATATACCCTATGTTTAGAATCATCAATCCCAAAAATCAATTCTATATATTAACTAAAAGAAATGAAAATTAAATATTTAAAAATAATTATAAATCCTAATTGAGTGGAATAATGTTAAACCATAAATAATAATGTAAAATTATACTAAATCAAAAGAAATTAAAATAAAAAAATTTGAGAAATTATAGTTTGGTGTTGTCACATATTCATATTGCATAAATGAGCATTGAAGAATTAATACATATGCACAAAAGGTATATGTGCCCTAGGAAGTTTGGGCCTTATCTTGGGCTAGCTCAACACACGTTGGCTCGGTCATGTTACCGAAATTTTGAAAAAATATGCACAATTTTTTTCCTTTTAAAATTATTATCCAAAATATCCTCATTTTAGAACAAAATTGAAGTGACCAGAATCAAATAAAGAATGATATTTTGGTCTAAAATTTGAAAAAGAGAAAGTTGTACATACTTAAAAAAAATGATTTTTGGCGAAATTTAAATTGACGTAATCATATATATGTGTACTTTTTATGTATCTAATCAAAGTAAGGATGTAATTAATTAAGTTAAAGAAAATTGAGTTGAGTATTGTGGAGCCCAACTTGAGTTAGTGAAATTTGAAGCCAATTTCAAATTTTATTTTATTATTTTTGTGAGTCGATTCCGAGTAGTGGCTAAATTAATTTAATTACACTTATGAACCAAATAATATACAATACATGTTAAAATTTATAACACGGGTGACGGTCCGGATCTAGACATAAATAAAACATCAATAAAATTATAAAAGTGACATTACACATACATATATATATATATATATATATATATATATATTAATTCAAATTAATTCGTTTACGAATTTGACCCGTAAAACGGTATTACAGAAGTTTTGTTATGCCTAAAAACGATGTTGTTGATGATATAATGATTATGATAATTATAAGGATCGTTAAATGAAACCACTATCTAAAAAAAGAATTTAATCGAGATTAAAGTTGAAAATAACTATCTAAAAAAGGAATATAATCGAGATTGAAGTTGAAACTAAGTTTGAGCAATAATTAGGCAGTCAGAAATTCAGTGATTTGCTTTCATCAAAGGTGAAGTGTGTAACTTAAAACTCATAATTATTTGATCCACTTTTTTTTTTCCTTTGAACAAGGGAACTAAAGAATCAGTCATTCTTGCTGCCCATAATTATGGTAAGATTAAATTAATTTTAATTGATAAATTAATCATGGAAATCAGTGAGTAACATGATTTTACACATTTACCCTTATCTCCTATTTTAGGGAGAGATTAGGGTTAAATAATTAAAGTTCACCAATTCTAATATTATATTTTTATTTAGTAAGATGAATACATTGTATAGCTCACCAATTCTAATATTATAATGGGTTCCAATTGTTTAACCATAATCTCTCCACAAAATAGGAGGGAAGGGTAAATGTGTAATCATGTTAGTCGTCCCTAGCTAATTTTTATGATTAATTTATTAATTAAAATTAATTAGAACTTACCAAAATAAAAATTATGGTTAGCCATAATACCACATGGGATTTCATGTTACACTCTCTGAGTTACACTCCGTGTTACACTTTTAAATTATGAATTTTTCTTGTATTTTTTCTTCTTTTTTTTTTGTGATTTAGTTAATTTTATGATTGTTTTTAGAGTTCACCCCATCCAATTAGGATTTATAATTATTTATTCATATTTAACTTTAAATTTTCAATTAATAATTCATATGGTGATTGATTTTTCAAAATTATGTTTTATAATTTTTAATTCATTTTTTATATTAATAAATATTGATTATGATTATTTATATTATAATTAAATTTTATTTTATAATAAATATTATTAAAATTATAAATTTAATAATGAAACACAAAGTATAATACGAAAAAGGATAATAGAAAATTTCAATCCCCGTAATACCGGCATTTTTCACTACCCGTAGAGAATTTTATAGTAGTAGCTCCACATTCTTGATATTTTGATGTCTATTTCGTCGTGAATGCAACTAATGTTGTGATTGTGAATATAAATGATAATAAGTTGAGAAGTATACTTGGACTCAACAAATTTCATTTGTGTGTTGACACGTGCTCAATAGTAATTGAGTATACTTCATCAAGGGACAATAGGAGAATAACATTAATTAGTTATTTTCACGTCATATTTACGCACGTACTCAGAACGCCACATTAGATTTTCAAAACTGAAAAATATCGTATGATAGATTTGCAAAAGTGATAAATAAAAACTAGGATGTATAGATACCTTATTTCAGATTGTCCTCAAATAGTATCCATATTCTGACCCAAACTCATATTAGGTGGGATTAGGGGTGGGTCGATATAGAAAAACTTCATACCATTATCGTACCGAAAATATAGCATATCATCGGTATGTCACATAATGGATATTGATACTGTACTAATATTTCGGTATACTGTATCATATCGAATTATCGACACACTGATATAACGTATCTTACAGATATATCTATGTACCACACCGAAAATTCATGGTATGTCGAAAGTACCAAAAATTCACGGTATGCTGAAAATACCAAAAAATTATTTCCTGTCGAAAATACTGATAAAAATAATAATCATTTCCTATCATAGCTACCGAAAATATTTCTAAAAAAATCAAACTCCAACATAATGAACCAAATATAAATAAGGGCAAATTACAATTTAATTCTCAACATTTGAAGGTTTTAATAAAAATAACCCAACATTTTAATAATTACAATTTAATTCCCAACGTTTGGATATTCTATCATAAATAACCCAATGTTTAATATTAACAATTTAATTCCCAAAGTTTGAACATTTTAACAGAAATGATCCGAAATTTTAGATGAAAAAATCATTTTGGTCATTTTTTCGGCAAAAATGTTAGTCCGTTATATGGGTCTCTAGCTCACTTGAGAGTAAATGACTAAATGTGATTGAAATTGACCGAAGTAGTTTTTTTAGCCAAAAATATTGGGTCATTTCTATTAATATTTTCAAACGTTGGAAATTAAATTGTTAATATCAAATGTTGGGTTATTTCTGTTAGAATATCCAAATGTTGGGAATTAAATTGTAATTATTAAAACATTGGGCTATTTTTGTTAAAACCTTCAAATATTGGGAATTAAATTATAATTTGCTCTATAAATAATTCATATTTGTTCCAACAATAAAACTTCAACACAACAAAATAAGTCGGTATATACCGGTATACTAATATACCGTACCGTACCGAAAAATTGATATACCGTCATATACCAGTATGTTGAGGTATGTCTGTAAAAAATTGATATATCGATACATACCAGCATATCAGTATATGTCGGCATACCGATACACCAATATATATATATATATATATATATATATATATATATATATATATCGGTATTTCGGCCGCGATAAATCGAAAGCTCAATATACAGAAATTTTTAAAACATCATACCATTACCGAACCGAAATTTTCGGTATGGTAAGATATCATATCGAAAATCTCGATATACCGAAAATTCGATATTTTTGTTATTTTTTCGGTACGATAAGCGCGGTATTTCGATATTTTTTCCCACCTAGATGGAATATACTTGTAATTGTTATTGTTTGGGTCCGCACATGAGTATCATCTTTTGGATTTTTACCCATTAAATAGTTTGCAACACACTCATTCGTCTCATGTCAAACTTTTTGATGAATCAAAATTCACCAGATGGATCCTATACTTAGATGCGGATCTTGACTATGTCCCTACATTTATGCAATTGTGTATGAAATACAAAGTAGATTCGGATATGGATATTATCTAACAAGTTAATTTTTACCATCTCAGCGTGACCCAATCTACAAAAATATATAATTATGTGTGAAATGTAAAGTAAAATTAAATATGAATATGAGAATATCGTCACAGATTTTAACCTCTCGGAAAATGTAACATCCATGATTTTTTTTTCATCTATATATAATTTAGGTAAATTCTACCTCCCGTTATAATCCTGGCCCAAATAACCAAAAGGGGGTGAATTTTTGATCAGTTTCTCAATAGACAATAGAGCTTATTGAAGCAGTAGTCACATTATATTATTTCAGTTTTACTGCTAAAACTCTTAACTAAATTGATAATATTTCAACAATTGTCGTAGATGTTAATTATATTAGAAATACGTACAACTCAGAAATTAGATTTACCTAGTATCGAGACACCATATCCAAATTGCATCACTGACATTGTTGTTTTATTAAATAAGCTCAGGCTTGTACGCATCAAAGCGTAAGAAATTGTTGTACATCTTAGCCTCCCCACTACACTAAGTCTAATATTTTCCTTGTTAATTTTGATGCTTTGCATCAACTTACAAGCTACGCATCATTTCCATGTCGCACTTTCCTTACTCTTTGACCTCTCTCTCTCTCTCTCTCTCTCTCTCTCTCTCTCTCTCTCTCTCTCTCTCTCTCTCTCTCTCTCTCATAATAACACTCACTCCCAAGTAAAGCAGCCACGCCCACATCTGAACTTTTTATTGCTCACAAACCACCACATGCTGTTGCTTGCTTTATTTTTATTTTTATTTTTATTTTTTGCCCAAATCATATAAATCAACAATCTATATATGTTCCTTCCATTTAATACTTTTTTTTATTTATATATCTATTGCTTCTTTATTTATTCGGGGGGTAACGCATGCAAAAATTACTATGACAATGTAAAAATCTTCATCAACCAATATTATAAAAGGGAGCAGTACTTACACTTAAACACACTATTAAAACTTGCTCATAAATACAGAGAGGTGAGAACTCTTCTTCTCTTCATATTTCTCTCTCTCTCTCTCTCTCTCTCTCTCTCTCCCCCCCCCCCCCTCTCTCTCTTTCTCTCTCCTCTCACACACACACGCAATGGAGAAGACGTTTGGGCTGAGCCACCTCTTCATGACGGTGTTCCTCCACTGCTTCTCCAACTTCATGGTGGTTCCGGCCCTCACCGATGTCACCATGGCGGCGCTTTGCCCCGGTCAAGACGAGTGCTCCTTAGCCATATATCTCACCGGAGCTCAACAAGCGGTACGTATATATTGTTCAACTACATATATACATATATCACAAAATATTAACCATTATTTTTCTTGAACTATTATTCTAAATTTTTGCACCTAAAAAAAGATTAAATAAAAATTATAAAATTAATGATTTCCGATTATTATTTAAGCTAAACTGTCAGTTTCTAGTAATGCTCCCCCACTTAGATATTTACATAAAGTTGAAGCAACATTGTCATGTAGAAAAAAGTTTTGAGTCAGTTAGAAGCTGTTTTTTTTTTTTGTTACATCTTATGGTTATAAATTATCAACATACACTATATTATATTGTGCGATATTATATATATACATATATATATATATATGTATATAACACGCATTGATAAAAAAAATATAAATTAATTATTAATATTAATTTACTTTTGTACTTCTATTTACCATTTCAACACATTGCTTCATTGTACGATATGCTGCGATCATTGTACACTATTTCATTTTCCTTTAATACTAATAATGTTTATTTTTAAGATAAAGTTGGGTTTCCTCATTAGAATTTCAGAAAATTAAACGAAGAGATTTCTTCACCATTTTACGTCCCTTTTTGCAATAATTAGCTAGAGTGTAAAAATTAAATTGCCACTCTTTTTTTTTTTTACTATTTAGTTACGGTTTTACTGCTCAGACACGGAAAATTAATAAAGAAAAAGGTGATGACGTTTTACTTTCAATTTTAATAAAATTATGAACTGAAAAAATGAAGGATTATAAATCATGTAAAGATTGTAATTAATTGTCATTAATTATATATAGGGAAAAAATGTCACTTTCTCTGAGAAATCTAATAAAATAAAATTAGCAAATTTTCTGATTTCTACCCACCTAAATAATAATTAAATAGAATTTCATGGCTAGTTCTTCCGAATATGTATACAATATTCTTTGCTCTTTTTTATTTTTAACAAATGTTATGGAATTCTAAATACTTTTTCTTAACAAAAAAAGAAAAGTATAGTGTATATATATATATATATATTATTTCCCATTTAATTGTTTAATTAACTCTGAAATCACACAACAACAAAGAATATAATTTCATTAATTAGCACTGAAAGCAACCTTGCTTGGAGGGTTGGATTTATCCTTAATTAGCGTTACTTTCTCTTTTATAACTTTTAGGTTACGACTCCTTTAATCTACATCATTCTTGGTTAAGAAGAAAATATTAATTTAGGATGTTTGATTAATTAATTATAAATTAAGAAGAAAAAAACATAAGTAATTTATTTCTTGGAGACATTTTCAATTGTAGTCTTATCAATGTTAGTTCAAAGGTTAATATGATATATATTTCTTTAAAAAAAATTGTGCAAAGACGATTCTATATTGATCAAAATTCGTGAAATGAATTATTGCACTAGATTTGGACATTTTTTTAAAAATATTTTTTCCATTACTCTGAATATAATATTTTACTTGAGTTGGGGATTCATCTCATGAATATTGTTTCCCCATGAGACAATCTCAAAAAAATTAAATAATACTCATACGTAAATTATAATTAATATCTTGGAACAAAACATATCCTAAAACAAACACACCCACGCACATGCACGAGTGATGGGATCCTCTATTGTATCTTTCAAATAATTAATTAATAACTAAAAATTAAATACTAAATATTAAAACAATACAATACGCCTTAATTAGGTAGTGATCGATCAGATGATTAATCATAAATAACAAATGAAAAATTATACTCGAGCACAAAATATTAAAATAAAAAAATTAAAAATCAAACTTGGAGCACAGAATGTAACACAAAAGATGCGGTGTAGGGTACGTGAAGATGGAAATTAATTAATTAAATGAAACCAAATAGGGGGCAAGTGATCTCCTTGGCAAGCAAGACACACAAAGTGGAAGCCCACATTTATTACTTTATGTCTACTCAAATTCTTGCCAATTTTACAAATCTCTCTCTCTCTCCCCCCTCAAATTCTTGCCAATTTTACAAATCTCTCTCTCTCTCTCTCTCTCTCTCTCTCTCTCTCTCTCTCTCTCATATGTAACGCGGCATGGCACCAACACAAGCCGTGCACATGTAAACTATACTAACTACGTCACCTTTAATTATTACTTTTGCTAAAGCTATCAAATTTTGTTTCTACGCCTTTTTTACCTTCGCTTCTTCAGATATCTTTTTGCCCTAACTAGCCATAATCTTTTAAAAAAGTTATATATATTGATCAACTAAATGGAATACATTATTTTTATATATATGCATCAAAATGTACATATTTATTTGATTAATTACATTTGATATATTTCCTCATGTACATAATATTGATTCCTATCCCTCCTAGTTTTATAAGATTCTAACTTAGAATGTTGAGGAATAAGTGCTAGCTACTTCATTAATAGGGATACAAATTAATAATTAATGGTTATTAATTAATTTTCTTTTGTAGCCTTTTAAGTGTAGGACCCTAGCTAGCTATAATATCGTGACACACCAATTAAATAATTAAAATCATATATATATATATAGGTCTCAACCAAATTAATTCCAAACCTATGTGATATCTAGTTGAGCGATTGGTCAAACTTTGTCATGTTCATCATGTAGGGACCTATCTAAAACACCAATGCATACAATTAAGAGCCATTTATTATAGATTATTTTCCTAGAGTGGTAGGTACTAATATAATATAATATAATACTATACTATCATATATATAGCCAATCTATTTTTTCGTGTTATGTTTCATCTAATATAATATATTGTAATAATAATATAATATTACTATATTTTACACGATTTAAGAGCTAGACGATATAGGATCTTGGTTTGTTTTTTTTTTTTTACTTATACACCTCGTCTGTAATTTTGGCAGACTACGTGAATATATGAGGAGGATAATCATATTTAAGTTGTGTTTTGAATTAAATTAAATATTGTGGGTGATTAGAAATATGAAAAGAAAAGACAGTGTAAATCACCAATAACTATATAACACACTTTCTTATGTGTAGTCCACCTGCATTGCAGCATGCATTGAGGTGTGCCCCAATTCTAATGTTCTATCATTTTTTCAAAGAAATCTTGTATATTTATGCATATATATATATATATATATATATATATATAGTTTCAACATACATATACATCCATCGAAAAGACTATATATTGAATTATGCAATTATCAAATATTTTTATATAGCTAGCTAATTTCGTAATTTGGACAACAGAAAAGTAGTTGTGGACGACAGCAAGGAACCCAATGTCACTCCTCTTCCTTGCACCCCTTTTTGTTTACTCTCTCTCTCTCTCTCTCTCTCTCTCTCGTGATAAAATTCTCTAGTCCATATTTCATGTCCCACTATGAAATTTAATATTTTAAAAATATTTATTACAAAAATAAATTTTATTATAGTATTACAGATCATAATCAACATTTATTGTTAAAAATTGAAATTTTTATATACCATACTTTTGGAATAATCAACCATATTAATCGATTATATTCTAAAAAAAGAAATAAATATTAAAAAATAAATTTAACCCTAATTGGGTGGAATGAACCCTAAATAATAATTATAAAATTAAATTAAGCCATATCAAATTGAAATTGAAGAAAAACATGAATGAAAATAGAATAAAAATCAAAATGATACACTAAATGGGACAATTAAGTGGGATAGAAGATTTCATTTGCTCTCTCTCTCTGATCAAAATCCACAAGACGGATAAAGATTCGAATTTAATTCATATTTAGTGGCATATTTTTTATAAATTAAATGATAAATATTATTAATACTAATACTAATAATATGTAAATTGTGCAGATAATTGGATTGGGATCGCTAATGATAATGCCTTTGGTTGGGAATCTTTCCGACATTTATGGAAGAAAAGTGATGCTCACAGTTCCCATGACTCTCTCCATTTTTCCTCTACGTACGCAACTTTCACTATCTCGTTTTAATCATGTTTATATTAATTAATAATTGTCTAATTATTCTGTCACACTTGTGTTTCAATATTTAACTAATTGAGTTATCGTTTTGGATTCGAAAATATTTATTTTAATCACCACTAATTAGGCAGCTGCTGCTATTGATTGATAATATTAAGTTTTAGGCAGTTTAACCTAAAAAATATTGATTAGAATAATACTCACAACTTTTTTATTTTTTTATTTTTTTCTCTCATAAGACCGTCTACTTTACTAATTACTCCCCTATCCGGATTATATAGTCCCTATTACTATTTTGGGATGTCCCAAATATATAATCTAATTACTATAAGTAGCATTAATTTTCATAATAATGTACAAATACACTCTTATATATAATTAATTCTTGAAAATTAAAACACTTAACCATTTAAATTTTGAAAGACATGCATAAATATTAAAGAAGTGTATCATTGGAAGTTAACTTTAATTTCTTATTTTTATAAATATTTTTAATTTACGTGTAATTAGAAAAAAGACTATATAATTGCGAGGGAGAAAATTTCATTTCGAAAAAAGTGAATTGAACATAGTTTAGTTGTGAGAATCAATCCTTATGTGGCACAAGAAACCCAAAAACACAAACCTAAGTGTCGGTTTTCTTTTTGAACGAATATTAAGTGTGAAGAGGGAAAGTTGAAACAAATAGTAAATAAAATAAATAAAAACTAGAAAAGAGTTAAAGTATATTCAGAAAAAGGTCGAATAAAGCGCTTAAAAAAGAAAAAGGGAAAAATAAAATAAAATTGTACTGCTGCAATAGTGCTTATAGCTTTTTACTCATAAATATTTTCTTACTTAAATAGGAAGTATAGTGTTTATACTGCGACAGCTTAACTTTAAAGTTAAAACAGTCCCATAAATTCATTCTCAATTAAATAAATAGAAATAAAAATAAAAAGAAGAAGTAAAACGTTAGCAACTTATAACAATAATACTCATTTTATATTTAGTAGCAATTTTATCCCAACATTTCATTATTGTAACAATTCTACCCTCCGCAAGATTTTCTGACAGATGAAGCTGAGTTATCAAATCGGAGAACACGTGGACAAGAAAAAAAATATTACACATAAGCCAAAACGGCGTGGTCCGGAAAGTCAAATAAAACCCAACCGTCAAACCTCCCCTTGGATACCGAAAATTCATAAATTTTTACAAAAAGACGATAATTTCTAGAAAATTTTAACATATTATGTGGAAAAATAGCAATATTTCTTGTTCGCCGGCTTGGTGACTCGGGTTTTAGTTGTCGGAAAAACTTGCGAATGATAGAATTGTTAAAAAAAAAATGAAACGTTGGGGGTCAAATTGCTACTAAATATAAATTGGGTATGGTTGTTATAAATTGCAAATGATTAAAAATTAAGTATAGTTTACCCTTAAGAAAATCATAGTCATCCTCTGTTTCAAAATAGGTCTTCTATTCTCGTATCATCAATACAAATTAGGTGTGTAAAACTAAGTAATCATAATACACAATTGGCCTATTTTGAAAATATAGTAATAGGAAGTGAAACACAATTTTAAAATTATCATAAAATTTGAAATGAAAATGAAGCAAATAATTAAATTTAACCAATGTGTGACAGTGATTCTGGCCTACAGCAGAACAAAATATTACTTCTACGCTTATTATGTGCTCAAATCTCTGATTGCAATGGCCACTGAAGGAAGCGTTCAGTTCCTTGCTCTTGCATATGTGGTAAGAATCCACTCAACAAAAATCTTTCCAAATCTCAATATTTTCTATAATCATCAATCAAATTTAAGCTAAAAAAAATAAAATAATAGAGCAATGTTTGGTGTGATTGCAGGCAGATAATGTTTCAGAGAGCAGAAGGGCTGCAGTTTTCGGCATCATGTCTGGCTTTGCATCTTCTTCATTCGTCTTCGGGAATTTTTCGACTCGATTTCTCTCCACTTCAGCCGTATTTCAAGTACTATACTCTAGCTCTTGTTTCATGATTTCATCACCCTTCTCCTTTTTTTTTTAATGCACGTGCAAAAAAAAAACTCGTGTCAGACTGTCTGAACGAACGTACGTGTGCATGTATAGGTTGCAGCTGCAATGTCGGTTGTGGCGTTGGTTTACATGAGAGTGTTTCTTCAAGAATCAATGATGAATAGCACAGAAGAAAGTACTGATTGTCTTCTTGAGAAATCTCCCTCCAAAAAATGGAGCCTTTTCAAGACTCTGCCCTCTCTCAATGAATCCATTTCCTTGTTGAGGACTAGGTAAATAATTCAAGATTTTTATTTAAGAATATAATGTGTTTTATGTGAAAAAGAAAATTGTGTTTTTTCTTTTCTTTTTTTGTGTTAAATTTGGGTGATTAATGCCTAAAATCTGCAGCCCCACCTTTTCGAAAGCTGCTACGGTTGCATTCTTCATCAATGTTGCAGATGTTGGCCTCTATGCTTCATTGATGGTACACAACATATATATACATATATATACACATATAGATTCATGAATAATATATGTTACATGTTTTTATTTGATCACCATGCATGCATGCAGTACTACTTGAAGGCTCAATTTCACTTCAACAAAGATCAATTTGCTGATCTTATGATAATTGCTGGAATTGCAGGAGCAATATCACAGGTAGGTAGTTCTTCATGCATTATATATATATATATATATATACACAATTTCTTATATATATATATATATATATAGTATTGAATAAAGTGTGACTAACTAAACTTTGGATTTGAAATATTAATTTCAGCTTATTCTGATGCCCATATTAACTCCCTTGATGGGAGAAGAAAAGATGCTTTCTGTGGGACTTTTTTTCAGCTGCGCTCATGTAAGGATCAACCATAACTATAATCACAATAATTAACAATTTCTTCATCTCATTCATTACAATTTATTGATGATAATTAAATTCATCTCTCTCTAACTATATATATGTTTTCTGCTTAATTTGCAGATGGTGCTTTACAGCATCGCTTGGGCACCTTGGGTACGTTCATACGCCCTAAACTTAACCCGTTGTTCGTATTATACAAAGAAACTATTTTATTAAAGGCTAATTTTGCAGGTACCTTATGCATCAGCAATGATATCGGTCGTGGCTACATTTGCTCTCCCTTGTGTAAGACAACACTTTTTCGATTTTCAACCTCACTGCTTCATATAAATCTTTCTGTGCTGCATCTTCTTCAAAGATAATATATACATACACTTGCATTGCAGCTGCGTAGCATTGCATCCAAGCAAACTGGACCTAGTGAGCAGGTGATTTTTTTATAAATTTGATCTAAGTCAGTTATTTAAAAACTTGTACAAAAAAATATTACTCAATGTGTATATTTAATTTAATTTTCTTCTCATTTGATCTGTCTCAGGGGAAGGTTCAAGGGTGCATCACAGGCATTTGCTCCTTCGCCAGCGTCGTCTCGCCTCTTGCTTTCAGCCCCTTAACTGGTAATTGAGCAAATTAAAAAACAGTTATATATATATATAGTACTATAGCAAGAAGAAAATCATTCTAAATTTCTAATGAATCTAATTGAACTTTTGTTTTTAGCTTTGTTTTTATCAGAAAATGCACCATTTAACTTCCCAGGATTCAGCATTATGTGCTCTGGCTTAGCTGCTGTAAGCCCCTCATCACCTAAAAATATTAATATGAATACATATATATATACATAATTAATTTATTACTTATTATATTTGTTGGTCGTGTACGTACGTAGATGATAGCGTTCGTGCAAAGCACGACGATAAGGCCGCCTCCGACGCCTTCCAAGAGTTGCTGCAATGACATTGGCAGCTCCAGTGAAAGCAGTGAGCCTTTAGTTTGAGCAAATTGTTGCTTTAATTGAGCAGTTCATCACCTAGCTCCCCTGTTTATATATATTTATATAAATATATATATCACAAATTCAAAAACTTGTTTATTATAATCTTGGAAAAATGATGAATCTAGTAAGCAGAGAAGGCCACATTTTATTGAAGGAGGGCAGCTTAATGGAAATTTGAATCTGCAAGTTTGAATAGCAGTAGTAGTATGTAATTTTTTTTTATAAGCCTATAGGTATTATT
Organism: Perilla frutescens; assembly: GCA_026008535.1. Classification (NCBI taxonomy): domain Eukaryota; kingdom Viridiplantae; phylum Streptophyta; class Magnoliopsida; order Lamiales; family Lamiaceae; genus Perilla; species Perilla frutescens. The sequence goes on from BRKX01000009.1 coordinate 61,868,166, forward strand.
AATTTGGTATGTATGTAATTTTTCTTTGATAATTTTCAATTATCATTTAGAAATGTAGGGATTGTGTGAAGCAGGCGGGGAAGAAATTTGGTTATTGTAAATGAGATTAGAGCTGAAAAACTCCCTGCCATGTATGGTATATATATAGGAAATTTGAAGTCCTAATTACCCCCACAAGCATCAACTGAAATCGTGTATTGCATTTTCGTGTTGAATTTACTATTGCACGATTATTATTTTTATTCGATTTCAATTTCTTGTCATTTAATTAGTTTAATTTCACAGGTGTTATTTAGCTGCATCATGCCCAATTGAGGTATATTATGATTTTTTTAATACTTAATTTTCAATTTTTGGTTATTAATTAATTATTATTAGAAAAATACTTAAAAATTATAATAAAATATAATTCAATAATATTGGCGTATGCTTGAAAACAAGTGTAAAATTAAACTAAAACACAAGAAATTCAAATAAAAAAAAATTAAAAAACATATGATTATGCAATAGAAAAACGCAAGACGCGCGGAAATGCAATACACGATTTCATCCCCACAAATAGAGGTGTTCATCGGTTACTAAAATCAGAAATCGGATCATCATTGTCCAACCATTACCTAAACCATGATTAATAGGGCAGGTCTTTTGTGTACTGAGTGCACATCAGACGATCAACGTATTGACCCGGTCAAACCATTGACAAAAAAATCCGTCAAAATTAATATCATTTATAATACTGAAAAGTATCATTTCAAAGCCCAAAAAGTATCATTTGTATCATTCACAAGTATCATCCAATAAAGAAAAAAACTGTTAAAATCAGTATCAATTAAAATACTAAAAAGTATCATTCAAAATTAAAAAAAAAAAGGTATCAATTATATCTCTAAAAAGTATCACCCGTTTTGATGATTTTTTTTGTCAACACGTTGACCGTTTAATGTACATCTTATGTACATCAGTATTTACGTGATTAATAAGGTTTGGTTTCGTAATATATCAAATCGTTGATTCAATCTCCTACTACGAATAGTGTGACATCTCATGTGGCACCGGGAATCTCACGTGATGAAATCAGTATGGTCGGTTACAACAACGGTCAACTTTTCGGTTTTATTTATACTAAATTATTAAAAATTTATGATTTTTTAAGATTGTACATGTGTAATTATTAATTAGATTAGAATAATATTTGGGAATTTGAAGAAGCTAGAGCCCACAGTCAATGAAGAAATTAAATTAAATCCCATTTCTACACGTATCCAAATAAAAGGCATGCATGCCTAACTAATTAACTAACTAAATTACCCTCCTCCTCCTCCTCCTCTCATCGTATTTCACAATTCCTCTCCAACATGGGCGACGGCGGAGACACCTCGCAACCACCGCCCTCCGCCACGGCCCCGCCAGAACAAATGGGCCCTACAAAAGACACAATCTACCTCCACGGTGACCTCGACCTTAAAATCATCGAAGCACGATGCCTCCCCAACATGGACATGCTCGTCGAGCGCCTCCGCCGCTTCTTCGCCGCCCTCCGAGCCTTCCAGAAGCCTCTGACCCCTCACCGCCGCCGCCGCCGCCCCAAGCCGCACAACAACAACAACAAGAACATCATCACCAGCGACCCCTACGTCACCGTCATCCTCGCCGGAGCCCGGGTCGCCCGCACCCGCATCATCTCCAACTCCCAAAACCCGGCTTGGAACGAGCATTTCAAGATCCCCCTCGCCCACCCCGTTTCTCAGGCAAACAACAGCATTAATATTATCAAATCATCATTTAAATCTCAGACACACACACACACACATATATATATATGTATGTATGTATATAATGCAATGCATGCAGATCGAGTTCGAGGTGAAGGACAACGACGTGTTCGGGGCGGACCTGATCGGGATGTCGTCGGTGGCGGCGAGCAGGATCGCCTCCGGTGAGGAGATCGATGAGTGGGTCCCGCTGATCGGGGAGCACGGGAGGCCGTACAAGCCGGAGACGGCGCTCCGGTTGAAGATAAGGTTCACCCCGTTCGAGGCGAACCCGGGGTACAAGAAGGGGGTGACAGAGACCTACGGCTTGAAAGAGAGCTACTTCCCGTTGAGACACGGGGGCAAGGTTGTAGAGAAATGTGTTTTATTAATAAACATCGATCATCTTCTATAGGGTGAATTCATAACCGAGTAAATTTCGATTTTGGTGCTACAGAGTAATCATTAGTTCACTTTTGGTTCTGATATATATTATCATTTTTTTGTCCCTTTTCAAAAAACTTGTCCAATTTTAACCCCACGGGTTTATAATTTTCGAATTAGGTCCCACGATTTTAAAGCTAAAAGTTGAACCAAAATTGAAATTTACTTATTTTTGGGCCAAAAATGATACTATCGGGACCAAAAACAAACTAACGCATGTCCTGTGGGACTAAATTCAAAATTTGCTCATACATAGCCTAACATCGAAAACAGATGTGGGATAACTAATATGTGTATGTATCTAATAAAGGTGACGTTGTATCAAGACGCGCACGTGCCGGAGGGGATGCTACCGGAGATAGGGCTCGACGGCGGAGGAAGGTTCGAGCACGACAAGTGCTGGGAAGACATATGCCACGCGATATTGGAGGCGCACCACATGATTTATATAGTGGGATGGTCGATATTTCATAAGGTGAAGCTAGTGAGAGAAGCAACAAGGCAGTTGCCAAGAGGGGGGAACCTTAATTTGGGAGATTTGCTTAAGCACAAGTCTCAGGAAGGAGTTAGAGTGCTCTTGTTGGTTTGGGATGACAAGACTTCCCATAGCAAGTTTTTCATCAATACTGTGAGTTTTCTGGAGTCTCGTTTTACGGAGAAAGAGTCTGACTCTTGCCTCGACTATCTCGTTTAATTTTAATTATATTGCATATATGAATGTGAACATTAATGTTTGATTTGTTTGGTTGCAGACAGGAGTGATGGATACTCATGATGAAGAAACTAAAAAGTTTTTTAAGCACTCTTCTGTCACGTGCGTGCTTGCCCCTCGTTATGGAAGCAATAAGCTTAGCATTTTCAAGCAACAAGTATGTTTAATTTTCTTCTCTTCTCATTCAATTCTCTCATTTTCATCCAAAAAATCATTCGCAAAATCTTAGTCATGAGACGGTTGCACACTTGCACCTAAGGTCTTATGTGCCGCGAGCGCGACTCGGCCTATGAAAAAAGAAAAACATCGGAAGAAATATCATTTCTAACCTTGCGAAAGACTGAAAAATATTGGTCTGATACTTGGATTATATGAAATTAGGGTTTATTACATCTAGGTGTGTGTAATTATTTTTTTAGAATTTCATTTCATTTAGAGCTTATATATGCATGAAAAACGTACATTTTGTATTTTTTGTCCATATTTTTTTGTCCCGGCATGCCCACGCGATACTTTAAATGAGAGATTATATAAAAAGACCTTTAATTTGATATTTTGTTTTAGTTAATTAAATTAAAAGTGAGAAAGTTACAATCATTTGAGGTTTTAAAGTAGTTTAATTTCATGACGATGTCATTGCTCATATTGCGGTGACATCATTTTCTTTTCTTTTTCTAATTTTCGCTATATGGGCCGGCTTTCGGCCGAGTTCGGGGCGAACCGGCCCGTCCCAAAACAATTTTGGTACCTCAACATTTAATTTTTAAGTTATTGAACGAGTTCATTTACATTTATTTTGTTTTATTAAGCAATTGCAGACGTTCTAAATTACTCTACATTTAGGTTATTTTGTCATTTCACTATAGTAGCTTATATATATTGTACACACATTCAAATACACACACACACACACACACATATATATATATATAATATGATAATTGATACATCAGGTGGTCGGAACAATTTACACTCACCATCAGAAATGCGTGATCGTGGACACCCAAGACCACGGCAACAACCGTAAAATCACGTCATTCATCGGCGGTCTCGACCTCTGCGACGGCCGCTACGATACGCCGGAGCATCGTCTTTACCGTGATCTCAAAACTGTGTTTCACGGCGACTATCATAATCCCACACTTGGTGTAGGTCTAATTACTAACTAGCAACTGCTACTGCATGCATGCTCCCTCTCTCTCTCTCTCTCTCTCTCTCTCTCTCATGTGGTTCGATTATATATAGCCAGGAACTAAGGGGCCACGACAGCCATGGCATGATTTACACTGCAAGATAGAAGGTCCGGCTGCTTACGACATACTCACAAATTTCGAGCAGCGGTGGAAAAAAGCCACGAAATGGTCGGAAATTGGACAGAAATTAACACGATTCTCACGTTGGCACGATGCATTGATAAAGATCGATCGCATTTCTTGGATTAAGAGCCCTTCCATCGCTGTTCCAAATGATCACCCTTTGCTGTGGGTTAATGAGGAAAAGGATCCCGAAAACTGGCATGTTCAGGTTAACGGCAAAAACTAACTTGTGTCGGACCCTCGTTAGGCGGAGTAAATTTCGATTTTGGTTCCAAAAAACATGCGCTTAGTCCATTTTTCTGTCCTCGTACTATCATTTTTTTGTCATTTTTCAAAAAAATTGTCCGATTTTAGTTTCAAGGGTTCATGGTTTTCGAATTTGGTCCCACGATATGATTTTAAGGACAAAAGCAGTACTAATATTGAAATTTACTCAATCTGGGACAAAAAAATGATACTATCGAGATCAAAAGCAGACGAGCGCATGCCTGTTAGACCAAAATCAAAATTTACTTTAATTATTCCTTTCTTTATTTCATTTGATTTTAACTTAGATATCACTTATCATTTCCGCAGATTTTCCGTTCCATTGATTCAGGATCGCTCAAGGGATTTCCCAAAACTGTCCGTTCAGCAGAGGAGCAAGTAAATTCTAGCTCAATCATAATTATTTATTTATTTATTTATTTTTGTTTTTTGGGGGGTATTTTTGTTAATTAATTAATTAATTAGTGAGTTTTTTTTTTAACTTTTTTGTAAAAATTAAGTAATTAACATATGGGTTGATTTCCAGAATCTGGTTTGTGCGAAGAACTTGGTGATAGATAGAAGCATTCAAATGGCTTATATTCAAGCAATTAGATCTGCTCAACACTTCATTTACATTGAGAATCAATATTTCCTTGGCTCATCTTATGCTTGGCCCTCCTACAGAAATGCAGGTAACTAAACTAATTACAAGCTTCAATTCTTTAATATATTTTAGTTTAATTTATTTGTGTTTTCTGGGGAAGTAATTATTGGATACTTCCATAAAATTCAACTTTGGAATTAAGAACCCTTTAACATGAATAAGTGTTTTTTTTTTGGGTTTTATGTCTGATCCGAATAGGTGCAATAGTTCAAAAAGATATATATATATACCGTTTGCGTGTATATACTACAGTAATTGCAATATACATCTTGTTTTTTTATCATGTATATAAATATATATATATATATATGTGTGTGTATATGTATACAGGCGCAGACAATTTAATCCCAATGGAACTGGCATTGAAGATAGTGAGCAAAATAAGGGCAAGAGAGAGATTCACTGTTTATATTGTTATCCCAATGTGGCCAGAGGGTGTTCCTAGTTCCGCCTCTGTACAAGAAATCCTATACTGGCAGGTTAGTATCCGACGTCGTTTCACTCGTGGCGATATATATATTACGATATAAGTGGGGGTCAACCATTTACCTTTGGCGATGGTTAAGTTAATTAGGGCTTCCTATCTTATATGTCTAACAATTTGGTCCGACCTGCCGGATTCGGACGGACAGCAAAAAGGGGCTACCCAATGTTGCCACCTGATGAATGTGGGCCCAAGGGGGGTTGCCACCTGGCAGTGGGCCTTGGTGTGGGTTCCCACCCGAATGTGTGCCGTCCGGTTTGAAAGGGGATGGATTGTTACAATATCCCATCAATTCCACATGAAAGTGTGGAAGGGTATATACTCTTTACCGTTAACGACGGTTTTGGGTTAAGTTAGGACTACCTATCTTATATGCCTAAGAGTATACATGTGCTTCATAATAATTTCAATGATGTTTTGATTAATGTTGGTCGTTGCAGGGACAAACTATGCAAATGATGTATGAAATCATCGCCAAAGAAATAAAATCTTCTAAGCTTGAAAATGCACACCCAACAGATTATCTCAATTTCTACTGTCTTGGCAATCGAGAGAAGTATGAGAAACAATCAAGTGGGAGTAGCCAATCCTCATCATCATCTGTAAATGTAGTATTAATTCACTAACTATTCATCAACATTTATCATTCTTGATTTTCATATATATGTATATATATATATAGCTATATATAGCTCTTAATTTATTTCTAAATAAACAACAGGAATCAAGTAGAACAAAATCTGGCCGGTTTATGATTTATGTCCATGCCAAGGGAATGATAGTGGACGATGAATATGTAATAATCGGCTCGGCTAACATCAACCAACGCTCTATGGCCGGCTCGAGAGACACCGAGATCGCGATGGGAGCTTATCAACCCCATCACACCTGGGCCAAGAAGAAGGCTCACCCGTTTGCTCAGGTTAGCAGGCAGTACTCTTGAGTAGCGGCTGCGGGTTCCCTTGTCATAAAAATTAGATATATGACCTAATATGGTGCGGGTATATATATAGGTGTACAGGTACAGAATGTCGCTCTGGGCAGAGCACTTGGGAAAGATCGAGCCATGGTTTGAGGATCCCGATAGTGAGGAGTGTGTGAAGTATGTTAACGAGGTTGCGGAGGAAAACTGGAAGCGATTCACTGCGGATAAGTTCACTTCATTACAAGGTCACATTCTTAAATATCCGGTGGAGATTGATGGTGACGGAAAGGTAAATCCCATGAGAGGATTTGAAACCTTTCCGGATGTTGGTGGTAAGGTGTTAGGAGCTCCGACTAATCTCCCCGATGCTTTGACTACCTAGATATATTATTATAATGAGATATAATCAGTGACAGTCATACGAAAATGTTTGGGGATATCACTGCACTATCTATATATTAAAAAAAATCGTCATTGGTCAGGGGGCCAAGGCCCCCAGCCTCCTCCGGGATATAATTATAATTATAATGTGTTGTATCTTTAGGTATATTGACAATTTTATTGTACTACTATTATACATTATCATCTCTGACCATGTAGAGCAATCAACACATTAATCTTTTTAGTTTTCTTTTACGTTCAATTTCTTGTGTTTTTGGCTTTTTTTTTTAATTATTACTTAGATTGATTGCCTAAAACAGCCTTATATTATATATTTATATCCCCTCCCCATTTAATATGTTCACGTAGCATTTTTTTGCATTTTTAACATGCATTAGCAATTTGTTAAAATTGAGATTTATCATTCTAAATGTTGGCAAGTTGTGTTGTCATGACGACATGATAATTACGACACGACATAAGATAAGTCCAAGCACTAACACAACACGATAATAATATGTTCCACATGTCGGCATGACATGACATGAAAAAATTAAAATTATTGCTTTACTAAATTAAATTACTTTAAACTATAATATATATTACACAATAAGAATATTATAGAAAGGCTCGTAAAATAAATAAAAAATACAAAAATATTTAATAAATTATCGTGTCGACATGATATGGTCACAAATAAACCAAAATGCTAACCATTTTCATGTTGTGTTGTTATCATGTCGACACGAACACGATAAACCAAAATGCTAACCATTTATTTGCTAGTTTACGAGTGAGTTTGAAAACAATATAACAATGAGCTGATAAACAGAAATCAGATATACAAATTGTCGATCAATAGAAAAATTAACCAATTTATTTGACAGTTACTTTTCCTACCATTCCAGCTCCTTGATGAGGAGCGCAGTAAAAACTGTACGTCCCTTTCTCTGTCAAAGTGACGTCGTACGTGTCGCCTTTGGCGTTCAGCAGCTCCTCTTCCGGCATTGATATCTTCGACGCATCGACCCCCGCCGGAACTTCATCTTCATCGAAAACCACATTGTGTGGGTACCCCGCATTGTTGAAGAAGATGATTTTCTCACCCGCTGCCACTTCGAAGTTTTGAGGGACGAAAACCAGGCCGCCATCGTCACTCCCAAGAGTGATTTGTATGGCCGTGGCATTGCCTGCCACTACTGCACCAGCAGCAGTGGCGGCAACTACTGCCACGGCCAAGTCCTTTAACGAGGCCCTCACCACTAGGTTGCACGTCATTCGGGCAGCGACCAACCTTGTGGTGGTGACCCTAGTGGTAGGGGGAGTAGCTTTAAGGCTGAAGAATGATGCCATGGTTGTGGCATGTGAAGTAATAGTGGCCATTCTTAAGCAATATGAAGGAATGGGGTTTTTTTTCTTTCTAAAATAGTAAATGATCGAGTTTATATGTGGGATGAGGGAAGGTCTAATTTTGTAGGCCTAGTATGTGTGGTGTGTGTTTGTGGACAAGTCATTGATCATGCATGAATGGAGCAATGGGGCTATCTATATGGTAAGAAATTTTTCTTGTGATTGAGCTAGGTCTAGTGTGGAATATACTTGATGTAATTTGGATGAAATTTTTACTATCTAATTGTTTCTATTTTTGGGTTAAATCAATTAATAGGGCTCATTTATTTCTGAAGTTGCTCTTATCTCTTACTTTACATTTTTATGCCATCTAGTATAGTAATGAGAGTTCATTTTCTCTAACGTAGGATTTGTTGTTTGAAATGTAGAGATCCTCCATCCCACATTTTTTTGCTCATTTTGGTATATCACCGTCAAATTTATTACTTAATAATAGTAATTATAAAAATAAAAATAATTAAATTTAAAGTTATATCAACTAGTGTAGTACAATGGCAATACACCACGATGTACTTTTTTTTTCTTGAAATAACACCATGATGTACTTCAATAGGGACAAATGATAACTCGATAGTACGTTACCTAAGTACAAAAATAAATATAGGCCACATAAAAGTCAGCAATTATAAGACAGAACAAGTAATTAATAAATGAATAATTTCACCTTAAAAAAATCATCTAGAGAATGACAATTTCACTAAGTGCATATGCTCTCAACGCAATGATTTATCGCATCTATAAATTTAGTTGAGTAGTTATGAATTGGTTCAATTTTATTTCATATCATTAACCCTAAGTAACTGTTAAGTTATTTTTTATATATAATAATTAAGCTACAACATATATATCAATAAAATTAAGTATCCGATTGACCTACGTCAACATATCATAAGATTAGTTTTGCAAATTTGAAAATTTTACATAAAACTATTTAATTTGATGACAAAAAGTAAGAAGTCTTCTAATATGGAGCCTTACTACAAACCACAGGACTAAACTATAAATGATTTCAAGAAGTTATTGACATAAAATTGACGAATATGAGCGGAACATAGAAATATATAACAAAATTTGAGAAATAAATAATTTTCATATCAAATAATGAAAATTATTGTAGCCCGAATTAGAAACATATAAATTAATATGTAAGATGAGAAAAGCTAATGTATAAACACTTCTCAATTCTCATCATCCAATATTGAAATGTTTGGATACGATCATAATTCACAATCCGTATGTAAACTCACATACGAAAGTGAGGAATAATACCAGTAACCTACGAGGCTATACAGCAACATGCAAATAAGACGTGATAACTCAAGTTGAACCCAAGACTTCATGCTTCTAATCTCGGCGCCACAGCCTTAACCACACGGAGAACAACTATGGGATCGTCGTTTCACTAACTGACACTAGATTAAAGGGCTTTTCTACCCAAGAAACATACAGAATGACCAGTTCATTCTGCTAATTTGGTTCAGATATGATCGGCCATCATAACATGAATGTACAGATTATGCCATTATAAATCTCTATCCGAATTATACTACCTTATTCAACTATTAACAATGGTAGCATCCCTATTTACACGCACAATGAAGTTACTTTCCACTCCATGGATCAATATATGTACAGTCATACCACACTCACATTTTTGACCTCTCATAAAAGTGGGAAAATGTTATCATCCTTGCCCTGGTCCAGGTCCAAATACTTGATGGGCATATCATCATTCGGGTTTGGATTGAAACTTGAATTCACATAGCACTTCATCTCATGGAACAGATTCAAATTGTCCACCAGCTTATGGAAGACATTGCAACCACAACACTGACCAACAATAGAACAGTCAAAACGACCCTTAGTATGCCGAACCTTAAAATATCCCATTGATGCACAAAACATGCATTAGAGTGTTCCTTGAGGAAAGCTCAAGGCTTTCACATGACAACAGATACAGTTAACCTTTCTTGTAATTAGAGAGTTTGTACCAAATTTTAGAACCTACAAAACTGTTTTCAGCTTGTATTCAGCAGCTTTGAGTGTCTCAAATTTAAGATTATACATTTATACAGCAGACAAAAAAATGTATGTTAATAATGTAAGTCATGGCCAAAAGGTTTACTAAGTCCTATGTTTGTCAATAATTTTTAGACTACAGTTTCCACCATTTTCTTTAGTGGTTTTGCTGGTGGAAAACCGGTATTATCCAAGCTACCCAGTCATCTATTTAACGAGTCCTAAGTTTCACCTGATGGTAGAGAAGTCACAAAATTATTCATATTAATATAAGAGCTAAGCGGTCTACCAGACTTCCATTTCTTGCCTAGACTGTTGCAGCAATTTTAATAACCCCTTATAGTTTTGTTTTCATCCGGAGTTTGTGTATTCTGTAGTCCTTATTTACACTCTTAGCACTAATTTTTAGTCGTCACTTCGTTCAGCTCCTGCAGATGCATTGAAGGGAAGTTGTTCTCTTTATTGATTTTGTAATTTACTTTTGATTATATGAAAATATTGATGCATACTTGTTACACAATATTTCAATTTTACTCTGCATTTCTTTCCATCACAAACACTACCCATTTTTGCAATTATTACAAAATATCTACACCTAGAATAACTTCCCCAAAAAAACACACAATTTTCTGCAAACACAGTTCAGTCATGTCACAAAATTCTTCCAAATATCAAGTTATTCCCAGATTATATCCACATTTCTCCCCAAAATTCATCATGAACAATTAATTTACCAATTCTGTTGTGACGAAGATCAAATATAATTGATGAATTTAACATTTACGGAATTAAACAACGATTGGTGTATAGAGAGATTTACCTGAACAAAAACGGTGCCGTCGGTGTAGGCATGCGGATTGATGGCGCGGGTGGTGCGATGGCCGCAGACGTTGCACGTGAAGGCCACGCGCATCCGACGCCGTGGGGATTTGGTGAAAAGCGACCAGGGGAAAGTGGATACACGCTCTATCGCCGAATCGGAATCCGAACCGGCCGGAACGGGCGGCCCCTCCACACCCGACCCGGTCGTCCACCCTCTGACGTTTGCAGCGCTAAGCACCAGCGCCATCGCATCATCCTGAAAAATCAAATACACTATTCATTCAATCATTCCGAAATTATTCAATTCCCCCCCAAAAAAATTAACGACTGATAAAATTAAAATCGCGCCTTCGAGAGAGTTCCGTTTCTCAATATGGGGACGAGGGAACCGGAATTGAGATCGCTTTCGCTGTTAATGCCGCCACTGCTATTGTTGTTCTTATCTGTAATACGAGGAGAGACAGGGGGCAAAAAAAGGGTTTAAATGGGGAAATATTGATAAAATTGAGTGCAAAAAAGAGGAGAAATGGCGGCTTACTTTTGAGGGAAATTGAGAATCGGAGGAGCCGCCGGGAAAGGAGGTGTTTGGGTTTGCAAGGGGAGAACAGCGGCAGAGAGGCGGCGGCGGCGGTGGTGGTGGTCATCGTTTCCATTTTATCAGATTTTTTAGGTGTATCTATTTGTAAGTATATGCGGCTCCAATAATTTTCTTCAATTTTACTCGTATCAAATTTGATAAGAAACTCAAACTCGAAACTGATTCGACTCGAACTTTGATTTTTCGAGTTCGGGCTCGACTTAATAGTAAATCAAATAAGTTCAAATTCGAACTAAATTCAGCTCGATTTGATTATAGTTTAAATATAGTTAATTGTTAAATAAATCACCACGTTTACACATTTTTGTAAATTAAACACCACGTTTAAATATAATCAAGGATTAATTACCAAAAAATGCACCACTTTTTAATGAATTTGCAAATTAGACACCATTTTTCAAACATTTCAATAAAGACACGACCTTTCATTTTGTAGCAAAATAGACACTCCCTTTCTTTTCCAGCCACCGGTAAAATGACATGGCTTTATTTATTTCTTACGTGTACTATGATTCCTACGTGTACTTGCCACGTCAAAATTTTTAGTTAATTGCCAAAAAATGCACCACCTTTCAACGAATTTGTAAATTAGACACCACTTTTCAAAACGTTTCAATAATGACACAACCTTTCATTTTGTAGCAAAATAGACACCCCTAATTTTTCACGAGACGTGGCTGCAATTGAGGGTATTGGCATGCTGATGTACAAAAAGCTCATGACAAATTAAATTCCATCAAGTCAAATTATAATAGATTTTACGCAAGATCGAATTAATTGGAGACACTCAGAATTGCTCTTGAATTAGAAGAGAAGGAGACATTCTGAATGTCTCCAATTATGGGCGTTTTTATTTGCATAACTAAATTATATAAGTCAAAAAAATAAATAATTATAAAATTACATAAATATCTTTATTAAATAAAAATATAATAAAATTAATAGATAAAATAAAATAAAATATTAAAAAGAAAAAAAACATCTCTCCTCCTCCTGCGTTTCCTCACGCCGCCGGCAGTTCGGTGTCTCAGGCCTCATGGCCGCCTCCAGAGACGGCGCTGCTGCGCAGCGGCGCCAGTGGCAGCAGCAGCGAGGTTGGTGCATCCACCTCCCTCCCTAGCAGTGGTGTCGACGACTTCGAGAAGAGTGGCGGCGGAAATCAGTGGTCGAGGTTGGTGGAAACCAGTGGCGGTAGCAGCGAGGTTGGCGGCATCCACCACTCATTCTCTTCTAATTCAAGCAATTCTGAATGTCTCTAATTAATTCGATCTTGCGTAAAATCTATTATAATTTGACTTGATGGAATTTAATTTATCATGGGCTTTTTGTACATCAGCATGCCAATACCCTCAATTGCAGCCACGTCTCGTGAAAAATTAGGGGTGTCTATTTTGCTACAAAATGAAAGGTTGTGTCATTATTGAAACATTTTGAAAAGTGGTGTCTAGTTTGCAAATTCGTTGAAAGGTGGTGCATTTTTTGGCAATTAACTAAAAAATAAATATTGACGTGGCAAGTACACGTAAGAATCATAGTCCACGTAGAAAATAAATAAAGCCATGTCATTTTACCGATGGCCGGAAAAGAAAGGGGGTGTCTATTTTGCTACAAAATGAAAGGTCGTGTCTTTATTGAAACGTTTGAAAAGTGGTGTCTAATTTGCAAATTCATTGAAAGGTGGTGCATTTTTTGGCAATTAACCCTATAATCAATTACAACATCACGTTTTAATTTGTATGGAATTAAACATCCCTAATTTTTCCAGTCAGTTAAGTATGATGTATTTGATCTAAAAACTACGTTAGCAGCCATATCAACACACATGTGTAATAAACGAAGTCAATTTTATTAGTTTTCTCAATATATTTTCTATTTTAGAAATAAATAATTATATAAAAAGTGATTTTTTCAACAAAAAAAAAAAAGAAGATCAGATAACAAAAAGGCGTCGATTGTCACACGTGTGTGTTGACGTGGCCGCCAACATGATTTTTAGGTCAAATACATCATACTTAACTCGCCGGAAAAATTTGGGATGTTTAATCTCATACAAATTAAAACGTGGATGTTGTAATTGATTAGATTTAAACGTGGTGTCTAATTTGTAAAATAACGGAAATGTTGTGATTTATTTGACAATTAACCCGTTTAAATAATATATATATATATATATATATAATCTAAAATGAAAAATAATTTAATTATTAAGATATATATATATATATATAATTTATTATTAAGAGTAAAATTATAATTGTTGATAAGGTCAATCAAGCTCGCGAGTCTGTTTAGTTTTAGTATCATAGAATTCGAGTTCGACTCAACTAATGTCAAATCAATTTCAATTTTTTTTATCAAATCGATCACGAATAACTCACGAGTAATTTTTCATTCCCGTTTTGTTGCTTGATTTTTGGGATAAATGAAAACTATTAGGTTGAAGTGAAATGGGCTGCCCAATTTGAAATGATAGATAATCTTATTGGGCTAAATAATTTAGAAAGTTATTTTATTCATAGCCCTCCCTCTTTTTCCTATGGAAAAACCCCAAAATTTATTAAAATGGAAATATTATTTTGTTGGGATTTTTTACTTCTTGTATTGTTGATACGATTTCTCAAGTAAGTTGCAAGACTAGTTTTAATTTCCATCAGACTATGTGACGGGTCAAAGACAGTTTTTATAATCGAATTCGGACTTTGAGGGAAAAAATAGTTCAATAAAATAATATTTACAATATAATTAAGGGTTATTAGTTTAAATATCATGAATTATGTATGAATTTTAATTTTCAATACTAACTTCAAGATATTGTTCCTACACAATACATTTTTTGGCAATTGCAACGTCAGTTTAAAATTGGGTACAATTACAAACATGAAAATTATGCAAAGCACTTAATCGATTGAACGATTCTTAAGTTGAGATCAAATAGATGAATTTTTGGGTGTACATATGGGTGCCACATCAAGTTTAGTTGGGCAAAATTCAAATTGATGTTATAATTACAAAAATAAAAATGTAAGTACGTGCGTGTTGTAGAAGTGACATTTTAAAGTTTATGTATGTTGAATATCATAATTTATGTATAGTTCGTGATATTTAAATCAATTAATTATATAATAATTTTTGAGGGGCGAGGTGGATTAGTTTAGGGCTTGAAGTGTACATATTCATTCAATTAGTTCGGTAGGGAGGTTTACTCAGTGCGCACTTCGGTAGCGGCTGCGGGTTACCCTAAATATAAAAAAACAATTGATTTGATTTTATGTTACATTATCGTGTTTTCCAATTAAATTTATAGCTTCGATAATGATTGTTATAAAATCAAAAATTAATTATTAATGGATCATATTCATCATTTAATTATCAACACAAATTTCAAATAAAAAAAAAATCTAATTATCAAACAATCAACAATAATGATCAATTATTGACTAAAAATTAAATACTAAAAATAATTATAAATTCTAATTCGGTGCACAATAAATTAAAATTGGAAGGAAAAAAAATGGAAGAAAAATTAACAAATTTGATAGTGAAACATTACGTGGGTAACATATAAATACACGTGAAAACCCATAATATTGCAATTTTTTTACTTTTTACGTAGTAAACGTTTTGGTTTGCAATTTAATATTTGTTTTGGGTGTGGGAATTGCTATTCGAGATTCAATAAATTGAAAATTCCATTTCACCAATTGATATTTATATGTGCCCCCCCCCCCCCCCCCCCAACCTTTTTTTACATATAAGTTATATAATTTTTTTTAAATATAAATATGTTGTGTTTATGATTAAATATAAATAATTTATTGAATTTTGGTGGGTTCGGGCTCACAAGTATTTTTTTTTTGTTCTTTTTTTCTTTTAATTTCTTATATTTATAATATTGTTGTTTATTTAATAATATTAATATTGTTTTATTTAAATTGAGATTCAATGTCATTATTTTTATCAATTTGGTATATTATATATATATATATAATATAGAATATTGAGAATTTTATTTTTTAGAAAATTAGTAGAGGTGCATCTTCCTTATCTTAATTCCCATTTACTTATTGCTAATGAATTGGTGGAAAAACAACTTCAGATACAAGTAGAACTAAATCTAATTGATATTGTTAGTGATCCGGGGTTACAAAAATTAATTAAGGAGTTTGATATTTTTATTTACGATCAAGTATGAAGATAGTACTTAAATAGAAATCCGAAAAAAAATCTTATATGTCAATTTTTAGATAATTTTTAATGTATGAAGTACTTATACATTTATATCTCATTTAAATTTATGATTTTTTATACAATAATACGTTCTTGATATTTATTTATTTATTTACGTATATTTTTTTATGCACAATAAAATGACGCCCTTTAAGATTTTTGTCTAGATCCGTCACTGATAGTATTTATATATGAAACTTGGTATAGGCATTAATGAAATATTTTTGAGAATATATTCTCAATTTTCATATATATGGATAAATAGTGAGAATAAAATATTTTAGTATATATGGTACGTATTTGATGTGAATAGATGGAGTTAAAGTAATTTTTTGCCACACCACTTTAATTTGATGCAGACGTCACACCAAAATGATTTCAATGCTCTAAGGTTTGGAGGTTCTAGATTTAATTTGGTGAAGCAATAGGGGATCTAAATTACACCACTTTTACCAATCCATGAATGTAAAGTTTATGAAAAATTCAAAGTTATAATTAAATATAAAGTGGATAAACAATACAATTCAAGTATTGTATATAACATAAATATATATATATTTATACATATATATGGGTTGACTATAACGAGCAACATTCTTGGTGTGAGAAGTAGGCACTATATATGCTTATTTTCTTCTCCCTCCATTTTATCCTTGTTTCAAATAATTATTTGATGTTTAATTATAATCTTTCACACAATTTCTCTCAATTTTATAACTCCCTATTAAAACAGTATAAAACCTTCTACGTCTAATTTATAATTACTACTAATAGATGAGATTTCTTTCATACAACTCACTAGAATTTCCTATGAAAGAGGTCAAATTAAATACCTTAATTTTGACCGCAATCAAACATTTTCGATAAGTATATATCTAAGAGAAAATATACTCCCCCCGTCCCGATTATATAGTCCCTATTATTATTTTGAGGTGTCTCAATTATATAGTCCTACTATTAAGTAATATTAATTTTTATAGTAACGTACAAATACACCCTTGTTAAATCTTGCAAATTAAAAAACTAATTACTTGAATTTTGAAATTCATAAATATTAAATATGGATATTATTGAAAGTTTAACTTTAATATCTAGCTTTTATAAATATTTTAAATATACGTGCAAATAGAAAAGAGACTATAATCGGGATGGAGGGAATATACGAGATGCTCACAGAGTTGACTCCTCCTCCTACCCCCTACCCCCCTACTCAATAGACTCGAATAAATAATATTGATTCATTAATTACATCAATTCATCAAGCAATAAAAGTGCAAGAAAAGTAATACTTATTTATAGCGATAAAGAAAAGAAAAACCCTAAACAAAAATGTTGAGCCCAGAAGGAATATAGAAAGATCATTTACGCATGAGTTGGCAATTAATATTGCAACTTAATTGGTAGAAAAAGCATCAATATAATTAATGGCACAACAAACTAAATATACATACATCATAATTATTAGATGATGAGATCGCATGCTTATAGAAATAAATATACTGCACCATAATTCAGAATGAAAATAAAAGGAGACTGTACAGTTATGGGAGAAAGAGATTCCTTCAAATTGATTGCAATTTCGAGAGAGAGAGAGAGAGAGAGAGAGAGAGAGAGAGAGAGAGAGAGAGAGAGAGAGAGAGAGAGAATATTATGTATTTATGGGTCATCTGTTGCCATTAATGGCCCTGGTCCTCTTTCTTTTCGAGTTTGGTAGTCTTTGAATTTAAATGCACTCGCAACAATACTTGTCTTTAATTCACTTATTTTTCTTCTTTAAAATCCACAAAATGAAAACCATTCCTCCACATCTCATTCCACTTTTTTTCTTCTCAAATATCTCTTAGCATCACTACAAATCTCTTCTTTGCTTTGTGCTTGCTAGCTAAGAGAAATTAGTCAAGAAAAACTAGGGTTTCTTCATTCGATATATATATGTATATATATACCTTTTTTTTCACCTTAATATTGGGAGAAAAATGTTGGAACAGTCACTGTGATGTTGGCTCGGCTCACTCAGACGCCCCTGACTTAAGCCGAGAGGCTGTACGAGCCCGAGCTCGAGATGGCTCGTGTTTTCTGATTGAGCCGTGCCAATATCTCAGTGCGTGTTTCATCTCATGTGTGCGAATTGAGATTACCGATGATCAAATCTTCAAGGGTTTTGAATTTTTCAGTTGGTGAGAGTACTAATTAAGTAATTAATTATGGATTAATTCTTTTATTTTTTTTGTGTTTTTCATTATTTTTTCTACTGAATCCATATTGCTATAATTTGGTTATCTTATAGCTAGATCAAGTTAATCTGTTTTTTTATCAGCTTATATATGATTAGATCTTTTTATGGTACGATCTAAACTATATATATATATATATATATACTTGAACCATATAATTATCTTGAAAGTCATATATATTAATTAATTTGTTTCAAATATTGGATCTTAAACTTCAGTTGGTCTTTGTTTTACATTCTTTTGAAGAATGTAATTAACTATGGAGTTTTTCCAACTATGAATTATGTATGGGACTGCAAATTTGAAGGTATGGACAACTAGGAAATAAAAAAAAATCTACATTTGATAACTAATAACTCATGGTATATAACAAAAGGTCTTAGTTTTTTTTTTTGGGGGGGGGGGGGGGATTATTGGTTAACAAGATAAATTTTATCCCCATATATGCCGAGTTAGAGTTTTTTTAAGGATTACAACTTAGGCCTATTTGGAAAAAAGGACAAATTTAAGCCCACAATAAATTTATCATCTTTTCCAAATCGGCCTAAATTGTTGTCCTTAAAAAAATTCTAACTCTATATATGCCACCTTTTCTTGTCCCTAGTCATATATGCAAATAAGGAACTCTGTAGAATTAATTAAAATATCTAAGATACAATTGACTCTGAACTTAATTATATACATATATATAAAAGCTCTTTGAAACATTTTATTATGTAAAATTTACATGTATCAAAATTGTTTGTTAAGAAATAAGATAATTGGAAGCCTTCTAATTTTTTATTTTTTTTTTTGACAAATTGCCAATTCGTTAATTCAATCAATTAAATTCAAAATTAGTCTGTCAAGTTATAACAAACCGTATTTCAAAATTAAGTAGATGGTTCCCTGAATTAAATATATATATACACACACACACATATATAGTTTTAGATTTTAGTTTTGTTTTTATAATTAGGAGAAAGTGAGCCATGACTCATGAGTTTCGAAATCAAGACTTCTTCCATTTACAGAGAGATGTTAACCGGTTGGGTGTTCCCCAAAGAACAAAATATAAGTCAAAATTGAGAATATATAAAATAGCAAGTGTGAATATATTATTTTCTCGACATAACTAACATGAATTGTTTTTTGGAAGGTATAACGAAGTTACAAATTCAATTAATTAGAAGTGATTAAAAATTGAAAGAAACTGACCAAGTCCTTAGGTTTTACAGTATGTAATTAATTATTAAGTGGGATGTAGACATTCTTTAATTAAGTAATTAATTAATCATTATATGGTAAATAAAATATTATAAGGTATCTAAATTAAATATATATATATATAAGGCATATATAGACTGGTTAAAAATGAATTATATTATATAGAAATTTAACAGAAGTTTACGCATGGTATTAATTCAACTGAAAAGTGTCATAATCAACACACTTGACAGTGACAAGGTGATCACTACTTTAATATACATAATAACTTTAGAGTTTACAGACATAGACTATCTGAAAAAATAAAATATAATAATAATAATGATGATGATGATGATGAACTTACCAACTATTTTTGGACAATTTACAAGCTAATATAGCTTGATTAAAAGACGTTGAAATACAAAAAAATTGTGTGAGTTCATTTTACGGTTTAAATTTATGTGATTCACATTTTTTTAGTACATATATGATTCACATATTCAATACTTTGGTGCAGTGTAGCTACTTGACTCTAAAAGTGTAACAGTTTTAGTCATTGTTGACATCTGAGCAGTTAACTCTCTGAAATCATCTAAAGAAGAAACTTCTGCAACTTTCCTAACTGCATTCTTTTGAGGGAATACCATAATGGTTGCGTACTATCCCAATCACTAATTCACTATTTAAAAATTAATAAAATTATATGTGATAGATAATTAAAGATTATTAAAATATGTGTAATGGCTGAGTAGTGTGCGTTGGGTGGGGTAGAATTTCCCTCTTTTGAGATGGTCATTGACATTTGTTAATGGCCATCTTCTCCGGCAATTCCATTACTTCATTTGCAGAAGTTTTCAACAATGCTCCCTCACAAGCACATCGATCAATCCTATCACGAAACGACTTAAACAATCCATTGTGGAAATAACGTCACACACTTGTTGGTCATCTGGAAAACTATGTCTTGGATATTTCTCTGAAGAGATCTCGAAATCTCTCCCGAACTTCAAATAGTGTCTCATAATCGATCTATCTAAACTAGGTTATTTCATTCTTCATCACCAGTCTTACCAAGTGGGAAGTACTTGGCCAAAATTCTCTTGCACAAATCATTCCAAGACACAATTGTTTCTGAATTATATCAATCTCTCGATCCAGTAATATTCATGGCATGCCCGATATATATTGAAGGATAAACCTAGTTGAGAAATTAATCATCAAATTTCTGTAGGAATTAAAGTGACCAAAATTGGTCTAGAGGGGAAGCACGATGGTGCTGTCATTCGATGTCTCGTACATTCCATTACTTCACTCCGTTTAATAATTTTTTTTTTTAAAATTAGAGTAATCCAGAGTCACTATAATAATTACATTTTAATTATATATTGGGTTTGGGAATAGAATTACCCTTGTACTTTTTATGAAGTCAATTTAATTGGTTAATTAATAGACTAGGCTTGAGCCTCTATAGACTATAAATACCTTTCAAATTTATCACATCAAACTTTAATTCTACACTGAATATATTACACACATATATACTATTCTCATATTTTATTAATAACATTTTTAACAATTTATGAAAAATATTGTACTATTCTATTTCACGAATATAGCATAAGATCTAGTGAAGGATAGGCGTGTAGGTCCCTTCGCTTTCAGTTTGTGATGATATCACTTCTCTGTTCTTTTTCTTATTCTTTTTTCCCTTTTAATTTTTAAAAGTAGAAAGAATTAATTACAAATTTAACCGATCGTCTATCATTTATTGAGAAAATATACAGAAAATATCATATACATGCATGCATACATACATACATACATATATATATATATAAACTAGATAGGTTGAAAAAAGCGATTCGCATATTCTGTTTCTTATATATATCTTGTTATATTTATTTTTCACACCACTATGTACACGAGAAATTCTATGATGCGTAAGGACGTAGTGTGTCTTTTGCCACAATAGATATAGTGTGACACTTTTATGTATTATAATAGGTCTATTATGATACGTGGAAGTGTCACATTAGGTCTAATGTGGCAGATGACATACTACATGTGGAAAACGTCATAGAATTTCCCGGTCAAAATACTTTTGGTCTCATAGTTTATTAGCTTGACACTTTTGGACCCAAATATTTTTTTTCAACATTTTTAGTTCCAAGAGTGTGTGTATGTATGTATGTATATTTATTCAAAGGATATTTTGGTTTCATTTTTTCAACAAATTATTAAGAAAAAAAGAGAAAAATATCTAGCAAAAAATTCAGCATAATACCCAACAAAATAACATAATATCTTGAAAATTTTCAACAAAATATCAAGCAAAATGCCCAACAAATATCCAGCAAAATGCCTAACAAAACCATTTCAACTTCTTGCCAATATACGATTTTTGTTCAGCAAAATTCTCGACAAAATATACTAAAAGTAAACGTAAAAAAAAGAAAAGAAAAAATATACTGTTAGTTTTAGGACTAAAAATATTGAAAAAAACACTTGGGACCAAAAGTGTCGAGTTATGGGACCAAAAGTGTCGAGTTAATAAATTATGAGACCAGAAACATAAGATATGGACCAAAAGTATTGAGTTAATAAATTATAAGACAAAAAACGTAAAATATGAGACCAAAAGTATTTTGATCATATTCTAATGGGACTAAAAGTAAAATCATCCCTATAAAATTATATATGGCAATTCGTAAACAATCTCATAAAGAATTGGAAGGAGCAATTAGTGGGTCTAAGAGAGTAAAAACACTATAATATTTTAAAATTTTATTAAAATATGTCATTAATATAATAATTAATATTATTATTGTGTCACATATGATATATATAGAAGGAGCAATTAGTGGGTCTAAGAGAGTAAAAATACTATAATATTTTAAAATTATATTAAAATGTGTCATTAATATAATAATTAATATTATTATTGTGTCACATATGATATATTATCTTTCTATGTATATGACACCGCTATATTGCCTCTATTACAAGGGACATTAGAAAAAAAAAACTATTAACATCTTAACACCTATTAAATTTGCAACCTAATAATTTGAAATGCTAATTAAAAACCACTTAATTAGCCTTTTATTTTATTATTTTTCACCAAGATTTTCAATTAATTCTCTTTGAGGTTTTTCGAAAGTCAACTTTTTTTAGACATGATGGGAAGCTACTCATTTTGAGAAGGTGATCTACAGTTGAATTCGTATAATTGCCAATATTATGATATGTTATTTAACTAAATTAATTATTATAGTTGAATTTGTAGAATTACCAATATTATGATACGTTATTTAACTAAATTAATTATTATCAATCCTGCTTTTAGTTCCTACACCGTCGTTTAGTAGGTTCCAAATTGACAAAATCACTACGAAAATTTATCTTGTATGAGAGCATGATATTGAATACTACCCCACAAAAAAAAAATCCATTTAATCTAAATGAACTTGATACTATTATTTGTAGACAACAATTATTTATTTAACTTTTTCAACTCAGATTTTACCTTTTGGAAACAAAAGAGAGTGTAGAGTTAGTTGAGCGAAGTAAAGGAGAGAGGTATGATTTGCAATTTTTGACACGACACGATAGCATGAATACGCACGAAATTAACGGGTTAGTATCTAATTAGTTTTATCGTATTCATGTTCTTATCGTGTCAATACGATGAGAACATGAAAATTTCATTTTGGATTCGTGTAACTCATTAATACTATATAAATATAATATATATATATATATGTATTATAATTTAACACATTTATTTAATTTAATATGTATTATTAGTCATTTTATGTTGTCTCGTTGTCAAGTTCGTGTTTCTACCGTGTTGTGTTGGCAAAATAAAAATCGTGTTTCGCGTTCGTGTCGTGTCTGCATAAAACGGATCATGTTCGTGTTTAATCTTATCGTGTCGACCCGTTAACGACCTGACTCGGACGAAGTGTCAGCCTAGAGAGAATGAAAACCATGCTACACTGTGAATTAATTACATTACAATTACAATAAATAACAAATAAAAAAAGAGAATCTCTGCAAAAAAAATTGTTTGGCAACAGATCAGTAGAAGAGGAGAGAAGTGGGTTGTGTGCTTTTAATATTTTTCCTCAGACAAAGATTCCCATATTAATTACTCGTCTACCCACTCTACTTGTTTCCTAACTAAATTTAATTTATGTGGGGCAATTCATTAATTACTATGTCATTCTTGAGATAATTTTACCCCTTCTTAATTTGTTAGTTGAGATAAAAATTTGATTAAAAAAAATAAAATATTTGATATTTTGATTACGACCGTAAATACATAAATAATGAATAACGATATCAAATATACAATTAAGTACAGTGATTTACTAAAATAAAAATATATCTCAAAGTATATGGATATAGCTAGATAAGTGTATTATCAAAGTAGAAGTACTTTGTAAGACTAAGTATACATATATCACGACGAAACATAAAAGTACATGGATTTAATGACGTGTTTTTACTTCAAAAAATGATTAAGATGAAATTAAATGAATTATTTTAAAATCATTTAATAAGGGACCTATTTCCGGAAGTCACTATGAGAAAATGTTAAACCGTACACGGTACACAAAACTTTTAATAATGGTGGATTAATATACATTTTAATTTTAACATTATAATATCATTCATTTCTAGAATTGATGCACACAAGATCAACCCGATAAAGAATAACATGTAGGGGTTAAGTTACACGTACAATTTCTCATCATCAAGTAAAGTAAACTATTTAACTGACGTGATTTACCTAGTCTTGTATGAGACCATTTTATACTAGTATTTCTCCCGTACGATATACGGAAATTATTTTATATACTTTAAGTTTAAAGAATAAAAGGAAAATGTTTAGATACGATCCAAATATTTACTTTACGAGTGAAATAAGACATTTTCATTTTTTTTTAATACAAATAAGTCTTTAATATTAGTATTTGTGTACCTACATACATTTCCATGACCACTACCAAAACATAAATAGCTTTGTCGGGTAAAAAACAACATCTATTTAGAGCCTATAGATATGAAAATATAAAATTATTAATATGATATATAATTTATATCTAAATATTTTACGTACTAATAATTAATTATCTTATTAATTTTTTTTAAAACAAATAATAGTAAAAATAATATATTTTTTAAAATAAAATATATGTAGTGTAAATTTATTACCTACACAATACATATCAGAATATATATATATATATGTGTGTGTGTGTGTGTGTGTGTGTGTGTGTGTGTTATATTTTAAGCAATTTCAGTAGAAAAAATTATCTATTCGAATCACACAAGTTATATCTATAAAATTGGGAGATGAATATATGATTATAATTTATTATGTGTAATAAATGATTGCTAATTTTTTTTAAAATTTTTTGCTTGCCATTAAAAGCTAAAAAAAAATCTGCTATATAATTGGGAGATGAATAGATGATTATACTTTATTATGTATAATTAATAATTTATTTGGAAATTTTTTTAAATTTTTTTTTGCTTGCCACTAAAAGCTATGAAAGAAATTAAAAATAATATATTACTATTTAATTGGGAAATGAATAAATGATTATACTTTATTATGTGTAATTAATTATTTATTTGGCATTTTTTTAAATTTTTTTGCTTGCCACTAAAAGCTAAAAAAGAAACAAAAAATAATATAATTGGGAGATGAATAGATGAATTATACTTTATTATGTGTGATTGCTTGCCATTAAAAGCTAAAAAAATAAAATCTGAAAAGTGAAAAGGAATTGAGAATCGAAGCAAATGATAAACTTCAACCAATAAACCAACTGCACCACAAATATACTTTGTTAATTTTTGCAGAAAGTATATATTTTAATTATTTTTTAGCTGATTTTTATGACAATTTTATCCCTACGATTTTGCTTTAATATATGTATAGATAAGCCAAAATTCATAACACGGATAAAAATTTCATTA
The DNA here is from genome assembly GCA_026008535.1 of Perilla frutescens. NCBI lineage: Eukaryota > Viridiplantae > Streptophyta > Magnoliopsida > Lamiales > Lamiaceae > Perilla > Perilla frutescens. The sequence continues at coordinate 61,893,581 of BRKX01000009.1, forward strand.
TAAACATTATTAAACACGAACAAACTTATAAAGTAATTAAATATGAGTTTAGATTTAAATTTTGACCCATAAAACGGTCTAACACAAGCTTTTGTCTGTTTAGAAATACTAGAGTATCTCACATGCGAAGCAAATGCACAAATGAGAGACATGTATAATTTTATTTGTTAGAAATTATAATTATGAAAAAATAACAAAAATATCATAGCAAGACAAAATTAATTTGCAGCTATAGTAAATTATATATTTTTTTTACACTTATTATTAACTTATTATGGTTATTAGAGATTAAATCCAACAAAAAAAAAGAAAATAATAATTATTTTAACCTAATTTTAAAATTCAAATTAGTCTCGAATTACGAAAAAATATGAATTGATACACTATGCAATATTATTTTTGTTTCTAAAGTATATATATGAAGCTTTTACTAAAGTGATTGATAATTATTAATAAAATAATATTTAATCGATAAACATTGATAATAAAAAATTACTTTTGAAATTTAGCAATGATTTTTTGACGGAAAATTATTTTTAGCAATGATTTTATTATTAAATTAGATAAAGATTACTGAACTTTCAATTTTCAAACATTAAAAATGATGATAAAAAATAAAAAAATTAAAATAAACGACTCCGCTGGGGATCGAACCCAGAATCTCTGGTTTCGTAGACCAGCGCCTTATCCATTGGGCCACGGAGTCTTGGTGTTTATAGATGCATAATAATATTTAATAAAGATTGTTTGTAGAAAACAAAATTACGAACTTTTAGGGGAAATATCCCCTTTTATTAAACGACAAATTACAATTTAATTCCCAATGTTTGAAGGTTTTAACAAAAATAGCCTAATGTTTTAATAATTACAATTTAAATCCCAACGTTTTGATATTTTAAAAAAAATAACCCAACCTTTAATATTAACAATTTAATTCTCAACGTGTGAACATTTTAACAGAAATGACCCGATAATTTAGGCGAAAAAAATCATTTTGGTTGACTTCAATTACATTTACTCTCAAGTGAGCTAGAGACTCATATAACGGACTAATATTTTTGCCGAAAAAATGACCAAAATGATTTTTTCGCCTAAATTATCGGGTCATTTATGTTAAAATGTTCAAACGGTGGGAATTAAATTGTTAATATTACATGTTGGGCTATTTTTGTTAGAATATTCAAACGTTGAGAATTAAATTGTAATTATTAAAATGTTGGGTTATTTTTGTTAAATCTTCAAACGTTGGGAATTAAATCGTAATTTTCCCTTTATTAAATTACCATTTTAATGACTTAGTTAAAAGTGTAAAGTGGGGATAATATTCAAATAAATCATGATTTTTAATGTATTTTGTAATATCAGCGTAACTTTTGAAACACTTCAATAATACCTTTACCTTTAGCAAATTGACAAAAATCAAAACATATTGTTATGTGCAAATCTTACAAAACACATTCACAATACCTTTGGAAGTGTTCGAACACTATTTTTTTTTTAATATAATAAAAATTCCCATATTACTATAATCATGTTTGGGCTTTGCAGGTAGATCGGCAGTCTTGGGCCGAACCCACACATTTACCACTATAGTGGATAAAAAAATCTAATTTCATTTTGGTAAATTCTATTCACAGCTCTCATTTTATTTTCTATAGTCTCAGAAATAAATAAAATAAAAATAATAATTAAATGTTCTATTATACCCTGCATCCCCTTTTTTTTTTTCATTTTAGGATATCACTTTTTTTCAAAATCTCAATTCGTCATAGTCCCTAACCAAAAAAAATAAAAAAATCAACAGCATTCAGTTTCTAACTGTAGCTTACGTTTTTTTTATCAAAGTCTTAATTCTTCATACCGCCGACCAAAAAAAAAATATCCAAAAAAGAAAACTCAATTTCTATCAACAACATACGTTTTGTTTTTAAAGTACTTTCAATTCTTTATCGCCCGCGACAACAACAACAAAAAAAATCTATGTAACTTCTCCTTGCTCGTGGAAGTCTGTGGCACATATTTTTCGATTTATATCCACTCTCCAATGACGAAATCCAGATTTTCTATTCATAATTTGATCATCATATCAAGAATCACATTTTTATGGGGCTTGAAATTGAAATTTGTGTTTTGCACTAATCTTGTTAGATTTATTTCATGTTAATTCTTTTCAGTTACTCTCTTGTTAATTTTAATTTCTTTTGTTTTCTTTTTAATTGGTGAAGAATGGAGAAGTAGTAATTCAAGTTTTAAAAATGAGAATATGAAAGGGTAAACTAGGATATTTAAAATATATTTTATTATTTTTAATTTTGGGGGCTATGAAGAGTTAAATGGGAACTGTGTTTAAAATTTTTCTTTTTTTGCAGGCGTTGTATAGACATATATTATTATTATTATTATTATTATTATTATTATTATTATTATTATTATTATTATTATTATTATTATTATTATTATTATTAGGTTAATTTTCTTTGAATATTAGTCACTCCTCGAGCATCAACTCCTAGGGCTTGTTTGCTAGGTAGGATAAGGGTGGGATAAATACATATGCCACCCTAATACTTTATTTGTTAGCAATATTGAAGCCCATAATTATGCAAGGGTCCGATATGTGTTAACCATTTATATGGTATAACATATCACATCTTGTTGGTGGGATATTTAATACCATACAGAATTATTAAAAATTATAGACTAAAATAACCTTACAGATATTAATTAAAAATGTTATTATAAATATTTACACAATATATGGTAACAAATTAAATGATATTTTAGGAATTGAAATTTTATAGAGAATCTAATACATCTAAACAAACAATATATTATCAATACATATATTTTAATACACAAAAACAAACATGATATTGATATCTTATACGGTAAAACACATCTCATGTCAAATGTTGGGGTTTTTTCGAATTGAACCATCGCAAGATCTAATTGGATGTTCATTAATCCTAATGTCATGTAGATCATAATTTTATGTAGCACATATGTTTTAATTAACCGAGTTTAATTAACATGCAAATCCGATTTTCGATTCTACTAAAGCGGAAACATAGAATACCGAAAAATGACTTACAAATTAAACGACGGGTTGAGGACAAGATTAAAGGTCTAATCTTGTTGTTGTATGAATGATAATAGGCGCCCCTTAATGCTATTCCACTCCTTGATCTTCTGTTGTATTCCCGTACTGAAATTCGTACTGAATCTAGTTTCAGGGTGGGCTGAAATCTACTAGATCGGTATGGAATCTGTGGAGCTCAAGAGAACACGAGAGGGCTGATATATTATGATGATAATTTCGTGCCCTCCACCCTCTTATTTATAAGGGGTGGAAAAAATTAGTGTCCCAGTTGGACTGGAATTCTATCTCTATCTCTTGTTTTATCTCCAATCCAATTCAGTCTCTTTTTGGGCTACAACAGGGATCTAGAAGAATATTAAATTGGCCCATTAATTTATTTAATATCCAATATTCAATAAACTTAGGATATAATTAAATAAATTAAGTATTATTTTTATTCCACTAAAGAAATACTACTGACCTACCAATTTAATACATATTTCTGAATATGCTTTCTCCTTTAGTCCAGCCATTCCCCACGTTTAAGATATAATGCCCATTAATTAATTATGTAAGCTTCTGACAACTATAATTAATTAATATATTTTCCTTTAGTAGTACCACACAAGCTTTACTCATGCACGGAATAAATTCCACCTGCAGGGTTTCAGCATGAACTTGCATTTCCTCAAGGGAACACCATCAACCTGGCGCACCAGGACACGGTGCCCCTACATATTGCACGATCCATCATAAGTGTAAATGTCACAACCCAAGATATTGAGATTATTGATCCTATGAAAGAATCTCACCCTTTGATAAATCAAAGCTGCAAACACTACACGTATATGTCCGCCAATTTATAGGGGTTAAGAACCCGAACTCTGTGGATTCTTATTCTCTCATTTAAGGTCAGAATAAAGAATAGAATCCTAAGTAGATCCTCCTCAATACACTCGTCCGTGTATTAGAATAATCAGTTAGTCAAGACAAACTAACTATCAGATTATTCTACGGCGTATCGATAACAGGTTCAGTGCTATCTAGACCGTAAGCCTTTTAATAAATTACAAGGAACCGATGATATGATATAATCATATGTTTAACCACACCATATCATCTACAATGTAAGTATAGTGAACATGCATGTAAATATAACAATTTAAATGCAAACAGTGACTGCAATTGTATTCATTCTATATCATCATAAAACCATCATCAATAATGTATACAAAAGACAGGTCTTCTAGTATACAAAGCCAACATCAAACACATCCAACCTTATACCATACACCCTAGCAAACGAGCCCCTAGAAATATCAAAATATAGGCCAAATTGAAAAGAAATGTGTGTGTATATAATACTCTTTTCGGTTATGAAAAAGTGTAATTTTTGATAAATACATGTATATTAATATAGTAATTAAATTATCTCATACACTCTTATATGAATACATTAAAAGTGTTAAATATGTATGTTTGAATACATTAAATGAGGGGCAAATGTGAGAAAAATATAAATTTTACATCTCGATTGTGTAGAATTACATTTTTTGTGTGATAAAATTAAAATGATAAAAACACTTATTTAGAAACGGAGTAAGTATATATTTGTACAAGTAGTCAACTTTTTTCTAGCCATATAAACTTTTAAAAAACTTATTTTAGCATTAACTTTTAAACATACATTTTTAGCCATTTTGTCTTATTTTTAAAGGAATATATCTGGGGGTGTGTGTGTGTGAGAAAATACCTGACATCACATCACTTTCAAGTAGAGAAAACTTAAATGAATTTCGACCTTCGAATCCACAACACCTAACAATCTAACAATATTAATAACTAGATATGAAAGCACACAGGGAGAACTTTTGCCAAATTTTTTGAAACTCTTCCAGAGTGTTGACGGGTTGAGGAATGATTTTCTATATCTTTTCTTGAATTTTTTGAGGTCGACGATGGCTAGTTGATGAAGAAATTTGGATTTATTCTCTTCAATTTGTGTAGATCGATGATATTAGGAGAATTCCTGACAAATTCCATTATTGCCGCAGATTATGAAGAAGATTAAATTGTAGAGAAGAGAGAAAATTTTCAAAATCTAATTTTTGAAATGTGACATGGGGCTGCTAGTGGGGAGATAAATAAGGTTTATTTTTTTAAAATGAATATAAGAGTATTTTGGTAATTATAATTAAAAACAATTAGGTAAAAAAATACTATTTTAGATTCCCATACTTTTAAAAAATTTCGAATTGAGTCCCTCTACTTTATTTGGTTAACATGAAGTCATTGTACTATTTATTTGATTAAAATTAGGTATGTACTATCAATTTAGATAAAATGAAGTCCTTAAAATGAGGTCCATATAATATTACATGGACCTCATTTTAATCAAATAGATAGTACAGATACCCAATTGAAAAATAAAAATAAAAAAAAATATTTTTTTAAGATAAAAAAATTGAAAATTAATTAAATAGAAATAAATACAAATTGATTTTTTAAGAAAAACATTAAATAAAAATAAAACATTAATTTAATTATTTTTTTGAAACCACTATAATTTTATATTTACTTTTGATTTGATATTTTTTTAAAAAAAATTGAAAAAATAGTTTGAATTCTTTTATTCATTTTTTAAATTTTAAAAATAAATTGCAAAAAATAAATTAATAATTTTTTTAAAATGATGTAATTTTAATATTTTCAAAAAAAAATCAAACAATAGTTAAACAAAATAAAAAATTCTACTAAATAAAAGCCAAAACATAAAAATTCAGTGGTTTCATTGATTTTATCTAAATTAATAGTATAAGGGATCTTATTTTAACTAAATTAATAATACATAAACTTCATTTTAACTAAAAAAAATAGAATGATCAATTCAGAAAAAATTAAAAATACGAGAACTCAAAATAATATTTTACCAAAAATATATTTAAAAATTAATCACTAAAATAAAATTTTTAAAAGTTTCCATTTTGGGCCTTTTTTTTTTTTCATTTTTGGACCATTTCCACTTGTACATGTATATCTACATGTATTTTTAAATTATTAATTAATAAAGGCAAGAAAGGTAAGTCAAGTCCCCATGTGGGCCGTTTCCTGATTGGCTGGAAAAGTGGAACATGGGAATTCCAATGATGCTTTGAATTGAGACATTAACTCCACATCCTTTGTCTTTGTCTCCTCCTCCTCATCACTAACCATATTTATTTTTTGGTTAATAGGAGAATTTTAAATAATATTTTTATCATTTTATAATTTTCGCACAACGTTTAAAAATTTATAATTTTTATCATAAATTTTAATATTTTTGTAATTATAACATTTTCAATATTAATTTGGAATAAAACAACATTTTATGGAGATAAAAATGATGGAGAATCGTTCTCTTGGGGATGATCTAGTGGTAGAGTGATGTTTCTTGAGGTCAAAGGTCTCAAGTTCGACCCACCACCAACACCACTAGGTGTGAGCTTGTCACACCCGACTTGCCAAGTGTGGTTTACCTCCCCTGTGTAGGTTTGCAGACTATTACACAGGGGCTGGTTTACCTCCCCTGTGTAGGTTTACAGGCTATTATACAGGGGGTGGGGGCTGGTTTACCTCCCCTGTGTAGGTTTACAAGCTATTATACAGGGGGCGAGGTTTACCTAGTGCGCACCACGGTAGCGGCTGCGGGTTACTCTCGTCATCCAAAAAAAATGATGGAGAATCTTGATATATATATATATATATATATATATAGTGAATCTATATAACAATGTTGTTTAGGTAGTTAAAAATAGCAGTACATGTGGATTATAAATTGGACATATAGTGTAAATCTGTCGGATTAATATTGAGGATGATATTGTAAAATTATTAAAAGTTGTGATATGAATTACAATTTTTTAAACATTGTGCGAAAATTACAAAATGGTGCAAATATTGTGTTAAATTCTGCAATTAACCATTTATCATTTTACCTTAAAAATCTACGCTACCACAACTATAAATATTTCGACACGTTAAATTACAAAGATTTTTTATTTTTTTATAAATGAATGAAGATGGGATTAATATAAACACCGCCATTATTATTTGTCAAAATCCTTATGGTGATGAGTAATAACTAATAATAGCGCGCGGGTAGCATTGAATTTCCCTATTTATCCTCCTTTTTTTCAATATTCACTGTTTACATCACTAATTACTAAACAGGCTTTGCTTGGTTTTATTTGATTTAGGAACGATAAAAAAAATTGATTGAGATTTTCCTTAGGCGATAAATCTTACTTTAAAAATGTCACGTATATGTAAAAGGCTCTTCTTTTATGCTCAAAGTAATATAGGGTTGATGAGAATAATGAAAAATAACTCATAATATTTTGTAAGGTTAATTAAAATATAATTAATTCTCAATGTTTGAATATTTTAACATAAATAACACAACGTTATAATAGTAAAAAATAAAATATAATATTTGGACGTTTTAGTGAAAATGATCCAACTTTTTTTTGGCAAAAATGTCAATTTGGTCATTTTTTCGGTAACAATGTCATTCCATTATATAGGCGGTCTAGCTCATTTGAGAGTAAATTTACTACGTCTGAAATCGAAATGTAGAAAAAATTGGAATATTTATGTTAAATTGTCCAAGCATTTGTGAATTAAAACTGTAATTATTAAATGTTGGTTTATTTATATTAAAACATTCAAACATTGAAAATTCAATTATAATTATTAAAAATTCGAATTATTTTTACTTAAGTGTTCTTCAAACATTAAGAATTAAATTATAATTTAGTGTATTTTACAAGTAAAATGAAAAGAAATTAACTCAAATTCAATATTTGTTGGCTTATTTATGATATGTCGATCGACTTCATTCGGCTGAAGGTCATGGGGCCTCCATAGGTATATACCTATAACCTATAGCCCTAAGCCTCTTGTATACTATAAGTTATAATAATGGGTAATTATATTCGCAGTCCCGTTTTTCTCTTTCCAGCCTCAAAAATAAATAAAAGAAAAGAAATGATTAAATATTCTATTATACCTTTGTATTCCCATTTTCTTTCTTTACCATTTTAGGATATTATTTTAGTTACTCTCTTATTGATATTCAAGAGATCTATGAAAATTAATGATTCCACCGATTGAGGAATTTATTTTGTTTTTTATTCTTGAATAAGTTGGGGCAGGTGGAACTTGAAATTTAAAGTTAAAACTATGAGAATATAAATTGGACTGCATAGGTAAAATAGGACATAAAAAAGTCTTGTATTAATTTTAAGTTTATGGGTTATAAGGAGTAAAACGAGGGCCATGAATTGACTTCTTAATTCAATCACTTAGTTAATTCATTTATTTAGGGACATGTCTTGCATTCTTTTTCATGAGTATTATTTTAGAATAATATTTTGCCATGTAAATTATACATATATAATTATTCGATTAATAGGATGATTTAATGGTTGATAATGTATTAAAATACAGTCATATTATTTAAGAAAACACAAAATACTAAAATACAACACATACATACAATGATGCGTAGTAACAAAATATGCAGTACTATTTAATCAAAATCATAAAAAAAAATATTGCGATATTATCATATTATAAAAGAGTGCAATATAGGCGTCATGTCTCCAACTGAGTGAGAATGTAATGTAATTCGTATTATTATTAATAAAACGCGAGTCTTGCCTGCCAATATCTTTAATAGTTTTAGTTTAATTTTATACTAATTAATTAGGGTTGATTCTAGTTAATTAGAATTTATATTAAATTATTTTTTAGTATTTTTTTAAAGAAATAATTATTATAATTGATTATTTTATAATTATGATTAATAATTTTTAAATTTAAATCTTTTGTTGATAAATGTGTGATCAGATCAATTATGTTATAATTAATTTTTATTTTTATAATATTTATTATTAAACTTGTAAATTCGACCGTGAAATAAGTATTGAAACACTAATAATGAAATAGACGATGTCATCCCTTACTTTTGACTCAACAAACGTTAATTTGGGGATTTGAGGCCTTGTTGAAGAATAAAACATCACTTTAATGCGAGCTTGCCTTAAATATATACCATTTATTTTGAATTTGATAAAGATTCCAAATCTAGGTAAGCCTATAAAATCAATTAATAAAATGCATTTTTTTAATTACGCATTTCATTTACTGTGTTTTGTCAAAATTTCGAGGTCTACAACTTCATAAATAAACTATATTGTTACTTAATTATTTTTTTTACTCACACACCCGACCTGTGGTATTAAGAAAATTCGAACCCGTGATCCAAACAATCTATTGTTACTTAATTGTTCCACAAGGAGAATTAAATTATATTTAGCCACTTAGCTAATTAGCCTATTCATTTTTGGCTGCATTTTGAGTTTTTGGTTGATTAATCATCTAATCAAAGGCTAAAATTTATCAAGCATTAATAAAAGTTAAAACAATTCAAAAGCAAGCAATGTGGATTATATTAATCGAATTATTGGTTAAACAATCAATTTGAACTTTGAAGTGGAATGTGTGACCATATTAAATGCTGATACTAGTCCCTTAATTTGGTTCATCATTTAAATTGATTTATCATTAATATAAGTAAAAAAAAAAGATTAATATACTAAAATATCATTCATTTATTTAATCCAATCTACCTACCATCGTACCCAAATTAATTTCTTCATTTTCGTCCCTTTTTCAACTACTAACACGACGCCGTCTTTGTGGCATGAAAAATGAGTCATTTTTCACCTAAGACACTCTAACGAGTCGTCACTCAGTAGTTTAGTTATCGGATTATACGGTAGATTTGTTATAAAAAATGTACCAAAAAGAATTTTATAGTGATTATATATTGTTAAGATGAATTAATTCGGGTGAAACATGGGATGAAATATTTTTGTATATTAAAAAAAAAAAGGTGAAAGGTAAAATTATTTCGATGGAAACATTTCTAAGTACCTACTACTGGGTGTGTACCTTTAATGCTCAGCCCACATGCATTTCATGCTTTGATTTTACTGTACACTGTAGTGGACTAACTATGATTTTTTCTAGGGTTCGGAACCAGATTTTTTGAATTTGAGACGTCTTTCTATTACATGCAAGAGTCTATTGTTTGAGTGTTTTTTGATGGATCGAACTAGGTGTTTCTTGATCTTTTCTTTTAAAGTTCGGGGAAGGGGGATTGATGGTCTCGGATCTTAGATGTCTTCCTATTTTATGGAAGGGTCTCTATTTTTTAAGTGTTTTTGATGGATCGAACTAGGATTTTATTTTATTTTATTTTTAGTTCGGAAAGGGGTATTTGTGATCTTGAATTTGAGACGTTTTACTATTACATGGAAGGGTATCTATTGTTTGACTTCATTCTCTTATACGTTCATGATTTTTTATTTTGTATATATAAGATTGTTATTGTTATTTTAAGTACATTTAGTAGGACATCTTTGTAACTGCGTAGTATTAATTTTTTTTGACATTTTATTCTTTTCGATTGGTTTGTTGTGAACACAAATTGTTCTTTCATATCACATGTAGTCCACGTTTAAATGCAAAAATAAAAAATATTAGTTTATGTTGTTATTGAGAAGATTTATAAGTAGCGTTGAAAACAAAAAATTGGAAGCAAAAAATTAGGTAAATATCCTGATATTTAAGATAATTAACCATAAAAAGTAGGGTTATAATGGCCCAAAATTTACCATTGATTTGAATATATTTGCAATTTAAACATGACTTTTAAAACGTTGTAATAATAATTCAAGTTTTGATTTGTAGCGAATTCAATACTTCTAACTTTTTCTTGATGATCATCGGAATTATGATGTGGGGATGATTTTTCCATGTGAATAGATTAATTCGGTTTATGAGAGTTGAAAATAGGGATTTTCATTCTGAAATGCTAATTTTCCGATCGTCGAAATTTTATGAAGATGCCTATTTTATTACGAAAATTAAAAGATGAGTTAATATTGCAACGTTTTAAAAGTCGTGTTTAAATTATAAACTCGTTCAAAAGTCGTGAATTTTATATCAATTAACCCTAAAAAGTATGTATTAGTAACTATATTTTGTACATAGAATCTCTTAATTATTCACCCATTATTGAGTGTGTTAGATTTTTGTAAGAAAAAAAAAATCTTTGTAAAACCCTATTTAATGTTTTATTTTGTACTAAAACGCAAATTTGAGTGGTTGTTGCTGTCAGATGAAAATAAAATAAATTTCTTTTAGCTATGAAAGAAAATTAAAGTGTTAACGCTACCATTCTACATTTCCCTTTTATTTTCAATACATTTTCTTTTTTAAAATATTTCAATTACAATATAAACTAACCAACTTTCGCAATTAAAATCTGACTGAAAATTTATGATGGAATTACTCTGACGTGATTGATGGTTTATACATTCCACTGAAATTGTTGGAATCAAATTGAAATTTAAAGAAATTACAATTGAATATACAAAAAAATGTTTAATTAATTATGACTTTGACTTTAAAATTTAATCTCACACAACCACCGCCACCCACCATCGACGGCCATGCACCACCACCGTCGGCGACCTTCCCCCACCACCAAAGACACAAAATACGCAGTGGCGGATCCAAAGATAAATATTTGAGAAGACCTCTGTGTGTGTGTGTGTGTGTGTCTCTTTCTCTCTCTCTCTATATATATATATATATTGATGGTAAAAATAATAATGATAGTGGGGTCCATGAATAGTTAAAAGTGAGGTAGCACTGGAGAAAATATTGAGTAATTGAAAAAGAAAGTGGTTGATGATGTGGCATACACGTGGCACCACTATGGGGTAGCAACATAGTGGATGCCCTTATGAGTAGTTTCTCAATGTAATGGTAAATGTATTATAAAATATCCAGTGCATAACTTGGTTTGGCAGCGCCTGAAGTAGGGTGGCAATTATTGGCGTAACATGATAGTAGGATACGAAAATAGTGCGTTAGTACGTATTTAGACCTATCGTGTTCATGTCGACACAATAAGAACACGATTATATTTTGTGTCAACTTATTAAATACGATAAAAGTTACCAGGTGACCCCATAGTTTGTTAACTTGCTAACATATAGTGTACGATAACCTATTAACAACCGAATAACCTATTAATGACACGATAATATGTAAACAGTAAACAAATAGTATATATATATACATATATATTATTAAATTTACAATTTAATATATTTTTATAATTATTTAGTGTCGTTATAATGTGTCAACACGATAAATTTCGTGTTCGTATCATTATCATGCGTGTTCGTGCTAGACATATACTTATTGGTCGTATCGTTATCGTATTGACAAGAAACACGATACAATTACATGAATTGCTAGAACTAACCCAAAATAGTCATATTGTGCTGAACCGAGTAAATATTTTGTGTTCTAATCGCTTTTCAATATTATTTTTCTGTTTTATTCTTAACAAATCACACACACCAAAAGCACAATTACTGGCCATAAGTATGATTATTTTTTAAATATGATTTATCTCTTCTATGTGGTTCTGTAGAATAACGCACGACCGAATATACGAATAATAAAAAAAAGAATAGGATGAAGAAAAATATTTAACAAATACAAATATCAACAACAATATTTCTGAAAAAAGTACTCCTAAAACACTAATTTCTGACAAAATATCCAGATTTAGGGAAAATCTATGTTACCCTTGGGTATTGCTACATGTGACACAATAGATCTGTTGGGACACTTCTATGTATCCTAATAGATCTATTAGGACACTTAGAAGTGTCCCAATAGATCTACTGTGACACTTAAAATGGTGCCCTAGGGGAACTGCCTTGTCCAATCCAAATGATTATGCAATTCCACATATATTTTAGCATAGAAAAAAAAAGGATCTTGTCAACAAGATTAAATGATTCAAGAATGATATATCATCCCGCTAATCTATTGGCTTAAACCCAGTTGAAATTACACTAATCAAATCCCAAATCAATAGAAAAAAAAAACAACACGATCAACTGGGAATTGAAATGGAAATCCGACAATCCAATTGGATAAACTCGAAAGTGGGTCACACCCCTCGAAGTTTATTTGCAGAATCATACATTAATTTAATCGAAAGATTCAATCTTGATGTGGATATAATTAATAAGAAAACAAGAATAGGAAACACAGACGAGCAAAGGGGGTGATAGAAGCAAAGTTTTCCAGCCTCGTTTGAATCCACGTCAACATTCATTACAAAAATGGCGACTTTTTATTTAACAAGTCTTATTTTTTGTTAAAAAATAAAACTTTAATTTTCATGCAAACTGCCACAAAGAATATGCACAAGAAATATACATACAGGACAGATACATAGTTTCTTACATCACGCCCCACCAACTCCTTTTTTTTTTTTTGGGGCCTTTCCTTTTATTACATTCTTTGTTGTGTGTGAATGATTGGAATCTGAATCAAAGTGCATATTACTTGAGTTTTAAGTGTCTTTTATTTGTGGGTTTTTGAAGTTGTGACCAATTCTTTGAATTTTTGGATGGGAGATAGCCAGAGCTGTAGCAGCCGGCAATCTGAGTGGTCACCGGTTCAAAGCCGAAAAAGGCGGCAGAAAATTGAAGTTTTTCATGAAGTGTTGTGTAGGCTGAGAGAATTGGATGTTGAAGAGGCTGCTGAACCGGGTTTTGAGGATCAGTTGTGGGCTCATTTTACCATGCTTCCTCTTCGGTAATTCTTTTTTTTTTTGTTATTTTTGATTGATTGTGGTTGTGGAGGCAGCTCGGGAGAGGGAAAAGTTGAGCTTGATGCATTTAATTTTGTTTCAAGAAATGGAATCTCGTTTTTTCTTCTTCTTTTTTCTTTGGTATGATCATAAATTTGTTCCAACCTGAAGGAAGAGAACTGGTGTATTGGTTAACTAAACGTTTGGATTTACATGGTCTTAGTTAGACAGTTGCCCTCTTTTTGCTGTAAATTTTGTGTGAAAATTGTTGGATGAATTCTGTGAATTTTGTTTTGTTAGGTAAGAATGCACTCTCTGTCAAACATGATTAATTGGACTGATTTTAGTGCATGAAGAGTGGAAGATTTTGGTGCTTGTAATAATTCCTATGTCACTGATTTTTCCTGCTACTGTAGCTATGCTTTGGATGTTAATACTGAACGGGCAGAGGATGTCCTGGTGCACAAGAGATTATTGAACATGGCGCGTGATCCTCTCACACGACCAGCAGTTGATGTGCGCCTCGTGCAGGTATATCCTAGAATACATCGTCATGATTCTGTGCAGCTATTCCTTCCATCAAATATCTGCAGGTTTTGTTCCTCAATATGCTTAACAGTTCTGCAGTACTTTCTGAACCTAGAAATCCTTCATTATGGCTTGTTGCAAGAATATATTTTGAATTTCATCATGCTGTTTGGTATATGATGGTAGGAGTAGGACATGAGGTTATATATCTTGATGAAGCAAATTGTAGATGAGATGGAGCTACACAATCGCACATTCTCTAGTAGATGGCATTTACATTATGCATAAATTTGTAAACATTCCAGAGTGCTGAGGTGAAAATTCAAGATAAGTTCACAGTTATCATCAGCCTTTGGTTGGCGAAAAACTATTCCCCAATAATTGAGTATCGTAATATTATGCAGCCCCAAGTTTTTTGTACCATGATGAATATGCAATTCTATCTTGAATGGCTTGCTTTTAGTTTGTTTTGATTCTTCAGTTGTCATTTCAAGTAGATCTGCAATCTCAGTGGTCGATTGCATTTTAATAGTTTCTCATTGATGCAGGTTCGGCCCACCTGTGACGGAAATTCTGGCAGTTCTGTCCATTCAAGCTTCACCCGAGGTGGGAATGCTCTCCTGTCAGATAGGTATGAGAAGTGGGGGCTTTGTCATATTGAATATGCATTAGAAATTACTTTTCTCTGGCTTAGTAATCATAGTCTAGAACTTGTATGCAAGTTTCCTTATTTATTAATGAATTTCAGCCTTCACCCTCCACCTGCATTTGGCCCCTCATCATCAGATTTTGAACTTGCCTTTGAAGGAAATAAATATGATGCCCAAGATGAGAATAGCCCCGTGAGTAGGAAATCATACTTTTCGCGGTAATATTCTGAAAGGTTTGAGCCAGATTGAGCTTTCTTTTCTCTTGTTGTTAGTGTCTTATTTTGTCCCTGAACTGTTGGGCTTTTGGCTAATAGCCTAGTAGAATGAACATGGATGTAATATTAATCTGTCCTTACTTTGATTTTTGCAGGCCAATGCATGAAATAACAATTTCAACAAAAGACAAAACCAAGCTCCTTAGTGGGGTAAGAATGCCTCTTCATTTCAGAGAATTAATGTGTTGAATGCTTCTTGAATACCTGTGGTCTAAGCATCCAATTCAATTCTCAAGCACAAAAAGTGACAAATACTCGTATCTTTGTAGATTTGCATGCTGATGCAACATTGTTAACAATTGTAAAGCATCCTGTCCTATCTCATCTCTCTCAAGAAGAGATGAAGATGTGTGAGCGTACTGATACCCCGCTGATAAATATCTTGATTATGGTCTTCTACGATGTTCTAATGTAATTAGGGGAGCTCACATTTCATTCCTTCTTTTTCAACCGAGCTTATTTGTGCATTTCTGCTAATACAATATGTTCTCTTCTATGATCTATAGTCATGGATAGGTATTGTTCTCTGTATTTGGGATATGAGTCCTAATCAATAAGAGAAGAGCAGCTTAATTCCTTTTCCTCTATAAGATGACAGATAAAAAAGGGGTGTCTTGATATTCCATAATTCACTAGGCAGCATCATTTTGGCCCTTTATGCGAAAGACGCAAGAACTTTTTTGTACTTGAATTTATGTTTGCTCTAAATCTTGATTGCTGCCTTTTCCTTGTATTGGACAAGGCATTTTGTGTATTCTCATGTGCAGAGAAACATACTACTTGTTTATTAGCTAAATTCATTAGGCCATGTGATGTTGTGCTCTTTATATAGTTTTTGTGCTTAAGCTTGACCATTTTTAAAGATGATGTGCCTATCCAAATCAGTTTTTTTTGTTTTTTGTTTCATGGTATGTGTTGTTCTAAGTCTTGATAATAAAAGGGCTCCTCGCACTTCAATTTTCAGTTAACATGCCTTATGTCTGAGATTGGCTTGAACATCCAAGAAGCTCATGCTTTTTGCACAATTGACGGGTGGTCATTGGATGTCTTTGTTGTCGATGGTTGGGAAAAGGTAATTTCTGTTCCTTTTAAACTGGGGATTATATAATCTACAAAGTCCAAAAAACGTTAATGCTACTTGTAATAGCTAGCTTAGAGTCACGTCTCAATATGTATTGCGGACATTTATAATATCTTCAGTTTATCCTTGTTCGTCCAATTTGATGATTTGCCTTCTTACTTAAAATTGTTAGGACATCGATCATCTCAGAGCTACACTAGTGAAGGAAATTCCATACATTGAGGTAAAAAGAGAATAACCATATCTAGAGAACATACTTTTTTTATTTTCGTTCGAATCCATTATTATGTTTTTTTTTTTCTGCAGAAACTGTCAGTTAAACAAGAGCTAGTATCTCCTGCTGTTGGGTCGGGGCAGAGTGGATTTAATATACCATCATGCCATGTGGAGATTCCTGTTGACGGGAATGATGTCTGGGAAATCGATGCCAGTTTGTTGGAGTTTGAATACAAGATTGCTGCAGGGTCAAATGGAGACATGTGAGTTCTTTCACGATAGTTTTTAACAAATTATATGTCAACTGCATTAAGTCATCTAAATCTGAATAATCACAGGTACAAAGGTTTGCTTCGCAGTCAAGATGTGGCCATCAAAATTTTCAAGACAGACTCCCTTAATGGAGACATGCAACGGGAGTTCGCCCAGGAAGTCTACATATTAAGGTTAAATTCTAAATCATGCTTGCTTATTTTTTTTCATGTTAGCTCTGAATTTTCAGTCTCATCTCATGTGTGAAATATGGTTTCTGTTAATTTTTTTTCCCTAGCTGTTAAAATAATAATTTTCAGTCCAACTATATACTTTCATTCTTTACAACCAAATATTTCTGTACATCAAGATAGGGTTGAGTTCCTGTAACAATGTTTGCCTAGTTTCCTGATTAATGCAAGTGGCCTCCAGAGAAAGACATCGTGTTATAAAATTCATTTTGCTTCGTATCCCTCTTAAACTTCTACATCTACCATTTCTTTGAATTCTAAGATGTGTTTTTTCAATTCAGGAAAGTCCGGCACAAAAATGTGGTACAATTTATTGGTTCATGTACAAGACCTCCACTTTTGTGCATCGTTACTGGTAATATGGCTTGGTTTTCTGATGAATTTTACTCCATGGTCAAAGGAGCATCAAAATTGGTTTTAAACTTCGACCGTTTTTTTCAGAATTTATGTCTGGTGGAAGTGTGTATGATGCTCTGCACAAAGAAAAGGGTGCTCTCAAGCTTCCAGCCATATTGAAGGTTGCAATTGATGTCACTAGGGGAATGAGCTATTTGCATCATAATAATATAATTCACAGGGACCTAAAGGCTGCCAACCTTTTAATGGATGAAAACGATGTAAGAAATCATGAGATCTCAAAACTTATTAATTGTGTTTATAGGTCATATGCATTGGAGGATATATCTATTACCTCGTGATCTAATACTATCCAATCATAGACGGAGTCGTGTTACAGCCCCCGTCTTTTTTTTTCGTTTCTTTAATATAGTAGTGTTACTATATCATTTCTTTTCAAAAAGAAAAAAAGGGTGGGGTTGAAATTTTTAGTTAAATTTTTACTTCCAAGTTTTTAACATTTTCTTTATATAACATATTATATTGTTTTTTCAATTTATCTAACATAAAAAATCTGTCACATACTTTTTTTAGTTTATTTTGGTCCCCAACTTATATTATATAATCTTTTTAAATAGTTAGTTTTAGTCCTATCAATTGAAAGAGAGAAATGTCATGCAGAAAGTGTATTCTTGTTATATGCATCAGTACATTGTTACAAGTGGTAAAAGGATATGCCATGCAGGTGGTTAAGATTGCTGATTTTGGTGTTGCTCGAGTACTCGTTCATTCAGGAGTCATGACAGCAGAAACTGGAACTTATCGCTGGATGGCACCGGAGGTGTGCTTATCTTTATCTTTTAATAGTACACGAGATCAAAGGATCCCGTTTTTCTGGCCATGATGAACTCAATGGCTGCCTTTCTCCCTATTTTTTTTTCCCGATAAGCCATAATCCATGCCTCTTAACATGCGTTATATATTATCTCTAACTTGTTCTCGTTTTTGTTCGATTGGAAGGTTATTGAGCACAAGCCATATAATCATAAAGCCGATGTTTTTAGCTTTGGGATTATGCTGTGGGAGCTTCTAACTGGAAAGGTTGTAATTTTTTCAAGATATGATCATTACTTCAATTTCTTATGAATATTTTCCTTTGAAAGTTATGAGTCCTCTGGTATACAATTTCAAAAATAAGCAAAAATCATAGAATAACTCTCTTTAAATTACCTCTGCACTCAAAACTTTCATTCATTTTCAATTGCCAGGTTCCGTATGCACACTTAACTCCGTTGCAGGCAGCTGTAGGCGTCGTCCAAAAGGTATGCATCCATTTCAAGATCGAATTCCTAATTATTAGCTATTTATTTTGATGTATATCTTAGACTCCTCTCTTTTCTTGCCTTCTTTCATCTCTTTATTCTCGTTTTCCATTGCCAGCGTTGTTGATGCATGTCCGGTATGCATGTTTAGATTGATCCCCATTAGTTAGGAGCGCAAAAATGCAGACATCTCCTCGTCTAAACAGCTTTAGAACCAACGTGTAAAAGTAAACACGACCAATCAATGATAGTGATTTTTTCCATGTCATCGGAGGATTTTTAAGATGATCAGTCATTCTCTGTTCATTACGAACTGCAGGGTCTAAGGCCAACAATACCGAAGCACACTCATCCATCAGTAGTGGAATTACTCGAAAGATGCTGGCAGCAAGAACCATCTCTAAGGCCTGAATTTTCAGAAATTACTGAGATCTTGCAGGTCATAGGCAAAAAGGTAGTAGTAAATTGTAAATTGTAATCACCCTTTTTACCCTCTTCTGGAATTTGGTTTTACGTACTGAACCAGTTCTCGTGTACAGATCATCGAAGAAGAGAGAGCTACGAAGAAGAGAAATCTGGGAGAGCCATGTCAGCTCATAGAGGACTGGCCATTAAAGAGACGAGAAAATGAAAATGCTGCATGATGTTTTCCTGTATGTACAACTGCATCCTGTCGACTACTCTTGCTCGAACGAATGCACACAGTGGAGGGTAAAAGGGCCGGATGGCGTAGAACACTAGGGCTGATTCAACTATCTCCATCACTGCAACTGCAAGCCTTAAACACGAGACGAGGTTCAAGCTAACACAATCAACCTTTGAGGTAATCTAACAAAGTATGGTTCCTAAACTACTTATTTAGGAGACACAACTTGTACAGTTTTGCTTTAGATCTTTCGAGAACCTCGAATCAACGGATCCGCACGTCTTTTGTCGATAAAATGTATGTAGTTATGGCATTGGCTCGTCGATACGCAGAAGTTGGAGGTGTGTTTTTGTGTGCATGAAATTGGATTTCAGCCTTCTCTGTTTTCCAATAAGCTCACATATGATTGATCTTTAGATAGTTTATCATCTGCAGGAATTGTAATTGTTATGTGCATGAATTGGATTTAGTTTAGTCACATATGATTAATCATTTAATAATCTATGTATACAGATCTTTTTTTCCTTTTCTTTTCCATCTTTTAATTGGTTTTTGTTGATTTGTCACTTAGAAATTGTTGATATGTGATTCTTGATTAGTGGTGGCATAACAATCACTTGGTATGTAATGTATATAATAATCCAATCTCTTTAAAATGATAGCAATAGCATATGGTTAAATTAGTATTTGACATATGTCTCCATTGTCACTAATTATTATTAGCTTAATCCACACCAAACATATGGTCTAGTATTTCATTTTGAGATATCCAAACTATGTAATCATGTTATTATATTTGATATTACTTTTCATAGTCACTTATAATTAAACATATTTACATATCCATTGAATTTGTAGTCTTGGAAATTAACATAATATACTAAATTATTTGAAAAAAAAAAATCCTACTCAAGAGTTTCAACCACAATAAGTGCTTATCTAGATTTGATCTCTATCATATGAAGTCGAAGCTATAGGCAGTGTGCGGATTTTCTTCGTAGCTAACACAATATTGGGATAGCAGATTATATTGTCATCATCATACTTCTGGAAGACTGTTGTTAGAATATTCATTTCTTGAACAATCATCTGAAATACAATTAGAACAACATTAATTGATTATATGTGGATATTGACAACAACAACAAAAAAAAGAAAAGAAAAAATCATTTCTTATACATAAGAAATTAAACTTACTTGCTCATCGTCAATTTCAACACGGTCTCCCACGTCAAACGGGTGCATCACGAACAAGAATATAAGAGATTCAAATGTGGTCTTACATGTGCCGCCGAATATAAATGCCACCAACACCACCTGGGAGGCTATGAGTATATAGAACTCTTTGGTTGTAATCTTGAGGATCAACAACCAGATGATTATGATGAGGATTCCGACCATAACATTAAGCATATGGTGGAGTTTTTTTACGGTTATAATCTGGAGGTTCTTAGAGCCAGCAAAGTAAAGGTTTCAAAAGGTTTTGAGAGATGGTTATCTGTTTTTTCAGTTTTAAATAGTTTCCAAGAACTTTTATTAACCTCATTAATGCAGTTTCATCTATCAATTTTTTTTTTAACTCAAGGAATTTATTTTAGTATAGTTAAGTATAGAATATTAAGTTGTGAAATCCAAAACCAGCAAGCTTGTAGCTAATCCCAAGCATTTCAGGACTTTGAATATGTATGTATATCACAGCTCTAGAAATAACTGGATTGCTACTGATAGACCCCTACTACTCCTAACTCTGATATAATAATCTGGATATGTATTGGACATGAATATATATATTTAATTCTATTGATATAATTCATGTGTTTGGTTTTGTTTGAATACTAGGTTTTGCAGTTCTACTGCATCATATCACATCTTCAAATTAGCAAATTAACCTCGCTGATCCTATATATAAGCATGCAATGAGAAGATAAAATTAATGGATGTTGCTCACCATCCAATTTTTAAGAGCTTGTTTGCTGATTCCGTTTTGCACACTTCCAGCCTCAAAGAGTTGGATAGCCGTTAGAGCCTTATTAGCCTCATCCTCCCGCAGAAAACGCATCAGATCCTCCATGTAAATGTATCTAAAAATACAGAACAATGATTAATATATGGAGATAGGGCTTCTAAATGATATAATAAGGGACTGCAATCAAGTAAGCTCAATATGTTTCTAAACTTAATTGATGAGCAGGAACTATATATCTTAATTGATAAACTGTATAATAAGATAAGATGCACATGCATACATAAATCATTCTTCATCATCTAAGATTGTATATAATTTCTTCACTTTGTGGGTGTTCCTGTTAGTTTGTTTACTTAATTCCCACAGTTCTGTCCGAGTGACTTAATTATAAACTGCATATATTCAAAGTGCTTATTAATAATAGTTAGATCGATTAATTGATGAGGCAGACGATAGAGAATTAAACTGACTCTGATTCTGGGTTGGCCATATTGAAAAAGAGCTTCCTGGCAGCAGCCTTAGCCTGGTTTTCGGTGGTGATGTGCACTGTCGCCTCATCTTCATCGGCGGAGCCTCGTATTTTGTCGTTGAGTGTGGAGAACACGCCTCGCCTGACTAGACCCATCAGCTTCTTCATGTTCCAAGTGGATATGTTGTTTTGATTTAACATGTGCAGATGATCAATGGTTATGCCACCGTGTTCCTTCTCCTTCTTACTCTTCTTCTTCGTCTTGGTCTTCTGTAGTTTAGCGGCACCACCAGTACTCTGCAGACTGCCTATACATCTTCCGGTAGTCTTGGCCGGAAGCTTCTCCTCTTGCTCCTCCTCCTCAATTTGGACCGAGGGTGGCCCCGACATCATCTCGATGACGTATTGGCTGAACAATGAGTCCTGAATCTTATCAAAGAAGGTGCTCACATGATACCATGATGCGAGCACCTTCACGACCAGCGTCTTCACCAGCCAGATCAACGTCTCCACCAGCAAGCAAAGCCAAATCCTGGTCAAGCACACCAGGAGCCTCGTGTTTGTCAACCTGTCAATGTTCTCGACGAAGAGCCACTGCCATGCAATGAACCCCATTGTCAGCCAGACAAAATTTTGGACCAAGGTCTTCAGCCCGTACACGAAATATAGGACCGCTTCCGTAGTAGGAAGTTCTTCTCTATGAAGAACACCCCATCCTAATCCCCTAACCCGATACCAATCTGCCAGAAATCAACACCAGTAGCATCACCTCCCATTTTCACAACTCCATCGAAAAGAGAGTTCTGAACCTCACCTGTGCAGACTGCACACTAGAGCCGCCACCAAACTGATCATGAGCACCAACTGAATGATCCAAAGAACGCTCAGCTTCACACTCTTGTAATCGTCGGGTAGGTCTTCTTGCACTAAAGCATCCTCCTCCTCCTCGTCACTACTGCTCAAAGTTCGATGGGATTCTAACCATCTCAACTTTGTCATTCTCAGACCAGATCTTCTCCGTCTGAGTGAGCGTCTGTGGCTCTCCAATGGCCCAGTCTCCTCATCGAACAAAAACGGGAACTTCTTGTTGGGTGCGGAAGCAATGATAGAAGAAATTGAGTAGCTATAGCTCACTCTCTTTTTATAATATTGAACTCTTATATTTTTGCTTGATGGATTACAAAAGATAGCAACACTATATATAATGTGCATTGGAGATTTCTAAATACCATAGTTTATTAAGAAGTAATAGAACTTATTTAATATAATAACTCCGAGCAGTTGATTAGTCTTCAACAAATGTTGATCTTCCATCTTCTTTATTTATTAAATTGCAAATTAACCTTTTAACACTCCTCCTTAATTTGCAATCTTGACTTGCTTCTTGAACATTTCAAACTTGTCAGAGGTGACTGTTTTTGTTAAGGTACCAGCTAGTTGATCATTGGTGTTGATGAACTTCATGCTTAGCTTCTCTTTATTCACTAGCTCACGGATGAAATGATGTCGCAATTCAATATGCTTGGAGCGTGTGTGAAAGACTGGATTTTTCATCATAGCAATCGGAGACATATTATCACAAAAAATTTTAGTTGCCTCATTTTGCTTAAACCTTAAATCTTCTAAAATTCTTCTCAACCGCTTCACACGCAACGATATTCTGCCTCAACTAATGACAAGGCTACAGACTTTTGTTTTCTTGAACTCCATGATATAACATTTGTTCCAAGACAAAACACATAGCCAGATGTGTTTTTCTGATCATCCAACGACCTGCCCAATCACTATCAGTATAGCCAACAAGGTTGAAATTCTTCTCCTTCTTGAACTCAATGCTTTGATTCTTGGTACCTTTTAAGTACCTCAGAATTCTCTTTGCTGCTGAGAAATGATTTTTGCTTGGTTCATTTAAGAACCGAGAGAGTAGACTTACACAGTGAGTGATGTCGGGTCTCGTGTTGAGATAGATCAATGATCCAATCAACATTCTGTACACAGTGGCGTCAACTTTTTCAGCATTGTCATGTACTTGAAATTTATCATTTAACACCATTGGGGTAGGAACTGGCTTGCACTGACTCATGTTGAATTTTTTTAAAAGATCATCGATGTACTTCTCTTGACAAATAAGTATTCTTCCCGGACTTTGCTTCACTTGAATACCGAGAAAGTAGCACATAAGACCTAAGTCAGTCATCTCAAATTTTTCCATCATTTTCTTCTTGAAATCTTCCATCAAACTTGTGTTCGTACTGAAGTAGATCATATCATCTACGTAAATACAAACCACAAGTAAATCATCTCCAATATTTTCACATAGAGGGAAAATTCACTCGAGCTTCGACTGAAACCACTTTCAATGAAATAGCTATTGATTTTGCTATTCCAAGCACGAGGTGCTTGCTTTAGGCCATATAAAGCTTTTTTAAGTCGATAGACTTTTTTATGCCGCCTTTCAATTTTAAATCCTTCCGGCTGATCAACATACAATTCTTCAATGATTTCTCCATTTAAAAAAGTTGATTTTACATCAAGTTGATAAACAAACAACTCCAGTTGAGCAGCCAAAGCTAGAATTGTTCGAATTGTTTTGATTCTAGTGACTGGAGCGAAAGTTTCTGTGAAGCCAATTTCGGGCTGCTGAGAATACCCTTTCGCAACAAGTCGAGCTTTGTATTTTTGAATTTGGCCTCTTTCATCATACTTGGTTTTGAAAATCCATTTTAGCCCAATTGTTTTCTTTCCTTCGGGCAATTCAACGAGCTCCCAATGCTCATCCTTAGATATCGTTTCAAATTTTTCTGGTTCACCAGTGAATAATCCAAGTTCATCAGATTCATAAATTTCACTAAGCAAACGTGTTATTCTAGGAGGACTTTCATCATCTAATTCTGGAGTAGGAACTGGATCTCCATCCTTTTGAGCTGAAGGCAACAATGGTTCATCATAGATCTTTTGTTCCAGAATCTGTTTTCCACTCCAGTCCCAAGCAGCACCTTCATCAAATGTAACATCTCGAGAAACTGTGATTTTATTTGTTGTTGGATCAATAAGTCAAAATCCTTTGGATTCGTCGCTGTAGCCAATGAAAAGAAGTTTCTTACTCTTTTCATCAAATTTTTCATGAGTGTGAGGCAGAATTAGTGCATATGTTATGCAGCCGAAAACTTTGAAATGATCCACTCTTGGCTTCTTCATTGACCATGCTTCGAATGGAGTTTTGTTCCTCACAGCTTTTGTCGGCGAACGATTCAGAATGTACACTGATGTGTGTGTACAGCTTCTGCCCCGTAGAGATTTGGCACTCCTTTTCCTTTCAACATGCTTCTTCCCATTTCCACAATTGTGTGACTTTTTCTTTCGGCAACGCCGTTTTGCTGCGGCGTTCGGCTCACTGTCATTTGTCTTTTGATTCTATTCACTTTGCAATATTCAATAAATGAATTGTAGAGATATTCACATCCACGATCGGTTCTCAAAGTCTTTATCAGAAAATCACTTTCTCTTTCAGCAAGAGCTTTGAATTGCTGGAATGTGGAGAATGCTTCTGATTTTTTATTTAGGAAGTATATCCACATCATTCTTGTGTAGTCATCTACAAAGAGAATGAAAAACCTCTTATTTCCTGGAGTGGGAGTCTGCATTGGACCGCATAAATATGAATGAACAAGCTCCAAAAGTTCCTTAGAACGCCATGCCATTTTCAGAAATGGAAGCTTGTGCATCTTCCCATAAATACATAAATACAACCTTCACACACATGTTTATTTTTCTGGATCAAAGGAAGTCCAGTCACCATATCCTTTTCCTTAAGCAACGCAAGACCTTTGCTATGTAGATGACCATAGCGCAAGTGCTAAAGATGTGAAACATCATCTCACTCGGCTTGAAGGGAGAAATTATCATCAACCGGCAACATTAGAGGAAATCTTTTGTTCCTCATCTCAATATTTGCTATGACAACGTTCCTCGATTTATCAATAATTTTACACGTATTATCATCGAAACGAACAAAAAAGTTCTTACGAAGAAGCTGACCAACACTAAGAAGGTTGTGTGACAACTTTGGCACATAAAGAACATCAGCAATGAGTTTTTGAAAACCTTCATTAGTTTGGTAAGTAATAGTTCCTTTCCCTTCTGCTCTCCTCCTCGATCCATCACCAAGAACAATTTGAGGTTTGATGGTAGGATCGATGTCGATGAAAAGATCATGGTCATCGGACATATGATTACTACAACCACTATCCAAATACCACATGCTTTTGGACTCTTCAAATGAACTTGTATTGAACATAGTTTCTTCTTTTGATTCTTCCAGGAACTTAGCCTCTTCCCTTTTTCACCATCTTTCTCTTTATTGTCCTTCTTTTGAAACCAGCAATCTCTTTGTGAATGATTTGGGATCTTACATCTTTTTCATTTGAAATAACAATCTTTTAATTCATGGTTAGATTTCTTGCAAATAAGATAGCTAGAAATGTTACCAGAATTTTGTGATTGCTTGGCCTTCCAATTGCCTTTTTTCTTATGTGGCCGGCTTGACTTGTTGTAACTCAGACCACCTTGAGTTTTGGAGCTTAGATCTGATATTTGTTTTGACTGGAAAGCTTGTTCAGTTGATGTATTAGTCGAACGATTGATTCTCTACTCATGTGCGAAAAGCGATCCAGTCAACTCGTATATTGACATTTTTGTTAAATCTTTTGATTCTTCTATTGCTGCTGCAGCATGATCAAACTTTGGAGAGAGATTGTTGGTCTCGAGGCGAGTCAGAATCAGTTTAGAGGGGGATGGTGAATAAACTGATTACAAAACTGAACTTAGATGCGGAATATTCAGGGCTCATTTTGACTCGCAAATAATATCCGTGCTATGTAGAGATCAATTGAGAAGATTTGCTAGCTCAAAGTGTTGTGTGTGCTTATAGTGTGCAGTTAAAAACATGCAACTGAACTGAAAATTAAAGCAGAGCACACAAGCAATTTATAGAGGTTCGAAGCTCAACTTCTACGTCCTCTCTTTCTTCCGCAGAAGGGTAATTCACTATGCAAGTGTAAAGTTCCTTTATTACAATTACACAGTGAAGACAGTTGCTGTCCCGGAAGCTGCACTCTCAACTTTCTCAGTCGGTAGGTTGACAGCTCACACTTGCAATCCCCAACTGCTCGCTGGAGAGATAAGGTGCTATTTCCCATCTTTTCATGATTTTAGATCTCGCTTGATCTTCAAGAGTACAGTCTTGAAACTGGTATCAACTGGGTTGCTCCTTTGCGCGTCTGCGTCTGAGCTGGGGTAGTTGATCACTTAAGCACGGTGACTGAGAGAACAACTCTGGCTGGAAATCTTCAACAGCTAGCTCGAAGAGCGTTAAGGCTCATTCTCATAAGTTGGAACTTTTGATTTTTCTAAGTTCTTTGAGCATGAGGCTTTAGTGCTTTGGCGAACGTCTTCACGGAAAGACTTAACTAAAGTGCTCTCCAAATTCTCAAAAGTCCCACGATCTTCTCTGGGGTAGCTCACCTTTTAAAGATGGGTGAGTTGGTGACCGCTGGTGATCACTGTTTGATCATAAATGAGAAAGCCAGTTGCAAGGCTTTCATTTAATGGGGCCGTTGAGTTGCTTTTGCTCTTCTGACGAGCTTTTGTTCCAAGATCTCGGTTGCATTAACTTCAAGATCTTCTTTGACTTATCTGAATTTCAGTTATGGCTCCTTTCTTGATCTTCAGTTCTGAGCTTTCTCTGGCAGCTGGAATCTTCAGTTCCTTTGTCTGTCAGTTCTGCGTGTCCCTTGGCAGTTTGGAAAGCTTCAGTTGAGATCATCTTCAGCTGGTATTTCTGGGCTTGGGCTTGATGCCTTCTGAGCTCCAGTTTGCTTTGCTTCAGCTAGCAGTTTGAACCAATGTTATCTTTAGCTGGTATTTTGGACTTGTGTCTCTTCAGCTTGAACTCTTATGGACTGGTCTTCAGTTCGGTTGCTAGTGTTTATCAGTTGGACTTCAAAACTGATGCGTCTTCAGCTGGTGTCCTTCGAACTGGTGCTTCATCAGCTGGAACTTCATTCTTCAGTTGGTATCCTTTGAGCTGGTATTTTCCTTCAGCTTGTACATTAGTCTTCTCTTCAGTTGGTATGCTCCTTCAACTGGAATATCCTGAGCTAGCATGTCCTTTATCATGGATCTTTAGACTTGGTACATTTCTTCAGCTGGAATATCTTGAGCTGGTATTTCCTTCAGCTCGAGATTGTCCTCTCTTCGGCTGACAGTCTTTTTCAGTTGATGGCATCATGAACTGATATGTTCATCAGTCCAAACTAATGTGCTCTTCAACTGGTATTTCTTCAGTCGGGAATGATCTAGAATTGGTATGTCCCTCAGTTCTTCTCTTTCAGCTAGTATTCCCTTCAGCTGGGATCTTCCTTTGACTGGAACATTTCTTCAGGTGATTTTGGACTAGAACTGGTATGTGCTTCAGTTCTCTTCAGCTGGAACATCTCTTCAGCTAGTGGTGGCCTAGAACTGGTATGTCCTTTAGTTCTCTTCAGCTGGAACATCTCTTCAGCTAGTGATGGCCTAGAACTGATATGTCCTTCAGTTCTCTTCAGCTGGTGGCGGCCTAGAACTGGTATGTCCTTCAGTTCTCTTCAGCTGGAACATCTCTTCAGCTGGTGGCAGCCTTGAACTGGTATGTCCTTCAGTTCATCACCGTAGATTGGTGGCAGTTGGTACTTTCTCTCGCTGGTACCTGCAACTTCCAGTTTGCCTTGCTAACTATTCTAGCAAGC
Source organism: Perilla frutescens (assembly GCA_026008535.1). Lineage (NCBI taxonomy): Eukaryota > Viridiplantae > Streptophyta > Magnoliopsida > Lamiales > Lamiaceae > Perilla > Perilla frutescens. The sequence continues at coordinate 61,922,169 of BRKX01000009.1, forward strand.
TACAATCTTCTTTTTCTCTCCTTTCTTTTCACATGGATTGATCATTTCTGTTGGCTTTGACAGCTTTGACTTATATGATCATCCTTAGTTTTCTGCTTGATTTCTTTTCAGTTCTTTCAAGGCTCTTTTCATATTTTAACATATTTTGACATCTCATCAAAACCCCTTATAAGAAAAACCTTGATAGTTTTTCCTAACAGAGACAACGGAGGACTTTTTGCACGACTATTATTTCGTTAATCGTATCCCCACGGCCTTTGATTTGATTTACAATTTTCGCGACTCTTGTAGAAAAATCACAGACCGATTCTCGATCTTCCATTTTGAGATTGTCAAAATCTCTCCATAATGACTGAAGCTTTAAGGCTATCATCTTTTCAGTTCCTTGAAACTCTTGTTTCAAAATTTCCCAAGCATCTATGGCCTTTTTCACACCAAAGATGCGTGGAAAAATTGTTTTACCAACACCTTGTTGAATATATCGTAGTGTCATTGCATCCTTCTTTCTTTTTTCTTTTTACAGCTTTGTGTAGTCTTTGTCTTCCTCTTCCGGTTCTTCATATTCACCATTGATCATCTTCCATAAATCCATGGACTCAAAAAATGTTTGCATTTGACTACTCCAATAAGGGTAGTGTTCTCCTTCAAAGATCGGAACTTGACTTGGTGAAAATGAGAATAGCTGAGAGGTAGAATTTGCACTCATTGTGTGGGAATATGCTGGAAAAAAATTTGTGGCTCTTGATACCAAATTTGTTGGGTGCGGAAGCAATGATAGGAGAAATTGAGTAGCTATAACTTACTCTCTTTTTATAATATTGAACTCTTATATTTTTGCTTGATGGATTACAAAAGATAGCAGCACTATATATAGTGTGCATTGGAGATTTCTAGATACCATAATTTATTAAGAAGTAATAGAACTTATTTAATATAATAACTCCGAGCAGCTGATTAGTCTTCAACAGATGTTGATCTTCCATCTTCTTTATTTATTAAATTGCAAATTAACCTTTTAACACTTCTTGTGGTGGCCGCGACATCGACTCGCTATCCGGCCGGTTAGTTTTCTGACACTCCACGATCTCACATTGTTGCGACTCCAAGTCGACAACATCGGTTATGGAGGAGTTGTTCATGGCGTCGCTCGTGAGGACTTCAATTCATCGGAAGTTTGATGACGTCTGTCTTTGACTGTAATAATTACCACTATTCCACTTTAAGAGATAAAGTGAGAGTCTGGGAGAGATTGTCCCAATTCTAAAACCAACACAATAATTACCACTATTCCACATTAATCCTCCCAAAAATCAATTATGTCACTTACAAATTTATCAACCAAACACCTACCATCTACAATCGTCAAATTTTCTTAAAGTTCAAAAATAATATAACATTTTAAAATAAAGCATGCATGCTTTAATATATATATATATATGTGTGTATGTATAAAAAAGACACCTAATTTGAAAGAATAATTAAAGTCTGTTGCTCAAGTTAAACCAAGCTATACACATGATCAATAAGGTAGAAATTTGAACAACAATAGATGACAAAAAAGTCATACCAATATGTCTTGCTAAAAAATGGTAAAGATGTAAACTTGCATGCGAATTCATACTCTCTGAAATTGGAAATTTTATTCGACTTTATGGAATGCAACTAGCCTAAAGTTGAGAATTTCTATTATTTATAACAACAAACTAGCTAAAAATTATCGAAACTCGTAAATCACACTAGCTACCTGCTGTTGCATGCTTATTAAGTACTAGTAATTAATTAATTAATTAGTACTATTTGGATAACATTCTAAGATTTATAAATATTTAAGTTTAACAAATATGTAGGTAACTTGTTTTAATGCCGTTGATTACTAATATTTAGTGACGTAATATTCCCGATCACATCAAACACGCACCATTCACCATGCATTCTGAACCAAAATTAACAATCCGTTAATCCAAAATCAAATTCAACATATCCAAAATATAAATACAAATTCAACTATCCAAAATCACATTCAACAAACAAAACATAAAAACAATTCAATTTCAAATGAAACACAATCAAGTCTAATATATCATCAACTAATTAAAATTAATTGTAATTGTAAGGAAAAGAAAAGCTAATAATTTAGTGAGAGAGAGGGAATGGTTTAGACACAAGAAGGGAAATGGATATATATGCGACCTTTCAAGAGATGCCATACTACTCTCATCGAAAATATTATTGCGCACATGAACATTAATTGTTACACGACAATTATATCGCTTTCATTTTGAGGTACATTTTCCTTTTGAGTTCCAACCTTATAATTAGCCATGCACCTAAATATTTTAGCAAATCACATGTTAATTAAATGAACGTCGTTAGGACTCCATCTCGAAGAGAATCATCACCCTCACCACTTCAATGTGCAAACTGCACACTAGAGCCACTACCAAAATGATCGTGAGTACCAACTGAATACGCCTAAAAGATAATTTTCAAATAAAATACATATGCGTCTTCTATAATAAATTTATCTTAAAAAACAATATTGATTTTTTCGGTTGTAAAAGAAAACTTTCGATTGTTAAATATATTCTAAACAGAATTACTTTCAATACGTGCAAATCACGTGCATTTTTCTAGTATGCATAATACAATTCCACAATTCTCCTAAAAATCAATTATTGCTCACTACGAAGCTTGGAAATCTGTCGTCATGATGGCGGGATTGGGGTTCGAGTTGGAAGAAGAAGAAGATGATGATGAAGTCTAAGAACATATGAGTTCAAGATGATTTTGAGATATAAATTATAAATATGAGTTAGTAAAGTATATATATTAGAAAAACGCACGAGATTTGTACATATAAATATTTATATAACTAACAACCGAAAGTCTTCATTTACAATCGAAAAAATTAATAATATATTTTAGGATAAATTATACTTTGATACCTACATTTTGAACACTTTTTTAAAAAAAATCAACTATTTCAAAAGTAACAAAACAATACACACTTTTTTAATTTTTTTACAAATCTAACATTTATTCAATTTTATGGCCCGAAATTACCACTAATCAATCCATTAATCCAAAATCAAATTCAACATATCTAAAATATAAATACAAATTCACGAATTAGGGTTCTTAGCTAAATTCCCGAAATTGAAAATTCCACAAATCCTCCCACCATTCCAAATCACTATCGCCATAAGTAATGTTCAAGTCTTAGTCACAAAAAATGAATTCACAGTCTTCTTCTTCAAGTTCAACAAGTTATAGGATACAACAAAGTTCAAATTTGCAAGAGGGTCGCAATTTCTGTGAGTGTTTACGGAAGTGATATGGACCTCATGGACAAATGAAAATCCAGGCCGAAGATTTTATGGTTGTCGTAATTATAGGGTAAGTTTGAATTAAATGAATTTTACATTTTATTAATTAATTTATCTGGATATTCCATATTCATGTTTGTTAATTTTAGCCATCGAAATGGGTAATTCCCAAAGCAGGTGGTAATCATTTTAGGTGGTGTGATTTAGAAATCATGAGTGATAGAGTGAAGGAGGTGATCAACACCTTGAAGATGGAGAAGGCTACATTATTGAAGGAGAATAGGAAATTGGCCAAGCAATGTGAAAATGTTCTAGTAGCTTAGAATGCGGTTCAAAAGAAAGCCAATTCTGAAATGCTCACATGCAGGAGATACGTATTTTCAAACTTTACGTTTGTTTTTCAAACTTGACATTGAACCCATATCATCATGCTTTTAAAAGCAGAATTTTCTTATTTCTTTACTCATTAGTTAATTTAGTTTATATAAAATGTAGAAATTACATAGTATTAAAAAAACTACAATATATATATATATATATATATATAGGTTTTGGTTCAAATATTAACCCCCCTCCTCTGTAGAAACTAGGATCTAATCTATACCACTCATCTAATTGATTTGGATGGCCAAGATTAATCATAATTTGATGGGGTTTAATATGCAATTAATTAAGAGTTCTATAAGTGATGGGTATAAAAGTCATTTAATTTATACAGGGATATCAAATCCCACCTTTTAAGTAATTTAAAATCTATCTAAACATATATCACAAAAATAAAAAACCGCTGAGTTCTTCCATGAAGGAAAAAAGACGCTAACTTCTCCATTGAAGCAATAATATCTGTTGAAAGAAGATACACTAGACTTCAGTTTTTACAACTACAATCAAGTTTTTTCCTTTTTTATGCTATGGAAGATTCAGGTAATTTTTTTTTTGGGAGGGGGACATCTGTTTCTTGTGCAAATAATATTTTTCAGGGATTTATGAGATTTTTATAATCACGATTTCGCTTGTTAAATTTCGCAATATATATTTGTGGGTTGGTATGTTGTTGTTTGATAGATTTTGTGTCGTTGTTAATATGAGCAATCACAAAGTTTGCCTATGGTGATTATACATGCGCTTCATTGAATCCAGCAACCCCAGGTTGTAGAAAATGTCCTCTTCTTCTGTTACAACAGCAGACATTCGGTCGTTCCATATGTACAATATAATTAATCACGACTAATTAATTAATTTGAGAGAGAGAGAGAGAGAGAGAGAGAGAGAGTACTTTTGTTTAAGAATTGGGTGTGAAGTTTTGGCGAAGACACCATATTTGATTTGGATAGCCAATGTACTGTCCTATTTCTCTTCTTGGTTGTTGTGTCATTTACGTTTGTATGGTTCATTGCTTGATAGAAATTGGTAATTATTAGCTTATATATTTTCTAGCAATAGCATTATACGTTGTTAATATTAGCAGTCAATTTTTTTTTTCAATCAATTTTATTTTATGTTAACTCCTTGGCATTTAATTGGCAGGTACAAATGTGATGAATGATGAGGTTGCCATGCAAATGGATACACCTCTTGAACATTACATACCGAATTGTGAGTCATCGTTGAAGCCGTTTTTGGGACAAAAATTCAAAACTCTTGAGGATTGCATTAATTTTTATAGAATTTATGGTAAAGTAAGCGGTTTTGATATTCGAAAGGGACCGACTAAGAACAATGATGGTGTTATTACTCGGAGGTACATATTCTTCCATAGAGAGGGGAATAAAAATTCTGTAGTCGATGATTTGACCATTTCAAATAAACAGAAAAGGCGCAGGATTTCAATGAGGGTAAATTGCATGGCTCGTGTTGTGTTCAAATTTTGTGGTGCTAGTGGATATGTTGTTGATCTTTTTTTGGAGGGTCATTCTCACCCATTAGTTGCAGATGAATTCAAGAAATACTTGAAGGTCAATAGAAAATTGGGATATGTGCACCAAAATTTTCTTATGAGTTGTGCAAAGGCAAACATAGGCGCTTCAGGTTCTCATAAGCTTTTAAAATCATTTATGGGGGGCTACTCAAATGCTGGAAGCACGAGAGGTGAATCTAATAATTTCTCTCGTGATTTGAGGGCTTATATTGTTGGGCGTGACGCGCAGATAATGTTGAATAAGATGCGTTTACGGAAAGAGACATGTTCAGCCTTTTTTTACGACTTCTGCGTTGACAAGAATGATAATTTAACATGTGTTTTTTGGGTTGATCCTATTGCAAGACGAAATTATGCTGTGTTTGGTGATGTGGTTTCCTTCGATTGCACATACAGAACTAACAAGTATGTTTGTGTTTAATTTATACGAATTTTCTTTCATAATTATGTGTTTGCCTTAAGGATTTATGTTATTTATGCCTTAATGTCATTAGATTATAAATATAAGCATTTAATATTAGCAATATTTTTTATCAAATAATTATGCATCTTTGATATACGTACAATTAATGTACACCATATACACAATGTGTTAGTATTAGCAATGTTAAACACTAATATTAGTATATAATCATATACATATTAGCAAATAATTTATTTGTCTCTATTTTTAGCTTGTTCTCATTTTTTCCAATTTTGAACTACATTGTATACAAAATGTGTTATTATTAGCAATGTTAAGTACTGATATTATATGTAATATTATTTAAATTAATTAGCAAATAATTTACATGTCTCTATATATAGCTTGTTCTCATTTTTTTCCCATTTATGATTTAATTAGGTATGAGATGATTTTTGCTCCATTCATCGGTAAAGACAACCATGGAAAATGTGTGACATTTGGCGCTGCATTATTGTCGGGTGAAAATCAATCTTGCTATATTTGGGCATTTGAGAAATTTGCAGAGTGTATGGGACACCATCCTGGAATGATTATCACGGATCAGGACCATGCAATGAGGATTGCCATAAAACAAAGCTTCCCAAATACGAGACATCGTCTTTGCATGTGGCACATTATGACAAAGGTGCCAGAAAAGGTCCCTTTACATTTGAAAAATGATGATTCTTTCATGAAGAGATTGAATGAAGTTGTTTGGTGTGATATGATTGAACCAGCAGTCTTCGAAGAAAAATGGAATGCTCTTATGGTTGATTTCGAGCTCACAGAGACAAGTTGGTTTAAAGCATTGTATGAGATCAGACAGTATTGGATTCCTGCATATTTTAGAGATCATCCGATGAGTCGACTTTGCAGGACCACTTCAATTTCTGAGAGTGTCAATAGCTTCTTCAACAATTATTTGAACTTTGGTTCCAATCTTGTTGAATTTATGATGCATTTTGAAACTGCAATCGATGCACAGAGGAACGCATATGACCTTCAGAATAGTTTAGATTATTCATATATTCCACAGTTGGAGACACCGATGTTATTTGAGAAGCATGCTTCTACAATTTACACATCAAAACAATTTCTGAAGGTTTAAGAAGAGATTAAGGCTTCATGTTACAATTGCAATGTTGTGCGTATTCACAGTGATGAAGCTGCAATGCATTATGAGGTTTATGATGGTAATGAGGTTTCTTCAACAGTTTCATATAAAAAGAATGAAGATAGTGCTGTTTGTAGCTGTAAGAAATTTGGGATGGATGGTATTTTGTGTTGCCATATATTTCATTTATTCAAGGTTTTCAAGTGGGAGACCATCCCTGATAAATATATAGTACCTAGGTGGACCAGGAAGGCAAATCTGAAGCCCTTGAATGATGTAAGCGATGATGTTTTAGATCGGTGTGTTGCTGTGGAAGATAAGAAAAATAAAATTAATCAGCTTGTTTCAGATTTTTATGCATGTGTGGGAGCAGTTGAGGGTGACGAGGAGAAGACCAATATATTATTGTGTGGTATTAATGATTTGAAAACTGTGTTGATTTCTGGTGATGATACTCAAGGTTCATCTAATTCTGTGGGAAAGAGTAAAATTTTTGAGTTATTTTATGGTGCTTCCAAGTCTGTTGAAGTATCTGTTAATCCTCCACTTCCAGTAAAGACTAAAGGTAGTGGTAGTCGGCTTAAACCAAGAAGGGAGAAACAAGCTGAACGGGCAAAGAAACCGAAACGGAGGTGCCACAATTGCAACGAAATGTGCCATCACGATGCTAGGACATGTCCTAAAAAGAAGACTACACAGGGAACTTTGATTTATATTACTTGAATGGTATTAAATGGTACTATATAATCAAACTGATTATTAGCATATATTTTGGTTCAATAATATCAGACTTCTGCTCATAGAATTATATTTTTATTCATTATTTTTTTCCCCCACATACGGTGATTAATCTCAGAATATATTTATATGTATAAAACATATCTATATTTCCAAGTTTATGTTGGATGGTATTGTGACTAGTTCGAGATTAGTGTTTAAGTGGATGTGGCCTATTCATTACATATCAGATTGCTAAAACTTGTTAATGGAAATGAAAATGAAAATTAGAAAAGATTCTTTTAATTACTGAATCCATTTTGGCAATTCGTCGAACATGTGATGGGTTTATGACATTTTTTTTTGTGAATAAATGACGATTTCTGTTGTTTTATACTTGGCAGCTGGTCATGTTAGATTTTATTGAGGGAAAAAATTGAGCATGGTTAACAGCATCCAAAATGAAAAGTGCTGGTGTATTTGATCTCGTATCATCGAATTTGCAATTAGGTGAAAAAGATTGTGAATTAACTAGAGATTAACCGTGTAAACAATACAAAAAAAATATAAAAATTAGCAATTTAACCTATCAATATTAGCAATTAACTCTGTCAATAATAGCAATTAATCCTATTCAAAAAACCCAAAAAAATAGCAATTAACCCTGTCAATAATAGCGATTAACCCTGTAAAAAAAAAGCAATTAACCATGTCAATAATATCAATTAACCCTGTCAAAATAACAATCAAAATTAGCAATTAACCTAATAATAATAGCAACTAATCCTATAAAAAAATTGATTAACCTTATCAATAATAGCAATTAATCCTGTAAAAAAAACAAGAAACAAAGCTATTAATCATATCAATCATTTAGGAAAAGCAACCAAAAAAAAATAGATTAATCATTTTAAAAGAATGACCAACGCAACGCGGATGTTCATAAAAATATGAAAATAGTCTTCTACTTGATTATGGTACATGTTCTTGTACAAGTTTTTTGCCTGACTAGTATGTTCCATGTTTTTACTGTCATACATCAAGGTGCTTGGTGTTTATTAATATAACCGTGGAGATAGATCTTAAGACATAGAAGTACCATTTTGATCGTATATTATCCAGATCAGGAATAATCCAGCAGCACTGCTAGCTTTATGTTGGTATTGGGCGACAGATGGAGTAGGATCGAAGGTTTGAGCTCTTCTGATTGCAAAAAGTATGATACAAATAGATGCAAATCTTTCATTCATTTATGGTCGTTACTCATTACTGACAGAAATGGGACTTTATTTTATGGCTACTGCAGGATATGGTTGTCCTTCCTTATAAGGATAGTCTATTATTGTTTAGTCGATATTTGTAGCAGCTAGTCATGGAATCACTCGGAAAGGAGTTTGATCTGGATGGTAACAGGGTATATTGAAAGAACTCAACTAACTAAACTATTTCTTTACATTTTATATCCGACATTACAATTATCAATGAAAATGAATATTGATGACTGATATTTCCTCACATTAAATAATGTGTTTATGTTCAAATTGACTTGCTCTTCACCAATTGATCTGCATGTGATTTGGACGTGTTTTTGTCATTATCGTGCATGTCATGCTAACACACTTAGGCTTTGGCTGTAAATAATCAGGATAATTTTTGTAGACAATAATGAATCTATTGATTATGTATAGCATAGGTTTAAGACAAAAAATGCTATTTGGGTATTTAAGACTCCAGAATTTAAGGATTTTAATGTAAATAACATCAGTAGAGACTGGAGCGTAATGTTTTGTAGAATTAGTTTTGCCAGAATTTAAGGATTTTAATGTAAATAACATCAGATTTCTAAAACTTGTTTGGTTTGTAGTCATTCTTGTCCAATATGAGCAATGGAAATGGAAATGGAAATTAGAAAAGATTCTTTTAATTACTGAATCCATTTTGGCAATTCGTTGAACATGTGATGGGTTTATGACAAATTTTTTTTTTGAATAAATGATGATTTCAGTTGTTTTAAACTTGGCAGCTGGTCATGTTAGATTTTATTGAGGGGAAAAATTGAGCATGGTTAACAGCATCCAAAATGAAAAGTGCTGGTGTATTTGATCTCGTAGCATCTAATTTGCAATTAGGTGAAAAAGGTTGTGAATTAACTAGCGATTATCCGTGTCAACAATACAAAAAAAAATATAAAAATTAGCAATTAAACCTATCAATATTAGCAATTAACTCTGTCAATAATAGCAATTAATCCTATTCAAAAAATCCAAAAAAATAGCAATTAACCCTGTCAATAATAGTGATTAACCCTGTAAAAAAAAGCAATTAACCCTGTCAATAATATCAATTAACCCTGTCAAAATAACAATCAAAATTAGCAATTAACCTAACAATAATAGCAACTAACCCTATAAAAAAATTGATTAACCCTATCAATAATAGCAATTAATCCTGTAAAAAAAACAAGAAACAAAGCTATTAATCCTATCAATAATTTAGGAAAAGAAACAAAAAAAAATAGATTAATCATTTTAAAAGAATGACCAACGCAACGCGGATGTTCATAAAAATATGAATTCAGTAACAAAAAAATAATGTCACCCATAAAATAATCTATTCATTGTCATGCAATTTTGCATTGCATTTGTTCATGATGATCGGCTCTATTTTTCTCAATCCGTTTTCACAAGACATTCTGTAATGAATATTTGCATCCTGAACTATGCGCCCTTTGTGGATGTTTGTTTCTGCACTAAGAAGTGCAACACAATATTGAGCTCTCAAAATCTTCATCTGCCTTGCATTATTTGGGTGAAGTTCGGGTTCCCAACTCTTCAATCCACCACCCTTGTATGTCTCCATGTGCCTCATGACATATATCCCACAATCAAATTTATTTGTCTCATTTCTCCATGGCATTTTCATCCTTTCTATTGGCCTCATTTTTGTAGCCATGTCGACTGACCTTTTAGAATGGCCGTTGGTCTTCATGAATCCAGTAAAAAACTCCACCTATAAGGTTAATATTTTATAGTATAGTTATATGATTGTAATGATAACGGAAAATTCATTATTTGCTAAAATATGTTTGACAATATATATTAAATTATAATCAAGTTTAATTTTCTTTTGGCCCTGATTAATGCTAATATTTGCTATGATTATTGAAAACGATTATTAACTCAAAGTATTTCTAACAAAATAAAATGTCAATAACTATGTCAATTACTTTTATAAAAGAAAATCACAAATAATGCCATATTGTAATTTAATATGTTTTTATTCTTACTTACCATTAAATCTGGGATACCGCAGTACTTAATTTTCGGATCCATGTTGGGTTCCTCCAATGCAGAAGAGTTGTCAATGATGTGACTTCTACATTTAATTGAATCAAAGCACACTAAGTAGAAGTGTGATGCATGACAAATTGGGAAAAAGAACTGCACATTTAAATAAATATATTTTTAGCACAATATAAATTTTGTAGTGTAAATACACAATAATTTATAATGCCACTTTACCAGATCAATTTCATCTAACTTCAATCCTTCAAAATTTCCAATCTCATCGAGTAGTCTTCTCGAAAAATATGACATTCGCTTGGCTTTATCCCATGAAATTGGTGCATCATAAACAGTATACTTCTGTGGGGGAGGGGGAAGAACTTAATCACCATATTACCAAATTATAATACAGTTATCAAATTAATAGCTCAGATCGTTACAATGAAACTTACACATGGGAACGTGGTTGCAAAAAACCTTTGTGGAGAGGCCTTTGCTCTATATTTTTCATTGTGATTCAATATCGTGCACCACACATCTATAACTGCAGCATTTATATATATATCAGCAGCCAAGGTCTCCATTTCTTTACGTCTAAAATTGACACGCCCATCAGAATAGACAATTTCTTCTCTGAAAAAAATAATAATTGAACCAACAGGCCAAATTATTACACACTGCATTTTTTGCATGTAATATTCTTAAATTTAATAACATTAACTTACGATTCTGCTTTCTCGTTATGCATAATCCAAAAATATAAGTCTCTCTCTCTATTGTTTAGCTTCACAGTGGGCTTCACGGGTCTCACAAAATATGGGGAGACCAAGTTTGACGTTTTCCTTAATAAATTCTTCCCCCTTGTAACCCTTTTAGCAATTTCCTGTAGAATCACATACGAATGAAAGATAATAATATTCATATTTTACAAAGTAAATAATGTATTTCGCTAAAACACAATTTGCAAAGACCTTTTCATTTTTCCGACCAAGATCACCATTATCTTCGACAATATTTTCTTTCCCTTTCTCACTGAAGAAAGCTGCGCCGGTGTTCTGTTAAACATCCACCATATTGTTATACTATTACAATAAAAATGTTTAAATATGTTGTTTATAAATGCTAGCTTTGATATTTGTTTTTGCTAAAATGGTTCTAGGTATTTGCTATAAAGTGAACAGTAAATAAGATGCACGTTATATTATAGGGTTATGTCCCTTCATATCATCTTTCATATTTTCACCACTAGCCTCCAAATTTTCAAACATTAATGATAGTTAAATATATATATATATGTATGTATGTATAGAGTACTAGCTAGCTGATGAATTATTATTTTTCTTGATATATATATATAGATGCATGTATTGCCGAAGGAAATACTTGGGAAATGGACGTTTGAGATAGCAGGTTTGATGGCGAAGTGGATGCTACTTTGGATGGCGGATAAGATATTGGTTGCAGCGGCGTGGATGATTCTTGGAAACACAGAGAAATATGGGCTGAAAAGGCCGACGATGGGGCCTTTGCAGCTCAAACACAGACAAGGAAAGACCCATGTTCTAGATATAAGTGCGCTTTCAAGGATTAGATCAGGACATATCAAAACAGTTCCAGCAATCAACAAGTTCTTGCATCATGGAGTTGAGCTTGTTAATGGGGAAATTCTTCCTATTCATTCTATTATTCTTGCTACTGGATATACTAGCAATGTCCCTACATGGTTGAAGGTCAGTTAGTACAGCTTTAATTAATTGTGTCTGTGTGTAGATTTCATGTGGCAGTTATGAAAGTTATGTTTCTCATTAGATATATTCACTAACTGGATCTAGCTAGCTAAGTAGGATATAGACTTGATTTTATTTAACAGTTTGATCAACTCATGTATCACATGTCTAATGTCAAAGTTGGAATCGTGCATCACTACTTTTCTTCTGACTTTTTCTAACATATATATATACTCAGAAAAATGAAAAATGCTTTCTTTTTTATTTATGCATATTTTAGCTTATTTGTGTGCTATAAATAATTAACATAACTATTGCTTGTTATTTGCTAACAACATATGAATTATATGCCGATTTGGATGCCACAATCAAACTAAAACATAAAATAATGCACGGGTAAATAAAATATCAGCACTAAATTGAACAAATCTAACCTTAATTTGTCCTTCATGAGGTGATTCAGTTAGTTTTGCATTATCCTGCAAATTTTACACAATTAAAACAATCCACAAATAGAAGAAAAAAATTTGATACATATTTTACCAATTATTACCTCTGCAATATCTCGTTGTTCATCTGGTGCAATATTGTCAGTCATCTCTATATCATGAGCAATGTCCACTACATTATTCCAATCTTGCGTAAAACCTAAACTGAAGTTGGGCATACTATCGACAATGGGCCTGCTATCGATAACCTTTTTTAATTCATATCTCTTCAGAGCTGCTTCCTCCATCTTTGCAATCATGGCTATGTGCTCTGGACAATCCCAAAAATCAATATCATTTTGTGATAGTTTGATTTGCGATGCAACTGATGGTTCTACCAAAACTGAGCCCGGTGCTTCATTTACCAAAAGTGTGGCTTCCACCATTTTTCTTAACACAACATTGTCCAACATGCTATGTGATAAACCTTTCACAATCATCATCACCTCGGTCAAAGTGTCATGGATCAGTTTTCCTTTTTGGGCAAGTATGTTAGCAATCGCATGCACATCATCATCTTCCCTGTTTGCTTCTTCAACTACTTCAACATCTTTGTCGATTTCAACCCCTCCTCCATGAGCATCAAATCCTTCGTTCATGTTCCTAGCTTCTTGAAGGTTAGGCATCGATTCTTCAATGTTTTGCTCACCTTCATGGTTGTGTTTGGATGCTTCATTTATCAATACGAATGGGCCATCGGGATATCCCTTTCCAAAACCACCTCGTTTAATCTCCATATTCTGTCTTCCCACCAACATCTTTTTTTTCCACTCAATTATAGTTGGGCTACTCCTTTGCACTGTCCTATATCCTAACACAACCCGATCGACGTACAAAAGCTGCAGGTTTATACAAAATATGGATTTTCATCACTACTTGATAATACTATTTGCATTTCATATAATTAAATGTGTGATAATGAGTTCATATACAACCCAAATCGGATATGACATTATTTGAATGGACAATTCCAAAATTTAAAAAAATCCCAATCTAGCAGCTTATGCGGAATGTGTAGCCTTCCGATGTCAACATCTCTAGGTCTACTATAGTTTAATTGCTCAACGGAAATGTTTAATAATTAATATTTAATAGTTTTCGTCCTAACTAAATGGAATAATATCGTTTCAAATGTTCACCTACACAAACTTCATATTTGAAATGCTAAACTACGACAACTGATTAGCAAAAACAATCACCAATAGCATGTTACTTTTTATTTATTTATTTGCTAATACTATTTACCGCACATGCTAATTTGTAATAACACATATGCTAAGTACCACATATTATAACATTTCCTCAAGTCTTATACGTAAAATGCTAAAGTAGAACAACTAATTTGCTCAAATCTTAAAAAAATCAGCAATTACACACATATTTTTCTCATACTACTATTGCATACAGATACACAAATAAATGTAATATCCCAAAATACTTTATACTTACTATGATGAATAATGTCGGTCCGATGTAGTGTTTGTGTTTATTACTCTTCCACGCCATGGTGTGGTAGATCAAGCATTTGATAACATATCCACACCAATTTAAATTTACCACATTGTTAATATCCTGAAAGAAGTCCAGAATTTGCGGGGAGACATAACTATTCCCAAGGCTCTCAATTAAGCAGCAAGTTATAAGTACCAGAAATTGCCTCTTGAACCACAATCCTCCATTACCTTCTTTTTTTATGTCATCACTAATGTCTATTGGACGTATTCTATCAGATGCTCTCTCATGAAATCTCAACCTCCAATCAGCTACAAGCACGTGTTCTGTATTTTTAATACGTCTTTCAATCGGTATTTGGCCAAGAGGGAAGCCAAACATTAGCCTAACATCTTCTTCTCCGACATGGACTCTCCTTCCATCTTCGAGCACAATTTCACATCGATTAGTGTCAAAGTTATCCAATACCCAGTATGCTAACTTTGGTGGAACATCATTAATGTCCAAGTGTAATATCGCTCCAAATCCCATATCCCTCACCTCTTGCTTCTGTACATCAGTTAGACCTTTAATAGTATTCGACAACATCAACGGGCTTGTACGATTTTTTAGATTATTATACTCATCCCTTGAACGATTTTCCCCCTCTTTCACAGATAACGGTTTTGGTGAATGTTGCAACAGAAGCTCATCTGTAGCTTCTTCCAAACTTAAAAGAGCTCCAGATGCAATCCCATTGTTTAGCCTCTTACGTCTAATTTCACGTCTGACAAAATCACTGTCCGAGTCACTTATGTGGTCTCTTTTTGGCCTCTTCTTGTTATCCTTATGCTTTTGTTTCCCGCCTGCCAACATGAAATGAAATAATTGCTCAAATCCATTATATGATTCGCTAATATGTACGGTGTAATATGATATCATAAACGACGTTCTAAAATTATTCTGTTCTGCTAACATATACATATGAATATGTAGTCAAGGATACAAGAACCAATTACTATCATACAATTCTTAGCTGATTGAACGATTTTTTTTTTTTTTGCTTCTACCATTTACTGCCTATTCATATGTATAATATATAATATGCTAATATCATTTTAAGTAATTGAAAAGAATGCTTTTTTTTTGTTTTTTTTATAGGGTCAATTGCTATTAATGATAGGGTTAATTGATAATTTTGTTTGTTTTTTTACAGGGTTAATTGATATTATTATCAGAGTTAATTGCTAATTTTTTTTATTTTTTTGATAGGGTTAATTTCTATTTTTTTTTTTGTTTTATGAACAGGATTAATTGCTATTACTGATAGAGTTAATTGCTACTATAGATAGGGTTAATTGCTAAAATTTTTTGGGTTTGTTGATACGGTTAATCGCTAATTAATTCACAACCTTTTCACCTATGTGCAAATCAGCTGGTACGAGATCAATAACGCTATCACCTTTCATTTTGGATGATATTAACCATGCTCAATTTTTCCCCTCAATAAAATTTAACATGACCAGCTGCCAAGTATAAAACAACATAAAACGTCATTTATTCACAAAAAAAAGTCAAAAACCCATCACATGTTCACCGAATTGCCCAAATGGATTCAGTAATTAAAAGAATACTAGACTTCAAACATTTGTATGATAGCATTTACTGCATCTGCCAGTTTGTAATATACCATATGCTAATTTCAAATCTTAATGATTAATGTTCTTGACGAACACGTGTACTCTAATTTTTACTCCAAAATATTAGTTCCCATCATCATAACAAACTATTAATTATCACATGGGATGATGCACGTTGGTAAAAATAAGTTACTCTATCCATAATAGCAATTAACCCTATCAATAATAGTAATTAACCACGTTAATAACATCAATTAACACTATCAGGAAAACAAAGAAAAATAGCAATTAACCCTGGTGTAATCCATAATAGCAACTAACCCTAACAATAATAGCAATTAACGACGTCAAAAATAGCAATTAACACTATCAGAAATACAAAAAAAAATTAACAATTAACACTGGTGTAATCCATAATAGCAATTAACCCTATAAATAATAGCAATTAACCACTTCAATAACAGCAATTAACATTATCAGAAAAAAATAGCAATTAACCCTGGTGTAATCGTCCTCGCAGTATCTAATATGCTAGATATTAACATTAATTTTAGCATCTAATATTGTGTTTGAATATATACATGCAATTAAGAGTGTATACACAGAGATTTATATTTCACTAAAAAAATCTTTAGTTATTATTAGAATATGTAACGAACAAGAATATAAACTTCATAATATATTTCAATACAGTACCATTGAGCCGAGCAGAAGTTTTCTTTGCTG
The DNA here is from genome assembly GCA_026008535.1 of Perilla frutescens. Lineage (NCBI taxonomy): Eukaryota > Viridiplantae > Streptophyta > Magnoliopsida > Lamiales > Lamiaceae > Perilla > Perilla frutescens. The sequence goes on from BRKX01000009.1 coordinate 61,938,985, forward strand.
ATACCATCTCTTGATTTTCTCGTCGCGGAACAATCTCAATCAATGTTTGTATTTTTTTCGTGTGCAATATCAAATGCTAATATTAGAGCAGTGGTTGACGACAAGCATCTAATATTGCATATGAATATATCCTGATAAGTTTCCATAATTTTGAGGATTCCTCCATGTATATCAACATTTAAATATGGACGTGAATATAGAGTTTTGATTGGACTATTATACCCATATTGACTAACAATTAATTAAGAAGCAACGATTTTTTGCTCATATATCCCTAATTATGTAATCTAATCTTGGCCATCCAAATCAAAGATATGAGTGGTATAGATTAGATCCTAGTTTCTACAGGGGAGGGGGGTTAATATTTGAACCAAAACCTATATATATATATATATATATATATATATATATATATATAAGAATGGATCAGATATATCTCCCCGTGTATAGTATATATGAATTAGTATAGTATATATATTAGAAAAACGCACGCGATTTGCACATATTAATATTTATTTTATTAAAATATATTTAACAATTGGAAGTTTTCTTTTTTACAACCGAAAAAATTGATATGATATTTTAGGATAAATTACACTTTGATACCTACATTTTAAACACTTTTTCAAAAATAATCCACCTTTTCAAAATTAACAAAACAATACACACTTCTTAAATTTTTTTACAAATCTAATATTTATTCAATTTTATGGCCCAAAAGCACCACTACTCAACGTTCGATGTGATTCTCACCATCTCGACTTTGTTCTCATTCTAGATCTCCCCCGCTTGAGTAAACTCATATCGTTGATTCTCGCAAGAATACCAAATTTCACGCAACTATCACAATTTTTATTAAACTTCAACTCCCCTAATAACAATATAGATATATCTATTTATAATATACGATAAACTTGGAAGACAAGAAATATAAAATCCAATTTAGAAAAAAAAAAATCTTAATTAATTATGTAATATAAATAGATAATAAAATATAATCAAATCTAAAATATAATTTAAATAATATATCAAGATCTAATCTTGATATCTCCGTCAGTTCTAGAAATAAATGGATTGCTACATCAAGATAGACCCCTACTACGCCTAACTCTAATATAATAATCTAAATTCTGAATATATATTGGACATGCATATTTCTATTGATTTAATTTAGGTATTTGGTTTTGTTTAAGAATTCCACCATCCAAATCCCCCAACCCGACACCAATCTACCGAAAATCAACACCGGTAGCATCACCTCCCACTTCCACGACTCCATCTCGAAGAGAGTCATCACTCTCACCACTTCAATGTGCAAACTGCACACTGGAGTCGTTACCAAAATGATCGTGAGTACCAACTGAATACACCTAAAAGATAATTTTTAAATAAAATACATATGCGTCTTCTATAATAAATTTATCTTAAAAATAATATTGATTTTTTTTTTCGGTTGTAAAAGAAAACTTTCGGTTGTTAAATATATTTTAAATAGAATTAATTTCTATACGTGCAAATCACGTGCATTATTCTAGTATGCATAATACCATTCCACAGTTCTCCTAAAAATCAATTATTCCTCACTACGAAGCTTGGAAATATGTCGTCATGATGACGGGGTTGGGGTTCGAGTTGAAAGAAGAAGAATAAGAAGAAGATGATGATGAAGTCTAAGAACATATCAATTCAAGATTGATTTTGAGATATAAATTATAAATATGAGTTAGTAAAGTATATATATTAGAAAAACGCACGAGATTTGCACGTATAAATATTTATTTTATTAAAAGATATCTAACAACCAGAAGTTTTTGTTTACAATCGAAAAAATTAATATTATATTTTAGGATAAATTATACTTTGATACCTACATTTTAAACATGTTTTAATAAATAATCAACTTTTTCAAAGTTGATATGTTGTTTTGATTTAATGTGCAGATGATCAATGGTTATGCCACCGTGTTCCTTCTCTTTCTCATTCTTCTTCTCCGTCCTTTTCTTCTGTAGCTTAGCGGCAACACCAGTACTCTGTAGGCTACTTATACATTTTTCGGTAGTCTTGGCTAGAATATTTTTCTCCTGCTTTTCTTCAATTTGGACCGAGGGCAGCCCAGACAGCGTCTCGATGACGTACTGGCTGAATGAGTCCTGAATCTTATCAAATAAGGTGCTCACATGATACCATGATGTGAGCACCTTCACGGCCAAAGCCTTTACAAGCCAAATCAACATCCCAACAAGCAAAAACCCCTATCATGAGCCAAACAAAATTTTGCGCCAACGTCTTCAGTCCGTACACGAAATATAAGACGTGTTTCTTTAATAAGAAGTTTTTCTCCATCAAGAATACCACCATCCAAATCCCCCAACCCGACACCAATCTACCGGAAATCAACACTGATAGCATCACCTCCCACTTCCTCGAAGAGTGTCATCACCCTCACCATTTCAATGTGCAAACTGCACACTAGAGCCGCAACCAAAATGGTCGTGAGTACCAACTGAATACGCCTAAAAGATAATTTTTAAAATTGTGGCTATTGATACCAAATTTGTTGGGTGCGGAAGCAATGATAGGAGAAATTGAGTAGCTACAGCTCACTCTCTTTTTATAAAATTGAACTCTTATATTTTTGCTTGATGGATTACAAAAGATAGCAACACTATATATAGTGTGCATTGGAGATTTCTAGATACCATAATTTATTAAGAAGTAATATAACTTATTTAATATAATAACTCCGAGCAGCTGATTAGTCTTCAACAAATGTTGATCTTCCATCTTCTTTATTTATTAAATTGCAAATTAACCTTTTAACACTTCTTGCGGCGGCCGCGACATCGACTCGCTATCCGGCCGGTTAGTTTCCTGACACTCCACGATCTCACATTGTTGCGACTCCAAGTCGACAACATCGGTTATGGAGGAGTTGTTTCGTGAGGACTTCAATTCGTCGGAAGTTTGATGACGTCTGTCTTTGACTATAATAATTAAACTGAAAATAAGAGAAAGTGAGAGTCCGATGATGGGAGAGATTGTCCCAATTCTAAAACCAACACAATAATTACCACTATTCCACATTAATCCTCCCAAAACTCAATTATGTCACTTACAAATTTATCAACCAAACACCTGGCATCTACAATCGTCAAATTTTCTTAAAGTTAAAAAATAATATAACATTTTAAAATAAAGCATGCACGCTTTAATAGAACGTCGTTAGCAAATCGCATGTTAATTAAATGAACGTCGTTAGGACTCCATCTCGAAGAGAGTCATCACCCTCACCACTTCAATGTGCAAACTGCACACTAGAGCCGCTACTAAAATGATCGTGAGTACCAACTGAATATACCTAAAAGATAATTTTCAAATAAAATACATATGCGTCTTCTATAATAAATTTATCTTAAAAAACAATATTGATTTTTTTTCGGTTGTAAAAGAAAACTTTCGGTTGTTAAATATATTTTTAATAGAATTAATTTCTATACGTGCAAATCATGTGCATTTTTCTAGTATGCATAATACCATTCCACAAGTCTCCTAAAAATCAATTATTCCTCACTATGGAGCATAGAAATCTGTCGTCATGATGGCGGGGTTGGGGTTCGAGAAAATTCATCACTTAAATTAAAATACGATTAGTAAACCCTAAAAATTAAAATGATTTAATTTATTATTTTGAAATAAATATAAATATATATCTTAAAATTGATTTAATGGGCCCATAAATTAAAGTGAATGATTTTTTTTTTAAATTCAACGATCCGCGCAATGCACAAGGCCAGCTAATGAGTGGGCTCATGCATTGCGCTCAACAATTAATTTATTTTTTTTTCAAATAAAAATAAATGGTAATTGGAAAAAAAAAACTAATTTTGAAATAAATATATACCCTAAATGAAATTAGTGAACCTAAAATAAAAGTGAATGAATTGAATGTTTTTTGAAATAAATACAATCCCTAATTCAGATTAATAAACCTAAAAAATAAAAACGCTAAAAAAACACAACAAAAACATCTAAAAAATACTAAAAAAACCCTAAAAAAACTATAACCCCTAAAAACCCTAAATCCTAAAATACCTAAACCCCCTAAACTCAAAACATTAATTGAAATGGAAAAAGTACAATTAAATTACATAAACCCATATAAGATAAGTAGAAGACCAATTACTTTTTAAAATACAAATGATATTTTTTGAATTTTATGTGATACATTTTAATATTAAAACTCGATACGTCTGATGGATGTATGAGCTTTATTGGGTATGTGATGATGTATAGGAGACTTTGCCAATGTATAAATATTCCGTAATTCAAAATGATCTAAAAATTGACACTTGGCCTGGTTGTAGTTATGCTTGTTTGTACCAATCATCTTTAAAACTTCTTTCATAACAGACAATTGTTCTCTTCAGATACAAATGACCAACTGATTGGCAAGATCTCCTGATTAATTACTATCTTCATACTTAATCTCGAACAAACATAGTTATTATTATTATTATTATTATTATTATTATTATTATTATAAATTACTAAAATTTTATAACATATTCGCCTTTTTTAGGATGCAGCAAGTGCCATCATCAATGGTGAAACGGAGGAATTTGCCATGTTTGAGATCGCGAGTCACGACTCCGACCAACTCAGCGCGCAAAAGTTGAATCCCTTTACAGAGGAAGGTTGATGGGTTTGATCGGTTGAGCGAAAGAGAGAGAAAATGGAAAGCTAAAAGCTTGACATGAGTGTTGTAGAGATCCATGGAAGAAAATGAATGGTTAATCAGATTTCAGTGTGGGAACTTCTGCTTTTTGACATGAGTGTAAATGATGCTGAAATCTTTATTTCCAGTGACCGCTAGAGTATACCCAGCGCTGGGGTGTTCGATGTTCAACACCTCAGCAGCCATTGGGTCACATTTGGCGCTGAGGTTTACGAATCCATTAAAATCTCATGGGCAGATGTCGGATTTGATCATTTGTATTTTTTAGGTGATTTTGAGATGAAATTCAATAGAATCACTAACCTTTTAAAATCTATGGAGTTTTGAATACACCTGGATTTTTTAAGACATTTTAAAATCTGTGTTGAATACCTCTGAATTTTTTAAGACTTTTAAAAGTCTGGATTGAATACACCCGGATTTTGAAAGTCCAAAAAAATCATACAGACTCTCTATCCAATACACCCCCATTAATCTCAAATAGACATAGTTGTTGTTGTTGTTGTTGTTGTTATTATTACTAAAATTTTATAATGTATTCACCTTTTCTAATAACATTTCTATCCATTGACAGGCAACACGAGTTAAACCAATTAATCCAAAATATTCGTGGAAGTAATATGTTGTAGCGATCCGAAACTTTTTAGAAATTTGCTACATTTTATTTTTAAGATTTTATTTTTTTATAATGCATGTTATATTATTTTTGGTTACGTTCCTATAAATCGCGCCTAAATCATTTTTAACTATATTATTATTAAGATTTTAATTGACATCATTAATGTTATTATATGATTTTGTTATTATTATTATTATTATTATTATTATTATTATTATTATTATTTTTTGTTACTTCATCTTCTAAATAGCTTAAAGATCTATATTTTATTAAGATAACCCAATAATTATTTTAAATTCCAGCCCAATTGTCTTGAGCCCAAATGATCAATTATTTTATGCTATTATGTTAAGCCCAATGAAAAATTTTCCATAACCCATATTTTTGGCCCAATCTCAACATCTTCTTCTTCACTTGAGAGAAATGAACAGACGGCAACATCAACCACGATCGATTTCCACGATCTGCCGTTTCTTGCCTAAGATAAATGAATAATCCCTCTAGAAATTTCCTTATTAAATTCTAACTATTAAAATCCACCCTTCCAGCTCCAAACCTTCAGCTAGTCCACGAACAACCTCGAAACGATTTATTGCGGCGGCTCCGCCTCCCTGTCTCCTGCCACCTTCTTCCGCCGCTGCTTCCCCCACCCCCCCCCCCCCCCACTATACCTAGATCGACTTTTTTTTTTGCTTTCACCCAGTTTTCAATTCAGTTTAAATTTGAAAAAGTGAAATAAAAATCTATTACTAAAAGCTTCCCCCCATTGAATTGCTGCCGATTTCAATTTCTATGGAAGCCCAAAATCTAACTCTTCGAGGCTATATTCATGGAGCCGTCTCTTCCCTCGAAACCAGCAAAACCCATGTATTCACAAAGCTGCCCAAGTCCGGTTCTTTTGGAGGTGTTTCTCTGAAAATTCGTCGCTCATTCCATTCAAATTCTTCCATCCCCAGGAGAAATTTCCAGTGCAGAAATAGCGTCGATAAGATTGAATTCAAAGGGGTTTCTGATACAGAAGAAGCTAAGCCTAAAGCCAAAATTACTAGGAAAAATTTGGCGGTGTTCGTTTCCGGCGGAGGCTCCAATTTCAGGTCAATCTACGAGGCCACTCTCAATGGTTCCATAAACGGTGACATTGTTGCTTTGGTCACCAATAAACATGGTATCCATTCTCTTCTTTAACATTATTAAATTGGGATGCTGTTTATCATTATTGAATTAGAAAAGTTCTCAGCTTTATTGTGGTTGATGGATTTTGGGAGTTCGGATATTAATCTTGGGAACTGTCAAGAATTTATATGCTGTGGCATTTTTTTTTTCTGGATTATGGACTCTGCTTGTTTGATTATGTTGTCAGATTGTGGGGGTGCTGAATTTGCTCGTGATAAGGGCATTCCTGTTATCCTTTTTCCTCAAAGGAAAGGCGCACAGGAAGTATTTTCGGCAGAGGATCTTGTAATTGCATTAAGGTGGAACCCTTATACTTTTGTTGAAAAGAATTATGTAATGTGTGTTGTTTCTTCTAAGTTGATATTGCATCATTTCTTGCTTCTGATTCTTGACTACTTCGGTTTGGCTGGAGTTCACTTTTTCAATTGTTTGGTTGTGAAAGATTTGTGTTGTTATGATGTGGTGTTCCTCACACATTTTCATTTGCTACTGCTCTAAATACGAAGCTCGTTTCAAATGAAATAGTTGATAAATTGTATGCCTTTGTTGATATGCACTCTTAGGAAATTCTAATGGGAACCCCTGACTAGTTACGTTCCACTATATTTCTTAATTTTTAATGTTCTGATTATTTTGTTTGCATTCCTTCTGATTTTCAGCTTTGTTTGGAGTAACAAAACAAGTTATTTCCTGCACATGTTGTATTCTGATCCCCTTTGTAGTCCTATGTAGAATCTCTTTTAGTGCTTAACTTATAGTTTCAAGTCTTGCACTTGATAAGCAGTACTGTAGTTCTTTCTCGTAAATTCTGTTCAGTAATCGCACTTCTGCTACCATCATTTGGTTCTATAGCCCTTTTTGTTTATCGGCATCCTTTTGGATTATCTCTATTAAGTATTACTACAGCAATAAGAATCCTTTGCCTCAACCCTGTCTGCTGCATCTTTTGTGTCATACTATAAATTTGTGTCCGACAATTTTAAGCTGTGTAGTTCCTTGTGTGCAGATCCTACAGGGTAGACTTCATACTTTTAGCCGGTTATCTGAAGCTTATTCCTGTTGAATTGATCAAAGCTTATCGAAAAGCCATAGTGAATATACATCCATCACTTCTTCCAGCATTTGGTGGAAAAGGGTATTATGGTATGAAAGTGCATAAAGCAGTAATTGCTTCCGGAGCAAGGTAAGCGAATTTTCACTCCGTTTTCATCATCAGATGATCCTATTTCTTTTCTTTTTCCGTTTCTTCTATTTTAATAAATCTGGTTGAGATATTTGCAATGGTAAGATATGCATTGTTCTACTTCTTTTCATCTCTTTCTTGTGTCATGGTTGATGATGATTGATCATAATGGATGAGCTTGTATGAATGCATCTATTCCTTATAGTTGTTGCCTTTTGTCATTACAAAGGTTTGCATTCTCGTTATGTGTTTATAGGTATTCTGGTCCTACAATTCACTTTGTTGACGAGGAGTACGACACGGGTCGTATCCTGGCTCAACGGGTAGTGCCTGTGCTTGCAAAGGACACAGCCGAGGAGTTAGCTGCAAGAGTCCTTGATGAGGTTTGCCATATTTATTTAAATACATCTTAATTTTGTGGCTTGCTTTATCTTTGTGTATCCTAATTTGGAAAAAATATATATCAGGAGCATAAATTATATATGGAGGTTTGTGCAGCATTATGTGAGGAGCGGATCAGCTGGAGAGAAGATGGTGTACCATTAATCCAGAGTAAACAAGACCCTAATGATTATCGATAGCAAATTATATATATACACACACAATGATGAAAATCGTCCTATTTAATTTCCTTTTGATAGTTGGAGCTATTTACCGAAGTGAATGCTGTGAATTTTCATCAAGATTTGACATTCACGTTGTAAATGAGATTATTCCTGATTCTGAATTGAGAGTGCATTGTTCATCTGGCAGTGATGATCTTGGAGATCAAATGCTGGCTATCCGTGGCGATTTTACTTGGCATTTTTGTGATGATGCTCTCGGCAGAACTTTGTTTTCCTGTCATTTATGGTGGGGTGACAAGCAAAAATCCTTTAATGTTTTTGATGAATATATACGGCCAGATTGCAAATCTTTGGTATGCAATTGGGTATCACAAACCGATGGTGTTTATTTCTCTGCAGATAAACAAAACCCAACTAATTCTTTGGTTAGGAAATATGATTGGGAGAATGCATAGAATTTTTTCATCTCTTGATCGACTTATTTATTTTTGTTTTTAAAAAATTCATATCTTAATTTCAATTCCCGTTTAATATTTAATAAGTAAATCAAAGTATACTATTGTTTTTAAAAAATTCATATCTTAATTTCAATTCCCGTTTAATATTTAATAAGTAAATCAAAGTATACTAGACTACGTACGTAGCTAGCTAGCTAGACTATTATTCAGAGAGAGACAGAGAGATGTTAATTAGTTATTTATTTATATTATCTATCAGAAAATAAAATATTTTCTTTATTTTCTCCCACTCATGAATCATGATCCCTTTGTTTATTAGGTCAAATTTGATATATATTACTCTCCGTCTCCGGTGTTTTTCTGGAAAATAAATAAATCCATGTTAAATAAGCAATCTAAAACTCGCTCCTCTATATTATGTATATTTAATAAAAAAATCTCATTTCATAGAGAGTGAATTACACTTGCATAATTAAAAGAGAATATGATTCTTATTTTTACATTTTTTGTACTAGTTTTACACCCGCGCATTGCGCGGCGCAATGCTAATTTGGGTTATCAATTATTTTTTTTAAAGATTACAAATTACAATGAGGTATATATTATATAATATAATAAATCACTACACCACCATATAGGTGGGACCTCTACACCGCACAAAAGTGGGACCACTACACCACCTTTATATGATACAAAAAATGAAAATTTCAAGTAAAAGTAATAAGATAATATCAAACTGATTTCTTCAAAAAATCTACCCTTCGGAACTCCAACAACAGTGAGAATCATCAGTTTGGTAAAGCTCATATATTGTAACTAACATAAGTATATAAATAGAAGGTGTATAATATGAGATTCCAACTCTCTGTGTAGCAACTTATCCACCTATTAACACCAATTGATTCATTGCAAAAAAAAGTTCAGATATCACATTATCAATAACGTGCATTCACATAAATAAAAAAAGCAGGAATATGCAATTTTATAACTTTCAAAACACTTTCTTATACACGACATTGATAGTAGATGTACTATCTACATCATCATTCTCACATGGTAAAATTTTTAATCCACTCGGACTTGTGACTCGCGACACATCTACATACAATTGGCCGTGTGTAAAAACTGAGTTTTTGAGAAATAAACCGACACGGTTTAATGACTGAACTTGACTTTTATTGCTTGTCATAAATTAAAGTACATAGATGGTTAAAAGTTTATAGCATACCAAACACTGAGCCATTATATAAGTTATCATTTAACTGAACCTCCTCAAACGAAGAGCTCATGTATCATTGTGTCTTCTGTTAATATGATCATGTACTTGTTCGCAATCACCTTATACTTTTTCGTATTGTGCACGACCTTAAAATTTTTTATTCCATAAACCGATCATTCTTCCATTTGATCCTTGAACTTGGTAATTAAAAACTTGGGAACGGTAGCCTCAATTCAATCTCCCTATAAGAACCGTGCAATTGATTTCCAGTTACCATGTTTGACAGAAGAAAAAACTGATTACATTTTGTCCAAACATGTGAAATATAAATTGTTTTCCAATTTTCTAAAACTAAATACCTTAAAACTGACTATATCCCCCAAAAAAAGACTATAAATTATGATATAGCATGTCATATATATCGATTTCAAATCCCCATGAGGTGTGACATTTGCAAGGAGGCTTAAGGAATGACGTTCGACTTATTCAATTGCTTCCTGTTGCTGCTACTGTACTTTAATTTTCTGTAAAAATGGTCTGAGACTCATCATGCCAGTTGAATCTTAAGCCACAAGAATGAACTGTTTCTGAAATAAGAGAGTAGAGATACTTGGCTGTAAAGCTTTTTTATTTTATTTTTATACCAAAATGGTCATCAGGTTCTGTCATCTAACAGGAATCATGTTGTTCACAAATTATGACATTCAAAAAGTTAAAATGTTTTATTAAATGAAAACTAATTTACAATTTATATAGTTATTGAATAGAAATTATGTTAGTCCACCGTTGCATAAGAAAATTAAGGTTCTCATATATCTTGTAATTAAACATAATCTACTTGGCATAGGAAGGACTGCAGACACTGAATTGATATATTTTTGAACTAATATTCTCATAATTGTAAATCAATTTAGTTATCCAGTCGATATCGGTGAGGGTAGTTACATTCTAACTGATTCAATTTTCAATTGTTGTTAGTAAAAATGATCCTCATTCCCATTTTATGCATTTAAGTTTTAAATTAATTTTTGATGTACGATTTTTAAATCTCAAGCAACATCGGTAAGAATATTTTGTATATTCATTCATTTATTTTATTATTATTTACTCATGGACGTTTTAAGTTAATTTTTTAAATTTTAAAAATGTAAACTCCGTGCAATACAACAGATTAAACACTTCAATCTTAACACATTCTGATATTCATTTTTTGTGTCCTTATTAAAAAATCATAAAAAAATAAAATAAAAAACAAAGATTCCAACAAGCATTTGCAGAAAATGAGTTCACGAAAATTTGATCATTTTCTTGCATTAATAAAAGCAAAGTTTTCATACCTTTTCATCATGAAAAATGCATTCCCAACTTCCAATGTCTTCTCTATTTGTAAATGAAGGATATGCATAGGTCCGGATCAGTCGAAGCTTCACGGCGAAGGTGGTTTTTGAGTTATTTAAGTCGCAAACGAAAGACCACACATAAGGCATGACTGCAAAATAAATCTGGAAGCAAGTGTGATTTACAGAAAGCAAGTGTGATTTGTAGTAGAACCGATGAGAGATTTTATAGAATTTTAATTTTAATATGAATGCATAATATTTTATTAATAAGAATTGAAGAGTCTTTTCTAGAAAGACCTCTAAACCCTATGAATACGGTAATATCTGAAATATTTAGAAATTAAGAGATTTTTTTTATTGTTGAAATAAGAGTTTTTCAAGGAGAATATATATATATATATATATATATAATATATATAAATATAGAATAGATTATAGATTAGATATGCATGAATTTTGGGCGGCATAAGAGCATTTTGGACGGGAATTTTCCATGCAAAAGATTTTGCTTTAATATAGTATAGATAAGAGCATTTTGGGCGGGAATTTTCCATGCAAAAGATTTTGCTTTAATATAGTATAGATTATTTTTTAAATATAATCAATTTTTTAAAATAGTATATTGATCAAATACTATAATTTTTAAATAATATAAAATATATTTATATGTAAAAAAAAATACGAAACTTGGAACTTATCATAATAGCTAAAAAAAAATAGTAGTATAACCAAATACTATAAATTTCAAATGATATAAATTTTTTTTATCTATAACGAAAATTATAAAAAAATAAATCATACTATCTTTCTTAGAAAGTGTAATTCACTTTTTTCAAAATATGTTTTTTTGTTGGATTATATATTACAGGGTGGGGGTTTAAACTATTTATTAAAACAATGGATTTTATTTTTTATTTTTTGGGAAAGCAAGGGGGCAGAGGTAATATGAAATTTGCCTATTTATTAATTATTTTATAACCAACTACATAGCTAGTATTTGTATTTCTCTTGTGCCATCCATGTACAATTTCTACTTTCTCTTTGTCTCTCTCAAAGTAAATGCCACTAATAAATGTCCAACAAATGTTCGACCATTCCCACAACTCCATCTCAATTTGCATTAATTTATGGGGTTAATTGCCAATAAAATATCGTTCATGAATAAATTTATAATTTAAACACGATTTTTAATTAATATTGCAATAAAATTCAACATTTGAAATTTGTAGCAGCAAAAAGAGGTTATTTATTTATTTATATTGTCTATCAGAAAATAAAATGTTTTCTTTATTTTCTCTCACTCATGATCGGTTTATTTATTAGGGCAAATTTCATATATATTACTCTCATGTGTTTTCATGAAAAAAAAAAATCTCGTGTTAAATAAGTAATCTAAAACTCTTCTCTATTATGTATATTTAAACAAAAAAGCCCATTTTAGAGAGAGTGGATTACACTTGCCTAAAAAGAGAGTATGATTCTTATTTTTATAATTTTTGTATTATTTTTTTACATATAATAAATTTTTTAAAATAGTATTTTGATCAAATACTATAATTTTTAATTAATATAAAATATATTTATATGTAAAAAAATACGAAACTTGGAACTTATCAAAATAGCTAAAAAAAGTAGTAGTGTAATCAAATATTATAATTTTCAAATGTTATAAAATATAGGGATAAGGGCCAAATTGGCCACTGAACTTATTTAGGGGGCTCAATTGACCCACTACAAGTTTTTTGGGCTCAATTAGGCCACCGCATTGTTAAAATCGGCTCAATTGGGCCACCGCGTGACTGAGCCCTAGCTGGCTCTGTTAAGTGCACCTAAAACGACGTCATTTTGCTTATTTTTTTACCCGATCCACCCCTAACCCTACCCATTCGTCCAAACTACACAGTCTGTCAGGCTAGCTACCCAGATTCTGGCCTCCCCTTCCAAAATATCTGCTAAAATTTGGCAAAAATGGCACAATCATCTACGTCCAAATCTGCAAAAAAAAAAAAAAAAAAAATCCAAAAAAATTAGCATCCATTGCTAAATCTCAGCCTGACATTGCAGAAAATCAAACACAAAATCCAGCACCAAAACAGAGCTATTATCAAGCTCCAATTCTGACAAAAATCTCCTCCCAAACTCAATTCCTTTTCCCAGCTCTAATGTAACACATCACAACCCAAAAAATCCATCTATTCACAGTCATCTCCCCTTTGCTCCAGATTCCTCAAATCTCCACTTCCATGCCCCTGACCTTTCCAATCAACCTCTCAAGCCTTTTGGGATCACTACCAGGTCTCAAAAATTCAAAACAAACAAACCCTCAACACCCAAATACACTTTCCTCACTCCTCCCGATCCCGTCACCTCGTCGGGGCAGTCGCCAAACTCAGAGCAATCATCATCGTCCGACTCGACTCCCCTCTCTTGCCTCTACACCCCCAAAATTTCTCCCCACAAATTTTCGTCCCCAAAATCACACATACAGCCTCCAACCAAAACCAAAAATAAAAATCCAACAAATCCCAAGAAATTTTAGATTCTGGGCAAGGAGTAGAAACTCCAGAAGCAAAAAAGTTGGGAGAGGAGCATTTAATTGAAATATCAGATGAAGAGAGCCCTGATGATGAAAGCTTACCTTCGATTGCTCATGCGGATCTACTCTCATCTATTTCGTCTTCGTCAGGGGATGAATCGGAGGAGGATCTTCTCCCTTTAAACCGAGCGATGGCCTAAAAGTTCCCCGAGACTGTTTCGTCAAGCCCCGACTCGATTCCCGATCTCCCTGGCCTGAGTTTGGACGAGTGGGTAGGATTAGGGGTGGGTCGGGTTATGGGTCGAGTAAAAAAATAAGCAAAATGACGTCGTTTTAGGTGCACTTAACGGAGCCCACATGGTGGCCCAATTGAGCCCAAGAAAGTTGTAGTGGGTCAATTGAGCCCCCAAATAAGTGTGGCCAATTTGGCCCTTATCCCTAAAATATATTTATCTATAACAAAAATTATAAAAATAAATAAATCATACTATCTTTCTTAGAAAGTGTAATTCACTTTCTCCAAAATATGTTTTTTTTATGGATTATATATTACAAGAGGAGTTTTAGACTATTTATTAAAACACGGGATTTTTTTTTTTCGAAAAAGCATAGGGGATAATATGAAATTTGCCCTTTTATTAATTGTTTTGTAACCAATTACATAGCTAGTATTTGTATTTATCTTGTGCCATCCATGTACAATTTCTACTTTCAATAGCTTTTAGTATGTATTTTATCATTTTAGCTAATCTCTTAATTTAGTTTCTTAAAAGTTTATGATGGAGATATCAAGATTTGATCTTGATATACTATCTATATTATATTTTAGATTTGATTAGATTTTATCATCTATTTAGATTGCGTTATCAATTAGAAATTTTATCTAAATTTGGTTTATTATTTCTTGTCTTACAAGTTTATCGTATATTATAAATAGAAAGATCTAGATTGTTATTATGAGAGTTGAAGTTTAATAAAAATTGTAATATTTACGTGCAATTCAGTATTATTGCGAGAATCAATGATATTATTCTTGTGTTCTTCCGGGTATTCTCAGAAAAAAAAAAAAGTGAGAAGATGACGAATTTACTATCAATCAAAAGATCGAAAATATTTTAAAAATATTGTCGAAATTATAAATCCGTTCAAAGGGTAAATTATTTGTCAATTTACCTTAATACATATTACTTCCACGAATATTTTGGATTAATTGGTATAACTCGAGTTGCCTATCAATGGATAGACAACTTATTAGAAAAGGCGAATACGTTATAAAATAATAATAATAATAATAATAATAATAATAATAATAATAATAATAATAATAATAATAATAATAATAATAATAATAATAATAATAATAATTGGATGATCAATTCTGCAAATCAAATGTATAAATGTTCTATATATTATAGTTTTAATTTTTTCTTGCAAAGATATGTTATAGCTAGCTACTTATATAAATGAATATCATTACGAAAGTTGAAAGTTGAAAGTTGAAATTATATATACTCTAATTCAAAGATGATTTCATGTGAATTTAAAGTTTGTTTGTACTTTTTATTGAAAACCAAAATCTGAATTTTGGATTTTGGATTACGTACGCCAGTGACACATCACATGTTGCAGAAATATATATTTTCAAAGCTTCATGCATGTTTGAATTATTTTGGGTTGACACTTTGTTGAACCCATACTATGTTATCTTCTACATTGGATTCAGCTGAGGGTTAAAATCCACGCGTTTTACCTTTCTTTTTAGTAATTTTTAAAAAATGTTTTTGTAAAAAAAAAATTGGGGACATATATTACTAATTTTTAGGCAAGAAAAATCTTTCTATTTATATTTTCAATAATAAATTCAAAATATACAGAGTTGAATAATTAATGGGGCGTGCGGCAATACAATATATATATATATATATATATATATATATATATATGTTGAAATATATTTCTGAACCATGTGTATGATATTTGCAGTAGATTTGGTATTATTTGATGTGTGAAATTCTCAAACTAGCTAATTATATGATTATATGAATGGTGTCTTCTGATTAGGTGAATTACTTATTCGATCTTCAATGTCCCTTGCCTTGTTACGTTCCTATTTTTTACCCAAGTTTCATACATGGTAATTTTAAATGCTTTTGTTGGATTAATTCCTATAAGTCCAAATGAAATCCTCTATCCCACTTTTCTCTATCTCATTTGGTGTCCCATTCTAATTTTTATTTGATTTTCATCAAAAAAAAAATTCAATTTCAATTTGTTATGGCTTAGTTTAATTTTATAATTATTATTTGGGGTTCATTCCACCCAATTAGGGTTTATATCAATCTTCTTAAAGTTAAAATAAAATAATATATATCAATCTTGAACTAAAAGAAAAAAGGACAGAATAAAATCAATCTTCTTAGGCTAACCATTTTCCATCCATTCCTTCGGAAAAAAAAAACGTATTCTTTTAATTTTCAATTCTTTTTATTATATATGGAAGAGGTCGGGGGTTATAGATTGGGATTTTATTTTATTTTATTAGGATTTTTAAGTAATAGGAGGTAATAACTATAAGGGTAAAAGTGTCTAATAGAATAATATTTGCATTTTAATTAATTTAGAGGGTTGTGAAGAGAAAATTGGGAGTTGTGAATAGAATCACCCTTATCGAGAAAGAAAAGAGAAGAGGGGGAGATTCGACACTATCCACACCACTGGTCTCCCAAATTTTTTAAATGTGTATAATTAATCTAATATTTTCAAATGATTTTAAAGTGATATTTCATATATAATTGATGTCGGGAATTCAATAATGTGTGCTTGATATATTTTTTTGGTTTGCAAACATGTCCCAATAGTATCATTTTTCAGACTATCATAAAATAGAACCATATAGGCACGAGTTACGTACTTACGCGTTTGCTGCAGTTAATTTGACCATTTTTTATAATAGTCTTTTCCAATTTTTATTGTATTAAAAATATTACTTTTGAAATTCTAAAAAAAAAAAAAACTTTGCCCCCAACTTCTTTATATAACAATACCTAAATCCTAATGAGGAACAAAAAGTATATTAAAACTAAATAGATAAAACCTACACATAACTATATATACATCCTAATAATGATGTTATTTTTCCACATTGATATCTCACTTCGTGTCTCATGAAAGTTTAATTTTTTTGTAAATTAATTAATTATTATTTTTTTTATAATATTTATTTCTATTGCATTATAAAAAAATAAAATAATTAACTAACTATTATTATTTTTTAAAATACTTATTGATATTGTATTACAAAAAATTCCTATAGCTGATCGATAGAGACACACTGAATGAGCAGATCAGATCCTCTGTTGCAATTCCTATTCCATTTAGTGTTGCATAACTAGAATTTTTTTTTAATTTTTAAAAAAAAATATTAATATACCCTAATTGGGGATGGATGAACCCTAAAGGGAAAATTTTAATTAAATAAATCATAATAAATTAAAAATTAAAAAAATAATTTTTTTTTAAATGAAAGCTTGGAACAAAAAATGTAATAGGAAATGCAACAGGTGATCGGTGTGCTGAACGAGACACAGATTGAAAAAAAAATAACGTGGGGCTAGAAAAAATATAAATATAGAAAATATGAGCATAACAAATATGACATAAATTATCTATTCGATCATGTTTTATGAAATATTTTTCTTTCGATCATCGCATTAAAAGTACATAAAAATATTTTAAAATCGAGACGAAAAAAAAAGGAAAAATGATAACAATGCTTGTAAATTTTTAATTACTATCAATAATATCTAAATAAATAGTTACATGTTGAGATATTCTTACTGAAAAATTAATTAAACAAAAAATTACCAATTACAACCAACACATGAAGTGCATAATTGAAAATTTAACAAACGAAAAATTACAAATCACAAATAATAAATTTGATACAATGTAACTGTTGGCCCAAACTAATTGTATCCCTTTCTTGCCATCCATTTCTGTGACCCGCTATTTAATGTATAATTTTTCACATTTTACAACCCCAAAAATTAATATAAATATATACTAATATTTCTCAAATTGACTGATTTGCCTCTACAACCTCTAATACTATGTTTTGGAGAAATACCCGATGTGATCCTCTATTCTATATTTGGTGTTCCAATGTACGTTCTATGATCGAATTTATGATTTTTCTTTCATTTTTTGGTCAATTTTAATTTATTGTGTTTTAGGTTAAATTTACACCTATAAATTAGGACTGATACTACGTACTCAATTAGGATTTATATTTATTTTCTAGTGTTTAATTTTTTTAAAAAATAATAGTTATTATTGATTGCTTTGTAAATATGATTTAAGGAACCCCTCTTCGATTGGGGCCCCTCTTGGATGCGCCGTTGCGCACAAGACAACAAATATAAATAGGAAAGGTAAACTATACTGCAAAAAAATTATGTGACAAAAATTAAGTAACACTAGCGGCAATTTTTAAAAATAAAATAAAATTATAGTATAACATGAGTAGGGATATTACTTCCAGCCGATATATTAATAAATTATTATTATTATTATGTAAAAAGGACTTTATGGAATTTTCAAAAAAAGAAAAAAAAACACTAATAGATACGACGGGTGTACAGATTCTCTAGACCCAACTTGTATGTGTCAACCGTGTGCCAACATTAAAATTGTATATTGTTTATAATTTTTTTATAAAAATAAAATTTATTATATTATAACTCATCATAATTAATATTTATGCTAAAAATTGAAATTTTGAAAAGAGATATACCCTAAGTTGGAATAATCAACCCCAAAAAGCAATTATATTAACTAAAAAATGAAAATTAAATATTAAAAATAATTATAAACCCTAATTGGGTGGAATAAACCCTAAATAATAATGTAAAAATATACTAAACCCTAAATACATCTTGTGCGTCACGCACATCGAGAACTTCCACATATTCTCATCTTTGAATCCCGTCATCAACACGATTGGTGTTAGAAACCAGTCGTCACTCCGGCGATCCACATACCTGCAACCATGCATGCATGTTGTGAATTAATGATATAATGAACAATTAGTTATCATGATATCATACATTCATACTGCACATACTATACTACCTTGTGATCATCTCCTTCATCTTGGTAATCTTTTCCTTCGGAGTGGAGATATGAACAGCGAAGTCAATTGTGTACCTCATATCTGAGGTGATCAGACCGTGGTGATTGTTGATTGGCTTTGTAGCGAGCACAGAATTTGGATAGAAGATCTTCTCGGCATCAATCTTCAAGAAGTATGTGGTCAATATATTCATCTCTTCGACCACCATCTGCAATTATATATACTGCGTGTCAATTGTCAATATATATATTTATATACATCAACAAAAGCAATGTTGTCACATGTAAGGATTTACTTACTTTGATAAGCTAGCAAGAGTTGTTGATGTATAAGATGATATATTATAGTTTTTTTTTCTAATATATTAATTATATAAACTAGAAAAATGCACATGATTTGCACGTATAGAAATTAATTCAATTAAAAAAGATATTTAATAGTCGGAAGAGTACTACTCGTGTGCTCTCGCAGCACAAGGGAATTACAATTGATCGACTTCATAGGTGGAATAGGAATAACATATCTGCATGGAATATGAAAAGACTGATGAACATCATGAGGAGTAGCATGTTGTCGACTCTTGATGAGAGGATAAAAGAAGCTGGCTCCGCCGGTGAAGATGAGGCGAAGCGGAAGATTACAAGCGAGAATCAAGCCACAGCGGCTGCCCGAAAGATTTTTTTTCAACGTTGTCAACCCAGAATTTGAGTGAGTATTTCTTTAATTTCCACTGATATTAATATTTAAATTAGTTTTGAAAGCAAATTCCTGTTTCATTAACTATGATTAAAACTAGAATTAATTAATTAATTTTATCATGTATTACATTCGAGCAAATATATATATATATATATATATATATATATATGGATGATATAATGCGCTTTATGCTGGAGGATGAGGTGAAGGCTCTGAATACACTACCTCTCCTTGAAGATGGAAGCGAGGAAAAGGGGATCAGCAAACAAGTTCTTAAGGATTGGATTGTAAGTTCCGCTCTTTATAATTCTGAAAGGCAATTTCTAATATAATGCGTGCTTTCTTTATGTTAAATATAAACTTAGTGCATTATGCCCACGCATCGCACGACGTTCGTTATGTTACAAAATACAACAAAAAAAATGTCACCATTAAACAAATTTACAATTACACATGACTTTAATTAAAACCACTGCAACAATAACTAAATTCCTTGATCGGTAGTAAATTCAACTCTCTCAAATTTTTTCCCGTTTATATTCTCCTTTTGTGACAATATGGCTTCTTAATCACTTAAAAATTTTAAAAAAAAAATTTAGCTACCAAAATTTAAATATTATTTTTTATCCACATTTACTATAATACCCTTATTTATTTTAAAATATAATTATAAAATAAAATACTCTCTTCATCTTCTCTACAAAAAAAGTCTCTCCCACCTCTTCTCTCTCCAAAACAAATCTGCAAATCTGTCACCACCAATACCACCGGTCGTCGCCGGTGATTGTTGATTGGCTTTGTAGCGAGCAAAGAATTTGGATAGCAGATCTTCTCGGCATCAGTCTTCAAGAAGCATGTGGTGAATATATTCATCTCTTCGACCACCATCTGCAATTTTATATACTACGTGTCAATTGTCAATATATATATATACACACACACACATAAACAAAAGCAATGTTGTCACACGTAAGGATTTACTTACTTTGATAAACTAGCAAGAGTTGTTGATGTATAAGATGATATATTATAGTTTTTTTTCTAATATATTATATAAACTAGAAAAATGCACACGATTTGCACGTATAGAAATTAATTATATTAAAAAAGATATTTAATAGTCGGAGGAGTACTACTCGTGTGCTCTCGCAGCACAAGGAAATTACAATTGATCGACATAATAGGTGGAATAGGAATAACATATATGCATGGAATATGAAAAGACTGATGAACATCGTGAGGAGTAGCATGTTGTCGACTCTTGATGAGAGGATAAAAGAAGCTGGCTCCGCCGGTGAACATGAGGCGAAGCTGAAGATTACAAGCGAGAATCAAGCCGCAACGGCTGCCCGGAAGATTTTTTTCAATGTTGTCAACCCAGAATTTGAGTGAGTATTTCTTTAATTTCCACTCATATTAATATTTAAATTAGTTATGAAAGCAAATTCCTGTTTCATTAACTATGATTAAAACTAGAATTAATTAATTAATTTTTTTATGTATTATATTCGAGCAGATATATATATATATGGATGATATAATGCGCTTTATGCTGGAGGATGAGGTCAAGGCTCTGAAGACACTACCTCTCCTTGAAGATGGAAGCGAGGAAATGGGGATCAACAAACAAGTTCTTAAGGATTGGATTGTAAGTTCCGCTCTTTATAATTCTGAAAGGCAATTTCTAATATAATGCGTGCTTTCTCTATGTTAAATATAAACTAGTGCATTATGCCCACGCATCGCACGGCGTTCGTTATGTTACAAAATACAACAAAAAAAATGTCACAATTAAACAAATTTACAATTACACATGACTTTAATTAAAACCATTGCAACAATAACTAAATTCCTTGATCGGTAGTAAATTCAACTCTCTCAAATTTTTTCCCGTTTATATTCCCCTTTTGTGACAATATGGCTTCTTAGTCACTTAAAAATTTTAAAAACTTTTTTTAGCTACCAAAATTTAAATATGATTTTTTATCCACATTTACTATAATACCCTTATTTATTTTAAAATATAATTATAAAATAAAATTCTCTCTCCCTCTCTTTCTCTTCTCTACAAAAAAAAAAGTCTCTCCTCCATCTTCTCTCTCCAAAACAAATCTGCAAATCTGCCACCACCAACACCACCGGTCGTCGCCGGTGATTGTGGATTGGCTTTGTAGCGAGCAAAGAATTTGGATAGCAGATCTTCTTGGCATCAGTCTTCAAGACGCATGTGGTCAATATATTCATCTCTTCGACCACCATCTGCAATTATATATACTACGTATCAATTGTCTATATATATATATATATATCAACAAAAGTAATGTTGTCACACGTAAGGATTTACTTACTTTGATAAGCTAGCAAGAGTTGTTGATGTATAAGATGATATATTATAGTTTTTTTCTAATATATTAATTATATAAACTAGAAAAATGCACACGATTTGCACGTATAGAAATTAATTCTATTAAAAAAGATATTTAATAGTTGGAGGAGTACTACTCGTGCGCTCTCGCAGCACAAGGAAATTACAATTGATCGACATAATAGGTGGAATAGGAATAACATATCTGCATGGAATATGAAAAGACTGATGAATATCGTGAGGAGTAGCATGATGTCGACTCTTGATGAGAGGATAAAAGAAGTTGGCTCCGCCGGTGAAGATGAGGCGAAGCTGAAGATTACAAGCGAGAATCAAGCCGCAACGGCTGCCCGGAAGATTTTTTTCAACGTTGTCAACCCAGAATTTGAGTGAGTATTTCTTTAATTTCCACTGATATTAATATTTAAATTAGTTATGAAAGCAAATTCCTGTTTCATTAACTATGATTAAAACTAGAATTAATTAATTAATTTTGTTATGTATTATATTCGAGCAGATAGATAGATATATATATATATATATATGGATGATATAATGCGCTTTATGCTGGAGGATGAGGTCAAGGCTCTGAAGACACTACCTCTCCTTGAAGATGGAAGTGAGGAAAAGTGGATCAGCAAACAAGTTCTTAAGGATTGGATTGTAAGTTCCGCTCTTTATAATTTTGAAAGGCAATTTCTAATATAATGCGTGCTTTCTCTATGTTAAATATAAACTAGTGCATTATGCCCACGCATCGCACGGCGTTCGTTATGTTACAAAATACAATAAAAAAAATGTCACCATTAAACAAATTTACAATTACACATGACTTTAATTAAAACCATTGCAACAATAACTAAATTCCTTGGTCGGTAGTAAATTCAACTCTCTCAAATTTTTTCCCGTTTATATTCCCCTTTTGTGACAACATGGCTTCTTAGCCACTTAAAAATTTTTAAAACTTTTTTTAGCTACCAAAATTTAAATATGATTTTTTATCCACATTTATTATAATACCCTTATTTATTTTAAAATATAATTATAAAATAAAATACTATCTCCCTCTCTTTATCTTCTCTAAAAAAAACGTCTCCCCCCATCTTCTCTCTCCAAAACAAATCTGCAAATCTGCCACCACCAACACCACCAGTTGTCGCCGGCGTTCAACGAGACAACAACCGACCTACCTTGCCCAAGTCCATACCCAAATTCCCAACCGTTTCTCTTCTTCTCAAAATTTTCTAAGTGTTTCTGTATCTTCCGACGACCTGTCCTCCAGTCGATCGAATTCTCAGCCGCCCAGACCACCACCATCTCTCCCGGCGACACCACCGGCCATCCCTGTACGCTGGCGAGCCCATCTCTCCCAAAAAATCCCACTCTATCATCTTTGGAGTCCCCTGCAATTCCCCTCTTATCCCTCCCTCCGTCGGCGCTTACTTAACCATCTCCGGTGAATTTTCAGTCTTGGAAAGCTTCCCTATCTGTCTCTGCTCCTTCTCCGGCCGTTCCTCTCACCTCCGATCACCCTCAGACTTCCTGCCCGGTGTCTGCAACACTCTAGCCTCCCCAGATTTCTTTTTGCAGGTCGCCGGAGTCTCATTCTCCCTCTATCTCACCGATCGGCTCTGATCAACCCCATTCATCTATCACTCCCGTGCTTGACCCCTCCAACCCCCATTTTCTGCCATCCCGACCCCCTGCAACCTCTGTCTTTATCTCGGCGCCACCTTAGTTATCTCCCTCTTCTCCAATCGTCTTTGATTCTAGATTTCCACCGGAAAAACTACCTCCCTCATCGTCCTCTTTCTCTGCTCCCGCCTCTTAAAAAAAAGAAAAAGGGTATAAATGTCCAAATAGCTAAAATAATAATATTTAAATATTAATGACTAAAAAAAATTATACTTCTAAATGGCTAAAATAAAAATCCGCCTCTTCCCCTTTTCTAGGTACGTAGTAGTTTTGTGGGGTTCGCAAGAAGGTATATAATTCGAGATGAAGGATTACACAAGATTGTTGTCAAATATGATTCCAACTCATGCATAACTTGTTTTTTATTTTATTTTTTCAGAAAATATAGATGTTTCCCACTTTTGAACATACGCATAGGTTGGATAATTTTAATATTTTTAGAAAATGTAATAAAATATGAATTGTGAAAATTGTCCCCACTATTTTGTTTTTGTATAATATATATAGATGCATGATTGCTGAGCATTGTTAACTATATATGTCTTAATTGACTTTAATTAATTAGCTAATGTATGAATTGATAATCATCTAACACTACAAGAAAATTAATCTCTAGTGAGGAGAAATTTCATCGTTAATTATCTAATTCCGGTCATTAGTTACATTTAATGACGGGAAATTTCCCCTCATGTACCTTCATTATTGCCTATCTAATTAAAGATAAATAATGAGAGTAATGAGTCCCCTCATTGTTGTTGTTATATATTTAATGATGGAATTATACCCTCATTAAATATTTTTTAGCATTGACATATTTCGTCATTATACAATCACTTCCTCTCATTAATAATGAAACATCGCCTCATTATACCATTATTTTACCTCTCACCATTTTCTTCTATTTAATACACTTATTAATTAATATTCACTGGTAATTACATTTAGTAAATATTATATTCATAATGAACCAACCAGATTGGACAAAACAATTGTATACAAACCTTGTTCACATAGATACACGTCTGTTAAAAAAATACACATTGGAATCTAATCTAATATATAAGTTCCATAAAATTGATAAAGTTTCTACATCCTTGGAATAACAAATTATCTAACTATAATTTATATGAATTGCTCAACATACTAACTTTCTATTCCATCCTTTAATTGAATCTCCTTTGAAGCAACCTATAAAAAAATATTAGTGATAAAAAAAAATAGCCTCATGACATCAGTATAAAACTTGATGAATTAAAAGAACTAATAAAATGTAAAAGAACAAAAGATAGAGAGTTACCAACGCCCTTCACCCAACAAACAATGATGACCATGACATTGAACACAAGGCAAAAAACAATACGTGCGCCAAAACTAAGAGAACAATAGGTTCCTAAGGATAGCACAAACCACAAGTTACAATCTCACAACTCAAACAAGTACAAACTAGTAACTATATAATCCATCCATCTTTTGTTATTTTTTATTTAACTTTGGAGTATTTTATAACAGAGAATATAACAAGAAGCACTGTTTTTCAACTTCTAAGGCAGTAATAATCTTTTATATTTCAAAAATATAAACTAACATCTAAGGGCTTGCAACAACAAATGGCCTTTTCTCTCTTGATTACTAACATTAGATCAACACTAATTTCAAAATCTTTATACCCATTGTGTTAGGATATTATATACAACACTTTAAAGGACTGCATGTATGTAGTGACTTCAAAAGCCTATGGAGAAACTTACCTTTTCTCTACCTTGTTCAAAAGTATTGTCAAGCAGCAAGTTATTTCTCCTTCTTTGAATCCTGAAAATTTAAGCAAGAGTATATGCATTAGAGTTTTATATACAAGTTTGGAAAATATTACGAGAATATTTCAAAATCAAATATAACTCAATACTTCAAATAATTCACACCAATTCACAATTGCAAAATTCTTCAAAATCCTTAACCTCTGGAATTTTAGATTTTCAGCTTGATATAGGAAACAAAGAGAAGTAACAATGTCCTAGCTACCTCTCTTGTCAAAAAATAAAGAAAAAAAAACCCAAAAACAAGACTTGAAGCATAAATAGCATCAAGTAACCAACCACTACAACTAAACTTGGTTTAAATCTGCATTACAAGAAAATATGATCTTAGCAGAGTAAAAACAAACAAGGTCATATGGTAAAAAAAGGAACTAAAAAAGAAAGTCAATCAATAAACACAAACAATACATTTGTTTATAAATATATTATGATGAACTAAATGATAAGCAATAGGGGTGTATGTCTTGTAGCCTGTCTTAGTACATTTATCTATAAATTCAATATGAACTATATGATAAACAATAGGTGTATATGGCTAAAAAATATTTAATCCAACAATTCTACTCTTCAAGACACAAATTCCAATCCAAATCCGATTCATTGGAAACTAGTGCCAAGTAAATTGCACTAAACTAAGATTTTGATCAATCTGGTTCGACTAATGAGTACAAACTATCACATGGTGAGTGTCAAGAGCATAATATTTTTCTTAAAGCACCTAAACACCCTAAAAGTGTGGATGGTAATGGCTGACATAAAATAGCGGAATATATGTTAAAAATAAATAATTTGAACCCAAACTGAAAAGCATCATCAAACAATAATCAAAAAGCATTTATGATTAACAACCTTAAATATCATTTAAAAGAAAAAAATACAATTCACATATATCTCGTCAAGACACTTCACCTCTCTGTCCCCCTCATTCTTAAAATATTCAACTAAACATGAATAAAATAAGAATCAAATTTATATTTATCCTACATAACTAAAATTTCAAAACTTTACTAATAAAATAGGATAACCATTTTCTCCATAGTCATCTAATACTTCAGATTACGAAGTTCCAATAATTTTGGAGAGAGAGAGACAAACCCGATACTTTGGAGATTAGCATGAGGTCCGAAAAATAAGATAAACAAGATAGGTATTTTAGAAATTGTTAGCTTTAACGTGAAAAATAGGAAGCCTGGAAAGGTGAGGTTGGGGCTCTTCCATATCTAGTCTTCCTCATTGTTTTTGCAGGGCCATTTGTCACTGATTTTAATATTGGCAACACAAAAGCCAATGCTTTACCTGAATAAGATATGTTAAATAGTCTAAATTCTAGTATATGGATAAAACAGAGTAAAATTACCACTGAAATGCATATATAATCTAGAATGCTTAACATTCTTCTCACTGACTGGTCCAAAAACAACGAAAAAAATTGAGACTCGTTGATCACACACTGTGACATTCTTCAATAATTTTTGCCCTTTATATTAACCAGAATAAACACTTTATCCACATTCTTATATCATAATGAAATCGTATAACTAAGTGAATCTACACCAGCAACTGTTGACTGGTACTAGCACATAATACCTAACATTTCGACAATGAAAGTCTAATCCCAAAGTGAATGCTTTTGCAGGCATTTTACATTGGTATAACTATAATGATGAATTCCAAAACATGACTACTATTATAACGCCAGGTTGAGGAATCTCAAGTTGCAAAACCCTCAATTCCATAAAAAATATAAACTTTAATACATAAAGGTATCAATCAACCAAATCTCTAATAAGTAAAACCATAGATATGCTCACATACATCATATAAACCCCATATTCTAAAATGAAATCATATGAAATAAACATCAAAATCGAGAATTCCTCTAACCTGACCCGTGCGTGCCATTTCTACCAAATCAGAACCATCAAGGAATGGTAATGAACAGTATGATTGAATAGAAAAGAGAAACTCCTTCATGTTCTTCTTTAATGCCTTTAAAATTCGGGACTTCAAAGGGGTGAGCAACTTGAGCCCGTACCCGACCCGACCGAACCGACATGTTCGGTGCGGTGGAGAGGAGGCGGGTCAGTGGTCGGTGGCCACTGGGAAAAACCGAAGCAACTTCGGTCGGAAACCGATGGCCACACCGACCCGACCGAAGAAGACAGATCATAGGCAACAACAGCATCGTTTCTTCTCCGATCTCATCTGCGATCTCCTCCCAAAGGACAGCAGCAACGACAACAATCTCCTCTCCTCTCGCAATCAGTAGCACCAACAACAATCTCGTCTCCTCTGGTAATCAGTAGCAGCAACAATAATCTTTCCCTCACCTCCTCTCTTCCTCTCCCCCTCTCTTCTTCTCTCGTGCACAGCAGCAATCAACAACAGCAATCTCCCTTTTCTGTAGCAATCAATACGCACAACTATCTCCCTCTCTTCTCGGTCTTTAAGTTGTCGCCGGTGGCCAGAAGGGTGAAGGCAGCCGCAGCCACTCCTTCACGGCTCCCCAATCTCAGATCTGTATCTTGTGCTTTCGATTGCCGAAGTGAAACCGACCCATCGGTGGTCGGTTCGGTGGACGCCGACCTTCGATCGGTCATTAGTCGGTTGGGCTCCTGCCGATCGGGTTGAGAGTTTTCGGTCGGGTTTGCACCGACCTATTGAAATTGAGCTTCATTTTTCTATTTTGCTGCTGTATGACAACGCGCTACACTTGCATAGCTCCTACATGGATTTCACCGCATGTAGATATTTTAGTTCTACATCAGCAACTTATGATCCCATTGCTATGATCTGCAGGACCACTTTACATAAGCTGGGAGACAATTGGAGCGTCCAACCAAGCATGCATGGATCGAGTAGCATAGCCGTTGGATTAATCTAAATATTTTGCATTTGTGATAAATAGAGAAAACACATTTTATGTTAGTTAAATTTTGAGAGTTTAGATCAGAATAGCTAAGCTAAGAACTATTCTCTGTATTGACTTCTTCGAGATTTGATTCAATAAAATTCAGTCACGATATGGATTTGATTCCATTGATTTTCAATTTCTACATGGTACCAGAGCCATGAACCTTTGAATTCTGGAGAAATTTACCGATCTAATTAGGCTATAGTTGATGATTTAGATTCACCAATTGTGAATCTAAGATTTTATTTCTGAAAAGTAATCATTTTTCACTCAATTTTTCCGCTCGCGATTTCTGCACCTTTGTGTTCGACGAAATATCGAAACAAAATCAAAGAATGCCATGGAATAAGATGGTAATAGAGGAAAGAGGATTCCATGTTGCTAATGACGATGAGGATGATCAAGTTGAAAGTAGCCATAGATCAGTCGCTAACAATCTGAACGATGCTGTTTCAGATCGTTTTGGAGTTCGCGATGATTTTCACAAGGAGATGACTACATATCACGCTCAAAGTAATGACGTTCTTCATCTTCATCTAAACGATCACCCAGGTATGGTGCTCACTATAGACTTGTTCACTGAGAAAAATTTTCATAGTTGGTCATGAGCAATTAAGCGGGGGCTTGTTGCTAAGAATAAACTTGAATTTATAGATGGTACATTGCTTGAACCGAATGATCAATCTGTAGATTATAAACAATGGCTGCGTGTCGATTATTTGGTTTTCTCATGGATTGTAAATTCAATTTCTAAGGAATTAGAAAGAGGTTTTCAACATATTGATACTTCTAAAGAACTTTGGGATGAACTTAATAGAAGATTTGGAAGGTCTAATGGACCACAGATTTATAAACTTCGCAGAGAGTTACCGACATACTCGTAAGGAAATCAGTCTGTGCTGTTGTATTACCATAATTTACAAAGCTTATGGGATGAAATTCACTTGTTGGTTCCTTGTCATGCATGTACCTGTGGAGCTTCTGAAATGCATAAAATGAATGAGGAGAATGAACGTTTAATGCAGTTTTTAATGGGATTGAATGACTCCTTTGAGGCGATTAGAAATCAAATATTGATCTTAGATCTACTACCTTCTGTAAGTAATGCCTATGCAATGGTGTTACAAGTAGAGGACCAGAAAGAGGTCTCTACTTGTTATGCTGAAATGGGAGAGCAAAATGCTATGTATACAAATCAGAAAGGAAATGCGGGAAGGTATGATGGGTACAAGAGGAGGCTTAGCAAGGAGGAAAAGCAGAAACTAAAGTGTAGCCATTGCAGGGGCAATGGCCATGAAAAGAGTGACGGCTTTGAACTAGTGGGGATTCCTGATTGGTATAGATGGTTTAAGACTGATAAAGGCAGGAATAATAGAGCTAACTGTGTGGACCAAGATGACATGATGAGTACTAGAGATGATTTGCATAGTCAATTGGGAGAACAACCACCTACAGATATGAATAAGATAATTCATGAGGAAATTAGCAAGTATCTGGGAAATTATTTCAAAAATGCTAACTCAGGGAATGGTAATTCTCCTAATACCACTGTCAATATGGTGGAAACTGGTGGTGTTTCTCATAAAAGGGATGATGATAACATGAGCCATTATGCTTTTGGGTTGCCAGATACTCAACACAGTGAGTGGATTGTAGACTCTGGGGCTAGTATACATATGTGTTGCAATCCATCACTTATACATACTATGAGACAACTTCCAGAGCTACAGAAGATATTCTTACCTGATGGATCAAATCTTTTAGCACATTATTGTGGAGAGGTGCAGTTAAATGATGATATTGTGCTTAAGAATGTACTATTTACATCCTCATTTACCCACAATTTGATCTCAGTAGAACAAATTGGCAAAGGACTTGAGAGGGAAAGTTATTTTTCTTCCATCTCATTGTCTGATTCAGAATGAGGCAAATGATCATATACTTGGAATAGGAAAGTTAAAAGGCAGATTATATGTGTTTAGACACATGTCTCCTGAATTGACTTGTACTGTGCAGTTAATTAGAGATCTTTCTCTACAACAATGGCATGAATTTCTTGGCCATCCTTCTACTGGAACAATTAGACATATACCACATCTTAAGAGAAAGTATGCAGAAACAAGTTTTGATGAGCTTCAGTTATGTGAAATTTGCTATAGAGCCAAGCAACAGAGGCAACATTTTCCTATTTTGCAGAGAAGAACTGATGCTCATTTTGAGTTAATTCATGGGGATTTATGGGGACCCTACAAGGAAGAATCTGTCACTAATACAGCCTATATATTAACCTTAGTAGAAGACCATTCCAGATCAACCTGGACCTATATGCTTCAATCTAAATCTCAGGTATTCACAGTGCTTCACAGTTATTTTGCAATGGTGGAAACATAATTTGGTTCCAAGATAAAGGTTTTCAGATCAGATAATGGAACAGAGTTTGTTAACTCTGCTGTTACTCATCTGCTTCAGGCTAAGAATCATACATCAAAAATATTGTGTTTATAGCCCACAACAAAATGGGATTGTGGAAAGGAAGCATAAACATTTGCTGCAGGTGGCAAGAGCTCTTATGTTTCAAAGCCAACTACCTAGTAAATTTTGGCCCTACTCTATATTACATGCCACCTGGTTAATCAATAGGATTCTTACTGCTATTCTCCAATGGATATCTCCTTATGAGGTGCTTTTCAACAAACCTCCCGATCTTCATTTGATACAACCTTTTGGATATTTGAGTTATGCAGCAAATGTCCTTCCTTCTAAATCAAAATTTGATACTAGAAGTTACAAGTGCCTGTTTCTGGGATTTGCAGTCAACCGCAAAGGATACATACTTTTCATTTCCAGAGATGTGAAATTTTTCCCTTACTCATATCCATTACAATCCCTTGATTCACCCTCTATATTGCCTTTTCCAAGCTTTGATGATTGTTCGCAGACTCAGCCTACCATCTCTACTTCTATTCCACATCATATTTCTCCTACACCTAACTCTCCACCATCTCTTTCTCCTGTTGAAATGCCTAGACGCAGTACTAGGATTTCTTATCCTCCCACATACTTGAAAGATTATGTATGAGTAGTTTCTCAGACATATTTACCCAGGCAGTCTACCCTACTCACACCTCCTACTTTTTCTTATATATCATCTCCTTCTTTTTCTCCAGCTTTTCATTCCTTTTTACTCAATGTGGATAATTTGACAGAGCCATCTTCTTACAAGGAAGCCTGTCAATTTGTTGAGTGGACCCATGCTATGGATCAAGAGCTTCATGCTCTTGAATCTAATAACACATGGGAACTCACTACATTACCCCATGGAAAGCAAGCAATTGGTTCTAAATGGATTTACAAAGTGAAGCTTAACACTGATAGAACTGTTGAGAGATTCAAAGCCCGCTTGGTTGCAAAAGGCTACAAACAAGAATATGGTTTAGACTATCATGAAGTATTTTCTCCAGTAGCCAAACTTGTCACTGTGCGGTTATTGATTGCTCTTGCTACAACCAACTCTTAGCCTTTACACCAAATTGATGTTAACAATGCTTTTTTGCATGGCCACTTGAGTGATGAAATATATATGCTTCCTCCGTAGGGCTATCAAAAGGCAGCTCCCAATCAAGTTTGCAAACTCATCAAGAGTCTTTATGGGCTCAAGCAAGCCTTCCGGGAGTGGAATATCGAATTTAGTAAGCTCATATACTCTTTTAGTTTTGTGCAATGTCCTGATGATAACTGCCTATTCATCAAAGGCAATGGTGCTCATTTTCTTGCCCTTAGTGTATGTCGATGACATACTCATTGCTGGTCCAAATCTTGATGATATCACTGCTGTTAAAGAGGCTCTTCATAAGGCTTTCACTATTAAAGATTTGGGTTCAGCAAGATATTTCCTTGGAGTAGAGATAACTCGTGGGTCTGTTGGCACTTCTCTTAGTCAGCGAAAATATATCTTGGATTTATTGGAGTCAGTTGGCTTAACTGGTTGTAAGCCTGCTTCCACACCATTCTCCCCTGGTTTACACTTGTCCACTTCTTCTCCTACCCTTCCAGATCCTGAAAAATACCATCGATTAGTTGGACGGCTACTCTATTTAAATCTCACTCGCCCTGACATTTCTTATGATGTACAACAGCTTAGTCAATTCGTTTTTTCTCCATCTTCAACTCATTGGGATGTTGTCATTCATGTTGTTCGGTATCTTAAGGGATGTCCATCCCTTGGTCTCTTCTTTCCTACTGGTGCCTCATTCTCTCTAACCGCCTATTCCGATGCCGATTGGGGTTCTTGCCCCGATATCCGGCGCTCTCTCACAGGGTATTGTGTTTTTTTGGGGTCTTCTCTTATATCTTGGAGGTGCAAGAAGAAAACTATTGTATCTATGTCGACTGCAGAGGCCGAATATAGAAGCATGAATGCTACTGTGCGTGAGCTCATGTGGATTAGCTATCTGCTGAAAGCTTTCTGCATCTCTATCCCTTTGCCCATCTCACTCTTTTGTGATAATCAAGCAGCTGTGCATATCTCTAAAAATCCGGTCTTTCACGAGAGGACCAAGCACTTAGACTTAGATTTCCACTTCTCTCGTGAGCAATTTAACAAAGGGTTCATCTCTCCCTCATTTGTTTCTTCCCAATCTCAATTGGTAGATTTGTTCACCAAGTCACTACCCAGCTCTCGTTTTCATTTTCTTTTGTCCAAGATGAGTGTTGCAGACATCCACCAAGCTCATCTTGCGGGGGGTGTTGAAATTGAGCTTCATTTTTCTGTTTTGCTATTGTATGGCAACGCGCTACACTTGCATAGCTCCTACATGGATTCCACCACATGTAGATATTTTAGTTCCACGTCAGCAACTTATGATCCCATTGCTATGATCTGCAGGACCACTTTGTATGAGCTGAGAGACAATCTGGAGCTTCCAACCAAGCGTGCACGGATCGAGTAGCATAGCCGTTGGATTAATCTAGATATTTTGCATTTGTGCTATTGTTTCTATAAATAGAGAAAACACATTTTATGTTAGTTAAATTTTGAGAGTTTAGATCAGAATAGTTGAGCTAAGAACTATTCTCTGTATTGACTTCTTCGAGATTTGATTCAATAAAATTCAGTCACAATATGGATTTGATTCCATTGATTTTCGATTTCTACACGACCCGACCGTTTACTCACCCCACAAGGAAGACTGGTGTTGGTCAGAAAAGAATTGGAAAATCTTGTTTAGGTTGCTCCTCTAAGGCAATTGATTCAGCGTTTTGTCCTCTCCATATTTCCAGTTCAATTTGATAGAAAGGGGAAAAGAGAGTGAACGAGAGAGGAAGAAGATGAGGTTTTGGAAGTTTTTTTTTTCTATTATATATATTAATATTAATTTCACTTATGAAAAAAAAATGAAATGTTCTGGTGGGAATAGACCCCGCCTAAATGATATTCATATGATGATTGATGAATAGTGAGGGTAATTTTTTGTTCACAAATAATGAGAGGATTAACAGCCAATAATGAGGGTAATTAAGATTTCCTCATTAATAGTCCCCCTAAAACTATCAAAATTAGACATTTAGTGATGAATTTTAAGTACCCTCACTAAAAATGAATTTTCTTGTAGTGTAGAACTCACTATTTAGTATTTACACTAGTTGTGCTTTCCATCATTTAGTTAGAAATTTGGCTGAATTAATTAGCACCTACTTTAATTTGTTTTTGGGCGATGCTTAGGCTACGGAATGATCTTTTTAACTACAGGTGAATGCGTTCAAAGAGCGGAGAGCCCTTACGTTTTCACTGAACGATACGAAAACTGTTGTCAACATACTGCATCAGATGTTGAATGTTGTTGTGACGGTCCTCTTTGTCGTGGTCTGGCTGCTCATTTTGAAGGTTGCGACCATGCGCCTGCTTATCGTCTTGAGCTCTCAGGTTCTTTTGGGGGTGTTCGTCTTCGAGAACACCTGTAAGATGGTATTTGAAGGACTCGTCTTCTTATTCATCATGCACCCCTTTGATGTGGGTGACCGGGTCAAAATTGATGGTGTCAAAGTAAGTAAACCCTTACCTGTGACAACATAACTTTTGTTGATATATATATATATATATATATATATATATATTGACAATTGACATGTAATACTGTATATATAATTGCAGATGGTGATCAAAGAGATGAATATCTTGACCACATGCTTCTTGAAGACTGATGCCGAGAAGATCTGTTATCCAAATTCTGTGCTCGCTACAAAGCCAATCAACAATCACCACGGTCTGATCACCTCAGATATGAGGTACACAATAGACTTCGTTGTTCACATCTCCACTCCGAAGGAAAAGATTGCCAAGATGAAGGAGATGATCACAAGGTAGTATAGTATGTGTAGTATTAATATATGATATCATGATAACTAGCTAATTGTTCATATGATTAATTCACAACACACATGCATGGTTGCAGGTATGTGGATAGCCGGAGTGACGATTGGTTTCCAACACCAATCGTGTTGATGACGGGATTCAAAGATGAGAACATGTGGAAGTTCTCGATGTGCGTGACGCACAAGATGAATTTCGAGGATGTGACTGTGAGATGGAGGCGGACAGGGCTTCTCGCTGAAGAAATGTTCAGGATTTTCACAGAGCTTGATATCGATTACCGTATCCTTCCGGAATCAAGCACATCAACTTGAGTGTACTTCGAAAGATTTTAAAACGCAAATTTTGTAAATACTTAATTTGTTATTAGTTTGGATTAGATGAAATCTATAATACTTTAACACTACATTTTGGTTTTTATTTATGTTTTATGGGTTTTTAATGTTTTTTTTTATATTATAAAATACATTGAATTGGGATTCAAAGTGTTTGTCAACGAGGCAACGACCCTTTGTTTATCTTTTTTCTTTGGGGTGGGGGGAATACAAATTGATCTTACATAATAAATTATTGTTGTCCTCACAAGTTTGTCCTAATTAGTTATGAGTTAGTATATTTATAGAACGAAAATATATTGTTTTTTCGATACATGGCACAAACATTTTTTGAATTGGTTCTAAAATTATAAATAAATCAGAGGTTAGTTGACATAAAGTATAAGTTTGAGGCCCAGGTGTCCTCATTTAGCGTCACGGGCGCCGTCCATGGTGGTGGTGGTGGTGCCTCCGTAGCGCCGCCGCAACCAGCCGCCGTGTCCGCCAATAATATCGCAAGTCAAACACAGCTGGGACTTTTGTTTTTGTCCAAATTTTAAAAAAAATGCGGAGATGCGTAAATGCCGCAACAACATAGGACACGTACATTAATGTCGTTTTATATTCGGTGGAACTGCGTTTTAAGTGTCGCAGTCGTGCGATGCAACATTACATATGATATATATATATATATATATATAGATATAGGGCATATTTGTCTCAATCTGAATTACTACTTTATATTATAATAATGGAGATTTAATGCTTTCACTACTTTAATCCCACCATCAATGATTATTTTTATTTTGATTTTTCTTGCACCATTTCGTTAATGTGCTCTAATTAACTTAAAACATTAAGACACTAAACTTTAACTGCATGCCCTAGAAAATTTGTGTATGCACTGAGTTTCACTTTTTCAAAATTTGAAATTTATATAATTTATTTTATTCTGATTTTCTTAATTCATATAAATTTTTGAAATTCCGTACTTTTTGTTTTTTATATAATTAATTAGTTTATAATATTTAAAAATTGTTTTTTTTAATATTTTAACCTCTTGTGGATTTGTATATATGAATGGTGAATTGGATATATCTAACTTTTATTTTGATTATAGAATTTATATTAGCCTTTTATTGTTTTGGTTTTTAAAATAAACCAATATTCGTGAGTAAATTTTTTATAAAAATATTGGAAAAGTTTTTTTTGTTCATATGTCATTTCGAGTTCTTTAATTCACACCAATAAAAAAGTTTAAAGACTAAATTATCAAACTTTAAAGAGTTAATTAGTTTAAATATCACAAATTATACACGAATTCTGGTTTTGAACATGAAATTTGAAATGTCCTCCCTACAACACAAATTTACATTTTTTAGCAAATTACAACAAATTTTTGAAATTGAATATGATAAATTATCACAATATAATAATCTAAATAACTAGAATACATGTCAGTTACATATATAAATCATACATGTTCCTCAACAATAAAGTTATTTCCCAGCATTAATGACATGTTCCCGATAATAATTTCGAACTGATATTGTAACTGTAAAAAAATGTAAGTTAATTTATGTTGTAGCCTTGTAGGTAACGTTTTAAACTTTATTTATTGGAAACTTACATTCATGTGTAGTCTGTGCTATTTAAACCAATTCACCCAATTTTAAAATATTGAAAAACACAAGAATAATAATTATTATTCTAATTAATTAAATTATTACTTACTATATATATATATATCATATAAAAGACATTTAAATGCAAAATATTAGCAAATTGCAACACATCATTATTATAAAATTAAACTTTGTACACATTATACATCTCTAATTATTTTGACCTAAGTAACACACACACACACACACATATATATATTTAGAACATAACATTGTATATAATTAGTTATTTGAATCAATGATGTTTCAAATAGAAAGAAAGACTAAATTGACAAATAATAAAGCTATCAGGTAGTGTTTTAGATTAGACCATGACTTTTGTTTTATAAACAATAAATAAACTTGGACGGAGAAAAACAACATTATACACTTCATCACTTCTTCCAACTACGTATTTATTGGGTAATTTATTTATTATTGATGACTACATCAATGGACTTAATTATCAATGATGTAATAGTGTAATATGTGAGCTACCATATTCATATTATTTAAATATAAAAGCAATAAACTATATGTAAAACTCAGAGTAAATTTGTAGCGATGCCACATGGTCGGATGACATTAATATGCACACCAACAAATATGTAATTTCTCCCAAACAATGGTTGAAATTTCACTCTTTATTACATTATTAAATTTATAATTTTAATAATATTTATTATAAAATAAAAATTAATTATAACATAAATAATCATAGTCAATATTTATCAACAAAAAAAATTGAATTTAAAATTATAAAACATAATTTTGAAAAAAATCAACTATAATAATGAATTATTAATTGAAAATTATAAATTAATATTAAAAAATAATTATAAACCCTAATTGGATGGGTGAACTCTAAAAAAATCATAAAATCAAATTAAATCACAAAAAAGTAAAATTAAAGAAAAAAATGTAAAAAAACTCGTAATTTGAAAATGTAACACAGAGAGTGTAAGGGGAAATTCCATGCGCCCAAACATACCGTCCGTGAACTTTTATTTATCGTTTTAGAATTTTTAACATGGTTAAAATATTTAACAAATATACACCTTCCTTTAAAATAATATTAAGATATATATATTTTTTAAATATAAAGATTTCTCTCTCCTTATATTAAAAGTAAGAAATTTTGTAGGGATTTAAAAGGATTAAAATTGAGAAAATGTGTGAAAAAATGTAAAATGATAAATAATTATTTACAAGTTATAAAACTTAAAACAACAAATAAAAATTTACGGAAAGAATATACATATTTTACGACACAATTAAAAAATTAGAATAAATTAGAACCGAATAACACTCCCCTTTTGCTTCAAGTTAATTAGGTGTCGTTGTGCGATCCTTCAATTAAATTTTCAATTTATTTTTTAATCTTGTTTTTAGAAAATTTAATTGCGTGAAAGGCAAGATAAGGTTACATTAAATTCTAAATCAAACAAGTTAAAAAAAAAAAAACTAAATCAACCATAAATAATATATTTCATTTAAATTGAACTCGACAAAAGTAGGGGAAATTAAATGTGAAATTCTTTTTGTGCAAGGCAACAAATATACATAGAAAAGGTCTATACTCTATAAACTATACTAGAAAAAAATTTCGTGACAAAAATTAAGGAACACTCGTGACAATTTTCTAAAATAAATAAAGAAAATACATGAGTAGGGATATATATCCCCGCCCTAAAAATCACAATACATTAATAAAGTATTTATTTTATATAAAATTAATATTGTTTATTGAATTTGTTTTTTGTTTTTATTTAAAAACGATAGGTTACGTAACAAAGATTACCGACGGTGCCTAAATCCATTGCCTGCGTAACAAAATAGAATGTGAATGCATCTAAATCTAATATAATAATTCATGTGTCATATAAATAAATATATATATATATATATATAATAATTCATGTGAAAGAGAAGCGTCACAATATTTAGCCACTATTTTCTAAATCTCTTCCTATTCTATATGTCACAACGTAGAGATAGAAAAAATGAAATGAAATAAATATTTAGTCTATTTCGGTCACTCATATAAATTAAAATTATTATTCAGAAAGAAAAAAAAGTTATTTAACTAAATTTCCTATCTTGATTTGATTTCATTTACTCCCCCTTTTAAATTGTTTGAAATTTTAGAATTTTAAATTAACTATTAGTAATCCCAATCATAAGACTTATTTTCCTTCAAAAAAAAAATATACTCTTAATTTAAGAAAAAAATGATATTTTAAGGTTCACAACAAAAAATTTAAATAAAAAATTTGACAAATATACCATTTCTCCAATTATATTTTCCTAATAGATATTAATTTATCTCTCATCGTACTTTGCACGTCTCTATATATCTCCTTAATTTCTTCAACATATTTAATACTTCATCCGGTTCGTTTTGTTTGTTATTTTATGTGTTTTTCTTTCGTGTCAAAATATTTGTTGTTTTATATATTTTGACACACTCTCTCTCAAATTTAACCTTACAAATATATGGAGAGAAAAAAAAAATCAACTTTTCAGGAAAATATAAGTGAATAAGATTTTATGTAATATAAAGGGGAGGGATATATTAGTCCAAAAAGTTAATTGTTAATTATAGATTAAAATTCTAAAATAACAAACAAAACGAAACGGAAGTAGATTTAATTTATAGGGGTAAAATTGAGAGAAAACGTACTAAAAAGTGTAAAACATTAAATAAGTTACAATAAAATTAAGAGACTAAAACATCTATGTTTCTAGAACTCACGGAGCATAATTTAACACATTTTTACTTCATCTTATTTCTCATTTTTTTTTACTCACACACCCGACCTGTGATATTGAGGAGATTCGAACCCGTAACCTTTGGTCACCAAGCAACCTCACTCCACCACTAGGTCATCCCCACCGGTACACTTCATCTTATTTCTAACCTTTTAGATAGTCTGCATTCTTTTTAGGAAAATATATCCGAATGAAATTTAATATCATACGGGGAAAGAGACAGGTATTATTCAAAAATATTTATATAGGATTAATTACACTTTGATACTTACATTTTGAGTATTTCTTAAAAAATGATTCACTTTTTCAAAAAATTTGCAAATCTAACATTAATTAATTTTATGCCCTGAAAATCAATCATATGCAATTAATTGTATTTTAATATTTATATTTCCTCAACCACGTAGAAAAAAAAAATCATCCAATCAAGAAATATTAAATTGCAATCAATTACATGCAATTTTTGGACTGTAAAATTGATTAAGTGTAATAAGATTTGCAGAATTTTTGAAAAAGTGAGTATTATTTTATTAATTTAAAAAAAAATGGGTCATTTTTTAAAAAGTGTGTATAATTTACCCTATTTATGTATTAATCCTAACAAAATTTTTAAAGTAATAAATTTTATGGTTTATGATAATTTAATTTAAAGTACGTTAATGATACGTAGCAAATAAATTAATCTTCTTCTCCACCAAACGCGGAGTCTGCCTAAAATCCGACACTCGCCGTCGATCCTCCGGCAAATGTACGATCAAGATTCACTTCCAACTGTTTCATTTTCTTACAAAAAAAGAAAAAAAAACAAAAACCTCCGCAGTTCGAACCACCACCTTTTGTATTTGCTTTCTGTCTGTTTACTACAACAACAGCTCATCATCATCTCCGCCACCAATCCACCATTATTTTATTTCCTTTTCAACAATCTCGTCTCCGATTTAAACAAAACTAAAAAAGGAAACAAATTTACAAAAATTAATCCTTTTTTCTTTTACTTCTTTAAATTAATTAAAATCTGCAGCTCAGTTCTTCACCACCTCATATGGAA
Organism: Perilla frutescens; assembly: GCA_026008535.1. NCBI lineage: Eukaryota > Viridiplantae > Streptophyta > Magnoliopsida > Lamiales > Lamiaceae > Perilla > Perilla frutescens. The sequence continues at coordinate 61,979,600 of BRKX01000009.1, forward strand.
ACACTCCGTAAATCGTTCAACAAATCACCGCCGCCACAGAAAGAAGAGGACCGCCAGATTCTCCTATCGGAAAGGCCTTCCGCCGCCGCAGCAATGCCGTCGTCTTCCTCCTCCCCTCCCAACGACGCCGTGGTTAGAATCAACGGCGGGAGCTCACCCAACGGGGGAAGAACTAGCGCCGGCAGCAGCAGCGACGCTTCCGAGGCTAACAGAATACGGAGGGAGTCCAGTTACGACTTCTCAAACGACGCCGTGATGAGAGTCGCCGCCACCTCGAAGGACTTCGATTTCGTGACGGAGTCGCCGGTGTCGCAGCAGTCGCCGCTCTCCAGAATACCGGAGAGCCCGACGGTGGCGTACGGCCAGCTGACGCCGCGGGAAGTCCGCGTTTCGTTCAACGAGAACGCCGCGGCGGCGGCGCACCGCCGCTCCAATGCTGAGCAGCAGCAGGAGGTGCTGATTTGCTCCTCCAACAATTCGTTCCGGAGGAAATCTAGCTTCGCGAGGACCAAAACTAAGTCCAGATTGCTCGACCAGCCGGAGGAAAATCAACAGAGATCTCAAACGCTGAGAACGGCGGCGGGGAAATCGCAGCTTCTAGGGAAAGGAGCGAGCGAAATCGACGACGACGATCCGTTTCTTGAAGAAGATTTGCCGGAGGATTACAAGAAGATGAAGTTCAGCATTCTTTCGATTCTGCAGTTGGTGAGTTTGATCATCATTATTGGGGCTTTAGTTTGTAGTTTAACTATTGAAGTGATGAGAGAGAAGAAGATATTTCAATTGGATTTATGGAAATGGGAATTGATGGTTTTGGTTCTGATTTGTGGAAGATTGTTGTCTGGTTGGGTGATTAGGATCGTAGTTTTCTTCATTGAAAGGAACTTTCTTCTGCGAAAACGGGTTCTGTATTTCGTCTACGGGTTGAGGAATGCAGTGCAGAATTGCCTGTGGTTGGCATTGGTGTTGATTGCTTGGCAATGTATCTTCGACAAGAAGGTACAAAGGGTTACAAATAGCAACATTTTGCGATATGTGACTAAGATTTGGGTGTGTTTGTTGGTGGGGACGTTGATTTGGTTGCTGAAAACACTATTTGTTAAGGTTTTAGCTTCGTCATTTCACGTGAGCACGTTCTTTGATCGAATTCAAGAATCCTTGTTCAATCAGTATGTGATTGAGACGCTATCAGGGCTGCCGTTGGTTGAGATTGAGCATGATCAGGAGGAGGAGGAGAGGGTGTTGATTGAAGTGCAGAAGCTGCAGAGTGCAGGGGTGACTATTCCGGCTGATCTCAAGGCCAATATGTTTCCCAAGAGTACTCCGAGGAAGACTCCAAGGGCGAGTGGAGCTAAGAGTTCGATGTTTTCCAAGGTTTTGTCGAAGAAGGAGGAGCAGAATACGATAACCATTGATCATCTGCATAGGTTGAATCAGAAGAACATATCGGCTTGGAATATGAAAAGGTTGATGAACATAGTGAGGAAAGGCACCCTGTCGACTCTTGATGAGAAAATACAGGGCTCCACCGGTGAAGACGAGGCAATGGTGCATATCACGAGTGAGAATCAGGCCAAGTCAGCTGCCAGGAAGATCTTTTTCAATGTTGCCAAACCGGGATCAAAGTGAGTTTCTTGCAACTTTAGATGTTCGATATAAGTTCATTATGTTGTGTTACATATGCCAAGTTTGGATTCCGATTTTACTTTGGTGTTTAGGTCTGCTTAGGGAATACATATTATTAAAAATGTTCTGTGTAACATAGCACAGGCAAGAAAGTGTATGCTAGCTGTGTTAAAATTATCTATTAGAACTGGGAATTGGAGGAAATATAATTCAAACTAGTGTGAACTGAATTACTAGGAGTAGTTGTATATACTGTATATTTGTAAGTTTTCTGACTATTTATTTATTTATGTGATCAGATACATTTTCCTGGAGGATATAATGCGTTTTATGGGGGAGGATGAGGCTCGAAAGACTATACGTCTCATTGAAGATGGAAGTGAGCAAAAGGGAATCAGCAAACGTGCTCTTAAAAATTGGGTGGTAAGCATCATTCACCTCATTACATTGAGGTTTTGCTGGTGTTTGATTCATCTACTTGTCCATAGTAGATCTGCACAACAGTGTAATGAAACTTAATAGCTTAACCTCTGTACTAAAAGATGTGCTATTACTGCCTGAACAGCTAAATTATATGTAGGTTTAGAATTTGTTATCTGGTGGAATTTGTTTCTGCCCTATATTAACAATTCCAACAGTGGAAAGATAAATTATGTCTGGACAACTGTATTTAACTTGGTGGACCCGACCCGAAAAACCAGTAACCACGTGGGAGTTGACCGATGTGGTCCAGAACATACTTCTAGCAAATCATGATGATCATGTTATGCTGCAACTTTTTCTTGAAGTTTTTAGAAGGTTGTGAACCTTTTGCTTGTGGTTACCTGTCTACAACATTTGATGTTTCTTTTGAGAACATGGAATGTAAAGAAGGGCAAAACCCTTTTGACACATTCTAGTAGTGATGTCTAGTTCTCTTTTAGGAACCTTTTTCGAGTGATTTTTGTTGATCGTAAAAAGGATGCTTGGTTGATGTTCTTCAATGGCGAATACAGTAAACATATTCGGGATCTCTTTCAATACAGGTGAATGCATTCAGAGAACGCAGAGCTCTTGCATTATCGCTAAACGACACAAAAACTGCTGTCGACAAACTACACCACATGCTCAACGTTCTTGTGGGGATTCTCATCATTGTCATCTGGCTTCTCATACTCAAAGTTGCAACAACACAGTTCTTCATCTTCTTAAGCTCCCAGCTTCTTCTGGTGGTGTTCGTTTTTGGAAACACGTGCAAGGCAACATTCGAGGCAATCATCTTTTTATTCGTGATGCACCCGTTTGATGTGGGTGACCGTGTTGAAGTTGATGGAGTTCAAGTAAGTTTTCTTACATGCAACATGATTTTGCTGCTCTATTAGGATCTGACCATATTTCTCACTCGTGATGTGTGTGAATTCCAGATGATTGTTGAAGAGATGAACATATTGACAACCGTCTTCCTAAAGTTCGACAACAACAAGATCTACTATCCGAATAGCGTGCTAGCAACAAAGCCAATCAACAACTACTACCGCAGCCCAGATATGGGAGACGCGATTGATTTTGCTATTCACATTTCAACTCCGGGGGAGAAGATTGCAACGATGAAGGAGAGGATCACTAGGTATGAATACAATATCATCATCTTCTTTAATTAAGCATCACAGTCTCAAAGATTCACACGAAGATTCCATAAGATTCACCGGCTGGTCTGGTTCGGTTGCAGGTATGTTGATAACCGGAGTGACCACTGGTATCCGGCACCAATGATCGTGATGAGAGACATGGAGGACATGAACAGGTTGAAGTTCTCGGTGTGGCTATCGCACAAGATGAACTTTCAAGACATGGGCGAGAGATGGACGAGGAGAGGGCTTCTTGTAGAGGAAATGGTTAAGATTTTCAGGGAGCTCGATATCGAGTATCGCATGCTGCCTCTCGACGTGAACGTCCGCAACATGCCGCCGGTGAGTTCGAGTAGGCTGCCGTCTAACTGGAGTGTTGCTTCTACTTGAGCTTGCTTGATACATGTGTGAAGAGCAGAGCAGAGGATGAAACAGATGAAAGCTCAAGAGAAGGTGGATTATCTGTTTAATTAGTTAACATCAGTGTTTTTTATGCTGTATAGTTCTCTCTTGCATCATTAACTAGGTTTATCTTTCTTGAAATAATGAGGTAGTTTTTAACTAGATCTTCATGTGGGCTTTGTCAATGATCAAGAATTCTAACATATGGATATTTATCAACTAGATCTGGTGTATTTTATGATACCTTTTTGATGAATCAAGTGTCCCCCCCCCCCTGTTAGAAAAATGCTTTTAAAATGAATTATTCAAGATTTTTTTGATATCACCTGTATAATAGTATTGCATCTTCTTAAAAGAAAAATCTTATGTAGAAACTTCAACTTGCTGAAGACTTGCCTCTCAGTACTGAATTATTTTTTTTCTCATTTTCTTTTTATATTATATTTTATTTAGTGTTTTGTTTTGTATTTTGTGTATGTTATTTGTTATTTGTATTGTATTTTAAATAATGTGTTGTAATTAATATTAAAATTTGCTATATATGATAAATTTAATTACATACAAATATTAATACATAAAATTAAATTAGATGAAAATTAGATCAACAATAAAAAATACTAAAATAAATAAAATTACATCAACAATAAAACTACATAAAAATAATAAAATAGATAAACATACATGAAATATAAAAACATAAAATAAAATAAAAATGAAGAAGCAAGGGGACCTGTCATCGCCAGATATTGAATTTGTTGTCGATGAACACGCTCAATTTCAAAAGAAAATTCGTGCTTGGTTTTGAAAAATCCAAGATGTAGAAACACATTTCTCGCTTCGAAATGCATTAATGAATCGTATTTTTATTTTATATTAATTCAAATATATTTTTTCAAAACAAATATTTTCATAATTATTATGAAAATTTCATTTAAATATCCATTAAATGAAATTTCATAAATCATTATATGTTATTAATTATAAAATAATAGTTGTAAATGAAATAAAAGGAATATTTTGAAATATTCTATTTTGATGTAGAATTTTAGTGCAAATTGTTGGAGATGAAATTGAGAATTTGCTGTATTTTAGTGATAGTAATGCTGTATTATAGTGCAGACGGTTGAAAATGACCTGAGAAAGATCAAAGGTCTAAAGCAAGAAATCCTAAGTAGCTGAACCGGGCAACCTTTAATTGAAAGCAAGAAATAAAAGCCCAAATATAAAATTAAACACAAAGCCCAACTAAAAGATCCATTTCGAATAAAGCTCCTATCCATTGCTCTTTGCTGACCCGACCCGAACCTCTCTCCAACAACACAGAATCCCCAATTCACAGCTCTAAAGATTGAATCTTTAATCTGAACAATCTCTCCAGCCATCTTTTCAAGAAATTATTGATTTTGTTCATTGTAACAGAGGTGGGTGAAGATGATAGTCCACAAGTCAGTAGAAGGGCCACAAGATCATCTTCGAATACCACTCCAAATTCAAAAGCTTCTCAGGAGGCTTCGAAGGCTACTAACCTTTCGCAGCCGTTGTCCATTAAAGATCTTGTGTTCCATGGCGAATCAATAAACCTTGATGAGTTGATCGATTTGTTTCCAGGAAGAAGAGCACAAATTCTTGAATTGGTCAAGTTTCTGGGCCCTTTGAATTCACCCATGATTCCGTTATTTGCGTATGGAGGTGCATCAACGGGAAAGACAAGCATTATACTCAGTATATTCAGGCACATGAAGCGTCCACTCATTTATTGTAGTTGTGTCTCTTGTTACAATCCTAGAATACTATTTGAGTCCATATTGAATCAGCTTTTGCTTCATAGGAAGAATGAGAGTGGTGGTTATTTGAGTGCTAAGCGGTGTGAAAAGCCCTCCGATTTTGTCAATCTACTACGTGAAACTTTGACATCTTCACAGTTCAATGGGAGGATGGTTTACTTGATATTTGATAATCTAGAGCTTGTAAGGGATTGGGATAAGAGTGATACTATAATTCCCCTTTTGTTTAATCTTCACAACATTCTTAAAATTTCTGAGGTTGGCCTGATTTTTATTAGTAGAGCTTCTCTTGATACATTTCCGTCAGACACAGGTTTTGTTGAGCCCTTCCCCGTGTATTTTCCGGATTACACAGAAGATGATTTGCGCCAGATATTCATGAGAAACCAAGCAAATCCAAAGCTATATTCCTCTTTTCTGGAGTAAGCATCACACTTTACTTTTATTATATAGTTTGTGGAAGAATCAACTAATTTAGTTATATCCTTGCTCTCTGTTGAACAGTTTGGTGTTGAGGCCTTTCTATAGGATTACTAGACGGGTTGATGAATTATCTACTGCCTTTTCACCTTTATTTAACAAGTATTGTGAACCTCTTGGTGATTTGGTAAATGTTCCCAGTGAAGACATGAGGAGAAAACTATTTAGTCATCTTCAACCATTTATCTCGTTATCCCTGAATGAGACGTTTACCATTTCTTCTCAACGTCTGTTTAAAGACAGGAACATGAGGAAGTGTGTTTCTAGGAAGCCAGGAGTTTATGAAACATTAGATGAGATTGATTTCCATATGTCTACTTCTGCCAAATATCTGCTCATCTCTGCCTTTCTTGCTTCACGAAATCCAGCAACCCTTGATGCCTCACTCTTTGATTCAACAGGAGGATCTGACAATCGAAAGAGAAAGAGAAAGTAAGTGATTAACAACATGACGATATTTGATAGGAGTGCAATGTTGTTAGTTTTGGAATCTACATTTCGCTGGAAACGCTAATATAAATAATCATTGGCATTGTGTGTTCTTTGCATATTCTCTAGTGTAGGGCCTTGCTCAAGAAATTTGTAGTGTGTACATCAATGGTTTAGCTCATGTTGTTTCTCCATGTTTGAACTTTAAAGTGGCCTAATTCCTTTTCAAGTGTTTTCAGTTACTCGATTAACTTAATTATCTCTTGTTAGCAAGAGCACCCCTATATTTGTCTCATTGTGTGTTGTACTTGATCTGATCTCGATTACTGGGATAAATGAGTTCCTCTTTTTCGCACGAATTTGTATAGCTTGTGATCGAATAGAGAGTTATTCAAGAATTGCTACTGTTAACTAGTTAACAAGTTTCTTTATCATAATGTTACATTTCAGGGTGTCTGAAAAATCAATCGACCAGAAGGAAATGAAAGAACAAGAACTAGTCATGAAAGGACCGGGAACTTTCCCGCTAGAGAGGTTGTTGGCCATATATCAATGCATCGCGTCTGTTGGAGAGTATTTGGTTGATGATGAAGAGCAAACTGGTGGATTGGGAGATGATGGTTTCGATAATGGTTCGATGTCCGACATTCTGTTGCAATTATCTAGTCTGTGTAGTGCTAATTTTATTACCAAAGGTGGAAGTTGCCCGCTGGAAGGCTCAACACGGTATCGATCCATAGTGTCTGAAGATACGGTATTGAAGGTAATAAATTTATCATATCAGACATATCTGTGTTTGTCTGTGCTTCTGAATGTTATCATTTGATGTTATCAAATGTCTTACAGGTTGCAAGGAGTCTGAAGTTCCCATTATCAAAATACTTGTTCAGAAGATAGCAGATTTTCGAACAGCTAGAGCCCCTGAAGTCACGGCATGATCTCTCTGTATTTTGATCAAGATCGATGAGAGCTCTCATCGTTGAAACCCAGCCCCTTTCCCTGCAGTAGGGGTGAGCAAAACCGAACTGAATCGTCGATTTCGGTTCGGTTCGGTCCGAGCAATAATGAGTTCGGTTCAGTTTCAGTTTGAACATGTCGAAAACCGATGCATGTTTAAGGATTCAAACTTGGCACCTCTTAAATAAGATCTTGCATGTCTAACCAACTAGGCTACAAGTCATTTTCATTAAATTTGATTTCCAGATTAAATATATACATAAAATTAATAAAATTTCTGTTTTGGTGAAAACCGATCGAACCGAACCGATTATTTCGATTTTGATTCGATTCGGTTCTTATCTTAATTCGGTTCGGCTTCGGTTTATATATTTTCGGTTTCGGTTCATTTCGATTTTGTAACATCGGTTTGTTTTGGAATGAATGCTCACCCCTACCTGCATGTATTGGTTGTAGAGAGAAATATATATATAAAGAGGTTTGTTTTGGAGTTTGGATATAGTGAGAGAGGGGGAGAAAGTCGTGGCCAAATTTTTTGCGCGTGTGCACTCTTAATCTAACGTACCATAAATTAAATTAGAGTATCTCTCTTGTGCGATGTATGAATGTGATATGTATTATTTATTTGTTAGAATTATAATTATGAAAAATTTAATAAAATTATTACAACAAAATAAAATTAATTTATAACTTTCTGAATTATAGAAATTTTCGTATTATTCATTTTTTTTAATTATAACATACCTTTGTGTTCACTGTTAATTTGATGTGGCATAAATTAAACTAAAATATCTTTTGTGCGATGCACAAATGTGCTATGTATAATTTTATTTGTTAGAAATTATAATTATGAAAAATTTAAAAAATTATTACAATAAAATAAAACTATGCCATATCAGATTAAGAGTGTGTAGGCATAAAAAATATAAGCAACCTTAAATTAATTTTCATCCCATGGCTTAATTGCAACAAATATATAAGGTTTTGGAATTGTTACAAAAATTGAAACATTGCGTGAAAAATAAAAAAAATGTAAATATTATGATATTAGAACCCATTAACTCAATTTAATTATATATGTGTGCATATATATATCCATATTCATTTAATACTTACTTTTAAATTTTAATTAAATGTTAGATTTGCAAAATCTTTGAAAAAATGGATACTAATTTATTAATTTTGAAAAAAAGTAGAGCATTTTTAAAAAGTAATACAGGGTATCAAATTGTAATTTATCCTAATATCAATAAAATAATAATATATTAAAAAAACGAAAATTCAATGCTCATGATAGTAGACTATCATTAATTAATTAATTATGCGACAACCAAAAAAATGAATTAGAAACTACAATTACAACATATATATAAATTTGGACGGATAAAAAAACCGTATATAAATATATTCTTCATAATTTCCAACATATATGTTTGTATATATATTGATACAGAAATTAGATAAGGTATAAATATTATATGTTGTCTCGTTGAAGCAAGGGATAAAGTGTAGGCCGGTGTAGCGACATTAATATCAAAGGTACACAATTGAACACATTGCACAAATTGAATTGAAGCAGCTAAATTTTTGTGTATATATAGATATAGTAAATTCTCACCAAAATCTCAACAGCAAAATGGCGGCGCCGGTGAAAGTGTACGGCCCTCCGCTCTCCACCGCCGTGTCAAGGGTTCTGGTCTGCCTCCTCGAGAAAGATGTCCCATTTCAGCTCCTTCCCGTTAACATGTCTAGAGGCGAACACAAGAAGCCTGACTACCTCAAGATTCAGGTCCATTTTACCTCTCTCTCTCTCTCTCTCAAATGAATTAGTTTTGAAACTGTTGTTGTTCTTGATTTATGGGCAGCCATTTGGACAAGTACCGGCGTTTCAAGATGATAGCATTACCCTCTTTGGTAAAATATTATTTCATCTCTTTTTTCTTTTTATAATTTTACTTTTCTGGGGTGTTTTTTTTTTCTTTTTTTTTTTTTTTTTTGCTGTGCCCACATTGCGTTTCTACTCAAATTTTATGCCTTCCACAAATTGATGAGCTTAGGTTGTAGAAAAATGTTGAGATGATGGTTGATGCCTTTTAACTTCATCCATTCCAAAAAGCATGTATGAAGTCTTACAAAAGTTGAATTTGTTTGGGTTGATAGAAACATACATTGAGGATTTGAAGAATGGAATAGTTTTTCTATGAATTTATTACTTCATTCCAATCATGTGAGTTGCATAAATAGGGTGCTGGCTTAACTTAAATCTAGACTGATCAACATTGAAATAGACAATTCTTGCCTAAACAAGTAAACATTACATTTTCTAACAGAATTGGAGTTCATTTTCGATGATGCTTAACCAGGTTTACTGTTTTGAGATCATGTCAGTTAACGCCTTATATGTATACTACACGAAAGGGATTTTGGCTCGTTTTTCTTAGACACGACATAGTAGGATGCCCGTTAGCTTCGTCTGATATCAAACTTACTAGCTGCATTAGATTTGGGGCTTGGGGTCTTCTATAGGAAACAATGGCGTCTCCTGTTCCAACATCACGAATGCATACCGTGCATATGCTGTGTTTTGTACGTTTCTCGTGTGTTGATGGTGTTGGGAAAGACTATCAAATTAGTATTTCTAATTAATGTTTTATGTGTTGCTTGATTGAGTACCTTATTAGGTTGAAAAATTTGCAAAATAGTGGACAATTCAAGAACATCATGGCTTTTACAAATTTCTGCTTTGTCTTAGAATGTGTTCTTGAATTAGGATCTTCATTTGTTGTTTCTCTCTTGTCCTGTGAAATACCCAGAATCGAGAGCCATATCAAGATACGTGTGTGAGAAATATGCAAACCAAGGAAACAAAGGACTATTCAGAACAGATCTTTTCGAGAAAGCATCAATTGATCAATGGCTAGAGGCCGAAGGACAAACCTTCAATCCACCAAGCTCAGTCCTCGTCTTTCAACTGGCCTTTGCCCCGAGGATGAAGCTCAAGCAGGACGAGAATGTGATCAAGCAGAACGAAGCTAAGCTTGCCAATGTGCTAGATGTGTACGATAAGAGGCTGGAAGAGAGTAGGTACTTGGCTGGTGACGACTTCACACTTGCAGATCTTTCTCACCTACCCAATGTGCAGTACTTGAATGGGACCGATGTAGAGGAGCTCTTTAGGTCGAGGAAGAACGTTGAGAGGTGGTGGGACGATATTTCAAGCAGAGAGTCGTGGAAGAAGGTGGTTGAGATGCAGAGCTCACCACCTCCAAAAAGTGTTTGAAAGTTTGTTTTCCATAATGCTGGTCTGGTTTTGGACAAATTGTCTGAATAAATGTTGTTGTGAAGATTGCAGGTCTCATGAGAAGTAACATTTAGCTTCACTTTTTTTGTGAAGCTTTGTAATAAAATGATATGTTTTTCCTAAATTCCATCGCATCTTCTTATTGTCAATAATTTTGAATAGGGGCACCTAGTTTTCTTTTTCATCCCCAATCGAATTTAGATGATTTTATATTTTTCATCATCACTATTTAAAACTTATGTATGTATTTCAAAGAAGAATAAAAAAGGACAAACATATACATGTCTTAACTTTTCGTTTGTTTTGTAAAAATGTCCTGAACCTAAAGAAAATATCAAAAAATACTCAAAACTTTCCACACTTTTGCAAAAATGTTCCCGAACTATGACAAATCACATCCGATTCCAACATTTAAAATGATGTGAAAATCATATTCCATGTCATTTTACAATATACAAATCGACGTGTTTTATCAATAATTTGACACCAAAAATTGGATCACAGTATTTTTGCAAAAACTGTGGAAAGTTGTGATTTTTTTTTTTTACATTTTTTGAGGTTCAGAGTATTTTTGCAAAACAGATGAAAGTTGAGGATATTATTATATGGCAAATTATCCCATACATAATCCACAGCCCAAAATAAGCCCATACAACCATCAAACGGGCGGGCAGCGTGGATTGGGCCGGGTCGACCCTCTCCTGATCCGGAAAAAAAATATCACTTTCAAAAAAAATATCATTCATTTCACTAAAATGTATTATATATAGTCTTAAAATTATCACCATGCTAGTTTAATCATATGAGTTAATGACATGTAAATTGTGGTTTATTATTCACAATTAAAGTTTATTATTCTCAATTAGGATTTTAAATTAATTCACCTTAATTTTATTTTTATTTCAAAATTAGGGTTTTTATTTCCAATTTAGGTTCATTATTCTCAATTATGTTTTATATTTGTTTTCAAAAAAATAATTATCAAGCGCAATGCATGAGCCGACGGATTTTTTTAAAAAAAAAACACTTTAATTTTAGGTTTATTAATTTTATTTTAGAGTATATAATTTGGGGAGCCTAAAAAAAAAAGAAAATAAAAATGGCTATTAAAATATACCAAGGCATTGATGTGTTACGTTTTGTAGTTCTTTTCACGCTTTTAAAATGGCATTTGACAGCATAAAACCCTAACCCCTCTTTTCCCCTTCAGTTCTCCTCGCCTCAAATCCCACCTCCATTGTTGGTAAGCATCTACTCTCTCTCTCTCTCTCCCGATTTTTCATTTGCCTGGTTTGATTTTATTCGTTTTCGTGTGTTGTTAACTATTTCGAAACTAATTACAATTCTGTGATGAACTTATAATTTTCTTATGTTTTTTGGTATTTTCTGTATAATTAAAGCTGTAAAAGAGAAGAATTTTGGGAAAGAGATGGTAATAGAGAATTAGAGAGAAGTTTCTAGAATTAACTCTTCCTTCAATGGTACGACACTTTGGCGAAACACCAGCAACAATTCAGCAAAACTCTTTTGAGTTTTGAAAGACGATTTTCTTCTCACCTTCGTCCATCCCAAAATCACCACCATGAACCCTAATTCTCGCAAAAGTTGTCGCCTTTACTCCCATCTCCCCCTTCTCTGCCAAAACTTCCAGATTCATGACAAGTTGTTTGTTAATTTTTTTCTGTTTTCAGCTTCATGGTTTACGGAGAATCTCAAGCTTTGCTGTTACTTCCTACATCAGTTATATAAATTCGTCGATTTCAAATTTATTTTCAATTTTAAGCCCTCCTAGTTATATTTGGGATGATTATTTATTTAATTGTGTGCGAAGTATGTAGTTTATTAAATAATATGGTAATATCAGCTAAGGTCTATATGTTGATGATTTTATTTATTTGTTTTGAGTAGTGGGATTTTTAACGCGAGAAAAAGATGAGGTTGGAGAAATGCTGGTTCTGTTCTTCTACGGTATATCCGGGGCATGGGATTCAATTTGTTCGTAATGATGCAAAGGTACGAGCTTTTACTGTTACTAATAATTTGTGTGTGTAAAATTTTAATTTCTTTGAATATTGCTTGCAGCTTGTTGCTTTTAGTGTCGTGCTAGTTAGATGAAGGATTTCATTGTTGTTGGTTTTTTTTGGTGAATGAGATTGGAAGTTAGGAGGTGCAACCATGTTGCTAATGGCTAGACTCTTGTTAATTGTGTATACTTTACTCAATCGTCTTGAGTTAATTATTCTGTTCATTACATTTTAAGGTAAATGGGGGAAATTAAGGGATGGTAAAGAAAGCTGGCATCTTCTAGGTCGATATACTTGTGTGCATATGCGGATAGCGGATCAGAATATATCTCCAAAAGTGGACAAGGAAAAAAAGAGAGAGATTAGTTGCGTTTTACTTGATAGCACGATGTTAGATGCTGTGCTAGTTAGATGAAGGATTTCCTTGTTTTTTTTTTTGTTTTTTTTTTTTGTTTTTTTTTTTTTAGTGTTTTGCTAATGACACTGGAAGTTAGGAGGTGCAGCCATTTTGGTAATGGCTAGACTTTTGTTAATTGCTTATACTTAATCGTCTTTAGTTAGTTATTATTCTGTAATCTGTTCACTACATTTTAAGGAAATTATGATAAGGAAAACCAGCATCTTCTAGGTTGATATACTTTTGTCCATATGCGGGTAGCGGATGAGGATATATCTCCAAAAAGAGATGTTGTGCATTTGTTGAGCTGAAGTCTGTCTTTCTAATGTTTTTGTTCGGATGGGAACAAATTTGATGTGTTCAATACCTTTTGTTAGTAACTATGAGCTTCCTCTCGAATGTCAGTGATTCGTCATTCACAATAACTTGCAAGATTTGGGTTTCATTATGAATGACCAGGATGCAACCTGAATTTTTCTCAATTAGCTTGTTCATTGCATTATTCTGTTTAGTTTTAGTGCATGAATCAGTATGATATGATTTGCAGATCTTTAGATTTTGTCGATCGAAATGCCATAAAAACTTCAAAATGAAGAGAAATCCTCGCAAAGTAAAATGGACTAAGGCTTACAGAAGGTTGCATGGCAAGGACATGACTAAGGTAAATGTTGTAGTGAGGGTCTTTTAGTACTCTTTACTCTTCTAATGTGTGTATTGAGTTTTGTTACTGATCCTTTCTTGTCCATCAAAAGGATTCTACATTTGAGTTTGAGAGGAAGCGGAATAGACCTGAGAGATACGACAGGAATGTGACCGAGGACACACTCAAGGCCATCAAGAAAATTGATAAAGTCAGGGTTGATCGGGAGGCCAGGCACCATAAAGAAAGGTTAGCATTTTTTCCCCGAGTGTTGCAATACTGTATCATTCATTTACTTAAAAGAGTTAGTTGCTTACTTACCTGTATTGTGAAACTCGACAGGATGAAGGGAAAGAAGGGCCAGTTACGAAGGGAGGCAGCAGTCGAACTTGCAAAGAGCATTAACTTGGTCAAAGCTCCAGGAGCTCTTCTACAAGATCCCTCACTCACCTTACCAAAGCTCAAGGTTAAGGTGTCCCAGCCGCAAACAGAGAAAAACCGTATGGAGGAGTGATTCAAGTACACTCCCCCCCCCCACCCCTCACCATCTTTGCTTTTGTTAAACAGTTAAATGCCGCCCATTGTACTCAAGCGTTACTTATTTATGGTTCATTTCAGTAGAACAGAAGGATCTGACATGATATCTTCCTTATTCTGTCGGGTTTTCTGAATAGCGCGGTTCATATTGTTGGCTACTGTGATACACTGATAGTGTTGTGTTTTTTTGTATCTTCCTAAACTCAATGCGAAGTTTTGTGACGCTGTTTATTTCTTTAATGAAGTTTTGCCGTCTGACTTAGGAGATTGTGGTGGTATATATGTTTTTTAGGGGAGAGACATGAAAATTGCAGTGGTGGGAGTGAAAGCTAAACAAATTGTGATACTGAAGTTTGGCTTGCTCTAGATTTTCTTTATCACCGTGTGTGTTAAAATTGTGCCATGTGAAATGAGATTTTAATGGGATTTATGTCATGTGGAAATGATTCTATACATGTCGAAATCATATTCCACGTGAGTATTACCGTGTCGGGTAGGGTTGAGGTTGTGTGTTTACTTTGATGGATTGATAAGTTGTCCGAGTGTATTTTACCTATAAGAAATGATCTTTGAGCGCTTATATGCATAATATGTAGGTCAACTGAAGAAGTGATAAGTGGGATGTGATTTATTCTTCCTTGTATCTAATAAATTATCTATTAACCTAATTGTACATTCACAAGTAAATCCAGTCTAGTTACTGTTATTCAATTGAATTAACGTCTCGGATAATCATTGAAAAAAAATGAAAAACTCAAGATATCAATTAAATAAATATTATAACATTGAAATTATTGTTTCTGATAAATCTTTTAAAGTTGTCATTTAACTTTTGTATATGGTCTCCACTCTAAATTTAATAATATCGAAATTGTTGTTTCAATAAATCTTTTTAACTTTTATACAGAGTCTTCATGGTGTTTTCATAGGGGGAAAAAAAAAGAAAAAAGAAGAAGAATAAGAAGTAATAACGAATTAACCATTTTTGTGCAATTTGGCCAAAATATTAGATTAGTCAAAATTAGTTGATGTAAGCAATCGTGTAGAAGATAATTTTGAGTTTTATTGATATTGAATTGAAAAAATAGGTTAGTTATTAATCAGGGACCTCAAAGATATAAAAATGACCAATTTAGGACTTTAAAAATCTTGTATATATTTGGTTCTTTATAAAATTTAATAGATAATTCATGAAGGA
Organism: Perilla frutescens; assembly: GCA_026008535.1. Lineage (NCBI taxonomy): Eukaryota > Viridiplantae > Streptophyta > Magnoliopsida > Lamiales > Lamiaceae > Perilla > Perilla frutescens. The sequence continues at coordinate 61,994,982 of BRKX01000009.1, forward strand.
ATTTTCAATGAAACTTAATTAGACAAAAAATAAGAATCGAAATACATAATTTTTGTAGTCTCAAATTGATAATTTAAAATCTTCCAATCCAAAACATGCAATTTATCAATTTAGATCATAACCTTCCAATCATACCCTCATTCAAATTTTAGCTTAGTTGCAACAGTTATTGCTTAAATAAAATACAAAGCTTGAGCTATCCAAATATACACTAACACTACCCTTCCTCATCAAAACTTACATCTATCTATGCATTTTTGTTAATTAATTGTAGTAGAAAGAAGTTGGAAGCTGAGTTTCTATCAACTGATGTATAAAATCTAGAATGGTTCAATTCCATGAAGATCAAGAGAGAGCAAAGAAGCCTATTTCTGCAAGTTTAATTGTTTCAATTATACTACCTTAAAATTCTGTCAAAATCTGAATAATAATTGTCTGATCTTATTACAACTCAACAAGGTTGCCCCATCTTCAACTTCTCCTTATACTCTTTCAGTTCTTTCTGGTACCTTTCCTTATCCTTTAAGCCATGGTTCTGGTAAACCTGCAAAACATTTCAAAATTACAAATGGTCATAAAGCCAAAGAAAAAAGAAAGAAGAATTCAAGTTTCAAGATCACTTTTAGTAGGTGGCAATTTCAGCCCGGTCCACTTTTCGGGTGGGCTGGGCCAAAAAAATAGACCCCAAATAATTTCGGCCCGCTCGAAAATGAGAGTGGCTCCGAATGGGCCGGGAGTTTGGCCCAAATCATGAAAAAATACACTACGGGCACAGGTGATCCGGGCCGGGCTGGAAAAATGTAGTTCGGGCCGGGCTGGATGGCTCGAATTGCCACCCTAACGTTTACTCACCACTCTTTCTTCAGGAGAGAGACTGTTCCAGGAGTGGCCAATCATTTTTGTGAACTCCCTTTCTCTATTTGGATACAAAGATTTGAGCATGGAGTGCTTCTCCGCAAAAAAGAAATTGTAGCCACTCCTGTTGGGCTTAGGGCGGCCCGGATCACCGGACCTCCTCCTCCTAGTCCGACGGCCTGGTTGATGGAGCAACGGGGCATAGGGTACGAGGGTGGTGCACGTTGGGATGACCGTAGCAGGGTAGCCGGCCGGGTGATAGAGCACACCGTTGAGTGTCTCGTTCCCCAACTTGACCGAAACGAGGTAGCCGCAGTCGAATTTGCCATCGATGGTTCCTACAGCTTGGAATGAAGGAGAGCCTGCAGCAAGTTTACATGCATCTCTTGTTGTTAGCAAGTGTGAAATGTGACAAGAGGGACTTAGGTAATTAATAGCAAATATGCATGATATATGTACTTGTTGTGTGGGCATTAAATGAAATCAAGATTAAGATCTTGATAGCAGTTTTGGGGTGAGTTTTTTCGTGCTATGATAAGGTTTTCTTGATCAATGCTGTCTCGAGATTGCATTTTCTATTCTCGTATCATCCATACAACCCCGTCGTAAATATGTACATGTATCGAAAAAAATGTAGGTGGTAGAGGAAAAAATAATGGAGAGAGAGAGAGAGAGAGAAGCGGTTTATTTTGAATATTTTGTAAAGAGATCAATCAAAATATTGAGACAAAAATTTGTATGAGACGGTCTAAGAGAATAAGATTTGTGAGAAGGGTAAAAATTTAGATCCAAGCACATAACCAAATGCACATTTGTAATTTTGTTGGCGTTTAAAGTTAAATTTTAACATGTCTTACAAATTTTTATTTATAAGACAGTCTCACACAAAACTCACCAAATAATAATTACTAAGACGTGTCAAAGCATGAATCAAAATATTTAGGCAAGATAACTAGAGGAAGTTTTGTATGAGACCGTCTTACTGATCAAAATCAGTAAGATGTGCCAAGATTATGAGATTCAAATATAATTAAATACCAATAAATAATAATTACTAAGACGTGTGAAATCATGAATCAAAATATTTAGGCAAGATAACTAGAGGAAGTTTTGTATGAGACCGTCTTATTGATCAAAATCAGTAAGATGTGCCAAGATTATAAGATTCAAATATAATTAAACACTAATAAAATTAAAAATATGTCAGTCATTGAATGAGATTTAATTCCGATCGTGACCCTTCTTAATTACGAATTTTTACCAGTAAGAAATTCAAATAATTTTTTCTCTATTAATTATTATTTTTATTCTAGCATAATTAAAAACAATAAATTATATAATGCCAAGTAACTATTGTTTTTATTAATGTGCAATAATAACAAAATAATTAAGATTAATTAACTGATATTATTCTTGATCAAAATCATTTATTCATATTAATTAGACGCGAATAAGAATATATACTAATAACCATGATAATTTTGGTGATTACCTTGTCTAATTGTTAAGACCAAAATCAATCTAATTTTGACCAAAAGAACAATCGGAGCATTATTTTACTCAATAAATAAAATATGGCTGATTTTTTTAAAATAAAATTGACTAAAATCCTTAAAACTTACAAAAGTTTGACATTTTTCCTTGTTATTTGTGATGACAAATTAACACACACACACACACACACACACACACACACACATATATATATATATATATATATATATATATATATATAATTAAGTAAAAATAGAGAAAAGAAAGTAAAAAAAAAGGTGAATATATATATATATATATATATATATTGATTGATACATTAATGAGATTGGTGGACCTCATTGTCTTGGAGTACTAGTTCTAGTACATCACGAATTACATCCACATTAATTAATTAATTAATTAATTAATTAATTAATATGCAATATATATTGTCTTAATTTGTCTATATATATAATGACAATATCGGTCTTTAAACAAAATTTGCCAATCAGAAGATTGGTGAAATTGCAAAAATGCCACTGGCCACATGGGATTGGGGAGTTGAACAATAACGTTTGTGGCCGAGAAATTAAATGTTGTGTGGTTCCAATTTTTTTTAATTTATTATCATCAACTTAGAACTTCAATTAATGCTACCTTAACACTTATAGGTCCAATATTTTCCACTCTGGACAATATCCCACTCTAATTCCTTCCCCACAACTAAATATTCCATTCAAATGCATGCGTCTCTCTCTCTCTCTCTCCATATATATATATAGAAACATATACAGACATACTATATATATATATATGATGTGTTAATGTGTATTTATATGCGCCAGACTAGATTTGTTGTTGCAAACTCTTAATTATCTTCTATATAATTGATTGATATATATATTTTTTTAGAATAAGTATAAATTTATTTATATATAGAGTGCATTAATTATCAATATATAGTGTGTTCGGTATTGAAATAGAAGATTAATTATCAATATATATACATGCACACATATTTATGCAAATGCTGCTTCCCAAAACAAACCAAATTAAAAGTAATGAAAAGTGATCAGCAACACACATACATTAATTACCACTCTAGAAAAAAAAAATACATGCATACATATTAAATGCTTTTAAAATCATCGATACACAAAAAATACGAATTCAACACATTTTGCAAATTTTTTGGTTATAAGCATTTAATAATAAAAAAAAAAAGAATAAGATGGTGCAAAAATTATTTAAAAAATAAAAATAAAATGTGAATAATTATTAATTGAATTTACCTGTGTGACTGAGCATGGAGGCTTGGTTCCTAAAGAAGTAAACCTGCTCGTAACGATGAAGAAGAGTGAAGTAGTGTTTCCTTAAAGCGTACGAGGCGCTCGTCGTTGTCGGCGACAAATCAAACACTCCGCTTATCTCTCTCCATTTCTTTTCTTCTACCACCTGCATTTACATATATATATATATGTATGTATGTATATATGTATATATATAGGAATTACGATGATGACGTGTATGGATGATACGAGAATAGAAGATGAAATCCCGACTAAGAAATTAACCTTATCATAGCCACCTCTTCTGGTGACTTCGACATACAGCACATGCAGATTGAGCTCCTTCCCTCCGATCACCGGAACCCTTTTTTGGAGAGAAAAAAGAAGGACTAATTAATTGGAGATTGCAATGTAATGAATAGACATGATGAGGAAAATGATGAATTTGTGTTACAGAAATTTGGAGCCCAGAGAAAAATGGAAGCTTCTGAGGGTGTTGAAGAAGAGAGTTCGATCCTTGACGACGTCGTCGTGGGAGGCCAGGGGGACGGGATGGATGCCGCCGTCGGCACCATCTGCCACCGGAATGGGTTTCTCTGGCGACATGAGATGAGGCTGCGACTTCCACCGGAAAATCAAGAAAGTGTGAAAGAGTGGCGCCGGTGACTGTGAGTGAAGAGGGGAGTAGTTGGCGGGCAAAGATGAGTAAATGAGAGAGAGAGAGAGAGAGAGAGAGAGAGAGAGAGAGAGATGACAAAACAAAAATTTGGTGTTAATTAAAAAGTGGAAAAGTGAGAGATAAGCTCGTAATTAAGGGAGGTGAAGTCTGAGCAAAAGCTAAAAGAGCAGGGGTTGGCTACGCGTGTGGATATGCTATTGCAGCGGTGTGTAACGTAAAACCAAATTTATTTATCGTATTTTTAGTGTTGTTCTTACTGTATGTTCGTGCTAATTATTTTAGTACCAAAATACATGTTACAGTAAACAAATCGATTTTTATGTTTATACAGAAAGCACGTACAATCCCTATTATAACCAATCTATATATATATACATAAACGCTTAGCAACCCAAATTAATCCCTTTCCTCATTTCTAAATACTCCTTTTTTTATATAAAAATTAATATCAGACTGTCTAAACGATCACAAAATGTTAGGCAGGTATCAAAGTCCACTCAAACCCATTCATTTAATTAATCACGAATATTAGGATTTATTAATCACGAATATGATGTATATTTAATTTGAAAAAAAACATCATTGAACCCAATTCACGAGCCGCCAAACTTGATTTTAATTTTAAGATTCACTAATTTTAAAAATATACTATATATATTTGTTTGGAAAAAATTAATTAACTAGCGCGATACATGATAAAAAGAAACAGAAAATCAAAAAATGAAATAAAAGAGATAATAATCAGTTTAATTCCATTTATTTTACATTTTAAACGGTGACGATAGGAGAACTCGAGAACTTCACTTTTAAATTTACGTTATTCCACCATTAAGTCATTCTCCTGTGACTCGTCATTATCCTAATGTAATTTTTTTTAAATAATGTGCGGTGGTGGGGTGGCAGAAATGTGATTGGGAGGCAATAGCTGTACGAATTTACTTTATTAAGCAGGAGAAAGGGTTAACCAATTGAGGAAGTAATCGGAGATTTTGTTCTGGCCTCATCAATCTTTTCTTACTTACATCAAATATAAAAAATGCAATCCTAATTTGTAATTACGGGGTATTATTAGATTTTAGCCCGATCTTTGAAGTAATTCATAAAAATGTTTTGAATTTTTATAAATAACAATTTAATATCTGACCTTTTAAATTTATAACAAATTTAACCTGTAATTAATTTTCGGGCTTTTAATTCCCAACGTATATCTTTTTACATACGGTCTGGAGTGAAATATAATTTTATTTAATCAATTGACGTCACGTGACACAAGTATTTTCCACGCCAGTAAAAAACTTCAAAAAAAATATATACGATGGCAACTAAAAGCTCAAAAATTAATTCGAGACTAGATTTGTTGTATATTCAAAAAGTCAGGTATTAAATTGTTATTTATTAAAAGTCAGGACATTTTTGTGAATTACTTGAAAGGTCGGGCTAAAATCTGATAATACCCCTTCTAATTACACCACAACTACTTTTAAAATGTAACAATGACTTACGCCATTTTTAAAATTTATTGCAATTATAATTTGCTCAATTTTTCTGGTAAAACTTGTGCCGTGCCACTGGAATTAATGGCATTATTTACCGTTGACATAACGTCATTTTACTTCTTAAAATTTAGGCCGCTAATCGCAACAAATTAAAAGTAGTATTGTAAATGTTACATATAATTAAATATTAAATAAAAATTGTGATTGTTTTAGGCAATTAACCTTCAAATTTAGAGAAAATTGTATTTTTGGTCCCGCATAATATGGTACCATTAAAAAATAGTCTCAATACTTTCACTTTTGATCCCAAAAAATAAAAATTAAGCACAAATGGTCCTACTATAACTTTTTTTGTTAACTTGGTATTCACTTTTAGTCTCATAAAAAAGCACTTTTGGTCCCCTTGGGGATGGTCTAGTGGTGGAGTGGTGATATCTTGAGGCCAAAGGTCTCAAGTTCGAATCCCACCAACACCACTAGGTGTGAGTCTGTCACATCTGGCTTGCCAAGTGTGGTTTACCTCTCCTGTATGGTTTGCAGACTATTACACAGGGACGGGGTTTACCCAGTGCGCACGTTGGTAGCGGCTACGGGTTACCTTCGACAAAAAAAAAAAAAAAAAAAAAAAAAAACACTTTTGATCCCAAATAAATATTTACTTTTAGTCCCACAAATTTAATTTTTAACATAAAAAAATACGGTTACATCATCTCAAAAACGTAAAAAAACAAAATATGAATGCATTATCTTCAAAGTTAAAGCAGACGCAAATTAATATGACCACCTCATCTACAAGAAATAATTTTATTTTTTTTCATATTCAAAATTAATCAAATATGCAAAACATCAAAATATATGTTTGTTTCTAAAAAGTGATATTTCAGGGTCTAATTGTCCAAAATAAGCAAAAAAAAAAAAAAAAACCAGCAAATCAAATCCCAACAGACAATTATAAATATTGATAATTAATAAAAAAAAATTACTTAATTTTATGAGGAAAATAATATCATAATCAAATTTATTTTTTAGGCAAATATCATAATCCAATTAGTTTCCAATTAATTATCTTACTATTAATCATAAAATCACATTTTATTTAGCAACACAATAATAAAATCAGATTAGTTTGCATCTAATCAGAAATCACATCTAGTTGTTTATGTCTTTGTAAAACTAATTTATTAAGTCAATCTCTTGAAGAATATATATATATTGCGTAACCGGAGGCTCTTGAATTTTGATCACTTAAATATACTTATTTTCTCTACATACAGTATATTAATTCCACATACCTTCATCGAAAATAGTTAAAATTAAAACTAACATATAAATTAATCTTCAATTTCTGACCTTAATTACCAGCTCGGTGGAACGCTTATTCAGTTTTGGAGTAGATTGGCAAATGACACTTCTAATTGGAATTTTAAATTATGAAACCATATGAATTTTTTTTTAAAAAAAAACCAAACTAAAAACGGAGATTGAGAAAACTTATAATAATTTGGGTGTGATAATGGTACAGAGTGCTTCCTCCATGTGTATCTCACGTGATTTAATTATTTCCGTTAATATTTGACAGAATTTTCAAAATATGGGACTAAAAGTGCTTAAATGTAATCCTACAGGACCATTTACGCTTGATTTTTTTTTCTTTGGGACCAAAAATGAAAGTATTGGGACTATTTCCCAATGGGACCATGTCCTATGGGACGATAAATGCAATTTTCTCTCAAATTTACTCCAATCAAACTTATCTTTGCTCCCAATTCACATTTATATATATATATATATATATACTGTTTATATGTTGTACATAGGTTGAATATGTCATAAAAAAATTACTTGTATTAACTCTTCTTTATCTTGTAAGGTATAATTTTAATTGTAATATTAAGTTGAATTTAACTTCCATTTATCAATTTAATTTGATGTGCCTTTTTTTATCCCTCTCAATTTAATAATGAATTATGAAAGGAATTCTGCTGCGACAATGCAACAGCTTTAATTATGTGTTCTTTGCAAAATAATACACAACACTTGCGCAGTAATGAGTAATCAATCTTTTGGCAGAAGCAAGCCTCGTAAAAATAACATCAAATGCGTGTCTTAGCCAACAAAATATAAGTGATAAGTCAGAAAAACCGACATAGATAACGGCTATTTCTCGTTGTTAATAGAGAAATCGGGTGTTGTTAATAGAGGTGTTATAAAAGTGTAGCTCATATAAATCGGGATTTTGGTGATGTAAACTCGAAACAAATTAAATGCCTAATTCAAAATATATTACAAATTCCAACTCGTTAAACAATAGGCCATACGATTCTTGAAACAAAAACGGGCCCTTATAGAAAATATATATATATATATATATATATATATATATATATATAAATCATAAGAAAAATACAAACTAATATATGGGCTAAATAATAATATTGATTAGTTCAAAAGAGGCAAACGATCTTTCATCTAAAGACAACATGTCTTGCAATTTGAGAGGCAAAACTAATATGTCGGCAAGATGACGATACTCATAATTAGTTTAAAGCATGATAATCGACAGATTAAATAAAAAAATTGTGGAACACAAAACACATGCAAAATATAATATATTGTTACCATAACACCAAGTCACCAACAATAATAGCAAATCAAAGTTCAAATTCAAATAGTCTCCACACTACCTTATAATTTTAAATTTTAAATTAAATGCGTACCTTATTTTATTTACTAGAATATATAGAGATAATTTCAAAGTTGTTTTTCCCCATCCACCTTGTGTCCCTTTCTCAATTCTCACTAATCACGTCGTTCATCAGTTCACCGTTCGCAGCTGAATGGTATATGTGAAGATGAAATGACTTTTTATCTTCCTTAATTTTTTTTCTTTTCCTTCCCCTGATGTGAATCTGTGCCCTGAGTCTTACTTTATTTTTATTTTTTATTTTTTTTAATTTTGTGCCCGAAAACAAACATATACCTATTAAAAAAAATGGACCCCAAAAAAATTGAGGCCCTAAGCAAATGTCTCTTGGGCATACCATCAGGACAGGACCTGGATCTTGGATAAATACCACTTTCACTATGAAATTTGACGTTTTTATAAAAAAAAATATTCCGAGCTTCAAATAATTAACTAATCTATTATCTAATCTAGGATCGAAAATTTGAACATTTTAGTAATTATTTGAAACGTGACATTTTTTAAGAAACATTCAAAGCTCAGACCAGAAAATGGGCTTCACCCATATATACTTCTTTGGACTAATATTTTCTGGGCTTTATGATATATAGATAATTATTTAATGTTTAACGGATATAAATGAGTAAGATTATCGATGTCAAACACCTCATTTAAATGACATAATTGGCCAGATTTTGATTTATCATAAAATTTATGATTTTAATAGTATTTATTATAAAATAAAAATCAATTCTAACATAAATAATCACAGTCAATATTTATCAACAAAATATGAATTTAAAAAGTTATAAATTTTAATTTTGAATTAATCAACCATAATAATAAGTTTTTAATTGAAAATTAAAAATTAAATACTAAAAAATAATTATAAACCCTAATTGGGTGGGATGAATCATAAAAAACAATATTAAAATTAAATTAAATCACAAAAAATATAATTGAAGAAAAAATATATAAAAAACACATAATTTAAAAGTGTAATATGGAATGTAACATAGAGTTAATTAATTATATCCAATTAGGATTTATATTAATTTTTTACTTTTTAGTTATTAATTAATTATTATGGTTTATAATTTTTCAATTTTTAATTTTTTATGTTGTTGTTATAAATATGATTAGGTCACTTATATTACACTTATTTTTTTCAGAGAATATTACACTTAATATTTATCTTTATAATATATATATTATTTAAATCACAAATTTAATCATTAGACATGGATTCAAGTACCAAATATGAAGTAGAGGATCGGATCCATTAAAATACTGGATGTGTTTTTTTGGCACCCGGAGATGACTGAGCTAAGTCTTTTAATTTCAATTTCAATTTCAATTTCTCATGAGCTTAATTTAACAATTATTAATTAGAGTTAATTCTACCCAATTACGATTTATATTTAATTTTTAATTATTAATTAATTATTATGATTTATAATTTTTTAAAATTTCAATCTGTTATTAATAAATATGATTAGGTGGATTATAATATATCCAAATTTTTAATCACTATAAATTCCCTCCTTTGCATCCTAATCCGAAACACAAACAAAAATGATAACAAAAATGGCGACCCAAACGGGAAAAGCATTTGCAGGTCTGACGGCAATGGCGGCCCACACCGTCAAAGCCGCCGCCGGAGTGACGGTGGTCTTCGCCATGTTCCAGAAGTACTTCCCCTGCGAACTCCGCGTCGTGATCATGGATCTCTACGAGAAATTCGTCAATTTCATCTACCCCTACATCCAGATCACCTTCCCCGAGTATCAGGGCAACTATTTCGAGCGGAGCAAAGCCTTCGCCGCCATCGAGCGCTACCTCAACGCCCACTCCACCAACCAGGCGAAGCGTCTCCAGGCCAACATCTTCGATGACAGCGACGCCGTCGTACTCACCGTCGCCAAGAACCAGGAGGTCACCGACGAGTTCAAGAGTATCACGCTGTGGTGGACTTCCGGCGAAGACGACGCCGCCAAGCAGTCCATCTCCTTCTGGCCGAGGGAGGAGGAGAAGAGGTATTTCCGGCTCACTTTCTACCGGAAGCACCGCCACGTCATCAGCGGCGAGTATTTGAAGCATGTGATGGATAAAGGGAAGGCCATCACAATGGAGGAGAGGCGGAGGAAGCTCTGCACCAACAGCGACGGCGACGGCGGCCGCGGCTTCCGCCGCCGCACCCTCTGGAGCGAGGTGGCGTTCGAGCACCCCGCCACCTTCGACACCCTCGCCATGGACCCTCGCCGGAAGGAGGAAATCATCGATGACTTGCTCTATTTCTCGAAATCGGAGGATTATTACAAGAAGGCGGGGAAGGCGTGGAAGCGCGGGTATCTCCTCCACGGCCCGCCGGGGACCGGGAAATCGACGATGATCGCCGCCATGGCGAACCTGTTGAAATACGGCGTGTATGATCTGGAGCTGACCGCCATCAAAAACAACACCGAGCTTAGGAAACTGCTCATCAACACCACCAGCAAGTCCATTATCGTGATCGAGGACATCGATTGCTCGCTCGACGTGACGGCGCAGAGGGGAAGGGACGACGGCGGCGACGGCGACGATGATAAGAAGGAAGAGAAGGATGATCCGGTGAAGGAGAAGATGAAGGAGGAGAAAAAAGGGAGCGAGGTGACGCTCTCTGGGCTTTTAAACACCATTGACGGGCTCTGGTCGGCTTGCCCGGCGGAAAGAATCATAGTTTTCACGACGAATCATGTCGAGAAATTGGATAAAGCTCTGATTCGGAGAGGGAGAATGGATGAACACATAGAGCTTTCTTACTGTGGATTCGAAGCGTTTAAGATATTGGTGAAGAATTACTTAGACATCGATTCGCATGAATTGTTTGCCGTGATTAGGCAGCTGTTGCAGGAGACGGATATAACTCCGGCCGACGTCGCTGATAAACTCATGCGAAAATCGGATGCCGATGATGCCGACAGTAATTTGATGAGATTGATCAGAGCCCTCAAAGATGCAAAGGAAGAAGCAGCGAAGAAGAAGGCGGAGGAAAGTTTGGGTGATGGTGGAGTGGAAGAAAATGGTGAAACAATTGATTGATACTCCTCACAAGAGAGAGAGAGAGAGAGAGAGAATGGAGCTGATGCTGATAAATATATATGATTCCTGCTGTGTATAAATGTTTGGTATTTGGAATATGAATGCATGCATGCATGACTGTATCAATATTGAATCGCTTTACTCTTAATCGTAATTCAACATGTGAAAATTAACCATAGTAGGGGTTAATTACTTAATTATATTACACATTGTCGTCCTTTAATGTTAAACTTCTAATCTGGAGTTTGAAAAGTAGAGGCAAAAACTATTTTAGCCATTTAAACTTTTAAAAAAATTATTTTAGTCAGTAAGTTTTAAACATATTTTTTTTAGCCACTTTGGACCAAAATGCCCTTTAGATATAAAAAAAAATAAAAAATATCAAATATGCTTTTATCTTCATCTTCATCTTTAGATCTGTTTTCATCTTCAGAAAGAGAATTAAAATATCGTCGATTATCATCTTCATTTTCAGATTTGTTTTTCATCTTCATCGTTGATCTTCATCTTCATCGTCGATCTTTATCTTCATATCTGCTTTTCATCTTCATCTTCATTGTCGATCTTCATCTTCATCGTTGATCTTCATTTCTTGGACCATAGTTCTCGTCATACTTCATCCATGTCGAGCTAGTTCAGTGAGCAATTAAGTTCGACTTTTACAAAAAAAAAATGATTTTGTTCTTAACTGCGCGCTGGATTGTTCTTAAGTGCGTGCAAAACCCGGCGCGCACAAGGCATGCGCGCACGCAGACATCGGCAGACTATCGGCGAACTATCAGCATGACATCGGTTGATAATTTTTATACATCGGCAGAACAACTGTTGATAATTTGGCCTCAAGTATGCATGATTTTCTTCTTAACTGCGCCCACAAGCATGCGCACAAGGCATGCGCGCACAAAGTAAGTGAGCGCGCAGACATCGACGGACTATCGGCATGACATCGGTTGATAGTTTCTGTGTATCGGCAGAACAACTGTTGATAATTTGGCCTTAGGTGCGCGTGATTTCTTCTTGTGGGCGCCCACAAGCATGCGTGCATAAGGCATGTGCGCACAAAGTAAGCGCGCGCACGCACAAAGTAAGCACGCGCGCGCACAAAGTAAGCACGCGCGCGCATATATCGGCAGAACACATCGGCATACTATCGGCATGACATCGATTGATAATTTATGTGCATCGGCAGAACAACTGTTGATAATTTGGCCTCAGGTGCGCACGATTTTCTTCTTAACTGCACCCACAAGCATGCGCACACAAGGCGTGCGCGCACGAGCATGCACGCAGGGCTCGCACGCAGTTAAGAACATCATTTTTCCAGATTTTACGAAAGTTGCAGAAATACATCATTTTTTCCAGATTTTCAAACATCAACTATATTAGTGGTACTTTTATTGTCAAAGCATGTCTATTATGCGCAGAAAATAAACTTCAAACTTCAAAAACAAACAACATCTAACAATCTAACAATATTCTTCGAATCAAAATTTTCCCCAAATCAAACTTAAAAAAAAAAAACAACACCTAACAATCTAACAATATTATTAATAATTAGATCTGAAACATACACATGGTGGGGAATGATTTTCTATTTATTCGCTTGAATTTTCAAAGTCGACGGCTCGTTGGTGGAGAAATCTGGGGAGAGAGAACTTCACACGAATTTTCGGAGGTCGATGGCTTGAATCTGGAGAAATCTTCACTTGAACAATCATCTCAGAATTGAAGGGAGTTTGAAGAAGATGAGATGTAGAAGAGAGAGAGAGAGAGAGAGAGAGAGAGAGAGAGAGAGAGAGAGAGAAATTTTTCGAAAATCACATTTCAAAATGTGAAATGTGAATCGGCGCGGTTGAAATGGTGGGGAAATGAAATAGGTTAAAAATATATATAGGGGTAATATAGTAATTCTGGCCAAATAAAATATGTTTAAAAGTTACTGGCTAAAATAAATCTTTTAAAAGTTTGACCGGCTAGTTCCATATATTCCCACTAAAAAGTAACGCAACGTTTGGCTAATTAACATTTTTTTTTGTACTAAAGCAATTTTTGGTCAAATATTGACGTGGACTGTCTGAAATTTTTAGTGAATTTTCTCCCGAGTTAATAAAATGATATGGAAAGCGGTCCACATCATTATTTAGCCTACTGGAAAATAATGTTAGTGTTTTTTTTTACTTGTGATATTAAGGAGATTCGAACCTGTGATGACCCTTGGTCTCCAAACAACCTCACTCCACCACTAGGTTATCCCCATCGGAATAAAAATAACTTCAGTGTTAATTATACAAATTTTGGATATGCATTTGTTACTTTTTAAACTTTCAACCTTTTTCCCTTCCCTGTTTCAACCTTTTTCCCTTCAGTGTTAAAAATAACTTCAGTGTTAATTATAATTGTTTCAACCTTTTTCCCTTCCTTTCAAGCATCAATTTAATTTCTTTTTCAATAGAAATTTATAAGTTTCAACTTTTTCTTTTTTTTTATTTTAATGATGGTAACCATAAGATGTTTGCAAGTTGCAACTACTGTAAAGAGTTGGGACATCTGACAAAAATGTCCAAATTAAATAAGAAATCGCTACACAAGAAAATAAATTAAAGCAGGTAGTACTGATATTGTAGTATGAAAATTCTATGCTATCCAATGAGTACTACTCATTTTGTCACAATATATTTAATATGACACTCTCATGTGTCACAATAGATATATTATGACACATTGATCATCGGACATTACCCATTGGATAGCATATAATTTACTTGTAGTAGTAGATGTTGTGCAGTGTTGGCCCAATTTGCTCTCATTTCTATTCTGGCCCAAATTGCTTTTCTTTGCCTTATTTATCTGTGGCCCATCCCTAAAAGCCCAATGACCTTAAACCCTAATCCGACCCGCGGGACTTATCTTATATTCACCCTTAACCCTAATCTACCTTATTTTCACCCCTAATCCCTCTACTTAACCTGCGCCGCTTCATCTCCTTCCTCAAGCCTCACACATACTCACTGAACCCTAACCCGATCCCACTTCCCTGAGCTATATCCGCCTTGTTCTCGGTATCTCTGGCTGGAATCCTGTCCGTGGATTCCTAATTGGCCTGTGAGTTGAGAAGGCAGAGTAGTTTCTGGGTTGATTGCCACTGTGAGAGCTTCACCTCCTATCATTTCACCATCCCCTCTTAGTCTGGGTCTGATCTGTCGCCGGAAACACCCTTGCCATCGGCCGTGGAGATATCTGAGCCCACCTGTGTCTTTAGGACACATTTTCTTTATTATTTACTCTCTGATTCTCCTTTTTGATCTGTTACTTTTAATGTTGGCTTCTCTGTGTTGGTAGTTATTCTGCTCTTTAAGGTTCACTAACAAACTTGCCTTGTGTTTACAGATCGGTACTCAAGCCCTTTATCTGTTAAGAAACACCTTAGATCTGTTAGATCTAACGTCTGAGGCCTTGAACACTTGAAGATCAACCATTATCCCCTCGTCTGAGTTCCTTGCTGCCTGAGCAGCCGTGAGAGGGACCGCACGAGGTCGGAAAACAAAAGGTGAACCCCCAGCCGGGCCTGATACCTAACAGTGGTATCAGAGCTAGGTTCGCCTGGCCGAGGGCACTCTCCTGTCTCCATCCCTCTCACCTCGCCGCCGGTAAGGGCTGCGCCATGTTCGCCCCCGTCGGGCTCGAAAAAAAAAAGGTAAGTCCGGCCTCTCCCCTGCCTAGGAGAGCCGGCTCTGCTATATCTCTTAAACCCTAAACTCCCTTGTGTGGTATCTAGCGATCCTGCTTCATATCTTGCTTCCGCTTTTTTTTCTCTTGAACCAACTTGGCATTCCAGGCCATCTCTAACCCTAGCTTACGGTCCGGACCGTCTGGACTCCCCTGTGGGTTTCCTCAAAGCGGGTTGCCCGGATAGCAGGGTTAGGAAAGGGGGTTCTATAGTGTTTCTGGTGTTCTATCTGCTTTCCGCTGTGAGTTATTCTCTGTATGTGCTGGTTTGTTACCTGGTGATTCCTTTTTCCTAGACGTCTCTGTAATTCTGGTGAGAGCTGTGTGGAACTCTGTGTATTGTGAGTTCTTGTGAACTGACTTTGTGCAAAAAGTCAGTTGTTCTATCTGAAAGCAAGTTTTGGGGTTGTCCTGAGTGATCCCATGCTCCACAGATAAATCTGTGCTGAGAACTGGGCTAGCCTCAGCACTCTATCCCCCGGGTGTACTTGTTTCAGTGCCTGTGGAGGTCTCCTCCTGTGTTTTGAGTGGTTTTGGGCTTGCTGATTACCTCTGTGATCTAGTTGTTGTGTTGATTAAGGTGGTTCCTTGTTTTTGTGGTTGTCTCTGTGTATTTTTTTACCATGAATACTCTGAATGCTGCTCCTTTTAATGGAAAAGATGATTTTGGTGATTGGCAAACTAGAATTGAATGTATTTTGACAAAAGAAAAAATTCAACAAGCCATTTATAAAAAGATTGATGAATCTGAAAAGGATGAAAAATTACAGGAGATAAATGCTAGTGCTAGGGCCACTATATTGTTAAATTTGAGCAGCACTGTGGTCAGAAAAGTGTCACATCATCGTTGTGCCAAAGATTTGTGGGATAATTTGACTTCTTTGTATGTTGCAACTTCTGAGGAATCTGCTTACTCTCTGCAAAATCAAATTATGAATTTTCAAATGGATTCTGCTAAAGATATTGACACTAATATTGAGGAATTTAATAAGTTACTGAAAGACTTAAAGCTTGCTGGTGATCATACTCTTGAAAAATATGCTCCTCAAATCTTGCTTGGTGCCATTCCTGAGTCTTTTTCTGAAGTCAAATCTGCTTTGAAATATGGTGGCTCAAAATTAACCTGTGATATGATTGTGACTGGTTTGAAAGCTAAACACAATGTATTGAAACATTTGAAATCCAAACCTATGCACAATGACATTATGTATGTGAACAAAAACACTAACCATGATTTTAAACTTCTGAATCCTGAAAACCCAAGTGTTCTTGTTGCAGAAAGACATAGGAGAGAAATGAACATTGCTCACAATCATCCTCCTCATACCAGACACCATAATCTTGCTCAAATTTATTCTCAAAGCTCCTCTCAACATGCTGGCAGAAACCAAAATTTTACCCTTCATCCCCAAAATCAAAATTCTGAAATGAGACCTAGGAAAACTTGTTGGAATTGTGGTAAACCTGGTCATTTTTCAAATAGATGCAAAATGCCTAAAAAGAATAAAGTTTTTGGGAATTATAATCACCATGCTAATCATGTTTATGAGGGTACAAATAATGTGCATGAAGATACTGTGAATTATGACTATTATAAGGGAGATGGCATTTATATGGTTCACACTGCATATGATTTTCAATTTATCAATTACTCCAATGTAGTTTCTAAAAATATGCATGAAAATGAATGGTTAATTGATTCTGGATGCACTTTTCATGTCACCCCTCACAAGCACATGTTTCACAACTTACAACATCTGAATTCTGGTCATGTGGCTTTGGCTGATGGACAACACTGTGAAATTATTGAAAAAGGAGACATATGTTTGAAATTTGAGAATGGGAGCATGCTTACCCTAAATGATGTCAGATATGTCCCTAAACTGAAATTTAGCTTGTTGTCTGTGTCTAAAATGGCTGATAAGATGCTTGATGGATCTGTTAACTATTTAAGATTTAAATTTGAAAAAGATTCCATGCTTTACTTTAATGCACCCAGGAAGGGTGACCTATATGATGTGCAAGCTGTATCTGTTCCTATTCATGCTGCAAACATTGTGCATGATGATAAAACTGCCATTTGGCATGCTAGACTAGGCCACATGAGTAACAAAGGTCTTGATATATTAAATAAAGCTGGTGCATTTAAAAATGATAAAATTTCAAGCATGACATTCTGTGAACCTTGCTTAATGGGAAAACAACATAAGCTTCATTTTCCTGCATTTGTCCCTTATCCTAAAAAGCATGTAAGCACTAAAATCTTGGAATATCTGCATGCTGATGTCTGGGGCCCTGCCAAGGTCCCTGCGCATGGTGAAAATGTTTTCTTTATGTCTGTTATTGATGATTACTTTAGAAAAACTTGGATCTTCCTTATGAAAAATAAATCTGAAGTGTTTCAAAAATTCTCTAAATGGGCTGTTGAAATTCAAAACCAGACAAAGAAAAACATTAAGTGTCTAAGGACTGACAATAGGTTAGAATTTTACAATCATTCTATGGATACCTGGTGTTCTGACAGGGGTATAAAAAGACATATATCTGCCATTTGGCATGCTAGACTAGGCCACATGAGTAACAAAGGTCTTGATATATTAAATAAAGCTGGTGCATTTAAAAATGATAAAATTTCAAGCATGACATTCTGTGAACCTTGCTTAATGGGAAAACAACATAAGCTTCATTTTCCTGCATTTGTCCCTTATCCTAAAAAGCATGTAAGCACTAAAATCTTGGAATATCTGCATGCTGATGTCTGGGGCCCTGCCAAGGTCCCTGCGCATGGTGAAAATGTTTTCTTTATGTCTGTTATTGATGATTACTTTAGAAAAACTTGGATCTTCCTTATGAAAAATAAATCTGAAGTGTTTCAAAAATTCTCTAAATGGGCTGTTGAAATTCAAAACCAGACAAAGAAAAACATTAAGTGTCTAAGGACTGACAATAGGTTAGAATTTTACAATCATTCTATGGATACCTGGTGTTCTGACAGGGGTATAAAAAGACATATATCTGTGTCATATAATCCTCAACAAAATGGGATTGCTGAAAGAATGACTAGAACTCTCCTTGAGAGAGTTAGAAGTCTATTAGCTGGTTCTGGTCTTGATAAACAATTTTGGGGGGAAGCCTTGATGACTGCATGCTATTTAATTAACAGATCTCCCTCTGTTCCTTTGCTAGGAAAATTACATGAATCTGTTTTTTGGAATAAACCTATCTGCCTATCTCATTTAAGAATTTTTGGTTGCTCTGCTTATGTTCATCAAAGACTAAGTAAAATTGAACCTAAGGATAGAAAATGCATATTTCTTGGATACCCTGAAGGGGTAAAAGGCTACAGACTTTGGGATAAAACCTTGCCTGGGTTTAAAACTTGTATAAGTAGAGATGTAACCTTTAATGAACTTGATTTCCCTTGCCTTCATAAACCCTCACACTCTGCTACTCCAAGTGAGGTGGAGAACTTGTCTGGCTTCCTGTTTGATTCTACTGCTTCTAATAAGGTGGATGATCCCATCCCTGTGCTCTCTGATCCTGTGCCTCATGAGTTTGATATGCATAACAATGGTGATACCTTGAATGAACCTGAAATTGATGGTGTTAATTATGAATCTGAAAATGATCAATCTGATAACATGATTGTTTCTGACACTGATACAAGTTCTAACTCTGAGATTCAGCATGAAATTAATCCTGAACCTTTGCCTGAACCTGAAAATCTTGAAAACTATCAGCTTGCTAGAGACAGACCTAGGAGAAATGATAGAGTCCCTTCAAGATATGATGACTATAACTTGTCTCTATATGCTTTCAATGTGTTCAATAATGTGGATAAGATTGAGCCAAAAACATACAAAGAAGCTATAACTTCATCTGATTCAGACAAATGGATGGCTGCTATGAATAGTGAGATAAAATCTTTGCATGATAATCATACTTGGGTGCTTGTTGAAAAACCTGAGAATTGCTTCATTGTTGAATGCAAATGGCTTTATAAAATTAAGCAAGAACTTGAAAATATCATATAAAAAGCAAGACTTGTGGCAAAAGGTTTCACCCAGAAGGAAGGCATTGATTATAATGAGATATTTGCTCCTATTGTAAAATTCACTACTGTTAGAATTATGCTTGCATTAACTGCTCACTTTGATTGGGAACTTAAACAGATGGATGTCACTACTGCATTTTTGCATGGAGAACTTGAGAATAACATATATATGCATCAACCTGAGGGCTTCATTGATAAATCTCATCCTGATCATGTCTGTTTACTGAAAAAATCCCCCTATGGCCTGAAACAATCTCCCAGGCAGTGGAACATTAAATTTGATAGATGCATGCAAAGTATGAATTTTACTAGAAGCAAATTCGACCATTGTCTGTACTATATGAAATCTGAAGTGCCCATGTTTCTCTTGCTTTATGTGGATGACATGCTATTGATCAGTCATTGTCTAAAAACTATTAAGCATGTGCAAACTTGTTTATGTTCCAACTTTGACATGAAAGATCTTCGAGATGCAAAGAAAATACTTGGTATGAACATTGAAAGAGATAGAAAGAAACATACTCTTGTGTTAAATCAAACTGCTTACACTGAACAAATCCTGAAAAAATTTAATATGGAAATAAGTAAACCTGTCTCTGTACCTCTTGTTTCTCATTTCATGCTAAGTAAAGATCAATCCCCTAAAAGTGATTCTGAGATAAATGAAATGCAAGGTGTCCCCTATGCCAATGCTATTGGATCTGTTATGTATTTGATGATTAGCACAAGGCCTGATATTGCTTATGCAGTCTCATGCTTAAGTAGGTACATAGCTAATCCTGGGCTACCTCATTGGGAGGCTTTAAAATGGTTGCTTAGATATCTGAAATCCACTTTATCTAATGGTTTAATGTTCACTAGATCTGCTGATGGTGTAAATTGTGTGGGATATGTTGACTCTAACTATGCTAATGATAAAGACCAAAGAAAGTCAACAACATCTTATGTGTTTACATTATGTGGGGCTTGTATAAGTTAGAAATCACAACTGCAGAACATTGTTGCCTTATCCTCTACTGAATCTGAATATATTGCTGCAACTGAGACTGTGAAAGAGGCTATCTGGCTTTATGGTGTCTTGTCTGAAATCAAATTTATTGATGATAAACCTCTATTATACTCTGACAGTCAATCTGCTATACAACTATGCAAAAACCCTGTGTTTCATGACAGGACTAAACACATTGATATAAGATTCCACTCCATCAGAGATATTGTGGAAAAGGGTGATGTGCTGCTTGATAAAATACCCTCAGAATTTAACCCTGCAGACATGGGCACCAAGTGCCTTCCAGTTGCAAAGCTGATAAGCTGCAAGAGATCCTTGAATATGGATCTGGGTTGAACTATGAGAAGTATATGATACTCTAAGCCCAAGTGTTTGGGTACCTAGTCTGCCTCATAAGGCAGTGGTGATTTCCTATTTAGTACTATGCTAGGCAGTAACTTGTTCTATGATAGTCATTAAATGACAGGAGACTTGTTACTATTATTGGGTTGATCTCTTGTGTTGAGATTGAGATTAATGCGCATAGCATTTCTCTCGCCCTCTCATGATCTGTCTTTGTGATGGTGAATGGGTAAAAATAGTGGCAATGATGATAATCTCAATTTTTTTGGCAGGTGTTTTCATGGTGACAGAAAAGATCAAATAGGGCCAAAGGTGGATATGTGGAGTGTTGGCCCAATTTGCTCTCATTTCTATTCTGGCCCAAATTGCTTTTCCTTGCCTTATTTATCTGTGGCCCATCCCTAAAAACCCAATGACCCTAAACCCTAATCCGACCCGCGGGACTTACCTTATATTCACCCTTAACCCTAATCTACCTTATTTTCACCCCCTAATCCCTCTACTTAACCTGCACCGCTTCATCTCCTTCCTCAAGCCTCACACATACTCACTGAACCCTAACTCGATCTCACTTTCCTGAGCTATATCCGTCTTGTTCTCGGTATCTCTGGCCGGAATCCTGTCCGTGGGAGTCGAAATAGAATCGGGGGCTTGAATTGGGCATGCCGCGCGGCCGCGGGGTCGTGCGCGACCGCGGGACGTGAGTGAGGCGCGCGCCCGTGGGGTTGTGCGCGCTCGCGGGGTGTTGTGGCCGAGAGCCCCCTCGCGCGGTCGCGTGGGCTATGACACTTTTCTGTCCGGATTTCTACCTATAAATACAAAACTTATTCATTTCCTCCTCATTTTCTTTCCTCTTGGGTGATTTTCCTCCATTTCTCTCTATAAATTCTTCAAATTTTGGAGTAGATTCTTTCATCATCATCCATCAACTAAGGTAACCTCTATACCTCTTCTTCTTTGGGATTAAACACTCATTTCTGGTTGAATCAAACCTAGGGTTTGTTATCCAAAAATTAGGGTTCTTCGATTTTGTTGATCTTCTTGCCTTGATACCTTGAACATATGGTTTATTTACTCCATTGAAGCTATATGTGAAGTTATATCGAATTCCTATGGTTCATTGTTACTAGGGTTTAGATTTTGCCCTAATTTCCCCTTGTTTGTTGATGTTTGATTGGAGGTGTTGTGATGTCTTTATGAAGTTGATTTTCATGTATGTTAGAGCCCTAGGATGAAGGTGTTTGTACTTGAAATATTGGGTTTAAAGGATTTAAATTGAGTTTTGATCATGTGGTTTAAATGTGTGTACGTAACGTGTTCGATTAAATGCTTCAAATAGTTTTAATGTGTATTTTGAGTCCAAAATCATATTATGAGTTGGTATATCCATGATTGTGTATATGGATATGTTTGAAGACCTTAAATTAAAGTATAACATGAGTTTGGTTAAAGTTATGATTTAATTGTATAACTCGACATCTAAAATGAAAAGGGAATTGAAAGGTGCTTGGTGACGTATTGGGGCTCGAGGTGGACGACTTGTGCACGGCTAAGAAGTATCTCAAGGTTGAGAAAGATTTGAAAGCGTCTCATAAGGTGGGGTAACACTAAACTGTGAACACGTGTAAGGTTATAGTCATTGTTGTGCTTTGATTGTATAAATATGAATGAGACCCTTCGGGGCAGAACAGAGATCCTTTGGGATCGATAATAGACTCATTAATGTCCTCCCTGGGGGGTAGTATGTCTGCGGGCATCCCTACAGGGATAAAGACGTTCATTAACGGGGGCATCATGATGTTTGGGCCCTACGGGGTTGAGGCTAGTCTCCACAAAGAAAAGAAGTATCCATATGTTATATTTTCACTTGTGCAATTGGCTATAACTGTTTACAGTGTTCCCTACTGAGTATGTTGTTAAATACTCACCCTATTCATTCAATGAATTTCAGGTTGAGGAGTCGAGGCTTGGGTAGGAGCGTTGTGAACATAAGAGAACCCCACAAGCTTGTGTTTATCTTTTGCATGCTCTTCTTTTGAAAACACTCATATGATTATTATTATTATTTCATTGATCACTCTCTTTTGTTTATGATCAACGATTATTGGGGATGGGAATAGCCCAATCTTTTGTAGGCCATGATGTATATAACTTGATATTGTGCAAAATAATTTAAAGGCGGGTCGTTCGACCTTGGAGCCTTCTATGTGTGAAGTATGTTGTTGAACCCTATATTATGTTTGTTAATTTAGGGTGCTAGACGGGCGGGTTGTGTAAACCTATGAGCCCGATAGGTTAGACGATTGTATGGTTGATGTGGATGGGCTTATGCAATGCTTCCGTTTGATAATATGTTGTGTGACATGCAGATCCGATAGATTGTATGTTATAATTGTGAAAAATTTACATGGAGAATTATCATATTGTGCCTTATTATGCTAATATCATGCATTTGACCTTAGATTCCGCTCATATTAAAATAAGCACACCAAAAATAAGTAAGTAAATTGTATGTTAAGTGACGTGGCCAAATGGAGTAGTTTGGGGCGTTACACTTTTAATGTTGGCTTCTCTGTGTTGGTAGTTATTCTGCTCTTTAAGGTTCACTAACAAACTTGCCTTGTGTTTACAGATCGGTACTCAAGCCCTTTGCCTGTGAAGAAACACCTTAGATCTGTTAGATCTAACGTCTGAGGCCTTGAACACTTGAAGATCAACCATTATCCCCTCGTCTGAGTTCCTTGCTGTCTGAGCAGCCGTGAGAGGGACCGCACGAGGTCGAAAAACAAGAAGTGAACCCCCAGCCGGGCCTGATACCTAACAGATGCCATCAATTTCGAGAAGGATATCACCCTAATTGGTGATGAACATACACATAACAATGAGGTGTAAGCTCTCGATTTAGGGGCATCTTATCATATATGTCTACATGGAGAGTGGTTTACAATTGTTAGGGTTGATATTGATCACACCGACTTTTCTTAATTTTTATAGATATTTGATATACTTGATTTTAATATTTTTTAAATATTCTTGATTTACTTGATTTTATTATATGATATCTATTAATATTAGGGCTGCAAAATTTATCTTTGGTAGAGTTTGAGTTTGATATGATATTTCCTTTTTGATAACATAACATTCATTGTTTCATGTTTCCATGTTTAGCTTATTCTTTGTGTAGAAAGGAAAAAAAACGATTTTGTTATCTCTCAAACACTACTACTCATCTACAAAAGAGAGTTCAAGTTTCAGAATATTAGACACGAAAATTAGGACAAGATTCATCCTCCAGAGTACTTTTTAGGATTTTTGATTTGGATGTTTCCCTACATTTGAAGTTTTTTAGTCATCCATCTTATAGTGGATGTTTTGGTATTTTGTAGAGATTCCCGTATTTGAAGGAAACAACTTTACAGGGAAGTTTCTTTACTTTATATTTTTGTTATTTACTGTGTATTGAGTGAAGTTTTCGCCATGAGGCCGTGTTACAAATACGCTTTGTATTTGTAGCACATTAAATTATTTTACTGTGCATATTTAAATTTTCCGCTATGTATTGAATCTGATATTACAATCTGTGTTCTAGACATTGAACGTAACAATAGTACTTTGTTTTCGCATATTGTTTTCCATCCAGCAGCAGATCAACCTACCCAATTCTCTCAACAACTTACACAAAGTTGGGTGGTTTTGCAGCTAAAATTCTCTATTGCACATTTGGTATTGCATTTCCTATTGCACACTCGATCTTTTTATTTTTTTTTCTATTTTTTTTTCGATTTCAATTTCTTATACTTTAGTGTAATTTTACTCTTATTATTTAGATTCATCCTACCCAATTAGAATGCATTGTAAATTTTTATTATTTAATTTTAAATTTTAAATTATTAATTGATTGTTTCGAAAATTAAATATTAAAAAATTACATTGAACCCTAATTAAGTAGGATGAACCCTATATAATAAGTGTAAAATTAAACTAGAGTATAATAAATTAAAATCAAATAAAAATTTGAAAAAAAATTAAAAATACGAGTGTGGAATATAAAATGCAATACGAAAACGGTGATTTTGGTGGGTGAGAGGGAAGTCTCTGATTTTAGTGGGAAAATGATTGATTGAAATCAAGGGTGATTCTATTCACAACCCCCATTTCTCTACCCACAACCCCTGTAATTTTTAAAAATATAAATATTATCTAGATGGACTTTTTTACCCTTTAACCCAATCACATAAAATACCATAGTCTATTTCCTTTTAAAAAAGCCATAACCCCTACATTAATTCATAGTCATGTTCTCTTTTATCGTAACAAAATAAAGAGACGGATGAACTAATTAATTAAATTATGATTTAAATATCATTTTTGTGGCCATTATGATTCCATCAATCTTACCCAATTATTTAACAAAGTTTTGAAAAATAAATAATTATTTAATCATAGGATAAACATAAACATTATGAAATGCTTGTCCGGCAATACTTCAAAATTTTTTCAAAAGCTTTCTGCAAAATTTGATTGACGACAAGCTTGTTGCAAATTTTTTGTTTTAAGTTTTATGTGATTTCTAATTTATTTGAATTGTTAAATACTTCCATCTAATCTATGTATGAAAGAAATTTATTATTATGTGAAAACATAAATATTTTTCATATTCTACAAAATAATATTAACAATGAAAATTAATGATTGATAAGTATGTTGATCGCATATTATGTTATTTTTTAATGGAGGAGGGTTGGGGTTGTATTTTAATTGGGGGTTTTATTATGTTTTGTTAGGTTTTGAAGTGGTGAGTCATTAAGGGTAAAAATGTCTAATAAAATAATAATTTTAGTTTAATTATTTTTTGGGGTTGTGAATAGAATTACCCTTAATTAAATCACAAAGTTCGTTAAGATGGTCGTAGTGGGCTCAAAAACATGGATCAAGATTGAAATTACATTTGGGCTTGAAAAAATGAGCTTTAAAATAGGGGACGAACTTAGGTTTTGAAGAAATATGTATTCTAGATTTATAACGACATTTAAAATAATATTTAAATAATTTATTTACTATATTTAAGAGATAATTAATAAAATAATTTTTGTTGAAAAATAATTAAAAATAAAAAGAAATTAAAATTCATGATTTTTGAGGTCATAGATTGACAATTATCATCTTTCGGGTCATGGATTGATGTAGTTTTTATCTTTCAAGTTCTGGATTGACAAATTACTTATCTTTCAGATCACGAATTGATCCAATTCTCCAATAAATATTTGATATATATTACTACATCAAATTAATAAAATTCATACTATACTAGTGTTTAATGTCATCAATGGCTAACTTTTGAATTTATTAAAAAATTGGTGATGTGATGGTATTTACAAAATCTTGGTTAGAATTATATGGAAAATATAGATAACTTCATTTTTTGTCCCATGAAAATATGATCAAAATATTTTTAGTCTCATGTCTGATTTTTTTGTCTCAAAGTTTCTTTACTCAACAATTTTATCTCAATTTTTTTCCCACTTTTTTATCCCAAAACTTACAGTCAACTTAACGATCGTTTCGAGTTGTAAATTTTGGGACACAAAAGCCGAAAAATAAAACTTTGGACTACAAAGTTGAGAAAATAAATTTTGGGCCAAAAAAAATCGAGAATGATGTATCATGTGTATTGTAATCACCTGTAATATGAATATAACATATTTGTGAAGTGGTTTTGGGATCAAAAAAATAAATAAAATTTGGGACCGAAAAAATTGAGTAAATAAACATTGAAAGTATTCCTAAAAAGTAAGTAACAATAATTTTGTTGTAAAAGCTAAATTCGAGTGGATTGAGCACATGGTATTCCGTCGTGCAAAATCAGTTGGGAGAAAAAAAAACAAAAAAAAAAAAACAGTTGAGAGCTGCAACACATGAAATATCACATGGATTATATTGAAGTTTTCTTGTAATTACTGCTGCTTTGATTGGGAATGTGACAACTTGCCTAATCAACCAAACAAATTATCTTATCTTTTTCTTCAACCTTCCCACTCTCCATTATATTAATTCAACTCAATCATGTATGTATACAGTGAGTCGATGAAAAAAAAAAAACACTATTTCCTGATGTGAGAACTATGGGTGGCAATTCCGGCCGTCCGATCGGGCTCGAAAAAGCGTAAAATTGGGCGGGGCACCCGCGGGGCTACAGTAAAATTGCAAATTTTTGAGTCACTCTCTATTTCGGTCTTATCCAATTTCAGGCCTAAATTTTTTTGGTCCAACCCGGCCCGAAATGTGGGTCGGGTCGAAATTGTCACCTCTAGTGAGAACTAAGAACCATCTTATATCATCCAAGTAAATAATCTAATGGTTGAGATTTAATGTCAAAATCTAGACAGAAAAGAAGAAGAGTAGTATAAGCATCCAACTCTTGTAAAAATGATGATGTCATCACTTTTAAAAAAAAAACTTTAAACGATCATATTTCACTCGGTCATGAATATTTTTGTGCGAATAAATATGGATGAAAAATGCAAAAGATACATTTTTACTCGATCGAAGACGAAAATACTTTCGTTAACTGTTAATAATTTTTTGTCAGTGTTATGATAATTTATACTACCGATGCATTTGTTATATGTTGACATATTTTACTCACTATGCTAACAAAGCATTATCATAGTGTTAGTCTAGTACACGTACTCATATTATTATTATGATTTATTTTATTCCAATAAGAATTTATTCCACCAATTAGGGTTTTTAGTTTTTTATGATTTAATTTTCATTTTTTAATTACTAATTGATCGGTATAGTTTATAATTTCATCCAATTAGAATTTATTAATTAGGCTTTCTTCCATTCAATTAGGGTTTATATCTTATATTATCGAAGCATTGTCATATGCTAACATAGTTTATTCGTAGTGCTTACAAAGCAATATCATAATGCTAACGTAGTACATTTATATTGATATGATAGTTTATTCAATTAAATTATGGTTTATAATTATTTTTTTAGAATTTAATTCTATTTTTTTAGATTATTGAAGTTCATTACATCTGAATTACGGTTTATTTCATCTAATTATGGTGTATAATTACTTTTTAGAATCTAAATTTTTGTTAACTATATGAAAAAAAATCATTAACATTAAGATAATGCTTCGTTAGCGTGACATTAATGCTTCATTAGTATAACGATCCTGTTATCAATTACTCATCGCCTTTTTTATAAGAATTTTCGAATTATGTTAATGTCTCTGCCCATAAAATTTATCAAATATTACAAAAGTGTTACTGTCTCCTTTAAGCAAATTTGAGTCTTTGATTTTTGTTGATCTCACACTAGGATTGGTTTGCACTATATGTTCATATGAACTTTCAACGGGTTCTTTCGATATATATGTCAGTTGTTAATCTTGGCAATGTTTTTAGTACATCGGGTGTACTCAGTAGTAGTTCAGACAGGTCAATTTCACGGGTCAACTCACTCCATTTTAAAAAAAAATCATGACAAAAAATATCACTCATAATAGTAAAAAAGTATTATCTTAACCTGAAAAGTATAATCGTTGCTGCTTCGTTTGTATGAGTTTATTACATGTGAGTTAATGGTTAATACATTTTAATTTGGATTTATTATTCTCCATTAAGTTTTATTAATCTCAATTATGATTTATTATTCTTCATTAAGTTTTATTAATCTCAATTATGATTTATATTTAATTCAAAAGAAATTAATTGTCGAGTGCAGTGTGTTAGCGTCGGACAAGTGCACTGCGCAAGTCGCCAGATAAAAAAAATTAAATAACTTCACTTTAATTGTATGGTTCGCAAATTCCATTTTATGATATATATTTATTTCAAAAAAAAATAATTATCCAGTGCAGTGCACGAGCCCACGCATTAGTATCGGGCGAGAACACTGTGCGAGTCGCTGGATAAAAATAATTATATAAAATTACTTTAATTTTAAGATATATAATTTTATGAAGAAATCAAAATAAAATACAGAAAACTAAAAAAAAAAGAAAAGAAAAGAAAAGATGTGTGGCGTTGCACCCTATCCTATCAGTACACCGCATGTACCGAAAAGTTTCCCGTTAATCTTATGATCAAAAGTTTGTAAGTTTTAAATTTAATTAATAATTCTATTAAAATATCTTAGATTAGATATTTTATATTTGTGTCAAATGAGTATGGATAAGTTTAGATAATTTTTGCTTGTATTGTTGAACTTTATGGACAATGGAGCATTTATTTTTATTTTTCATTGATGATGACATACATTTTGAAGGATTCAAATGGATCATGACATGATTCATTAATTACAATAACCTCTTCTCCCTACAATTGAAGACTCTTCAAATGGTTTAATTTATTTCTTCATTTCTTGATTTTCTTCAAAATTTCAAATGCCCTTTATTGGCCGTCCTCTAGTAATCAAATTTTCAAAAGTTTTTTCATTAATTTAATTTTGAAGTATATCGAAGATCCCAATACATGTCTTGAATGTGCATCTCAAATGATGAACTTTTTCATAATCGATCTTTTATAGTGTAGCTAATCTACTCGACCGGATGAGATCCTCTAGTTCGAAGTGTGTTACAACTTACAACCGTATCCCCATATTAAAAATATGCAATCTAATGTGAAATTCCCCCCCCCCCCCCCCCCTTTTTCGGGCTACAAATTCTACTTGGTAATTGATATGAGGTTCTATAATGGAGATCTTAATTTCATAATTTAATTATATTTTATATTTTTTTATCTATTTAGTTATAAGTTCTCAATTATGAATTATATTAAGTTTAGGGTTTATATTTCTTGTTGTCCAAGTTTTTCGTACATTATGAATAGATAGGTCTAGATTGTTATTACGAATATTATATAAAACTGTGGTTTATGCTTTGTTGCAATTTTTGACGTTCTCATTAAAATCAATAAATTGTGTTTTATTTTTGTGCACATTCTGAGTATATATATAATCAACGAATTATACATGTTTTCATATACATCATTCTACGATCGGATGAATATTTTAAGTATTTTATTAACATAAGTACTAGTTTAGATCAATTTAAAAAAATATGTAAATTATTTCACCCTTTACTAAATAAACGACATCATAATCATGGTTGTCACTCTTGACATTAATTATTTGAATTTCAATTTATGGGTGTGAATTATTACAAAAACTTTGGGCCCATCTTATCTATGGATTTGATCTAACGGTGGCATCGTGGCCCATTTCATATGGTGTTAGTTATACTGGGGCCCATGTGTGTTGAATTCTTTATTAAATTTTTAATCAAAGCTCAATTCAACATGATTTTGATTGGTTTTTTAAAGTAAGAAGCACGGGCAGACAGCGGTGGATTTCGAATTTGAAATTTTAATTTAATATCATCAATTTTAGGGATAAGGTGCAATTTGATTCTTAACTAAGTTAGTCATTTGAATTATTAAACTCAGTTAAGTTAGTCTATTAAACTATTGAATTTGACCCAGTTAGCTCCCTCGAAAATAAATAATTTTATTTCACTTATTTATAAATAAATAAAAAATATGAAAAAATAAATATATCTATACATAACAGTAATAAAAAATGAAATATTTTCTTATAAATAATTTTAAGGGTACATAAATTGTCATTATATTTACAACAAATTAAAACATTAAACCACTAAATTGAAAATATCAACATAGAATTGACCGTAATTATGATTATATATATATATATATAATTATGGTCTATATTAAATTGATTAATTATAGACATCAATAATCTACTATAATATAACCAACGATGTACGTATATTATACATAATTTGTTTAATATAATATATTTATTAGAATATATAGACTTTCATTCCCGAAATTCATATAGTATAATTTCATACATACATACATGCATGTATACATACATACATACATACATACATAAGAAATGAAGTATTTTTCAGATTGTATTTATAGTGAATTAATTTATGATAATGTGACTTTAATTAATTCATTAATTTATTTATTTTTCAAATTATGCTAGCTTATATATATTCGGACATATTGAATGAGAAATTCTCGTATATTTATAAAAAAAAATTTGGGAATAATAGTTACAGATTTTCCTTTAATTTTTATTTTATTTTATTTAAAACAACCAAAATAATTTTTTTTTATCTTCAAGTGGTTAATTGGACCAAGTTCAAGAGTTCAAGGGCTAATTAAGCTGAGTTTGAAAGTTCAAGAAACTAATCATGACCAAATTTAATTTAAGGATCAAAATACTCAATAAAAAATAGTTTATATGTCAAATTGAATCTTCTTCCTCAATTTTAAAATGGAAATTTGAAACATAAGAGAAGGTTAAAAGGGTACATTGATCAATTAGTCAGAGATGATTAGCTCAAAACTTGAAATATTCATGCATGCAACAATGATCGTGACCCTTGCTTCATATTCTTTTATCTTTGCCGTTATATTAGATCAAGCTTTGTAATCCGTATGTAATATAAATTTTTATATTTAATTTATTAAAATATAAAATAGTGTTCAAATAAAATAATTTTTGAATTGAAATGTATTTTATGGATCCAATCTCTATTTTTCATCCGATTCTTCTCTTCAAAATTTGAAATCTTCAAAGTTTTCGGAGAAGATTTATATTAAGAGTTTTCTTTGACCTGATATTTGGACTTGATAGTGTTATTTTAGAGGGTTGTCGCCTTGGTTATGAATCAGACGCCAACTTCAGGATGAATTTGATCTGAATTTGATGAAGAATGTCTTTGATTATCTTGCTTATGAATCAAACTTCGACTTCGGGATGAATTTGGTAAAGGACGTCTTTGAATACCGCAAGAACGTCTTTGACTATTTGAGAGAATTTCAATTATGGAATTTCTTTTCAAATTCTTGAATTTTTCAAGTGATTTGGTGTGTTTTCCAACTAATACGTGAACTCCTATTTATTTCTACTGTGTTTTTCAACTGATATTTAGGCTCTATTTATAGTTGTAGATTGAAGTATCTAGAGTTGACATACTGCGATCTCATTAACTCTTGAATTTATATATATATATATATATATATATATATATATATATATATATCTTCAAACATATTTACTTGTTAAAAAAACTTGATGTTTATCATATAATAATTATATCTTTATTATTTAAATATTTGATCTAATTTTGAATTTCATAAAATTCCAAAACTAAATATATATATATATATATATATATATATATCAATAAAAATATTATATATAATATTTGATTTTTCGCCATTTAAACCTTATTAACACATCTAAAATTTAACGAGATCATCCTTCTAATTGAAGGAAGAGAGAACGTAGAATTAGTTGATCTGAGCCTCTATAATTACCATCGCCTCATAAACTAAGTGCTCTAACTATTGAATCGATTTTCTGCACTTAATCTTGATATCTGTCAAGAGTATTGATTTTCAGCCAGATTCTAGCTAGTCAGAATCTTTTATTATTTTTAATAATTAATTAATTTAATTAATAAAACACTAATTATTCAATAAATTTATATTGATGTCGTCCATAATAATTAGGGCTAATCCTCCAATTAATTTCCGCTTCTAATGTCTGCTAAAAAAAATCCACTTCTAATGTCTGCTCAAAAATAAATCCGCTTCTAATGAATATTACCGATATATCAAATATTTCCCAAAAAATCAGCAATATTATTTGGGACAATTACAATCACTAATTTCATAACAGAAGGACAATATAGTAAAAATATAACATTTAATAATTAACAAAATTAATTTATTAATAATACAATTTATTAATTATTAAAAATCAGATTCTGGCTAGCTGGCCAGCATCATTGATCTGCCAAAACCTGTTGATCTCCAACATATAAACTGATAAATTCCCAACTGACAAGTTGTGCACTTTGTCAACTATAAACACTTTGTTTGAAAAATAAGTTGACTAGAAGTCTAGAAGTGACAATGAGTTTTGAGTGTCCAATTTTGGCAAATTTTCTTTTATGTGTTTAATTTTGGAAAATGTTTATTCACCCCTAAACACTACTTTAACTAGTTTGGGACCAATATATACTTTTTTTGGGAGAATTATTAATTTAAGATTTAAAAGATGAAAACTCTTAATCCGGATGAAAAATCTCAATCCAAGACCTCAAAAATCACGAATTTTAATTTCTTTTTGATTTTTTAGTTAATTTTAACAATTTCTTTAATATATTTAATAGATAAGTAATGAAGGAATTTTCATTAAAAATGAATATGAAATTAAGTAAAAATAAAGAGAAATCAAAATTCATGATTTTTGAGGTCTTGGATTGAGAATTTTCATCTTTCAGGTCCTAAAATAAGAATTTTCATCTCTCAAGTTCTGAATTGATAAATTACTCATTTTATCAGATTCTGAATCAACAATTCTCTCTCTCTTTTTTATATCAAATCTATGATGAAATTTTCAGTCAATTATGCTAGTCACAAGCCCAAAAACACATATTTAATAAAATTAATAAAAAATTGTACGAATGTATAATTTGATTAAAAAAAATTATAACCACGATGGATAGTGATTTACTAATTTGTAACTAAATCAAATGATGAGATACATTCGCAGAAACACTCAAAAATATATATTCTCTCCGTTTCACAATAAGTGTCATTTTAGCACTTTAATTTTGTATCACAAAAAGGTGTCATTCTACACAATCGAGGTTAAAAGTTCACATTTAAACAATCACATTACCCTCATTCAATACATTCAAACAATCACATTTAACTCATTTAATATTTTCATATAAGGGTGTATAAAGTAACGTGATTATCTAATTAATATCTTTATTAATATGTGTGTACTCATCCATAACGACACTTATTCAGAAACGAGAGAATATGATATAGAGTTTTTTTTTCCCAAAAAATAATAATTATAGAAGCATCTAAAATACTAAATGTTATTATCAATAGTGACTAGGTCATGAATCATTGAATTTAACCAAAATTCCATATGAAATCGAAAAAATAAAAATAAAAATAAAAGGGAGTTGGTGTAGGTAGAAGATTTTGTTTCTGCCAAAAGGCGCAAAAAACCCCATAACGTGGCATTGATTGCGTGCAGTTATAATCTCTGCTGCAGCACTTTTGTCCAAATATAAAATGGGAGATTCCATCGAATATTCCCTCTTTCCCCAATTGGATAATCTCACCACCCTACCCCTAAATTTTTATTCAACTCTATCAAATTAAATGAGAAGATAAATGTCTCTTTTAAGATAATTATCTTCGATTTTTCACTTGAGATAAATCTACATTCAAATTCGAATAAATCACATTACATAAAATATAAAAATCTTGTACAATGAATTTTTAAAATAATTCAATATATTTTAGTCACAATCTCATCTGCTCCATGATGAAGGATCAAACAATCTCGTATCGACGATCCGAGATCTTTTTTAAAAAATTTGTACTTTATAATGATAATGGCTGGATGAACGAGAAAGGATGTCGCGATGACGACTAACAATTTTATTAAGGTTGTATTTAGAAGTAATTTGAAAATCATAATAGGAAACCTATTGTGGTATTTGGAATTTAAATAATTTGTAATATTATACTATATTCTCTTTGTTCATCATTGTAGTCTCTTATTCCTTTTTTGGTCGTCCTAAAATTATAATCAACTTTCTTTATTTGATATGAATTGAAATTTTCATTTTCCTTAATGTATTCTCATTTAATTATCTTTAAAATTAACAGTTATTTTATTTTGAATCAATAAGTAAGTGTACAGTAGAAATTTTTTATATAATTTTATATTTTCAAATACATTTTCTTAATCGGTTTAAAAATTGGGAGGAGACTACAATTATGGGACGGAGGATTAATTAGTCTGGAGTTTAATACAATCATTTTAATTAAACTCTCTTTCAATTATTTTAATTGATTTGTTGGTAAATTAATTCCTCTGGACCTCCTAATAAATGAAAACAATAAATTCTAAGAAACAACATACTGTTGTGAAATTAATATAATTAAATTCCAATTAATGGCACTGAAATCAGATTCCTAATCTGGATTATTTTAGTGCTACCGTCTCAAAACATTTACTATTATTCAATTCTTTCACATCGTATATTACCCAATTTCCATTAATTATATATTAAGATAAGAATGAATCTAATACCTACTTGGAAAAGGAAACCCTAAAAGGTCAACAAAAAAAGTATTTTCATAAACCTTTTTTCTAACCCTGAACAAGATAGAATTCTTTTGTTTTTTTTTTAAGTTAGATTGACTAATATTTCAATTCAAAAAAAAAAAAGAACATTTTCCTTTTTCGCATATAATTTTATCCATTATTTGTGATAATGTATTAAATTTATTTAACAACGTCCCTTTCAGCCGTATCTCAATCACTACTCTTCAATCTTCATTAAATATTAAATATTAAAAATTAAAATATTAAAATATTAAAACATTATCCAACCCTCACCCCACCCCACCCCACGCCCTTGAAAATCTAGCTATAAAAAGAGTGAATCAATCATAGTTTACTCAAAACAATCAAATAAACACAGAAAAGAAATTCAAGCCATGACTTCATCTAATCTTCCTCAATCTTCTCAACTCTCTGAAACCCAGCAACATCAACTCATAAAGAAGCTCGAGATCTTCAAAATTCAAGGCTCCGACAAACGCGGCCGCCCCCTTCTCCGCATCATCGGCAAATTCTTCCCTGGTAATTCTAAATTTCTAATTCTAATTCAAATTTCAAATCCTCTTTTTTGTTTTTGGTTTTTGATTTGGATTTATTTGGAATGGCAGCGAGGGTGGTGAGCGTGGAGGCAGTGAAGAAGTATCTAGAAGAGGAGATATTTCCGAATCTGGAGGGGCGGCGGTTCGCGGCGGTGTACGTGCACACGGAGGTGAACAGGGGCGACAACTTCCCGGGAATATCGGCGCTGAGGTGGCTGTACGACGCCGTTCCGGCGGGGGTGTGGGAGAATCTGGATACGCTCTACTTCCTTCATCCCGGGATTCAGTCGCGGCTGTTCCTCGCCACCTTCGGCCGCCTCATGTTCGGCGGCCTCTACGGGAAGCTCAAGTACGTCACCAGATTGGAGTTTCTGTGGGACCACATACGGCGGAAGGGGGCGGAGATGCCGGAGTTCGTCTGCGACTTCGACGACGAGATGGACTGCCGGCCGGCGACTCTCGTCGATTACGGCCTCGAGAGCGATCATCCCGGCATCCTGCCTTCCTTTGATTCTACCGTCTCCACCTATTCTATGAGGTGTATTGCCTAGATTTCTAGTCTCTCTCTCCTCTCTCTCTCTCTCTGTTTTTTTTTTGTTAGATATTTAGTAGTAGACTTTCAGCAGATGTAAAGATGAAGGCTGATAGCTAGTATTTGATTTCTGTCGGTTTTCATTAGCCGAATTAAAGTGGTGATGAATTGAATTTTGTCCCTAAATTAATCATCAATTTATCTAAACTATTTCACACAAGGGAAACTATCATGCAATAAGAATTTTATGTTGATAACACTATTTCCGATTGAATGACCTTATCCACAACCAGATAGATTCGAACATTTTTCCCACGCTTTCAAATTATTCAAATCCTCAAACTTGGCAAAAAAGGGTCCACTCACTTCTAATCTTTGTGACGGAAGATAAAATACAGACAGATAGGGCTGAAAACTAGTCGAGCCGAATCCAAATATACATTATTCAAGTTTGTTAAGAGTTAGTTTGAGTACTTATTGAGTTGAGTTCGAATGAGATTTAATCAAGTTGAGCTCAAGTAATTTGATATTTTTATATATGTTTGTTTATTTTTTACTTAGCGAGTTTAAATTTTACATCTTATCAATCATAAAATTATGTTCAAGCATGTTTGATATATTTATCGAATCGAATTTAAACGGGCTTTTAACGGACAAATACGAGTCAGGTAGTATCGAACTACATGGTTTGGTTTTCAGCCTTAAATACAGATTCAAAAGCTTAACAAGGCAGAGCTGAGCTTTTTTGAAAAATTATGTCACCTGAGTTTTCAATCGCTACTATCATAACAACCATCTGAAGTTGCAGAAAACAGAGGAAATTCTACAACGTATGTACATTCTTTACACATATCCACAAATATTTCAACACGATTCTGAAAACAAGAATGAATTTATGATCTTGTTCAGCCTTTTTTTTTTCTGGGGGTAAAGCACATTAAGAGCATCCAGTTGCAAGAATATGCATCTGCAACAACGACTACATTATTTTCCAGAAAATTAAGGTTGTAATCGAGCCGAGTCGTCGAGTATAAGCCTTATCGAGCTCTCGATAAGAAAACTCGAAGCTCGACTCACTTACACTCCTGCTGCTCCAAATTAATCAGTAATATATGTATTTGGCTCTGGAAAACAGAGTTGGCTATCCTATTTCTTCAATGGCATCTTCAAATTATCGTTTCTATTTTAAGGCTGCATGAAAGAATTCCAAAACACGTATACACACACACAGGAAAAGCATTGTGCATCGATGAATTTGTAAGTTTAAGATCAAGGATAACATGGAACTTACATGTTCAGAATAAATTTGGAGTGATCCAAATTGGCCAGTGTGAATTGCGATGATAGCAGGGAAGTTCATCAATGCTCCCGTCGACCAAGTTATAAACACCAATATCATGATCTCCGGCAATACCATCGGAATTCGCCCCGGAATAATCGTCGGTAAAATATATCCTATTCCCTCTGCACCCTGCATAATCGCTTGCCCGCAACGCCAACGACGAATTCTCCCCCAAAAGCAACACTTTGTCATCCAGACTAGCCAAGCTCTCCCATTTCCTGCCATTCCAATCAAACCTAAACACGTTGAATTTCACAGTCTTGCACACTTCCAGATAATACTCAATATCAATCTCGAAGTCTAAATGCCTAGCCACCAGCAACAGATCGCCCATTGCATCCACCAAATACTTCATGTCACCATCGATTTGTTGCTCGACGTGGATAAGCTTCACCACCGGCGATTCTCCATTACTCACATCACAAATCGCGATCGATCCGAATCTATCAACAGCATGAAATGCGGAATTGAAATAAATCACGTCTTCGCTGTACAACCGCGCCTCGTCTATGATCCTCCACGATTCATCCCCATTTTTACAGTAAGCGAGGTTTTCGTGCCGATTGAGAATTGCGAAAGCGAAGAAATTAGGATCGTGGTACGGACTGTGAGAGAGGATCACCTTTTTAATAAAAGCGTCGCGCATCTCCCTGAGGCTGTAGAAATTGAGGTCGTTTTCCGGCGATCGGACGGTGTATTCCCTTCCTATGCTGTAGAAGTCGAAATTCGTCACGTTTGGGAAGGATGAGAGGGGCGGAAGAGAAACTCTGTCGCGGGTGAGGGGATTGATGGCGAAAATGGAAGGCGACTCGTCGATGAGGACCAGCCAGCCGAGCGATGATCCGGCGCGGCGGCGGCTGTGGGAGGCTTCGGGGAGGGTGAGGCGGTGGAGATTGCTCGTCAGAGGGTTGTAGAAGCCGCGGCGGTTGGAGGAGCGGCTTAAGGGAAGCATAAGCCATGGGAATTCCCGCGGGAGATACGGCGGGGATATTCGGGCGGCGAGCCGCCAGTTTCGGCAGACGGCGCGGAAGCGGATGTAGTCGGAGATGGTGGGGAGGTTTGTGGCGACGGTTTGGAGGAGCTCCGGCGGTAGTTCCGACCAGTCAACGGCAGTGGTGTCGGCCATTAGCTTTGTGCGGTGGTTTAGTGGTGGGACCAATCACCTATTGGTATGGATGGATGGAATGTGAGCGGCGTTGAATAAATTTTCGAATGCTTTTCTTTATTATTTATTTATTTATTTATTTTGTGGTGAAGTGTTTCATTTCTTATTTTTTTTCATGTTTTTTTTCTTTTATATAGGAAATATTATATTTTACTTTATTTGCTATATATATTAATGGTTTCCGTAGGGCCGTAAATGAACAGAGCGAACTATTCGGAGTTCGGCTCGAAAAAAACTCATTCGAAGTTCATTCGTTTTCTAAACGAGTCGAGCTCGAGCCTTGAATCGAGCTCGAACATAGTAGTATTCGACTCGGCCAACTAGCGAACATGTTCGAACTCGAGCTTAATCGAACATTTTCACGAACATGTTCATGAATATTATAAATATTTCAAACCGGTAAATAAATATAAGCTATTTTTTTTTCAAACTCGAGCTCGAATATGTTAATTAAACGAGCTTTTTTCGAGTATTCGAGCGCGGGCTTGTTTAGTGAATTTTCGAGCATTTCATGAACCAAGCTCGAACCGAATTTGAACATGACAAATGCTTATCGAGCCGAGGTTGAACAAGAGGAAAAAAGCTCGAATCGAGCTCGAGCTTGCATATTCCTTAACGAGCCGAGTTCCAGTATCAGGGTGTTCGGCTCGATTCAATTCGTCTACAGCCCTACTCATGATTAAATTTATGTCTAACCAAATATTATTAAAAATGACATTTATTCATAAATGGAGAAATTACTATATATTATTTGTGTAATATTTCATAAATTATATAGCATAATATGGTCCTCTCTTTTTTTTCCACAAAGTATAAAGAAAAAAAAATCCTTCTTCATAAAAGTAAGAAAAATATATGGCACTCTTATTTTTATTTTGGTGTTTATGCTATAAAGTTTTGTTGGCTATCTTTTTTGAAACAACAAAAATCATGAAGTATATGAAAATTAGCTTTTCAAATTATGGAATGAGGTTTTGGTTCACAAATCACAAGTGTCATCTTAGAAATCTTTAAGTTAGGATTCTTGATCCTCAAAATTTACCCATTCCTTTTGGGTTAATTACCTTAAAATGATGAACTTCTGACATGGTTACAAATTTAATACGAATTTTAAAAGTAAGCAATTAAAATACTATTTTTTTATTTGGGTGTTATTCAACATTTCCAAATTTTTGTAAAATAAATTGACGTTTGATTCAACCGTCAACTAGTTCATCTCTTTAAATCAATTATAATTTGACCATTAATTTTTGAAAAAAGATATTGGTGCGATCAAATTTAACAGTCCTTTTTTTTCAATAGATAAAATTCAACCACTTTGACGTCATTTTTCAAAAATTGATGATCAAGCCACGACTGCTCAAAGAGGTGAGGAAATTACATGTCGAATTGTAGGTCAATTTGTTTTACAAAAAAATAGGGATGTTGAATAACACCCAAATTCAAGGATATTTTAATTACTTACTTTTTAATTTCATGTTAAATTTGCAACTATGTTAAAAGTTCATGATTTTTATTTTAAGGCGATTATCCTATTCCTTTCTAACCACAATAACCAACATCATGTAATAGTGCAAACTTAAGAAGTAGGCATATAAAGTATAAATCAAACCACAAATTAGAAAAATTGAAGCTTAATTAAACAGTACATCTGAAACTTTAAAACTGTGGGAATTCATTACCAACAATATTTTAACATCAAAAAAAAAAAAAAAAAAAAAAACCCTCATTCCTGAAAATAAGTCTCAAATTATGGTTCTTCAAATAGCAGGAAAACAGTGTATGGAATCCCATTGCAAAGCTCAAAACAAATCTCAAGAAAAAACATAGATCATGGACAGCTGCATAACTAAAATCATGTGAGATTTCTATAATTGCAGGTTTTAGAGTACATAGAATTCAATATCAAATGACAACCATCTCAAAACTAATGCAAAAGGTGATACATGGAGTAAAAAGGTTAGATGAAAACCATCTCAAAGGTTATTGCAAACCTTAGAAAGAAGGCATCTGCAAGCTGACTCACTCATCCATGCTCATTACTTCGTCCTTCACCTCAGAGACGGGGCAATCTTCCCCCGCCTTCTTTTGATCAGGAATAGGAGTATTGTCTGCAGGGCGCAAATCTGGATAGTTCCGGTAGTTCAAAGAATGCAACCAGACGGCAACAGATCCATCCTTGTGCTCTGTCGATGCAATGTGAGGGTAAATGTACTTCATTTTGAAGGCCTCAGCTTCCTCTGCATAGGCTTTCATGGATAGTTCCTCATGAGTGTCTTTCCATTTATGATTGTATGATGAGAAGAAGCACTCATCTAAATACAGTCCAACTTCAGGCGCCATGGGCACGTTGATGTTCACTTTCCTGGCATTCAAGAACGAATTTGAGTGAGAAATATCAATCATCATGTACAGAGATATAGAACTTCAAAGTATACTTACTGCTCAAAAGCTTTCTCGACTAACGACTCATCACTGCAGTTCCTCATGACTGCAACAGCAAGACCGATCATTTTCCGTATTTGATGAAGCATGAAGCTCTGCCCCACAACCTCACACTTGATAAACTTGATTCCATCAATGTCAAGCACGGTGTTTGCATTGAAAGACAGAATGTATCGCTTAGCAGCCGGGTCCTCGGCCTTAGTTCTGGTAGTGAAGTTATGAAAATTGTGTGTCCCTTCATAAAACTTGAGAATCCTATTAAACCTTTCCTTCTCGGCCTCCCCATAACAGAACTCGCTCTTCTTCTCCATTTTCACAGGGATGCTGGCGTCGTCACACTCCAATTTATCATCCTTTTCACCACTTGCATTGTCAATGCCAGCATCAAGAATCCCTTTTTCTGAAGAATTCAACACAATCTTATCTGCCAACACACCAGTTTCATCACTATCTTCTTTAACGAGCTCCAATTCCTCAATTTTAGGAGCTTCAACATTCCCATTTTCTATACTAGAGTTATGTTCAGAATCATTAGTTCCAGTTTCATTACCCACATTGGTATTCTCCACCAACTCACCCCTACTGTTCGACGAAATGCCAGAACCAACCTCAACACCATCACCAA
The DNA here is from genome assembly GCA_026008535.1 of Perilla frutescens. Lineage (NCBI taxonomy): Eukaryota > Viridiplantae > Streptophyta > Magnoliopsida > Lamiales > Lamiaceae > Perilla > Perilla frutescens. The sequence continues at coordinate 62,036,543 of BRKX01000009.1, forward strand.
CAATTTTCGACTCAAAACTACGCTTTCCCATTACACCAAAAACCTTCCTCCCTCTCTCCGAACACTCCACGCATTTAACAAGCTCATTCCCCGACCCCACGCTAGCCATAACACTCTCCCTATCACGATGACACGACGGATCAAGAGCGAAAACAGGGATCAAATACACATACCTCCGCCGATCGCAGAACTTCTTCGCATTAAACGACGGTGTCGCCCGCTTGTACCCGAATACCCGAATCTGCGGCGCTAAGTGGGAGTTCAACCGCTCTACAAAACCCGGCGGATCAACGTAGAATCTGCCCGACACCACTTGGCCGACGGCGCTGACGCCTTTATCGGTACGGGCCGACCGGGCCCAATCGAACCGCCGCGGCATGCCCCGGTCCTCCTCCGGAACCGCTCCGGCGCGATAGAGGGCTTCCTCGAAATCGCCCTCGATGGTTTTGGCGCCGGGGTTTTTCTGCATTCCCTGGTAGCCGACGCCGCAGTAGGCGAAGAATATCGCGACTTTGCGGCGCTTGTATTTGGGGGTTCTGGGAATTGCGGCGGAGTTTTCTGGATTCTCTTCGTCGGAGGTGGTGGTGGTTGACATTTTTTGCCTTTTGGGATCGGGTTGCTCTTCTGGTGGCGGCGGCGGCGGTGGTGGTGGTGGTGAATCTGCAGCCATGTTTATGGGGGAGATGAAGCGGGATTGTAAATCAGAAAAAGGAGCCTGTACACTGTACCCTGGTAAAACCCTAGAACGAGGTTGGTTTGTGCATAAGATGATTGTACGTTGTGCTCTGCGGATTTTTCTCTATTAATATTTCATTATTATTATTCTCACTTTAGTCTGGCCACTGGCAGTTGAAACTTGAAACTGAATCAGTGAATCTGAATGAAGAAAGTACAAGGGCTTGTTTGGTTTTATTTCCAAATTTACAGTTTTTCAGTTTAATTTACTAGAGGTATTGGTTTTTGAAAAGATAAAATGATGGACAAAAATTTGTATGAGACCGTTTAACGGGTCTCTTACGTTAGACGGATCTCCATCCGACCCGATCCGGAGTAACACGACCCGTTTGTATATATTAAAAAAAAAACGCACACACATACACACACAAAACTCATCACCGCTTCTCAATTTCTCCGCCCCTTTCTTCTACCACCGCGATTTCTCGATTTCTCTCTCACGACGCCATCTCCCGCATCTTTCGCTGCTTCTTTCCATAATTCTCCCCACAACCGCTGTTTCCGCCATCTCCTCCACTGCCACCGCACCAAATAGTGCGTTTGCCGCAGCAAGTAGTGCAACCACCACCGGCAACTATCGTGACCACCAGCGCCACAGTCGTCTCAGAAATCGGCGCTATATCATCATCTCCGGCGCAGAATTTCAACCGAGTATTTGTAAGTGTATCTAGGGTTTTATGGATCCATTGCTTTGATGATGAATTTAATTTTATTTTCTAGCCTGAATTTAACTCTTGTTCTTGATGAATGATCTTTTGATATGACAACTGTATGTTTAATTGCTATATTTGGTGTTTTGAAGGGGAATTTGAAATAAATATGGCAGAATACTCGACGTATTAATTAGGGAGAAAATGTATAGGAAATTAAAGTGTGTATGTATATCAGTTCCACTGTATTTTCTTTGATTTGATTATTGGGAATACGAAAAAGGGCTTTTTAGTAGAAACCAAAAGATTGGAGTCACAAGTTACATATTCACCAACAAATACACATTTTTCATTATGTTGAATAAATGTATGTGGATTTGTGCAAAGATATAATGCTTGAATACAAAAAGCAAGTATTGAGTCTAGGAACAACTCTGTTTCAAGTATGTCGGATTTTTTTTTTTTTGAAGAATTTTTTGATTTGCTTGTATGTACAGTGTGGGATTGTTCAATCTGGGAGGTTGGTTTCCGATAGGATGCCTAGAAAGGATTCTTTTTCGTATAAATTGATGATTGATGGATATGTGAAGTGCGGGATGGTGAGTTTAGCGCGGGAACTGTTTGATATAATGCCTTCAGAGATGAAGAATTTAGTAACTTGGAACACCATGATCAGTGGCTATTTGAAATTAGAGAATGAATTTGAGAGTGCGAAGGACTTATTTGATAAAAACAATATGACTACAGATTCAACTGAAGCCCTTGCAACCTACTTGAAATGATGTTATTTTGAAACATGTTTGTTGTTCGTGTGCATTGTTATAATATAATTCAATCTTTTTTCCCTGTTAATTGGATCTTTTGGTGCAGGTAGAAAGCGGATTTCAGGTGAAATGAACGAGGAGTTGATGGGCTGTTTGAGGCACTGATAGCCCAGTTAAACTGTCGGGTGATCACTTGGAGTTCATAGAAGTCGAGCAGGTTGCTGTCGTGGTGCTTTGGACTGAGTTTCCAGATTGAACTGGGGCGACGAGCTGGATTATTAATTAGTAATACTTAGTGATACTATTTTACTTAGTGATACTTATTTTTACATTTATTTGTTAGTGATACTATATTTTTTAAATAGTGATACTTGACAGGTTTTTAGTGATACTTTTATGTTAGTTAGTGATACATCAATTTGTTATACTTATTTTTAACTAGTGATACTTTATGTTTATTTAGTGATACTTTTACATTCTTCAGGTTTATCTCTACTTTATGACTTAGTGATTCTTGACTTTTATAAGTAGGGATGCTTATTTTTTAAATAGTGATATTTGACAGTTTTTTAGTGATACTTTTATGTTACTTAGTGATACATCAATTTGTTATACTTATTTTTAACTAGTGATACTTTATGTTTATTTAGTGATACTTTTACATTCTTCAGGTTTATCTCTACTTTATGACTTAGTGATTCTTGACTTTTATAAGTAGGGATGCTTATTTTTTAAATAGTGATATTTGACAGTTTTTTAGTGATACTTTTATGTTACTTAGTGATACTTACATTAGTTGGTGATACTTATTTTTACCTAGTGATACTTTATGTTTATTTAGTGATACTTTTACATTCATTAGTTTTATCTTTACTTATGACTTAGTGATTCTTGGCTTTTATAAGTAAGGATGTTTTATTTTTTAAATGATGATACTTTAATGTTAATTAGTAATACTTTTCTGTTACTTAGTGATACTTTTTTTACTTATTTTTACTTAGTGAGTTTTTTTCTTAATTCTGTGATACTTTATCTTTTAATTAGTGATCATTTGTTCGTGATTAATGATACTTACTGTATAGGTAATGATGCTCACATGGATTATTAGTGATACTTCAATGTTTTAATTTAATTTTTATATTGCAGTGAACATGATGATGAGGAATCTGATGAGAGTGACGATAAGGATGCTAAATTATATAAAATGAACAGTTTATTCACAATTTATAATTTTTTTTAATTTTCTTAATGTTTTTAAAATGATATACGCAGTTAGTAGCTGCTGGTGTTGAGTGCGTGCAGATGTAGCTGATGGTGGAGGTGTGAGGTGTTTGTTTGTTTGGAGATACATTGTGGGATAGTCAGTCTATGTTTGTTTCAAGATACAATGTTGGTTGTGTTCGTTATTCTTATTAATGTATATTTCTGGGTATTTTTGGGAGGAAAATGTAATGAATGTTGGCTGTGTTGGTTAGTATTAGTAATGAATATTTGTGGATATTTTGGGTGGAGAATGTAGTGAATGTTGGCTGTGCTGGGTAGTCTTTGTATGCTTGTGTAGTGATGTTTTCAAGATACATATTTTCTAGCTCATGAAATATGTTTTTAATATATATATTTTGTTCATATTCTAGATAATATGTATCACTATTTATAAAGGAAGTATTATTACGTTTGCAGGGAAGTAACAGTATTATATTTCATGAATTATTTAATACAACATTTGTTATTCCTGTTTTTCCATATTTTATATCAATAATAATGTAACAAGTATCAATAACATAAGAAGGAAATCATAGTTATGCGTTACTGTATCAATACTTACGAGGAAAGTATCACTATTTATGCTGTGGAGTAACACTATTTGCTGCATGGATAATTTAATACAAAGCATGTTGTTAAAATAATGCATCAAGTATTTTTTTCATATTTTGATATAAATAATAATGTAACAAGTATCAAAAGTAAGAAATTGATAAATTATATGTACGGTATCATTAGTGATGAAGAAAGTATCATTACGTATACCATTAAGTAACACTATATGTTGCACGAATAAATTAACACATATCATTTTGTTTCTTTTTTTTTAAGTAACATGTTACAATAATAATGTAACATGTTATGTGATTTAACAATAAAATAATAAGAAAATCACAAGTTTTATGATGAAGAAAATTACAGTATCAATACTGATGAATAAAGTATCACTAAGCAGACCGTGAAGTAACACTATTTGATATCAATTATAATGAAACAAGAAACTTAGTACATGAGTATACAGTGTCTCAAATAATATTATAAGATTCTGAATACAGTCTCAAAACAATCTGGGATTAGGGGTTTTGGAACCAAACTCCTTTGAAATTGAAGTGACACTTGTATTCTTCTTCTTGGTTTTTTGAAGGTGCCCTTTGATTCTTTTTCCCCTACCCTTTGTGGTTGAACGTGCAGGATCCAGTATTTGAATAAAATAGCTTGAAACATCCATATCCCCCACAGAAGAATCACTGCAATATAAGACATATATATCATTGATGTTCTTCCTTTTCAAACCAAGAATGTAACCTCTTACATCAAAAGAATCATCTACAACATATCAGTAACAAATAAAATAGTGTCAATAAGTACTAATGGAATATCAAAAAATACTGTTGATGTATCATTACTATTGATTGAATCATAATTTTTTTTTAAGTAAAACAGTTGCAACATATCAATAATACCTAGCGAAGGATTACTATCATGAGAGCAAGTATCACTAAATACCATAGAAATATCACTACTGTATATAATATAATATAACGTGTGATATGCACTTTTCTTGATTTATTGAGGCAGAAAAAAATATTGTAAATAAATGTGTGAAACGTATCATTAAATACCATAGAAGTATTATTAGTGTTCAAAAGTCAATATATGCTTGTGATACACACTTTTCTTGATTTATTCAGGCAGAAATAACTACTGTTCAAGTATCATTACTATGCAGCGAATCGTAATTACATTTTAAGCAAAGGATTACTATCACGAGATAAAGTATCACTAAATACTGTAGAAGTATCACTAATTTACAAAATACATTTTGTAGTTGATGGGTTACAAAATCAAAGAATAGAAGTAAAGTAGTGCTTACTTTCAATTTGCAACATAACAAATTCGTCCTCGTTGATAGATGTTGTTTCTACATCTTCAACATTGTCTTCATTATCAAGTATAACAATATCTAAAATTTATAAAATTTAAATCACTTTTAGAACTACTATAACACAAATAGATTACTAAATCAATAGTTACTTGAATCAGTTCTTAGTTGCATATTATCGAACAGTTTGAATGCAAAATTTGATATACATAATAATTGGTGAAAAATTGAAACAAAATTACAAATCTTCCAAAATAACAACACATACATGTCGTTGCTATGGTTTCTTTGCCGGAATTAGCCGAAATTCCACCGGAAGGAACATTACTTAATTTTCCCAAATTATTCATTGAATCCTTCACAAATCGCCGGAGCGTGAACCGCCCGGTGGTTTTAATCTCGATTAGCTAGGGTCAGATGGTATTTGCGGCGTTGAATGGTCGGATATCGCGAGGTGGGAGAGAATCACGCGGCGAACTCGAGCGGAGAAACCCTAGGCGTGCGAGTTGGGAGAGAAATTGCGATCTGATGGAGAATTTTTTTTTAATATATATATGAACGGGTCGGATTAAATCCGGGTCGGGTCAGGGGATCCGTCTAATGTAAGGGGATCCGTTAGACCGTCTCACAGGAGTGTGCCCCAAAGTGATGATATTATGGTAAATGATTTAATGTTTAGAGTTATAAATTTGAAAAATGGAAATGTGTTTGCTTAATTATTATTTTCGATTTAAATATGTGGTTGAGATAAAAATATATATATATATATTTGAGTGGTTGCGATGGATATTTAAATGATAGGCCCAATGTAATGATATTTATATAATTGAATAGATTGCATAGAATTATAAAAAATGAAAATTGAAATTGAAAATATGTAAAACAAACATGTGTTTCAGTATTTTGAATAGTAAAATGTTGGAAATTTCCAAATTGAAATAAAACCAAACAATCCCCAAATGTTTACTCTTTGACATTACACTACTCATCCATTAATAATTTTGTGTTCAAATTGTTTGATTAGAATTTGAATACGTATGATTAATTTATTTTAAATTTTTTATATATATTTTGTATTTATTTATCAACCGTGTTCAATATTTCGACAAATTGAATTGAGTTTGGAAGATTTTCGATAGCCCATGTCAACATTTACGAGACCATACATTGCCTTAGTATTATAAGTGTTAATTCGATACATGACCTAATAAATTTTTATCAATTCTATCACATTATCAACTATCCGGTATCATATAGCTTATGTGGACTATCGGAAATTTAATGTGGATTTTTTTAATTCCAGATCTGACACAAAAATAATAAATAAAAATTAAAACTTATATTTTTGAAGATAGATCACTATGTTTTGAACTTATATTTTTAAGTTGCGATTAGGGTTGTGCATTCGGTGCAAACCGAACCAGACCGAAGCTTTAAAATCGAAGTTGCACCGAACCGAAAATGCTCTCACCAAAATCGAACCGAAGGGTGGTACCAGCCGAGCCGAACCGAAACTGAAAATGTCGGTTCAGTTTCGGTTGGTTTGGTCAAAACCGAAGCTTGTGATTTTTGGCAGATTGCCCTTGTTTTAGCAGATTTAACCACCATTTTTTCCACCTGTTTTTCACCAAAATTACCTTCAAGTAGGAGAAAGCAAAATAACATCTTGTTAACATATTGGAAGTCGGAAGTTGGACGAACGAGGCTGCTACTAGCCTGCTACTGCTGCTGCTATTGTCTACTGCGACGGATAGATGGGGAGGGGGGTTTGTTGTTGCTGCGCCTGCGAAAGATGGGGGAGACGGTCAATGGGGAGGGGAATTTGCCTGCTGCGAGAGATGGGGAGGCTACCGCTGTTGCTGCTATGACGTCGTGAAAGAGTTTTCGATGGAAGCTCATCGAAGGAGGTTGACATCAGCACTTACCCAAGCGATTGTAGTCGGGAGGTGGCAGAGTGAGAGGTCAGAGGTGATGGGGCGATGGCAATCGGGATGTGGGAGACACGAGATTGAATTGGGATTTTTAAAATTAGGTTTACAAAATTTGGCTAATTCAACCTGTTTTTTTAAAATTAAATAAATATAATTTTAATTCGATTTGTTTTGCCGAGAGTCTCAGACAAATAACATTTTGTTCAATCTCTATTTGCTGATATAAACTAACAAACGGGTTGGGCCAAAATGAGGAATGGTTTGGGCTGGATCAATTAATTTAATTTATATGAATATGTGATGGATTGGGTTGGGTTTAAACATACTAAATATAATTTTTATATTATTTAAATTTAATCGGTTCGGTTCGGTTATTTTCAATTTTTGAACGTCCAAATTGAAATCGAACCGAGCTACAATCGGTTCTCTATGATAGAAATCGAAACCGAATCGAAATTGCAACACCATCGAACCGAACTCGACGGTTCGGTTCGGTTTTTCAGCTACGGTTCGATTTTGCTCACCCCTAGTTGCGATCACAATATTTTTTTAAGTTGGAAAGCTGCAATCAATATTTTTATTTTAATTGAACAAAAATCAGTTTGGTGCATTATGATATCGAATATGTCAACATATTTATTTATGATTTTAGTTTATGGCTGTCAAATTCCTTATATATTTTCATCTTCTTGTCAATATTAAGTTTTCCTTTAGATTGTTGATAGGAAATATTTCCTTACAATCGCAGATAAAAAAAGGATTACATGCATATGAAAACATAAGTTCTTAATTTATTTTTTGTGTTTGGTGTGGCATTATAAAAATTCACGTAAAATTTCTGATGGTTCACGTGAATTATAGGATACTGAATAGCTGACCGTATGATTTGATAAAAATTTATAGAGTAGAGTATCAAATTATAAGGACGTGATTGTTTCGGTGGAATTGAATGGAATAGAATGATCATTTAAATATATAATTTTAAAATATATGTTAAAATCAAATTTTGATAACTTTAATAATTTGTTGAAGAAAAATGAAAGTGATGCCGAAATAAATATACCATGAAAATATGTTATAATACAATATAAAAAATATATATACATATATATATTTTATAAAATTTAATATATTCAAATGAAAAATTGAAATGTTAAAGTATTTTTCTATGAAGTAAAAATATTTTTATTAACTTGCACAAATTATTCTTTATTGATTAATTAAATATTTTAAAATAAAGTTTTTCAATAAAATAAATAAATTATAATTTGCTAAAAAAATTAGAAAAAATCATATACTAAAAAAGAAAAATGACATTTAGAAATATAAAAGATAAATTAAGGCACGTATTGATATTTATTAGCTACTACATATACTTTATTCAGTTATAAGAAAATTTTAAAGTAAATAAAATATTCATTATATAAAAAAAAAAAAAAATGATATTTCATTCTAATCTTCATTCCGTGAACATGTCAATCATAACAATCATCATCCTATTTAGACTCTCATTTCATTCATATCTAATTCCATTCAATTATACTAATCACCTGCTGAATATTTAAAAATCGGAATATTTTTGTTAAAAAGTTCGAACGTGAGAGATTTTGTAATTTATCCAAAATATAACTATCAAGGATCCTCCGCGTACGGACTACACCACTCGCTGCAGCCGCGGCATCTCCCCTTAACCGCGAATTCCATACCGTTGAAAACGACCGAATGTGAACATTCTACTTTTTTTTTTCTGCTCTTTTGTTTTTTTAGGCAAAAATGTGAACTTTCAACATCAAATCGAATCTGGAAAGGCCAAACACCTTTTGACAAAGCTCCGATTCTCTTCCCCACTTTGCTCCGATTCGTTCAATTCTGAGCTGATTGAGTTTGTTCCTTCTCGTATTCACCGTAAATTCCCACTTTTGCGATTCGCGTTTTTCATCATTCATGGCTGGAAATTGTTCGAGGATTCGAATTCTTCTGCTTCTTATACTTTCTCCAACTATATATAGGGGTTGAAGACCAACGCCTTCAATTCGCGCTGCGATCGGTTTATTCAAGAGCCTGCAAATTATCCGTACGTTTTCTCTCGCTTTTTATTTTATTTTTTATTGTTCACTGTCTCTTTTCAGCATTCTAGTTTTGCATCTCTGTTTCTCTCCTTAGTTATGTGTGTTGTTTTTAATTTTGCTTATGCATGATGAGCAGCTCATAATTTGCCGTGTACATTATCATGGACCATATTCGGCTGTGTGTCTATGTTAAGTCAATCAGTGAAGAAGAATATGAGAATTGGCTTGACTGAAGTTGAACAGTTTTAGTTCACAAAGAAAAATGCACTCTTGAACTCCTTTACATCGAAGAGAAAACTTCCTTAACCTATCTGTAGTTGGCAGAATTTGTGTGGTGCGTATTTATTGTTGATACATAGTCTTACAAGATTTGAATTGGACTGATCACCCCAATCTGGCTTCTGATGAGTTCACTACATTCTTGGCTTTCAAATTCCAGAATGACCAGGAGATGTTTTCTCTGATCAAATTCTGAGCTATGATTTAATCATTGTCACATTCAATTTCTTGATTTATAATTCTCCTGTTACTACTGTACTAACTGTAATATTTTTGGTGGGTATAGGGGCTTCATTTTGATCAGCGCCCCCTGACTTGCAACTTCTTGGTGGCATACCATGGGCAATGTAAGTGCACCCAGTTGATTTGTATTATTTGCCTCCCCCCCCCCCCCTCCTGTTTTGTGCTGAATTTGGTGCCAAAAGTATAGACGTAAAATTTTTGGTTGTCTGAAGCTGTTACATTAGTGTGTTGCATATATGTAGCTATACAAGATTACTCTTCTCATATAATCTCTTTTCTGAATGCAGGAATCTTGCCAAAATAATGGCCAAAATGATCCTGGTATGCTTTTTAAAAAAATTGTAATCAATCTTGTTATGCTAACATAAAAATAGAACACAGTAATCTAGTAGGCCAAAACACCAGTTAAATGTTACTAAGTTTCCCTCAATTATATTTTTGGTGTACCTAATTTTTACTATGCCCATAAGTTTATCCTGCCCATACTTTAACAGGGTATGCATATAGTAACTAATGATATTGGTATTGATGTGTCTATAATGTGATCCCTCATAAATATATGATAATTACTGATAAAAAAGAAGCCAGCTTAATTTTGTCAGAAGTTTCAACCACTAAACAAGAAGTTTGTATGTAATATGGCAAGATTTTTGGGTTTAAGTACTGAAACCAGCACAAACTTTTTACAGTTACACATTTGGAATGTTTTTACATGCGCTCTGCTGCAGAACAGCGCATCTACTTTTTCATATAGTTGAAATTATGATACACCTCCAATATAGAAGATGTTATCTTATATCCTAATGCTCGAGACTTAGTTCATTGCTGTTGATAATGATCTTATGAGTTTAGTGATACTTATCTTAAAGTTCATTGATGCTATATCTATATTCTGCTTTAGTAGCTTCTGAATATTCCTTAACATTTGTGATTGAAAAGAATTGGAAGAACTGGCTTAGTTATTTTCTGTCAATTTTCAGTTGCAGCGATACGTGATGGGAAAGAAGTTCTATTACAGGTGAGTAGGTGACTCAATTATGTCATTATCTTTTCTTTTTCTTTTTCTTTTTTTGTATAAATCATAGGAAAAGGTTTTATGGTCAGAGGAAGAGTGTGTTTGGTTGAGCTTGTAAGCTCCTTGAAAGTGTTAGGTAACCAATTTTTAAAAGATAAAAGATCTTTGTTTTCCTCTGAAAATAAGATGTTAAGCAAGGGAATCCTCAATTTTTATTTTTATTTTTAAAAAATCTTATTTTGAAAGACCCCTTCAGTAGTAGTCATTTTAATTAAAACTGCCATTGCTAACATTTAAATGCTCAATCATCCTAATAATTAAACAACTTATTTTAAAAGTGAGTTTCAACATCTTATAGGCTGTAAAAGCATCTTGTTAGAGCTTATAAGGTCTTTCAAATTAGCATATCCAAACACCGTCAAAGTATATTTTAATCAGATAATCTATATGGTGATAATTTTCTTTGCAGGCCTTCAATTGGGAGTCTCACAAACATGATTGGTGGAGGACCTTAGAGCGGAAGGTTCCTGATATAGCAAAATCTGGTTTTACATCAGCTTGGTTGCCTCCACCAACTCATTCCTTTGCACCAGAAGGTTGATATAGAAGTAAATTGATGATTCAATTTTATGCTATTTTGAATGACTATGCTGTCTTATTTTCTTATTATTTCTGTTCATTTTACCTAATTTGTTCTCTTGACCGACAGGTTATCTACCCCAGAACCTTTACTCCCTTAACTCTTCATATGGTTCTGAGCAACTGCTCAAAGCTTTACTGAACAAGATGAAAACTTACAAAGTTAGAGCAATGGCTGATATTGTTATAAATCATCGCACTGGGACCACGAAAGGGCATGGTGGAATGTACAACCGCTATGATGGAATCCCATTATCATGGGATGAGCGAGCTGTTACTGCGTGCACTGGAGGAAAGGTGATTGGTCTGATCACAATGCTTAACTAACAAGATTTATTAGATTTATTCTGAAGTATGGTTGATTTTTGCATGTGCTACCTGAGTTTCACAACAGCTTCCAATAAATTTTAGTGACCTGTCCATTTATTAGAGAAATGTTGGTCTGTTGGGCATACTGGAATTTTCGTTGCAGGATCCTTTAGACAGTTGAACAAGAACTAATTAGCTGTGGTACTTGATTGCTTAGTTTGCTAAAGTGGGCAAGGCATCACTCATTAATATCTTAGTATGAAATTATAAATTTTCATTTAAGTGGAAACTTATTATCGATCCTTCAATATAATTTACTCTCGTTTTTATGCTACTTCATGTTTATAATTTATAATTCAGCAGTATATTTACATTCCTCTGTGTTGATTGACCATTAGGGGAACAAAAGTACAGGGGACAATTTTAATGGGGTCCCAAATATTGATCATACGCAAGATTTTGTAAGGAAAGACATTAAGGACTGGCTTCGATGGCTAAGGAATACTGTTGGGTTCCAGGATTTTCGCTTTGATTTTGCTAGAGGGTATGCACTACATTCAGGTTCTCAACAATTTCAGACCACATATATTTATATGTGAGTTCCTCTAAGTGTATCTATTTCTTTTACCTGTCTAGTTATTCTCCAAAATATGTGAAAGAATATATTGAGTGTGCGAAGCCAATCTTTTCTGTTGGGGAATATTGGGATTCTTGCAACTACAAAGGCACCTACTTGGAGTACAATCAAGGTATAAATTTCTGCAAAAATACTTGAGCAACATGTTTTAAATTCTCTATACTAGATTTTATTATTGTGCATGTTCTGATGCAGAGCTCCAGTTCCTTCTCTCTCTCTCTCTCTCTCTCTCTCTCTCTCTCTCTTTTAAGTGTGTGCTGCATATTAGTTCATGCGTTTTAAGTTTGATTGTTGAATTTTTCCAGTTATCAGCTTTCTTGCTACAAATTTCTTTTTCAACACTATTTCTTCCATACTTCTTGCACATTTTCTGGGTTTCTAGGAGTGATTAGCCTAGCATTTTCTGAAAATGATTCTAATTCTTTGATGATTTTGAAGGCCAACTCTTTTTTGTTCACCTCAATTCATTTGCAGATAGTCACAGGCAAAGGATCATTAACTGGATTGATGGCACAGGACAACAATCAGCTGCATTTGACTTCACAACGAAGGGGATTCTGCAGGTATGTAATTATGAATCCATTTCCGTGCTAACTGCTAATTAGGTGCCAAATTATGATTTGAACTCTTACCATTGTGTAACTGACCACTGAATTGATTCCCTTAAGAGTTTTTCACCTTTCTATATCATTGCTATTGTATTGCTTACAGCAAGCTGTTAAAGGAGAACTCTGGCGTTTGCGTGATTCTCAAGGGAAGCCTCCAGGTCTCGTTGGGTGGTGGCCTTCAAGGGCTGTCACATTTCTGGATAACCATGACACTGGTTCGACTCAGGTGATAGTTATTCTCCAAGTGCTTCCAGTGATGGGTGTGAAAAGGCTGTCGAAAATGATTCTATGAGATGCTCAGTTAGAAAACATCCCATGATGCCAGATAACTTTGTTGCCATTATTTCATTTTACACTCATCTTTGGGGCCAATACTGGGGATTGACCAAAGAGATTCCATTTGAATTTTTCTTGTTTGCAAGAGAAACTTTCCATTGATCCACAGACCACCATTTCAAGCATAGAATTTCACTAATCATTGTTTAAGGTTAATTACTCTTTGATAAATGATTTTTTTTTTTGGCAGGCGCATTGGCCATTTCCATCAAATAATATTATGGAGGTACTGTTCATATTTTCATCTTGAATCTTGATAAGTTTATCTACTGTCCATAGATTCATCTTGATTAGTATTTCTAGTAATCCTTTGTTTATTTGGTTTTTATACCTGCAAATCTTATCATTTCATGCTCATTCATATTTTCTTTGGACCTCTTCACCATGCTACCTTTGCTTTGCTTTTCATGGTGTTGGAAACCAATTAACTACATCATCAAGCGAAGCATACTGCTCAATAAACTGCAATAAATTTCATAGTTGGTTCAAAAGCAATTTTAGAAGAGGAATCTTGGCATGTCAAAAGATTAGTCTATAAAGTTATTCCTTCTGATAAATTTACGTGATTAAATTTACTTAAGGACATCATTATTTGGTGAAAATTTCCTCCAGTTTTTATATACCTGTAGTTACTTGTATATTAGACCGAATGACTGCTTTAACAAAGCTCAACAATTGAAATTTAGGTGGTTGTGTCGATACATCGTTTCTGGAAGATACAAACATGAACAAACTGTATGGGTTTGTAATATCTACTTCCATGAGCAGGATCTTGGTATTTCTACTCTATTCGTCAGAGAAATGGACTGCATGCTTAAAGCCCTTCAAGATTTTGCTGATAATATGGATGCATTCTTTTTCTTGTTTCGTTTTGTGCTTTGGGAAAGCTTGTTATGTTTTAATAAATGGTACGATATACAGGGCTACGCGTACATACTCACACATCCCGGGATACCTTCAGTATTCTACGACCATTTCTACGACTGGGGCAGTTCAATCCACGACCAGATTGTGAAGCTGGTACACTATATATAATGCTATTTCCACTGGTCTAGCTATTTGAAACATCTTATAAACTCACATAGCTTAATTTGCAGATTGATATTAGGCGAAATCAAGGAATAACCAGTCGGTCACCGATTAATATCCTAGAAGCACAGCCAAATCTGTATGCAGCAAATATTGGGGATAAAGTAGCCATGAAGATTGGAGATGGATCTTGGTGTCCCTCCGCAAAGGAATGGACATTGGCAACTAGTGGTCACAGATATGCTGTCTGGAAGAAGTAGCTACCCGGTTCTTCGTCTGGTGCTACGCCAGTACGCCGTAAGCTATAGGAACGGGCAAGGTACGAGTCGTCATTGCCCTTTTTATTATTCTCTTGCATGGAGGGATGGGGCTTAAAAGGGGTAGAAGCTAGCTATGTTTGAATAAGGCCCTCATTGGCCATGTAATTGATGATGGAAAATATAGAATAAGATTGTATTATATAACATACTGAAGCTATAGGCTTCCTACAGTTTATGAGGTTATAAAAAATAAAAATACGTATTGCAGCTTTCCTATCTTTGATCTGTAGTTGGTATTTATCCCTTTTGCCCAATTATGTTGCTGTGATTGAAATTTTGAAATATGATATCGTGTAGGGCTTTCTTTTTTTTTTTTTTCCAGTTTTTAGCAAGTGATAAGATTATTCTTAGCACTTTGTTAAGCTCGAAGCAAGTTTTTCACACGTAGCGGCTCACGATTACGAAATCCTCCATCTCACTTTTTTCTATCCCATTTTGATTTTTATTCGATTTTCATCAATTTTTTTCTTCAATTTCAATTTATTATGACTTAGTTTAATTCTATAATTATTATTTACGGTTCATTCCACCCAATTAGAATTTATATTTATTTTTTATTTTTTAGTTAATATAATTGATTAATATGGTTGATTATTCCAAAATAGGGTATATAACTTTTAAATTTTTTAATTTTTAGTAATAAATGTTGATTATAATTTGTAATACTATAATAAAATTTATTTTTATAATAAATATTTTTAAAATATTAAATTACATAATGCGACACAATAGTGAAACATGAAAAGTGGACTAGATCGAGGATTTTATCCCAAAGTTTTCCGTCGTTAAAACTCGTGTTTTATTCGTGCGTAGCACAATTAATGGTTGAACTGCTGACGGATCACTTGCTTCTTTTTAAATATTTTCTTATATTTAAATTTTAATTTGGAAAGTTAGAAATATAGCTTATAACTTTTGCATTTACAATCTAAAAAAAAATCATGCATTTCGATTTTTTTAAATTTTATAATAAATTGTTCATTGAATTTAAATTATAATTTGGAGTATCTTTTTGTTGAGAATTTATATGAATTTCAATTTTTTTTTACAAAATGATTTTTTACTTTTTTAGATTAATAGTTTTCATTTTCTTGTATTATATTGCTCAATAATCAATAGTTTGAATATGAAATATGAATCCATAAAATTCCATAAATATATATAATTTAAAAAAACACGATTTAATCGTGGAGTGCACGGTTTCGAATATCGCTAATCGCAACTTGGTTACCATTTGGGAGTTTCGGTTTGTACAACAAAATTCACTCTTCATACCATAAATTAAAATAATTCAAAATTATTTAATTATAAATTTAC
This sequence comes from Perilla frutescens, assembly GCA_026008535.1. NCBI lineage: Eukaryota > Viridiplantae > Streptophyta > Magnoliopsida > Lamiales > Lamiaceae > Perilla > Perilla frutescens. Next base: position 62,052,569 of record BRKX01000009.1, read on the forward strand.
TTAAATATTCTTATAAAAAAATTGAAAATAAAAAATAAAAAAAGAGAAGCAAGAGACTAAGAAAACGGTTCTTCCTCTCCTCTCCGGTGGATTCATAGTCATTCTTCGTGACTGCCCTCTCCACCACCGTCGCCGCTTCCCCCAAAAGCTTCGATAAATTCAATTCGAATGGGAAGGGGCTGACTTCAGTTTTGTTTTTTTTTCATTTATTCAGATTTTCTAGATTCAATGATTTCTAGTGAGATTTTCAAATTCAATTTTTTTTTTCCCGAGATTTTCGGGAAGCCTGACTGTTTTCGATGGTGCATGGGCGGGCATTCACCGGAGTCACAAGAGAAGAAGGTGACATAATCATTCCGTCTTCTCTTCTATTCTTAATGTGAAGAGTAAAATGTAGTGTAAAAAATATATATGTTGTGCAGTTGAAATTTTATAGTGCAAGTAGTAATTCCATCACGATTTTAGGTACCTACCTACCCATAAGAGTAGAAATTAAAAGTAATAAAAATATAGAGAAAAGAGTCACATGGAAGAGTGGAGGAAAGAGAAGTTAGGGCTATCACCATCATAACATTCGTCGTCGTTCTCATCATTTATGTCTTGAAAATCTACTTAATACTCACTCCCCACACCACCACCACCACCACCACCCTCTCTCTCTCTCTCTCTCTCTCTCTCTCTCTCTCTCTCTCTCTCTCTCTCTCTCTCTCTCTCAAGTCTCAACCAAAATCTCTACGATTAAAATTTAAAAGTTTCAAATCTTTATCATCATTAGGCATCCATTCTCTCACGTGACTCACACACTGTTGTAGAGGATCCATCCTCTAAATCATTACTCTCTCTCTCTCTCTCTCTCTCCTTTTTGTAGGGTTCTGTGGAAGTAACTAGAAGTATAGGCCTATCACAATTAAGTTAGTTAATCTTGCAATATTAGCATTGAAGTAATATTAATAAGACATGCATGGTTAGTAGTGACAAGCATGTGATCAGGATGAATTTAATAGGCATGCATGGATAAAGTGTATATTTATATTATTATATATCGATCAGATATATATATAGTGCTATACATATAATGCATTTGATTTCATTTGCATGGTTATGGGGGCCAATGGCCAAGACAACATAAATTGAATAATTAAGGTCGATTGCAAGTTAAGATCGTAAAATTGTTGAGAAAAATAATATATGAAACTTTAATTTGTCAACCAACATTAATTTTTGTGGCTCAAGCTAGTTTCCACTTATATATATATATATATATATATATATATATATTTCGAATAATCGACATCTAGCTAGCTAGGTCAAAATTGACCTTAAAGTAGCAACTTTAATCTGAGCACCTTTATCTCTAGATTTGTCTAGTTTGCCACTTCTCTTTGATGTTTAGCACTATAGTATCAAATTTTGAATTCAAATAATTATTAATTTGGTGAAAATTAAAAGATTTCGTTCATATACATACGTGTGTGAGTAGTGTTATTGCCCCCCCCAAAAAAAAGCAGGGAAATTTGTTATTAATGTTTTATTTTGCACTAATAATCGCAATAGATATTACATTTTATGGTTTTTAGGGGTATTGCGTATTTCTGATGATTAATATAGCATTAATCCAAAAAATTGATCCATGTGAATATTATAGATAGATAGAAAGATAGATAGATAGATAGATAGATAGATAGATAGATATAATTAATCCAAAAATTAAAATAAATCAAAGTATATATTAAATAATAAAATGAAAATGAGCCATATTATTTCTATATAAATATAGAAAGTTTTAGCAACACAAAAATTTGTGTGAGACCGTCATATGAGTCAAAATCTATAAAACGGGTCAATTATATCAATTATATATATGTATCCAACCTCATATATATTTGGATGCACATTTGTAATTATGTTGATGTTTGATTGTATTTTGATTCAAATCTCGACCTGTCTCACAGACTCACACAAGAGTACTCTCATAATCACATGGCAAAATGAAACTATCATTTTTTTTCCTAGATAGATGAGGCGAATAAAGAACCAAAATAGGAAACTAAATAAATGAAATTAATCCACCATTATTTGCAGTTAGTATTTATAATTAGAGTTGTAAATGACAGAACCACTCACGAACTATTCAAAGTTCGACTCGCAAAAAGCTTTACCGAAATTCGTTCGTTTTCTAATCGAGCCGAGTTCGAACAGAGTAGTATTCAGATCGGCAAGCTCGTGAATATGTTCGAGCTCGAGCTTAATCGAACATGTTAATTTGTTCATGAATATTATAAATATTTTAAACGTGTAAATTAAATAAGCTATTTTTTTTCAAGCTCGAGCTCCAATATATAAACTAAACGAGCTTTTTTTCAAACATTCAAGCTCAGACTCATTTAGTAATTTTTCAAACATTTCACAAGTCGAACTTAAACCGAATTCGAACATGACAAATATTTATTGAGTCGAGCTTAAACAAGAGGAAAAAAGCTCGAATCGAGCTCTATCCGAGCTCAAGCTTAAATATTCCTTAACGAGTTGAGCTCAAGTATCACGGTGTTCGGCTCGATTCAATTAGTTTACAACCCTATTTATAATTAAGGCTATTGATGAGATCATTGATTCCATGTGCGCGCTAAAAGCATTGGGTGCAAGAATATGTTCCTTTTAAGGCGATAAATAACGCATTAATATGAAAGCATCTAATTAATAATTAGTAGCTAACAATGATTAAAAAGCGTCTAATTACATTAATTTAGCATAATATTTCCAGACAAGTGCATGAACCATATTATAATCCAAATTAAAATCTTATTATGTATGTTCAATTTGACTTAATTTTATTTATGTGGGATGAAAAAGTAAGCATGCGCTCGCTGCAAGATATCATTAATTAACTCGGTAAACTCATGCAAAAAGTTTCAATTAATTATGCTTACAACAATGACTTAAAAGCAAAAGCCAATCTTTATATAAAAGTCAAATTCTCCTCTATTTCAGACGGAAATTTATGATATTTTTCAACGTCATAAGTGATACTTTTTTAATAAATAAAATATAGTAATAATTACAAAAATTTCATCATATTATTTTTAAATGTAAAATATTTTTCGAATAAATTTCACTTTTGGTCCCATCAGAGTATGGTCAAAACACTTTTAGTCCCAAAAGTTACTTTTGGTCCCAAATTATATTTTTTCGATAATTCTGGTCTCGTAAGGTATTTTTCCGACAATTTTAGTCACATAACATATTTTTCGGACAATTTTAGTCCCAAAGTATCTTAAATGGCAGTTAATTTTCTCCGTTAGTTCCGGACTAAAATTGTCGAAAAAATACCTTATGGGATTAAAATTGTCGAAAAATATCATTTGGGAACCAAAAAAGTAACTTTTGGGACTAAAAGTGTTTTAATCCTATTTTAATTGGACCAAAAGTGAAATTTACTCATATTTTTCAGTAAAACTAACGTAATATTTTCAGTATTAGAAATTATATTTTTCCATAAGATATATAACAACAACTAGCTCAGAGTACTCCTAAAGGCCAAATATATTTTCAAAGAGTATATGCGTGTTCTAATACTTTTCGGTTGAGATAATTTTTAAAATTAAATGACTGGGTTTTGGAGATCATGTAATAGTGAAAAATAAAATGTAAATTTGTGTTAGCATTAGTGATAATTTAATTTTCATAATTAGGAGTGATACTTTTTTTCCTTTGATACACGACTTATGTACATCCGATATAAAGTAACCACTTCTTTAAATATATACTTTCTCGAACCCCAATTATATAGTTAGTTGTACGTAGATTAAAAATATTTATGAAAACAAGAAATTAAAGCTAAACTTTCAATAATACCATTATTTGTATATTATTATGAAAAATTAATGCTACTTATAGTAATGAGACTATATAATTGGGACACTCCAAAATAGTAATAGAGACTATATAATCGAGAAGGAGGGAGTATATATATTTTGTATATAGCTTGCAATGTCTGAATGAAGGAACTGATCATGAGTTCAGCCACTCGTACAATTGAACTTAATTAATTAATTAATTTACTCAATGTTCATTGGGTAATAACTCAAATTATTCGACCATTTATCACCAAAAAAAACTTAATGGCTTCAAATGGTGAAATGATGATGGCAACCATAAATTTATTATTTATTGGTAGAGATAGTTATGTTTATGATTTTATGAGTCCCCCAATGATATATTGTCTGATAGCTCTATGACAGAAAACTCAGCAATGCCAACTGGTGCATAACAATAACAACACATACATGAGAGAGAGAGAGAGAGAGAGAGTTAATGAGGGGGTAATTAAGGAGGAACAACTCTAGGTAATTACATTATAGTATTATACTGTTAGATTAATTATTTTACCAATAAATGTCAATCACTGTCCATTGCCATATATTTACATCTTTATATATTATTATGGCCTAGATGGACTGCAGTTCAGGACCATATAGACCTCTTTTCTAGAATTATAATTGACTTGACTAGTAAAGGAAGCATATATATATATATACATACAAGATCATTAAAAAATAAAATATTGTGTGATACATTTTACGGGATTAAATTCAAAAGACGGGTCAACATTTAGTTCAAAACATAATCAAATAGTAATAAAATTATAAATGTGTTATGAATTAATAGATATTTTACTCCGGATCTCGACCCGTATTACAAACTTTAATTGATTCGCGGTCTCACATAAATTTGTCTCTTTAAAATAATTTGCATTCTCTCAATATTAGTTATATACAACTCATGAGTTTAATTTTAAAAAGATAAAGCAATCCTAACTTTTTTTTTTTTAAAAAAAAGGATATTGTTTGGACAAGTATATAGATTTTGTAATCGATCTTTTTATTATACAGGTGATATCTCACCATCACTATATTATTCTATCTATTCGGTCAATTTCGGTCTGAAAATATTAAGATCGAATAAACTAAAAGGAAGAATGACTGAGACTGAATTGAGGGTTGGAATCGAACCAAATAAACCGACCAAATTCAGTTCAGTTAGGATTCGGTTCTAGGTTTTTTCTATATATTTTTTTAATTTTATTGTAAAATATTAATTTCAAACTTCGATAAAAATATCCTCAAATCGAAAAATTGAGAATCCTCATAAAATATGAGATTTATCTAAAAGAAAATGATGTATTTATTGCAATGATAAGCGAAGGTCTAATACTCTTTTATGAGAAAAGTTTAACCGTTGTACAAAATTAATGTGGGTCAAAAACAAATGCAAGTGTTATTCTTTTCTATATATAAAAGGATACTAGGTCTTTAGGACCATTGAATCAACTACTAATCACTTCATTCGAAATTTCATATTTTTGGGGATTCTTAATTTGCAAAAATTTAAAATATTACACACACACACACACGACATATACATATATTGGTGTTTGGTCTATTTGATCGATTTTTTTCGCACCAACCAAGAATCGAAGTTTTAAAATTAAAAAGATCGAACCTAACCGAAATATTGATAAAACCGGACCTAATAGATCATGATGTTGTCAGTTCGGTTCGGGCTCGATTCTCGATTTTTCCGGCTTGTTACTTGCCCCTGGAGAGAGAGAGAGAGAGAGAGAGAGAGAGAGAGTAAATCAAGTACGCTATGTTACTAATGTATATTTAGGAGTCATAAAAATTAAAACGTACATTTAGGAATGTTTTTGAATGATATTATTCAATATGAATGTCTCGGTTCAAAAATTAGCATAAGTCCTTTTTTTAGGGTTATTAGCATATAATACCCTGCATGCATAGAATTGCCACTTTGCACTCTAAAAATAAAATTAGAGGAAATTGCATCCTTGAAAATTGAAATAGAGTACGTAGTTATTACATTTTGTAGCCCTTAGGCATTTTAAAAAAAAATCACCAAAATATCATCAAAAAAGTATTTATAATAAGAATATTTATCCCTTAATTTTATTTATTAATTTATTTTATAATGTTGTTTTCTCCATGTCCTATTTTCCTCTTCTTCTTTTTTTGACATTCATGATCTTTTTTTTCCATAAATTTCATCTTCACTCTTATTATTATTATTATTATTATTATTATTATTATTATTATTATTATTATTATTATTATTATTATTATTATTATTATTATTATTATTATTATTATTATTATTTAGCGCAGCAACAACAATCATAATAATAATAATTTTAGCCAATTACCCTCCTTTTTACTAGCTTATTACTGAACAAATGGGATTAAAAGCCAACAATTTTAATGTAGGAATTATCAAAACTGTAGTTAATTACGTTATTATGTATAGCTTTAAGGGGCTGTTTGGCTAAATCTTCTGGCTTCAGCAAAATTAACAAGTGCAATAAATATTTCTAATCCCATATTGGCTACATATTAAAATTTGTAATTAGCTGGAAGTACTGAATTAATATATATATATATATATATATATATATAGCTGGATTTTACGAACAGACCTAGTAAAAGTGTTGCAATTAAGAAGATTAATTAATTAATCCACTATATATATAGTACTTACCTATGCAATAAGCATAACAATAATTAGTATATATATAGACATGACATGATCAAATAAAATAAAATGCGACACAAAATTAAACATTCACTCAAAAAATTTGAATATAATGTAGAGAGCTACTGATCATTAAAGAAATTAAGGTGTGAATTAATGTGTATAGTTGGCGGGCAGTTCTCAAGCAATAAATATGCAGAGAGCTACTGCATGAAATATGAATTAATGGAGTTTTCAAATAAAACAAGAACACTGTGATAAAGCCAAAGTTTTATTAATATTTGTGGGTTTGCAGTTGAAGTTTCAAGCTGGAGCAGTAGTTGACTGTTATAAATACTAATACTACTACTGCATGAAAACAGATCAAGAAATTAAGAGAGAGAGAGAGAGAGAGAGAGAGAGAGAGAGAGAGAGAGAGAGAGAGAGAGAGAGAGAGAGGCATAGGGTACTAAAAACAGTGGCCAGCTGCGAGGGTTGTGGGAATCATGAGTGCGACATATCACTCGACAAAAAGGGTTGAAGGAATTTTTCTTATTTTCTTTTATAAAAAAAAAAATACAGTAGGTTCTTGGAAAAGGGAATGAAATGAGAGGAACACTATTACACTAATGATAATTACAAGCAAGGATTTTTAGTAATTAATGCAGTTTGATCCTTGTTCTTAATTTAAATTTTCTTTGTGCCATTTAGGAAATTAAATTAATTTGGATGGTGAGTGGTAGATATTCAATTACTTATATTAGAGTCGCATCGGAAATTGAACACGTTCCTCCTGTAAAAATTACTGCCTCCGTTTCAAAATATATGCAATTTAAAGTTTTTAGTTTATTTTAAAATATTTGTAGTTTAACATATTTTCAAACAGTCTTTTTCAATTTTAATCATGCATTTATTAGGGAAATATATTTCAATATGATTTAATATGGGTTGAAAAAATAGTGAGTATATTTATCAAAATTGTTATATAATAATAAATCAACATATATTTTTTAAGCGGGTGGAGTTTTTATTCTTATTAGAATGTGTAATCCTCAAATACCGGATTCCTACTATTTTCAATATCCAACATTGCAACTTATATTAATACCATTTTCAATATCCAATACCATATTAATACTATTTTCAATACCCAATTTTTAATTTATTTGTTCTATAACGGGAGAAACTCGCAGCCACAATTTGCGAATGCACTCTTAATATATACAAGCACTCGTAACTTTTCTTTTACAAGCCGACTAAATACACACACACACACACACAAGTTTTTATTTGTACCATTAAAATTACTCTTTGCACCATTGTAACACAATTTTTTGTATTTAATTTAGTAAAACACGAAACGTGTACAATTTCAGATGATTTTCGGATCAAAATATATTTATATGGATCCAATCTCTATTTTTCATCTGATTCTTCTCTTCAAAACTTGGTTGTCAAATGGTATTTGAAATCTTCAGAGTAAATTTGTCTCTTTGATATTCTCAGACTTGTTTGAACTTTGTCTTTAAATTTTTCGGGAAAGATTTGTATCCTCGATCTTCTTTGACTTGGTATTTGGACTTGATAACGTCAATTCGAAGGGTCGACCCCTTGTTTCCGGATCAAATGCCAACTTTGGGTTGAATTTGATGAAGAACACATTTGACTGCCTTGCTTATGGATCAAATGCCGTCTTCGGGATAAATTTGATGAAGAACGCCTTGAATATTTGAGAAAATTTCACTTATGGAATTTCTTCTCAAATTCTTGAACTCTTCAAATGACTTCTGATGTGATTTATTTAAATATTTTATTTAATTTTGGATTTGATATGATTCCAAAACTAAATAAATATAAAAAAATCAATTAAAATATTATATACAATATTTGATTTTTCGCCATCTACAACTGCAAAAGTAAAAAAAATAAAATAATAATTTTGAAGTTACTTAAATACCCTTTACTTAAAAAAGAAAAAAAAAAATCAAGTGTAGTTCAAAAATGAAATTTCGAACTCGAACATACACCATGTATTCGAAAATCTATTTTCGAACGGACTCCATGAATTTTTTTTAAGTACCGTTCGAACACACGATTTTGAACATATTCATCATATTCGAACACAAGACTTCAAACAAATTCAGAATGTTCGAACACACGACTTCGAACGGAACGCGATTTTTTTTATTAGTAAGGGTTTTTAGGTAAATTTATAACTAATAATTAAAATAAAAAATAATTTATAATGTAAAAAAAATGATAGTGCAAATAAAAACTTTGGTGTGTGTGTGTGTGTATTGATTATCCTAGGATGCTGCCACCTTTTCAAGGTTGGTGGGGGGAATTGAAGCCTTGGTGCCCCAAAAAGTAAGGAGCATTCAAAAAAGAAACGAATAGTCGTATTTGGAATTGATGCAGTGATTGCAGTAACATAAGATATAATCTCGAAGGTCTCGAGTTCAAATTTTACCAATTTTTGTAAGTTTGAGGGATAAATTATAATTTAATTTTCATCGTTTGAAGATTTTAATAAAAATAATGAACATTTTAAAAATAATAATTTAATTCTTAACGTTTGGATATTCTAATTGAAATAATCCAACGTTTAATATTAACAATTTAATTCTCAACATTTGAAAATTTTAACAAAAATGACCCACATAACGGACTAACATTTTTGCCGAAAAAATGACCAAAATAGTTTTTTAGCTTAAAATATTGAATCATTTCTGTTAAAATTTTCAAATATTGAGAATTAAATTGTTAATATTAAACGTTGGATTATTTCAGTTAGAATATCCATACGTTGAGAATTAAGTTATTATTAAAACGTGAAATTATTTTTGTTAAAACCTTAAAACGTAGATAATTAAATTGTAATTTGTCCAAGTCTGAGAAACTAAGTGATCCCCTCCAAGACATCGAATATCAAATGAAAATACAGATTTACATAAATATATTTTCTTATGAAGTCGTGCATAGCTAAATTTTATGAAGTATATATATGTTTCGAATTATTTGAGATGTAATTTTATAAAATCATTGTCTCATTAAAATCATATCTCTAATTGCTTAATCGATTCATTACTTCGTCCACTTTCATAGTTGACCACGCTTTTTTTTTTCTTTTTTCATAATTACGATAATTATAATTATCTTTATTCGAAAATAAAATAAAATGAAAACATATTTACTATTATCCTGACATGTTATTAAATTTGATTTGGGACTGCGCAACGGATTGGCAGATGGATTAATTAAATAATCACTCTTGTTGAGTTAAAAAAAAATGAAAATAAAATTAAAAAATTATTACTTTTACGCTTTAATTTCTGCCAACATTTTCTTGGGTTGATAATTTTTTCCAGCAGAAATCATTGCCAAGAATAATATGACAGGCGACTGATTACCACATTTGTTTGACATCAATGAAATAAGTTGTCATATCTTTATCTCTTCAAAATGTAATAATATATAAGCTTGAAAATTTGCAGCCCAATTTGGATTAAGCAACCCTTGGGTGGCCCTGCTCTATATACACATACACACACACACACATATATATAGAGAGAGAGAGACCCTATTTTCAATTTTGACACCAATATCTTAGAAACTTTGCATTAATAAAGATACTATCTTTCAATTTATAGTAAATTCCACGCTCTCAAAGTTTTCAGGCGATCGGAACTCCGACATGAATTTCTTTCCACGTGTGCATATTAGTGTGACGTGTATCATACACCTATGCCGAGAAAAATAGGTTAGTTGCAATTTTAATTCACTACAAAAGAATCACGACTTTCGCAATTTCAACACGATTTTTTGAAAAATGTATTGCGATAATGACTTCATATTTCTAATTGTATGATTTTGACACCCAAATTTTTTCTAGAAATTCAAAATCCAACGTGGAAATCTATTTTCCTGTGTGTACAAATATTCAGACTATTGAAACGACGTCGTTTCAATAGAATTCCCGATTTTTTTTCCCAAATAAAACAGTGTATCTATTGAATGGCTTCCTTGAATGATATTTGCTATCCATTTCTCTTCCCAAACAAGAAATCATATCATCTTTCTATTTATTTTCTTTATGACTCATCCTATTTTTTCAGCATAAACCCATTTTTTTAAGTGAGAAACGAGGAGAATGAGAACGGTCTGTTTTTTTTTATATAAAAATTGTATTAAATCGTAAATACACTCTTTTTAAAATTAAAAATAAAACAATGTGAGAGTTTTACATAAAAATATATTTTATCCATTCATCTAATTAATCATCGGAAAATGATTCTTAATTAGTTAACACACCCGGACTTGATTTATTACATTTGATCCATCGACGGTCTGACATTCTAAATTGAGGGGGTTTTTTTATAAAATTTGGATTTATAAATCACAAATATATACTATAAAATTAAAAAAGTGAAAATTTTACATAAAAATATCTTATATATCCATCTATCTAATCAATTTAAATCATTTACATAAATATTCTTAATCAGTTAACATAATCGGACTTGATTTATTACATTTGATCCATTCTCTCTATATATACACGATATACACACGGCGCGTGTGTCCTCTATTTTCATTTATTATATTTATATATGAAATTCTAGCATAATAATTAATTTTATTGAAAAGAAAAAAGGAAATATACAGACATATAATGCCCTAATGGCCGGCATCAAAACTATTAGTCCCACAGAGCAAAAGCAGTCTGGACCAAGGAGAAATTCAATGATTAAATATACAGAAAAATGTAATTAATAATATTATATGTTCACTTTAAATATAAGAAAAATGTAAATAATATTTTCTAGTGCCCACCTACAAATAAAACTGTCTCAAGACTACGACTAAAACTACACGTTCCAATAATACGATTACAAGTTTAAAAAAATAAATATTTTAAAAATAATACAAAATTTAGAAAATTGTCACGACAGCAAAAAAAAAAAAAAAAAAAAAACGCATATTTAATAAAAACGTTAAAATTGTCTTTTTGTATAACAAAATTATTCAAAAAAATTATGTATATTCTCTTTTCTGACAATTATGGCTCACGCATAGTTACATATTTGATGGAAGATGTATTTTTGATAAATTTTATCATGACTAAGAGATTCTTAAACTATTTATTAAATAAGAATTTTTAAAATTATCTAGAAAACACAATAAATAATACGAAATTTACCATTTATTTTGAATAAAAAAAGAGTTTGCGATGAAATAAAATGGATGATATGAGAGTTGGATTTTGGTGAGCGACAAAATCGAAACCCTTTTTTAGTTCCTTTTTGTCCAATTTTGATGCGTTGTGTGTGAGTTTGGTTGTGGTAAGTTCAAAGTTGTACCTTCATAAAAAAGGAGGGCTTTTTTGACATAAAAAGGGTTTTAATTTTTTATCACAAATGAGGACTATTTTTGGGGCCAACAATTTTAATTATCATCATCATTCCTTGACCCCATTCTAGTTCTAGTTTCCAACCAAACATGCCCTTCTTGAAATGATCAACTATATACCCAATTTAATCTCTTTTAATCTCTCTCTCTCTCTCTCTCTCTATATATATATATATATATTTATTTATTGTTTTTCTCAATTTCAATTTCTTGTTATTTATTAGTTCATTCTACCCAATTAAGATGTATTATAAGTTTTCTAATATTTAATTTTCAAAATTTAGTTATTAATTGATTGTTTGAAAAATTAAATAGTAAAAAAATATAATAAATTTTAATTAATTGGGTGAGATGAACTTACATAATAAAAGTACAAGAAATTAAAATAGAAGAATAAAATGAAAAAAAAAACTCAAATTTGCGGTAGAGAAGGCAACAAGATTTTGTGAAAATGGGATCACGTGTGACAATTCTTGTGCCAATCCTTTGTTTTTTCCTATTTTTTTTAATTTATAATTTATTTTAATTTAATATTTTTTTATAATTTATCATTCCCCAATTATAATATATTAAAAAAGAATAATCATGACACAAGAAATATACTATGAATAGACACAAAAGTGCTCTTAAGTCTTAAATAGCCTCACACCGCCACTCCTAATAAATTTACTACTCTCGCATCTTCAATCCTTGATTATCTCTCTCTCTCTCTCTCTCTTCTCTCTCTCTCTCTCTCTCTCTCTCTCTCTCTAAGCTATTGACTGTGGTGTTGTGGCCTCGCCTCTCATCTTAAATAGTGTCCCCAACTGCCCCTATATTTCCACCACCTCATATCTAATTCTTGCAAGCTTCTATCACACCTTCTAGTGCGTGTGTTGTGTGTGTGTTTGATATGTTATATTAGTGAGGCTTAATTCGACATTTATGGAGAGTTTGGTATATTGGGATTCATGGTGGGTTTGTCAAAGGGTTTCTTACAGAGATTATTGGCATTCTGTCCACCTCCTTTCTTGAGAAGATTTCTCTTTTAGCAGAAAACAAGAATCCAAGAAAAAAGAAAACCTCATTTTTCTCGAAATGAAAAAAACGTGAAATTCTCTCTTCTTTAGGAGGTGGGCATACTGCCAACTGGGCTCTGTTGGACTCTCTTTGCAAAACCCTCGTGAAATTTACTTCTCTCTCTCTCTCTCTCTCTGCAAGCGATTATAGATCAAGGTAATTAACATCTGTTATTTAGTAATTGTTTTTCGTTAATTTGTTCCATGCAAAAAAATTTATATATACTATCTCTTCTTCATGTATGCAACAATAATCATTTGGTTTGATTTGATATATTAAATTTATTGTGATTTCTTACTCCCACGATGCAGCTTGATTAATTTGTATATATTATTACTGGCTTCAAATATATTATTGCAGTGAAGTATGGTTGATTTCGAAGAAATTGTACACAGATTCGTTAATCTCCAAACCCTAGCGTTTGAGCTCGGTTTTAATTTCTTTTAGCTATTTCAAGAATTATCTTTCGATTCTTCTATTACTCTTAAACAATCTCTCTCTCTCTCTCTCTCTCTCTCTCTCTTGAATAACAGTGGCGGCTGGCTTTATTCGTGAAGATTCCAATCGAGGAAATTTCTTGGTGTACAAATTGAAATAGTGGGCTTAATTTCTTTGCGTTAAACTTAAATTTGAACTCTCCTTTGTTTTCCAGCCAAGAAAAAAAAAATTCCCAGATTTATCCCGTTCTGGATGTGACTGTGTGAGCAAGCAAATGCAGATTTAGAGAGAGAGAGAGAGAGAGAGAGAGAGATTGTAATTATTTTGCTTGCTTCTTTTTTGTAAGTAGAAGTTGCTGTTTCAAGAATCTAAAAAGTTGAGTTTCCATTTTTGTTTCTGAACTTGCATTCAAAATTAATCCAGGTATGTTTGTTTTTTATTGCATGTTGATCTTACATATATATTTCTGTAGATTGGACTCTACAAAGATTTCTGTTTATGGGTTCATGCAAATATTTTATTTCACAGAAAATCTAATTAATCAAATGCAATAATTCAGAAAAAAAATGGTAGAGATGGGATGGTTGGTAGGGCAGGAATATAATTAGGGCAGAGGTGAATTTCATTCGTATATATTTATATATATATATATATACACACACACATACATACATACGTAGACTCATGATTGAAATTCTGACACCCCCATTAAATTATGTGGAAGACATTAGGTATATAGCAGCAGCTGCCCATCGAAATTTATTTAATTTACTGACACCAAAATCATCTATCTACAACACTAGCTCTAATTAATTTTAATAAATGCAACTCATTATTTATTTATTAGTTTTCATAACCCAACTATTAACCAGGCTGTCTGCCTAATTTATCCGTGTTTAAAAGTGTGCAAATTACAGAATTACTGATATATTTTCCATTTTCTCTAGGTCACACACACACACACACACACACACACACATATATATATATCTTCTTCAATGATTAGGGTGATCTACTAAAGGTGTGACAATTTTTTTAGTATATAATTGTTTTATTTTTTCATTTCAAATTATAATTCTCAGTAAATACTTATATTTCATTCTCCCTTTCTTCAAACGATAGATTGACCAATTTGTTCTGAAGATTCTCAATGTTTTCACAATTTGATGGGAAGGTAATGCTCAATGTTTCACCAATTATATAAATTATAAATTGAAAATAGAAATTCTCTATTTAATTGGAGGTTTAGTCTTAGTCGAGTGTTACTCTTCAGTATATGTGATATTTGATGAAAGTTTAAAAATGGATTATAATTATTTTTTTGGATTAGACCGTCTTAGGAGTGGATTAAAATTCATTTTTATTTACACAGGTATAATTACGTTGATATGTTTGACTGTGTATCGATTTGAATCTTGATTCTTTTTATGAATTTTGAGTCGTAAGACCATCTCACCGCACAAGACTCCCTCATACATATATTATCATGTTATGCGGATAACTACCAATATTATTAGGGACCCTAAATATCTCAAAACTACCAGTTAAAACACTCTCTTTCTCCCATAATTTTAGTCTCTTTCTCATTTTTACACTGCTTAATTATAAAGAAAACATATTTAATATATATTGAAACTTAACACACAATTTATATAAATTTTTCCTATATATATAACACTTATTTTCTATTCTGATTTTCCTTCGTACTAGAGTTCAAATGATATTAAATTGAATTATATTTGTAAAATAATGTTTAATACAATATTCCCCTATAATATTGAGATATACAAAAAAAGAATAATTCGGTCATACCAAAATACTTCAACTACGGCATAATTGTTTCGAATTAAAGAATGCATGGGAAAAAAAATTATACTAGCTAATTATTCATATTGGAAAGAATTCCAACGAAAGAAAATTTATATAATTTGTAAAATTGTAATAGGAATTTCGACGAAAAACGTAAGCCGTTAATAAACGTAAAATTTTATTATAATTTCATCTAAATAAAATATATAGCCTAGTGACGGAGTGTGAGATAGTTAGAAATTAAAGTTCTTGAGTTCAAAAACATCTAATTAATTATACTTAATTAATTTCAAATAATCATTGACGTGATAGCGTTTATACAATAATCAATAAAAAAATGGCAAATCTTTCTGGGTCATTGAAATGATATGGAAAACATGAGTTGCATAAAGATTTTATTTAAAAAGAAAAAAAAATAAAGAAATCTTGATTTGGACAATTTTCAATATCTGAATCATTACTTCCTAGAAGTTATAACAACGCACCGAGTCAAATCATGAAATGTTCTCTTTTCTACACAAACACAAGAATTTTGCATATTAATTATGTTTAACCACGCTTTTCAACCCAATTCAACACTCCCCTCTAAATTAAACATTACATTATAATCAGTGTCGACTCTAAAGTAGGCCTATTTTTCTCATCTCCCAAAATAAGAAAAAGAAAATTAAGAAATAGAAAAAAAAGTTTAACCTTTTCTAGTCAAAGGAATTCATCAAAGGTCAAAGTGATATAGCCTATATATATATAGGTATTGCTTCTTGTAATACCTAACTTAAGTCAATAGTCAAGTGTATATAATTAGTAATTCATGACCAACATTAATTAATAGAATTATAGCACTATATTTATATTGATTTATGACTAAATAAAACTAAAATGAAAGAGCGGAGTGCATTCATTATAACGTTTAGAGTTAGAGTTTTTTTAAGGACAACAATTTAGGCCGATTTGAAAAAGAGGACAAGTTTATTGCGGGGCGAAATTTAAGGACATTAACATTTAAGTGTTGCGTCCGTAGGCCAATTTTCAGCCCGAACGGGCTACGGACGCAACACTTAAAATGTTAATGTCCTTAAATTTCGGCCCACAATACATTTGTCCTCTTTTCCAAATCGGCCTAAGTTGTTGTCCTTAAAAAAACTCTAACTCATGTAGGAGAAATAATAGGCTGCCTTTATTTTTAAGGACAACAATTTAGGCCGATTTGGAAAAGATGACAAATTTATTACGGGCCGAAATTTAAGAACATCACGTGCATCTCACGTGAGATGCAACCCGTTCGGGCTGAAAATTGACCTACGGACGCAACACTTAAATGTTAATATTCTTAAATTTCGATCCGCAATAAATTTGTCCTCTTTTCCAAATCGACCTAAGTTGTTGTCCTTAAAAAAACTCTAACTCTAACTCTAACGTGTATCATCAGGTAGCGATTATAGATTTCAGATTTCATTCATCGTGATGTTTTTTTTTAATATATACAGTAAATGGCAAGGAAGAAGATATAAATTTGACGCAAGAAGCACTAAATAATTTGTAGCATGCATTCACACTCATCATCCACTCTCTCTCTCTCTCTCTCTCTCTCTATATATATATATATATATATATATATATATATATATATACTCATTTAAATGGAAATTAATTTGAATATTTTGGTTTTGAAAAGTTGGGAGTATCTTCTGTCGGGTTCTTTCATTACGACAGTGTCCCACCGCTTATTTTAAAATGATTAATTAATATTCTTGCATGGATTAATGACCTTATTTTCTAGTCTATTATTTTCATCAATACTATATTAAATGAGATTATATTTGTAAAAGAATGTTTTAATACAATCTCAATTAAGAAATGTGACTATTATTTTAGAATATTCCAAAAAAAGAATAATGGATTATAAATATAGGTTAGGAAAGTATGATTTTTTTTCTCATTTGATTAAAATAGGAGACTAAAAAAGAAGAGTGTTTATGGAATTACTCTCAATTTTATTTGACAAGCCTAAATGAAGCCCAAATGCTATGATAATTAGCCTTCTTCTAGAATGTACATACAGGTCCGCAATTTAGCCCATGGTAAAATGTTTCAAGCTTTTTTTTCTTTTTGAGGAATTTCAAGCTTTAATTAATAGAGGGGATATCGTAGAAGTTAATTAACACCTCATAATATGATTAATGTGTATCCCAATTCCAACACAAAATCATATACAGTATAGATGTCATTAAAAAATAATAGATATTAAGCATTTTTTTTATATCCGATCAAATTGAGAGAATGTCTATAATGCATGTAGGGGTGCTACTTATACAGTGCAGATATCACGATATATCAATAATTCTTTTTGAACAAGAAAAAACTTTCTTAACATATCATGATTTCTACAACGGGAGATAATATTTCTACAGTTTAAATACATTATAAAATTTCTCCCGAATTGGATATGTAAGCAGCATAAAATTTGAGACACTATTTATCATTTACCCAAGATTTAACTGTTTTGCTAAAATTGTTAATTGAGGCACTCTTTTGTACATAATTCTGATGGACCGGCCCATCAGACGACCAGACTCATAGTCTGGATCGGCCCAGCTTTAAAAAAAAAAAGTTCCATTTTGCAAGCGCGTGTACCTCATGCGAGTTGCAGACGCATGGGGTATACGAGCCTGTATTAAAAAAAAAATCAATTTTTTTTTCGAATTTCCATTTTTTTGTGTACCTCCCAAATTGTAAACCCTAAAATACAATTAGTGAATCTTAAAAATTGAAATAAATTAATTTATTTTTAAAAAATAAATATAAATATATATCCTAAAATTGATTTAATAGACTGAATGATTTATTTTTTTAATTCGGTGACTCGCGTAATGCACACGCTCACGCATTAGCATTGAGCGTGTGCATTGCGCTCGAAAATTAATTTAATTTTTCGAAACAAATATAAATGCCAATTGAAAAAAAATATAAACCCTAAAAAAACACAACAAAACCCCTAAAAAATACTAAAAAAACCATAACAAACTATGAACCCTAAAAAAACATAAACCCTAATTAAAAAAACATAAAACCTAAAAAACACACAACAAAACCCCTAAAAAATACTAAAAAAAATCCTAAAAAACCCTAAAAAAACCTAAACCCCCCCAAACTCTAAACATTAATTTGAATGAAAAAAATCACAATTTAAACTACATAAACTCATAAAAGATAAGTAGTAGACCAATTACAATTTATTGATACTTTTTAAAATGACACTTTTTAGTGTAAAGATTGATACTGCATTTTACAAATTTTTTTTGGGCGGAGCACGGGCGGGTCGGAACGGGTCGGGTCGGATCGTTTGATGGGCCGAGCCATACATCCTAATGTACAGGAGTGTTGGTGTTGTTAATTTATTGAAATTGAGAAATTGTAACATCTTATTTATTGAATATCCCTTTTACTTTTTAATTATGAATTTGACAAATATCTCCATAAACATATAAGATTAATAGAGATAAATTTTAGTCTTTCATCAGAGTGAATGAGTTTACAATTCAAAGATATACACTTCAAAAATTAAGAAGCAAAAGTGATTCATAATTGGTAATAAGTTAAATAATATGCAACATATCACTAAGAAATAAAATAGTGTCAATAAATACTTTTGAAGTATCATTACTATCCAATGAGTTATAATTATGTTTTTAAGTTAAAACAATTCCAATATATGAATAATAGCTAGCGAAGGATTACTATAATGTGAGCACGTATCACTAGATACCATAGAAGTATCACTAATGTATATAATATAATATAGAGTAGTTTATATTTACTAGGTTATTCTTTACTCTTGACTTGGTGATTGTTGGCTTTTTATGAGTAGTGAAACTTTATTTTTTTAAATAGTGATACTTGACAGTTTTTAGTGATACTTTTATGTTACTTAGTGATACTTACATTAGTTCGTAATACTTATTTTTATCTAGTACATTTTTCTCAAATAGTGATACCTGACAGTTTTTTGCAGTAATACTTTCTGTTACTTAGTGTAACGCCCCGATTTTATTACTCTTAATAAAAATGAAACGTTAAACATGCTTTTATTAATAGATAAAAGAAAATCCCAAATAATCAAATATTAAGGTCTCAAAGATTACAGCGGAAAAATCATAATAAGAAAATAATCTAAATTTATTTAAAATCTTTATTTAATCGAGACCATGACCACCACCATCGCATCTTGACCCGCTACGTATCACCCGAGCCTTCATCTGAAAAAGATAAAGTTTTTGGGGTGAGTACTTTAACTCAGTGGGGAGTGTCCAATTATCCAAGCTATATAAAATTAAGCGAGTGAGTGAGAATAGTAGAAATGTTCAGTCCGTAGACCAAACCATATAGCCCGTCGGCCCAGTCTCATTTAGCCCGGAGGCCCTGTACTGTGCTGTGTCATCACATACTCGATAATAAAATATAGAGAGAATAATCGGGACAGAAATCACATAAAACCCCACATTGACCTTGACCTTGATATTAACCAATTAAGTCCTGCGCGCCTTGCCTATAAATTAATTATCTTGAATTAATAAAATGCATGACATGATATAATTAAATTATGCATGAATTCAAACTATGATGATGATGATGCATGCTTAATTAAAATTAATCAACAACCTAGAATTTATGTGAACTAACATTATGATATGCATTAATTAATCCATGATCAATTAATTAATAACTAAACTCTCTAGGCAATCTACGTGACTATATATATATATATGCTATGATATAAAATGTCGATGGAAAACGAAACAAAATGATAACAAGTTCATTCCCTCTTAGCCCATCACTTCCAAAGCCCAACATGCTTACAAATAAATTATGGCCCATTCTCCTACTTCATTTCCCAACAATTCACTCTCACGCAACAATTCTTCATCGCAGCAACTCAGCGTCAATTCTCTCTCTATGGTTTACGTGAACCAGAAACCACAAAACAATCTCATCCCTCTTTCCCTCTACTCACGTGAACCCCCAACAAAAGTAACAATATGATTATGAAACCCATCTGCAACAAAATGAATTAAATAGAATACAAAAACAACTAATCACCACTTCTCTCTATCTATTGTTTACGCAACTAGCGACAAACATATATATCTGTTTTTTTTTCCTCCTTCACGTAAACAAGGCAACCACTACAATCCTCTATTTATTTTCATTTATCCCATTTTCTTCACCAGAATACATCAACTTCTTCTTCTCTACTACTGTACAACCATGGGACAGCAGCTAAGCTGCCTCCGTCACGTCATCGCCGAAAATCTACTACTCTCAACACACTCCACAAACCACCCCTAACTGCTTACTAAGTTATGCATGAGAAAAAAAAACAAACAAACTAGCAGAGATCTTCATACCTTTAAACGAAACTGGAAGCTAGAATTTTGGAGAAAACTCAAACTCTTATTTCTCGCTTGCTTCGGTCTTGGTGTGTGGAAATAAGGAGGTAGAATTCCCTATTTATACTAGTAGGGTTAGGGTTAAGGATAAGTTTTATAGTTATCAGGAGATCAATTTGATAGGATGAAGATTTTGATAAGTCTTGGAAATATCAAACTCATGCTAATCCATTCCATGAAGAAGAAGAAAGAGAAAAGGGGTTCTTGAATTTGGGCTTCATAAACATAGTCTTTGGGCTTGGTAAACAAAAGAAACTTGGGCTCGCAAATTATTTGGGCTACAAACAATTCCAATGGCTAGAAATAACTTTGGCTAAAAAGAATAACACTCAAATTAAAATTAAATGCATGCTTATGATATGAAATAACTATATTCTAAAATAAATTCATGCTTATAAATTACTTAGGCGCGACTGATTAGACTTAATCCATTAATATCACATATAAATAAATAAAATATTAAAAAAAATGTGGCAATTTAAAAAAAAAATTGGGTCTAGAAACTGCGGGTATCTAGACATAATTTCTTCTTCTTTTTCCCAGGTAGCCTCGTCTACACTATGTCTACTCCACTGGACCTTAATCAACGGTGTTTCTCTATTTCTTAGTACGTGATTTTTTCTATCCAGCACAGCTATTGGGTATTCCTCATAAGTTAAATCCTTACTTAACCTTAACTCGGCAAAATTCACGATATTGTCCGGATCGTGAATATATCTTCTTAAGGATGAAACATGGAAAACATCATGAATCAAGGTCAAATTTGGTGGTAAAGCAAGTCGATATGCTAATCCCCCAACTCTCTCCAAGATTTCGATCGGCCCTATAAACCTTGGTCTTAGCTTCCCTCTTTTGCCAATACGCACGACTCCTCTCATAGGCGACAACTTTAAGAAAACTTTGTCCCTGATCTCGAAATGAAAATCCCTTCTTTTAAGGTCAGCGTATGACTTCTGTCGATCTTGCGCAATTTTGATACAGTCCCGAATCTTGTTGATTACACCTACCGTCCTTTCGACTAACTCCGGCCCTAGAATTCTCTTTTCACCAACTTCGTCCCAGTGCAGAGGCGATCTGCACTTCCTCCCATATAATGCTTCATAAGGAGCCATCCCGATGGTCGCTTAGTAGCTGTTGTTGTAGGCAAATTCTGCCAACGGTAAATGCCTTTCCCAATTTTCACCAAAATCCATCACGCAGGCTCGCAACATGTCTTCTAGCATCTGGATGGTTCTTTCTGACTGTCCATCGGTTTGAGGATGGTAAGCGGTGCTGAACCTTAACTTCATTCCCATTGCTTCTTGTAGACTCCTCCAAAAGTTTGAGGTGAATCTCGTATCTTGATCAGATACAATAGTTACTGGTACTCCATGCAGTCTCACAATTTCATCTACGTAAAGCTGGGCCAGGCGGTCCATGTTGAACGTCATTTTCATTGGTAGAAAATGTGCAGATTTCATGAGTCTGTCCACTATCACCCAAATTGCGTGGTTTCTTTTGATCGTTTTTGGCAATCCCACCACAAAATCCATGACGATATTTTCTCATTTCCACTCCAGAATCTCGAGTCGTTGCAAAAGACCTGTTGGTCGCTGATGTTCTGCTTTCACCTGTTGGCAAGTCATGCATCTTTCCATATATTCGCCGATAGATCTCTTCATGTTCCTCCACCAAAAATATTTCTTCAAGTCTTGATACATTTTGGTTCCTCCGGGATGAATGGAATATGGTGTATTATGAGCTTCTTCTAATATCTCCTTTCTTATCCCGCTATTTTTGGGAACGCAGATCCTTCATTCGAAAACTAATGCTCCGTCGTCTGCCAATGCAAAATTTTGAATATTGCCCTTCAACACTCGCTCCTTTATTTTGCACAAGAATTTATCATTTTCTTGTGTTGCCTTGATCTGATCTCTCAGCAACGGGCGCATTGTCAAGGTTGCCAAAACTGAGGTAGTGCTTTCGGCTGGTGGAACCACGTCTATTTTCATCTTAGCGAATTCTTGTACAAGCTGAGATGTACTGGTTCCTTTTCTGCTTAACGCGTCAGCTACTACATTCACCTTTCCTGGGTGATAATGTATTGTGCAGTCATAGTCTTTAACTAACTCGAGCCACCTCCTTTGCCTCATGTTTAGCTCCTTCTGGGTGAAGAAATACTTCAGGCTTTTGTGATCCAAGAAAATTTCACATTTTCCCCCATAGAGAAAGTGTCGCCATATCTTCAATGCGTGAACGACTGCTGGTAGCTCCAAGTAGTAAGTAGGGTAATTGAGTTCATGCGTCTTTAACTGCCTTGACGCATAGGCCACCACTTTTCCGTGCTGCATTAGCACACATCCGAGTCCCTGTTTGGAAGCATCACAGTATATTACAAATCCTTCACTGCCTTCTGGGATAATCAAAACAGGTGCAGTGGTGAGTTTCTATTTTAGCAGCTGGAAACTTTCTTCACACTTCTCACTCCATTCAAATTTGACGCCCTTCCTTGTTAGCTGAGTTAACGGACCGGCTATCTTAGAGAAACCTTCAATGAAGCGTCTGTAATATCCGGCAAGTCCCAAGAAACTCCTTATCTCGCCAGCATTCTTCGGCGGCTCCCAATTGTTCACTGCTTCCACCTTTGATGGATCTACTTCTACTCCTTGAGCTGTTACCACGTGCCCAAGAAATACAACTCGATCCAGCCAAAATTCGCATTTGCTGAACTTGGCATAAAGCTTCTCTTTCCGCAACGTGTCTAGGATCAATCGCAGGTGCTCTTCATGTTGCTTTTCATCCTTGGAATACACCAGAATGTCATCAATAAATACTATGACAAATCGGTCTAAGTATTGGTGGAACACTCTGTTCATCAAATCCATGAACACTGCAGGTGCGTTGGTTAGTCCAAACGGCATTACAGTGAACTCGTAATTGCCATATCTGGTTCGGAATGTTGTTTTGGGAATGTCTCCTTCTTTCACCTTCAGCTGATGATACCCTGACCTCAAATCGATTTTCGAAAACACTCCTGCTCCTTTCAATTGATCAAATAGGTCTTCGATTCTGGGCAATGGGTACTTATTTTTTATAGTGAGCTTGTTTAGGTCGCGGTAGTCAATGCACATCCTCATGCTCCCATCTTTCTTCTTTACGAAGAGGACTGGTGCGTCCCAAGGTGACACACTAGGCCGTATGTATCCCTTGTCTAAAAGCTCCTGTATTTGAACTTTCAATTCATCCAATTCTTTCGGCGCCATCTGGTACGGTGCTTTAGAAATCGGTGCCGCTCCTGGCACTATATCGATGGAGAACTCCACTTGTCTGTTTGGTGGCACGCCAGTGATGTCCTCGGGAAAGACATCGAAGTACTCTCGTACTATCGGAATATCTTCCATGGCTTTCTCCTGCTCTTCCGTGCTCATCACATTTACCAAAAATGCTTGGCAATCATTTCTTCTTATCATCTTCATTGCTTTCATCGCTGAGATGATGTGAGGTGTTCTGTTCATCTTGGTTCCCTTGAATGAGAATTATTTTCCCCCCAGTTGCTAGAAAATGACTTCTCGATCACGACATTTGATAACTGCATCATTTTGACTCAGCCAATCCATCCCTAGAATCACATCAAAATCTTTCATCTCCAAGATGAATAGGTCAGCCTCCAAAGTCCTTCCTTCTAGTGCTAGTTTGACTCCTTTAGCCAAATGATCTGCCTTCATTGATTTGCCCGACGTGATACTATTCTTAAAGGTTCAGTCTCCTCGTCACATTTTACATTAGCTTTTTCATAAAATCTCTTTGCGATAAAAGAATGAGAAGCACCCGAATCGAAAAGTACTAAGGCAGACTTGTTGAGTACTGATAAGATACCTGTCATTGTCTTGGCCTCTTCTTCCTGGTTCATGGCAAATGCTCGCGCATTTCCTTTCCTGGTGGCATTGGAGTTGTTGAAATTCCGGTTCAAAGGACAATTCATTGCTTGGTGCCCTAGTTGGTAACAATGATAACAACCATTCTCTCCGAGCATGCATCTCCCATAGTGTCATTTCTGACATTTCTGGCACAAGGGTTTTTCTGTCGCTGTCTCTGGTCTGCCTCCTCCTTCAGTTCTCGGTTTCTTATCAGGTTGGAAATTCCTTCCTCTGTTCTGATTGTTGCGCTCATCCCATCGCCGTTTCCCACCATTATTGGGAAATTTTGGAGCAGGCTTGTCCAGATTCAGACGGGTAGAAACCGCCCGAGCTCGCTGCACAATTTCTGAGTAAGTGATGAGATTGAGTGCAGATAAGTGTACCCCAATCTCAGGTCGTAACCCATCTTCAAATCTCCAGGCCTTTTTCTCATCCGTGTCCACCAAGTGGGGAGCATAACGAGCTAGCTGGTTGAATTTTTGCTTTTATTCCAAAATAGTCATGTTGCCCTGCTCTATATTCATCAGCTCTTTCTCTTTTTGCTTTCGGAACGCCTTCGGGAAGTAGTTATCCATGACCATTTTTTTGAAAACAGTCCAGGTCAGATTGGCTTGCGGCTCTAGGCTCATGCTGATCTTCACTGCCTCCCACCAGTGACTTGCATCCTCGGTCAGTTGGAACACCGCACAGGTAAGTCTTTGGGCATCTGAGCATCCCAAGTAATCAAAGATTCGGTCCAGTTCCCGAATCTACTCTTCTGCGGCTAGAGGCCCTCCAGTTCATTTCAACTTGGACGGTCCTAACTGGCGAAAATGCATCAAGATACCATCTCCTTCCTGCTGTTGATGTTGATTCTGATTCTGGTTCTGATTCTGATTCTGATTCTGATTCGGTTGGGATAGAACTCTTCTTAGTGCATCTGCAAGATTTTGGGCAAATGCATCCATATCGTTGTTGTTATTCCCCCCATTCTCATTGTTGTCAAAATTATTCATTGACTCCGTTTCCTCGCTTTCCTCTTGGATTGGTTGCGTATTCCTCTTTGGTGGCATGATTCCTATTGTCGACCATAGCAAAACGGTTAAAATATCCTTAAAAAAATGACTACTTTTATTCATTTCATAGCTTAAAAGAAACAACTTTCAACTATTTATAACGAAACAAAACTACTGATCTGGAAGAATTTAAATACTAAAGACTAATAATACTTAAAACTAAAAACAAATAATACTATGCCGATAAATCAAACTACTAGATTCTTCTAAATGCTACTAGCTCGCCTCATCCTCTTTCCCAAATTCAAGCTTTCATAGGGCTTCTGACGCGATATCCTAACCCCTCTGGGAATTCGGCCATAGAACTCCTCCCTCCAGTTTCACAGAATGTGGTTGATAAAATCATCAAAATCTATTATCTCAACACTCGACCGCCCTTTTGGTATCTCCAGAGTCAAATCCTTTAGTGCGTCATCAGCAAAATCTCTCATAAGGGGAGATCCAATGATATTTTGGACCCTCTCAGCAGCTTCGATTGGGTCAAGCCCACATTTTGCCTGTTCCATCTTTTTCCAAAGATGTTGGATCTTCAGCAATTGCATCTCTGGTGTTGTATCATCCAATGATAGCTCATAAAACTTCCCTATTAGGTGGTCCTTTAAATCTTCCTCTCTACTAGCTAATGGCCGACCAGGAATTTGACCTCCCATACTCATTCTCGCCGTCTTCTTTAACCGAACCATCTAAACCAAAACTTCGAGGACTATAAAACATTTTCATGAACAATACATATAATCATACTTGCATAACTTGAAATAAAACCTTTCTTTTACCTTTACTCGGGGTGATGCTGCGGATGCGATGATGGTCTTAACTTACTTGCTTACTTGTATGTTTGTTTTTTTAGTATTCAGGAACGTAAGCGCTCTCTGATACCAAACTGTAACGCCCCAATTTTATTACTCTTAATAAAAATGAAACGTTAAACATGCTTTTATTAATAGATAAAAGAAAATCACAAATAATCAAATATTAAGGTCTCAAATATTACAGCGGAAAAATCATAATAAGAAAATAATCTAAATTTATTTAAAATCTTTATTTAATCGAGACCATGACCACCACCATCGCATCTTGACCCGCTAAGCATCATCCAAGCCTCCATCTGAAAAAGATAAAGTTTTTGGGGTGAGTACTTTAACTCAGTGGGGAGTGTCCAATTATCCAAGCTATATAAAATTAAGCGAGTGAGTGAGAATAGTAGAAGTGTTCAGTCCATAGACCAAACCATATAGCCCATCGGCCCAGTCTCATTTAGCCCGGAGGCCCTGTACTGTGTTGTGTCATCACATACTCGATAATAAAATATAGAGAGAATAATCGGGACAGAAATCACATAAAACCCCACCTTGACCTTGACCTTGATATTAACCAATTAAGTCCTGCGCGCCTTGCCTATAAATTAATTATCTTGAATTAATAAAATGCATGACATGATATAATTAAATTATGCATGAATTCAAACTATGATGATGATGATGCATGCTTAATTAAAATTAATCAACAACCTAGAATTTATGTGAACTAACATTATGATATGCATTAATTAATCCATGATCAATTAATTAATAACTAAACTCTCTAGGCAATCTACGTGACTATATATATATATATATGCTATGATATAAAATGTCGATGGAAAACGAAACAAAATGATAACAAGTTCATTCCCTCTTAGCCCATCACTTCCAAAGCCCAACATGCTTACAACTAAATTATGGCCCATTCTCCTACTTCATTTCCCAACAATTCACTCTCACGCAACAACTCTTCATCGTAGCAACTCAGCATCAATTCTCTCTCTATGGTTTACGTGAACCAAAAACCACAAAACAATCTCCTCCCTCTTTCTCTCTACTCACGTGAACCCCCAACAAAAGTAACAATATGATTATGAAACCCATCTGCAACAAAATGAATTAAATAGAATAAAAAAACAACTAATCACCACTTCTCTCTATCTGCTGTTTATGCAACTAGCCACAAACATATATATATATATATATATATCTGTTTTTTTTTCCTCATTCACGTAAACAAGGCAACCACTACAATCCTCTATTTATTTTCATTTATCCCATTTTCTTCACCAGAACACATCAACTTCTTCTTCTCTACTACTGTACAACCATGGGACAGCAGCTAAGCTGCCTCCGTCGCGTCATCGCCGAAAATCTACTACTCTCAACACACTCCACAAACCACCCATAACTGCTATACTAAGTTATGCATGAGAAAAAAAAACAAACAAACTAGCAGAGATCTCCATACCTTTAAACGAAACTGGAAGCTAGAATTTTGGAGAAAACTCAAACTCTTATTTCTCGCTTGCTTCGGTCTTGGTGTGTGGAAATAAGGAGGTAGAATTCTCTATTTATACTAGTAGGGTTAGGGTTAGGGATAAGTTTCATAGTTATCAGGAGATCAATTTGATAGGATGAAGATTTTGATAAGTCTTGGAGATATCAAACTCATGCTAATCCATTCCGTGAAGAAGAAGAAAGAGAAAAGGGGTTCTTGAATTTGGGCTTCATAAACATAGCTTTTGGGCTTGGTAAAAAAAAGAAACTTGGGCTCGCAAATTATTTGGGCTACAAACAATTTCAATGGCTAGAAATAACTTTGGCTAAAAAGAATAACACTCAAATTAAAATTAAATGCATGCTTATGATATGAAATAACTATATTCTAAAATAAATTCATGCTTATAAATTACTTAGGCGCGACTTATTAGACTTAATCCATTAATATCACATATAAATAAATAAAATATTAAAAAAAATGTGGCAATTTAAATATTAAAAATATCGGGTTGCTACACTTAGTGATACTTACATTAGTTCGTGATACTTATTTTTACCTAGTGATACTTTATGTTTATTTAATTTAATGATACTTTTACATTCACTAGGTGATTCTTTGCTTTTATAAGTAGTGATGCTTTATTTTTTAAATAGTGATAGTGAAATAGGTGCAACTTATCAATAATACGTAGCGAAGGATTACTATCATGAGAGAAAGTATCACTAAATACCATATAAGTATCACTAGTGTACAAAATTCAATATATGCGTGACACTTGTTGATTTATTCAGGCAGATTTAACTACTGGTGAAGTATCATTACTATCTAGCAAATCGTAATTACGTGATATGAGCACGATAAGCATCAACAAATCAAATCCAAGGATGTCATTGAAAGGTTCAAAGATAATCATGTTGTTCAAGATTAAAGATTGGAGATCAAGATTTGAAGAAGAAAACATGAAGAGCACAAGTACTTGAAGAGAAGAGAAGAGGTCGGCGTGAGCATAGAGCTTGTTCACGTCGCATGTGCATGAATAAATTCGAACATGATGAGCAGCCCATGGAGTTAATTAATTCAGCCCATGTTTGAATTATTAGAGCCCAAGTTTGAAGGCCCAAAGTGTTGGGTTTTATTTATCCATAGTTTAGATTTTTATTATGTTATTTTTGGTCTTTTTGATTTTTACCTTAAATAGAGTTCTAATGAAGGTAGGAATCCTTGTTAGAGTAGGAAACTTTTTTATTTTCAATTTCTTAGTATTTTAGGACTCTAATTTTGTCCACCTCCTTCACCTATATAAGGGGATCAGTTGTGAACTTTATTTTTCAGACGTTGCATGAAATAAAGAGTTAATTTCTCAATTGTCTCACCGATCTTTTGGTTGATCGACCCATTTATCAAGTTCTTTAGACCTAGCAAATCTAAAGTCCTATTTCAAACTCTTTTCTATTCCATCGAGTTTAGGGGGGAGTGCTATCCAACTTGGAGTATTCGAGAAATCGCGTTTCGTCTTCACCGCAAGACAGGATTCGAGTAAGTCTACTTCTTCTACCTTTTCAATTCATCTCCATCGTTCACCATCCTTCATCTACCACCTACGTACGTTTCATCATCAGCCATCATCCATAATCCAGCCATATTCCACACCTTTAAATCAGTTCTAAGTTATATATGCTCAATTCGCCTTAATTAACACGTATAACAAATATGTCCCAAATCACATATCTATCTATTTATTTGTGTGTGTTTTATCTTAGTTGAGTCATAGACTAGAGTACCTTAGGTATTGAGTCTAATTCAGCAAGTTATTCGAGTATATTGTTCGTATTAGTTGAGTTGTATTTTCATTCTTTTGTTAGAGTTGTATTGATCCTTTACGCATCCGACGTAGTTTCGTTCCTAGCTTCCGCATAATTAGTCTTGGTCGTGCCCATAGGTTCTGGGTCACATCATTACGTTTTAAGGGGAGGATTACTATCACGATAGAAAGTATCACTAAATACTATAGAAGTATCACTAATTTACAAATAACATTTTGCATTTGATTGGTTATAAAATCAAAGAATAGAAACAAAGTACTACTTACTCTCAATTTGTAACATAACAGATTCGTCCTCGTTGATAGATGTTGTTTCTACATCTTCAACATTGTCTTCATTATCAAGTATAACAATATCTGAAATTTACAAAATTTAAATCACTTTTAGAATTATTATAATACTAATAGATTACTAAATCAAAAGTTCAATGAATCAGTTCTTACAAGCATATGATCAAACAGTTTGAATGCAAAATTTGATATACCTAATAATTTGTGAAAAATTGAAACAAAATTACAAATCTTCTAAAATAAGAACACATACCTGTCGTTGACGTTGTTTGTTTGCTGGATTTGACCGAAATTACACCGGAAGGAACCTTAGTTACTTTTCCCAAATTATCCATTGAATAGTTGACAAATCGCCGGAGGATTAATCGCCGATGATTTTAATCTCGATTAGCTAGAGTTCAGATGGTATTTGCGATGTTAAATTGTCGGAAATCGCGAGCTGCGAGAGATTTGCGCGGCGAGCTGGAGGGCGAAAACCTAGCCGCCGCCGCGAGCTGGACGGGGAAAATCTAGGCGGCACGGCGAGCTGGATGGGGAAAACCTAGGCGGCGCGGGGAGGTGGACGGTGAAAACCTAGGCGGCGCGGTGAGGTGGAGGGAGAAAACGTAGTTGACCGAGAGCTAAGGAAGGAAAATCAAGTTTTTTTTAATATATATACGAGGGATCGGGTCGTAACCGGATCGGGTCAAAGGAGATCCGTCTAATGTAAGCAACCCGTTAGACAGTCTCACATAAGTCTACCCCTAATAATAATGAATCGAAAATTTGAAATATTTAATGAAAAATCGAAATTTTCTCTCTAATGTTAGAAAATACGATGTTGTTATGCAGTCGCCACGCGCACACCATTCTCTCATCATCATCTCATCAACTCACGCGCCGCCTTAGATATTTCAGCCTTGTAACTGTTTCTTGCTCATTTTCTAAGAGGCATTTTCTCGAACACATTTCGTTACGAAATCATTTCTCCACTAATTCTTATCCGCCGCCAACATCTTCGGCAATGGGATCTCTTTCCGCCTTCGACGGGATTCTGCAGTATCCCGTCGCTCGTCGCGACGACTCCGTCGTTGATAGTTATCACGGCGTTAAGGTCCCTGACCCCTACCGCTGGTAATAATTTTTTTAACTTTTATGGTGAAACCGTCTGTTGACCTTTTGCAATAGCAAATTCGAGCATGGATTTTTAAATGAATAAAGAATTGAATGGTCAATTAATATATATTTGTTTTGTTATGCTTCCATGATCTTGGCATGATGGGAATTTAAGCTCTTTCAAGCTAATTTTGAGATTTGTTATTGTAGAAACTCTTAGGGGGATTGTTTTGATTCTCCTGTTTTGGCAGATATTTAAATGATGTATTTGGGTTAATTTGATTAGGCTTGAGGATCCTGATTCGGCTGAGACAAGAGAGTTTGTTGAAAAGCAGATGAATTTGACTGATTCTGTGCTTAAAACTTGCGAAACAAGGGAGAAGCTTTGTGAAAAGCTTACCAAACTATATGACTTCCCTAAGTACAATGCTCCATTTAGGGCTGGTGATAAGTACTTTTACTTCCACAACACTGGTTTACAGCCACAAACGGTCCTGTATGTTCAGGTCTGTGGTCAAGATTTTAGCTTTCTTGACTTCACAAACTGTGATGGTATGTCATGGATGTTCAATATTGAAAGTCTAGTGTTTTTGCGTTGCAGGATAGTTTGGAAGGAGAACCTAGGGTTTTGCTTGATCCTAACACGTTAAGTGATGATGGAACTGTGGCATTGAGTGAATATGCAGTTAGTGAGGATGCAAAGTACTTGGCCTATGGCACTAGTTCAAGTGGAAGCGACTGGGTGACCATTAAAGTTATAAGGATTGATGATAAGAGCACTGAGCCTGATGTAATTTCATGGGTAAAGTTTCGGAATTTTTGTGATATTTGCTTTGAGTTTTTGCTTTTACAGTTAATCCCGACTGAAGTTATTTTATATATATGGTAACGGAATTGTGGATTTACTGAAGATTTTATTTGCAAAGCCTGATACGTATTTGTGTGTATCAGGTAAAGTTTTCAAGTATTAGTTGGACACATGATAGCAAGGGTTTTTTCTACAGCCGTTATCCAGCTCCTAAGTAAGTGATAATTCTATATTGAAAAGCATTTGAAATTTCCTTGGATAAGATCTTCTGATTTGTTTTTCCTGTTGAAAGATTATCTGTGTTTACCATAGAAGATTTACTGCTCAATTGTCTACATTTCAGAGCTATTCCTGTTTAGATGATAATTTGGACTAAGGCATTGCTTCAGGACTACTGTTTGATAAATTATGTTTGAGAGTGTTCAATTGTCTATTAAAGCGGTAGGTTACTTCTGATCTTGATGTTGGATGGTTTGTTTTGAAGGGATGGAGAGAATTTAGATGCAGGCACAGAGACCCATTCAAATCTAAACCATGAAGTGTATTATCATTTTTTGGGTAACGACCAGTCTGAAGATATCTTATGTTGGAAGGATCCAGACAATCCTAGACATTCACATTCTGCTTCAGTCACGGAAGATGGGAAGGTACTGAAACTTTGACCAGACAGCATTTGGGATGTATGCAAGTTAATTATCAACACCGTTCTTGTTCAAATAACTGATGCAATGTTTTTATGTAGCACCTGTGGTATCTGATCTACTTTTCAATTAACTGGTTTCTGGATTTTCTTATGGAATTTGCAGTATGTTCTTTTGTACATTGGAGAAAATTGTGACCCTGTCAACAAAATTTATTACTATGACCTGTCATTACTCCCTAGAGGACTTGAAGGTTATAGGGGGACAAAGGAATTGCTTCCTTTTGTAAAACTTGTTGATAACTTCGATGCTTCCTATCACTATGTTGCGAATGATGAGTCAGTTTTCACCTTCCTCACTAATAAAGATGCTCCGAGATACAAACTTGTTCGAGTTGATCTTAAAGATCCTAATACCTGGACTGAAGTACTGCAAGAAGATAAAAAGGATGTGCTTGAATCTGCTTCAGCTATAAGTGGCAATCGGATAGTGGTGAATTATTTGAGTGATGTGAAAAATGTTCTGCAAATAAGGGACTTGAGAACAGGTGACCTGCTGCACCATTTACAACTTGACATCGGAACTGTATCCGAGATTTCTGCTCGGCGCAAAGACAGTGTAATTTTTATTGGATTTACAAGCTTCCTGGTCCCCGGCATTATATATATGTGCAAGTTGGAAGGTGAGGTACCAGAAATGGAAATCTTTCGAGAAATAGTGGTCCCTGGCTTTGATAGGACTGAATTTGAATCCAGTCAGGTAAGTAGTTGTTTATTGAAAATGCACAGTTAAGTAGTGTGATGAATGATGTGGAAACCACTTTCTTCTGTATGGAACCCACATTTCAGAATTCCTTCTCACCCACCTTCCAAAAATAAATAATTTTTCAGCTCATACCAAGGCCTTTGTCCTTAGAGTCTAACTAATGGAGTGGAATGAGTATTGGTTGAGTAGTAGAGTGCACATTTGACTTCTAAGGTTAAACGAGAGATGATCATAATTTCCAAGGATAAGAGGTTATCTTTTGCAGATTTCATTATGCTTCTATATGAATTTGATAGTCCTTTTGTGTCACATAAAAGGAAAAAACTCACTCCTGCAAGCTTTTGAGGGCATTGGGTAGAAATAAATTTAAACTGTCGGTTATGTTTTCTCGTGTTTCTTTTTTTGTTCCTTCCTTGATCAGTGTATTCCTTTCTCAGGTTTTCGTGCACAGTAAAGACGGCACTAAGATACCAATTTTTATAGTGGCTAGAAAGGGTCTTCGCCTGGATGGCTCACATCCCTGTTTACTTTATGGATATGGCGGATTTAATATCAGTATTACCCCATACTTTTCTGCCAGCCGTATTGTGATTGTCAAGCATCTAGACGGAGTCTTCTGCATTGCAAACATACGTGGAGGAGGAGAGTACGGAGAAGAATGGCATAAAGCTGGTGCCCTTGGAAAGAAGCAGAACTGCTTTGATGACTTCATATCAGCTGCTGAGTATCTCGTCTCTACTGGTTACACACAGCCGAAGAAGTTATGTATTGAAGGTGGAAGCAATGGAGGGCTTCTTATTGGGGCTTGTATTAATCAAGTAGCACTTCCTTCCATCTCTAAGTACTTTTTAACTATTCTGCTCGAAATGATCAACAAGTAATGAGTCTAGCCGAATCTTCTGATTGCAGAGACCTGATCTTTTTGGCTGTGCTCTTGCTCATGTTGGTGTCATGGACATGTTGCGGTTTCACAAGTTTACCATTGGTGAGGGAACATTTCTTAGGAGATGATATTTATTCTATTAGATTCTTTTGTATGATGATATTTGGTATTTGTTCCTACAAACCAGGCCATGCATGGACTTCAGACTATGGGTGTTCAGATAAGGAGGAAGAGTTCCACTGGCAAATTAAGTGAGCTATTTTACTTTCTCCAGAATCATGAATCATGTTGCTGTGCTTTTCAACTTAAAACATATGGACTTTCTATTTTTTGCTATATTAGAAATGGATATTGGGCCCAATTCCTTAATTTACAAGTCATCATTTGAACTCTTATTTTGGTTGGTGAGATTCGAAGTGAATTGTTGTTTTATTGAATGTACAATGAGAGTGTGAGCATGAAGGCTTTCACCGTTCAATATACCTATTATCTTTGGATGATTTAATCTATATATATTTAATTAAAATGTAGTGACAAAAATAGAAAGGATAAGGGAATATTTGGTTTTGTTTTTAATTTCAGTTTCCAATTTCTAGCGCAAGTGTAGGATTTTGTTGTGATGAATGGTTTGATATTTTAGATTTTTAGGTCTTAAGACGAATGATTGTTTGATTTTTTGTTACATTCACCTGGTGGTGCCCACTTTGATTTTGCGGTTGATATGAAGAGAATTATTTTTCTGAAAATTGGAAATGAAAAAATAAATGTGTAGTAGTTTGCAACACCTCCAATGGGTTGCTTGCTCGTCCCACAATAAAGTAGAAAGAGACAACTGACAAGGTGAACTCTTCTTTCTCTTTAGGTACTCACCCCTGCATAATGTTAGGAGACCTTGGGATAAGCCGTCTGATAAGGTCATTCAGTATCCATCCACTATGTTGTTGACGGCTGACCATGATGATCGTGTTGTCCCGCTACACTCACTGAAGTTATTGGCTGTGAGTGTTTTACCAGTTGACGTTGTTACAATAGTTATTTGTGATGCTGGTTGGTACTAGTGTGGATCCATTTTCTGGATTCTGAAATAACATCAACTGGTTGTGATACCGTCATAGTTTCACTTGTTACTTCTCTTCATGTTGACTAAATTCATTTGCTCCTTACAGACGATGCAATATGCACTATGCACGAGCGTAGAGAAGAGTCCTCAAACCAACCCGATTATTGGTCGCATAGAACAGAAGGCAGGGCATGGAGCCGGAATGCCAACTCAGAAAATTGTGAGTACACCAACTTACGCGCATTTTACTTCTATATCTAAGTTGATGGCATGTCTAATTGGAGAGCCCGTATTTCAGATTGATGAAGCTGCGGATAGATATGCATTCATGGCAAAGGTGGTGGACGCGACGTGGATTGACTAGACAATCTGATGATAAGGTGCAGCAGAATCACATTTTAGATAAGCTAAGCTCAAGTATATCTATGCTTCCTTATTGCATTTCTGCCTAGGGAGATATGATTGTTTCCCCTCTTGTATTTTCTGATAGTAATTTTCTTATTCATATTCAGATTTTGGTCTGATCCGACGGTTCGGATTTGGAATACTGATTCGATTGGACCACGTGTAACGTGATGCAAATCGGACATTCCAAGTCCATGGATCAAGGGTGAGAGACTGCGGTACAAATCTCAAAAGAAGGCTACTCGGAGTTTGTTATTTTTGAGATATTGGATGAACTGTATGATTAGTTATAATATAGAATGTGATTGTTTTTGTTTGCATTATTAATTGAGAAGGATGTTTAGAAAACACATGAGACACAGGAAATTATTATTATTATTATTATTATTATTATTATTATTATTATTATTATTATTATTATTATTATTATTATTATTATTATTATTATTATTATTGTTTGACATTTGAGGGTTTGTTTGTTTGGTATTTGGTAAGTATAATTTTTCACACACAAGTTTTTTTTTTCTAACCTGAATCCAACTATATATAATAGGGTTGGATTAAGGGGGATTGTTCTTTGGATGTAAATGTAAAAATCAACTTATTTAGTGTAATTTTTATGTTTTTCTTATATTATTTGGGTGCTAAAACAATTAGCACTAAATAGTAAAAAAAAAATTATTATTTTAAAATTTTATAATTACACACTCCACGGTGTAAATGTGTAATATCTAATCAAGCATAGGTCTTTCCTAAAAAAAAAAATCAAACATGAGCCAATAACTGATGATTGGCCGCTCCTTTGTCTAAGTATTTTAATTTTCCAACCAAACAACATATTATGTTAGTATACGTAAAAACGAACGCTTTCTAAGTTTTGTCATTATTAATTAATTCAATATGTATTGTGAGTATGTTACGTATAAACAGTTCAAATTTCATTTTTGCACCCTTCTGTATTTCACTATTAAATTTATATTTTAATAATTATTATTATAAAATAAAAATTAATTATAACATAAATAATGCAATGAATATTTATCAACAAAAGATGAATTAATTTTTTTTATAAATTATAATTGTAATAATGAATTATTAATTGAAAATAAAAAATAAAATACTAAAAAATATTTGAGCTGGACAAACCATAATTAACAATTATAAAATCTCATACCACGTGTGAAGCATTTTCCTCTATATAGATGGTCATCACCTAGATCATTAAATTGTCCATTGCATTTCCAATTGCACAATAATTTTTTTAGTTTTTTCTTCTATTTTAATTTCAAGTGTTTTAGTTTAATTTTACACTTGTTATTTAACACTAATTCTATCCAGTTACGGTCATTTATTATAATATTTTAATATTTATTTTTTTAAATAATTAATTAATAACTAAAAATTAAAATACCACACTACAACACGGAAAATTGCAATAAACGATTTCACCTGCTCATGAACACACATTTGATCATAACATGGTCAAACAAACACACAAATATCAATTTATTTATTTTTAAAAAGTGATCCTCTCGAAGGGAAGAATCTTAATTGACAATTAATATACCCACAATAATACCACCAATTAGCTCGATATTCTACTAATATATACTAATTCGTATTTATAGGAATACTTTGCTCATTTCTAAATATATTATTCCGATCAACCTTAGTCTTCACTTTCACCAACCTTTCGAAATTGTTCTTGAAATATTTAACCCCCCAAACCCTAGCTTCTTCATAACTCATGTTTCCTTCAATTTTATTCACTCCCAAATCAAGATCCCTATAATTCAAATATGCAGCTCTAGGGTTCTTGGAAACAAATGGTGTCACATATTCATAAACCCTTCTAATCCAATTCAAATATTTTTCAGCCTCTCTATTCCCCTCTTCATCCCAATACACCAAATGTTGGATTTCATACAAATTCCCAGCCCTGTGAGGAAATGGAATTTCGAACTCCGAAATCATACTCATTTTCCCGCCATAAGGCGCAAGAATGATCTGGGCACCCTCAGCTTCATCTTCAAAGAAAAATTCCCACAACTTCTCCAATCCATGTTTGGGGATGGGAGTCACCACATAATCCGACTTCGCCTTGTAGTACGTAGTCGGATTAGGGTTTCTCCTCGTCAGATCTTCCAAACCCGACCCGTTTGGAAGATCGGAGAAGTAGAGAACCGCTTCGATCCACTTCCTCTCCATGCATGCCTCCTCCCTCAACCCTAGCTCGGGAAAACTCTCCTCCATCAACGGCAGCAGCCTATCGATCTTCCCGAGAAAAACCGAGTTAAACGCAGCCCGAACCGTCGAGTTCGCACGTGTAACGACAACCCTAACGAACAAATCCCGATCAAACTCATGTGCAATAGTCTGCCAACGATAAACGAGGTCAGTCAAATTCTTTTCCAACGTAGCATTCACTGTGAAAACAGTGACGGTTTCCGGAACTTCAACCAGCCTTATTTTCCAGGCCGTCACGATTCCAAAACTGGCGGCGCCGCCGCCCCTAATAGCCCAGAAAAGATCTTCCCCCATCGATTCTCTATCGAGAATCTCTCCGTCGGAGTTCACGAGCCTCGCATCGAGCACGTTGTCGGCCGCGAGGCCGTATTTTCTTAGCAGTGTGCCGTAGCCGCCGCCGCTGAAGTGGCCGCCCACCCCCACGGTGGGGCAGAGGCCGTTGGGGAAGGCGAGATTTGAACTCATTTGCGATATTTGATAAGAGAGATTACCTAAAGTGGAAATATATGAAAATAGCTGGTCATCAAACTTAAAAAAAAATTAATTTATCCACTAATTTTTAAATATATTTTTTTTAGTCACAATGATTATTTTATCCCTGCGTGTTGCGCGCATTGCCAGCGCGCAACTCTTGCGCGTACAGAGGTATTTTTGTCCAAAGTGGCTAAAATAAGCGTGTTTAAAAGTTACTGCCTAAAATAAGTATGTTTTAAAGTTTAAGTGGCTAAAATAGTCTTTGCCTCTTACCTAAAAGGGCACCTCCTTCAACCCATGCAACCCTATTTTCTGCATCAATTTGCATGGATGCGAGGTTTCTCGTGTCGATTATTATGTATGGGAGTTTGGAGGAGTAAGAAAGGCCCTCGTAGTCATGGCCCCCGCAACGAACCCGTATCTGCAACCCGAGGGAGTTCGAGCATAGAACTAGGGCTTGAATTTGAGACTCGGTGAAGGGGGTGATGATGAAT
Organism: Perilla frutescens; assembly: GCA_026008535.1. NCBI lineage: Eukaryota > Viridiplantae > Streptophyta > Magnoliopsida > Lamiales > Lamiaceae > Perilla > Perilla frutescens. The sequence goes on from BRKX01000009.1 coordinate 62,091,493, forward strand.
GAGGGTTTAGGCATTGAGGGTGATATGAAGCGTGTGTTTTGTATGGAGGAAAGGAATGTAGATGTGTAGGAGGGATTTTTTGGGGTGTAAACAACTTTGGAAATGGAATTTGATGAGTTGAGGTGAGATTCAAGGCATTTGAGGAATTTGTTGTCATCGTTTTGAGCAAGAATTTTGCATGATGATAATGAAATAAAAAGGGTGAGTTTGAGGAGAAGTGGCAAGGAAAATCTTGGTGCATTCATTTTTATTTTTTTTTGTAATGATTTATTTGTGATTGATTGTTTGGATTATTTGTAGTGCAAGAAGTTTGGAAGAAGACAGATTTATCAGTGGTTTAATCACAATTTCGTGTACGTAATAGGAAACTATTTTTTCAACAATTTAGTATACGTGATACGAAAGTAGGATATTTGATGACTAAATAAGGTTAGTTAATTAGCTACGTCTTCCAATATTGATTTATGTTATATATATTATATATACAATATATATATATATCCATGTTTTGTTTAGAGGTGAAATTTTAACCAAGTAATTAATTAGGATAATGGGGTTTTTTAGCCACATAATATTTAACTAAATCGACAGAAATACGCCTTGCTCACTTTTTATTATTTGAAGAAAATTCAGTTTTCATCTTCTAGCTTCTCCAAAAAAGTCCCACCACAGATGTTTTCAGTTTTACAAATTCTCTAAACTATTTTTAATATTGAAAATTTTCACATTTGTTTTACTAGAAATTACTGTTAAAAATAAATGAATAACTACGGAAGGCGATTGACATTTTTGTAATTATTAATGCATTTTTTTACTGAAAGAAGTATTGATTATGATACCAAAATAATATATATCACTTCTAACCTTAAAAAGTATCATGCATTTTGAGCGTGTGTTGCACGTATCTCGATGTGCATAATACTTAGGTATATCTTGATGTATATGAGGTATTCTCTTTCTGTAATGGATGATTATATGGCTTAGAAAAATATACTACAAACTTTAACTAAGCATTTACTAGCTAGAGATTTATATTCATTTGCATGCACCACATATAAGACAATAAGGATGAGAATTGTTGGGTTTTAGGGAATTAATTTAGTAAGAAAATCTATAATTTTTTTATAGATTTTTTACAATTTAATTTATTTTAAGTTTTTTCTAGAAAAAATAATAAATTTATTATAATTTTATTTTTAATAAAATATTTTATAAGGATATGGAATTTCATTTGTCAATAAAAAAATAAACAAGTATAGTTTTGTACGATAGAAAATTAATTTTTAATTTTTTTATAATTGAGAATAAATAATACCATGGGGAGGGATGACTAATCTCATGTTTATGAGATTCTTAGAGTAATGATTCCAAGCTAAAAAATATATCGGCCACAAGATTGTGAGTGAGAATCGTGATTCTATTCTCATTTCATTCCAACATACGAGTCATGCCAAGGTTTATTTGTACCTAATTAAAAATCCTCTAGGGACTTACCTGATTAGTTGATTCTGAGAGTAAACATTAGGGCCGAGTGTATTTTATCATTTTTTTCTGAATTTTTTTTTTCATAATCTCATTCATGAATTTCCTAGCAGCTTGCCAACTTGCATAGATTTTCTAGAATTTCCTTTTTCTATCAAGTGCACCCTTGCATTTTTTAGGTTTTATATTTGCCTTGCTTGTATCTCAACTTTGATTTGAAACTTCTTATTAGCAACTTCTATGTCATCATTTGGCTCTACAATTGTTGTGGGTCTTTAATTGACAAAACTAGTCCTAACGTTAGAATGGGTAGTTTTAATTTGAATTATATCTAGTAGTAACACATATATTTGAAATATTAAATTAGCTAAATTTATTTAGCTAATTTCATTGTGGTCAACTTTTCATGATTCATATCTCATGTGTGTGTATATATGATATGAAATATTTTAGGGAAAATATACAATATGATCATTATATAATTATTTTCAAAAATACAGCTTGACCTAAAATTAAATATGGGTCCAAATCAATCATACAATTTTGTAAAAGATACCAAAATAGTATGCCCGATAATCCCTAAACTAAAAGACGTCAATGTACGTCATTTGAATTTCTAACGCTTGTTAATAGACTTGTTTTAGCTCGATAAACTTCCAAATTGAAATAATTCGAAAAATGTGTACCTATTTCTACATTTTCCATCTTCATATTTCTGCACACTTTCGATATCCCCACTCCGACCTTTGGTCAAACTTCACTATTTTCACTTCTCTACTAGATCAATTAATGTCGGAATCACATCTATGGTCACTGCTTTCGGCTCGACAATTGATCATGAGCGATTGGTTCTCGGTTTCAGACTTTTGGCTCCAAAAACATTATCAATTATTTCGACAATTGATCACGAGCGATTGGTTCTCGGTTTCAGACTTTTGGCTCCAGAAACATTATCAATTACTTTATCAGTGATTCCGCGTCGCCGAAGATCTCTGTATTCATTTGCAAAGTTGTCTTTGGTAATTAAAAATTCATATAGATAATTGAACTTTGTCATTGCCCCAGTTTGTTGTTGTGCTGAAATGGATAGTAAATTTTATTATTTTGCTTTCCCCTTGGTTTTATTTTTTCCAAATTTATTTATATAATGCTTGTTTGGCAAGTTTTAAAATAATTTGGTACTCAATTGTATGTGATGTGATGGGCATCCGAATTGGTTTTAATTAATTTTCATTTATAACAATTGATCTTGACTCTTATCAAAATTTTAGTAGATTAAGAAATAACGAAAACTAAAATCACTTAAAAGTAATCAAAATTGACGAAAGAACATTTTCTGTGTTTCTTTTAACCAGACACCACACCCATGTGCGGAAATATATATGGAGTGGGGATGATGAAAGTTTTCATGCATAAAATGTGTGTTAGTATATGAAATAATTCAAAAAAATATAATTTAACGTATGTTAGTAATGAATGTTGATCTCCGTCTAGTTATGGATTAATACAGGTGTCATTTTAGGCAATGTTTGGTACACTGGTACGGATATACCCACATTAATAAAATCTAGATTGCTTTAAAAGATAATTGTTTATTAGCTATTTTAATTGTGTGTTTGGTTATTAAGATAAATATACTAGATTACTTCACACATCTGTTTGGTACATTGTTTTATTTGGTAAACTGAGGGGGGTTGGATACCTTGTCTAGAAACTGTAACCGAGGGGGGCGTCGGATACATTATCCAGCCGAATCAGTAAATTAAACCACGAGCCTCGTGTTAGGACCGGGCCTCGCGTGAACAAGCAGTGGCTACCAAACACACAGTTCTTCCTGGATACCTTTACTAATATGTCTTTATCCAGGCTATCAAACATTGCTTTAGTGTTTTTAAAAAATTATAGGGTAGATTCGGATCAAAATTTTATTTTGGGACTAAACTACGTTTTTAGAAATAATTAAAGTATCAAATTGAACTTTTTCCCAATATTTTATTGAACATAAATAATTTAAGCTGGTTGGGATTGAGAAGCCCTATTGCAAAGGAGCAAATCTTACGAAATAAAACTAATAAGCTAAAGTGTAAAACAATTAAAATAGTTCGCAAACTAATAAAATTACCAAATACGAAACTTATATTTATATAACCATAAAGTTCCAAAAAAAATAATGCAAACATATGAAATTAAATTAAATTATATGATTGGGCCAAGCCTAGCTACACATAATCAATATATTTCATACATAGGCCCAATTCAATTAATTTGTTTTATTTAAAATAAATCAAACACAAATCCCTAATAAGAAATAACAATTTTGTAATTTTGCTTTTCTGAACACTTCGAAAAAAAAAAAGAAGCTGCTTATGTTCAAAAGAGATATCAAGTGGCAATGGTGGCATCGATTCAAAATCTGCTCCGCTCACAACAACTATTCAATTCTTTCCTCAGACATTCAACACCAAAATCTCATCTCCCTGCTACAATCATGCGATCAAATCCCTCAAACTGCTCAAATTCACGGTTTGATGGTGAGGACTGGTCTCGACCGAATCCCATTTCCACTCAGCAAGCTTCTTGCGCAGGTTTCTATGCAGGATGTCAACTACGCAGACTCCATCTTCAAAGAGATCAAAATCCCGAATCTTTACCAGTTCAACACCATGCTCCGAGCCCATTCCGTCGCCGGAGATCCCCGAAACGGCCTCCTTCTGTTCAATCGCATGAGGGCTGAGAATCACGCGCAAGATTTCGTTTTTGATCAGTTTACATTCGTGTCGGTTCTCAAATCCTGCTCCCGGTTGTTGGAGGTTCGGGCCGGGCTTGGGGTTCACGCGGTTGTTTTGAAATCCGGCTTTGATTTGGTTTTGAATGTGATGAATGCTCTTCTGCATTTTTACTGTGTTTGTGGCAGAATTGGAGGTGCGCGCCAACTGTTTGATGAAATGCGTTCGATGAAAGACATGGTTTCGTGGAACACTTTAATGGGGGGATATCTTTGTGTGGCAGAATATGCATTGGTTGTGGATTTGTTTAAACTTTTGTTTAGAGACAATATTGGTGTTAGTGTGACTACAGTTCTGAGTGTTGTGTCAGCTGCAGGGAAATTGAGGAATGTTTCATTGGGAGAGAGTGTACATGTATTTTGCTTCAAGGTTGGGTTTTTGTCGAATTTAAATGTGGTTGCTGCTTTGATCTCAATGTATGGGAAGCACAGTCACATGCATTCTGCTCGTCGAATCTTTGATGAAAATGGTGTTAAAAGAGATGTTGTATTGTGGAACTGTTTGATTGATGGATATGCTAGAACTGGTCTTCTTGAAGAAGCATTGGAATTGTTGAGATTGATGAAGGATCATAGTGTGAAGCCGAACTCTTCAACTATGGCAGGGTTGCTTTCGGCTTGCTCTGCCTCCGGGGCTCTGGCAATAGGCGAACACGTGCATGATTACGTGGAGGAGCAGCAGCTGCCGTTGGATGCAGTTCTTGGCACTGCAGTGATAGATATGTATGCCAAAAGTGGGCTGCTTGGGAAGGCAATCAATGTTTTTGATAAGTTGGAGTCTAAAGATGTCAAGAGTTGGACAGCCATGATTTCGGGTTGTGGAGTGAACGGGGAAGCAGATGAAGCGATCACACTTTTTCATAGAATGGAGGAGGAGGGGATTGTGCCGAATGAAGTGACATTCTTGACAGTTCTGAATGCTTGCAGCCATGGAGGGTTAGTGAGAGAAGGGTTGAGCTGTTTGAGGAGAATGGTGGGAATGTATAAACTGAAGCCAAAGATCGAGCACTATGGATGCATGATCGATCTGTTGGGCCGTGCTGGCTTGCTGGAGGAGGCGTACGAGCTGATCAAGGGATTGCCAGTCGAGAGGGACGCCACTGCTTGGCGTGCATTGCTTGGCGCGTGCAGAGTTCATGGTAACGTCGAGCTAGCAGAGCGGGTTCGAGAAGAACTCGACAGAATCCATGAAAATCACCCAGCTGATCAACTCTGTGTTGCTGGTGCTTATGCTGTTGCTGGGATAGTATCAGATCGTAGATATGAATTGGAGAGTGCTAAGAAAGAAGCTGGATATAGCAAAATTGATTTAGGGTTAACGTTTTAATTATTGTGAGTTTTATATTTAGGATTGTAAACAAACCGAATCGAGCATATTAGAGCTCGGCTCGTTAAGGAATATTAGAGTTCTAGTTAGAGTAATTTTTCTCTTGTTTAAGCACAGTTCGACAAATATTTATCATACTTGAATTCAGCTCGAGCTCGTGAAACGATCGAAAATTTACTAATCGAGTCCAAACTCAAATGCTTGAAAAAAAACTCGTTCGATTTACATGTTCACGCTCAGCTCGAAAAAAAATGCTAGTTTAATTTACCAATTTAAAATATTTATAATATTCATGAATATGTTCACGAACATATTCAATTAAGCTCGAGCTTGAACATGTTCGTAAACTGATTGAGTTAAATACTACTATGTTTGAACTTGGCTTGATAATTTTATCGAGCTCCGTTCAAGACTATAATAATTTTATCGTGCTTGATTCGAGACTTCAGCTTGGTTCGTTTTGTTTAGAAAACGAACGAGAAGGAGCTTTTTTCGAGCCGAGCCCCGAATATCTTACAAGAGGCCTCGTTTACACCCTATCAATATTAGACATCAAATTTTGTGGAAAATATCTGTACTCCAAATAGTAACATCAATAGATAACAGATGTTACGTTTTCCCTCTTAATAATCATTGATAACATATTAACATCTAAAGTTCAATATCAGTAACACCATCGATCATAAGCTTAAATCCACAAGCAACCCTACACAGCAGTAGTAGAGATCACAGTCACAGAGACGAGGCAAAGCGGTTAAGGGTGACAACACCGGAAAGTGCAGCCTTGTTTCGTTCTTTGACCTTCACCTGATAAATCACTCTGCACATTTCACCCTCGTGTAAGCTCGACTGGTATGGTGAAAAATCTCGTGTATTTTAGTAAGTATATGTCAATCGTGCTCACCTCAAGCCTTCAACCCACATTTCTGTTATCAAAGTTTCGCCTGGGTAGACATGTAATAGAAATCTCCCAGTTATGTTCTGGATCATATTTTGATCTCCTCGACAGATGCTGTTGATGATGGCTCTGACTGCAAAGCCGAGTGAGCACAGTCCATGCAAGATTGGACGAGAAAATCTACACAAAATAAATTTTAAGAGATTAATCGGATTTAACAACACGAAGAGAATGATTCATCATTAGACAGAGATGCTAGCAATTCAAAGTTCAGCATGCAGTCTTGCACAAACTTATATTGATACACTCCAGTTTTTGTTCCAAAAATCAGTAGGTAAGGGCTGCTAGACAATAGTAGTACCCAGCAGTTTCGGCGATCCTAGGATCCGAGTGCAATGGATTGTAATCACCAGATAGCCTGTAAAGGAGGGCCTGCACCATTGCATTGCAAAATTTTAGCAAAAAATCATACGCTGCTAAAGCATTTGGCAATGACTGGATGTAATGTGTAATTTAATCTACATGAAAGTTAACTAAGATTTTTGAAAGATTCTAGTGTACATAATTGTTTCAGAGAAAAATTGATGAATTCTCCCAAAATTCCTCATTCATCGTTAACTAAGATTTTTGAAAGATTCTAGTGTCCATAATTGTTTCAGAGAAAAAATGATGAATTCAATATCCCAAAATTCTTCATTCATCAGCTTAGCACAGCAACAGTACTCAAAAGAGTTTCCCTCGGGAAAAAAAGGGCATTACTCAGAGTTTACTTTAACATATCTAAACCTTAGAAAGATAGACCACAGTAAAATTAGTTGCTTTTATTTCTTTTCTTTTTTTTTCAATTGAAAGCAAATATCCACTTAAAACAAGCCAATAACACATCATAAGCATATATCAAACCAAGTAGCAGATTATGAATAGAATGTTATCATTCCTCTATTCCTATTCACCCGTGTGCTTCTGAGATGATGAATGTATATGGTCCCGTAAATAAAATCCCACAAACCTGCGATGGTTCTGTGTGTTCTTCAAATACAGCGAATGGTTGAGTGTTAGGAATTTTATAAGTCAATGTCTGACTGGGGGGGTATTTGGTATAAGAGAAAGGCTGGGATGATTTTGAGAATCCACCAGCACCCCTCAAATAAATAGCCACCCTGTTAAACCATATAAAAATGCATCACCCTATGGATTGAATAAAATAAAATAAAATAAAGAGTACAAAACTGCATGAAATAGATATATATGGTCACATCGCATGAACAAAACCTTACCGTTGCATGCACAGCAATACCCGAGACTCCTTTTCATAACTTAAAATTTCAACCTCGAGAACTGTTGACTTGCCTGAAAGGAAATCCAAATATGATATTTTCTACATGGAACATTCAACCACACGTAATAAAGTAAAACTCTTGAGCAACACATGCATATTATAGCCTGAAAATCTTGATCACAAGAGAGGCTTAATGTGGACCAAAATTGACAAAATATAATAGATAACAGTTCATACTTCTACAACCCATATGAATATATGGAAACATTAGATTTTCAAACGAGGATTTAATTAAAAAAATTAAGCTTTATTAGTGTAGGTACCTCAAGTTTCTGGAAATGTTAGATTTTGTGTTATGCACTCACTATTGCAAGAATATATTAATAATAATTTAATATAAGTTCCAAAGGTGTTTTTAGCCCCACTCATTCACTAAAAGGGAAAAGGATAAAAGAAAGCTTCCATTAAGGCTAAGGTCTATATTTGAAGCAAACCTTTATCATGCAACCCAGAAATTGTCGCCTTATTTAGTATCTGCATTAACAAAATTGCCATAAAAACTAATCAGCTACAGCAAGTAGAAAAAGAGCTAAAATACTTGGTCATTGATAACAATCAAAGATAAAATGAGTAAGAACCTTACACAACCATTAGAAGGAAGAGGTTTGTAGATCTCGATATACTGTTGCCCATGTAATAGAAGACGTGGGTCAAATCTAGAAGTGAAAGATGCCAGAAAATACTTAAAGCCAGTACACTCAACCAAGATCCATTTTTCGGTATGCATAATAATGTAAAGCATTGAAATCTGCCAAGAGACATCAACAAAAGTACTTACGCCAAACCCGGCATCTGTTCAATCCGTGACTGAAGTCCAACAGAAAACAAACTAGCAAATGTGGGCAAAACCTGTGGATGCATCAAATTAAATAAAAATAGATTCCTAACCAGTTCAACACATACACAAGCTTCTGTGCCGAGAAATAAACATTCCCACACAAACCTTGATCTGATTTTACAGATCAAGGGAAGATCAGATAAGTCACAGAAAATAAAACCAAGTTGAGTAAGCCAATCTCAAATGGAATTTCAGACAATATCAAGCATAATCAACAATCAAATCAACCACAATAAGCTATATACCTTCATAATAATAATTAAACCTGCACATCTATAGAAAGTAGAAACACACACACACACACCTCAATCGATTGCTGTCCATCTTCATGGTAAACATATTTCAGCTCCTTATCATCCACAGCATCTCTCGAGCAAACTCCAACACCAAGTGCATACAGCGCAGCGTCCCTGTTCATCAATCAACACAGTCATTCTCTTTTCTTTTCTCTTTTTTCCACAGCTCGAATCGTATTAATATACAATAAAAACAGCCAGATTGCATTTCGCACAACAAAAACAGAAATTCAAACTGCCATACCTTTCAGTGTAGCTAAACGTCGACTGTTGCGCGTTTTCAACACCAAAAAAGTGGGGGGAAATCAAAATTAAAACGAAAAAACGAATTAGGAAGAACATCAAAATCAAAATTAAAACGAATTTGAGAGAGGTGCGGAGAATATATATACCTGCGGGAATTCGTAAGAAATAATGAGCTGTGGATCAATCTCCCGTGTTCCAGCCATTGATGGATTTTGAGTAGAACAAATTTGCAGAAAAAAATTCAGAATTAAGAGAGAAATTGAGAAAGGATGATTAAATAACAATTTAATAATACTCCTAAAATAAAATTTGGGATGGGGAGGAACGAATTTCTATGTATGGGTTTTAGATAGAGATGACGTAATTGTTAACAGTCAATTATCACATTCTTATCTTTTTCTTTTTCTTTTTTCTTTTTTTGTTGAGTCAAAAATCTAAATTCCAATCCGATTTATTTATTGTTATTAATTGGAGGGTGTATTATGTGTGCTATTTTATGGGTAGTAAAAATATATAAGAAGAGTTAAATATTGGAATCTAAACTTAATCAACCTCTAATTAAATTATGAATGTGTCGTTAAATACAAATTCATATTTGGATTTTATGATCCATTTTAAATTATAATTTTAGAGGATTGAAATAGTAAAATACGATATGAAGTAGGGATAGAGATACCTTACTAGAACATCAACATTATATCCACACTCTATTTACAACTTATTATGTGCTATTTTACTTTCCAACGGTGTCAAAATTTCAACATTTGAAACTTTTAGCGTTTACATAGTATATAATGTTAGGGATAAATTCTTTCTACATTTCTCGTCAAGAGTATTTGCTAAAACTTTATTGGTTAAAATAAGAATTTGAGTGTAAATAAACAAATGTGACACATCTATGTGGTTTCATGAAATATGTCATTCAACTAGGTAAGAAATACATTCAAAGTTATCTGAAAAAATTCTACCCTACATGTTGTGGTACTATCCGAACAACTAATACACTTTAGTAATATTTAATTGCCTACCGCACGCAATTTTTATAATTTTTACCCCAACATGTAGGGTAGAATTCCCAAGTTATCTAGCTTGGAATTTACCTTGTCATAGATTTACAAACATGGGCTTAAGTCTCATTAATGCTATTGTTTTCGTTTCTCTCTCTATATAATGGTTTGATCTCTTGAGAATGTGGTTTCTAAGAAATATTTTAGTTAAAGTCACCTGCACCTGCCCACGAATATTATCCAAGTTCATGATCGACTAGCATATGAGCAAAAATGTATTTGGAGTATTCAAAGCCAACTTCTGTAATAATTAATACTAATAAGTAATAATACCTAGAAAATATCGTGGCTCATTAAATTTCTTTCACAATAAATAACTATGCACAAATTCATCACAGCTAGCCCACCCTATTAATCAAAGCTTCTTTTTCACATGGAAAAATACGGACAAAATATAAGACATCCAAAATATTAAAGCCCTTAATGAGATAAATAAGATTGATTTGATAGAACTGAAAAATATATAATGAAATACCTAAATCTCCGTCGTGTGAATGACCTCATTAATAAGATTGATTTGATAGAACGGAAAAATATATGATGAAATACCTAAATCTCCGTCGATGACGATTGTGTGAATGACGAGGACAATTAGGTAAACTTTCCCTTAAGATAATATATAGGATTGTAGTCATCCCGAAAATGAGATGATAAGTTATCCCTCAAATGAGTGAAAATAAACCGAACACTCAATCCATCACATGCCTTCAAACCAAACGTATGATTAGTCAATCACTCCTACACATTCAAACCAAATATGCCCCCAACGGGAAGAAAGGGTAATGTCAAAATGCCGTGCAATGAGAGAGACAAAAAAGGGCAATTAAGTAAATCCGCAACACAAAATTCTAGTCTAGACAAATATTTTAAGCAAATGTTTTGTTGCAGTTCCCATACAAAACTGATACACAAATGTGTCATGACATTTTTTGAATTCGCATTAACCTTGCCAGCATGAAAATTTCAGTCAAGTGGAGATATTTGAGTTGCAATCAAGAATTCATGCCTCTTCACATATGGTCTTCTCTCCTCCGTGGGGCGCAGGTGATGATTTCGTCGACTCGTAGAATCATCTCAGCAGCTTCGGTTGCTGAGAGCAATACCGCCTGCTTTACTTTGAACGCCTCGGATATCCCTCGCTCTGCCATATCTCCAACCTGCATGAAACCATCACTTGAGGATCAATGGCTAATTTAAGAGCTCTCAGAAATTAAATTTTTGCCATATACAATCTCCAAGGCTTCTGAAAAATCATTAAAGTAGATATTTACCTTGCGCCATGAAAAGTATGGTAGAAACACATTTTTACGTAACTAGTCTCAAAAAAACTGAATGTAGAATGCTGAAAAACCGATGAGCAATTATTACTTTTTAAGTTTATGACAAAATTCATTAAGCCTAGCAATGGTGGTAATTTGCTAATGCTCACTAAATAAGAGTGCAAGAATAGAACCCAATGTCACATTGAAAAAAAAATTGGATTTTTTCAGTCAACCCAATGAAGCTACTTCTCATTTTCATTCAACTATAATAACTAATTAAATACATGAAACATGTTGGATGTATCCTCGTTCACATAAATAGCCTAAAACATGTGTGCACCAGTCGAATTGATAACTACAAAGGCAACAAATCATCCTTAACAGAGGCATAATACTAGCAAGACAGAAGTATTTAAGCAATTTTATGTCAACAATCTGAACCAAGTTACTTACAGATCCAGAGATGACATCAATCCCAGCAGTGCTTCCCTCCTTATGGTGCTCCGCACGAAGTTGAGAAACCAGTTCTGCACTGTCCAAACCAGCATTGTCCGCGATGGTAGTTGGAATAGCAACAAGTGCACGTGAAAAAGCCTCAATAGCATGAGATCTTTTCCCTGGTGTCTTCCTAGCAAGTTCATCAACTGCCTTCGCCATCACCATCTCTGGCCATCCACCTCCAAGTAAAACCCTGCTGTCATTTACCGTTTGGGATAGCACACACAAGGCATCGTGCAGAGATCTTTCAGCTTCATCCAGCATATGAGGGCTGAGGAAGGAACATCACATTTCAATACATCAACTCAAGATTTTTAAATTTTCAGTGGCAAAAGACAGATCTTAATTCACATTGTAATACAGAAAAATTGTTTAGTCAATTGATTGAAAAATAATATGTGAATACCTAACTACAGTCATAGGAGGTATTAAAATTAGAAGACGGTTGGCACATCTCAAAATTAAGAACACACTTGCGTACTTGACTTATAAATTAAGGCTTTAACAGTTAACCACACAGATTATCTATTGCTGAGCACGTGCTCAAGAAAGCACACAGGTCCAATTCCCGTATAGAAGATAGAAATCCCAGTCCTGTTCTTTCCCCAACAGTTAAACAATTAAGAAGGAAAATACCAAGATCACTCTAACACCATGCATTTCAAGCCAAAAGACAGCACACACCGAATATTTTACATATATAATAACCGATCATAACCAGAACTAACAGAAATTGATAGATTAATTCAATAACTGACTGCAAATTTTACATACCTTGCACCTCTTAGTACAATTGTACATGCCTGACCCATTTCAACCCCAGAGAAGTGTATCAACCTGTCCTCGCCAATCATTATTTCTTCAATGAGTTTGCAGTGTCCAAGCTTAACAGACTCAGGATTGTCGAATGTTGATGCTATTTCACCGCCAGTAACAAGACCCAGCCGCTCAATACCATCAAAATCAGCATGCTCTATTGCAAGCACCCCAGCATCAGCAAATAGTTCTTCCGGAAAATTGTAGATTAATTGCCGGTTAACAAAGCAGTTTATCCCATGATTGATAATCTTTTGCACTTTTTCCCTCATCTTTTCCTTTTCAGCTACTTCAATCTCGGCTACCTTAGCCATTGAATCAACACGAACACGAGCCCCATAAATTTTCACTTTATCTGTATCCATTGCAGTATTTGCCACCAATATCTTCGCATTCTCGATCCGTTTTGGTTGGCCAACACCAATTTTTTTGTCTAAGATAAATCTGAACCAAAAGGAAAGTAAATATTAGGGCTGCCAATCAAAAATAGCAAGTAGAATGGATTGAAAATATTGCTTGTATATGAAGTGACAGAAAATAACGAAACATAAATCATCATTGAAATAGATCAAATTGAATCAAAGCTTTCTGAGAGTCTCTTAAAACACCAAACTGCTAGTGGTTAAAGGCAAGACCAGTTAGAGAAATAAAGCTACTCTGAAGAGAAACATGAAAAGCAAGTTGTATGTAATGAGTGGTCATCAATACATTAACATTCTTCAGGGCCGTGTAAAATATTTTAAATCATGGAAAATAAACTAATCAACTTGGAAGTTAAACTGCAAATAACAGTTCATGAAATCAGGCTATACATTTTCTTCATAGCAGCTAGAGTATATGGCAAGAAATTTTACATAGCCAGGTGAATCATCGTACACTTTAACTTCAATCTTGTCTAGTTGAAATTTCAGATTTTATATCATGCAATTCAGAAGTTACTCCCATTATTTAGTTGAAAGTAACCCATCGAAACATCCACTGGGATAGAAACATTCTATGTGTTTAATCACATGGATTAGCACTTTCTGTAAAGACATAAAGAAAACTTCCAAAACAGGAGAACAACAGAAAATCAAACCAAGTATCGTAAAATGTGTAGTAGGCTCACCCTTCATCTAAAAACGAGTCTTTCAATTCACCTCCAGGTTTCTTTATGATTTGAATGGACTCCAAATTTGTGCTTCCCTGTCATTTTCAATCAGTAATTCAGATCAGGCAAATATACTTCAATGATGAAGGAGCACAACAAAACATAAGAGCATCATAGTTATTGACAAACTCATGAGCTAAGAACAAAGAAATATTTTTTTCATTTTTTCCTTTTGTTCTTTTTGAAGACTAGCTAAGAAACAGAGAATCGGGTCTCCACTAATGAATGGTATGCTCATTGACAGAGCCAATGTAAACACAGCTTTTCATGGAACATGCATATACACATTCAGAAAACAAAGATGAGTCCACTACGTAAAATCCAATCACATATGACATATTAATTAAGCACATACTGAGCTCAGAGATTCATGGTAACAAGCAAAACTTAAGGGGAAGGAGAACTCAAAAACAAAAATGGGGAGGAAAAGAAATAAATTCCAAGAGCTTATAGTTTGCATCATTTTCTCTGCAATCAAATATGTTATACTTGAGCTCATCCACTAGATGCATGCACAATAGAAAAATTCATAGAAATCAAGCAATTATATGCTCGATGTTCAAACAGATCTAGTTACATTATCTTTACAGTCATACATAATCACAATCCCAATTTTGATGAGTCGTGTATATAACAAAATTCATATACCAATAATTAAATGGCTCTGACGATTAACATTAAAAGGACCGCCATGATTTTTGTATCCAAGAACCCTACAAGTGTGATGCTCCCAAGCTTCAAAGTCAAAAATGATTATACCTTTAACCTCATAACAGCATCAACAGCTAGTGTTGCAAAATGTTCTTTGTCCTGCGAGAGAATTTTGGAGCTCAAAGTAGTCATTGCAATCTTCATCAAGTCTGCTTTAAATTTCTCTGATAAAACAATATACCCAGCAAATGTTGGCTCAATAATATGCGTTGGTTAAGTAAACTCTCCAAACCCCAACTCACTGTCTTATTTTGTTCATACCAGAATTAACTAATTAAATCAAATAAGTAAATTGGTTCATTTTGGAAACAGCAATCATGACATTTTTGCAAGTGTGAAATGTTTTTACTTTGATACAGCAAATGAAACTGGATAAATTGTTGGTATCGAGCCAATGCCAAGGCAAAAATAGTGCTCAATACACAATGAGAGACTCTATCAGTATTTAAGCAGCAGGATTATCATACAAGAATATAGGATTTTCCAGATAAGAAAAACAGTAAAATCCATACATAAAAGGTTTTATGCATTAAAAAAACAAAGAACAATAACAAATAGTAATCACCTGCATCAAGTTTATTGTCTACAACCTTCTCCAATAATGCATCTCGAGCACATTCAGCAGCCATGCGATACCCTGATGAATTTTCAAAACACGTACTAATTATTATAAAAAAGGCAATACCACAAACAAAATCAATTTTCACACAAGAAGTTGAAGGAAGTAAGCAGTTCCAATTGTTTGTCTAAATATAGATATTAACTGAATCTGACCAACAACATAACTAACTTGTTTGAATAACTGTCCCCTAAAAAAATGGACTCGACTGGTGGAACTGACTACAATATATAAGGACAGTCAGGAAGAAATAAACAAGCATTTGTAAAAGACACTAAAAATCGATGCAACTAAGAAGTTGCTTTCGGACTTGTAACACCTTCCCACAGTTAAAGGAATGTATTACTGTCAGCTCAGGGAAGGACGAGTAGTGTACAATAGAAAACATTCAATTGCTAAGGATCAATTAAAAAAAACTACCTGAAATGATAGTCATTGGATGAATTTTTGCATTCACCAGCTTCTCAGCCTCCCTCAAAAGCTCCCCAGCTAAAACAACAACTGAAGTTGTACCATCACCAACTTCATCATCCTGGACTTTTGAGATGTCTGAAAAATGAACTCAAGGACTGCCAAACTTTGAAAAATACAATGACTTCTTTGTTCTCTGTCCCTACCTTAGAAGGGTGACGATATTATCAAAACAATTCATTCTTTCTTATGCAAACTTAACGGAATCAGCTGAAAATTTAATAAATTCCACTGCAGTATATCAAAATAACTTAGGTCTTTCCAGATTGAAGTATACTTGGAGCCTGTTTAAGATGGAATTTTTATGAGCAGTATATTTTGTACAATATAAGAATCCAACAACTGAAGCGTCTAATCCACCATTTTTAAGACATAGCGCGTGAAAGAATACGGCCAGAAACACACTCCAATTAAGAACTTAGCATCAAGGATACCGACAAGGACTTTCGCGGCGGGGTTGTCAATGTGCAGTGATTTCAAGATGGTTGCTCCATCGTTTGTAACAGTCACAACATGTCCTCTACCAGTAGATTGCAAAATCTTATCCTACAAGGGATGTTAATAAACTAACATAAGAATTAAAAGCTTAAACAAGTTTTGTCTAAACAAGCTGCAACAAAACCTAGATAGCATGTCTCATACCATCCCTTTAGGTCCCAAAGTTGTCTTAACCAAGTCAGCAATCGCCATTGCTCCTATGAAGGAGGCCTAACACAGACAGAACGAAACTACTTGTTAGTGATCAACTAACGCATCATCAAGAACCCCATCGTTAAAATCTGGGACATAACGGAAACAATACAAATAGAATACTTTTATACAAAAATAAGCAGCCGCTAGGAATACATAAAACTTAATGCATCTAGTGCTACACCAGAGTTCCACTTGTAGATAAGCATAAAAACACAACACCGTCTGAATTCATTAGTGCGGGCGGTATACGACTCACCATTCTGGCACGCTCCCCCTTTTCTTCAGTAGCTTCATCTTTAAATAGTCTCTCAGCCTAGCAACTCAAAGACAGAGCAATAATGAGACAACTAAGAGCTAACAACAATAAAAAAAGTAGCGAGGATTAGACAAACCACCATGAGAGCAAAACTTGAAATGAAGAATCGAAGATGTCGGATCCGAGTAAGCGAATCTCTGAAAAGAAAAACCACCACAACTCATTCATCAATATCAATAAAATCCGGAATAAACTAACGCAAATAATTCCGGTTTACACGACTACATCTATATTCAGAATCTTCCAGTTCGACATTTTACCCACAGAGAAAAAATCTAATAAGTAATGAATGTAATAATTTACACATCAATCATGAAAAACAGAACATAAGCTGAAAAGCAGTTCAAAAACCTAAATGCAAAAATCTCAAACAAGCCGAGGCCGTCACCACATTACCGGAGATACATAAAATAAATTAAATTAAAAACAAAAAAAAAAATCGACGATCTGAAACTAGTATGAACATCATAGCATGGTGAAAAGCGATTTAATTCCAACATAAAAAATAAAAAAAAATAAAAAATTAAGCTCGAAGTGAAGTGCAGTAGCCAAACCTTTGCTGCAGAGGCGTGAAAAACTGCGATCCCGCCGAAAGAGAGATGAATTGGGGTTTTGTAACAGGCGTTTTGTTATTCGTGTTAATCAACGGTGGGATTTTGTCAAATTAAATCTTGACGGTCGATTTCACGCCACGTGTTTACATATTTATTAATTATTATAGTTGATATTTGAGAAATGAGAACAAATGTAAAATACTAAAATGTTCCCTTTTTTTCTTTTTGCTGTTTTTTTAAGGTTTTCCTTTCATTTCTTTTTTTTTGTTTTTTTTTTTGTTACTTGATACTTCCATATGATTTCTAATGTATTATTATGTTTTTTTTTCATAAAAAAAAAGATAGGCAAATTACTCATGTACATATCATATTTGATTTTTGTATCTTAAATTTTTTTTTGGTAATTTTATCGATTTAGAGTCTGGATAAACTATAAAATCGTAGACTTTAAATATTAGAACTAACAATTTAGCAATCATTCAATTTATAAATTTATGTACTTTGATTCTTTTTATTTTTAAATAACTTTCAACTAAAATTCATTCATTAATTATTAATAATTTTTTTAGAATAATTCAAAAATAAAATAATTGAAATGTATTATGTTTTGGTTCTTGGATTCAATCGTTCAAATTTTAAATTTATAGCTTCGTCCCCTTAAAGACCCTTGGACGATGGAAACTCAAATCAATTTATAGTTTCATTCATTAAATGAGTCGATTCGAGTACGAATATACATTTATTCAAATTTATTTGAAAAAATATCGAGTTTTAAAATTTATATTTGAGCTTGTTTGATTATCTACCGAGTCGAGTTCAAAGGAGCTTCAATTGTATCGAACTCGAATAATTTGATATTTTTATACTTATACTCTTATTTTACTTATCGACTTCGAGTCGGGCATTAAATCTCATCAAACATAAAAATATGTTAAAGTTTATTTGATATGTTTTACGAATTGAACTCAAATGAACTTTTAACGAACAAGAACGAGTGATGTATCGAATTATCTTATTTGATTTTAAGCCCTAGGCACGGGTTAGTCTCATCGTACAATTTTTTCACATTAATTTATAGCCTTATAATTCTTTTCATCACAGCTATAATTATTATAAGTTTTTCTTTTTCTAATCTCTCGTTCCAATTGTTAGATTATTGTAACGTGTATTTTTGAATAAAATCCATAACTACCCATAAAAAAAAGGCACTAACATTAATTAATGAATTTTCAAAATGCACTGTGGTAACAATCCAACCGTTGAAATAGGAGATAAAACACGATTTTGAAATAGCGGATCTCGGTTTTTGACATGGGTTGCCAAGTGTAAATACAACACTAGTGAGGCCAACCGTGGCAACAACACATTGATCAAGAAGATAGTAAGGAGATGAAATTGAAAGTAATTCAAGGAAAATACATCAGAAAATGATTTGTTATGTTCAAACAAATGAATCTTTTTGAAATCTCAAGAGTATATTTTAGCTTTTGAATTATATCAACTTGTTTCAGATTGTTGAACAAATAAATTTTATTCTTCTCATAGCCACATAGGTATAGAAATTAGAAAATATAATAAAAAGATGCACACATTGTAACATATGCATGCAGACTGCATTAGCCTTTAAACCTAGCTAAATCATCAACAAATATCAAATCAATTTACTCATCTAGAAATGATTTCATTTATTACACTATAATTGTATAAAAACATCACATTATCACATCCATAAAAAAGAACAAACAATTAATCAAAGACACAACATTGAGTTCTTCCTCAAACTAAAAAGAATGTGACCTCGAGCTAAGGTCATTAACTTAACCAAAAAACACTTAAACCAAGTAGTGGAATTGCATTGCATATACTCCTAAATCTGCAAATTAGGTGCTGAGAATTTTGCACCTTACCTCCAAGAATCCCAAATCAAATTTTCCTCTAATTATCTCACAGCTCTCGTACATCAAAAAGGGCGCGTGTGCCTGCCTTTGGCGCGGCCACAGAGGAGCGCGTTCTTTGGGATTGGGTACTCGTCTCTCAACGAGGTGGATGCCGTGTAAACTCTCAGGTACGTTTGCTGCCCGAGGTACTGTCTCGCCCAAAACTCCGATCTCAAGTTCCACATGCCTACATTGTCCAGAGCTATGTATATGGCACTCCATGACTTGGGATACACCTACATTCATCAATGATGAACAAGTTCAACATGTGTGATTAATTATTCGAGATATATATTAAATTAGTTATCCCACGTCTGTTTTCCAATCGATATTAGGTTCTGTATTCACCCTATATAAAGTAATCTGTTCTCAAACTGTCTATTTTTCAATAGATATTAATTAGTAGGGGTGTACAAAACTAAATCAGAACTAAAAACCGAACCAAACCAAGCTAGGTTTGGTCATTTTTTCTTTAATTTGGGTTTGGTTTTGAAAATTAAAACCAAAATATAATTTGTTTCGGTTTCGGTTTAAGTAAAAAATATTTTGGTTAAAACCGAACCAACCAAAATATAAATATACTATATTTATGATTTATAATTCTAATATTAATTATACCTAAATAATATTAGTAATTCTAATATCTAGTTTCAATTTTCTAGTTTTATAATTTTTAAAACATTTACTTATTTAGTATATCGTTTGTTATCTATTGAGTGCATGTTATTTTCTTTAAGTATAATTGTTTCGGAAAAACAAAAATAATCATTAAAAATTCGATTAAACCGAAAACCAAACCAAACTAACCGAAGAATTATGGTTTTGTTTTGTTCGGTTATATATATCATTTTGGTTGGTTCAGCTTGAATTTTTTTAAGAATTTTTTTATTTGGTTTTGTTAGTTGGGCTCGGTTTTACACCGAACCAACCACTTGCACACCCTGAAATAATTTGTACCTGAACCGTGCAACGAGAGACTGCATCACGGAGATTGTACTGGCTCCTACTGGCTGAGGTCCATTGCCCTCCATCCATTCTGTTTCAAACATTGCATTTGTTATACAATTTTCATGTATATATATATATATATATATATATATGTAATGTAGTTTGAGTGATCACTCACCCTACTACCCAAAAGGAGTAGCCACTGAGGTGATAGCTCTGGACAATGTTTTCGTAGTTCTCGAATACAATCTCAATGAACGTCCTGTAGTCGGCTCCCAAGACCGATGTATCGAGGTGCATCCCTGCACCGTTCGGAGACTCGGATATGCTCCCCACGCGGTAAACCCCGCCTATGTTGAAGTAGTCAGCGAGCTTCATAGGCGTGTCGGGGGCAACAAAGGATACGCTGTTGAGAGCGTATCTTTGCTTCCCATTCACCTGACTAGCCGAGCTCGCCAGCCTAATAGTCTTTGTTGTGTTGATCATGCCGTAGTGGTACGACCCTTGTGGATTAGGCCTCGGCCCACTGGCCGTCAGGTTAGTCCTGACCAAAAAGTGATCAGTTGATTAATTATGGACTATTAAAGGTATCAGATAATCATGGAAATAATGTGCAGGGAAATAGGTACCTGAAGGAGCGGGCCTGATTGATTGACCAGTCAATTTGAGTGGTGGGACCCCCGGGTAGTGGCCCGGAGGCCGCCTTGTTTGAGTTGGCATAGCGGAGGAAACCGGTGGTGCTGAGGACTTGTGAGGTGAAACGGGAGGAGACCACGATGTAGTAGTCCTGAGGCGGCTGATCGGCCGTTATAAGAACCGACATGCATTGCCCGAGGTGGACGTCGACGGAGGAATAGCTTATCTGCAGCGTGTGCGTTCCTTCTATCTCGACAACCTTCATCTTGTGCCCTTGGATGCGGAAGTTGAGGGAGTTTTGCAATCCCACATTGCATATCCGAAGACGGTATGTTTTTCCTGTTGCAGACGATGATAATGATAATGATAATGATCATATTGTGGTTATGTTTTAGGATTGTTTCGACTCCAACTTCAAACCTAAACATACATGTTATCTAAAAAATGTGCACCAATATAGACTTACCTTGTTCAACGGTGAAGGAGGTGGTGTTGGCATGCCCGTTGATGAGAATGCCGTCGGGGAAAGGCAATTTCTTGCCCCGATCGAGTATTGCCTTCAAGGTCTACATCGAAAAACATATCAAATTCATTATTTTAATAATATTTATTATAAAAAAAAAAAATACTCAAGAGCTTTGCTCTCAAGACTAAAAAAGTTAATACATATATATTTTTTTTGTTATGCATGCCTACATGCAGGGTATGCTTGATGCTTTGATGGTTCACTATTTTCTATATGAAAAGTGTCTATCATTTGCATATTCAATTTATTATTTCACTAAGCACAACATGACAGAAACATTTATTAATTCGTATAATTTTATATAAAATACTTCATTTTATAAAAATTATAAATTGTAGATTGATTTAAGATGGGACAATAAATGCGCTAGAAGCGTAAGAAGCAGTTAATTGGGTAGGCCCACTAAAAAAAATTGGACCATAAATTATTTGAATGTGAATGGACCAGGCCCCAAAAGGAGAAAGCAATAATCAAATTATTAGATATTAATTGATGGGCCCACTATATTTTTCTATATTTTTTTTTAGTTAGAGGAAGTGGAGCCCACTATAAATTACCGACACTAGAAAATAGTAAACAATTGCGTAATATTAAAAAAAAACATTTCTAATTGAGGAGTTCATTAGTAGATTATGAAGAATATAACAAAATATCTCTCATTTTATAGTTAAAATATGTTGTTAATATATACTCTAGAGAAATTATATATACGTGAAGGGTAATGATGTAATTTGACGACTCCCAAAAAAGGGTTCAAGTCCTTGTCTATTGGTAAAGATAGACAAAATGATCATGTGACAACTAGCTAGCATTTCTTAATTTTGATTTAATGAGTCCATCAATTATATATTTCCAAAATTGACTGTCGATTAGAACATGTAACCTAATATGGCAAATAAAGACATTATTATACTCGGATACGGGACTTACAGTGTGATTAGACTTGTACCAATCTCCGACTAGGAGGGTATAATCGTCTGTAGGGGGGTCGAACGGGACGGGGATTAGGGGTCTGCTGAGGATCCTGATCCCTCCAAATCCACCAGCAGCCTTGTGGAAGGCCAATGATGGGAAGTAGAAGAAACTTCCAATTTGATCCTTCATTTGTAGTATGTATGTGAAGTTCTGACCCGGCGGTATCGGGCACGTCGTCCCCAATACCCCGTCCTCGAACGAGTTCCTCCTGTTTTGCACCCCGTTCCTGTTTCATTTCATCGATGCATAATCAACTTTTTACCCGGAAATAATCGATTTTCTTTCTCCATTTTATTCAAAATTGATCACTGCCCTAGATTCCAAATATTGGACTAGATTGTGCTGCCCAAAATTCTTTTCTATTTCCTTTTTTGTTATCTATATATATACATAGATAACTGCCAAGCACAGTGCATTTGCCAGCTTTTTTGTTATCTATATATACACATTCACATCTATCTATAAATAGAATAAAATCGCAATCCGATTAATGACAAAATCGAATATCCGTGGTGGAAAATACATCTGGTGTATGC
The DNA here is from genome assembly GCA_026008535.1 of Perilla frutescens. Taxonomy (NCBI): domain Eukaryota; kingdom Viridiplantae; phylum Streptophyta; class Magnoliopsida; order Lamiales; family Lamiaceae; genus Perilla; species Perilla frutescens. Next base: position 62,114,419 of record BRKX01000009.1, read on the forward strand.
ATTTCCAAGGAAGTTAGGGTGTTTATAAGAAAAGGAAATTGCAAATTAAAAATAAGATGCCTCACTCTCAACCATGTACTTCTACTTTTTAGTTGTGACAATATTTTGCTGTAATTACATTCATATAAAGTTATGCTAATTTTTTTATAATAGTATATATAATGTACCTAAATGTCTTTGTACTAAATCAAATTATGGATTCTGGAAGCTACACTAGAACTCCCAAGTCCAAACAGAGTGGAATAATGCATAGTAGTAGTCTAGAAAAGAAAAAGTGGATCTTGACAAATTTTTGATGTAACACCCCATGTGATTTATTTCATATTGTAATTATTATTATTATAAATTCCATGTGCCTATTTTTCCCACTATTGGCTTCAATATGTAACATAAACTCACATTAATTATGTAGATATGGTTCATGTATTGTTATTGTAATAAAATTTGCTCTGTCACACTGGAAAAACTAAATGATGTTACATCTAATTAAGCATTAACTTAAGATGGTGCAATTATTAAAAAGGCATACTCCTTTTAGCAGGTGAGTGAATTTATTGTAATAGTTATTAATCATAATATATATATATATATATGTGTGTATATATGTCCTGTTTCCACCGCCCACCTAGCTAGTGTTGAATGTTAATTAATTATAGTCTCAGTTGTCCGTGAATTACATTCAAATTCAATCAAATGTAGTACAGTAATTAATTTTTAACTGCGACGAGGGGGAATTTTCTTGAACAGATGAAACTTTTCTAGGTTGCAAGAATCATGTCAGAAAAGTACATATAGTTTTGTAGGAAAAATTAATTAATCAGCTAAAATCTGCCAATCCTAATTCTTAAGAATGAAGACATCCAAAATATAAAGTTAAAAAAGAGAACATGAGAGAGAGAGAGAGGGGGGGGAGGCAGGTTTATCACATGGACAATAAGACATGACTGGTTAGGAATGTTTTGTTTCCAATACAAGAAAACATATGAAATAAAATGTAATAAAAACAAAGTAGATTAGTAAAAAAAAATTACCAATGGATGAGGAAAGGCTCGTTCAAGCTGTTAAAAACATTGACAATGATGTTATCGTTGGTGACGGAGTAAATTTCAGGCCCAGGAAACTTCCCATTTATCAAAATGCCCTGCAACAGATCATCAAATCACCCCAAAATGCACATTAGAATTCAAGAAAACGCCATATTCAGACACCCTTTTCAGCGGCTCAAAATGGGCTCTCCACACATTTTGCATAAACATGGTTAAAACAAACTCACTTTCGATTTGTCAAATGATTAGCCTTTTCAAGAAAAAACTAACAAAAAAATATTGAAAACCTGTTGAGGAACTCCGAGAGGATAGATGGTGCCGTAAGTGACATTCCATGAGAAGAATCTGTAAGGGCTGTCGGCGGCGGCGGCCGCCAAGCACAAGAACAGAACCGCTAGTTTCAGCGGCGGCGACGCCATTATGGATGTTATTGTCTTGCACTCGTTTTTTTTTTTTTTTGGGAGTGATGAGAGAGAGAGAGAGAGAGAGAGAGAGAGAGAGAGAGAGAGAGGTGGTGGACTTGTGGGTAGTTAGAACTTGGAAGAATGGTTTTAAAGAAAAAAGTGAATGATGGGGCGATCGCATATTTAAAGTGCGTTACAGATTGTGGCTCTACACTTTAAAAAGAAAGAAAAATGAAAAAAAAAAAAGAGATAAAAAGAAAGTCAATTGTAATTTGTAAAAAGGAGAGAGGGAAATTAGATTTCAATAGAACTTTGGGAAATCGAAATGAATTAAGGGGGAGAAAGTCAAGAAATGGAGCTTGTGATATGATTAATAAGAGTGATTGGCGCCACTCTATTTTGCAAATTGAATTAATACATATATATCTCATTTGTTTGTCCATTTCTTTTAAATAGAATAAACTAAAATATATGGAGTGGACAGTAAGAGATTTATCGGGGATAAATTGCACTTTGATATCTACATCATTGACATTTTTTTATATACAATTCACTTTTTCAAAATTTTTACAAATATAACATTCGATCACTTTTATGATCCGAAAATAATACTTAATTGAATGTAGTTTAAGATTCTTGATTGGATGAGCTCTTTTTACACGGTCGGAGAAATAAAAATCTTAAAATACAATCAATTATATTTTAAGGCCGGAAAATTAATCAAATGTTAGATTCGTAATTTTTTTTTTGAAAAATGGAAATTGTTTTTGTTAATTTTAAAAAATTGATTACTTTTTAAAAAGAACAAAAATATGTAGGTATCATAGTTTAATTTGACCATTTATTTATAGAGTTTTTTTAGGAATATTTATAGAGTTAATATCTAAATGGCCTCGCATTTTTTTCAATTATGTTATGTCCTATAATTAGCCATTGAGTTCATTGCATCTTTAAAAAAAAAAAAACCTAAATCTATACGCGTAAACATTTACACGTACAACATGTAAGGGTGAAATTTGAATTTGAATTTGAATGATTGTGATTAGTAAAACAAATTAGCATAATTGTGTTTTACCCTACATCACATAGTCACATGTGTCCAAAAACAAAGGGAATTATGTTTTGTTTGTGTAACAGAAAAAAAAATAGATGAGAGAGAGAGAGAGAGAGAGAGAGAGAGAGAGAGGAAAGTGGAGGTGTCGGTGGTGGATTTGCATGAGTACAAATTAAAATGAGGCAGATGGGTCACTCACATGCCCATGTCTGTTTTTCATTTGGGTTTAATAGTGTTTTTTTTTCTTTGTTTTTCAAACAATTATATATTATTGTTACTTATTAATATTTTTAAAAAATGAATTTTGAAGAATTTGATGGGTAGTAAATTAGCACAAGAAATCGTCTGTCCTACGTTTCATATTGTATTTTCTATTGCTTGTGCTATGGTTTAATTTTACACTTGTTATTTACTATTCATCTTATCTAATATTATGATTTATTATAATTATTTAATATTTAATTATTTAAATAATTAAGTATTAAATAATTATAATATACTTTAATTGGGTATGATCAATCTTAAATAACAAGTGTAAAACTAAATTAAAATAAAAAAATTATATATACAATAAAGAATGCAACACAAAATAAACGCAGTAGATGAGTAAATTTCACTTTTGGTCCCATTAGAACAGAGTCAACACACTTTTAGTCCCGGAAGTTATTTTTTTGGTGTCAAACGATATTTTTCCGACAATTTTAATCTCAAACTATCTGAGATTTTTGGTGCGCTAGACAACACAAATTGATTTCAGATAGAATGACATGATGCATGAATTTTGGAACGCATGGGACACATTTCAGATTCATCAAAATTGTTAGTTTGAGACTAAAATTGTCGTAAAGATATATTTTGGGATTAAAATTGTCAGAAAAATATCTTATGAAACCAAAATTATCTAAAAAATATCATTTATGACCAAAAAATAACTCTTAAGACTAATCATATTTTGACCATATTCTAATGGGACCAAAAATGAAATTTAGCCGATGATCTCATCCCGTGAATTAGTAATAGCATTGACGCCAGCCACGGAGATATGCATGTGCATTGGTAAGTTGTGCCACCGCCCCTCATTTGCTCACTCCTTTCCCTCTCCACACATTCATTCTCTCTCTCTCTCTCTCTCCACAACCACCCTCATATATCTTATTTGCAAAATGAACATACAAATTATTTGTTATTGAATCAATTTGATGGTTTTATAGTACTTGATATGATGGGCAAAATGCATAATATTTTCTTGTAATTTAAAAATGTGCCACTGAATATAATCGTTTCAAAAAAAAAAAAAACTAGGCTATAATGCCCTTTTTATCATTATTTTATTGAAATAAGACACCCTTTTAATGTTCGAACATGGTATATAAAATATGGGATCGATCCTAATTAGTTAAATCAATATAACAAATCTGAGGTCAAACTCAATATATAGTTGGCAAGATCAGATCAAAACCAATGTAAAATTACCCAGAACTTTGTTTTATTATGCATTTACGAGCAACAATAGGGGAAATTAATATATATATATATATACATACATACATATATATGTATATATATATTATACATACAAGTTGCTGATCAAACTTGTTGACTTTGTTTATTGAAAAATTATATTTTCTGAATGGTCAATTAATAGCCAGAAATATTTAAGTTATCTATTTCAGGGATCCAGAATTTTCGAGTGGTGCAGTGTAATATTAAAAAAAAAATTGAAAAATGAAGGGTTATATAAGGGAGTGTAAATTCGTTTCACGTGTGCACATGAACCTTTAATTTGGATCTGGCTTTTCAATAAAAATGGATAAAAAGGGACGTCACTACTTTCATTTCTTCTTTCATATATGCATATATAGTTTTTTTTTTTTCAATATATTTTTTTTAGTTAATACGACATACTAATAAGAATTAATATAATACGAAAATATACCGGCATTTCATTAATAACTATTATTTTTATATCCGAACATTTAAATTTAACACAAATATAGCCTGTGATCGATTTTCGAGCTTTGGATGGCGTGCATTTTCAGTTCATATATTTAAATGACATGAAAAAAGCGCTCGTATCACATCATATGCAAACGATCGTTTTAACGAAATAAAATTAGGAGAACTAATTTCGTGTTAGGTATTCAAAGCCTGAAAATTGATCCCATGCTAGATTTATGGTGAGTTCAAAAATCACGCATTAAATTACTGTTTATGCAAAATCGGGATATTTTTGTGAATCAGTAGGAAAATTAGACTATAACATGATATTGACCCATTAAATTATAATGATTTTGTTCGACGTGGAATGTTACTTACACCGCTTATATTATGCTAATTATACGTCATTTCGGAGGTTGAATTGTTTATTTATTATTATTATTAAAGATTTTTTTTAAATTCATTATTATTATTATTGTTATTATTATTAACTTTATTTTAGGGGAACACAACATTCAAGAACTTTGGAGCTGTGAATAAGGTGGCAACTACCTTTAGTAATTAGCAATGAAGGAAATTTATAGTTTCTATAAACAACTACTTCACGTTCAACCCTTATTCCAATTAGGCAAATTCACAATTCAATGCCAACAACCGAAATCGAAATGAAAATAAACATTTTCAAAGGTTCAAAAATAAAATTTTGTAACTTTTTAATAAAGAGAGTTGGCACTTGGACAGTTGGACTTTTTGTAAAAATATAATATTATTGATGAGATCAAATATCTATATATACCCTTACTAGTTTGAAAAAAATAGTAGAATTTTGTATATTGTTACTCCTTTTTTAATCAATTTTTATTTGGAATAAGTTTTGTATTAGATTATTTCATAGGCCAAATTTAAAATATATTAGAGAGAATGATTATAAAGATTTAAAATACAAATAGTATGCTTTCCAATACAAAAGTAAAACCATTTGTGAAGCGTTGCTTGTTATATTCAAATCTATTATTTAGATGTTTCATTTCACAATTCTTGATTCCTAAAACTACGTTAAGACATTTTGTTTTTTTTACCTTAGGAGTGAAACACGAGGATTTCTCAAAGAGTCACCCATCCTAATAGTTCTCTCATTCAAACGCGTTAAGTTCGGAGTTTTTGATGGGATTCAGTGTATTAGTGCTGGTATGATCGCACCAAGGATTGCATGATTTATCAAACTTAAAATTGTTCAGTCCATCAAAATATGTGGTGAATTATGCCATCTTAATTTAAGTAAAAGTAAAATCTATATTTAAGTTATTTAATCCACCATCAAAAGTAAATTCCCACAAATGAGTAAATAAGATCTCAATTTCAATTTTCAATACAACTAAAAAAATAAAATGAAATGAAAAAATCAATTTCAATAATAAGTAAAAGCGCTCGATCAAACCACATGAAATCTCCTATTACACTCTCTGGATTACATCCGTATTGCACTTTCAAATTATGAGTTTTTCTTGTATTTTTTTTTCTTCAATCTTTTTTTTTGTGATTTAATTTAAATTTATTATTATTTCTTAGGATTCACCTCACTCAATTAAGATTTATAATTATTTTTTAATATTCAATTTTCACTTTTCAATTAATATTTCATTATTATGGATTTTTTTTCAAAATTATGTTTTATAATTTTTTAATTCGTTTTCTTAACAATAAATATTGACCGTGATTATTTATGTTATAATTAATTTTTATTATATAATAAATATTAATAAAATCATAAATTTAACGACGAAACACGGAGTGAAACATGAAAAAGTGTAACAGAAAATTTCAACCCCGACTAAACACCTTAAAATAAAATAAAATAAAATAATAAAATATAACATTCTTCTTTGTAGGCCTAGAATTTGGAGAAGTGGGGCATGCAATACTTGAATTTGTGAAGACGTGAAGATTAGGCAAAAGCGTCACGCTTTTATATTTATCATTTTTTCAATGCACGCACCGTGATTGTAGCTCTCATTATAAATCCATTCAATTAAAAGTTTCATTTTTCTTTTTTCTTCTTTCCATTCAAATTTATTTAATATCTCAAATGGATCCTCCATTGCATTTCCTTCTACACAATCAATTTTTTTTCTTTTTTCTTCGATTTCTCGTTTAATTTTATACTTGTTCATTAAGATGCATCCTATCCCATTAATTTTTATTATAATTTTTACTATTTATTATTTAACCGTAATTGGATAGGATAAACATTAATTAACAAGTGTAAAATTAAATTAAAGCACAAAAATTTAAAACCGAACAAAAGAAGAAGAAGAAAAAAACTAAAAACTTAATTGTGCAAAGAGAAAGCAACACGGAATGCCATAAATGATCTCATCTAATATCATCTCAAGTCTTTAGCTATACATTTGTAATCCAATACAAACACAATAAGAGAGAGAGAGAGAGAGAGAGAGAGAGAGAGAGAGAGAGAGGTTTGGAAAACTGTAAAGTGAACAAAAAAAGAATTGTAGAAGCAACTTCAGATTGAGTAGTAAGACCCAACCATCACATCGTCAACATTCACAGCTGCAAAATACTTCCTACCATTCATACAAAGCTAAACAAGTTAAACCTGGACCTAAAAAACAAAAGGTTTACCACGTCGTAACAAGATTCATTCCATTCCAACACTCGTCACTCATCCACTTTGCCCATCCATAGCTGCTCTGCTACTCTGACTAAGAAGCAAGAACCAAACTCGGGTTTCTTTATCAACTTCATCCGGAAGGACTAAGCATCAACAGTTCTGCCAAAGATAACAGAGTAAACATATGCATCTATATGTGCACGTTCTAATCATAGATTATTGTCCATGGTTGAGTGCAACATATTAAGATTCAAAGTGCACCTTTATCTTCTTCAAATCTATCGTGCACTCTACTGTTGACAATAGAACACACACCGAGAAATCGAACATCAAATCCAATTACAGCAAGATGAAGAAATCACAAACATGAAAATAGTGTTTTTTGCTTGGTTGTTACCTTCTTCACATGCATTGTTTCTTGCAACTTCATGCCAATACTACTATAAACTAAAATAAGAGATGTGATATTGAGAATATGAATATGAATATGAAACTGAACCAAGCTTATCTGAAGATGAGTCAAATTTACAAATCCAACTTATTGAGAGGAAGATATATAGAGATTAAAACATCAAAAGAGGTATCTATTATTACTCCTCAGTCCTCTCTTGTCAGCCTACAAATAAAATTAGCAACATATACGGAATAGAGAGACTCTAGAGATATAGTGTCAGCAGAAGTTATCGCCATTGCCAATAGAATAGAGTTTTCGTTTCAGAAGAATATAGATAATCTAGAACAGAGCTGTAAGCTGAATTCTTCATGAGTGAGCTCAAATTACATTGAAAGAAATGCAAGAAAACCACAAATGAAACATGGGACAACTTCTTCATGGATGAGCTCATCTTGCATCGAAGAAATCCACAACCTTATAACCGAAGCAAGAGACAACAAACATGAATTGAACTTTACTAGAACAAGTCATATGCTCGGGACTTAAAACTGTTCGTGGTGATCGTAAGGAAGCTTCCATAATTACCATTGTGATCACCTTGAGAACATATATAAAAGCATAAATATATGGACTGCATATTGCACAGATGAAGAGAACTCCTATGCCTGAATTCGATTCAATAACATATCTCCATATCTCCTAAAATCATTAAACCAGCAAACTACAACAGTTGAGAGGTACTTAATTTTCATAAATTGGAAACGCATATCCACCTCAATTCCAAATTCCATAAACATATGTAATCTCAGTTCAAAATCCTCAATGAAACCACAAATTTCCAGAAAGCATTAGAATATCATCCATAATTCTTCCTAAACCCCTATTTTCGACAAAATTACTGATAATATCTTAATAAAAAAATTCAGCAAACAAAACTGTGTAATGTAAATCAAGCTAATTCGGAAGGAGAAGAAATGAGTACATTTCATCAATCATCGCCAAAAAGGGGGCGAAGCCTAGCGGCGAAAGCTCCGGTGGGATCGGCGGCGGCCTCGGCGCGGAGGCTCTGCTTGATGTCATTCATGCGAGCGGTAATGCTCTCTTGCTCTTGGCTGAGGGTGACGGATTCCTCCTTCAGCTCCCAGATGCGGTATTTCTGGCCGACAGATCGTATGCTTGTCAGTAGGATTCCGGTCATGATGAAGAACTGCACGAAGCTTGATTTATGTTTCTTAGCATTTTCGAATAGGCCAGGATACTTAAGCCGGCCTTTAGCGTCTCGAACGCCGCCGCCGGCGGCCGGTGGCGCTGGTTGTTCCATTTCTGTGATCTCAAACTCACAATCGCCTGGTTTCTGCCACGCCTGAAAAACCTAAAGTCTGTTGAGTTGTTTTTTTTTTTTTTTGTATTTCTTTATTTTCCAAATATATACTTTTGTGCTGACTGCTGAATTTTAATTTTTTTTTCTTTTTTTTTTTAAATGTCACGACTCACGAACCTTCAAAAATGTCAAAAAATATTTAAAATTTTCATGTCTTGTTAAAACTATCATTAAATTTAATTTTCGCTATTGGATTACTGACAATATTTAAAATGATCTTAAAAATCATATTGCAATATTGAAATTAAATATAATTTTTTTATGTCATTTTACATGTTAAACTCCCATATGCTAATGATTCAACATTGAAAATTGGACAGGTAGAGATGACATTTTTATAAAAATGTGGAAAATATGAATATTTTTTGACATATTTAATGTTCAGGATATTTTTGCAAAACTGGATACATGTATATATTTGACTTTTTTTTTATTTCCAAATACATCACTAATTTTACTTTACACAGAATTATTAAATTAATTTAAACATATTAATCTATGTTAAAAATAAAAATGGGACTCTGGTTTGTTAAACTAGAGGAGTATTGTATTTCTTTATGGTTAACATAAAAGATCTATGTATGGAAAGTGTCATTATATAATTTTGATTATTATTAAAAATACATTAATATAATATTCCAATTATTAATGGACAGTTTGTTATAAAATATTCACACTTTCGATATATTTAAATATTTAATACAATTTGAACTCTCTCTCTCTCTCTCTCTCTCTCTCTCTCTCTCTCTCTCTCTCTCTCTCAAATAAGGTATAAATAGTGAAGAATCACCCAATAATAATGAACACTACGAACGACATGAATGAGTAGTTGAGAAACTGACTGCACACTAAAAGCAAGAAAGAAGCATTTACATGAAATCGATTCATAGTATATAAATAGAAGACGGGTTTACCCAGAGTACACCCTCGGCCTCGGGTAGCAGTTCCGGGTTTCCCTCGTCAACCAAAAACACAAAAAAACACTAGCATAACATACGTGAAATCGCCCGTCAGCCCTAACTCAAACCGAAGCCTAACCCCACCCCATATATTCATCAAAACCGCAATCCAAAGCCGTTCCAAGATAATTTCAAGCAATGTCATGCACTTACAATGGTGCCCTGCCATACCAGTATCATTAGATATTTTAGTCCGACTACAAAATTACTAGATGATAAATTCTTTATACACATTTACCTCTTCAATGAAATCACTTGTAATTTCAGAGAGTTTAGTTTGCATCTACCAAGACCGCTGCATATTGAGGGGAAGCACACAAAATGAGAGCTTTCATGACCCCGTGTCATCATGAAATCTCCGCGATACATCATGCTGGAACATTTCCATGAACTCCTGTGAGTAACCGAAGAGAGAACCGGTGAACCTATATTCTGGTGTTATGATAATGTAGGCCATGAAGATACCAACGGAAGAGATGGAATACCTGAGCAAGCCCTTCCTGACCCGACAGTTCATTTACGAGATGTTCCGCTGCACTGCCATCACTCAAAAGGTTCACTGCCCCATCTACTAGGGCGTGGAAAACTTCCTGAGATGAACCATTTCCTGTAAGCCTCTGAATTACTTGTTGGAGATCGATCTGCTGGTTCAGAAAACGAGGTCAGAGAATACTTCATCAGATGATGCATTTAAAATGAAAGAACAAGAATGTTGAACAACTGTAATTCATCCCAAGGTAAAAGGAACAACAAAAGGAACAATATCTGACAAATTTTGGGAACAAAAGAAAAATATCTCTGTTAGTAATTTTGATAGATTGCAAGAAGCATCTCAGTAAAAAATTTAGGTTATCGACTTGCCAATGCTCTAAGAATTCACTTGCTACAAAATTCCAGACGCAGATGATGTAGGTGTCCACAATACAATTGAACTTAAAATTGGTTTTCTGGTGCTGCCATTTCAAAAAATTAATCTGATCACAAATCTAAGAAACTGAATGTAATAAGGAAGCAGACTTAGGCTCTACGAAAATAGAAACAGATTCTCGAAATCATCTAGTCTACTAAGATGAGATTTCCACTGGAACGTTGAGAACATCATATCCAAGGTAGCTTAAAAAAATTCTCATTCACGTTTGTAGGATATCAATATGCAGCATTGAATCAAGTTTGTATGCACACCGTTAACCGTTTAACCATGTATGATCTGTATTATGTACTTGCAACACATTCATATTTTTAGACACAAACCTGAGGGTCATCATCAGTTCCCGTCATCCCTCTAGAAGACCTCCTCTCTGAGAGCACAGGTTCCGCCGGAGGCGTTAGCTCAGAAACAGACGAGACGCCTCCTAAAGCTCTACAGACAATAGGCATCATCTGTTGCATCATTCTTGACAAATCAATCCCTCCTCCTGAGCCTCCATCCAAACCTGAAAACATGCTTCCAAGATCTTGGTTGTCCATCTGCTGTGCGATCTGATTCACTGTATTTCTCATTGCAGGATTTTGAGTAAATTGTTGAAACATGTCTCTCAGCATATCTGGTGACCCGACCCCAGTCTGCTGTGAAACTCCAGCCAATAGGCCATCCAGCGCAGGACCCTGCAGAATCTGAGACATTGCATCCGCCATATCATTTTGGCCATCAGCATTTTGCCTGGCTGTTGGCAGATTCATTCCCGCACCCCTGGAAATATTAGGTGTTTGTGCTGAGGGTGGTGAAGGATTTGTATTTCCTACAGCTGAAAGTGATGCAAGAGATTGCAAAACATGTTGACCGACTGCTCTTGCTTGCTGGCTCTGACTATCAGCACTTGAACTACCAATGTCTTTAGATTGTGCTCGTGGCTGCTTACCTCGCCTCTACCACAAATATAAGTACAAACACTGTAAGTAATCATGAGAAACGAACACAAGAGAAAATGACAGAAGAACTTACAAGTGTACTCCTGGAAAAAAAACAAGGAAATATATGGAGAGAAACGAAATCATCACCATGCAATCATGATAAACTCATGCAGAATCAACCTAGGCCACCTACTTCATCAGAAGTAGCCACAATACACGCCCAAGAGCTATTGCAATCTCAGTTCAAAAGCTGCAGCGGAAGGTGACAACAAGATATCCTAATGGCTCCACAATACACGCACAATAGCTATTGAGATCTCAGTTCAAAAGCGGCAGTGGAAGGTGACAACAAGATCTCCTAATGGCTCTAAAATTATTGAATCTTTTACCCAGAAAGCCAAACCACAAAAGCACACACACACACGTGTTGATATGCAAAACATAAGATTGGACCCTCTGACATATGGGAAATAAATGTAGGTATCATCTCAGTAAAAATATATAGGGATGAGTGTTCCCCCCTCAAAAGAAGAACAAAGTTTGAACCCAAAATTCTCTGAATACATTAGCTGTGATGTTGCCCAACCCAAATGTCTGGGAATATATGTGATCGTGACATCAGGTGGTTAAGAAAGGCAGTCAACAGGATGCAGTGATGTTCAATGAAAGTAGAACATAGAGGAGACTGGTGTATGGACGGGAACGGAAAAAAGAAACTATCAGATGCATTGAGGGTAAAGCTATGCAGGCGAGAACTATCAGAAAGTCAGGCTTCCGCTTTGCTGCTACCTCAAAGTGGTTCTTTTCTTTCTTCAATTTGCTCATTTTATTTTGGCCCACAAAATCTGTTGGCCTGATGTGCCTAGGCTGTTTGTTTGCATTTAAAACATCAAACATGTTTGTCAAGCAAAGGTACACATAACTTTCACTCCAATTGTAGTTCTGGAATTGATGCGCCAGATTGAAGTTCTTTTCTTTTAATAAACCGAAGGTGCCCTGTAGTACATGATGCTATACTTATTTGTAACAACAGTCTTAAATCTCCTGCTCCCCACACTCTGAGACTTGAGACTTGACAATCACTATAAAATAAATTTTCATGAAAATTAATGAGCAAAGAACCAAATACATGAAAATATGACATAACGTCCCAAAATATATATCTACCAGTAGACTATGCACAGCGATTGAGAGAAACAAGATTTAGTTTCATCTGTTCAGATTCATCATCCATATATCTACCAATTAAGGTATTTAAACCTTCCTACTTAAAAAATAAAAATTAAGCCAAATGCATCAAGGACACATTTTTGCCCAAAGGCCAAAAGCAAATACAAAAGACCATGTGAAGACAGTCAACATAAAGCAACATGTTACCTTAGGCTGAAGGCCTCCGACTCCCAATCCAATAGGAATATTTGAAGAACCATCAATGCCATCGTTACATTGCATGGATGTGTTTGACCTTTTATGTGAGCCTCCATCAGAAGCAATAGAAGGCTTACATTCAGGTTGGTGGTATGCAGTTTGGACCTGATAGTTTGCCTTGGTTAAGTAAATATGCCAAATATAGCAGATAATGAAATCAAAATGCTTTTAATTTTCACCTTCTGGCCATCCATATAGTTGGTCTCACCAGCCATGGTACTAGCTCTTCCCGTGTCTCTATCCCTGGCACCAAAAGCAACATGTTCTTCTTGATTGGTTGAACCATCTGATCGGCCTTCACAAATATGTAAGTACTTCATTATATAGAACCCTTCATTATATAGAACGTTCTATGTATAAGCATATTTTGAAGATGTGCATACCTGATTCTGCTTGATTTTCACCTTGATGGCGAATTAAACTTCTAATATGGGAGTTGATTTCAGCTACCCTAGAGGAGATAGAATTTGAATCTGGAGACTGTTGAACACCAGTACCAGTTGGTACAACACCAGACACAGAAAATGTGATAGGTTGTGATTGAGCAGCAGTTCCGGTAATGTTTACCCCCGCCAAACCACGAGCTTGACCAAAATCAGCAGGCTCCGTTGAACCATCGTGTTGCCCTTGATTTCCTTCTCCATTTGGAGCTCCGTCACTAACTGTAGAAGCTGTAGGTTCCAATGCTGCCCCTAGTTTATGATTGAGTGCCATTAGCTGCCTTTGCAGAAAACTAACAATCGCATTCCTTAAGTACCACATACCTGTATGAATATGAATATTTACATTCCTTGGAACACTGGTAACACCAACTGGGCCCATAGATGGACCACCAAAGAGAGAGGTAGGTTGGAAAGGAAATGGCTGCAGATGATGATTAACTGTCAGGATCATTTCCCTATCACCATATCAACAAGTTCAACATTACTAAGAACGAATAACATGCACATCGTATAATTTGATATGCATAAAGGGAAGTTCAATGTACGAACCTTCAGTCAACATACACATGGCACCCACACAAATCTTCAGAGAAGATCTAAGCTGATTTATGTAATACCCCGATTTCTCAAGTGATTTTAAATTAAATTCATTTAAGAATAGTCAAGCATTTAGATGTACATTATGAATATTTACTGCATGTTACAAGTTACAAATTACAAGAAATTCATGTTAACAGTGTTGCTTATGTTGTGTTTAAAATAGTGGATTTGATTGATATGTGCAGTATGCAGAATTCATAGAGTATATTCTCAATATGCTCACCCCTGCTATCTTTCTGTTTTCAGGTTAAGAAGTCTCGGAATATTTTCAAAGTGCTCACCCCAACTATCTTTCCGTCTTTCAGGTTAAGGAATTTCAAGCAAATGTGGAGGCCAAGAATGACTATTTCGTTAGTCCGAGATACGCAACCTATTTTATAATTTGCAAGTTTTATTTATTTAAATTTCATAAGAAGACTAAGTAGTTTTTGAAGCTACAATATTCCGCATTAAGTTTATTACGATGTTTAATTATGGATTTTATTCAAGTTAAAGTACTCTTCAATTATTTACCTTCATGAGTTAACCAGATGTTATAAATAATCACATTCAAGCTACTTATAGACAAAGTTCTCTATTAAACAATTCATGCAAAAAATTAAGAAAATAATTTCATGGCATATTCCTTATTTACTTTAGTATTAAAAGCATGTTTTGTCATTAAGGAATTATGATACGCTTCCGCAACATGTCAACAAGATCTTATAATATTGTAGTTGTCAAAACAACAATCATGCGAGGTGTATTCTCATGAATCCCGATCTTCAACAGAGTATGCACAAAATTAGCAGATAAAAGTTCAAAACAATTTCACCAAACTCAGTAAAGTAGATAAACTTATTTTTGAAATGAGCTCCACTATTTCCCAGCACAACCATAATGTTTTACTGTGGCACATGAAAACCCACAAGTATGATGCATTTTCAGATCAGTATGCCGGAAGAACAAATTTCACAGGCTAGTCTTCAATTACGAACCTGGACCATAATCGGATTAGGCCCAGATGGAGATATATAAACAGCAGGCCCAGCATTCACAAAAGAGTCGGCCTACATAATACCAGAAGAATGTTAACGGCTACTACCATTAAGGAAATGGAAACTACTCTAGTTCAATCATAAAGACATACAGGAGATTGTCCCATGCGAAGAGTCAAAACAGTCCTTCCAAGCTCTAGAAAAAGAGCCCCTAAATGCTGCATAGCCATGCCTAATTGAATAGATTCTATCTGTACTTGCCCCCTTACTGCAGGATCATTAGACCCCCCTTCTTGATTTAGACGGACTGCAGTTTGCTACAGAGTTGCCACAGGTAATGAAGAGTATCAGAGACATGGAAAATGCACTAGAAAATGTAGTAATAAATACTTAATTCATAAATGAGGTGCATTCACACAAATAATAATGAGATATGAGAAAATGATAAGAAGATACTAAACATAGATTCCTTAAGTTCCTCACAGCCTTGTCCAAATCCTTGTTCTTTTTGGTCTCCCTCTCCTTTAATCTCAAGAACACGACAATACAACTACCAATGTTAATAAATTTATATCGTAAACTTTTAACCGGCTCAAGCCCGAATAGAGCCATTGCAGCATCTTTTCTCAACTCACATCAAACATTGAAGTTTTATTGCAATATGAGCTCAGAAAGTCCTATGAGCACCACTACTAATCACATCAGCTGAAAATCACTATACTATTCTTTGAGATCAGCAGAAAAGACATAGTGTTTAGAACTTCACATCTGATTAATTTACAAGATCAGTTTTTCAAATTTTACTCCCATAAAATATGCAAATATCATTCTTCCTATTAGATGACAAAAATCAATTACAGATATTAGCCATAAAAAGTTATGTTTGAGACACAGAAAGTCACAGCGCACATGGATACAATAATAAAAAAAAGGTAATGAACTCCTTTTCCATTGATTCTGATAGCTAGATGAGGTTTTAACAAAAGTGACCCATGTGGTCTTGTTTAGAATAATTCAAATGGCAATCTCCCAGTTAAATGAAGAATAGAATAACTAAACCTCTGAGAAACATGACGTAGGCATATGCCTATGCATTAACCAAAAGCATAATGATGCCAATTCTTCAAAATAAAAAACCATATGAAGAGAAAAAGAAACTTCAAGGTTTACTGACACTAAAAGAAGAAGAGAAATATAATCTCACAGAATACTGCTTACAGATATCGCTGGAACAGCATGTTCACTAAGAAGACGTTGAGCGTGCTGCAAAACAATGCTCAGACCTTCGACTGTTGGTAAACCACGAGAATTTGGAGGCAATTCAGTAGTAGGTATACTACCATTAGCAGTGGACTGGTTTGATTGATCACCTAAATATTAGGAATCCTAGTAAGATGTATTTATCATTTTATGAAAACAAGACAACACTCTAAGAACATCAGTGTTATTACCGTTTGGGGAGAATGCCTGTTCCATTCGGTTCATAAATTCAACAAGTGTGCTCAATGAATCAGGAATTGGCTGTGAAGGGGCAAGATTACCGGTTAGTGTAACCCCAAAATAAATATTCATGTGAACAAGAAAGGTAAATTTTATTCAAGGTTTTGTTGGAAGATAAACTATCTTTTACCACGTTCAAAGATGGAAAAGGAACTGCTGCACCCAGTGGTATTTGCATAGCATGGGAAGCATAAGGGCCATGTAAGGCTTGCCATGGGATGGATTGATTTCCACTCTGATTTTCACTGCTAGTATCACCCTGCGACCCTTCTGCTGCATTTCCTTGAGAAGCCTGAACATGAAAAAGAACTGTTCACAAATGAATAAAACACACACAGAAAACATGTGAAAGAAGAGTATATTTTATAGGTAGCCATAGCTACAAGATTCGATAGCATTTTAATCCCTCCCATGGTGCACCCAAGCACTCATTATAGAACATATATGATAGAAACCCATCTATTCTCATCATCATTTTCCAGTGTCTATCAAAATTCAAAACCCTCTTGATTAAGTAGTGGTCTATAGTGGCCTATGCGTACATAGGTCAAGTGAAGAAATAATGTAATGTCAAGATGACGCAGAATAAAGTTGTCTTATTCAAACCCCAATTAGGATCATGTAAATATACTTCAGTTCCCTCAATAGCTTGCAAATTACAGGCAATGAATTGACAAAAACAAGCTAGAGTTCAACTTATATTAGTAGGCGAACTCCAAATCAGAAGATGAAAACAGACATATATCAACAATTGCTAGTAACTATTATTGTGCCACGCATAATGCAAAACACAAGCAGAAAAAAAAATAACAGCCATTAAGCAAACTGATGATCATGGGCCAAGCAAACAACAGATGAATTAAATCATAAGAAAAATGATAAATAAATTCCAATGAAGACAGTATGCCCATGTACCAAAGGGAAAAGGCAACAGATTTCATGGATAAAAGTATATCAAGGTACAGGTCACCATTTTATTCACCTCGGAGGAATCTGCAGAGCTAGGGGCAATATAAATGAGAACCCACACAAAAAATTCCTGTTTCATGAACACTATATTTACATAGCACCCACCACACAGCACTAATATACAAATAGCTTATTAAGAAAGCAAAAATAAAATAAAATGAAAGCACCAGTAGAGAGCTAAACTGAAAAAAGAAGAATAAGATAAAAAAATGAAACTACTACCGGAGGCCCAGGTTGCAAGCCACCTGTCAGGTTATTGATCCCGATGGTGTTCATTACAGCACCAATGACCTGCAAAGTAGAAAAATCCAGTGAATTGCCATAGAGACGCAACAGTTCAAACAATTCCATTTTCAAGGTTCTAATTGGCAAACCAAGCAAAACAACACAGACATACCCGACTTAGATCCGGCACAACAGCTTCACCTTGATCTGCAACATTTAAGGTCCCCAATACTATACTGTGAGCAATTTGCCCAATATGATGCCGTGGCCCAGCAGCAGAATCCTGTCCTGTAGCCAGAAAAAGAAGGCAAAAAATAAACTTGAGAAAACCCTTGAAGATAGTCAGATCACTAATATAACAGGTAAAACAAAATGAAAATGCATTTTGTTTTACTACCTCTCATGCCATTGCTTGAAGTTGCATCTCCAGAGGTAGATCCAGGAGAAGGCTGTGGCTGCCTTTCAACTAAATGTAATGTATCCTCATTTTCCACGTCTATTACATTGTTAAGTGTAAATCATGAAGATAACATGGCGCATATTATATGTTAAAAAGAAAAAAAGATTAACAAGCCTGTCATAAGAGGAAGTATATATGAGTCGAGCAGCAATTGGTAGGATACTATATACTGAAAGAAGGTGATCATCCTTCAAGACCTTGCCCCTAAAAATGAGACGCTGCTGCCCAACAGGCACACCACTTTGAATAGCTATTTTCTCCTTAAATGCTGATACAGGAATCTGAAATGGTGACAATCAACCACATGTTAGACAATGACAATGCAAAATGACTGAAAGCAAGATTTAATAATGGTATAGGCCCAATAAAAACTTCTCCTAGGTTATCTTAAGAAATTCTCCCCTTTTCATTAGGAGTAAAGGATATATGAATCTCCAATATTTACTAGAAAAAAGTCAGAATGCCTGCTTTTTGAATGAGGAATAAAACATGCATCCAATGCCTCCCTAATCTGCATCACTGCATCTAGAATTAAATAATTAAATTGTCTGCAGAGTTGTCACAGGATAAATAAGAAATTACATTCTTATCCACACAGAAGCTGTAAATCCGAGAATCCAGGGTCTTGATATTGAGCTGAAGAGTTGATTCAGAACTTCCACCACAGACATTACTTGTACTAGAACAATCACCAGGCTTTGACTCGGCCATGTAACTTCAAGGTCAAGAACTCAAGATATATCTGGACACAATAAACATCATAAGATCTGGGTGGATCAAAATGGTAAGATGAGCTCACGAAATTAAAGATTGTACATTAAAGTCAACAAAGCTCACAAGATATTAATACAATGTTTCCAAGTTTAGAAGTATCTGACACAGGCAAATCTGTAATACTTTATATCACTTTAGTATGTTAAAGTTAATTTGAACCACAATAGCGTATCAACATGTTCTATATTTGTATAGAAATGAACTGCAAGCATGGTAACTAAAAGACTAAATTTTGTTTCATTTCATATCATACACGTGAAGCACGTTTTATCCTGATCAGGTGGTGTTGACATTTGAATTCCATGTTCCAGTTCTGCATAACCCTATATGGTGCCATGGTAGCTACACTAAATCTGATGGTTAGCTACCTTCCAGCTACAAAACTCTTTAGATAAAACCGGGATATGGAGTTGCATCTCTAATGCATCTAATTCTCATCAATGTGCACCGGTTGATCAAACCAGTCATCATCAAGATTCGAATATGTTGTTTTTCTTATTCATTAACAATTAATAATTATAAAAACCAAAAACTGCAGTAATACGTTGTAACGTAAAAATTGAAACAAAGGACAATTCATGAAGCATTGCATGCGAGTTCATATAATCCAGAGCATTCAAACACGGCAATAAAAGTTTCACAATGAATGCAGCAACTTCGCAATGCCCTGCATAACGGGAACCCAGTTGATCAAAACGAAGCAGAAAAACAAAATGCGAATTTTGCTTCCGGCTGGCAATCACAAGAAATAACAAACAGATAAAATAAATTTCTGGACTTCACATTTTCTCCGAGAAAACAAAAACAGCAAGGCATAGGGTTCACAATAACAAATCACATATAATAATATGCACACATAATGAAAAAAGAGGAAATAATAAACAAAATGGCAGATGCAAATGCAAGATTAAACCAGCGAAAATCAAACCTCTTGGTTTATGAGAGAGAAAATCGGAGAAGGGCGATAGAAGAAAAGGGGTTGATTTGAACAAGCTAGGAATCCAAGAAATGATTTTGACGGGAGAAGAATCATGTAACGTGCGATGCGGAGGCTCAGAGGTAATCACAGTGTCAAATTTGTGTTTGTTCCAGAAGGATCTAGAGTCCACTAATGAAGACTCCCAATTTTCTAATTCAATAGGGGAATATGTTTTGTTATGTTTGAACCAAAGCCAAATATATACTCATGTCAAATATATACTCATGTCCGGAATTTTCGTCGCTTCCGTAAAAATGTCAAAAAAGATTCAAAATTTTCATATTTTTACAAAAATATCTCTTAATTCAATATTGTTCGGTGGTTTGGATTGCTTCTAGTGCACGCCCGAGTCCAATGTTTTAAAATAACGTCAAAAATTTTATTTCTCTATGAGATTAAATAAGATTTTTGACATCATTGTACATGATAGACTCTGACATGTATTATAAATTAATCTGTCAACGAAAATTGAATCGTATGATATTTTTGTATAAAATGGAAGGTTTGGGCATTTTTTGACATTTTTGTAAAACAAACGAAAGTTAAGTATATGTTTGGTCTTAAAATTGGTGTTCGTGAAATTAGGTGTGCGTGGATTAAAATAGTTTTATTATTTGAAAAATGTCTGTACTGGTTATTTTCAGCAGACCCAAAAAGAAGTGACCTGAAAGACTTATGGACCGAAGGATCCGACCTTGGGTAGTGTCGGGCAATTAGAGGAAATAATGAAATATATGAGATAAAAGCGCATGTAGCGCCCGCTTTCAAAATGATGGGCTAGGTCAAACTCAACAGAGGATACGGACGGATCAGATCCTTGCAACAGATCCGAAAAATGGGAATAATCTGGTTGTTAGTGTCCATATAAGAGGGCTGAAGAGTGACATGATATTTTTACTCACTTCGAACTTGCGACTCACCCAATCCCAAGATTGCGACCCTGCTCTTAGAACTCCCTTTCTTACTTGTTCGCTTTTTTATATATCACTGGCTATAATTCGATTTTGACTCGAGCATCGGAGCTTGTTCGATCATCGAATCCTCGATGGTCCTTCAACTTTACCGTTTTAGACCCATGTCTAAACTGGGAATTTAAATGAGTTTGCTATGTAGAGACTTAAAATAGTGTCCAGCTGTCGAGTCTAATTAAATAATTGAACTATTAAAAAAATTGACCGTAATTCAAATGGATGGATAGATACGGTATTGGACATATTGTGATAGTATATTTTTTTGAAATTGTAGTGCGTAGACATGTTTTCCAGATAGAGGTGGTGACTTATCATATTTATTTTATATTTTATAAAATGGTATTTATTTTAAAGTTATTATATTTTTTTATATTTTATATTTTATGAAATAGTGAGGATTGTGATTAGCAAAACGGAGGTTGTATTTATAATTTTCCAAACTTAAATTTATTAATCCAAACCCAAAGTGAGTTTTATATTTTTCAAGTCCAATTAATATTTTAAGCCCAAGTACATTTAGAGCCCACTACTTTTCTCTCCATGTGAAAGTGAAAGTAACAATATCCATGCAATTCATTCTTACTTTCATGTGAATCATCACAAATCAATCACAAGAAATTTGGGATGAGATATTAATTCTCAATTACCTAGTTTGAGATATTTTATAAAATTAACACAAATTCAAACATAAATGGAAGGTTTCAAAGCCCCTTCACCACACAAAATTATCCCACTCTTTTTTTTGAATGACGAAAGTAATCTGTTATCTGAGAGCAAACATTAGGTGAATTTCTTTTATGTGCTAACCTACAAATAGGACTTAATATCAAACTAAATAGCTCCATGCTAGACTTTTGTTCATTCGTTAAGAACTCGATTCGATAAACATATTAAACAAGCTTGAACACATTTTTGTGTTTGATAAAATTTAAAGTTCGGCTTCATAAGTAAAATTAAAGCAAAACAAAACAGGTATAAAAAGGGTTAATTGGTTTAAATATCACGAACTATTCATGATTTTTTGTTTTTAACATGAACTTTAAAATGTTGCCTCCATAACATGAACTTACATTTTTTTGTAATTACAACATCAGTTCAAAATTGAGTGCAATTATGAGCACAAAAATTATACGAAATGCTTTTTTTTTTTTCTTATTTTTTTCCATAATACATTGATACAATTTTATTTCTCATGCATGTTTTATTTTATTAACATTGAAAATTTGATGTAAATTAAGTTAGTATTTTATCTGTGTGAGGTACGAGTATAAATTATTTATAAACACAAATAAATAATTACAAACTTCTTAGATTGAGTGAATAATTACGAAAAATAAAAACATAAAAAATTATATGAAAATGGAGTTTAAATAAATATTCAACTTGTAATATAACCAATTTTTTAGATATGACAACATATCGGATTTATTTATAGAACGACAATACTAAATAATATTACAAACACATGTAAATAAAATATAAAATGCATCATGAAATATGTAAGTATTTCATGATATTATAATTGCAAAAAAAATGATGTTATAATTGCAAAAAAAATGTAAGTTTATGTTGTACGTATAACATTTTAAAATAAAGTATTTCGTATAATTTTTTTGCTTATAATTGTACTCAATTTTGAACTAATGTTGTAATTATAAAAAAATGTAAGTTCATGTTGTAGAGACAACATTTTAAAGTTCGTGTTAAAAACCAGAAATCATGAATAGTTCGTGATATTTAAACCAATTAACCCAGTATAAAAATATCAAATTACTCGATCTCGACTCGTGTTTGGCTCAATTAAAGCCTGTTCGAGCTTTGATTTGATAGGCAATCGAACTAACTCAAACATAAATTTTAAAGCAACTGATATCATTTCATACAAACTTGAATAAATATTGTATGCAGGGACGGACGCAGGAATTTTGATTTGGGGGGGCAAAAAACAGTTATAATGCGTGCGCGCGACACACACACACACACACACACACATATATACACGTAACTACTTATCTCAATTAAAATAAAATTATATTTATTTAAAATTTTGGCATCATAAGTCGTACTTGACGTTTTTTCATAATTTTAAATTTATCTATGATTGACTCGGCATTAAAAGTTTCGATAATTTATTTCTCAATATACATTGGGGAATGTAAAATCTTAACTTAAACTTATTGCAAAACTCCAACAAAAATTAATAAAAAAATAACTTAAATGCACAATTTGAGCATAATGACACCCTATTATATTATAGGTAAATTAAAAAATCATAAAACATAAATAAAATCAAAATTTTAAAGTCTTGAAGCATTTATTCTCAAATTCATAAATATAAAAAAATACCTGGAATATAATGAAATAAACTTAAAATATTAATAAGAATAAATAAGGAGAAATATAACAATAAAATGAACTTACACAAGTAGTAAAGTAGCAATATAAATAAAATGAAAATACTTTTGAATTTTTAAATAAAACTATTTATTTAGCATTATACTATTTTGGGCCTCTCACTACATCAATTTGAAATCTATATGGACCATATTTAGATATTATTAAATCAAATGTCCAAAAATATTAATACTCGGGGGGGGGGGCAAAAATATTATATTTATATAATAATTATATAACATATATATATATACTATTTTTTTTATAAAATTTGAGGGGGGACGGCCGGCGGCTGCCCCCACCAGCCCCCCTAGGTCCGTCATTGATTGTATGTCCAGACTCGACACGGCTCATTTATATCCCTACCTACAAACCACGCACGAAAAATATCAATATTGTTTTAACTTTTAACACCAACTAGCCATACATTGGTGGATGAGTTTTTTTTCACTCTTCCAAAAGCTGTCGGGGCTAAATTATGAAAATGATTTGCTTTCTTTCTATTCTACTCACCTTTAAATTTCCCCTCAAGTTCACCTACCATTCATGATTTCTCTATTAATTATATATTATTTTGATTTTTCGTACTCATATAGACATCTTTGACAGGACTTGCGCAGAATGATTTTGGAGATATATATATATGGGTTGTCAATTTTGTATTTATTTGATCAGATGTTTCTTTCTGCCATGAATCACTTAACTTTTAGCTATATATATTTAGGCAATGTTTGGTAGTTTGGATAAAAACATATTAGTAAAGGTATCCAGTAAGAACTGTGTGTTTGGTAGCCATTGCTCGTTCACGCGAGTCCCGGTCTTAACGCGAGGCCCGGGGTGTAATTTACTGATTCGGCTGGACAATGTATCCAACGCCCCCCGGTTACAGTTTCTGGCGTAGCAATCTTAGTATATATGTCTTTATCTAGGCTACCAAACATTGCCTAAACTAATTTACTCATTCCAGAAGTTAGTCTACCAAATAAAACAATGTACCAAACAGATGTGTGAAACAATCTTAGTACATTTATCTTAATAACCAAACACACAATTAAAATAGCTAATACGCAATTATCTTTCGAAGCAATCCAGATTTTATTAATGTGAGTATATCCATACCAGTATACCAAACATTGCCTTAATCTATATTATGTGGTTAAATTGAGGTAGTCGTCATCATCTTGTTATTATTTAATTAAGCCGAATTAACTATCAAGCTCAAATTTCTTGTGAGGCGGGTCAAGACTCAGACCTAAACACAATCAATTATCAAAAAAATTATAAATGCGTCATTGATATGAGTTTGAATTCGGATCTTTACCTATTTTACAAATTTTGACTCATAAGATGATCTAAAATACTATTTTTTCTTAGTCTTTATATAGAACTCAATATTTTAATATGGTAATTGTTACATTTGAATTTTTTGAACTTTAATATCGAAAGTTATTCCCTCACTGCCTCGTGTATCATGCTAGAACTAGAATTAACCATCCATATATATGATTCTTTGGTAGAAAGAAATCAAAAATGGTATGTTGCTACCACTTTGAAATGATTAAGAAGCTCCCAAGTAATTTCTAAACCGAATAATTAAAAATAGGAATAAAGGGCTTTAATGTTTGGGTATTCGGTGCCCATTTCAAGTGGAACTAACAATAATAAAATGGAAAAATAAAATAACAATCCACAACACGAGAATTACGAGGTGTATTGGTTTTTGAAAAAATGTAACGATTTTGTTATGATGAATGATTTAATGTTTAGAGTTATGGGTTTAGAAAATGAAAATATGTTTGTTTGATTATATTTTTGAATTTGAATGTGGTTGAGATGAAAAGATAAATATTTGTGTGGTTATGATGAATATTTAAATAATGGGTCCCACTATAACGATATATATATATATATATATATATATATATATATATGATTGAACAAGTTATATAGGATTGAAAAAAGTGAAAACTGGAATTGAAAATGAGTAAAACAAATGTGTTTTCGATATTTTGAATAGTAAAAGTGAGAAATTTCCATTTGGAAATTGTAAACAAACAAGTCCTAAAAATTCGTGGGCCACACAGTGTAAATTTTCATTTTTTCTTCCATACAACCCAGCCGTTCGAGTCATTCATTTTTTTCAACCTGATTTTGAGCTTAATTTTTTTTAGCCCGGTCCGGCCCAAAATGCGAGCTGGATCAGACCAAAATTGTCACCCCTAGTGGAAACCTTCAAAATCAAAGCAAAACCATAACCCCATAATAAAATTTTGTTGAGCCACCAATATTCATGCACTATTACAAATATCTAAATGACTCATTTCATTCAGACTACTCCTTCGGAATCTAATTCTAATTCCCCATCACCACCATAATAAACCACTATCCGATCATCGAAATTAATCAGACATAAATTTAAATGATGCATCGCCGACACGAGGTTTGCGCGATCTGTCGAATTATCATGAATCACCATATCAACAGGCCGGAAGAATGAAAGTAAAAGAAACGGAGCACCACTCTCTTTGTCAAATGTCATTCTATATATGACGCTAGAAAATTGAAAAAAAAAAAAGCTACTTTCTTTTTTTTTTTAATTTTTTTTATGATTGAACATGAAATTATTATAATACCCCTAGTGGGCCCGTCCCTTTTAACATATTAATTTGCACGCAATATCAATAGTATGCAAGTATATATGTGAATTCCAAAATCAAGTTCACAAAAAACTCAATAATCCTCCTCGTTCCATTCTTGATATGGATAATAGCACTGCAGGGAAGCCCATAAAATGCCTAGGTATGTATGTATGTATTTGTATCTATCTATCTATCTATCTATCTATCTACTGAGCGGTGGATGGTGGTGGCGGCGTGCAGCGGCGGTGGCTCGGAAAGCAGGGGAGCCTCTCGTCATAGAGGAAGTGTTTGTGGGCCCTCCAAAATCCCAAGAAGTTCGCATCAAAATCATTTGCACTTCTCTCTGTCACAGCGATCTCACTTTCTGGAAAATTCAAGTATGTAACAATTCTTAATTATTTCATCTTTATTTTTATTTATTAGTTTGCAAATATAGCTTACTCTTTTTTTTTTCAAGGACCCTCGGATGGCATTGTTTCCAAGAATTCTAGGACATGAGGCTGTCGGGTAAGTTTCATATCATTTGGTATTAAAAATAAAAAATTTAACAGTAAAACACGAAAAATTGTAATATGAAATTTTAATCCGGACTGGCGGCACCAAGCTAAGTACAACGCTTGCACTCACGGCACTCTTGTGTGAGCCCGTCACCATCTTCCTTGACCAATCGGGCAGGTGTTAGAGCCGGCCACCAACTTTCTTGAATTTGGCCGTTAATAATTTTTAATAAAGATTGTTGTGGTCAATGATAATGTTTCAATATTTTGTCTTTTTTTTAGTTGGAAGGTATCATTATCTAGTTGTAAAATCTAAATCTTTGTAGCATTCACTTGTCTTATTTATATTTTTTCTTGGTTGATTATAAGGACCTATACAGAAAAGCGCAAATAATCACTTCGACAATTTTACGTTGCTCCCTCTTTAACTATTTCAATCAAATAGTTCATGTATATATGTTAAAATTTGAAACATGTTAAAATTTGAAATAAATAACCACAAAATTTGACAACGTTAAAAAACACTGTCCCAACTTAGCATCAGACCCCCCATTATATTTTCTATAGCATCTCCTCTGGCAAAACTTTATTTTTTTATTTTTTATTTATTATGATTTAATTTAATTTAAAATTTTTATTTAGGATTCATTTTTTCCCAATTAGGATATATTAAAAAAAAAGTTATGACACACGAAATGTAACACAGATGGGTACAAGGATCTTATCCGAACAATAGATTGGTTATTACTTATTAGTTTTTCAAGTTAATATTCCCAACTATTTCTCCTTCGATCCCTCTATTATTTTTGTGTCATTACTTTCAACGGTGTTAAAAAGTGTTTTAATGTTGTCGATTTTAGAAGCCACGTGCTCAAAATTTAACGTACATGGGGCAATATACACCTTTTCTCCCAGATGGAATCATCTATCCCACTTTTCTCTATCCTATTTGGTGCCCCATTTTGATTTTTATTTGATTTTCATCAATTTCTTTATTCAATTTCAATTTATTATGCTTTAGTTTAATTTTATAATTATTATTTAGGATTCATTCCACCAAATTAGGATTTATATTTATTTTTTAATATTTATTTCTTTTTTTTAGTTAATATAATTGATTAATATGGTTGATTAATCCAAAAGTAGGGTATATAATTTAAAAAAAAAAATTAGCAATAAATATTGACTATGATTTGTAATACTATAACAAAATTTATTCTTCTGATAAATATTTTTAAAATATTAAATTTCACAGTGTGATATGAAATATAGACCAGAGCATTTTATCCCATTTTCTCCATGAAATAATTAAAGATATATTGGTATCTAAAAAATGAAGCATTCTAACTGTTCGATGTATTGTTTGTGAAAGTGTTGTCGAGAGCGTTGGCGAAGGTGTGAGTGAGGTCGTCGAAGGCGACGTCGTGATTCCGGCATTCGTGCCGGATTGCTCGGAGTGCAGAGATTGCAGATCGAAGAGAAGCAACATGTGTTCGAAATACTCGATCATGAACTCGCATTTGATGCCGGATGGTTGCAGCAGATTCACAGACCTAAATGGAGAGAGTTTATACCATTTCATGTTTGTGTCTAGCTTCACACAATACACCGTTGTGCTTGTTGCTAACCTTACAAAAATCGACCCTACCATGCCTCCAAACAGGGCTTGCCTCCTTAGTTGTGGAGTCTCGACAGGTATACATACATACATACATACATATATATATATATAATACTAAAAAGTATCACGTTTATTTTATGGTTAATTGCATGAAAATACGCAAATTTTGGGTGTTTTTTTTTTGACACGTTTTGAAAAACGTAGTTTTAATAATATCAACTTGGCCTTTGTTTGGTTTTTCACGTATTTTTGAATTTCGACCAATTGAATTTGACGTGACAATTGAAAACTGCTATGTGTGCATCTACGTAGACACCAAATTGTCTTAAAATACATAAATTTTGGACTGGTTTTATTTTTTCAAGTAGTAGGAATTTCAAAATCATGTGAAAAAACAAACAAGAATTAATTTTATATTATTAAAACTACGTTTGTTAAAACGTGTGAAAAACCAAAAACACTACACAGTTTGTGTATTTTAAGGCAATTGACTCTTTATTTTACTGTAAAGTATTGCAAAAAAAAAGGCGGTGACATTTTTTTTATTATTGGAGCAAATTACACTTTTAGTCCCCGTCAAACACTTTTAGTTCGAAAATGTACAATTTTGATCCCACGTTTAATTTTTCGACACTTTTGGTCCATAATTTGTATTCAATAATTTTTGTCCAAAAAACTAACGGACTTTACTTAATATTCGTTAAGTACCTATTTTGGAATTAAAACAATATCTATTTTGGATTGAAATTTGATTAATCGGTTCTCGTCCATTTTCATCATGTAAACCCTATAGCAACTGCTAAGGAATCTAATTATGATCGTTACAATCATAATAAAGTAATCACACAATTAAATACATACGGCTATGATTACAAAAGAACAAAAAAGAAGAATAAAACATGAGATGTAATGATCTTGGTTGCACCATCTAATTAAGGGTGAAAAATAGAGGGAATGCAGTGAAAAATTTATAAAAGTGTAATTTACTCTAATTATTACTATATTTTTTGAATTGAAAAAAATATAATTTCTAATTAATACTAAAAAATATAACTTCTAACACTGAAAAATATCCGTCTGACGAGGTTTATATACAATTGTTTGTACACAAGAATTTGTCATATATATATATATATATATTTACACATGAAATTAATTAAATTTTGGATTTTTTTGTAGTTGAGTGATGATTTTTTTTTTTTCAGGTGTAGGAGCTGCGTGGAAGTGTGCAGATGTTGAAGCAGGATCTACTGTTGCTATCTTTGGTTTGGGATCAATAGGATTGGCAGTAAAAAGCTTTGCTACTCATTTACTAGTCAATATCTATCATGATACTAACATTAATAGAAAAAGAAAAAATTAGACAGTGTAACGGGTCACAGTCCATTAGATGGGTCAAATTTTTCCAAACCAAAAAAAAACTTGGCCATTTATATTTAAGTCAAAAAAATTAATTATTGAGTGCAGTGCACGTATCCATTTGCTAGCGTCGTGCGAGCTGCCGGATAAAATAAAATAAATTAATTCACTTTAATTAATTACGAGGCTGCTAACAATTCAATTTTGAATTTTAATAATTTCATTTTAGAATATTTATTTTTGAGAGAAAAAATAAAAATCGCGTTATATTTAATTGGATATAAACGTTTAAATTTGTCGTTTTTGTGGTTTACTTTTTCTTCCAAGGTTGCAGAAGGTGCAAGACTGCGCGGGGCTGCTAGAATCATAGGCATCGACATCAACCCTGAAAAGTTTGAACTAAGTAAGTTGATGAAATGGAATTCTACTCTTTTCCCAGCCAACAATAAAATGGTTATTGAATACATACACACACGCACACACATATATATATATGTATGTATATATGTACAGTGACGGATTCAAAATTTTAAAATTGGGGGCACGATATACAAAAATGTATAAATAAATATTTTTCAGAGTTTAAAATCTTTAATTCAAATTATTATTCTTAATTTTAAATATCAAAGTCCAAACCTCAATTCAAAATCAAATTCCTTTCATACTTGTAAAATTCAAACCATATGTACATAAACTCAATTTTTTTTAATTTAAACACAAATTCTTAGTTTAATTGAAATTTTAATTAGGCAATAAATAAATAAATATGTAAGCAACAATAGACATAAATAAGAATTAAGAAATTTAATTAATAATATACACACAAAAAATCAAGAATAAAAAAAAATAACATCAATCACTCGAGAGTGTTGTTTGTGCATTCCTCAATTTAAAATCTTGATGTATTTTTGAAATTGTTATGAGTTCTATTTGAAGACTTGAATAGTCACAAATTAATGGTTTTATTATTAATGTTAGTAGGGGATGATGACCACCACCTTGTTTTTTTTTGCCATAACATTATTCACCACGTCTCAATTAAAGTACTCAACCATTACTTTATTTTTTCATCTTTATGATCTTAGTTAATGATATCCGATAACAAAATAAATAATTATATATATATATATATTATGTACATATACTAAAAAAATTTAAAAAATTGGGGGTACGAGTATATCCCCTTATTCTAATGTGGCTCCGCCACTGTGTGCGCGCACATAACTATTTGTTTCCTTAAACTTTGCAAAAAATTGTAGTAAATTATGTTTTGCTACCATATAGGTAGAGCTTTCGGAGTAACTGATTTTGTTGACTCCAAAAACTGTGGTGAAAAAGGTGTAAGCCAGGTAGTAATTTCTAATAATCCAAGTTTATGTATATTTCATTTGGTTTCTAGGTTTAGCAATATATATATATATATATATATATATATATATATATTTCTCTAATGATTTAATTTTTCAGGTTGTAAGTGAGATGACTGATGGAGGAGCCGACTATTGCTTCGAATGTGTAGGAAAGGCATCTCTAGTTGAGGAAGCATATGCTTGCTGCCGAAAGGTAATTGTCACGTGTATTTTGAAAATTTCAGAACTCTTTTAGAATAGGGAATCTCATTTGTATGCATATTGTCAATATATAGGCATGGGGTAAGACGATTGTGCTCGGGGTGGATGAATTTAACGGCAACATAACATTCAAATTTTCCGACGTCCTTATAAGTGGCAGAACTCTAATAGGATCCACGTTCGGAGGCCTAAAACCTAAATCGGACATACCCATCCTTATTAAACGATACATGGATAAGGTAGTACCGATCTTCAAATTCGATCTCTTTAATTCTAAGTTCGTGAGCCTGACAAAATTATAATAACGTGTTGCTTGTTTTGGGCAGGAACTTGAGCTCGATAAGTTTGTGACTCATGAGGTTGGTTTACGAGACATTCACAAAGCTTTCGATTTAATGATTGAAGGAAAGAGCCTAAGATGTGTGATTTGGATGGATAGATGAGTTAATTATTTATGCTTTTGTGATTGTGTCATGCCCTAATTAAATTGTGCTCACATTATTGCTAAATATGTACCTAAATTGATCAATGTCATTTGTTGAACATGTCAAGTTTATATGAATGAGTAATCATTAATTTTCTCAACAACTCATTTTTCTACATATCTTAAGATCGTTTGATGGGTTAAAAATTGTCTGACGGTTAAAATTTGTCTGGCGAATATTTTAACACGGATTCAATATGAAAAGGTGATCGATTTTTCGTAATTATTTAGTTTGAAAGAAATATCATTTAAAATATAAAAGTATGATTTGTAATACCGAAAAGTATCAATATTTATTTCTTCGCACAAAAAAATTGTGACAATTTTATAATTATTTGAATCCAGAAAAAAATGGTGACATTTATATAATTATTGGTATCATAAAAAATTAAGACCGTTTCACGTAGGTGTGCTTCATATAATTTTTATAGTTTATCCTATTATTTTATTTTTCAAAATTCAATACATTTTTTTAGTTACTTACCTCATTAGTCATCAATCATTACCAAACTTATATTTTAACATGCTTATTGCTATATTACATCGAACTTCTAAAACTTTTAAAAATTCTAACTCGAATCATTTTTAATTATATATATATATATATATATATATATATATTAACGTTGTCTGAATAATTTTCTTATAAAATTAAACTAAAGTATAAAAAATTAAAATAGAAGGAAAAAAAAATATGCAATAGGGAATACGATACAAAATATGCAATAAACGATTTCGCGTGGTAGGAAGTAATACTTATTTTTTTATATCCAAAATAATCCGTAGTCGCTATTTTAATGCGCATTGAGTGAACTACACTTGAAAATCATACGTGACAAGCTTACACCTACACCGACATTGATGTTAAAAAAACACCACTGCAACACTCGACCATCCAAAAAGACATGAAGTAATATTGGATAAACTACACTTGAAAATCATACGTGATAAACTCGCACCTCCAGGCTACATCGATATCTTTTACTTCAAGAAAATACCACTGCAAGGATAGAATAGAATAGAGCAATTATTTGCTGCAGTTGAAACATGTAGTAGTATATACTATATAAGCCCCTCTCACCAACCCCCGTCTCACATTCTTCACTACTTCACACTCACTATTTCTTCTCCTCCTTCCAAAATGGCCGCCACCGCCGGCAAGCCCATTAAATGTCGAGGTAAGTTACAAAGCATTTCATTCTCTGATTAAAGATACCATTTTTATGATGTATTTTAGTGTGTAATGATGAGTGGTCAACGGTGGCGGTGGTTTGCAGCGGCGGTGGCGAGGAGAGCTGGGGCGCCACTCGTGATGGAGGAGGTGATTGTGGGCCCTCCTAAATCCGATGAAGTTCGCATCAAAATCATCTGCACTTCTCTCTGCCATAGCGATGTCACTTTCTTGAACTTGAAAGTCTGTTATTTACCGCTCTTTCATCCATGAAATTTACCGTGTTGTTTTTCTTGATTTTGTGTGTGTGTTAGTTTTATGAGTTTTTTTTTTGTTATTTATTGATTTATTTTGCCTCCCTTTTGAAGGACCCTCCTGGATTTTTTCCAAGAATTCTGGGACATGAAGCTGTCGGGTAAATTTTTTCAAAGATTTTGGGATTTAAACTGAGTTGGAGATTCTTGAATTTGTGAAGAATATATGATTTCTCTGTGAAATTATATTTTTATGAAATTTTGTTAACTCTAATTTCAATATCATATTATAGCCAATCAGTGTATATCCATTGAGTTAGAGGAATGAATTATTCCTTTAAAATCATGATTTAGCACAATTCACACTTATGATCACAGCCTTCATCATTTGGAGTGTTAAACATATATTTGGCTCCTGTGAATTGGTGTAATATATATCAGTTTGTATGATTAGTGAATGCATCTTTGTGTCTATTGTGTAAAATTAGTATCCGAAACGAAGCATTCTAACTGTTCCATGTTTTCGGCCTTAATCAAAGTGTGGTCGAGAGCATTGGCGACAATGTGAGTGAGCTTGCTGAAGGAGATACCGTTATTCCAATATTTGCACCAGATTGTGGGGAATGCACAGATTGCAAATCCAAGAAAAGCAACCTCTGTACCAAATTCCCTTTCAGTGTCTCTCCTTGGATGCACGACGGGTCAAGCAGATTCAGAGACCTCAACGGAGAGACCTTACATCACTTCCTATTCGTGTCTAGTTTCACAGAGTACACAGTTGTGCACGTTGCGAATGTAACCAAAATTGATTCAACAATACCTCCAAACATGGCTTGCCTCCTAAGTTGTGGAGCATCAACAGGTATGAGATGAATATAGATTCTGCAATGCTTGTGTGTTATTGTGAGTCCTCATCAGTTTATTTGCTCTATGATTGGTTTCTCTTGGCATCTCTTTGTTGCTTAGTCGATCCAACTGTTCAACGGTTATGCTCCACGAGTATAGGATCATATATAGTAGCTTATTTTACGCGTTTGGAACCAGACAAATTCATATCTAAGTCTCAAGTTGCCTGCTGTATACTTGTGTGCTATTCCATCAAATCATGCAGTTAAATTGTCCCTTTAAAATAAAATAAAAATTAATGCATGTGCTCTTGAAATCAACATTTGAGATCTTGTGAACAATGTATGTCATGGTGATGGTCTTTCCTTAAAATATGAGAATGGAACATCATGTCAATTACTATGCAGATTCCTTTTATTGATCTCTCAATGATCAAATGAAACAACATACTTTTTAATTTGATTTCTGTATGGAAAGTTTGAAGTAAAGTTTATAAAACAAATTATTTTTCAGGTGTAGGAGCTGCCTGGAGGTCTGCAAATGTTGAACCAGGATCTACGGTTGCCATCTTCGGTCTAGGATCAATCGGGTTGGCAGTAAGAATCTCTGTTTTTATTTTTTATTTTTTTATAATTCAATATGAGACAACATGAAAACTAGCTAGAGTTTCTTTAAAGGTTGCAGAAGGGGCAAGATTATGTGGTGCTGCTAGAATCATTGGCGTTGACGTGAACCCCGGAAAGTTTGAAATAAGTGAGTTCATCTTAGCCTCATGTAATGAAAGGATTATACTCTTTTCAGACAGTGAATTCAATTGTGATGAAGCTATTTCTAGTGAAGCAAAAAATTACCTACTTGTTTATACACTGTCAACTTTTCTATGACTATTTGTTGATAGAGTGAATGCTTTTTTACCATGCAAAATGTACTAATTAACTTCTGTTGCACCTCCATCTAGGCAAAAGATTTGGGGTAACCGAGTTCATCGACTCAACAAGCTGCGGTGAAAAACGAGTGAGCCAGGTAGGTTTCTACCCCAACTGTTAAATGAGTTTTTCATTCAAAAAATTGATGATGTTCTGTTTTGATCAGATCATAGATGAGATGACTGCTGGAGGGGCAGACTACTGCTTCGAATGTGTTGGAAACAGTTCCATAGTCGAGGAAGCGTACGCCTGCTGCCGGAAGGTTTCAACTCCGAGCTTCCATTGAGAAGAAGACGATAACAAACCTTTCAAACGTCTCATTTTTTCTACTTCCTTTCGCAGGGATGGGGTAAGACCGTTATGCTCGGGGTGGACAAACCTGGCGCGCAGTTGACACTCAGCTCGTACGAGGTGCTTCATCGTGGAAAAACCATCTCGGGGTCCTTCTTTGGAGGTCTCAAACCTAAGTCCGACATACCGATCCTTGTTAAAAAGTATACGGACAAGGTACGTGGTTGATCAATGTCTGCATTGCCCTTTTTCGTCCGTTATGTTATATATACTCTCTCCGTCCCAAATATTTGGTCTAGTATCGCATTTTAGAGAATGCTATTACTATATTTAATACTACTTTTCGGTGTCATTTACGAGTATGTCATTTGCGTTCGTGTTGAGCGGTGTTTGTTATTGAGTCGTGCTCGTGTTCGTGTCCGTGTTCGTGCAGGAATTGGAACTTGATAAGTTTGTGACGCATGAGGTGGGTTTTGAAGACATAAACAAAGCTTTCGATTTGCTCCTTGAAGGAAAGAGCCTAAGATGTGTGATTTGGATGGACAAGTGAATTTCATAGGTTAATATTTGTGAACTAAAAGTAGGTTAAATATTGATTGTGCAATATCTGTAATATTTATTAAAATAAATTAGTGCACACTTTCTGAGAAGAAATTTTCCAGCTCAGAAATTTTAAATCATAAAATAAAAAAATATTTGTACTTTTCAATTGATTAAATTATTAATTTGAATAAAATATAAAATATTATTTTTATGCAGTTTAATTGGAAAGTTTAAATAACTCACACATGATCATTCTATAATTTTTCAGCTCAAATTCCAGATACTAAATTATATTGTAAAAAAAAAAGATGGTCTTATATATGGTCATTAAACTAGTTTTTCTTCAAAATCATTTAATTTTTGATCAAAATGTCAACTAATTGTGAAAATCGTGCCTAAATTAGTACATTTAAGAGAGTTAGTTAAAAGTAGAAAATTCGGTTATGCACTTATTATACCTAATATTATAGATTCATTATTTTTTAAGGACAAATTATATTAAACCAACATTTTGGGTTTTTTTCAAAATTAACTCATTTTTTTAAAATTAACAAGATAATACTTTTTTTTCAAAAAAAATTATAAATCTAACATTTGATCAATTTTATTAAAATACAATCAATTTACATACAATTTTCGGGTCGGAAAATTGATCAAATGTTAGATTTGCATTTTTAAAAAAAAATTGACGTTGTTTTGTTAATTTTGAAAAAGTGAATTATTTTTTAAAAAGAGCCCACAGTATTAAAATGTAATTTGCCAATTTTAGTCAAATTATACTTGAACTTAATCATGTAACGATTCAAATTTAATTTATGTATTTATTCTACTCTTGCCTTGGTTATGGTTTTTATTTGCAAGTGATCTCATCTAACATATTATATGTTTGGACATTTTATTAATAACTATGAACATAATATATTAATAACAAATATACATACACAAATAAATAAATAAATAAATTCATGACATTAATTGTTTTTTTTTTCCCTAAAAAACGATGACAGTTCAACTGATAACTTACTTTAGTTATATTATGATTTTTATTGCTCATATGTTTCGAGTACGTGCCTAGTTAGTACATAGATGATATAATATAATATAGTATAAATACATTGTTTTTGGTTTATTTATATTTAGTATGCAATTCAAGAATATGGTTTGCAGTCATATGTTAACATGACTTACATAAGTTATTCGTGTTTATGTAGACTTAAATTCTTATAATAGGATGTTATTAGGGGTGAGCATTCGGTTCAAACAGAACCGAATCGAATTGAATTGATGTCTCCAAACTGAAGTGAACCGAAATCGAAAATGTATAAATCGAAATCGAACTGAATTAAGGTAAACGCTGAACTGAACCGAAATTGAAATAGTCGGTTTGGTTCGATCGGTTTTCACTAAAATCGAAATTTTATTAATTTTATGTTTAAGAGGTGCCAACTGCCAAGTTCGAATCTGTAAACATGCATTTTATTTTTCTATATGTTTTTGAATTAATAATATTATATTTATATACATAATATAATAAAAAATAATATAAAATTTATTAATAAATTAAAAAATATATAATCGGCCGGTTCAGTTTAAATCGGTTTTCGACGTGTTCAAACCGAATTGAACTAACATCGGTCCTCATTGCTCGGACCGAAACCGTACCGAACTCATAATTGCTCGGACCAAACCTAATCGAAATTGACAGTTCGATTCGATTTTTCGATTGTGGTTCGGTTTTGCTCACCCTAGATGTTGTTATCGTATTAACACGAAATATGACATGAATTAACGGCTCTGCATACAATGGTCTTAATTATGCTGTTGTTATTTACTTCAAATAAAGGCACCTGCTTGCATTTACTAGCGATTTAATTTTTTTAGGGAATAAATTAACGTGTTCAATAAGTCTAAAAATATCTATATATAATTGTAATTCAAATCATCGTTAATTTGTAGGATAATATAAAAAACTTTACAGACAAATTTCGCCGGATGTTTTATGTTTATTCCTTACGAACTTATCATAATCCAAATCCTCGTTAATTTGTTTTGAAATAGAGGTACAAAATATATGGTTTAAAAAAAAACATTTAATTGATGTCTAATTATAAATTATTATTCATTACAAAGAGAGAGAAACATGGATGTTTGTTGTCAATAAATCATGTGGGATACTGCGATGTATATTTTATTTAGTAAAAATATATACCCTAAAATGAAATCGTAAGTATTTAACTATCTAATTGGTATGAAATGATTATTTATGAGTTCAATTTTATTCATATATATCATGATTCATATGTTTTAAAATTGATAATTATTTTACGAAAGAATTAATCTATATTCGTAAATTACGAAATAAAAATAATTAGTTACGTTCCCATGAGTTTACCTATATATTCTTGTTTAATCAAATAAAAATATATATATATATATATATATATATATATTATATTACCATATGTTGTCTAGTAATATTTAGAAGACAGTTTGATAACTAGCTTAAGTAATTTAATCTTATAATTTTGGTAAGTTAATTTGAGATCACAATTGATTCTTTTAAAAAAATTGAACATAAAAATTAAAGTAACAATTAAATTTACATTCTTGTTTAATTGAATAATGAAAAAATAGTACCAAATAAGTATTAAATATAAAAAATCCTTGAAATTTACTCGAGCTTGGCTCGTTTAGAAAACTAACGAGTTGATCTGTTCATTTACAACCCTATGTACCACACAAGAAGGACAATAATGCACATCAAACGATCATTATTAAAAACAAGTGTCATATATGTCCAATAAAAAAACCTATCTTTTTGTTATTATTTATACGTAAATAATACACGTTATGCTTAATCGAGTCCAAATCCGTACCCTTATAATACACATCAACGTTCATAAATCATATAATAACGAAGAAAATGTTGCATAAATGCATGCAATATATAAAATACAAGAATCTCACACTCAGTTGTTACACTTGCACGTAACCCCCAAACTCTCTCTCTCTCTCTCTCTAAATTAGTCATCTGAGGAGGCGGATCGTCATAACAAGGAGGAGAAAAGAGTAGTTTTTGATGGATAAAATTGAGTCCCGTGATTTATCGTCGTCGTCGGATTCCGAAGATGAAAAACCATCGTCGATTAGGGGCAAGACCGTCTACCGTCTCTTCGGCCGGGGGCGCCCCGTTCACATGATCCTCGGCGGTGGCAAACGTACGTTAAACACAAACACACACGCACACACAGACACATAGGATACATGTGAATATTTATTTTATCAAATAATTTAGACTTCTTACAAATATATATTATAATTCTATATATACCATCTCATCACATGAAATAACATTGTGATACGTTTATCTTTGAGCTAATTATCTATTCAATTACATATATATATATATACACACATATCAGATGCGGATGTAACATAATTTTTTTTTTTTTTAATTTATCATATATCATAGTTGATGAGAGTATATGAGTGACTCGTTCTTTTTTTTTTTTTTTTTGGATGTCGAGGGTAATCCGCAGCCGCTACGGTTCCTTGTAGTTGCAGAACTAGGTCCTATTAGTTGAGAATAAATATAACAAGTGGCAATTCGGGCTGAGTTCCTATGTGGATTTACAAACCCATAAACTGGATGTGCTATTTTGTTAGGGCCGACCTGACCAGGCCCGAGCCCATATGCCTTTTTTATTAGGCCGGCCCATTTTTTCTATGGACAGCTTTTGATATATAGTGCTAAGTCCACTTATGGGGTGGGCCGCCGCTTTCGACAGCTCTAGTTGGGATAATCTTTGTAGTTCGCTAGTTTTGATTTTTCTTTAACCTTTTAAGTTTAAAGTATTGGTTATAAGTTGTGTCTGTTTTTACTCAAAAGGAAAAAAATAACAAAAATTACTCATAAGCTTCATCTTCACCTTGTATATATGCATGTGATTGTTGGCTTGTGGGTTATGTCAGTTGCAGGAAATTACTGTGAATTCTTGACATTCTCTATGCAGGTGTGTGTGTGTGTGTGTGTATATATATATAGAGGGTAGGATTCACATGAGAATCAATTCATCTCAACCACCACACAATGCTTTGATCTCAATGGTTTAAATTTAAATAAAAAGATGGTGGCATAATAGTAAATATGAGGAAGTCAAACTTACCCTTGATTAAAGCTGATATCAACTTCCTTACACAAAATTTATTTAAACTTTAAACATCCATAACTTGTTCATTTTTCATTAGATTAACGCAAATTATATATCAAATTAAAGCTCTTTTCGTGCTCTTTCATTTAAGATCTATTATTCATATGTTTATTCGAAAATATATTTTTTCATCCCTAATAACGTGATGTTAAACTCAGAATAACATGACAAAATATTCATGATAATATGGAAGTATACACATAATAGTATGAAAAAATATTCATAACAACATGGAAAAAATATTGATAAAACACATAAATTTTACTCATAGTAGCAGTATCAGTGTTCATTAATAGTATGACATTATCTATTCATACTAGCATACATATATATTCATATTAGCATGTATATATGTTCATAATAGCATGATAGTACTCTCATTTTAACATAGCGAAATTTATAAGAATAGACAATGGTTTAAAGTGTTGTCTATATGATTTCTGAAAATTATGCTCAAATATTACAAGTTTGCCACCGCTTTTGATCAAAAATTGACCAAATCTTAGCCATCTAAATCAAAGCAATGAATGAGATGAGTTTCTAGTTCTCACGTGGGGATGAGTTCTCATTTGATCCGCTCCCTGTATATATATATATATATTTGGAGTTGTAACATAATTATATATATAACATACTTATATATATAACATTGTTTTGAAATAATATTAGTTATGGTGGTGGCATTCACTGTGCCTCGTTTCTATGAGAAGTATGAAGATCAAGTTGATGCGTTTGCTGAGAAGGCAGAAACAGTATGCAGTGCTTGATGCCAAAGTTCTGAGCAAGATACCCAGAGGGCCATTCAAAGATAAAAAGACGGCATAACCATATAAACAGCCGGAGAGGATTTTTTTTAGATAATGTAGTGAAACCTACCAAACATTTCCGTTTGGATCCATCACTACATATACGTGTATAAGTGTTGATCTTTGATATACCGGTTATACTATAGTCTCGTGTGATACAATGATAAAATTTTGCATGGACTATATATGATACATGAATCATTTAGATTTAATAACATGATGGTAATTCTTAAGCTTGAACCA
This sequence comes from Perilla frutescens, assembly GCA_026008535.1. Classification (NCBI taxonomy): domain Eukaryota; kingdom Viridiplantae; phylum Streptophyta; class Magnoliopsida; order Lamiales; family Lamiaceae; genus Perilla; species Perilla frutescens. The sequence goes on from BRKX01000009.1 coordinate 62,155,257, forward strand.
ATGTTAGTAGTTCGATGATTTTATATATGTTCATATATAAGTGATTAATTACTTGTATGTTTTTAGCCTTGAAGCTAAGTGTTGCAATAATTCATGCATTCTTCTCTAGAATATGTGTCTTCAATATTGGGTCGATCCATCGATGCATGGCTGGTAAATGCTGTGACTGAAAGCAGAGACGGACGCAGGAATTCTAACCAGAGGGGGCAAAATGTAATAATTTTAGTTTTGGGGGAACGAAAAATAATATTACAATACAAATAAAATTAAATTTATATTATAAATTATATATACACATATATAAAAAAAATTGGACAAAATTTAAAGGGGGCGGGTGCCCCCACCAGCCCCCCCCTAGGTCCGTCCCTGACTGAAAGATGCATCGGTTTTTTAAGGTAATTGACATATAACACCCCCAAATTATGTAGGATTGCCACTTTACATTTCAAACTTAATTTTTTGTTAAATTGCACCATTGAAATAAAGGTGGTTCTTGCACTTTGCACCGTTTAAACATTTTGAGTACATATAAATATTTTTTGGTCAATGCGTTGACCAAAAAATCCGTTAAAATCGGTATCATTGGTAACACTAAAAAAATATCACTTAAAAGTCCAAAAGTTTCACTTGCATTATTAAAAATTATCGACCAGAAAAAAAAAAGTAAAGAAAAAAGCTGTCAAAATCAGTATCAATCGTAACACTAAAAAATATTACTCAAAATTAAAAAAAAACTATTATGACTTGTATTCCTAAAAAGTATCACCCATTTTAAAGATTTTTTGGTCAACACTTTGATCGGGTCAACGCATGTTAACTGTCTGATGTACATCTTATGTACAGGAGAATTTATATCGTATTATCATACCGCTGTCACGTTTAAGTTCTTTACAGGTACAAATGACTACACACATCATGTTATTTCACAATTGAATCAAATTAAAAAAAACCTAAAGTTTTTACGATAAAAAATATCCTATTTGACTTTTTTTTAATTATATTTTTTTTATTTCTTGTCATAAATTTTCTTCTCGCATTTTGGGTACATATAATGATAAATATATATATATATATATATATATTTTAATAGTGGAGAGAATGAAATTTATGAAAAATAAGATATTGAGAATGCCAAAAAAGAGAAAAAAATATGTCATAGAGAAAACAACATTACAAAATTCAGGGATAAAATATCTTATTATAAATTTCTTTTGATATTATATTGGTGGGGAACATATAAAAAATACACATTTTTTTGGTGTGAGAACTAGAAACATACTTTAATTATATCATCTAACTAAATAATGTAATTATTGAGATTTAATGTTAAATTCAAGGTAAAAAAGGAGGCGGAGTGATTATCCATACCTTATAAAAATGATAATAAAATCACTTTTTTTAATCTAAAAAAGTCTAAACTATCCTAAATTGTTCCTTTCTAATCGAATTTACGCAAATAATTTACCAAATTAAAGCACGTTTTATACTCTTTCATTCAAGATAAGTGACGGATATATTTATGCCAATAAATATGGACGAAAAAGTCCAAGGTGAAAATATCTTTGTTAGCTTTTAATAATGATTCGTTAGCATTATGATAATGTATGCTAACAAAGAATTTGTTATATGCTGACATATTGTATTCACTGTGCTAACAAATCATTACCATAATATTAGTGTAGTACACGTATTTATATTGTTATTATGGTTTATTAACGCATTCTAATTAGGGTTTACAATTATTTTTTATGATTCATTTTTTAGTTACTAATTGCTTATTGTGGTCTATCCGATTAGAATTTATTAGTTAGGGATTATTGAATTCAATTAGGGTTTATATCTTATGCTAATGAAGCATTTCGTATGATAACATAATTTATCAGTAATGCTCACAAAGCAATATCATATTGCTAATATAGTACATTTATATGAGGTTTATTTTATCCAATTAAGATTTATAATTATCTTTTAAAATTTAATTTCTGTCTTTTAGATTATTAGAGTTTATTACATGCGAATTATGGTTTATTCAATCTAGTATTTAGAATTTAATTTTTCATTAACAATATGAGAAAACTTAATTAACATTAATTAAAATTACGATAAGACATATTACAGATACGGGTCCAACTAATTCAACAGATAAGTCAACTAATTTAAAACGAATTAACATAATATGGAAAAAACCTTACCAGATTGCTATTTCTCATGCAAGTCAAATTTATCTTTTAGGAGGGTCAGCTTCTGATTGAGATTTAGAATCTTCCTTCTTCTCCATAACTTGCTGTATACCCTCTTGATAACCTTCGATAAAATTTTTAAGCGCGTCTCTATAAGCAGAAGCTCTGGTCATGTAAACTCGCTGCAGTGCAGGCTTTAATGTCTCCATTCCTCCCCTTGCAGCCACAGCTATAAATTACATTTGGAATGACATTAAGAAAATTGAGTATTCATCATAAACATAAAAATGAAAAAAGCATAAAATGTCATTCTAGAAGAAATGATCTTGTGCTTTAAATGTATAAAATTGGAATTATATAAGAAAATACACATCAGAGAATGTTAATTAAATTTGATAAAATTAATTATATGAATGCAAGAGTTACCACCCCACAGACAAAATAATGTGCTCAAGATAACCTTCAACTAGAACATCTGAAAATAGTAAAATACCATAAGCTAAATAAATGGAAGTTAACGTATAATTGTCTACTAAAGAGATAAGGAAATGAAAATACACCAGGGACCATGCATGGTTTTGCTTTCCTTCAATCATTTATAGTCTAGACGATATCATACGAACCGAATACCTGAAGTGATGATCCAAATACTAAATCAAAATTTAATATGTGGGGTTTATCTTTTTAAGTCTCTTTTCATGTGAAAATATATCTTTTTCATCAACACCTCTATACGAGGAAGCATCTCATTATGCATGTAAGAGCTACACACTTTTCTGAAAACCATATGCATTATTCCTTACCAAGATCCTCCAAAGTTGATGGTTCGTTCTCTTTCGTCGTGCCTTTTTCCCCATTGGATTCATCTTCACTCTCTGCTTTCTTGTAATCATTTGGCCTGAGTTCTGGACCAATATCCCTGACCCAACTCGCACTATACAATCTAGATGCTTCCTTCACCACCTATAAAAGGATTATACACATCACTGATTAGCATCTCATACACACACACGGACAGGCCAATGTCTAATCAATGACCTCAAATTTTAAAAAATTATATAAGTATTGTAGTGATTTCATAATACGTTAACATGTAATTAAGACACAATATTAAGACTTCATCAAAATTGAATAGACATATAATTGTATTTTCTAATTTAAGATATTATTGTAAGTCGGCCCCCAACCTGTATGCAGATATAGTGGTACGGGGTATCAACTACAACGGTAGATTTTATCTCAATGCATGACATAATTAAAATAAAAACCAACAACATTACACAACATACTTGAAACAATAGTGCAACACAAATATTGATTTAGAGAACTCACAAGATATCGTTCCTTCCACGTAAGCTTTTGGCGCTTTTTGATGTGGGGTGGATTCGGCAATGACGATGGAAATGCTATCTCCTTGAGATCGTACCGAATGTAGTTGTAAATCTTCTTGTATACCACACTCAACTTCATTCTAGCTTCAAAATCAACACGTGCTCCCTAGATAAAATAATAAAAGTCAAGCTTTAAGTGAACGTAAAAGTAAAAATTGTTGCTTAGAACACTCTTTGCTACGCTCAAAATATGGTTTCATGACAACTTCAACTCCTACCGAGGATGAAGATGCATAATGCGCATTCAGCAGCTTACATTTCGTTCACGCATTTCATTAATCACGTGGTGGACGTTAATCACTTGAAATAAAAATATAGAGAGCCAATGCTGATGCAAGCAATTTAAGAAAATTGTTGCATAAAAGGCGTTTACAACATCGGAAAAAAAGGGTAAAATATAAGTACATCAGCTGAAAGATAGTATTATTGAGAAATTACCTTTCTTTCTCGTCAGTTTTGAAGGAAATTAAAGTTTTATAAATTAATAATGCGATTGAATTGAGATGAAAACACAAAGGGCTCTTTTGCTAGACATGATAAGATAATGTATGATATCTATGACTAGGATGTCTTTGATATATTAGGTATCAATATCATGTTTGCTTGAATGTATTAAAATATTTATAAAATATATACAGATATAATCTACTGTTTGGTTGAAAGTATTAAAATTCTCATATAATTACAATTCTAAAAATACCATACCCTCTTATATTAGGCAAGAGAGAATTTATTATTAGACATTAATTAATATGGAGTGGGGCAATTCAGTCCAATAATTATAATAATGATCTTCTGTATTACACATCCCACCTAGGGGTGGGATACAGAATCCTACTAAATCCTGCAGATCTTTGTTAAAAATACTGGGCCCTTACTTAATAAAGGGCTTTGAGCTTTGAACCAAACAACATATTAGGGTGTCGTAGATATTTAGAACCCCTTATCACCCCTAGCAAACGAGCCCAAAGGGTGGATTGGATTGGGATACATCCACCTCCTCGATCAAAATATGAAACACTTATTCAAGCTCCGTAATAATAACTAAGAAACCCGTTGAAATAACTGTTAAATAGCCATGTCTGCCAATATTGGCTTGGAAAATATTTTTATGTTTGATTCAATTTTTATAAATTAGGAAAAGTATTAAAATTACTCAAAATAAGAAAGTGTTTCTACACATCTTTTTTACCCTTTCATTCAAAAATTATAATTTAATTATTATTGTAATTTTCATTTTTCCTCATTTTTTACTCTTTTATTAAAAATAATAATTTAATTATTAGAAATTAAAAAGATAATTTAAAAAAAACTGAAAAAGTAGCGGACTGCAACGGTGGGGCAATGTTTAGGATGTGCAGAGGTTGGAAGATTTGTTTCAGCGCCTCTAAAGGCTTATTTGGTTGGTAGGAAAGTAAATTCAGTAGAAGACATGCATTCTTGTCGATGCCATTCTTTAAATTAAAAGTACAAAACACAAAGCACACACAACAAAAAGAACTTGGTTGTTATGTTGATCTAAACTGATCATTGAATACCTGAAAATTATTTTACTGGTTTTTTTTTAATGTTGGGATTATTTTACATATTATCTTATTTTTAGAGCAGCAGTCAGACTTAGGTAATGTACAATTTAGTTGTACCAAGTAACAACCATGCATTTCATCATTGGGTTTAGTTTTAACTAAAATAACTCCCGTGCGATGCACGGATAAAATTTGTATAGTTACTTTTTATTTTGCTTGAAGTAATAAATATAAAATAATTATAATGTACCGTGTAGTTGAAGAATATAAACACTATCTATTAAAGAGCATAAAAAATGAGAATTAAAACAAAAAAAAAAACATTAATCTCTTTGTTTTCTTAAATTTATAGTTTGTTCAGTCCAAATAATATTTGTCGGTTCCTCGATGTGGAATAATTTATTGAAAAATATTTATTTAATTATATAAAATATATTTCATATATTTAAAATTGCAAATTCAAATACATTTAAATTTTTAGAATTTTCAATATATTTAATTAATTTTTTTGTATATTTATGTATATTTAATTAATGAAATATTATCTAAATATATATAATAAGAAATTGATAGATATTTAATCAATTTTACAGCACAAAAAGTGTACATAATTTATTATATTTTAATATTTCTAGTAGAATATCTCATGCCAATGACCATATACTATTTGGGGGGTCATAGTCGAGTACATAGGAGATCGTAGATGGGGAGGATTTAAAGAGTCATATGAACTGTAATGTTTGTATGAACAGCCACCAAAGAAGCAGAAGGGTACCTATTAGCGTAGCACGAGTTACAATGAAGAAGCAAAAGGAAAGAGACGAAAAAATGCTTCAAGAGGTTGCTAACATTCTCAACTCGATCATTTCTCACAATTACTCTAATAAGCACTATGTTCTTAGAGATCAAATATCACGTTGAAATAATTGGTATTTTCAGAGAGCTCTGCTCGGAAGGTTCGGAGCCTGGAGAAGCAGTAGTAGTAGTAGTATAAAGGTGGCAGCGAGACGGCGATCAGAGGAGAGGATTTTGAAGTCGACTATAGGCGATTTCAGAAAGGGTGTTCTCGACGTCTGACACATGTTAAAACCCTCTGCCCCTAAGGGCTGAAGCCTCTAATGAGAAGGGAAAACATGCAATGAGTAAAGGGAAGAAAATGAAAGATGGTAAAAAAGGCCATGGCAAGAGAAAAGATGGTGGTAGAAAGCATCAGTAGGAAATGTGAAATTTACCTCAAGTGAGTGCATAGCCTTTTTAACAAAAAAGCGCGTTGAACCGTACAGGTCAAGATCCGTCAGACGGTACTTATATTAAGATATAAGCTCATATCCATTAGGGTTGTAAATGAACCGAATTGAGTCGAATAACCTGATGTCCGGGCTCGGCTCATTAAGGAATATTTAAGTTCGAGCTCAGCTCGAGCTCAAATTGAGCTCTTTTCCTATTGTTCAAGCTCAGTTCAATATATATTTGTAATGTTCAGATTCGGTTCGAGCTCGACTCGTGAAATGCTCGAAAATTTACTAAACAAGCCTGAGCTCCAATGCTAAAAAAAAAGCTCATTTAATTTACAAATTCGATCGAGCTTGAAAAAAATAGCTTATTTTATTTAACCGTTTGAAATGTGCATAATATTCATGAACATGTTCGATTAAGCTCGTACATGTTCACGAGCTGACCGAGCGAATACCACTATTCAAGCTCGGCTTGATAATTTTATCGAGTTTGATTCGAGGATTGAGCCCAACTCGTTTAGAAAATGAATGAATTTCTAACTAGCTTTTTTTGAGCCGAAAAACAAATAGTGGCTCTGTTCATTTACAGTCCTATCTACAATTAACGATCCCTGCATTTTATGGGGGGTTTTAAAAAAAAAAAAGAAAATATAAATCACATCAAGGAATTTATATAATCTTTTGGTTAACAATCACAAATGAAGTATCCAATTACTTGATTTGAATTATGGGAACTAGTTACCAAGGATATGAAATCATTTGCTAAATATCACAATATATTTGGAGTGGATTTACGATGATTGGGAATAATTTGACTTTTTAGATCCTCTCCATCTGCAATCTCCTATGTACTCGACTATGACCCTCAAAATAGTGTGAGGTCGTTGGTACGAGATATTCTACTACGGCCTGAAAATCGTTCGCAATTCAGTAATTGATTGTATTTTAAAATTTCTTCATTTGAGCTTTTTTTTTGTTTTTTCTTTTTGTAGTTAGAAAAATAGAAATATTAAACTATAATAAATTATATACAATTTTTGTGCCGTAAAAATAGATGAAATTAATATTATTGTAGTATTATCAAATAGATGAAATTAATATTTCCTACAAATTAATATTATGCCACATTTCCTATTTTCTATTTCTCATTTCCTATTTTATCTACAATTTGCTATATCGATAATTTTATTGTAGCATTATCAAATAAATGAAATTAGTATTTTAAAATCAAGCTAAAATGAATACATTTTTGTTAATAATTTTAAAAAATAACTCATTTCTAATACAAGGATATCGGTCCAAAACTCAGGCCAACATACAACACATTATTGTAGAATCAAAGCCAACCCACAATACATGATCAGCTAAACTAATATCTGTGTGCAAGAAGCAACAAACAATAATGGTTTCAGTGTTTAGGAAGATGGGAACTTACCAGGAAGGGAGAAACAAAATCTTTAACTCGATAGTTTACTTCCAGAGGCTTCAGCTTCTGAACGTACAACTTCTTCAAGCCATCAATAATCAAAGTGACAAATCTCAAAGACACCTACACAATAGAAAGATGAAACACCATTCAAGGAACCAAAACTATTTGATAAAAAAGAAATCAGTACAGAAATCAGTCATTGGAAGGGCATGGTTAAGCAAGGAGGTTAAGAGAGGAGATGATAAGTATTCAAAAAGACAACATAATTTTTGAACCCAAACTCGTGTCTAGTAATATAAATAAGATATCTAGGTAAAACGCATGAAATGATTGATATGTAATAAAGAAGATTATTTTACCGCACGGGAGAGGGGGTGGAAGGGAACAGAAAAAAAAAGAAAGGACAAAACTCATGGCTGAGAGATTCAATTTTATATTCTCATGAACCCAGAACTCGTCAAGTGTATAGCTATTGCACCACAAAACTAAATAAAAAGAAAAATAACCAATCTAGCCACTCCACAAAATATAGAACTATAAAAATAACCAGGGCAAATCAAAGTAAAGAAAAAGATAATTTCATAGAAGGAAAAGAATATTAAATAAAAGAAAAGACTCAAGGAAATAGAAAAATGAAAAAATAACCAATCTAGCCACTTGGGTAAACTAAGTGCATAAAAAAAACTCCCCCTTAGTTACCAATCTAGCCACTTGAGAGGTAAACTAGTGCGGCAAATTGCTGAACAATTTGTAAAACAACTCCCCCTTAGTTACTCTCTTCTCTTTATCCAAAGATGGTGAGGCACCAAAAGTTCTAACAGAAAGGTCTCATGTTTCATGTTCAAATGGAAAATTCCGCCAAGGGCAGAATATATCAACACAATTTACTTGACTATAACGGATTAAGTTTTAATACGTTGGATATAATTGGTTTTATAATCTGTAATTCATTCTCCAATAAGATCTAATGACAAGCGCTGGTTTGCAACAAAACAACTACTAAGGTGACATTGATATTACTAAGAAAAATAGTAGTGTGCGAACTAAATATATTAAGTTTTGTGATGTTACAAGGTCTCAGATTATTTGACTTTAATCGAGAAACAAAGTGCAAGTTTTTCCCATTTTCGAATTCAAGTTTGAAAGAGCAACTATAACTTATATAAGCCACACATTTGCATGATAATTCAAAATTAAGATACATAGAATCGAAATGCACATCAAAAACAGCAAAGTAAGGCGCCAAAATAAACATTCCAAGACACAAAATCAGCTCCCATTTATTTCTGGTGAATCATTCAAATACCGCAGATAGTAACTTGAACAAAACCAAAAACAATAAACAAACTTGCTAATATCCCACATCAAAGACACTACATAACCACATTCAGCCAACATAAATCAAGCAAAGAGAGCCGAAACTCACTACTTCAAAACCAACAACAAAAAAATAAAATAAAATACACAAATCAATCCTATGTCTACACACACTACAGCCTACAGACACAAAACCCAGAAACCCCATTAATTTTCTTGCAAAAATCAAACATATATAAAGAAAACGACGCAGTTTGAAGTAATATCAACAAAACATTACCAGTAAAGGGCTTGCGCTTGACGGAGGGGTCGAGCAGATTGCACTAGCTTGTTGCTGCTTCTTCCTATTTGCTGCTACTGCTACGCGCCTACGCAACGTGACGATGGGAGAGATAGACGACTAAATTGATGTCTGTCTGCTGCTGTCTACTGAGATTGAAGATCGCGATGGGAGATCGACGATGGCAATTGGGAATTGAGAGATGGGAATGGCTTGAGGGCTGAGGCAAAGCAACGGAAGAATTGGGATTTTAGAATTAAGGTTTTCAAAATATGATAAATGGAATCGGATTGTATAATTAATGTTATTATGTGATGGGTCATGGGATGATTGGGCTCAATGGAACGGGCTATCTAATTTTTAAAATTATTAAATTTTATTGGGTTCGGTGATTTTCGTTTTTTAGCGTCAAAATCGAAATCGAACCGAACATAATGGGTTTTATACTTTAAAAATCGAAACCGAACTAGAGCTAAAATTTATCAAACCGAACCGAACTCAACGGTTCGGTTCGATTTTTCAGTCGCAGATCAATTTTGCTCACCCCTAATCGAGAGAGACTTGTCGAGGCTTCAGCAGCACGCTTCCACAATTTGATTAATAATTCGTCATCATTACTTTTATTTGTAGAGAATACTTCAATCTCCATCGATCTTTGACATCATATCATTTTACGCCTCCTAATACATGAGTATGAATATGTTAAATTGTATTGTTGTAAAACATTGGTCTATATGTAGTATGAAATTAAACATTTCACATTTTTTATGTATGATATGGAAAAAATACATTATCTAACTATGAAAGAAAAATATTAAAAAATGTGAAATGTGTTGAATGCATAATTTTTTGGATCAAATAAGGTAGTATAGAAATATTTAAATACATGCATCTTGTAGATTTTAAGCTCAATACAATATAAATCTGCTAACTAAAAAATATTTATTTTTAACATGATTTATCATAAATTTGAATGTATAACAATCAAAATTCTAAAAATTAGGCATGAAGTCATGCATATAAGTGAAACTCAATATATTAGTATTTCAGAACTATAAATCACTTCACAAAACAATATCAATACACAAAATTATTTGTCCAAAATGAATCGTTCTTATATGTTATCATAAAAAATAACACAAAAACAAACAAAAATAATTAATTACTTTATATGAAATAAAATAATTAAGAATTTTATAAAAAAAAACATAAAATTAATTTCATTCACTTCACCAATAAATGCTTCAAAATGTTTGATTTGTTCAATGAGCCAAACATTTCATATAAAAATATATTTATTTCAATTGTGAAATGTGTGGAAAACATTAAAATAAATTAGAAGGTAACTAATAATTTTTAAAAAAATATTAAAAAAATTATTACGATAATGAAATCTTATCAAAGTATGAAAAAGTCAACCCAAAAAATATCTCAATATTTTAGGGTTTGTCATTCATTTTTCTCTCATATTTTTTGTGCCCATCGATTCATTTTTCATCAAGAATTTTCAACTAACACCACTATGTTAATTTCATTTTCACCTTCCGGTCTATCTTCAATCTTGTGAATAACATAATTTAAGTATAAATTTTTTATTCTTTTTACACCATTCAATCTATTTCTAATACCTATTATATTGTCCATAATATTTATAAAATGTTGTGGACTATTATAAATATATCATTACTTGGTAATTATGTACGAAATTCAAAAGGTAAAATTATACTCACTCCATTTTTGAATAAGTGTCATTCTAAAACTTCAGTTTGGTTGATAAATATTGTCATTATACATAATCGTGGTGAAAATTTATCATTTTTCTCATATTTTCCCTCATTTAATGTATTCACACATTCATATTTGACTCATTTAATGTATTCATATAATGGTATATAATGTAATTTGAAGACTTTATTAATACTATGTGTATATTTATCTAGAATGACACTAATTCAGAAATAAATGAGGTATATATTGAGCTTTTTTTATTTTCAATAGCCTATTTTAATTTCCAATATGTTAATGAACGGTGGTTTTGCCGGTTTATATTTTTAATTCATAAATGAATAGTTTATTAATATTTTATGAAAGATTCATCAATAGGCCATATTTAGATAGCAAAAGATCCAAAAGTTTTAAAATACTAATATAACAAAAATAATAGATCGGTTCTACTAAATTTAGAATGATGGATTTGGTTCTCAAAAAATAAAAACAGAATACATTATTGTTGATCTTATACATTTGATATATATTAAATTGTCTCGAACATATAAAAGAATGTGAAAATAAAAAATAACAATGTAACGTAGCTCAACATATAATATAATATTCAACATTTAAAAAAGAAGTTACATCATAAAATAGTAATATATTTTTTTTATGTCAAGGGTAACCCGCAGCCACTACAATAGTGCGCACTGGGTAAACCCCGCCCCTGTATAATAGCCTGCAAATCTACACAGGGGAAGTAAGCCACACTTAATAAGACATGTGTGACAGGCTCACACCTAGTGATGTTGATGGTGGGTCGACATCACTCCATTACTAGGTCATCCCCAAGGGAACATAAAATAGTAATATTTTGTATGTCGTTTGGCTTGACTTGCTCTTTTTTAGCCTAATCCTATTATTAACATATGTTTGGTGTTTTTCCACTAAACAAAATTATTCATGGACTTTGGGATGTAAGATATAAATTTAGTTTGAAAAAATAAAATACATAAAAATTTAATTATTTAAAATATATTAATGAGATTAAATTTGAATATATATATATATATATATATATAAGATGTTTCAAATTGCAAATATGTGTGTATTTAATTTCAAGACTATAAATATATTTATTCGAACTTCCTGGTACATTTAATTCAGAATTTATAATTTCTAAATTCATATAAATGTTTATAACTTAAAATTTATTCATTCAAAAAAATATAGGGTTGGCATTCTTTGATATGGGATTACTTAAGTATAAAAATTTAAGATGTATGAGGGTTAATTGTTTAAAATATATTTCATATATTTAAAGTTACAAACTTAAAAATATTTAATTTTTTAGTTAAAAACATTTTTATTTGATTTCTTTAATATACTGGATTGACTTTATAAAAAAATAAAAATTCTAAAATTAAAATAGATTTAATATTATACTAATAAAATTAGATAATTTTATGTAGAAATATATCACATCAATAAATGCAAAAGAAAACTCTAAAATATTCGAACACTATGAGGAGAAGAAAAGGAAATTCGGGAGGAATTCTAGATTGTGAATTTGATCATACTTCTATATATAAGCCAATAAATATAAATAATGACAAATTCATTACTCTTAATTAAAACATAAATGCATCAAACATAAATTATGACAAAGTAATTACTCTTAATTAAAACATAAATTATAAAAATTATCTACTTAGTAGTGTGCATCAAAGTATCACACAAAATCGTTCACAATTCACAAATTAACTCTTTGAATTCTCACCTTTTCATTTTTCTTTTGATGGACTTCTGAAAATGGGCAGCTAAATTTGGAAGTTTTCACGAAAATATTTATTTATTCTAAATTATTATGTATATAACTAATTTCCCATTCATAATATATATTTTAAGTGAAAACTATTTGTTCTAAAATTATTGGACTTTTTCTCTCACATTAACTTTTCTTACAGTCGTTGTATAAAGTAGCTTCCATATATAAAAATTAAAATTTTGTATATTAATTAATTAACTAATCCTAAAATTAAGTTTTTGTTAATAGAATAAAATACCTTGCAAATGAGTGGGAACAATTTTTATATACGGGAATATTTTATGACATAAGAACATTTTATGATATAAAAATTAATAATTCCGCTAATAATACAATTTGTATCTTTGTATACAATTTATGTTGAGATAATTTAAATAAGGGTGTTATTATATACACCACATTTTTTACTCTTCACACCACAAATGAATTCTTTATTTTTTAATTAATTATATATTTATTAAAATACCCTTATTAAAAAAACAAAATAAATAATTAAACTCAAAACAATATAGCTGCATCTCCATCTTCTTCGCAGCTTCTTCATCACCTCTCACTCCACCGCCACGGTCGCCACCATTTCTCCAACCAAAGTTGAAATTTTTTCTTGCATTTCCTTATTTTCAAGCCGTCAAGAGCTCTCTTCTCAAGCCAGCCAAGAAGAATTCAGACATAACCGAATCCAATAGTTTGTCGAAAAAATACAACTACCACTTGCACAGTGGCTCATCCCCCGTCGATTCCATCTTAGATGTCAACTCGTCGCCGGAGTTTTAGAGCATGAACTCATCGCCGGAGTTAACCATGTCAACTCCATCTTAGATCTCATACGTCCGTCGCAATGTTCCAACTACAATTCCTCATCTCCAGCCCTGGTGATAGAGGAGAAAAGATGAAGAAGATGTGAAGAAGATGAATCATCATCTCCAGCGGCGGTGGTAAAGGAAACGAGATAAGAAGTCGTGAAGAAGATGAAGCAGGCTTTTTTAGTTAATTGGTTTTTCAATTTTTATTTATTTTTTAGTAAGGGTATAATAGTAAATTTATAATTAGCTGCAAAAAAAGAAAATGAATTAGTGGTGTGAAGAGTAAAAAATGTGGTGTATATAGTAACACCCTTTAAATAATTAACGTATCTCACCCATAATTAGTACTTTTGTATACAATCATTTTGTTGAAATATAGATAAATAATTTATAAGAATATTTCCTAAAATTTATTTTATGGTGAATTATAAAGATATATCAAACTATAAAAAGTAAGTTAATTAACATATTTATATATTTGGTAAAATATGTAATATTTGTACGTAATTTAAATAAATGAAAATCATTTCACAATGTAAGTTATTTATCATGCTTTATATAAATGAAAATCATTTCACAATTTAGTTATATTGACAACATACATTAAAAAAATGTTTTTAATTCATTTTTATCTATAATATATATAGTTAAAATAGTTAAATATTTATTGTAATCTATTATTAATTATCCCAAAAATAATATTTTGAGCTAATATCAATACACGAAAGCTTACGACTTTAGCAAACATCAAATAAATTACACATGATAAAAAAATATGAATCGAAGTGTCAATCTGCACCCATGAAATTAAAAATTAACTTGTTAATATTTCAAGTTCATGTGTAACTTACAAATATAATGAATCTATATATGACTCAATTCACTTCATCCATCATCAGCTTCCCCCATATATATATTCACCCACAATTTCCAGTTGTGATCATATCCATCTTCAAGGACAAAAAAAACTACTTCTGACAAAAAATATACATATATTAAAACAATAATGTAAAAATGATTTATAAATAAACAACTAATAATTTTTTTATCTACTGTAAAACTTGATAATAATAAGAAGAAAAAAACTACCTAAATAGTTATTCGTAGTTTGTCCCAATTGATGATTTGTGTGTTCTGAAGATCAAATATGATGGCTCGTTCGATCATGGTAAAAATGAAAATGATAATCACCTGTAGAAGTCATTATACATAATTTGCGTACTTTATTTTTCTACTCATAATGACAATATATAGAATTAATTCAGAAACTTCGGGGTTCATTTTGCCTTCGTCTTGGCAAGGTAGTAATTAGCGATCAATCACTTAATCAATTATCAATTAATCATTCCTCAAAAAAAAATTATCAATTAATCAGATTTAAACGTAAAAATCAGATATTGATTTTGGTAAATATCAAGGTGCAATTAAGGAGTAATTATACATTGCGCGCACACAGACATCCTATCCTATTAATTAAAATAATTAAATAGCGTCAATGATTTGCAATCTATATTTATTTACAAATGTATCAATTGCATTTCATATTTATTCACATGTTCACGGTTCACCCCAATGATTTGTAGTCTATATTTAACTTATATACCATTATTTGAATAATTAATTAATTAATTAAATATATAGTTAAGTGTAGTTGCATAATTATTTATATATGGTTTGATAATATTAATTAATTGATTTAATATATGTAAAGTTAATAAAATAAATACATATTTCCGTTTCTGGAAATATGTTTTAAGCGGGAAACAGCTAACTACTATTTTTAGTATACTTATTTATTTTAATATATATTAAGATTAAGATAAGATAAGATAAGATAATATATTGTCACAATTAAATTGTATTATTTACTATTGAATTATGTACTGGTATATTAAAATATGTTATTTATCTTAGGGTTTAAGCCTATAGTGTGATGTTATAACTTAATATTATTGATTAAGAGTTAATGGACAATTTAATCCTCAATATTTAGTCATGTTAACAAAAATATTAACATAAATATTTCTGAACGATTTTTTCCAACATTTCATATGCTCGTAATTTGATGCATACGTAGTTATGAAGTAAATTTCATTTTTTGATTTATTAGAATAGGGTCTAAATACTTTAAGTTCAAATTGTAATTTTTTTTATCCCGGGAAATTTTCTTGATTTTTTTGTATCGGATACAACCAAACCCCCTTAATTGAATGATTGGTCAGTGAACATTGATATTTCATTTTTATCGGCTATCCCAATGTTTCAAAAATAATTTAATACGTTTTACAAACATGGCATATATAAAAAATTATAGAATAATTTATCTAGCATTCTTTCATTGAATTATTCTGGAACCGTGCATGTGGTTAGAGATGGCAATTTAGGTCGTCCGTCGGTCGGGCCCATCAGGCTAAGTGAAAAATAACACTTTTGCCCAAAAATAGTATTACCTATATTTTACCGGGCCAGGCCAGACCAGGCCAACCCGAAAAAGTGAATTGGTACATCCGCGAGCTTAATGTATTTTTTCAGTTTATGTGCATAGTGCTCAGTTTGTTCGGACCACTCTCTAATTAGGTCGAGCTGACCCGAAATTAGTAATGGCCTAATTTTTAGTGCACTAAAAGCATGTTTTTTATGTATATAACTATTTCTCTTTAATTATTAATGAGAATAACATTCACATATTTTGTATTTCTTTTAATAAATAATGCAAATCGTCCTATACTTAGTGTTGAAGATAATATGGTGTGTGCAATGCACACAGAAGATCATATTATCAGTTCCTTATAAAGTATGAGAAGAGTTCACAACCTAGATGGAGTTAGACGAACCATCGTTATAATTGTAGTATGATTTGGAATTAGTCTATCTTGGCTATGGAATCATACTAGTGCACTTTTGTAGTGTATTGAACGGTATCACAGCGAGATAATTCTTATGGACTGACAGCACATAAGAATATAAATATCAGATACTAATAATTCTTAATCCTTGTATAATATTAGACATTTATATTTTAATGTTCATTACTTTGACCTATCAATGGGTGAGATTCTAATTAAAGAATCAATAAGCCCGATAGATTGGGTAGTGACATTTATGTATATGATAGTTTACTAATTATAAAAAGAATTAAAATATATGATCTTTAAAGTCCTAGAATGATATATTCCTCTTTAATGACCTGAATTGATATTTTTATCTTCTACACCAAATAACTAGTCCACCAATTATGGTTTTTAGTGTTTGAAATTTTTTTTTAAACTAACAAAATTGTCTCAATACACAAATATATTATTATAGAGGTAACTTTAATTTGAAAAATTTTGAACTCGCACGTTTATTATTATTATTATTAAAGATTAATGACTAAGAAACTGCACATGCAATTTTCGTCCGATGATTATATTTTCGTACGGAATTATTATAATCCAATTAAAACATCGTTTAATTTGAAATAGAGACAAAAGAAACATTTATAAAAATAAATTATGTCCTTGATGTCTAATAATTGTTACTTATTGCAAAGAGAGAATCGTGGGTGTTGCTTGTCGGCAAATAATGGGGATTAAGGACTAGATAATCGCCGTTATATTAGGAATTAATTAAAGGTCATACACCATTCATGTATGTATTGATGTATGCGACCGTACATATACACATGCATTAATAAAATTCCCCCCCATAATTTGATTAAATATGCATGTACTATGTCCAAATCTAAGATGATTTTTTTCAAAGTTTACTTAATTAAAAAGATTGGGATACATGCATGTATCGTACGTCTTTGCACTTTATTTAATTTATTTTTTTATAACCGTCTTTGCACTTTGATTATATTATAATTTGATAGTTTTTGCACTTTTATTTGATAGTGCGATACAAGATTTAATTTGGTTATTGCATTATAACAAACTGCCCAATGAAGCCTAAATTAAATGTTAATGAAATTAAACACAAGGATTAACTTGATTGGTAGAATAATATATAAGACTGATTCTTTTCAAAATAAAATTAACTTGAAAATATATATAAAGTAAAATCCTGATTAAATATGTATTCTTATTTTAATGAATAAAATGAAAAATCCACAGGTTCAAATTTTATATTTTTTGTGAAAATTAAATAATTATAAAATATGATGAAAAAAATATATATCAATTGTCGAACTGAAATTGCTCGTGTTTTATAGATTTTTGTAAATTTGTTGCAAATTTTTTACTTCTTGACTTGAGTGGTTTAATCAGTGTTGTAAAAATCGGCCTAGGCGGCGCCTAGGCGCTAATCGGCACTATGCCGCCGCGACTATGGGCAAATCGGTACTGTTAGGCGGATTGGCCGCCTAGGCGGAATTAATCGGCGCCTAGGCGGCCGATTTCCGACTAGGCGGCTGCCTGCCAAATTTAAAAAAAAAATCTGAATGGATTTAAATAATTAAATTTAAGTAATTCTGAATTCTAAAATCGTGAATTAAAAAATAAAAACTAATATAAATATTTGTGTGTTGTTTGGATTCTGGATGATTTATGTTTGTTTATGTTGGATCTTGGATGATTTATGTTTGTTTTATTTTGGCTCTTGATATTATGTTAATGAACTTTGAATAATTTGATCTTGATATGTTTGTTTTATTTTGAATTTCGGATGATTTAAACTTTAATTTATATTATTTGGAATGTTAAGATTTATGAATTTATATATGATTTTTTTTATATTTATTAAGAAATATATAAAATAATAAATTAAAAAAACGCCTAGAATCCGCCTAGACCCCGCCTAGGCGCTCCAGGCGCTAGGCCCCCATCGGCCGCCCGACTAGCGCCTAGCGCCTTCTGCAACCTTGGGTTTAATTGATGTAGCGATTCCATACATAATTAGATCTTTTAATTATTTTTAATATATATATTTTTTAATTTTTAGTTAATAAATTAAATTAATTAAATAATTATTACACGTTGGTTGATTATTTCATTATTATATTTTTTTATTTTAAATTTATTAATAATTAAAAACGTGTGTAATATATCATGTCCAGTGCAAGAAGGAATAAGTCGGGCTGCCATAAAGAATTTTCGTGAATCAAATTATCTGACGAGTCAAATTTTGCCACACAATATATATACATATTCGATCGGATGCAAATTAATTTATTTAATTGTATTTAGATTCAAATATGATTGTCTAATTTGGTCCGTGGACAGTGTGCCACAAGTAGAGTTGTTAATGAGTCGAGGCGAGTTTGAATATACATATGTTCAAACTTATTTAAAATGATATTGAACTTTAAAATTTATGTGTGAACTTATTTGATTAACTCTACAGAGTCGAGCCCAAATGAATTTTAATCAAGCCGAACACGAGTCGAGCTCGAGTAGTTTGATATTTTTACACATTTTAATTTTCTCAATTTGTACTTATCGAGCCCAGCTTTGAATCTTATCGAATACAAAATTATGTTCAAATGTATTTGATATGCTTATCAAATTGAACTCAAATGAATTTTCAACCAACGAATACGAGTAGAGTATCAACCTATTTAATTAGATTTTCAGTCCAAACCACAAGACTCCACTCGTAGATTATTAGTTAGGTCTCTCGTTTGGGATATATTATTCTTGGGCTGTAGACCTGCCCTGGCCGGATTTGAAACCGGCCATTTGTATTTCATATTTGACTTTATTATTATTATTATTATTATTATTATTATTATTATTATTATTATTATTATTATTATTATTATTATTATTATTATTATTATTATTATTATTATTATTTTGAAACGGTTCGAGGAATGATTAATTTACTAAAAAATATTAATTAATTATAGTTTTTGTATTTGCTCTATTATTTATGGGTATATGGCAATCCAAATTGATTAAAACATGATATATAGAGGTAAAATTTTAAATAGTTATTTTGACTTAGTGAAAAATATTTTTAGCCATTATTTAAAAAAAAAAAAATGTTTCTAGCCATTTGGACAAATAACCCTCTATCATGCACCCTAGTCGTGCAACATTGTAAAATCTGAATGCTGCACGAATAGACTTAGCCGTGTAACTCCATTCGTGTAGTGGTATAAATTTGAATTATTGCACGACTGCGCTCATTCGTGTACTCTTAATTCGTACAATAATGTATAAATTTATAATGTTTGCATGAATGGACTTATTCATGAACCCACTTATGTAGTAATATTAATTTGTACTGCTACATGATCATCTTTCATTCGTGCATTCAAATAATGCACTCTAGTCATGCAGCTCACAATTTTATAAAGGGTAGCATATTCAACGAAAAAATGGCTATAAATAATCATTTTTTAAAAAGTGGCTAAGAACATAACTTACGAAATGAAAAGGACTATTTTTATATATTAACACACACACATATATTGTCCAATCATATATTAATTTTGGATTATTTTATGTCTCATTCTTCGTTTTATTATCCTTGCAAATACGAGTTTGGTTACAATGAATTAAATCGAATTTAGTTAGCATTCATGGAAATATATATGATATGATCTGACCAATTGATTGAATAGTAGAAATGAATTAATGGGGATATATATATATATATATAAGCGCAAGTATATATATATAAACAAAAAGTTAGTATATATATGATTCATGATCAAATACAATTTGATTCATCACTTAAAATGAATATGTATATATATCATTGATTGGTGATAATGTTCAATAGTGTAACCCTAGTTTGAAGCAATTTTCTGAACAATCTTTCCAATCCTCCCTCAAATCCTTCAAAAATATGATCAACAATTTGCAGTGTTTTCTGCAAATCAAGAACCCTAGCTGCTCCACTATCGCTTCTCACTTTCCCTTGATGAAGAAAGCTGAGGGCCAAATCCATATTCCCCACCTCATTAATCTCTTTGCCGGATTTTGCGGTCATCAGCTTCGAAACCAACGACCAGCTTCCGCCGGCGACGGCCGGCGACGACGACGACATGAACACTAGAATGCTCTTCAAAATCGAGATCGCCGCTGCCGTCAGTTGCCGGAAACCGCCGCTGCTGTCCGCATCCACCACTGCCGCCGCATTGCTCTTGACGATCACGCCCTCCGATTTCTTGAGGTTTTTTAGGGTCTTGGCGACGGTTTTCTGCGCTTTCTTCCTGAAGCAGAAGTAGGCGGCGACATCGCTTTGAACGCCGGAATCCAGCCCCTTCCGCCGCAGCGCCGACTGAAGGTTGTGGACGTTCTCTCTCATCATCTGAAGCAGCTCTCTAATGGCGGCGCACGCGTCGAGCAAGTCGACGGAGTGGGAGAGAGATTCCTCCATTATCGATTGATCAACTGCTGATTTCTGAGTGAATTCCTCAACTGAATTGTACATTTCTGCAAGCCCTAGAAGCCCAGATTGAATATCGGAGCAAGATTTCAGCTTTTCCAACTCCGATTCCAAGTTCTTGGGCTTCACTTGATCTAATCTTGATGGAAGGCTGATTGATCTGAAATGTGTTTGAGAGATTGCCATTTTTCTTTGAATATTGAATATTATTTTTTTTCAAGTGTTTGATTGATGATGAGAGGAGTTAGATATGTTGAGATGAAAAAAATTGTGGAAATGGAGAGTATATTTATAGGGACAAGCATGATTTGAGGCAGAAATTGGTGATATGTTGCATGTGGGTCTTATCTAATTCATTTTTGCATGTTTTTTTTATATAAAAATAATATATATGTGTGTTGCATTCTCGAACACCAAAACAGGCAGGTTTCGATAAAATAATACAATTTCGAATAGGGGCAAGTGGCAAAAGAAGAGTGAGCAAGAAATGTAGGGGGAAGTACGTGGCTTTCATGCAAATTAAATGGCATTGTGTGGAGAGAGAGAGAGAGAGAGAGAGAGAGAGAGAGAGAGAGAGAGAGAGAGAGAGAGAGAAATAATAGAGGTAGAAGTGGTAGTTGTCTCCTTGCCTCCCTAATCATTTGGAGAGAACACGAAAAACGATGACAAAAGAATCCATTTTATAATTTGATGCGCATAATATGCTAGTTGGGCGACAGAGAGATCTATATATAAATTTTGCAAGAATAAACAATTGCTTATGTGGATGTTTCAATATTGAATTATTAATTTGTGCATCATTTTATTAGAATATATATGATATATCTAAAGCAAGCACCTAATATAGTTAATATATAAAATATTTTTTTAGTTGAAAACATAATTTATATATCGTTCAAGTTATTGTACCGAAATATTCTTCATAGCTGGTTGTGTTCCTCTATTTCAAAGATGACACAATATTATAGACACATTAATCATGTCAACCTATTGCAACGTACCAAATATATTGTCATCATATAAAAATACATGTGTGTGTGTATATATATATAGTACATATTTTAACTAACGTAATTAAATTAAGTCAATCGAGTGAAAATAATTCATTCATAGGATTCTACATAAATCTACCATACTACGTAATTAAGCTTGAAATAGTTTATTTTCACATGTTTTAATTAAAATCAATTAATTCGCCGATTTTATTAAAATTTCAATTATTATTTTATTTGAGATTTGAGAAAATTATGCTCCGTCTATTTGTAAATAAGTGTCATTTTAGAAAAATGTACAATATTAATTATTAAAATAACCAAATCTATTATCTAATACACTATTATGTGAATATATACACTAAATGAGTCTAAATGATATGTTTGAATACATTAAGTGAGAACAAATCGGAGAACAATATATCATTTTCATCTCGAACATCTAAAACGACATTTATTCATAAACGGGACAAATATAACTATATAAGTAGGGTTGGAAATCAAACCATCGATACTCAATTCGTGTTTGTTCATTAAAAGCTCATTTAAGATTGATTCGAGAAACATATCAAACAAACTTGAACATAATTTTTTGTTTGTAAGATTTAGAGCTCAACTTGACCTCGGGCTCGATAAATAAAAATTGAGCAAACATGTATAAAAATAGCAAACTATTTGAGCTCGCTCATGTTTGATTCGATTAAAGCTCATTTGAGCTCGACTCGATAGGTAACCGAACGCCTCAAACATAAATTTTAAAGCTCGATATAATTTCAAACAAATTTATATATATATATATATATATATATATATATATATTCAAACTCGACTCGACTCATTACCGTATATTCTATAAGTAAACTAAAAGAAAGCTAGATCACACTATTATTTGGGAGTATGGTGGCAACGGAAGCCCCACCACTGACGTTCGATTTACTTAAATGCAATCCCCATACATTTGGAAAATGTCGTGGCCGCTTCTGCGCTTGACACGTAGCCTCATTACGTGCTTCTCTCTCTCTCTAGAGATGGGGTGCTTCTCTCTCTTCATTTGATCTTATTATGGGTTAAGATTTAAGAATCAAGAATCATGTGCAACCAATTTAGGTCTTCCAATAATTCACCAATTCCATTCCTTTTTTTGTTTAATTAATTCGTCTTGTCACACAATACGTGGCCCATCAACATTTAGCCACTTCAAACCATAAATATAATTAAATTATTACTTTTCCACCTTGCATTTCAAGTTTTTTTTTTTTTAATTATTATTATAGCTTGAGTAATTGGAAAGTTGGACACCTAGATGATAGGAGCAAAATTCTGCAAATTTAAAAATAAATAAAAATAAAAATGGAGTCATCATGATTTCATCCCAAAAGAAAATCGAGTAAATGATGAATTCATATTAGGGTGTTTTAGATTTTGATTTCTTAGTGACTAGTGAGTCTAGATTGTCTCTTCTGTCTTACTACTATTTGCCTCGTTTTTTTTTTTTTTTTTTTTTGAGGGGCAAAACAAATTATTATTAAGAAAACTCAATACGTTAATTTACATATTATTATCTGCCTCATTATTTATGTAAAGATAATAATTGATTAAAATTGTAAATAAGTTGAAATACTTATATTTTAATTCGATAAATTTATTTGACCTTGTCTTGAATTTGACAAGATATACTTATATTTGTTAACTCGTGAACAAGTCTGTTAATGCAATGTTAGTACGTACATAGGTATATGGCTGGAGAATATAAAATATTGTTTACTTTGGTATTCACCATTATATATATATATATATATATATATATTTGAATTAGTGATAAATATATCAACTATCCATTTAATCTTATTTGTAATAAGAAAATAATGAATGTTAGTTAATAAATATATTTAATTTTGAAAAAAAAATACTTTTCAAAATATTTTTTTTACCAACTCATTTAAACTCAAATAATTAAGGCTGTGAGCCTTGAATGTGTTAAGTGAATTACACTTTGGCTTCTTAGTGTTTCGGCACCAAAAATTCGACGTGGGATGTGTCGATGAAATTTACAGTCTAATAAATGAAATTACGTGAAAATTAATAATCATACATAAGTTCAAAACAACGTTATTTCATTTTATTTTTTAAATTTTCGAATCAAAATGACGTTGTTTTTAAACTTGTTTAATATCTCGATCGCATCATCTCCAAATTTTCTTAATACGGTTCGTGTAGTATTTTGTATTTGAAATTATAGATTATACTAGCTAGGGATAAGAGTGACTATATATTTTGTCATCGTTAAACGAAGTTAGAACATATCTAAATTATTTAAAGTAAAAGAGCTTAATTAAAATTTTATGAATGATATAACACGTGATGATACTGAAATTTTATATACATTTTAATAAGTATAATTACAAAATATTTTAATCTTTTCAATCACAAAATTAATATTCATCTGCACGAACAATCTTCCTTCATCGACGCACTATTTATTAAAACATTTATGCATACTATATACAACTTTAAACAAAAGTATAAACACGAATCTTTATTATGTAATTTTGTGAATATTTTACAACAACAAAAAAAACACAAAACCCTTTAAAAAATCTAGATTCGATTACCATTCCCCGACATGATATAATTAAAGGTAGATTACCGCAGCATTAATTTGGACAAATTAAATATTAAACATAATTATGTCTTGTATTTGAACATGATCATAATTAAGTGTCGCATTTAAGGATGACCCGACCCATTTAGAATCCTAAATACTCGGGCAGGGCCATCTGACCCGTACATGACAATATTCGGATTTTATGGTCCGTATTTGTACCCAATTTTGTCCTAATCCTAGGTTCTATTTTTTACCAATTTAATTTAATTTAATCATTTCTCTATCATGCATTGCCTCGATTCTCTAATAATTGCACCATCTTTTATTCATTATTTGCTCTATAATTATTTTTCTTGAAATTATTCATAAATTCTTACTAATATATACTCCTTTTCGAAATAGAATACAAAGCCTTAAACCATGAACCCTAGACTCTAAAACATTAAATCATGCATTATAAAAAATTAAAAAAGAGTTGCAAAGAGACCTCTATGTGTAGATTTTGTTTTGAGAAAACCTATAGGCCCTGTTTGGTTGGCACGGAATCTGACTCGGGAAAGTAATCTGATTCCTGATTTTAACATTACTGTGTTTAGTTCATTTTTTTATGTAATATGGAAAGGAATCACATTCCTTAAAACAAGAAAAATTGTGTAACTTTCCTGGAATGTGAATACCCACTCCAAGTAGGTATTCTTTTTCCTTGTTTCTGAGAATCCGGTGTTAAATGATTTTATTGTTCGATTTCTTCATATTATTATTTAATTTTTTATAAATTATTATTATGTTTGGATTCATATTTTTTTAACTAAAAAATAAAAAATTGATTTTTTTAAAAATTGAAAAACATAAGATTTATTATTACCTTTTTATTATTAATACTATGTTTGGATTAAAGCATTTCAATAAAAAATGAGTAAAATATATAAAATAGAAAAAATAGAAAATTTTATAAATGAAAAAAGAAATTCGAAAATGTGTTAATTTTTTTATTGAAGAAATTACGACCAAAATTCGACTATTTTATCAATTATTTTTTTGGCATTTCTATCAAAATTTTAATAATATCATTTTGGAGACAACGTTGCGGATTAAACGATGACCATACCATTGTCTATATAGATAATTTTGACCTCCAATTCCAAAAAAAAATATTTATATTGATAATTTTGATTTCCAATTCAATAAAAAATATTTGAATCAACAAAATATTTGCCTTAATTAATTATTTTTTAGTCATATCATTTTATTTAAATTGAAATAATGCAAATTGAAGAATTACACATTATATGGTTCATAATTTAAAATTATAAACTATTGGTAGTATGAAATAAGATATAATTTAGATATTTAATTATCTACTCTTGTTTAAATTTAATCCAATAATAAAAAGAGAATCTTGACAATTTTCTTGTTGTGTTCCGAACACAGTTTAAAGATTCTGTTAGTAATCATTTTCTTCAGAATCACATTCCTAGAAATCATATTTCCAAAAAACTTTACTTTCCTTCCAACCAAACGAGCCAATAGTGTTTAGATTGATGAGCAAGTTCCTTTCTACTCTTTTAACATGTCTAGTGTTTAGATCTTTAGATTGATGAATGAATTCATTTAATTATAAGATCATCTCCAACCAGAAACTCTAAAATGCAGTATTTCAAACTCTAAAATGTTACTATATTTCTAAAATCTTCTTCAATCACATACTTTGTGCTCTGTATTTATTTCCAATAATGAACATGTTACAAATAATGAGTTAATTAATTATGAAAGATTGTTTCTCCTTTTTATACAAGCTCTATCTGCAAAATAGAATACGGTTGGAGATGATCTAATCCTGTTGTTTTTCAAGGAAAATTCTTACCCACCCTTACCGGTAAGATCGTACCACGTGGGCACCTTTAACAGTGCATGGGTAGTACCAATAAGGGTAGGGTAGACACTCCCGTTTTTCGAATACAAAAATTCAGAAAATGAGTTCATTGAACAAGGCAAGACATACATACAATATATCAATCACCAAAATAAGCAGAAGTTGAAGAAAGCTGAAAATAGCGACAGCAATCAATTCACTAAAGAATAAAGATTCAAGAATTCAAGTTCAAAAAATTAACCTCAACATATAAATACAGCTGGTGCACCTTCTCTTTATGAAGTTTATCAAAAACGAAGCTTTACATAAAACAGAGTTGCCAAGTAATGACTACTAATGAGACTAGGATCACTACAACAAAAACATTCATCCCTCTATTTCAGATCCCTACTTTGATAATTTTGTAGATGTTATGGTATAGTGGACATCTTCAATACTCTACCCGCTGTTGTGTTGGCGTATTCAATTCATCACCATGCTCCACACCCTCATCTAAAGTCGACCTAACGGAATCAGAGTAGTTTGGTTCCGGTCGAGGAAACAAAAGCTTGAGCCGGAAAGCATCAACACCATTCAAGTAGTATCGGAAAAGCCTCTTGGCTCTAATAAACCCCAGGCGACCATACAGTGCTAGCGCTCCTTTATTGGTAACTTCTGCTTCTAGTGTCACCTTAGAAATAAGCAGAAAGCAAATTTAGGTGTCAGAGAAACTGTGATAAAAAATAAACCCCCATACAATGCGCCGGATAAATTGCATTCTTGGATTCTGTTTTTGTAATTTAAGGCTCTGTCACACGAGTCTTAAGGAGATAGGTGTCGCTCTTATGATCTGATATGACAAAAATGAATGTGGTGATTTTGGATTGTGCTTATCCATATGGCAGAAACGAAAGCAACATGGAAAGAAAGTAGGTATTTTCGCTGTACTTGTGAATGATATTATGCAATCATTTTGACAAGCTAATAAAGAGAGGAAAACTGACGTACCTCCTCACAACCTGATCTCATCATCACTTTAATAGACCTACTAACAAGTTCAGTTGCTGCAATGCAAAGCAAGCAAAGCAATCTCAGTTTTGATGGTAAGAGAACAGCAATTATCAGAGCACAATAAGTATTCGACCGCAGATGCATGCTAGTAGTTCATTGCTCATATCATCAATTGATCGGATTAAACTGAATTCGGCATAAAAAGATAAGGAGTTAGTAATATCAGGAAATACCAATGCCTCGGCCTCTGTAAGAATTAAGAACAACGAGCATGGCAATGTATCCTCTGAAAGTATGGCGATGATCTCCCATCTTGCAGACCACCGTGCCCACGCATTTCCCTTTATGGAATGCCTGCCGTTGGATCACGGCCAATCAACCAATCAAAAATCCTAATTCCCAATGAGAGAGGAAGCATGGATAGGATAGGGGGGACTCACAAGGAAAGATAGATTGGGCCAGAGATAGACGAAGTATCTGTAGGTGAAGATGGAATAGGGCTCGCTCAGCTCCTGATCCACAAGATTCATAATCAGCGGCAGGTGGTGCTCGCCGCCATAGCTCACGTACTCTATCTCCGACTCATCGAACTCCACCGCCATAAAATCCCAGCACCACCGCTGTTTCCTGTCAGCTTTAAACTATGGTGCACAAAGGGCACTCTAAGCTAAATAAAAAGTAACATATTGTAACGAAGTCGGACATGAGGTAAATTATGCATGCCTATTTCATGCAAAACGATTAAAGTTAAGGAGCAAAAATTCTGGGAAGCACAGTCAGAGCATTTGATATCTTGACTAGTTAGAAAAATGACTCACACTACATGCAAAACCGAGTGGCCCCTGAAAAGAAATAAAATCCATAGAGACAGATGCATTCTAATTAAATCTCCAAATTTAAAAATGTGAACTCCCAAATCATGAAATAAAAACAACAGAAGAAAATCAGCATTGTGTTAGCTATACTATCACATGAGTCACAAGTTCCTTGATTACATTTATTATTTCCTAAAGAGTAAAGACCCTACAAGTACATAATAGAAGCAAAAAATCAGGTATTATTTGCTAAATCTTGTATGATATTGCGTAAAATTCAGAGTTGTTACGCCTAAAGTCAAAAGGATAACATAGGTTATCTTCCGGGAGGTTATCCGAACAATGACTGAGTGATAACCAATCAAAAAACACGGATTACTAAAACCCGAACTTTGCACAAAGAATCGAAAAATAAGGGAGAAATTGCTACGCAAGTAGAGGATGGGTTATGGAATGAATAAGTAATCAAAAGGCAGCTAATTTCCCATAACCAAGCAAGTAATTACATATGGAACACTGAGAATAACACACAATCATCCCAGTCACAAAGAACACAACTCACTAATGAAGGAAAAACAAGTAGCTGTAAATGAATCGGCACAATAAATTAGTGAAGCGAAAAAAAAACAGAGAGATATAAAGATTGTATGCATATATGAAAAAGAGAAAATTAAGACCCTATCCCTCTCCCTCTCCCTCTCTCTCTCTCTCTCTCTCCCTCTCCCTCTCCCTCTCCCTCTCCCTCTAAATTATGATTTGCCACGGCTTCCAGTAAACTGAAGATAAACAAGCCTCGCATTACATACTGTAAACAGGAAAAAATGCTTCTTGTTTATAATTTATAAATCGAGACGAGGCATTATATCACACATATTTCACACACAGAGTTCTTCAACTTGAAGCTTACTGAATCCAAAATAAAACTTTAACACCTAATCTCTTGGCGTTTTTCCAAAACAGAATTGCAATTAACTAACTAACCGTGCGCAGCGGACGTCGGAATTACCTATCGGAGTGTGAGTCGCCGACGGGACGTGGGTGGGGCGGTGCGGTGACGGAGGCGCGGCGTCTAGGGTTTCTGAATTGAGAATTATGATCGCAGTTTGAATTGTGATTTGTGCGACAACCTGCAACTTGGGTAGGGGTATTTTTCTTCTCTGTTTTTCAACGTTTTAATTTAATAAAATAAAATTAAATTAAACTTAAAAATTGGGAGGTTTTGATAAATTTTCAAGAATGAATTATGAATGCTCTATATTGTATAAATTGTCAATAATTAATTATTAATTAATTATAAAAAAAGTACATAAATTCTCAAGAAAAAATACATAAAACTATTTATATCTATTAAAAAGAAAATAGTGTACAAGGAGTAGGGAGATTTGCATACTTGCAAAGTCTTTAGTGAAATTTTGAAAATGTAACGAAATTTAAGCAATCGAGTTCTAGTGCATTTTAACTCGTATTAGATTTTCATGTAGAATATCAGTGAGACACGTTACTTTTCAGTAGGCCCGGCGCTCAGAAGTGTTTGGGATGAGTAATGCCCATGTCACATTCCAAAAGTAAAATAAAAAATATTACACTATACCTAGTAATCAGCCCAAATATTCGGACGTCTCTCCAATTGCCTCTCTCTTCAACTCTCCCCCTCTCCGTTCTTTGCCTCTCTATCTCTCTCTCCGACATCTAAATGTCTCTGTCAACTCACACTGACACGGTGGTGATACCATTGCTATCGAGATTCTGAATTCGAGACTATCAATTATCTTTGCAGCCTTGAAAAACAATTCAGATATAAGATTATCTCTTCAGCTTTCCAAGAGCCAAATGATAATCTTTAATAATTTTTAGATATGCTTTGTTGGAATTTTGATTTGTGTTCTTGAATCTTTCCTTAACACAGAGCTTTTAATAAGATTAAATTTACTAATTTTGTCCTAATATTTATCAAAATATGCAGATTAGTTTCACAGTTTCAATTTTACAGTAGTCACAAGGTTTTCACTCTCCCTCTCCCATCGGTTTTTAGGAATACCGAATTCTATGAAAAGATTCTCGTAGTTATGTATTTAAATCTCTCAAATAATCCTCAAAGTTCTTCACTCTTTTATAATCTAAAAGAATTTTCCAATATAATAATAAAAATCCTTGACATATAGTCAAAATAAAACAATAAAAATATGCAAATCCTTGACATATAGTCAAAATCAAAATTTCTGAAACTAGCAAAAAGAAAGAGATAATTGTGCACCAACACAAGAGGGGAAAAAAGAACTGAACTTGAGCTAGGAAAGTTATTGCAGTCATTCTTATCCCACACGATGGCTTCCATGTCTTAAGAGCTCAAAGGCAAAAACAGATAGACTTGAATCAAGATGGAATCAGTGAGACACACCCAACCACTTTGTGAAGTTCTCAAATTCTGAGATCATTGTCTTGTACCAGGATCTGCTAGCAGCATTGATAGCTGAAGATTCCTCCTTCAAGAGACAAGTAACAGAAACACCGAAACACACACGGAGAGTAAGTAAATTTTCAGCTAAGTGATTTAAGAAGGCTGTTTCATTGAAACACCCATTTAACTTGAAAAGGCAATAATTAAGAAATCACAAAAGAAAACAGATTAAGCAAGAATTGAGCAATCACAAATATTACCAGAGTCCGTGTGCAAATAAAATCTACAAGGTTTATGTGAAAAGAGAGAACTCACTGTCTGCATTCATACTAGACATCTCAACCATAACATGGAGGCAGATTCTAATAGATAAATCGTGATCAAAGTCACATGGGCAACCAAAATCCACAACGGGAGCACGCAGAAACTTTTACACTAAAACACCACTTACCACTTACCACTTAGGTATTGTACCCATGATCACATGAAATGAAAACCAGCTTAAAAGTTATGAGCTTCAAAAACAATAGGACAAGAATAATACAAGAATAAACGTAATGTTTCTCTAAAGGTGAATACTACTCAAATCTAAAACGCTTGACATATAGCCACATAGATTGTATCTTAAAAATCGTATACCATCTGCAACATTCACCATTAGCTACCATAAGTGCAACAATCAACATTAGTTACCTAGCCCACTTGTTCAGAAGTAAACAAAACTATATATATCATTTTGCAGATAACAGGAAATGATCCATTAACAATAATTTGAAACAGAGGTGTAAACACAAACAAATTAATACTACATCAAAACAATGACATACTTTAAACATGAAACATTACAGCATTAATGATTAAACAACATGTGCATATATTTATATAGATAGATATATAAATTACAAATTACATAAGGATGTGCAGTTGAGAACAAAACATAGTAATCACACACAAACGGAATTAGGGAGACCAAGGGAGCACCTGACAATGTGTTCATCGATAATGTGACATTGATGATAATGTGACATTGACAATTACAACGTCTTATCCACTCAGATCAACACCAAAGTAATGAATTCTGAATCTAGACTGCAAATGTAGCCAAAACAAGCTGCACAAGAGTGTAAAATCAAGCAGATTCTTGAGTTATGCTCAAAAGGATCAAACCAATTGATATAGAGAGTCGGGCAAATATTATATAGACAACTAACTGCCAAAGTTCCAACCAACCATTAATCTTCACTACCGGAGCTGTCTCCATAACTACTAGCTTCATCACTACTGTCATCCTCAATATCAAGCTGCACGTGCCGGACCTGTATAGGCTCTGGAGCTTTTGCCAGACCGGGAGGAGGGATGGGCCTTGACTGCTGTTCCTCGACTCTTGGTGGAAGAGGAAGATTTGCCAATGGGGGCAGTGTAACAGGGTCACCAGGCTTCCACCCTGGTGGAGGAGCAAGATCAACTGGCAATTCCACGGGCATCCCAGGTTTCCATCCCGGTGGTATGGCCAACTTCATTGCTGATATGCTGGCCAGTGGATTGATTTCTGCTGGAGGTGCAGCAGGGGTTTCAATGAGTGGTTCGATTATTTTTTCTTTGCCTTCGTCTGTTTTGGGTAGTCCAATATCCAGATCAGCAAAGTTATATAACTGTGATGCACGCATCTGCTCCTCTTGTGGAGCAGGAGGGAGTGCTCCTCGGAGAGGAGCCTGACCAGCTCCAAATTCTGGAGGTGCAAACGTTGTGTAGCTAATTTTATGTGAGTAGGACAGTATATCTGATAATTTTAGCTGTGTCTCAACTGTAGTTTTAGAAGAATCATCTGCATCATCCACTGACTTGGTTCTTTTAGGGCGACGGTAGTCAGAATAATCATCAACAAGAATGTCAAGAACATGCTCAGTTTCCTTAAGTTTGTTGGCGAAGGCCAGAAGAGCAGAATCTTTGAACCTGATTTCACGAGTGAGCTTCTGTTTAGCATCCTGAAGATCAAGTATCTCTTGGAGTTCAGCAACAGCTTCAAAGAGCTGAGTCTGAAGAGTTGTGAACTGGGCAATGATTTCTTTCGCAGACAAGGGAGAAGAGTCCGGTTGAGCGGGTGATAAGGGCTGTGTTTGTGAAGACAAGAAGGAAGGCAGAGAACCTCGAAATGTACTTATCCAATGTGAACGATTGGATGAGACATCAAACAGTTTCGAGGCAAGAGACGCCATTTGAAGGAGAAGAGATTGAGCTCTGGGGAGAGGTGGTAGGAGAGGAAGGAGTGTTGAGGAAACGCCAGGAGTTGTTAACTGATTCGCTGGCTGGTGGGACTGTTGAGTTTGTGGGTTTTGAGACGAGAATTTAGGTGGGTTAGAGTTTTGAATCGATGGTGAGTTGGGGTTTGGCAGGCCTAACCTGGCTGGAGATTGCACAATCTGGTGGGGAATACTTTGTAGCATTTTGAATATTGTTTCGGTGTAAGAATTCCTGCAAATAACACAACAGTAAGAACAAGTGGAATACTTTACCTTTGGCAATATTAGAAAATAGCACAAGGACAGTAGCAATCAACCAAAATGCTCCTAGTTTGCCCGAAAGGAAGAAGATAAATAAATTCAGAGTTGTTAGGCCTAAAGTCAAAAGGATAACATAGTTTATCTTCCGGGAGGTTATCCAAACAATGACTGAGTGATAACCAATCAAAAAACACGGATTACTAAAACCCGAACTTTGCACAAAGAATCGAAAAATAAGGGAGAAATTGCTATGCAAGTAGAGGATGGGTTATGGAATGAATAAGTAATCAAAAGGCAGCTAATTTCCCATAACCAAGCAAGTAATTACATATGGTTCACTGAGAATGACACACAACCATCCCAGTCACAAAGAACACAACTCACTAATGGAGGAGAAACAAGTAGCTGTAAATGAATCTGCACAATAAATTAGTGAAGCGAAAAAAAAAAAAAACAGAGAGATATAAAGATTGTATGTATATATGAAAAAGAAAAAAATTAAGACCCTCTCCCTCTCCCTCTCCCTCTAAATTATGATTTGCCATGGCTTCCAGTAAACTGAAGATAAACAAGCCTCGCATTACATACTGTAAACAGGAAAAAATGATTCTTGTTTATAATTTATAAATCGAGACGAGGATTATATCACACATATTTCACACACAGAGTTCTTCAACTTGAAGCTTACTGAATCCAAAACAAAACTTTAACATCTAATCTCTTGGCGTTTTTCCAAAACAGAATTGCAATTAACTAACTAACCGTGCGCAGCGGTCATCGAAATTACCTATCGGAGTGCGAGCCGCAGACGGGACGTGGGTGGGGCGGTGCGGTGACGGAGGCGCGGCGTCTAGGGTTTCCGAATTGAGAATTATGATCGCAGTTTGAATTGATTTGTGCGACAACCTGCAACTTGGGTTGAGGTATTTTTCTTCCTTTTTTTTCAACGTTTTAATTTAATAAAATAAAATTAAACTTAAAAATTGGGGGGTTTTGATAAATTTTCAAGAATGAATTATGAATGTTCTATATTGTATAAATTGTCAATAACTAATTAATTATATAAAAAAAGTATATAAATTCTCAATAAAAATACATAAAACTATTTTTTATTTTTATTTTTATTTTCTATTCCCCAAATATTATATAGTTTAAAACAAAATCAATGAATCATAAAATTGAATGAGCGATCTGTGCATCGCGCTCATTATTAATTTTTTCGAATATAAATATATACTGTAAAATGAAATTAGTGATCTTAAAATTAAAATAAATTAATTTAAGTTTTCTGTTCAAGCGGCTCAAACAGTGCACACACACTCGATCGATGCTAGTGCAAGGTACGTGCACTGCATTCAATAATTTATTTTTTTTAAATTAAATATAAACCCTAGATTAATTTTCAAATCAAATATGAACTCTATTAAAATGAATATTTTTTGAGAAAAAAAAATAATCTTAAAAAAATAGAGTTCGGTGTGTGGCGCACACGCGCCGTGTTAAATGGGGAATTTTAATGGATTTGCTCTGTCGTCAAACGGATTGTGACTCGTTCGACCGTCTAATATAAATTTTTGTCTAAAACAAAAGATAAAAATACATTCTTTTGCCAATTAACTTTTGTACTCATGTATTTAATATATGACGTACACATAACACGTATATTATATTGATGATACCGAATATGAAATGTAACGTTTTTAAAGTCGTGTCAAAAGATAACGATATTGGCGCAATAAAATCCATCTCAAATATATGACATATTACAAAACTTTGGTTGTGCATGGCAACTTTGATCATACTATACATTTAATGATTTGTGACAATGTTAAGAAGATCAACCCTAGTTTGCAGCAATCGCCTATACATTCTTCCCAATCCTTCCTCAATTCCTTCAACGCAAGAATCAAGATTTTGTAAGCTCCTCTGCAACATTTGCTTATGATCAACATCAATCTTGGAATCACCATTTTTAACTCCCCCTTGCAAATTACTCACTGCAAAATCTACACATTCCACCTCACTAACAACACTGTGATCAACAGCTTTGCTGAGCATCAACCTCGACACCAGATTCCAGCGGCCGGATTTGACGGCGGCCGGCGACGTCGAAAAGAATAGCAAAGCACGCTTGAAGATGGCGATGGTGAGGCCATACACTTCCCTCAAAACCCTATTAATGAAACTTTCTTCATGAAGAAGATTCATCGATGCATTGATCATCTCGTTTTCGGAATTCTTGAGTGTTTTGAGGCTCCTCTTGATGCACTTGTTCATCTTCTTCCTGCAGGAAATGTAGGAAGCGACGTCGTTTTGGATGCCGGAATACTCCGAGCCGGCCCTGCGCCGCAGGGCGGATTGAAGGGCTTGGATGTTCTCCCTCATCATCTGAGCTAGCTCTCTGATGTTGCTGCAGGAATCGAGCAGCTCGAGCGAGTCGTCGATCGATCTTGCTTGTTTGATTGATTGCTGAGTGGATGGAGAGTGTGTGAGTTCATCCATGGAGTTGTAGAGCTCGGCCAACCCGAGAAGGCCGGATTGGAGGGTGTCTGAGGTGAGAGAGAGAGTTGTAGAGAGAGAAGAAGAGGTATGGCTTGATTTGAACTTTTGTAGCTCAGCTTCAAATCCAGTTGAATTGATGGGGCCATGTAGTCTTGAAGGCAGGCTTATAGACCTGAAATGGCTTTGTGAAACTGCCATTTTAATTTTGAGAGAGAGAGAGAGAGAGAGAGAGAGGATGTGGTTAATGGTGAGATGAGAATGGTGAGTGTATATATATATACAGGGGGGGACAGCAATTTTGCATGTGATTGGAATGTGGATGGCCTTAAATTTTATATATAAAATATGTTGCAATTTTCAGCGTCAAGGCAGCAGACGTATATGTATATAAAATTTGATCAAAATTAGGGGTGATGGCTACAAGAGAGACAACGTTAGTTAATTAATGTTTGATAGTAGTCATGCAAATGCATTGAATATTGACCATAGACTATACTAGAATTTTGCCTTTTGTCTCTCTGCCTCCCTCAATCATTAGTGGGATTCATTCAACCTATATATATATATATATATATATATATATATATATATATATAATATGAGAGGCATTTGGGTTTTAGTTAGAAATTAGTTAACTCATGTCTAACAATATTGGTAAAAATATCATTCTATCTTTTTCTTCAAATTCTTATTTGACAAGTGAAATCCCGGCTAGTGAACTACATTAAGAAAATCATGTGATTAGACTTTACCTATTATAATAGATGTTGGTGGAATTCGATCTTGACCAAAAACGTTACACCAAGAGGATACTATCGGCCCGATTTTCGACCCCTAGAAACGTTGAAGATGCCCCAAAAAACAAAATCCATCGTCTCAGAACCAAATCAATCAAATAATATTGTTGCTAGGGTCATAGATCTAGCTAGGCTTTGGTGGAAATGCAAGAATATTAAAGAGATAGAGATCCAAATATGAAATAAAATGAGTTGGCAAGATAGGGTATGTTAGGCAGACAAGGAAGCACTCAGAATATGTGACATTAGATTTAAATCAAATCTTTTCTCATTCCTTGGAAATTGGTGGATTTATGAATTATAAATTATTACCTCTAACAATCAAAGATTCGGCCGGTGTAAATGCTTCATCTCTCTCTCTCTCTCTCTCTCTCTCTCTCTCTCTGTAAAGTAAAATATGCAGAAATTTAGTTGAAGGGGGGAGCAAGAATGATAAATAAATGTAGATTTCTTTTAGGACAAAAACATTCATTACCACAAACTAAGATCAGAAAGCTTCTGCAGTCAGCTCACAGAGAAGAGGAGACATTGGCATGTGAAGTCAGAACTGATCAACTGTATGTATGTAAGGTTACAGATAGGCATATGCATTTGTGTTTTTTTCAAGAGATGAAAGAATACACACAATCTTATCTCTATACAAAGAATGGAATAAAAACAAGGATTTTGATAATGTAGATCATGGTCACTACTCACTGGACAAGGAACAACTAGTATGAGATTTGATTTCTGCAACTCCATAAGTAATTTAGTAATAAAAGCAAAATTTATATATGAAACAAGAAAATCTAGCATATTCTTGTAGTATACGAGCAATGTATGCGGAGCAGAAGGCAGGTATAAGATAGCTAACACTCGAGAGTATCTGCACTGAAATCACCCAATATCCTTCAATTTGGCCCGACAGCAAGGCACGTGAAAAAAAATACGGGCTAAAGAAACAAACAGGCTACATTAAATAGAACAAAATTCAATGTATGAAAGCTTAGTTTTTCTTTCAGGAGATACCTAAGGATTTTGTGGTGGTGCTCTGCTTTCTATTTGTGCTCAGTTCAAACTAAATATCTTAGACCGTCACATAAATTTTTTTAAGAGTAGCCCTACTCCAATCATTTTCATCAAGTTCTCAGAAAGTAATTCTTCATAAGAATATTGAACAATTGGCTGTAATTTCATTCCATTTGAATCTCTGTTAGGATTAGAAGAGCCATACGGAAAGGTATTGAAGTATTAAAACAAGAAAGAAGGCCTATAGACTAGCCCCATTCTAAAGGATACTTCAATATAACATCCCCCTCGATCTAACACGAACTATTTCTAACAAACAGCTCACATATGAGCAAAATGTCAATATTTTCTTAGGTTGTTAATGAGATATGCATATTTTATTTGATGCTACTCTAGTGTGTATTATTTCAAATTCTACTAAATTAGTAGAGTTTCTTCATTTACAGTCAGAGGTATATTACTTCTCGTGGAGCTTTTATCCAGTTGTTCTGGTAAGATCTTGGCAAACCAGTGCTTCTGATTTCTCCAACTAGGTTTCCGCTTATTCAACTCATAACAACATAATGCAACATGCATATACAAGATGCCTGATATGAACTCAAAAGGCAGTCAAAACTTTCTAAACACAATTCGGGAGAATAAGGCTATATCTTAAATGGCAGGAACAAAACATGAACATCAAAAAAGAAAAGAAAAATCATACAGTTATTATGAAGCATTGAGGCTAATAGTCAAATGGGCAGAATCCAAGTACAGTATGCCAAAGAACTTATATTTACTCTGCCCAAGATAACCTAATGATGCATGCATCTCGAGGGATATCAGCTTACCAGCGGATGACATATTTTAGGTTGAGACCG
The DNA here is from genome assembly GCA_026008535.1 of Perilla frutescens. NCBI lineage: Eukaryota > Viridiplantae > Streptophyta > Magnoliopsida > Lamiales > Lamiaceae > Perilla > Perilla frutescens. The sequence goes on from BRKX01000009.1 coordinate 62,193,617, forward strand.
TCAACCCCTAAAACTATCAATAGGAGTCAGATAACCTGATAATCATCATTGACTATAAGACATATCACTTAAGCCGTCTACTTCTGTACCCTATTGTCACAAAAAATGATATCCAAATTGTTAATATCTCACAAGATAGTGAAGCAGATAAATGACACTCTCTGCTTATTTCTTCAACTAACTTCTTAGTGATGGCAACAAGAAATTAAAGAACAGAGAATTGCCCTATTTGGTATCATGAAGACTTAAAGGTGTGATCTGCTTCTGTGACTATTAAAAATTTAAGCAGCCGCCAACATAAGGGAACATCACACGAAATTCATCAAAAACAAGTTGAAGAGAAATTTTATTAAAGTAGTGTTATCATTAATGAACCAACAATTCCACTTACTTTAAAATCCTATAGAAAAGATAAGCTCCACAGTTTTTGTCAAACAACAAGGCCTTGCTCTCTGGCCTTTTTCAGCCACTTAAGAGTACTTTCCAAAGTCGAATAAGCAGCAATATCTGGTATGCTCTTGCTTTCAATTGCATAATCGAAAACCTCGTAAGCTTCAGCAACTCTGCCCTGCCTACATAATGCCCTTAAAAATGTCCCATAGGACCCTGTTTCCAGCTTTATATCGCCTTTCTTCATCAGTTGATACAATTTAACTCCTTCATTCAACAGCCTGGCCTTACACAATCCGAGAAGCAGAGTGTTATACGTACATGAATTAGGACTACACCCCTTCTGTTCCATCTCCCCTAACAATGCCAATGCCCCCAATGCATCTCCTTCTCTACACATTCCATTCATCAATGAAGTGTAAGTAACGGCATCTGGGGAATGGCCTTTCTCAGTCATCACTCGCAGAAACTTCTTAGCATCCTTAACCCTACCCGATTTTGATAATCCAAATATCAGAGTGTTATAAGTATAATGATCAGGTTCAATTCCTTCGTCAAGCATTTTCTGATACACTCCCAATACATCACCTCCTTGACTCAAATTACAATATCCCTTCATAATCGTATTGTACACATAGCAATCAGGCTTGTACCCTTCCTCATGCAACACTCTCAACAACCTCATTGCCTCCCTCAAATTCTTGGTGTTACATACATTATCAATCATTATAGTATACGTCACAAGGTCCGGCTTTATACCAAACTCTTCCATATCCTTTACAAACGAATTTGCAGAATTCACAGACCTTTTCTTGACTAAATGCCTTACCATAAAATTGTAAGTGTACGCATCAGGAAGCGAATTCTTGGCCGAAAGCTCCTTGATCAACTCAACAGCATGCTCTTCTCGCCCACACTCGCAAAGGGCTCTGGCGGCAACATCTGTCGACACCTGATTGGGTGGAAACCCGCTGTTCGCCATGAGGTTGAGCACATTGTGCACGCCAGAGAGAGACTGTTCATCGGCCAGCGAACAAGACTGCTTAAGAAGTATGTGATAAGTAAAACGATTCGGGCAAAAAGGCGGGTGCAGCTTCACCATGTGATTGAGGAAAAAGATGGAATCTTGGATCGACGAAACGGCGGAAAATGACTGCAGAATTGAATTGTAGAAGCTGGAGTCGGAAGGGGCGTCGTTTGTGGAGGAAATGAAGGAATTGAAAAGGGATTTGGCGTCTGAGAGCTTTGCGGACTCAAAGATAAGCGCAGGGGCGGTTGTTTTTGCTGCTGAATCATTCTTGGCGATGGGTTTTTTCTGGTGAGATTTCTTCTGCCGTTGCCAATGAGAAATTGGAGGTGGCGCTTTCTCTTCTTGCAAAACGGAAGAGGTGTTGGCTTTGAGGAGCGTTGAAACTGAGGATTGAGCGCCTAGCCCCCTGAAAGATAGAGGAATTTTCCCCATTTCTACTTCCAATTCGGATTTTCGTTTGTTTTTCGCAGAGTTGTTGAATTTTAATCTGAGTAAGGGTTGAACTAGGGTTTTGCAGGGGTTTATGATTGGGGGGAAACTGCGCTCGTAGTTGTTGCTATTTGGGTTATCGGAGCGGGTCAAATATACAAGTAAAACGGATCCATTTTTATTTTATTTTTTTTGGGGGTAAAAAACAACAAAACACCAGAAATTAAAAAAAAGGGAATAAAATCAATAAATTTAAGCAATAATGGACTTCTGTAGCCAAAAGCAGATTAAAAAATAGAATAAATTACACTTTGATGCCTACATTTTTTGGGCACTTCTTAAAAAATGGTTCACTTTTTCAAAATTAACAAAATTGTACTAACTTTTTCAAAAAATTTACAAATCTAACATTTAATCAATTTTATGGCCCGAAAATCGTACATAGTTGAATGAAAAAGTGGGTCATTTTTTAAAAAGTTCCCAAAATTTAGGTATCAAATTGTAATTTATTCTAAAAATATATAGAGAACATTTTTTCATTCATACAATGACACCGGATTTTTTTTTTTGTAGTTGAAAAAATATGATTTAAATTTTTTTAGTTAGAAAATATTTTTGCTATTTGTTTTTGCTATTTTAACATTTTTCTCCAAGTTTAAATGGGCATATTAAAAATAGATATGTTATTAATAACATATACTAGTATACCACCTGTGCATAGTGCGATGCACATGGATGTTATTAAAAAAAAGATTTATGTACAATAATAAAATTATATTAAATAATGAATTTCACATATAAATATATTTGAATTATAAATTACTTATGTATTTTACATCATTGGAGAAACCAACTTTTGCGGCTCTAGCCGTGTTGGACTACCCAAGTTGGTTGTTAAGTCGAGAAGGCAGAGTCCTCACCGCCCAGATGATCTCGACAGCGATTAATCGGTCAATTATGCACGGATACTTTTTTTTTAATCTTTTAAAATATTTTTGTTCAAAATATGATTAGATAAAAATTTTGAGGTTTTCCACCCTTTTTATACAACAACTTACATCCCAAAGTTTCAATCTACAATCAATGTGGGATGTAGGAAAATTAGAAGAAGTTGCGGAACTAATTTGAGGTTTCGATTTAAGATTACCTACTATTTTATACAACTTACATTAATATTTCAATTTACAACCGATGTCAGATGTAGGGTAAGGAAAAATTTAATATGTAAATAGCAATATGTAATAATATATTATAATAAAAATAAAAATGCTTAGGCGAAGACAATCTAAATGGAATTTTATATGTTATTATATGTAACTTTATGAACCAATTTGTGGAGAAACAAACAAAACCTTATAGTCCTGCTGATTAACATGTAACTTTAGAACTTCACAAATCTACACACGCGTGCGCGCACACGAATGAGGAATGATAGAAAATAAAATAGTTTTTATTGAAAAATTAAATACATTATCTTTAAAGATTTTAACTTATTAAAAGATTTTGGATGTGGATGTTGAATTTTTTAATGTATTTAATTAACTTAAAAAATTAAAAATATTTTAAATTAATATATTTAAAATATTTTTTTATATTTATTTAATATATTTAATTCAATTTTAATTCAAAAATATTTAATTTCTAAAAATTTAAAATGTATCGTATTAAATTGATAAAATCGAATATCAAATATTATACTTGATCTCAATTTGAGGCTAAGAAATTGATTTCGTTAACTTCTCCAATCATATAATTTGTTGCATAAATATTTGGAGAAATGCATATATCTGATTGGGGGATTGAAATTTGAAACATGGTGTTGATGATATTACCTTAAAATCTGGTGATATTGAAGAATTTGTTGGAATATTTTATAAATGTGAAAAAGGGCATTGTCAGAGTTGGAACACAATATTGACGGAAACTACATCCTTCTCTATTTTATTTTGGAAAAAAATTAATGGGAAGAAAACCGAAGACAGCTGGTCAGGGAGAAAGGTGACGGCGACAGAGGGACGGGTCTGTAGTATGGAAGGGAGAGTATGTGTGAGCAAAAAGTCCCGAAACCCGAGAACCGAATCGGATTAGTTCGATTTTTTTCAATTCGGTTCTTTTAAAAATTCAATTTGGTTCGATTTGTTTTCTAACAAAAATTCAGTTTTTGATTTCGGTTCGGTCCAAAGGAAAAATACTCGAACCGAACCGAAAAACTAAATATATATATATATATATATTAGTAATAAAAATGCTCGGCTTTGTTGGACTTTATAATTTGTTCGGCTTTGCTTTGTTGGAGCTTACACTTTTTTAAAATTTTATTCAATTATTTATTGATATTTTTTGAACTTAAATCTTGATAATTAGCTAATTCATGCTTGTATGTATTTAATTATATCGAATGAGGAGAATTTAAAGTAAAAAAAATCAAAAAATGAAAAAAAAAATTCAGTTCAAAACCGAACCGAACCGAAATATTTCGGTCCAGTTCGGTTCGGTTCCGATTAGAAATTCAGTTTGGTTTGCTTCTATTCTTAAAAAATTCAGTTTTCTTCGATTTTAACATTTTCAGAACCGAACCGAACCAAAAAATCAAATGCTCACTCCAAGGGGAGAGAGTGAGTATGGATAACATTTTTTTTTATTTTCTTTTGAATTATTATTTTTTTATTTATTTTCATAGTGAAAGGATAGAAATGACTTTTATTGTGGTACGTGTGTAAAGATAAAATGTGATTATATGAAAAGGATGTATGGCGTATAAAATAAATGTGGTGTATAAAAAAAAAATTGTGGTGTATTTAGAAACGCCCTTAATCAATGAAAGAGTATAAAATTTAAATCAATATTTTTAAAATATATCATTTGAACTATTTAATATATATAATTCAATTCAAATATATAAATTTAAAATATATTTAATATTTAATGCTAAAATGATAATATCAAATATCTAAATATTACATTGATCTCAACTTAGAAATCAACAAATATGGAAATATCATTACTGTGACTCACAGTTTGTAATTTGTTCATGCATAACAATATTTATATTTTTTTTATGTGTGATGGTTTTTGTTTAAAAAACTAAAAGTATAATTAAACTGTAACTATTTAATATATATATATATATGTGTGTATATAATGACATAAATGTATTTAACAATTAATTGCTAAGTTCAATTAATACATTTAATTCAAAATTTTAAATAGATTTAATTTAAAATTCTTGATATGTATCTTGATTAATATATTTAATTTGAAAATTTAAATATATTTAATTGAAATTTTGATGTGGATCTAGAATTATTTTAATATATTTAATCAACTTAAAAATTTAAAATATTTTAAATTAATATATTGGAACATTCACTCATAATACTTAAAAGAATGATAGTTAGCATAAACTTATGGTCCATCATAAAGGAAAAAAAAAAGGTGTTTAGAAAACTTACATATAAATCAACAATTCGAAGGCCACATATTTTTTTTCATCTTATGAACAAATTAATTTTTGATAAAAAAAATAGTATTTTTACAAAATAAAAAAAAAGTAATTTATAATATTGAAATTCTAGCATTGAATGACGTACTATATAATATAAATATTAATTAATAAATAAATATTTTATTTTTATTTATAGAAAATGCATTTAGAGGGAAAACTTATTATTACTATTTATAGTAACTATCTTACTTTTAGATATAATATAGAATATAATATAGATTTGTTTTGGTGCAATTCATTCCATAATATACATTCCATAAATTAAGTTCGATCTCAACTCGAATTAAAGTAAATGAGTCAAATTTAAAGTAAATGATTCGATTATGCTCACTTGCACGTAGTCAATATGGTAACTCATGTAAAATAATTTACGTATGGACTTGAGAGAGAGAGAGAGAGATTGAAAGAGATACAAATTAAATCAATCTTTCAAAAAAAGATGCAAATCAACATGATACTCAATTGATCACTATGTCTATTGGAATATCCAGGTCTTACCATACCTAATTTGCTATTTTGAATTTGAAAAGTACTTTTTAAATTTTTTTATTAATTTAGAGCGTAAAAAATAGATTAACTATTAATCTTGGAGCTTAAGCATTTTGATTCGTGTTTATTTTTTAATTAATTTTCAATGAAAAATATCTATTAAATTTAATAATAATTTCTTTAAAATAATTAAAAAATAAAATAAGAATCAAAATAAATATTTTTTTAGGTCTTAGATTGATAGTTTAATTTCAATCATTACAGATCTAAATTGATAGTTTTATCTTTTAAATTTTGGATCGATCTATCTTTCAAACTCTAAATTGATAAAACTTGCTCCTTAATTATTTTTATTATATACTACCTTATATAATTACAAGCTAAATTTACAATTTTTTCCATATTTTACTTTGGTATTACATGCCATTCGAGTAATGATAATACTACTATATATCACTAGAATCTTCACCAATACAAATGAAACACAAAAATCAATATCCTATCTCTCTCTCTCTATATACATAGAATTGAGACTAATGCCCACCAATCAAAAACAAAGAATTTGGTAGGCATTATTAATTATTATCATCATCAAATTGAAACAAGATATGGTTGCCACTTGCCATTACATATCTTCTTTCATTATCCCTTTCCACATCGTTAATGTCTGTCTTTTTCAACTAAAAAAAAAAACACACACACACACACACACACACAGTTTCTTGATCCTCCTATCCACGATGAAATAATTAATTTGTAGTAAATCCACCGTTTCATTACCCACAGCCCATAGGCCGAAGTCACAATCATTGAACACTTCTTTAAATAATTTTATTAGTCAATACTAGGTTGCAAGCTATTCGAAGTTCGGCTAAAAAAAAATTCATTTAAAGTTCGTTCATTTTCTAAATAAGTTGAGTTCGAGTCTCAAATCGAGCTCGATAAAATTATCGAGCCAAGCTCGAACAGAGCAGTATGCGGCTCGATCATCTCACGAACATGTTCGGCCTCGAGCTTAATCGAACATGTTCATCAATATTATAAATATTTCAAACGGGTAAATTAAATAAGCTATTTTTTTTCAAGTTCATGCTCGAATATGTAAAGTAAACGAGCATTTTTCGAGCATTCAAGATCAGACTTATTTAGTAAATTTTTGAGCATTTCACAAGATGAGCTCGAACTGAATCCGAACATGATAAATATTTATTGAGACAAGCTTGAATATTTCTTAACGAGCCGAGCTCGAGCATCAAGATGTTCGGCTCGATTCAGTTCGTTTACATCCCTAGTTAATACATTGTAATATGATGGTAAATCGAAGAAAAATCTAACGTGCCCACCTCGGATATGTAAAATAATATTCTTTATGAAACAAAATTAAAATACTAGAATTACACTTATTCAGAAATGAAAGAATCATAATAATAATGTAGTAAAATACAAGCCAGATCATGGATCACAACACTTGATAGCAATATAGCATGTTGGCATCCATCTTTTGTCGAGGCTAAAAAGCAAGGTATTGATTATAAAGGAAGCAAAGTAATGAAAAAAAAAATTCATTAAACCAGCTGTGCAGATTACAACTTTAATTTCAGGGCCACAAATCATAATAATCAATTAAAGCACCAAAACGCCCTAAACAAATTACCTTAAATATTATATCATATAGATATACATATATGCCTGCACATACAATTAATCAAAAATACATAACTTCAACCAAATATATAAAACTTAAAATAGTGGAAATAAAAAAGGGAAACATTTCAAAAGCATCAACAAAACAAACACAACAATCACAAATTTATTAAAACAGCACTTGCATTAATTTAGCATGCAGCCTCCTCTTTCTTAATTTCCTTTTCCTTTTCCTCATCACTCTTGGAGTGGTACCCAGGGAGCTTCTCCTTGATCTTATCCAAAAAACCCTTCTTTTCCTTCCCCTCCGCCGCCTCAGGGGTGGTGGTGTCGCCGCAGTGCTCCGCCACTGGCGGAGGAGCAGGCGGCGCCACCACTACCACCTCCTCGGTCTTCTTCCCGCCCGGAAGCTTCTCCTTGATCTTGTCTAGGAACCCTTTCTTCTCCTCTTGAGCCGGTACGTCGTCGTATTTCTCAACCGGAATGGATGTGTCGACTTCTTCGCACTTAGCCTCATCCTTCTTTTTTTTCTCCTTCTTTTTCTTCTTCTTCTCCCCTCCTTCTTCCACTTCCTCGTCGCTCGACTGCAATATTAATATGTTTAAAAATAAGTGGCTACAATAAATTTTTTAAAATTTTATGTGACTAAAAAAAAGTTGGCTCGTATTAACAAAGTGTCAAATGCATACATATACACACACACACGATTGGAATATATCGGGAGTTTATAAATACACTAATTTTTTGAATATTAATAGATGCGTGAGACAGTTTTAACACAAGTTTTTGCGAAATTAATTGATGAAATTTATATGATCGGAATGTATAGGTACTAATAATTTTTAAATATAAGACAAACTAATGCGTTATTTTATAAATACTTTAATTTGTTGAGTAAATTAAATTTTTGCGGAATTAATTGATGAAATAAATTGGAAGAATAAAAAATAATGTGCATGTAAATGAAAAATACTTACGGAACTGCTGGAGCTGTCAGATCTTCGAAGCTTCTCGATGAATCCTTCGTGTTTGGTCTCCGCCGCCTCTTCTTTCTTCTCCTCTTCACAAACCTGAACTTTCTCCTCGAACTCGGCGGCGATCGCGGTTTCCTCGCACTTCTCCTCCTCTTTCTTCCCTCCGAAGCCGAAGAGGCCGCGATCGCTGCTCTCCACGGCGGCGGTGACGGTTTCCTCCGCCTTGGGGGCGGCGCCTCCGCATGGCTCCTCCGCCTTCGCCGCCTCGTGGTGGTGCTCGTATTTCACTTCGTCAGCCATTTTAGAGGAGATTGAAGTTGAATTGCTTGCGATTGGTAACTGAAATTGAGATTGAAATTGAATGTGGAAGTTGAGATTGCAGATTTAGTGGGGAAGAGAAATTGAATTAATGGTTGAAAGTTGGAAAGTGAGGGGGGGTTTATATAGGAAAGTAGGAAAATATAACGCGCAATGGACGCTCAGATTTAGAATATTTTATTTTTATTTTAGATAAAGATTTAAAATACTTTAATTACCGAAAGTAGTTCAAAAGCCCAATCAACTGCTCCATTTCGAACACTATTGCTGACGTGGCTGCTCCTTTATTATTATTATTATTATTATTATTATTATTATTATTATTATTATTATTATTATTATGCAAAAAAACACTGCCAATGTTTAACTATATACTTAATATAAGAATTCATAGTGCAACTTATTATATATGGTAGAACAAGTGATACAGCGGTCAATCTGTGAAACAAAAATAAGAAAAACACTGTAAGAGCCAGACGATCGTTGGGCCTCCGACGTTTAAATCGGGAAAAGAATGAGAGAAAAGGCAGTAAAACACGGAATAAATGAATAGAACGTGAGAATTTCATCGTGCGATTAGATCGTCAGTGAGAAATTGAACTGAAGGAAGTACGATATTCAGTAAGTTCTAAGGTAGAGGGTGAAAACTAGTAGGTACGTATGCGTAGTCGCCAAATGAGGAGGATGACCTCCTTTTATAGGTGAAGGTAGCAGTTAGGGTTTACGTGGATCGTGGAGGCAGTTGAAGAACGTGCCAACTTCTCTAAACTCGTCAACCCTTCTGGATATATAAGGCGGAATTGCAACGTTAGTTTGAATTTAAAATTGAACTATTATCTATTGGGAAATCAACTGAACATCGACGTTCACCTCTCTTGGGCCAACGTAACGGGTTAATGAAAAATGGCCACTACATATATTATTGGGTTTTTCCACAAAATCTTTTTCGAAGGTCATGAGATATTTAATTACTTATAAGAAGTTTAATTAATTGTTCAAAATTGAAACCAACTCAATAAAAATAAGATATTTTATATTGTATTATATTTTATAAGTTCAGCACAAAATATTTAATCATTATTTAGGATATATTTGAAGATAAATAATAAGTGATCGATAAAAAATATCTACAACAAGCTAAGAATGTCATTAATTTCTTTTATTATTGTATTTTTTAAAAAATATGATTAAATACTTAAAGATCAAATAATTAATGATGAACGCAAAATAGGTAAAACAAGGTTTGAAATTTAAAAGAATAATATTCCCTCCTATTCAAAATATAAGTTTTTTAGGCTCTTTTAACTATTTGTAAATTATAAGTCTTTATGAAAAATCTTATCAATTTTACCCCGATTAATGAACACATAAATTAATAAAAATTCAATTAACTTGATTTATGAATCTACTCACTTTCAAGACTAATCATTCCTTATTCTTTAATTCTTTCATCATTATTTATTTATACTTATGAATCTACTCACTTTCGAGACTAATTATTGTTATGTTTTTCACTGAATATACTAGTGGTGGAGTGAGGTTGCTCGGAGGCCAAAGGTCACGGATTCGAACCTGCTCAATACCACAGGTCGGGTGTGTGAGTAAAAAAAAATTATATTTAATGAAGGTTAAATTAGGTAAAAATATTATTTATTAAAATTTGTGCAACAACTCCAAACGACTTATATTTTGAATAGGATGGAGTGTGCAATATAAGTATGAAGCTTAGTAACATTTTAATAAGTAAATTATATATATATATATATTGTACATGCTCAAAGTTTAAGAAACTCTTATCAATTTTTATTTTATTATATCTTTTTGGGATATTTATATATGCTGTTCGGCCTAACTTTTTATTGCGACTAGTAACGGCCATTTTGCATGTCAATTATTTAAATAATTAAATGAGCTATATGTTCCAGTTGCAGTTACATCACTATAAATAATTTCACGTAGCTGTATTAAATGGGACACCTTTCCATTCAAAACTTATCATCGCGAAGTAAAATGATTATAATTTATATCATCATCACTTATATATATATATATATATGATTTGGTTGAAATGAATGAATTCTTATAACGTACGTTACTAAGTGTTGGCGTACTCTCTCTTTTTTACAACGACAAAAAAATAACGTACAAAAATAGAAATATCGACTAATATGAGAAATTCTTACATACCCTTGATGGTACTACCCAAGATATATATATAATGGCTTTCGTTAAGCAATATATATATATGATGACAAGGTATACATAGTATAAAGCTTGGTTTAATATTTAATGATAAATGTCGCTCTTCAATATTTTTTTTTCTTTTCTTTTTTATATATGTAAAAGAGATTATAAAATTAAAAACTTAGGTTGAGGGATATCGATTAAAACAGTGGAGATGATTATTGCATATATATATAATAAGAAAAACTAAAATGGCGAAGATCAACGATGAATATTAATTTCTATATAACTCAATTATTGTGTTGATTACAATGAATAGCATAATTTCTACGATAATCATCAATTTGTTGAAAAACTCTATGAATATCACGTCATATATAATCTAAAAAAATAATTATTAAACAATAGTTATTAATTTTTTGTACCATATATATCCAAAAAATTAATTATTAAAAATACTAGAATAAACTATCCTTCCACATTATTAAAATCATATATTATAGAACACTCTCAAAGCAATCTACGGTAACTAATTAAATGATATTATGAGAATTAAAGTTTTAAGTTGCAGATAATTTTAGTATATATAGTACCTAACCAAACAATAGATTATTAATTTATAAAGGTTACTAGTATTTTAATACATCAAAAAAAGTTATAATATTTAAACTAAAAGATATCATAGCCAACCTTATCATCATAACGGTATTTAGGGGTTGTATTGGATTGAGATTTCATTGGATTTCGTTGGACTTTTAAAATCCGGGTGTATTCAATCCAGACTTTTAAAAGTCCAACGAAATTCTGATGTATTCAATCCAGACTTTTAAAAGTCCAACGAAATCTTGGTGTATTCAATCCAGACTTTTAAAAGTCAAATAAAATCTTGGTGTATTCAATTCAGACTTTTAAAAGTCCTTTAAAATTCTGCGGTATTCAACAATCCACGGACTTTAAAAAGTCATTGATTTCGTTGGATTTCAGCTGGATTTCACGTGAAAATTACAAAGGATGAAATCCGACCTCCAGACACGAGATTTCGATGGATTTGGAAAACCCAACGAGCGCGGTGTCCCAGCGGCCGGTGAGGAGTTGAAATCGGGCGCCCCAGCCGTCACCCGACCCCAGCGGCCGTTGGCCTTGCCGATGATGGCACTCCAGCCAGCGGCCGCTGGGATCAAGGTCGCTTGATTCTAGCGGCCGCTGGGTTTAATTTTTTTCAGATACACCGATCGTTGTGTTCCAACGAGCGTTGGCGAGATGGATTTGAAATCCATTGAAATCGTCCGAAATCCATACACGAAATCCGTCAGACTCTGCGTGGAGTTGGGAGACTCTATGTGGAGTCTTGGAGACTCCATGTGGAGTCTATGGATTTATAAAATCCATAAAAATCATGGACATTTTAAAATCCAACAAAATCCATCAAAATCCTAATTGAATACACCCCCCTTAATCTCATTTATCCATTGTAATTTTTTAAAAATTAAAGTAATTAATAATAATAAATAAATAAAAAATAGCTGTGAAACAGATGATGTGAATGCAACGGAGATTCCAAGTGAAATTTTTGATTAAATTTCAGTTATTCTCCTATCGTACAAAAAAAAATCATATATGAAAGTATCTAATATATATAAATGTTTAATTGCCAAAAAAAAATCACCATCCTTACACGATTTTGCAATTTAGACTTGACTTTTAAAACGTTGTAATAATAATCCAACCTTTTTATCTGTAGTAAATTCAACACTTCCAAATTTTCCCCGACGACTGAAATTATAACGTGCATGGGAATACTTTTTCATCGTGAGCAGATTAATTTGATCGAGGGGTGTTGAAATGAGGATTTTTATTATGCAGCACGAGTTTTTTCAATTGTCAAAATTTTATAAAGTACTCTATTTCACAACAAATCAAAAGATCGAACTATTATTGCAAGACTTTAAAAACCGTGTTTAAATTATAAATTCATTTAAAAAAAGCGAACTAGATATAAAATATCACGGATAAATTAAATTATGAAATATAATGATTGAAAAGGCAATTCCATCGTGGGTTGATCGGGATGGAATTGCCTTTTCAATCCCAATCAATTGTATTTTAATTCCCTAAAAAAAAAAATTGTATTTTAATTTGTAACGCAAAGACAGCAAAGGAGATGGGACTCATAATTCGAAAAAAGAAGGGTAAATTATAATTTGATACCTACATTTTAGGAACTTTTTAAAAATTGATTCACTTTTTCATAATTAATAAATCAGTACTCACTTTTTCAATTTTTTTGCAAATCTAACATTTAATTAATTTTATGGCCCAAAAATCATACGTAATTAATTGTATTTTGATATTTCATAATCAGGAGGATTTGTCTACGTGGCTGGGGAAATTTTATGAATATTAAAATACAATCAACTATGTACGATTTTCGGACCGTAAAATTGATTAAATGTTAGATTTGTAATATTTTTGAAAAAAAAATTGGTACTATTTTATTAATTTTGAAAAAGTGGACCATTTTTTAAAAAATATCCAAAATGTAGGTATCAAAATCTAATTTACCCAAAAAAAAAATATCGAGGAAATAATAATTTAATAATAAAATATCGAGGAAATAATAATTAAAAAGTAATTAAAATCCCATTCGTCGCGCTGTCCCACGTAGACGCGGAGCCGACAGCAGAAGCTTTAAAAGACAAAGAAAAGGCCGAAAAAAAAAAGGAAAAAAAAAGAGGCAGTGGAAACCGAGGCGGTATCCCACCAATCAATTGGCGCCACGTGGACAGAGACGTGAGGATTGTACCTGTGGGGCCCAGGGGTGTCGGCTAGATCTGGATAAAGTAATAATTCCAACGCAGATGGGCGGTGCTGATTGAATAATGTAACGGGACACGTGGCGGCGTGTGGGGGCCTGTGGGTTTTTCCCCCCCCCTCGAGATTTGATCGGGTGCACCGCGGCTGTACGGTGCGTCTCGATCTCGATGGATGGATCGTTGTCGGCTTCGTTCGCAATTTGAGGTGGGACAGGTGGGCGGTTTTGATGTCGATAATGCAGCTGCACGTGTGGTGGATTGGAGATGCACGTGACTTGTACTTCGCCCATTTGGCAATGAAATTGACAGGTTTTTTTTTTCCCCTAAATTTTCTTGCCACTTGGATTTATGGTTGATGGGTCATCTAAAAAAGAGAGAGTTGAATTATATATTTTCTAAATTGTTATGAATATAGACAATGAAATGTGATTGGACGGTTGTTAAGAGAAATAATATTCATGTGTATTATTGAGGTGACGGATTTTTTATTTTTATTTAGAGCATCTCCAGCAGTAGCAGTAAAATGTAAAAAATTGTAAAATAGTGTCGATTTCTTTTCTAGCAGCGACGATATCTCGGACGGCAAAATAGGAGAGAGGAGAGAGGGACGGTAACAATAACGTTCCTCTCTCCTGAACGGTATAATACTCCCAGCGCTGGCTGGGACTCAGTGGACGCTGGACTGCCATCTCGGCAAAGCATTCCAGTCGGCACTAAGTATCCACTTTTGAAGGGTCAGCCGGTCTGGCTTTATAATTATTTTTTTTTTTTTGTGTTTTTAATTACTTTTAGTGCATAATTTCATGTAGATTGTTGGATATGAAATGCAGATGAACCAGTAAAATAGCGTAGATGAAGTTGTAAAATAGCTACAACTATTGGAGATGCTTTCAATGATTTTTTTGAAAATTTTAATTTGATAGTCCTACACTTAACGACGTTGGTGGAATTTAAACACAAAATATTCAACTTCCAATTAACATTCCAATACTAGGTCATTCACATCTCATTCCGTTATTTGATTGGAGTATTCTTTCGGTGTTGGCAAAGACATATTATTCATAAAAAAAAGGATAAATATATTGTATATTAATATTAGGCTTGAGATGAAGCAGTGGTAACAAAATAAAAAATAGCAATATATATACTCATAAATGACCTAGTGGGTGTAAAAAGATGTGAAATTGGTGTCATGTTTACACATGAAGCACATTCTTCATTATAATCATCTCGTATGTGTGTGTAACCCATTTAAAAAATATTGTATATATCAAAGTATGAAAAGAGTTCGATTTTGAATGTATAAATTAATGCGGCGCTGTATGAAGTGGGGTTATGTTTATAGGAAGGACTTGTACTTTTCGTAGTTTATTTCGACTCCCTTTTAATTAACTATCCGCATTCTATCCAGGAAGGATAATGAGAACTCGTACATAGTGAATGAGTTGCCACGGTTGGCGACGGTAGTTAAAAATGGGTTTATTTTAAATTTTTGTCATATGTATAGGGGGACAAATATTGTTATTCACACACTCGCTCGTTTTGGGATATGTTGTGATGAAATGATTACTTGAAACTCATATTTTCTCTACTAGTTGAAGAAGTTGATGAAATAAAATGATTGAGTTTGAAAATCAAGTTTGAACATAAAATGCAAGTAAAATGACTCAATTTTAAGAGCATGTAGACAAGATTTCAAAAAAGAAAAAAGAACAAGTACAAGAACCTAATTGTTCATTTTTCTACTTAAAACAATCACTTACTAAAGTCGTTTCTTTATTCAAGAAAGCTTATGATATTACCACACATTTCTTTTTTCTTTCTTACATGTTCCTTGTTCCCATCCCCTTCAATATATGTTACATATATACTTAAAAGAACTATGAGCTGAAAATGATGATTTGTGTGGCACCGTTCTATGAGGTAAAATTCGTAAAATGGGTTAAAATTTAAATCCAAACACAATTAAATACCGATAAAATTACAAATGGGCCACTAAATTTATATCCAAATTTTGACATGTCTTATAAATTTTGATCAGTAAAACTATCTCATATACATTTTTATGTTATTTAAAAGAGTCACAACTCTCACAATATGCAGTCTTAAGTCCAATTTTTCTCACTAAGATGACACAATCACCTTTTGAAATAATTGACATCTTTAGCAAAGATGGCCCCAAAAGCTAGAAGTGAGATTATTCCAAAGACTACAACGCTCAAAAGAAAATGCATGGATATATCAAACAAAGAACAAAGCCAAGAAAATCAATAATAATTATTCTAGATTTTTTCTTAATTATTTATGTATGTGATGTATGAAATTAAACAATTTGTAGTTTTTTTTATTAAAAAAAATGGTGATTCGTAAATTGAAACTAAATAAATTGATTTTTTTTTTTCAAAGTTCGTCATATTTTAATGCTGTTTTTAAAAATATATTCAATAAAAAAAAAGATAGTATCTTGAACTTACGAAGCCCAAGCCCAAAATGACACTAGGTTATATATCCGTTAGGCCCCTCGAAGCCCATGCCTAAAGGTTTGAGATATGCAGTTCAACATAATCAAACCATTGATTAAGATTTAATAATATATAACCCTATATATTTATACGTATGTATGTATGTATCATATATATATATATGTGTGTGTGTGTGTGTCTGTATTTATATATATATTGAGATGATCATTTGTAAACATAGTCCTAGTTTATAAGTCATGGATCTATATGGACCGTTAAATTGATTAGATGAACGAATAAGATCTTATATTTTTCCTAGGAGATAAATACCCTTGTCTATATTGTGTATCAATTATCATTGTAAATGTTATATTTTAGCACACGTATATTAAATTTTAGAATTGTATTTTCTAAAATAATAGGACCATAGTACAATAATGTCACTGTCATTTTTTAATTTTAGATAAAATAGAATCGTGTATGTTGTTTTTATCATTACAAATATTGAATTTTAGCACCCTATTTTCTGAAATAGTTTACGAAATTGTTACTTCCTTTTCAATATATCAAATCATTATATTAGATGGTTGAGATTTATCCATGATTTACACACTAGTAGGGATGAAATAAGCCATGCCAACCAAACTTTAGTTTGGAAGACTTGAGCCTCACCAATTATATATTTAATATTTTTATGTAGGTCTAGACCTGACATATTTAACTAAGCGAGCCGAACCTAAAGTCTTTTAAATGTCTATTAAAAATATTTTTTTTATAAAAAATACACATATATACAATTTTTTTGTATTTGTTCAAGCAATAAATCAAATTAATGATTTATAAATATAAATATTTTTTCTTATTAAAATATAAATATAATATTTATGAAACTTTAATTATTTAATTAACAAATTGTATTACTAAATTTTATAAAAAAATATTAATTATTAATTTATTTAATAAATAGGCCAAATAAGTTTGACATACTTTTTCAAAGGTTCCTACTAGCTCCCCCCACATAATAATTGGATAAAATAATGAGTGTGAGAATTATGAACTAATCATAGGCCGAGATGAAAGGTTTTATTTTATACGGTAACACTTCCTTTGTTTTTAGCTTTGTGATTGTTGCTATAATTTTATTGGTTATCTTATTGTATTTTAATGCTTATTTACAATAATTTCATTGTTCATCTTATTGAGTCTTTTTTTTTTTTTGTTGAAACTATAATTGAGTCTTAATTTAATAACTAATCAATTACAGAAATCTACTCGAGCAAATTCAAAATCGATTCGAGATTGATCGAGTCAAGTTCGAGCTTCTCGAGTAGCTTTAGAGCTCGAGCTCAATAATACAAGGCTCAGCTGACCAACAAGTCTTATCAAGCTAATCGAGATTCAATGTATTTAAATTTTTTAAATTTTAATATTAAAAATAAATAATATAATTTATATTTTACAATACTAATTAGCAATCGAGTCAAACTACGAGCTCAAGTTCAAACTTTAAATATTTTTAACAAGCTCGAGTTCGAACGTGCTACTACTCCACTAGACTGGCACTCAACTCCCTAATTATCTACCAAAAAAATAATAAGAATAATAATAGTAATAAAATGGAGCAAATAAAAGGACAAAACAATCGATTTTTGTTGACTTTATTTATTTTTAATAAATTGTAATATATATAATAGAATACCATTATTTCCGATCGTCATTTCAAAATATCCGCCGCGGCATCCGTGTACTCCTCCGCCCCGCCGCCTGCGGCTTCTGTTGTCAATTGGCGGGATTCCCTTGCGAATGTTTAGAATATTCCGGTGAGTTAGCGGCGGAGGAAGAGTAAGAGAAAACCACGGCGCGGCGGAGCTCGGCGACTGGAGGATGATAACGCGATCGAAGTTGGCGGAGCAGCTTAGAGAGTATCAGACTCGATCCAAACATGATTGGACTTCCGTTTCGTTATTCTCCTCCGCCTCCAATCTCCCCTCTTCTAGGTATTTCTTCTATTATTTTTGAGTATCTTCGATTATTTATTTCTGTGAAGGATTTGCTATTTTGGTAATTTGATGAGAATTTTGCGTTTTGGGGATAGAATTAGCTCACCATGGGTCCGTTGATATTCAAGAGATTGTGAATTAGTTCATTGTGATTGGTTATATATCTTTTCATGTTCTGCAATGCAAATACCCCCCCGGAGATTTCTGAAACTTAGAGAAATAGTTTGAATATTGGATTTGGTCGTAACAATTTTGAAACTTTGATGCTTTTGTTATTTTTTTTTACCT
The DNA here is from genome assembly GCA_026008535.1 of Perilla frutescens. Taxonomy (NCBI): domain Eukaryota; kingdom Viridiplantae; phylum Streptophyta; class Magnoliopsida; order Lamiales; family Lamiaceae; genus Perilla; species Perilla frutescens. The sequence continues at coordinate 62,212,143 of BRKX01000009.1, forward strand.
TTCATGGATGAGATCGTTGAGGCAACCATTTGTAGCTCATGTATAATGGTATATATTGGGAGACATCGTGCTTGCTATTTGTGAGTTTGAACTGATTCTGCATTTACAGAAATGCTAACTAAGATGCAAGATGTCGTGGTCAATTATTCATTTCTTTAACAATGCTGTATTGTCGTCTCTGGAAGTTCTTAATGGCGGGATTTGGAAATGTCGTGGTCAATTATCATTTTTTTAACAATGCTGTACGGTTGTCCCTGGAAGTGTAGTTTATGCTGGTCTGTTTTTCACAGATGCAGTACTGGTAGAATCACACCCGATGATTTTTTTCTTTCTGATGCTTCTAATAGGTTTGGTCTTCCAAATTCTCTTGTTTAGATAGAACCTGAGGGACCTATCAGTGATGTGATACTGCAGTAAAACTTGTGAAGTCAGTATGAATTGATCTCTAGGCCATGTTCCCTGTTCACAATAATAATAGAACTATCTGAGATGGGTATCTCTTGTTATCAGTTTCCAGATGATTAATGATTAGTATTACTTCTTAAAACATAGTTTTTGAGACCAGCTCCTTTAGGTCATTGAATAAACTCACTTCAATAGAGATGGTTTGCATGTAGCATAGTGATCTATCTCTCTAATAGCTGGTTTTATTGGTAATAAGTTGTAAGAATGGACTAGGCATCCAATGTTGTGATGTCCATCTAATTGGACAGGCATTGTTTAGAAATTAAATTGATGTGTAGGCATGAGCATATTGTTGTTTGGATAAGATTGGTCGCAGATGTTTACATTCAATAAATTTTTTGTCTTGTGAAACTCTGTGGTTTTCTGAATTGCAATATTTTGCTTCTTTCTGGTTGCAGGGTTGATGTTGCTATCTTTGTCATATGGGAGCTAGTCATTTTAGCGTGCTTTGTTTTCTCAGCCATTTCATTATATTTTAGGCATTTACGGTTCGCTGTGCTTTTGTTATGTATTACGCTAGTATTGCTTTTATGTATGAAAATCACAAAGCAAGTAAGACTGGCTCGGAAGAAGCAGCGGAGGATGCTTCTACCATTATCTATGTAGATGTCAATTAACTGGATACATTTCTCTAGTGAACAACTTTTTGTGTAGATTTTGAGTTTTCTCGGGAAATTACTTATTGGCCTGTTCCACTTGATTGATTTATATGAAATGTAATAGCACTTAAACTTTGCTGATTAGGAAATGTATTTAGTTAATCCTCCTGACTCATTCATTGTTTTGGTTTAATAGATCCATTACCTCTAAAGGCAGTTGCAAGCCATCATTTTTCTTGATTATTTATTGAATTGTTGAGACCAGTCATCGTTCGAGCAACCATATAAAGTTTCTGACCTGTCATTTGTATTGTACAAGAGATGGTGAATTCTTCCCATTGCTTATCCATTTACCCCAATGTCTCAGGAAGCAATCTCATCCATCTTCGAATAAGATAGCAGTAATTTTTTTCTCTCTCTTGTAGTACATATACAAATACTTCCTTTTGCAGGAACCCGAGTAGAACTTGCAGCAGATTCCCAGTGAATTCGATGCTTTACTTATTCTGGCTTGAAGAAATGGATCGTGATTCCTTGTGTTGCTATAGTCCATATTGCTCCGAAGACTAGCAGAATACTCAAGATCATTCCAAGAGATCCAAGTGAGCAATTCAGCCACCACATTGCACTGTACCTATGGGGCTTCTTAATCCGAATCCACATCAAGCATGGGTACGCCAGAGTCACAGGTAAGGCAATCCCTCCGATCAACCCGGCCAGGTTTTTCAAGAATGGCAGAGCCACTGAAATGAAGAATGCAAGGCAGCCAAAAAATACTCGTATACCTGTTCTCAGCCACCACGGGCATGGCCCGTTCTTGTTGCTCGTGTATCTGAACTCCAGGTTGTCAAAGACCGGCATGGCATATATCTGGAATGATGTAAGGCAGTTGATCACAACGAACAGGCTTGCTAACCCCAAAATCATCCTTGGTGTGTCTTCTCTGTGGTACTCATCCAACGCGCTCAACATCCCTCCATTTGTGGGTATCTGTAAGAATTCAGTTCAGATTTATGCATTATAATTGTTGTATGATTTCATCTAATTTCATTGTTTCTATCAGATTATTTTCAAGAATTACCAAATCCCCATAGGCCCAGTAACCCCCTACAGCCATTGGAAACAAACAGCATGCGATGATTATATATGAAAACTTCACTCCTTTCCACATCGGCACACTAGATGGATTCTTCACAGTCGAAGGCATGGTTCCCTGCAAACACCAACACAGATACAAAATCAAACAAAGTACCCTTTCGATTTGCCCTAACAGACAACACAAATTTTCTCACCTGAATCTCCAACACAAGGTTGTGGCCCCTGAAAGCAAATGCTATGATGCCAAGAGCGTTCAAAACGCTGGAAACATTTCCAATATCCGATTTTGTCAAGACGGGCTTGTATGATACACCGGGCAGCCTGGTTTTGGAGACGGACAGCACCCATGTTAGAGTGCAGTATGTCACGGCGGTGGCTGCGCCGACGAGAGAAATTCCAGCGATGGAATTGAGGTTTGGGAGCTGAGCCAAGATCAGTGCTGAGCACACAAAGATAAGGTACCACTCTACTAATGAGAGTGTATAGGTATCGCAAGTTGTATTTGTACCACAGACTGTGTGAAAGAAGATTTTCATTGTGCTTCCTCCCATCATTATTAAGCTAACGCAGGTTCCTCCTGCTAGGTACAGAGTTGGAAACAGGGCCAATATTTTTCCCCATCTTTCCCCTGTGGAAGACAATTCAAGAAAATTATGAATATGCCATCGGATATGACTTGGATTCTGATATGAGTACCATTTCACGGATCTTGACCCGTCAGATGATTTGACGTAAGTTTTTGTGATTCAATATATATAGTAAGATGATATTACCAAAAGCAGCCATGGACAGCCTGAGATATCGGCTGTAGCGTGTTCCAGGAACGGATTCGTGGAGCTGTATTAGCAGCCATAAGGTGTATAGCTGCCATATGAAAGCCAAAGAGAGGCTTATAATTCCCCAAACCCTGAAAACAGTAAGCTTGATTAGCAGATGCTGCTGCAGATATACATGCAATAAAGAAAATTGTTTGTACGCCGGCTTACCAACCGAGGGTCGTGAAAGCAAGAGGAAGAAGAAGGGCCTGGAATCCGATTCCAGAGCTGAGGGTGTGGAATGCAGCGTAGTAAGCATTCCCGTTTCGCGACTCTGTGATTGGAAGCCACGAATCCTGAGGATCGAGCTTGGTGAGATGCCCTACTTCTTCCAGGCAAGTCTGCATGCTTGCTATGGCCTTCTTCATCGGGCTGGCCAAAGGAGTCATCATTCGGGCCGCGCTCGAAAACGGGCTTTTGGGAGTCCTTGGAATGGAATGAGGATGTGGTGATGGAGTTGCTGATGTTGGATTGTTTGATCCCATTACTGGGCCTGAGTTTATTTCTACTAGTTCGCTCATTGTTGGAGATGGAAGTAATCAGATTGTTTATTACAGCTCCTCTCTCTCTCTCTCTCTCTCTCTCTCTCTCTCTCTCTCTCTCTCTCTCTCTCTCTCTCTCTCTCTCTTCTATGTTTTGAATCTTTTAGATATGCTGTCAGTCTTCAGATTGAGCTGGGACGATGAGGTTTATATAGAAGTATAGAACTAAGATCTTACTCTTAAGCTTTTATTTAGTATTTTAGTCAAATAATCTGGGCCCTTTACGTAATTTTTTAAATTTTTTATATGATTGTTTGTTAGCTTTTTAGATAAGTTGAATGCTGATTGTACGATGATAATTTCAGCTCAAATAAGTGGTGATATATATATATATATATAGTCTATGATATTTCTTGTATATTCATGAAGACGTTGAGCAAACTATATTGCTAGGGGTCATAGTGTTCAATTCGAATTGGACTATTTGTGCTTAACATAAATACATGTGTGAAGAGACATATACTTATTGAGACATATCCCGTGATTTACCTCGTTTATGAAATTCTAAAAACGTGGCGTTAGGTGTAAATTATCTCCATATATGCAATTACTATGAAACTTAAACTTGCACAGACAACATCAATCAACCAAAAATTGATGGATCATTTTGGAGGTGATCAATTGCATGGTGAGGGGAAGTTTCCCATGATATAAAGATCAAGGGCCCAATTAGTGGAGGAAATAAAGAATAAAGTGGGATTTTTTTATCAACCCCACAGTGGCTGCTGTGTTATTAAAATATAAAATAAAATAAAATAAAAAATTGTTTTGTGAAATAATTTAGAATGAGAGTGCATGACACGTAGTAAAAATTTGTTTGGCTGCATGCATGCAGATTAAGAAAAACACTACAGCTTCTTCATGACATATTTTGACAGCTTCAAAAATAATAATAACCTCCCTTGTTTGATCAAATTGGGAATTCCTAGCTAGTTTTTATTTATTTTTTATTTATAAAGTATAAACTACCTAGCTAGTTGGCTGGTGGCTGATACAATTGGGGAACCCTAAACATTTTTCTTTAATTTTTACATATGGTTATATTACTCATTAAGACTAAGAGCAAGTCATGATTCTCCCCTCCATTTTTTTTTTAAAAATACAAAATTGTGCTCGAAAACACAAAATAATTGATCGCTCCATCATATAACAATGTCGCCTCCCTGAATAAATTCCTCGATCCGCGTACTTGGTGATTAATGTTTCATTCAAGTCTATGTATAGCACATTTGTTTTAAGCTTGATTAGGAAGACCATTAGTGATTACAATCACATCAATCATTGTTTGTCTGAAAACGTGGTCATTTAATGACATCAAATTACACGAGCAACATAAAAATCGACCTTTTAATTATTTCTCCTTTATTAAAGCTTTTCTCTTGTTTTCTTTGATCTATCTAGTTATATTTAATTCCCTCATAATGTCTAATGCGCACACATTTTTACATCATTTATCCATACATGACACGCATTGATAGAATAAATTACGAGACACTAAGTTCAAAATCAAACTAATTAATTACCCTTCAAATAATTTTTTGCGTATAAATACTAATGATTTTTTTTTTTGAAATCATAATAATGATTTCATTTATTTAAGTGAGAGGTTTGAGCTGTGAACAATAGTGGTCCTTTAATTTCCTAACAAAATAAAATAAAATAAAAATAGAAAAGTGGCCCTTTAATTAAGGCATGCCCTTTATTTTTTTGGGGGTAGATAGAGTTGCTTTACTACTAGAGATTTGCGAGGAAATTTCTGTAACGTAGCCAAAACTTTAGGAAGAGTAGTTCCAAACCATGAATATTGAATAGTCTGCAAAATTGTTATTTTATTCTCTTTGAAGAAAAGTAGTTTCAATGCTCGTTTATTTGGTATTATGAGAAATTTCCTAACATGCTACAACGAATGTATAAAGTGGAATCTTTGTTGGATACATAACATGACTGTCCTAATTTTTAGAGGACTTGAGCACTTAGAAGTTATAAGTGAGGTCCTACGTAAAAGAGAACCAAATATATATATATATATATATACATATATAGGAGAGAGAGAGAGAATCAAATGTTATAAAGAAAGAGAGAGAGACAGAGAGAGAGAGATCAAACGTCATACAGTGTAAAATATGGATAAATTTGAACTGTTTAAATTGATTAGATGAACGGATAAGACCTTTCATTTCTTTTTAAAGAAATACCCCATCTATTCCATTTTGATAGGCTGATCGAGATTTTTCACGGGAATTAAGAAAAAGATTGAGAAATACAATTAATTAATAAATTTCTTAATATGCTCATATTTATTTCTTTATCAATGAATTAATATTTGTGTATATATTAGTAAATTAGCTAAATATATATAGAAGCATGCTTATGTATCGGGACATCCTAAAAAGACAAACAAGTCTATCAAATAGGGACGGAGGGAGTAACTGGCATCATTCATGCTGATTTTAGCATCTCTATGTTGAATTTCGAACATTGTATATTTTCTATCATATATTATAAAAATTACCATTGTCCTTTTTCAATTTTCAAAATTAAATGTCATCGAGTGTTAATTTTAATTAGCATTTGTATGTTGAATTAAAATTACATTGTCAAAAATAATTTACGAAGTTGACACATCTGTTTTAATCCATTACATCGTCTAATTAGATGGTTGATATTTGTCCTTATATTTTATATATGGTTGATATTCCTTATATATGTGCATGCTAACCATTATATATATCTATGTGGGGGATCAAATGTAAACACTGTTCTAGTGTATAAAGTAGAGATCAATCTGGACTGTTTAAAGTAGTTAGATGGACGGATCGGACAAGATCTTTTTATTTTTTCTAAGAGATATATGTATGCTTATCTTATCGTATGTATGTTGGATTTGAGCATCCGTATCCTAAATTTTAACATTATATTTTCTAACATATATTACAAAAATTGTCATTTTTCTTTTCAATTCATTGATTCATCTTATTGAAAAGGGTTAATTGCAAGAAAAATCACAACCTTTCAACCTATTTGCAAATTTAACACCACTTTTAAAATGTTGCAATAATAACACCACCTTTCGATTTGTTGCAAATTAAACATCATCCAAATTTTCCGACCACCGAAATTCTGATGTGGAATTTTTTTATTCCACATGTATTTATGATTTAATTTTATTTTCCACATAGATTTAATATAAAAAAAACTACTACTTTTCATTTAAGAAGACCGTGAGTCTCCAGCACGCCCAACACTTTGAGTTAATTCTAATACCTCAAAACCCTAGAACACAAGAGATACAAATATGCCCGACAAGAATGGTGGTCCTGAAGATTAAAATATAGCTTGGTGGCCACGAGAAAGAAGGAAGTAGTCACGTGAACATAGTTGCAGTTGGGCAAACTTCGATTGGGAGTATATCTGTTGCGATAATATACACATGTAAGTTCTCTTTTCTGTATTTTTCATCACCGTGAATAAGCATTGCTAAAAAAAAATACTTTCATCATGGTGGAAAATTTATATTTTAATCATTTTTCAGGACTTTATTTTCTATATACTTTCATCACGGTGGAAAATTTATTCCTTTGGAAGATGACTATGAGTACCAGGGTGATCGAATAACAAGCAAGCATGGTTTAGATGTTGATAGATTTGGCTATTTTGATTTGATAGGAGAGGTGGAGAAACTGGGGTACAATTCTTGTTATAGTTTGTGGTTCAAAGATCGTAAAACCAACAACTACAAGGCTATAAATAATGATAAAGATGTTGTTGAATGTGTCTATGAGGTGTGGAAGGGGTCCAAGCATGTTAATGTGTATGTGGATAGCGAGAATGAGATGACTAAAGGAGAGTTGGTTGAAAGTAGTGGAGATGAGAGTTATTGTGGCAGTGAAAATGAGGCTGGGAATGCAGATGATTTTGGCTTAAGTTCCAGAGAAGATATTAACTATGTTCCAGAATCTGAAAGTGACACTGATGATGGGTTGAGCGATACCGAATTAGCTTCAGATGACGAAGAATATATTGATGCCAGAATTAGAAATAATATCTATAAGATGAATGAAAAACAGATACCAATACGATCTCATAATGTGAGAATAGATTTTACTTCAGATTATGAAGACTCAAATGGGGAGATTGATTCTGACTCTAGTGAAGAGAGTATGGATGAAGGCTCTGGAAAAAGAAAAAAAATGGTGAGGACGACTTATGATCCAAAATGCGATCACAAGGAACTGCAATTACAGATTGGTATGAGATTTGATAATGCTTATCAGTGCAAACATGCTATTCAAACTATCTCACTGGAGCATGGCTATCCAATTCATTTCACAAGATCCAATAAACATCAATGTGAAGCTAGCTGCATACCAAAATGTGGATGGGGATGCTATGGGAGTTTTGTCAAACGAGATCGCGTATTTATACTTAAGAGGGTCTCCCTGAAACATACTTGTCCGCGAGAGATTCACAATAAACAAGCAACCGCTGAATGGATAGCAAATGAGTACTTGGAGACATTTAGAGAAAGGCCTCACACTACAATCAAGGAGTTAGAACTTGACATAATGAAATGATTTGCTTGTCAAGTGTCAAGGTGGAGGCTATATAGAGCTAGGTGGAAAGCTCTAACTAAGTTACGTGGAACACTTACAAACCATTATGCAAAAGTGAGAAATTATGTTGCTGAATTGTTAAGAGTAGATCCGGAAGGCAGGTTTGAACTAGAGCTGGGGGATAATGGAGTATTTAAATCATTTTATGTTGGCTTGAGTGCACTGAAGAAAGGATTTTTAGGTGGATGTAGGCTAGTGATAGGGCTTGATGGATGCTTTCTAAAGACAATCTTGGGTGGTATGCTCTTGTCAGCTGTTGGGAAAGATGGGAACAACCAGATGTATCCTATTGCTTGGGCTGTAGTAGAAATTGAGAATCAGAGTTGTTGGAGCTGGTTCTTGAAAATATTATTTGAGGAGCTGGGCATTGGAGATGGTCTAGGACTTACAATCATTAGTGACCAGCAGAAGGTTTGTATTATATATAGATGAATTAATTATTGTCAATTTATACATGGTGTTTAACACACACGATTTTATTGCAGGGTCTAATAAATGCTGTTGCTGATTTGGCTCCACATGCTGAGCATAGAAATTGTGCAAGACATGTCTACTGTAATTGGAAAAAGACTTTCAAAGGTCCAACATTGAAGAACATTTTTTGGAAATTATCTAGAAGTACATATCTTGCAAAGTATAAGTTGGCATTAGAAGATTTGAAGGCTGAAGATGAGGCTGCATACTTGGATTTTCTGAATAGAGAGCCTCAAAGGTTTTGTAAGGCATACATCTCAACTTTTCCCTTATGTGATACGATTGTTAATAACGTGTCAGAAACTTTCAATGGGTTCATATTACAAGCACGTGAAAAGCCTCTAACTGAAATGCTAGAGGCAATTAGAAAACAATTGATGCTAAGACAGTACACTAAGTTGGCAGCAATAAGTGGTGTAACTGATAGATTGTGCCCAAAAATTCATGAGAAGCTTGAGGATCTAAAATTAGAGAGCAGACATTGCACGTGTACACCAGCTTTGCAAGGTAAGTTTGAGGTATGTTACCGTCAAAATCAATTTATAGTTGATATGCCAGGCAAGAAATGCTCATGTAGAGCTTGGGATCTCACTGGAATCCCATGCATTCATGCTATATCTGCAATTACTTTCCTAAAGGAAGAACCATCAGACTTTGTTTCTGAGTGTTACACGGTGATGAAGTATATTGAGGCATATAAATATGGAATAGAACCAACTAATGGTCCAACCATGTGGCCTCATGCGGATGGTTATCCTGTTCTACCACCTCTAGTTCAAAAGATGCCTGGGCGACCGAAGAAAAAAAGAAAAAGAGGTGTTGAGGAAAGAGAATGCTTGAGTCAGACCAAACTTCACCGATTTGGAATGCAGATGACATGCCGACGTTGTTTGCAAGTTGGGCATAATAAAAGAACTTGTAAAAATGAAGCGGTCAACATACCATCGACTACAAGAGTAAGCTCTAATTTTGAAATATTGTTTCGATTATCACATAATTTTTTAAAATTCTTAAATGTATTATTGCAGGTAAAAAGAGGAAGGCCGCGAAAAGAAACAATAGCTAATGAAAATGTGCAGAATATAAACCCGAGAAAGAGAGCCTCAAAACCCTCCAATCCAAACCAGCAACCACAACGAAATATACAAACTCGAAGAGAGAAGAGACTGGTGATATTACTTGAAAGAATATAACTTTAATGCTTAATTTTTCAGTTATGTTCAATTCAAATGTATTTACTTGTGTGATTTGATGGTATAGGTAAGATCAGGATTTGGTATAATGGAATTTGCAGGAACTGGAAACATTTACGCAAGGGTATAAAAGTTATATCCTACTCAATTATTGCTAAGGAATCTTTTTGTCTGAAGTTTGATTGGTTACATTTAATTTTGTTTGCAGATGCCAGGCGATAATAGAGTTCAACACCTGAACTCTGTATTTGAACCAGGTTTCAATTCAAGAGGCCGAGGAGGGACTAGAGGTCGGGGTGCTTCAAGAGGACACGGTGCTGGGCCGACTTTAGGCAATGGTTCTGGTTCGACTTCTGGCCATGGTGGTGGTTCGACTTCAGGCTATGCAGGGGGTGTTTTGCAAACATAGGAAAATGACGCCTAGCTAGTTGCCCAGTCTTTAACTTTTTGTCAAATATTTGGATAAAAACTTATGAATTTGTTTTGAACTAATTTATGGATTGGTTAAGTATTGGGTACTTTTGTCTAATTTGTGGATGCCACGTAATGAAAAATATTTGTTGATGAATTTATGGTGCATTCATGGTTTTTTTTTCTTTAATATGAAACTAATGTTCATTGATTATTGCATCTGTTGAAAAAAAAGCTCAAATAATTGATAAAAATCTGAACATGTACTCGTTTGGTAGTGGAAAGAGAGCAGATAAGAGTGGCTCTAATAAAATGTGAATAGTAAAAAAAATGTTAAAATCCATGTGGAAAAAAAAATTAAATGATAATTACAAGTGGAAAAGAAAAATCCACATCAGCATTCCGTTTGCCGGAAAATTTGGTCAATGTTGAAATTGCTACAAATGTGAAAGGTTGTGTTATTTTTGCAACATTTTAAAAGTGATGTTAAAATTGCAAATATGATGAAAGGTTGTGTTTTTTCTTGCAATTGAGATTTATCGATCATTAATTTATACACTAAGAACATGTATGCACGTTGATACAACTAAAACTCAGATTCTTTTAGCTTGGGGAGTGGGGGACTACTTTGATAATCTCTTTTGTAGGGTTCCCTTTCGTTGAAAGTCTACGACACACTAAGCCTAACCCACTTTTTATAGCTAATTAATTATTAATGTATGTGTTTATATATATATATATATATATATATATATATATATATATATATATATATATCTGCCTGACGTCTATACTGATGCCATCTCATGACGTCATCAACCACCACCTTACACAATCTAACTAATTATTACTAAAGTTTATGAAACCACAAAGCAAATACGTTTATCCATACACATAGTTTTAATATTTTTATCATTCATGTAATAATTTTTTCAATTATTGGGATAAAATTCTCTAGTTACATTTCATGTTCTACTATTGTGCCTCACTATTAAATTTAATATATTAAAAATATTTATTATAAAAAATAAAATTTATTATAGTATAACCAATCATAATTAACATTTACTGCTAAAAGAACAAAATTTTAAAAAATTATATACTCTAATTTTGGAATACTCAACCCTATTAATCAATTATATTTACTAAAAAATAAGAAATAAATATTAAAAAATAAATATAGACCCTAATTGGGTGGGATGAACCCTAAATAAAAATTATAAAACTAAACTAAACCAAAATAAATTGAAGTTGAAGAAAAAAAATGGATGAAAATGTATTAAAAATGAAAATGGGACACCAAGTGGTATAGAAAAAAATGGGATAGAGGATTTCATTTGCAATTATTGATACACATGGAATACTGATTTGATTGATTTAATAGATTCTAATTCAAACACAATTTAAATGATAAAAACCTGTCTAAGATTGTGTCATGGGTTAATTAAATGTATACAAATGGTCAAAATTGTTATTTTGTTGGAGGAAATGTGCGAGACCATCTTATGGAAAAATATGTAAGGCAGATCAAAATACGGATCTAAATTAAATACAATCAAGCATACACCATCAAAGTTATAAATATAAAAACTTGTGTGAGACCGTTTTACAAGTAAGGATTTGGATCCAAACCGTTTTCCTGCGACATATTTGTACTCTTGGCATTGTTGGATCGTGTCAGAGTTCTGATCTTGCACGGTCTTATAAATTTTGACCTGTAAAACAATCTTACACAAGATTAGCTCAGTTACGAATGTGCTATTAGGTATGAATTTGAATTCGAGTCTTGACTTATCTTACGGATTTTGACTTTTGACTCGTGAGATAGTTTACATATATCATATATGACACCTAGAAGTTTAGAATCGAATTTTTATGAGGTTTTATAAATAGACTCTTTTATCTAAGGATAAGAAAAATATTTTCAAATTTTTAACATCAACATATATTTATTATCTGAACTAAAACACGCGCGCGCATATATATATATATACACATTAATCGTGCTTTATTTTAAGTTGCAAATCTTTTATTCAACAATCAAACCTATTTTATAAAGTTAAAGGCTAGTCACTTTTTTTTTGTGATCAAAAGCATAAGTCTGACCGTTGATTGATCACAAATTAAATCACTCTTTAATAATGAAAACTCAGTTAATTACCAGCAATCTCTCTCTCTCTCTCTCTCTCTCTCTCTCTCCAGCCAAAGTAATCCTGATAAATGAATTAACTAACTAGCACAAAGCTTTTGCACTTGATTTTGTTGATCTTTTTAAAACGGGGTTAAGCTAATTTTTTTTAATAACACCAATCTAGTATACAAATTGCAATTGAAATAGACAATTAGAGATGAAAAAAATGTAATATATTGTTAAAAAAAAATAGAAAAATCAAAATAGGAAACATCAAAAGTGAAGTGATGAATTATTGCGCATGACTGAAAATCAAACCAAATAACTCGATATTTGAATCGTGTTCGTTCGTTAAAAACTCGTTTGAGTTCGATTTGATTAGCATATTAAACTAGTTTGAACGTAATTTTGTGTTTTATAAGATTTAAAACTCGGCTCAAAGACGAGCTCGATAAATAAAAATTAAGCAAAACATGTATATATAAAAATATCAAACCACTCGAGCCCGACTTGTTCTTGACTTTATTAAAGCTCTTTTGAGCTCAACTCGATAGGTAATCGAATAAGCTCAAACATAAATTTTAAAAATCGATATTTAAAAGAAGCTTGAATATATGTAAATTTAGACTCGATTCAACTTATTTACAACCCTACATATATACAAGCTATAAGAAAAACTGATTCTAGTGAAAACAATATCGGTGACAATCATATTTCTATCACTAAAAATACTTTTATAGTGATGATTCATCTCGTCACAAATAAATAAATTGTGATCAGTAGTGATATCGTTTATATATTATCAATATTTATCGTTACTAAAATTTTTTTATGATGTTATTTTTAGGAAAAATATTATTTTGGATCTTCGTACTGACAAAATTTTTCTGGATTAGTTTCCTCTACTTTATTTCATTAAAATGGGATCTTTATAATATCAATTTGGTTAAAATCAAGTACCTCTGTTACCTTCTGTTACGGTTTAAGCAAACAGAATGACTTGATTTTAATCAAGTTGATAGGACAAGGACCCAACTCGAAAAAAATGAATTTAAATAAATAAAAATTGAAAAATTAATTAAATAAAAATAAATAAATGAACAAATATTGATTTTTTTAAAAAACCCTATTGTTCGACATTTTTTCATTTTTAAAAATAAAAAATAAAAAAAATTGAAAAAAAATTAAAATAATTTTTTAACCTACTGTAATATTTTTAAAATTTTATTAATTTTTAAAAAATAAATTAAAAAAATCAAACAGTAGTTAAATAAAATCTAAAAACTCAATTAAATAAAAATCACATTCAAAACTACTGTTTGAATTTTTAAAAAAAATACAGCAATTTTACAAATTTAATATTTTTCAATATTAATTAATTAGTTAATTAGAATTTTAAATTAAAAAAATCAATTTAATTTAATTCATTTTATTGATTTATTTATTTAAAAAATTAATTTTTAGTTTTGTTTTTGAATTGGGGTCCTTGTATGGTCAATTTAGTTAAAATTAAACTTTTTTGTTAACTCGAACGTTAATAGAAGATAAGACAGGGACTTGATTTTAACCACAACCATGCTACAAGAATCTCATTTTTTATTCAATAGACATTAAAGTATGTGTATATTAAGTAAACATGAATTTAATGTCAAGCTAATAATGAATGCATATATATTATAATTTTGTGATTGAAAAAAAAAAGAATATTACAAAATGGAGAGTGTTAATTTGATAATAATTAAACACAAACTATATATCTATGGAAACTCATTAATTTGAAAATAAAATTTAGAACATCATTTGAAATTGCAGAGGTTGTTTGGTTGGTTAGATTTGCAATTATTCATGCTATAAAATATAATCCACATTAAGAAACGAAACTAGTGAAAAGGGAAATTCAAAGAATCACAACATATTATATATATCATATCACTGCACATTAAGTTATTATTACATAATGAGAATACATAAGAATTTAGAAGCTAGATAACATGAGTTAATGATCGAGAAAATTTCGTTTTTAGTCCCAATAGATATGATCTAGTCTCTTTTTGGTCTCAATATTATCACTGTTCGTCCCAAAAGGACTGAACGATCATATCTAGTCCCACCGTGACTTTTTCCGTTAAATTCTAGTGAGGCTTGAAGAAGCTAACTTCCATCCCAGTGTCAATAACAACATAAACACCAGCAGCAACAAGCAAGATTGTGAGCAAAATCCCAGAAATCCCCAACCCCCAATTTAGCCACCACATTAAGCCATGCTTCTTCGGCTTCTTGATCTTAATCCACATCAAGCATGGATAAGCAAACGTGACCGGAACTGCAATGCCACCGATCAATCCGGCGAGGCTCCCGAGAAACGGGATGGCCACCGCGACGAAGAAGCACCCGTAACCGAACATGAACCTCGATATCACCCTCATCCACCACGGCAGCGCCCTCTTCATCCTCTTCGTGATCTTCGACTCCATGTCGTCGAACATTGGCATCCCGTATATCTGGAACGAGCTCGCCGCGTTGATGATCACGAAGAGGCTTATGAGCCCTAATATCGACTGCGACGTGTCCCTCCCGTGGTACCTGTAGATTGCTGCCAGCATTCCTCCGCTTTCGGGGATCTAGTTAATGTATCACGGGAGGAGACCTTAAATAAAATACGAGATTGAAACATAACATAATAGTTGGGAGAATATAATTGAATTAGGTACCTTATTCCCATATGCCCAATATCCACCAATTGCAATGGGAAATAGGCATAGCGCCACCACAAAATATGCAGCTTGAATCCCTCTCCACATCGGCACACGAGATGGCTTCTTCTCACTTGATGGCATAGTTGCCTAAATTTTAGAGTTTTAAGTTTAGATTTTATTGAAATATAATAATATCAAATGTGTTAATCTATCTATCTAAGGTGTTGTGTGCTTATATATATATTTATATAGGCAAAAACTTCAGTAAGATAGAGTTTTATTATTGACGGGTGGGTTGTGGGTCGACCTGAACCGCTCAAAAAAAAGATTCTCTAGAAAAATATTACTGACGACACTAAAACGTATCATTCGTAACCCAATAAGTATCATCCATGTTACTTCTCTTATATGAGTTTATTACATGTCACTTAATTAATAGAATTCTATTATTCTCAATTAGGGTTTTTTTAATTTCAATTAGGATTCATATTTAATTAAAAAATATTAACGGTCGAGTGCAGCGTGTTAGCATCAGGCAATCGCATTACAAGAGTTACTAGATTAAAAAAAAAATTAAATCAGGCGAGGCGAACGTAGTGCACGAGCCGCCGAAGGTTTAATTTTAAAGATAAATAATTATATTTTATAGTATATATTTTGAAAAAAAAATCAGAAAATGAAAAAAAAGAAATAAAAACAGTATATCGGGCACGTGCACGACGCCTCACGTGGGCACACGTGCGTGCACGCCCCCGACACGGGTCATTTTTTCAGGCCTTGCGGCCCATCAGACCGGTGCACCCAAGTCCTTCTCATTTACACATACCTGGATTTCAAGAGTGACATTATGCCCTCTGAATGCGAAAGCGATGATTCCAAACGCATTGAGAATTCCGAAGAACCACTCTGTGTTGGTGTTGGGCTTGACACGGTCGTAGGAGACGCCGTCGAGCCTCCCCTCCGTCACCGACACGCACCACATGAGGGTGCAGTAGCCCACGGCGGTGACGGCCCCCACGAGAGAAACGCCGGCGATGGAGTTGAGATTCGGCAGCTGGGAGAGGAGCACGGCAGCGGAGGTGAACACCAGGTACCACTCCACGGTGGTCAAGGGCTTCGCCGTGCAGCCGTGGCCGCCGCACACGATCTCGTAGAAGAGCTTCGAGGTGGAGCCGCCCACAACGATGAGGGCAACGCATGTCCCTCCTGATAGGTACATGATTGGAAATACGGCAAATATTTTCCCCATTTTCTCTCCTGCATGTATATATCATCAAATTAATATATGTTCATGGAGAGAGAGAGAGAGAGAGAGAGAGAGAGAGAGAGAATTGAGAAACATACCAAAGGCAGCATTGAAGAGTTGGAGAAAGCGGCTGTAACGCATTCCATTTTCAGTGGATTCATGGAGATTAGTCAAAAGCCAGAATGTATATGTTTGCCATATAAATGCCACCGTCAAACTTATGATTCCCCAACTCCTGCAATATGCAAATACAAATACAAATTCAGTTTCGTATATATCTAATACACACTTATGTGAATATATTTATTAAGTAAAAAAAATGACGTTTAAATACATTAAATGAATGCAGACATGAGAAAAATATGAATTTTGCACCTCGATTGTGTAGAATGACATTCTTTGGGAAGCAAAATTAAAGTGACAGAATAACACTTATTTAGAAATGAAAATATACCCCCTCCGTAAATTTTTATTTGTCGTTTTTAGGATTTTCAAGAAAATTAAGATATCAGTAGTTTGACAAATATACCCTTCCTTATAAAATCATATTAAAACATTATATTTTCTTAAAAATATAAAGATGTCTCCCTCCCTATATTAAAAGTAAAAGATTTTGTAAGAATTTAATAGGGTTTAACTTGAAAGAGAGTCCGTGAAAACATGCAAAACGACAAATAAAAATTTATGAGAGGGAGTATTATTATAATTATATTACTCTATTATGCTTATTTAAATTAAAACAGGCAAAGCCAACTCTTTAATATAATAGTAGTCCACTATTTGTGTTTATGTTGTCATCTTACAACTACTATATATCTACATATACATGATGCAATACATTCCAACTTGAGTAGGTGCATAATAAGGTGGTCGTGTTCACATATAATATTTCACGGAGTGCAGTATCTAGAACTTAAATTAACAACGTAAAAACAACATACACGAGACGTTAAAAGGGAGAATCAAATCGGAAAGAAAGCAATTACCATCCAAGATAGGTGAAGGCAACCGGGAGCACGAGGGCTTGGATTCCGATGCCGGCGCAAAGCGTGTGGAAGGCGGAGTAGAAGGCATTCCCATTTCTGGACTCAGTAATGGGAAGCCATGCATCTTGAGGGTCAAACCTCGTCATGTTGATCGCCCTTCGTATCGGGCTTCCCAACGGAGTTATGAAATTTGGAGTTCTTGAAGGAGTCTTCGTCTTCGCCTTCGTGTTTGGATGCTCGATCATCAACAATGGCTTCCCAGAGAGAGAGGGTGAGTTGTACTGCGTCTGCATGGAAGAAGGCGCCGCGGATACTGATATCTCGCCGCCGTCTGCTGCCCCGTTCTCCATCATCTCCGACGACGACATGCTCTCTCTCTCTCTCTCTCTCTCTCTCTCTCCCTCTCTCTCTCTAGCTATGTGGGAATTGGTATTTATAAGTGGGAATGGGGAGGCAGAGAAGTTAAGGGAGTTGAGTGATTGGGAAGAAAATGAGAGAGGGTTTTGAATTGTAGTGTATGAAGAGACGACCAAAAAGTTTATGTTGGTAGACTGCTTGGGTTGACCGGCAATTTTTCAGCACCGAGTGAATTAATTGTTGGGGTGAGATTTCATATCAATTTCAGAGTTGTAACCATAAATTTATTTGAAATTATTTATATGTGTTTGGTATTATTTTATGTGGACTAGTTCAAGTTATCTTTAACTTTTAGCTCTCATTTTCTAGCTAGTGATATTATTGCTGCATTAAGTAGCAATTCCCCATATATTTTTTGGGAATTCTTGTTTGAATTGCTATGTTTTCTATTGGATTCCGTGACGGTTCGGATGGTAGTAATATTACATTCGTTTCTGAATAAGTGTTATTCTACATAAATGCACACATATTAATAAAGTAATCAAATTACGTTATACAGCGCTTTATGTGGATACTTTAAATGAGTTATATCAATCATTCAATGCGTTAAATGAGGGAAAATGTGATAAAAATGTAAAATTTTCGCCTCGATTATGTAGAATGATACTATTTATGAAATAAAATTAAAGTGTTTTAAAAAACAGAGGGAGTATATGTGTGTGGGGAAATCGAATAATGTTGAGAACTATGAATATGATTGGAAATGAATATGTATATACTCCCTCCGTCCCGATTTAATAGGCTGATTGAAAATTTCACAAGGATTAAGAAAAAAATTGGGAAACACAATTAATCAATAAACTTCCTAATATAACCCTATTTATTTCTTTGATGTTGAATTAATGTCTAATGTGAACATATTAAATAGGAGTATATATTAGTCTATTAACTATATATATATAGAAACATGCCTGTATATCGGGACATCCCAAAAAGGAAAATAAGTCTATTAAAGTGAGACGGAGGGAGTACAATTTTGGTAGAAGGCTATTAATGTGCTTGATTGACTAGGGAGTACTTTGAAAACAAATTAAAACACAAAGTTTGGATAATAAGCAACAAAAAACCAAGATTTAGTTAGCAAATTAAAGTGAAGCTTGCAATTTAATCCCAAAATAATTAAAATTAAAGAAATTGGTTCGTTAAGAAACAATATTAATTTTATAGGGAAAACGTGTGTGTGTTAATGCAGAAACAACTTAAATAAAAAAATTAAAATAAAATAATGTGAGTGGTGACATATTTTTCAAGGGACTCGTGAACCATTAGAAACTACCGACCAACTACCTTTGACTTATATATCATAATGTGGGTCCCATGTTGACTTTGTCTTTCCCTCTCCTATTATCTAGAAGGGGTGATTTTTTTTTAATTATAGAAAGAATATATATTCTCTCTCTCTCTCTCTCTCTCTCTATATATATATATATATATATAGTGTGTAGCTATTAGTCCAAGATTTCCATGTGTGAATTTTTTGACCGAATATATGGGCATTTTTGTAATTTCAAGTGTGCTTTTGCATATTTTTTAAAGAAAGATTCCCATCGAGTTGGATTTTTTCATTTTAAAATATAATCTTATTTAGTTAATTTTACTTCTTTTGACCCTCAATGATAAGTTCATAACTGCGTGTTCATACTATTTAAGGCATGGTACATAGTTTTACCTTTTAGATAGTAGAACATATATATTTTTGTTTATATTTGATGAAGGGGAGCGGTGTATCTCGAATATGAGTATTTTATTATTTTAATACACACAATAATAATATAAACTGCAAATTACATCTTATGTCCTGAATTATTAAGGCTGTGATATTAATAATGTCCGACGGAGAAGTATATCACTAATCATACTTAAAAATATCACATTTACTATATTGGAAATTACTGTTATATTTTTTTTATAAAGGCGGTCACATTTTTATAATATTTTTTGAATTAAAAAAATATCATTTATAATACTAAAAAATATAACTTTTAACATTGAAAAGTATCGTAAATTTTCATTTTATATAAAGCTTGCGTACATCCGATGTTGCGGGAAGTTTACCTAAAATATTATATATACATATATATATATTATATTATAGAAGATCCAAATATAACTTTATATTATATACTTAATGAAGTTCAAAATCCAAGGTTATTGGAACTTTTTTGTAAACCGAGTGATTAATTTGACGATGAAAAAGTCGTTAAAATGGAAACTCCCCTAGTTATGCAAGTCAAGGCTATATAGCCCTCATTTTCATTTGATTAACTCTCTTCTTCTCGTCTTTACCTATTATGTCTCTTTCTTCTCGAATGATTCTACTTTGAAAATGTAACTTTTTTTTTTTAATGCTTAACTTTTGAATTTTCTTGAGCATTTAGTGGTCGTTTTTAGGGGTGAGCATTCAGTTTTTTGGTTCGGTCCTGAAAATGTTAAAACTGAAGAATATCGAATTTTTTAAAAATAGAACCGAACCGAACTGGACCGGAATATTTCGGTTTGGTTCGATTTTGAACCGAAATTTTCTTAAATTTTCTAATCTATGTTTTTTCTTTAAATTCTCTTCATTCGATATAATTAATTATGTACAAGTATGAATTAGCTAATTATCAAGGTTCAAGTTCAAAAAATACCAATAAATAACTAAATAAAGTTCAAAAATATGTAAATTCCAACAAAGCAAAGTCGAATAAACTATAAAGTACAACAAAGTCGAGTATTTTTATTACTAATATATATATATATATATATATATATATATATATATATATATATATAAATTCGGTTTTTCGCTTCGGTTCAGATATTTTCTCTCTGGACCGAACCGAAACCAAAAATTGAATTTTTACTAAAAAAAGAATCGAACCGAACCGAATTTTGAAAAGAACCGAACCGAAAAAATTGAATTAATTCGGTTCGATTCGGTTCTCGGTTTTCGGTACTTTTTGCTTACCCCTAATCGTTTTCATATTAGCTTCAACTTTAGTATTGAATTTAGATTGAAAAACTTAATCATATCTAGAAAAAATTATGAGCTTCATATTTTGGAGGTTTGATTTTAACTACTACTAAGAAGAAAGAGATGATAAAATACGTCTAAACATTTCAAGTAAGTGACATATGATGCAAATAATTAACGTTGTTAATCTATACAAATCAAAATGATCAAGAACCACGAATTATGTACCCATTTAAAATCAATAAAAATAAACGGTTGTTAATATTGTCATTTCGAGGACACCCATAAAAATTTAATTTCAAACTTTCATCCAAATGAAAAGCACACATCTTGTAATCAACTTTGTTGCATGATGTCTCTAAAATTAACTTTGTGACATGATAATTTAAAGGAGTAATATTCATTCATTGGGACGTTGCGCTATATTTTAGTTTGCTAGAGTTTGAAATTATTGAGAGTATGGTAGAGTTTGAAGTACTTAGATTATATAATATGGAGAGGGGTATTTTAGTTTTTGTATAAATTTTTTGTATTAGCTATACATTGGGGGTCATTGACAGAGCCACACTAGGTCTGGGGGGTCACTGGCCCCTGAAATTTTAGAAAATAGTAGAAGTATTATAGGAATTTTCTCTTTTAATATTGAAAATAAAATAAAATATATATATATATATATATATATATATATCTGTTTCTCCCTTTCAATTCCATGTAGTAGAGACGGGCAGATCCTCCATTTATCTTTTATCATTCTTCATCTTCTTTTTATTTTTATTTTGGCAAATTTCTTCAATTTTTTTTTATCAAATTTAAATCCGTTACCATTATTTATTGAGTTTCCCCCTTGTAACTCTATACCTCCACCCTTAAATAGAGTATGTTCGCATTGCTCCATTGTTGAATATATGGTTCATAGTAGTAGCTCTCATGTTAAAAAAAAGCATTCTTTTTATTTTTTTAAGGTGAAATTATTTACGTCCACTTTTACAATTTATGTTTTATGTTAATTTTTTTTTACTAATATGAATTGCTTCTTTTTTAATTGTATTTGTCAATCATACTTGATTTTTATTGTGTGGATCATTTTATGTTAAAATATAATTAATATAGTATCACAACTTTAATAAAAATATCATCAACTTCTAATTTTTATGTCCGTTATGTTATTATTTGGGCCCTCCTGAACAAAATTCCTGGCTCCGCCACTGTCGAGGGTTGTATTTAATTTTGTTATTGTTTGAGTAATTGGGGATTATAAGGATAAAAATGACTAAAAAGGTAATATTTATATTTTAATTAATTTTGGATTTTTGGTGGTTGTAAAATGAAAAAACGGGTTGTGAATAAAATTAGCTTTAGACAAGTGGTGCAAAGTTTGGGCTTGGGTTTTTATTTATTAGTGGGTTGCGTACTTGTTTAATGATTTTGAAAATATAAAGTCTAATTGAGTCTGATTTTCTTTTTTTCCCCATAAGAATTTTGTTGACTAGGCGTATTCACATGATGTTGATGATTTTATTTTAATTTCGATTTAAGTTATTTATGTTAATTGATATAGAATAAACTCGAATTCAATCATATTTTGTGAAGGGTTTTTTATGATGTTTTTCTACCATTTAAGTCGATTGTGAAAGCATTTATTTTTACAAAAAAAAGGTAAAATTATACACTCCCATTTGGGCCTCGTAAATATTTAAAGTTTCTATCAATACTGAAATTTTATATCGTTTTGATGATAAAAGAAATAACACAAATTGTTGTGTTTAGAAATAAGGATACAGTGCAGCTACCTTACTATGAAATTTATCACTACCATGTGAGTATTATGGAATTTTCTGATTTTTTTTCCTCAATTTTGGACGTTTCCACATGTTTTGAGTGATTATGGTAAATAGAGGTGGCAATTTCGGCTCAGCCAAACTTGATTTTGGGCCGGAATGAGCTAAGAATTTTTAAACTCAAAATGAATTTGGATCGGCCCGAAATAGAGAATGGCTGAATAGACCCGGCCACTTAACCAAAAAATTTAAAAAATACACTAAGTCTTGTGGGTGGCCCGACTCGACCCACCTTTTGGATCGGACTGAGATTTTGAAATATAGGCCCAAACTATTTTTGGCCTGACCTGACCCACTTTTTAATCATCAGCCTGGACTGAGCCGCCCGTTTTGCCACTTCTAATAATAAATGATTCATGATAAGAAGAAAATTTCGATTTTGGCCCCATAGGTCATGACCTAGTTCGATTTTGGTCCCAACCCTATCACATTTGGTCTTATTTCAGAAATTGTTATTAAATCTGGTCTCATAGGACTTGGATTATCAATTTTGGTCACACAATTTAGACGGAAAAAAAAAGGGGTAACGGCCGTCAGTTTTAGAACCAAATAGATACTATGGGACCAAAAGTGAAATTTTCAGCAAAATAGAAATCCTAAAATGCAATTAGCTATGAACGATTTTTGAGCCGAAAAATTGATCAAATGTTAGATTTGTAAATAGGAGATACTTTTTATTTATTTTTTTTTTAAAATTGGGTTATTTAAAAAAATACTACAATAAAACACGATTTAACAAGTGATTAAGATTAAGATATTTAATGACGGATTTTTTTTATCTCAAACTTAACAAAGAACACACGTCATATTTTAATTTTATTTTTTGATTTTTTATGTTAACGATGCAATAGCGACAGATTTTTCTAATATTTTTCATTATATATATATATATTTTATTTTTCAATTGCTAATTAATTACAAATATAATTTTTTTTAATATTTTTATTTATTTAACATGATAATTTTTAATTTTTTTAATGTTATTAATTTTTTAATTACTATATGATTACGAATTTGAAATTAATTTTTTTAATATTATTGATTTTTTTATTTATTTTGCATTTTACAATTTATTTCATTTTTAAATTTTTTAATAATATATAATTTTTTTAATATTATATATTTTTTAATTACTAATTAATTACGAATATAATTTTTTTAATATTTTTTTTATTTTACTTTATAATTTTTAAATTTTTTAATATTATTAATTTTTTAATTACTAATTAATTATGAATTTGAAATTAATCTTTTTAATATTATTAATGTTTTATTTATTTTAAATTTTTAATATTATATATATTTTTTATTTTTCAATTACTTATTAATTATGAGTATAAATTTTTATTATATTTTTATTAGTTTTACTTTACGATTTCTAAAATTTTATATTGCTTTATATATATTTTTATTATTTTATATTATTTTTTAATATTTTGGACTTGGCTTGGCGCGCTTCCATCGCTAAAATGTGAATGTTTTGTAGTGAAAGTTCAAAATGTAGGTATGCAAGTATAATTTTTCCTTGATTTTTTACTTTACATTTTACAATAATTTAATTATGAAATAATCAACCATATGAATTATTAGTTGAGAATTAAAATTAAATATTAAAAATAAATATAAACTCTAATTAGATGTAGTGAACGCTCATAAATAATATTGTAAAATTAAACTAAATAAAAAATTTCCCTGCCTTTAAGGGTGTAAACGAGCCGATTATCTTTTTGATTGAACTCGATCTCGATAGAAAATTAAACTAAATAAAATTTTTTTGGCATTTAGTAGTTTATAATTTGATGATTTGGTGAGTAGATATATATAGATGCATGTTGGTGGGAAATTTGGATCCAAATCAGGTTAAATTTCCCTCCAAATCAGTTCAATTTTGCTTCCAACTGACTTGTAAAATATTTTCTGGAATTTTTCTGTATGGGACCAAAATCGATATCAAAATGGGACCAAAATCGATAATTTTTTTAACGGAAACTGTGACGGCGGGACTAAAATTAATAATTCAAGCGATTTGGGACCAAATATGATAGGATTGGGACCAAAATTGGACTAAACCATGTCCTGTGGGATCAAAATCGAAATTTTCTCGCCGCCACTCCCGCAAGCTGTCTCATGTTTTATACTTCCCTGCAAATGATCTGTGCATGCTTTTCCTCTTTTAATTAATAAATTATATTTAATTTTTACACAAAATTAATTTTATATACACGTACATACACCAAGGTAAACCAAATTCATTGCAATCATTAATATAAATTTTAGTTATGAAAATTTATTGGAGGATCCACGAATTCTTATAATATTATCTCTATTTACTTGTTTAGTTTTTATTTATTTCTTTGTTATCTAAGAAAAGCAAAATAGAATTTGTAGCTAGGTGTTATTTTATGTTAGTTGAAGCTTAATAAAATTTGAGTTTTTTATCTTAATTTTCTTTAGTATTTAACGGAGTAAAAAAATGCGTTTTTAAGAAAATTAATTAAAGCCCCTAATAATATTGATGGAAGATAAGAAATTAACTTGTATATAAAATTAAAGAGAAGCAAAGCGTTGTACCTAATTGAAGGATTCCTCCTCGTCGAGAACTCGAGAAAGTTGGAACGTAAAAACATAAAATTGTGAAAATGAGAATTATTGCTAAGATTCTAGAAGATTGAAAATTTCAGCACACGAACTTTGAATCGAGATTTCTAGACAAATCGACCATCATGAATTATACACAAATTCTGATTTTTAACGTGAATTTTAAAATGTTATCCCTATGATATAAACTTAATTACAATTATTTTTTGTTGCAATTATAGCATTAGTTTGAATTCTATCTAATTAAAATGATGTAATATCCATGTGAAGTGTGATGTGCATGTGTTCACCCACAAATACT
This sequence comes from Perilla frutescens, assembly GCA_026008535.1. Classification (NCBI taxonomy): domain Eukaryota; kingdom Viridiplantae; phylum Streptophyta; class Magnoliopsida; order Lamiales; family Lamiaceae; genus Perilla; species Perilla frutescens. Next base: position 62,237,522 of record BRKX01000009.1, read on the forward strand.
CATCTTTCCAATCTCTAATTAAGAATATTGTTCAATCAATAAAATATTTTGCATGATTTTCGCGTTTGTAATTGCACCAAATTTCGAACTTATGTTGTAATTGCAAAGAATGTAAATTTGTATTGTATAGGTAATACTTTAAAGGAGAATTGTCAATTCAGGACCTGAAAGATAAGCAATCTACCAATTCAGGACCTGAAAGATTAAAACAGTCAATTCAGGACCCGAAAGATGAAAATTCTCAATCCAGGACCTCAAAAATCATGAAATTTGTTTTCTTTTTATTTGATGATTAATTTTAAAAATTTATTTATTAGATTTAATGGATAATTAATGAAGGAATTTTCATTGAATATTAATATAAAATTAATTAAAAAATAAAAAGAAATCAAATTCTGTAATTTTTGAGGTCCTGAATTGAGAATTTTCATCTTTTGAGTCTTGGATTGAGAGTTTTCATTTTTCGGGTCCTGAATCGATAGATTACCTGAATTCATAATTCTTTTATTTTAAAATTCTCATGATTTTTAAATTAGTTAACTCTATACTCTACCGTTCAAAGTAAACGCTCTCTAGGTGCCCCCATACTACACGAAATGAGATAGATAACATTATTATCAAAAGGAAAAGAAAAAGAAAATCCATAAAACTTAGGTAACAGCTAGGTCCAGGTAGTCACAAGATGAAATCTGAACATGCGATTGACAGGAAAATTAAAGAAGACTACCGTACCCTAGCTCTAAGAAGAAGAACACAATTGATTATTACAGAATCAATCAACAAATTAAAACCACACAGCTAGCATCGAAATAATACCTCAGAAAGTGATGGAATATAATTTAATCATCTGGAGTATTTGCGCCGGAATTCTTCAAGATCCTCCACTCTCACCTTATGAACACCTCCACGCCAATTATCCTCTTTGACCTTACGAACGCCAATATCATTAGCATACTTTAGCCAAGTATGCATCACTACTGCTGCCCCAACAGCCAGAGGAACATTAATCGCAGACAGAATCGCAGTCGAAGGAACAATAAACGCAGACGTGGCTTGCCCGCAGCTTCTCAGAGTCGAAGATCGCTGCGTGTAGAAAATAAGGCGTTCTGTTTTACAATAGAGAGCAAAAACTTCACAGTTATATCTGAGCAAATGGTAGTCTCCAAATCCGTTTTCCAGCAGATACATAGCCCTGTGGATCACTGCTTCTGAAGCATCGGATTCGGCCATAGTGCATGTGCCTGCTCTAACCTTAGCTATAAAAGCTCCCGTGCTAACCCCATATTTATAGCGGCATAGCCATCCTTTTTTCAGGAAGCAATCCAAGCATGTCATTGTCACTGCATTTTCAGCTCTTCTAAACCCACAACAATATTCACCCGATGATGATGAACAAGAGGCACTGCAGTTGCTGCTGGAAATACAACTATCCACACTCACGTGCACCACCATGCCATTGCCCACATAGATGCCTAATTAACAGTTGGATCAAACCGTGCATGCATGTCAATAAACTATATATAACTTACTGCAGTGCTATGAGAAGAAGGAGATGTGAAGATTGAAGAATGAATTGAAGAGAGAGAGAGAGATGATATTATTAAAACTAACCGTGGTGAGAGTAAGCGCCGGCGACCCTGTAAACATAGACATGGTCTCCTTCTTCTAAATCGCTTCCTTTCACTTTATGTGAGAGCAAACCCATCTCTCTCTCCCCCCCTCCCCCCCTCTCTCTAGCTATGTGGGAATTGATATATTTATAAGTGGGAATGGGGAGGAAGAGAAGTTAAGAGAGTTGAGTGATTGGGAAGAAAATTAAATGAGAGAGGGTTTTGAATTGTAGTGTATGAAGAGAGTGTTGGTAGACTGCTTGGGTTGACCGGCAATTTTTCAGCACCGAGTGAATTAATTGTTGGGGTGAGATTTCATATCAATTTCAGAGTTGTAACCATAAATTTATTTGAAATTATTTATATGTGTTTGGTATTATTTTATGTGGACTAGTTCAAGTTATCTTTAACTTTTAACTCTCATTTTGTAGCTAGTGATATTATTGCTGCATTAAGTAGCAATTCCCCATATTTTTTTTTGGGAATTCTTGTTTGAATTGCTATGTTTTCTATTGGATTCCGTGATGGTTCGGATGGTAGTAATATATTACATTCGTTTCTGAATAAATGCTGTTCTATATAAATGCACACACATTAATAAAATAATCAAATTACCTTATACTCCCTTATGTGAATACGTTAAATGAGTTATATCAATGTTTGAATGCATTAAATGAGGAGAAATGTGATAAAAATGTAAAATTTTAGCCTCAATTATGTAGAATGACACTATTTGTGAAATAAAATTAAAGTATCAGAATAACACTTTTAAAAAACGGAGGGAGTATATGTGTGTGGGGGAAATAGAATAGTGTTGAGAACTATTAATATGATTGGAAATGAATATATATACAATTTTGGTAGAAGAAGGCTATTAATGCGCTTGATTGGCTAGGGGGTACTTTGAAAACAAATTAAAACACAAAGTTTGGATATAGGCAACAAAAAACCAAGATTTAGTTAGCAAATTAAAGTGAAGCTTGCAATCTATTCCAAAAATAATTAAAATTAAAGAAATTGATTCGTTAAGAAACAATATTAATTTTATAGGGAAAACGTGCGTGTGTTAATGCAGACGCAACTTAAATAAAATAAAATAAAATAAAATAAAACATAATGTGTGTCCCATGTTGACTTTGTCTTATATAACATAATGTGTGTCCCATGTTGACTTTGTCTTTCCCTCTCCTATTATCTAGAAGGGGTGATTTTTTTTTAATTATAGAATGAATATATATTCTATATATATATATAGTATAGAGATCAAATGAGAACAAGATTCATATATAGGAAATAGGAACGGATATGGATCGTTGATTCAATTATTTTAGAAGGCCGAGATTGATTTGAAAAAATGGGATCAAAAATGCAATTTTTTAACAATTATTTTTAAGTAAGGTTATATATGTAATTTTATTTATATTCAATATCAGTTACCATAAATCGTGAGATTAGATATATGTTAAGTTATGCAGTTATATTTGGACAGTTATTTTCATATTATTTCTTCCGTTTTTTTTCAATCGGCGATTCACTTCATCCTCACGGTCGGCGTCTTCTTCACTGTGTTCTCTTATTCAAGTTTCATCGTTTAGTTAGTTTTTTATTCAAGTTTCATCGTTCACTGTGTTCGATTGTTCAAGTTTCATCGCTAAACAAGACATAGACACAAAGTCGTTCAATCAGTTTCTGCCGCCGTACATGGAGAATACAGGTTTTTATTTAGAAAATATTTCGTGTATATTTTTGTTGCAGTTGTTTTGATCTTACAGTTCATATGGTATTATGGTTTTTTTAATTATGAGTGTAAATTTTTTGTTCAGAAAAGCATATTCGGATGGATATGTTATAGTATATTATTTGCTAGCATGTCATATGTTGTTTGCTAACATGTAAGATAAATTGGTTGATTATTATGGAAGATAAATTAGTGTAATTTGTAACCGGTTTTGAATTTTTTTTTTATAAATCGAATGGTTCGCACGGGTAATTATATATATTGTTTGTGTGGATCAAACTGTATAAGTAATTGATAATTATGAATTGTCAGTTTGCTTGTAGGAAGCATGTTCGGTTTGTTGATAACTATTATATATTATGCTAACGTGCAATATAAAATTTGATATGATCCAATACATGCCTTGATATGATGGATTATATATACCAGTTCTATATTTGCTGGAATATTACCTAAGACACATACAATAGTTTGCTAACTACACACAAATATTTTGCTAATATTAATTGCAATCACAGACCCCATCTCACTTTATCAAATTTGAGTTAGCATATATTCTACAGTATGATATCAGATATATATAAACATGTTAGCGAAGTTTATATGATTATGGTATTCTGTAACTTTTTTTTTGGTTGATTGCAGTAATTAACGGTGATACAGTAACCGGAGCTATTGGTTCTCATATTCCAGAATGTGATGCCACTTTAAAGCCATTTGTTGGCCAGAAGTTTAAATCTATAGACGAAGCAACTATTTTTTACAGAGTGTATGGGGAAGCAGCTGGTTTTAATGTTCGTCTTTGTAGCGCCCCGGTCCCGAAAGACCGTGGAAATAAGCGCCATGGGGGTGGGGATTAAGAAGAGGGGAAAGAAAGGGGATTTCGAGGATAATTCTCAATGAACGATTCCAAATTAGTTCAATAATAAAGTATGATCATCGTAACAAATTCAGAGTTATATACATATATATATATATGTATATCCAAAACATGAGTTTTTGCTCTTGCGGAAGCTATGATGTATCAAAAAAAATAATACGATGATTAGAGATTAAGACGAGCCAAGACAACGGAATAGTTACAAGAGTACACATATAAGCCCCTCCACAGCTCATCATCTTCATGCTCCAGCTCATTGTCCTGAAAACATTTGAGAAAATATTTGGGCTGAGTACTAATGTACTCAGTGGGTTTTCTGAGAAAAACCGAGTTATCAAAAGCATTTGATAAAATAATTATCTGTGTGTATGCAGATGAATCTTAGAAGGTTTTGTAAAGGGAAATACATCTAAGTTCATCAAAACATTTTACATGAATGTGTTCACCAGGAAGCCCTGAAGTGAACCTGATCCACCAGTAAACCCTGAAATGGACCCGCTCACCAGTAAATCCTGAAGTGAGCTAAGTACGACACCCGCAACCACCACTACATCATCATGCGCAATTACCGAGAAAACCCTCAAGGTAATTAAAAGATCTTTTAGCTGAGAACAGCAAGGGATTGGGTGCGACTCAAACCAAGCAAGACTGTAACTACTCACATTGACACAGCGCTGGTATATGAGACTCCGACAACCACAGCAAGCAGAACGAATCATTTTACACAGATAATCATATATGCACATTTGTTTCAAAACGAGCTTAATAACTCAAACATAGCATTTTGAGAAAGATAGTATACGCCCACCTTTTGACTATAATAGTCGAAGCTTTTTAGTTTCTACGGAATCGAGAAACGCCACAATGATTACGTCTTACGGCAAATGATCTACAAACATCAAAATTTGTCTTAAAACCTCCACGAGGTCAAGACTCTCACAGTTACATAGTTTCACATGCTCGTCGGTTAAACCGACCCAAGCTAAACCTTAATAGCTTAACAATTGCCTACCCAGGCAACGAATAATGACTCAAACCTCAACAATCCTAAATCACATAAATGAGACTCAACAACATCATAGACCTATGGGAGTTTATTAAAACAAAAGGACCCTTTTAAAACACATTTATCTCATTCGAGCATAAATCGAACACTTGGCGTGCGATTATAAATGACACAATTTAAATCCATCGTTAAAACCGATCTTAGCTCAAGGTTCCTCACAACCCTAGCTACTAACTGATAAGGACACTCCTTAGCGTCATTCAAGGAGTTAAAAGATCCTTTTAACTGATTTCGAACGAGGGCGATTTGAGAATTGAAAATTGGTTGAGCAATCTGCACAACAACTGACTTTGATGATTTATCAAAATTTACTCAGGAAGAATTAGGGGCTGGACCCTATACCATTAGAAAGTCACTTAAGTCTAGTTTCCGGAACATTTTTCGGTGACTCAATACGATAACTAACGAAAAAGTTATAGCCGATTTACTGGAAAGTAGCAAATCTGTCACGAATTTCCGAAAGAAAAACACATGACCTGACTTTGCTGATTTTTCATAATTTACTCAGAACGAATTATAGACTGAGACATATACCATTGGAAAGCCACAGAAGTCTAGTTTCCGGTAAAATTTACGGTGTCTCAATCCGTTGTATAACGAGAGAGTTATGCTCGTTTTACCGAAGGGTGGCAAAACTGCCGAACACACGGTGCGCGGGTGCGCGAGCTGCTCGTCGCTGCCTCTGCGCGCGCTCGTGTTCGTCCCCGTGTTCGCGCGGAACTGAACCGAGAACGCACCAGGTGAGAATCGACGATCGATACATCGCCATGGAACTCACATGTAAGCTTTCGACTCATCAAACCTCAACTAACATGCTTTGAAAATTCAAGACACAACAACATGCTACAAAAACATCTCAACAAGCTTTTGCAACACAAATCTATATATATATTTCATGTAAAACTGAACACACACACACACATATATATATATATATCTATATAACTGAAAATATATATATATCTATATAACTCTAGTTTTCGAAATACCTTTAAAAACAACTTGGAAAAGCTTGAAGAAGCTTGCGAAAATGGGTGGAACGAGCTTGCCTTCGGCTCTCTCTCTCCTTCGAAAATTTGAGTAGAAATGAAGATGAAAAGATGGAAAAGAGATGAAGAATAAGAAGAAGAAGAAATGAACGAAGAAGAAGAAGAAGAAGATGGAGTGAATGGAAATGATGAAGTGAAGCACTCTCTCTATACTATACATACATCTATTTCTATTTTAGGGGACAAAAGAGACGTGGTAAGGCATGGCCTCCCATGCCTTGGGTTGACCAAGAAAAATACCCGGTTTAAATACCGGTTGTTCGATTATCGTGATATTTTCCGTCTCCGGAAAAATCCCAAATTGAATCGAAACGGATGAAATAATTCATTGATTTTAAAACCATAAATTAAACATATTTTCTGAAATATTTAAAATACGCCAAGTGACACAAATCGATAAATCGATTAATACTCATATTAAAATATATTTCGATTCTCATCGATACGACACATCGCAAGTTCGGTTAAACCACCGAATTACAGAAATTTTAAAATGACGTAACTCGCATAGTCTATAATTGCAATTAATTATATACAAAAAGGTTCGGGGCACTACAGTCTTGGGTCGGCAATAAAGTGTGGCAAGTGCGGGAAAAAAACTAATCACGATTCTAGGAATTGTCCGGATGCTATGAATTGCTCGGATGCATAAGTTTGTTTTTTTATGTTTATTTTATGTTGAGTTATTATATTGTTTGACATTAAATTTTTTTATTTCGATGACATTTTTTTAGTAAAAAAATATATGTTTGTTGATTTGAAAACAATAACACTGTCGAAAGTCTAAGTAATCTGATTATGAAGCATTTGAAATCGGCATTATAGGTATTGTATTAGCGAATATATAAATGAGATTAGCAAATATCTGAATGGTATTAGCAAAATACTACAACTGTTGGCATGTTTACACATATTTGTTTCGATAATAGCAAATATATGTTTGATTATTAGCAAATATCTAAAGGAAAGTTTGGGAAAAATACAACATACACTTTAGCAATTTTTGTAGGATTGTATATACAGCTCCAATATTAATTTTAGCAAATTTGTATATACTGAATAGCAAAATATTATAGCCATTTTATCTATTCAATCAACCATATATTTGATACAATTTTACTAATAATTACTAAACATATATTTGATAACAATTAACTCATTTAATTATACTGATCATTTACAATTATTAATTACCAAAAATTTAAGTGACTTTTTAGTATGAGTGAATGTATTATATATGATTACGTAATATTCATGTGCAAAATATATACATACATACGATTACGTATCTTAGCATATATTTGTCTAAAGGTTAGCAAACATATGTTTTAGTATTAGCAGATAATTTGTGTAGGATTTTTTTATAGTTCATGTACCAATTGTAGCATATTTTTGCATACTTAATAGCAAAATATTATATAGATTTTAGCTATTAGGTATGCGTATCATGAGATTGTTATAAACGTTAGCAAAATAGCTATACAACTTGTAAACAAAATATTTGTTAACGAGTTAGCAAATGACATTACACAAATCAGCAATATTATATCTTAAACATAGCAAAAGAGTCCTATTCATCATATTAAACTATATGAATGAAAGTAAATTTGTCAAATGTGAAAGTCGTTCAAGAATCACTTTTAAACGGTAAATAATCACAAATTTTTTTGAATGAAAATAAAATGAAAAAAATTTATGCATCATTTAGTGTTGGAGCTTTTCATAATAATTGCGTCAATATTTAGTGGTCCGTCTCCACATGACTTTCTGTAATGGAAGCTCGATTGCGCAATTATACGATCCTTGTGTATGTTACTGTCCGCACTAAGGATTGCTGCACAATATTTTGCCCTAAGGTACCGCATCTGTTTATCATTGTTGTACGTTAGGCCTGAGTTCCATTGTCTCAAACTTCCGCCTTTGTATGTTTCCATATGCCTCATTACATATATACCACAATCAATTTTATTTGTCTCATTCCTCCATGCCATTTTCAACCTCTCCATTGTCTTTAGTTTCTTATCCATTGTTGTTGCAATCTTTACGTGCCCTGTAGTCCTCAGGAAGTCTTTAAAAAATTGCACCTGTATTTTACATTCTTGAACATAATTATTCAATCATGATGCAATTGCAATAATATAAAATATTAATTCAAATATTAAACATATATTAAGTAACAATCAAACAATTATTTCCTAATATACAACAATATAAATTTCAACATACCATCATATTTGGAGCATTTCCATATTCTGTCAATGGATCACTGCAATCTCCATCTAATGATTAAGAGTTATCAATAATTTCCCCTTTCAATTTTTTTGGATCAATTTCCCCTTTCAATTTTTAGCTAAAGGCCAACCAGAGATTTTTACTCATATAAAAACAAAATTTATTCGTGCATTTTATGATAAATATTAACCATTTGTTAGCTAAATAATAAACATATATTTGCTAACTACACTAAAGTGTCAACAATTACATATATGTATTTAATTAATTTTTATTCCATCAATGAACAACAGTCTGAAGCAAACTCCTGCTCAATAATTAGCTAATAATACAGAAGACTTTGCTAACCATCATACAGAAATTTGCAAAATACACACAAATTACTAAATTTTTATTCCATCAATGAACAACAGTCTAAAGCAAACCCCTCGCTCAATAATTAGCTAACAATATAGAAGACTTTGCTAACCCTCATACAGAAATTTGCAAAATACACACAAATTACTAAATTTTTATTCCATCAATGAACAACAACAGTCTGAAGCAAACTCCTGCTCAATAATTAGCTAATAATACAGAAGACTTTGCTAACCATCATACAGAAATTTGCAAAATACACACAAATTACTAAATTTTTATTCCATCAATGAACAACAACAATCTGAAGCAAACTCCTGCTCAATAATTAGCTAATAATACAGAAGACTTTGCTAACCATCATACAGAAATTTGCAAAATACACACAAATTACTAAATTTTTATTCCATCAATGAACAACAACAATCTGAAGCAAACTCCTACTCAATAATTAGCTAATAATACAGAAGACTTTGCTAACCATCATACAGAAATTTGCAAAATACACACAAATTACTAATTTTTTATTCCATCAATGAACAACAACAGTCTGAAGCAAACCCCTCGCTCAATAATTAGCTAACAATATAGAAGACTTCACTAACCCTCATACAAAAATTTGCAAAATACACACAAATTACTAAATTTTTATTCCATCAATGAACAACAACAGTCTGAAGCAAACCCCTCGCTCAATAATTAGCTAACAATATAGAAGACTTTGTTAACCCTCATACAGAAATTTGCAAAATACACACAAATTACTAAATTGAGCGATTTTTTTAACAAACACAATTCTAAAATTCATAAGAGGCAAATTTCAAACATAAATCTAGCAGCCTCTATACAGTTGAATTTTTCACCCAAAAACTCAATTCCCAAAACACATAGAACCTTAGTTTCGTTTTCATCAAACATGAACTTGAAATCAAATGGAAGCTTGATATATGTCAAAATCATAAACCCATATAGCAAAATATCAAACCACATACCTTTCGCACGGGTACTTTTACTCCCGCCAGCCATTGGAATATATGTCGAAATGGACTCGAGACACTCGCGGGAAGATGAATATACCACGCCACCGGACACTCCCGTGAAGAGAGAGAGAGGATGTCGCCGTTGAGATGGGTTGCAGCGGGTTGTTTTGGCGTTTCGTCTGCCTTGAGTTTCTCTCGAAAATATTTGCTCCAATCTTTTTTTTTTTTTGCTTTGTAAAGAGAAATAAATTGAATGATTTGATTGTGCCGTGTTTCTGGGTTGATGTGCAAGAGTTTCCATGTTGATAAACTGATACTCCTAGATTTTAAGCACGTATAATTATGGGGATATATTTTTTACTGTTTTAACCCTATCAAATCTAAATTAAAAATAATATACAAAAAATATTGCATTTAGGTCCCTAAATATACATCTAATCTTGACCATCAAAATTGCTGGATCAGTGATTATTATTTATTCATATTTCTTACACTAAGGGGTGGTTCTCATTTTAACCCACCCCTATATATATATATATATATATATATATATATAGTGTTGAGCTATTAGTCCAAGATTTCCATGTGTGAATTTTTTGACCGAATATATGGGCTTTTTTGTAATTTTAAGTGTGCTTTTGCATATTTTTTAAAGAAAGATTCCCATCGAGTTGGATTTTTTCATTTTAAAATATAATCTTATTTAGTTAATCATTTTACTTCTTTTGACCCTCAATGATAAGTTCATAACCGCGTGTTCATACTATTCAAGGCATGGTACATAGTTTTACCTTTTAGATAGTAGAACATATATATTTTGTTTTATATTTGATGAAGGGGAGCAGTGTATCTCGAATATGAGTATTTTATTATTTTAATACACACATCAATAATATAAACGATAAATTACATTTTATGTTCTGAATTATTGAGACTGTGATATTAATAATGTCAGACGGAGAAGTATATCACTAATCATACTTAAAAATATCATATTTACTTTATTGGAAAGTACTGTTATATTTTTTAATAATGACGGTCACATTTTTACAATATCTTTATCATTTCTAATATAATACTGAAAAATAAAGAATATAACTTTTAATACTGAAAAGTATTGTAAGTTTTCATTTTATATAAAGTTTGCGCATATCCGATGTTACGGGAAATTTACCTAAAATATTATATATATATATATATATATATATACTCCCTCTGTCCCATTTATATAGTCCCTATTACTATTTTGAGGTGTCCCAATTATATAGTCCCATAACTATAAATAGTATTAATTATCATGGTAATATACAAATATACTCTTGCTATGTATTGGAAATTAAAACTCAAGCACTTAAATTTTTTAGAGTCATTAATTTTAAGTAAGGGTAATAATGAAAGTTAAGCTTTAATATCTTGTTTTCATAAATATTTTTAATTTACGTGCGAGGTTAAAGTGGACTATATAAATGGGACGGAGGGAGTATATATATATATATATATATATATTTATAGAAGATCCAAATATAACTTTATATTATATACTTAATGAAGTTCAAAATCCAAGGTTATTGGAACTTTTTTGTAAACCGAATGATTAATTTGACGATGAAAAAGTCGTTAAAATGGAAACTCCCCTAGTTATGCAAGTCAAGGCTATATAGCCCTCATTTTCATTTGATTAACTCTCTTCTTCTCATCTTTACCTATTATGTCTCTTTCTTCTCGAATGATTCTACTTTGAAAATGTAACTTTTTTTTAATGCTTAACTTTTGAATTTTCTTGAGCATTTAGTGGTCGTTTTCATATTAGCTTCAACTTTAGTATTGAATTTAGATTGAAAAACTTAATCATATCTAGAAAAAATTCGGAGCTTCATATTTTGGAGGTTTGATTTTAACTACTAAGAAGAAAGAGATGATAAAATACATCTAAACATTTCAAGTAAGTGACTTATGATGCAAATAATTAACGTTGTTAATCTACACAAATCAAAATGATCAAGAACCACGAATTATGTACCCATTTAAAATCAAGAAAAATAAACGGTTGTTAATATTGTCATTTCGAGGACACCCACAAAAATTTAATTTCAAAATTTCATCCAAATGAAAAGGACAAACGTCTTGTAATCAACTTTTTTACATGATGTCTCTAAAAATAACTTCGTGACACCCTAATCTTAAAGGAGTAATATTCATTCATGGGGGAACGTATATTTTAGTTTGCTAGAGTTTAAAATTATTGGGAGTATGGTAGAGTGTGAAGAAGTAAGAGCAACTCCAATGCTAAGCATCTATTTTGTGCAGATTCTGCATCAAATAGGTGCAGTTTCAGCACTAAATTTTTTTGCAGTTTCAATGTTCAGCATCAAATTTTTCACCAAATAAGAATATCCTCTTAAAAATTCCATTTTATTTTATAATTAAAATATGAATATGCTTAATGATTTATTATTATTTTTTTAAATGATTGATTGTCCAAAACTAATAACTTTTAATTATATACTTTAAAAAAATGCTATTAAAAATTTATGTACTATTAAAAAAATGATAACATATAATGTGATTGGAATAATAAAAGTACTTTAAATGATCATCAAACGCTTACAATTAGTGAAAATATTACAAGACTACAACACTTATGAAAATACATATATTTTGGCCTCAATACTCAGAATTAGTATATTTTTCCCACATATGTTCCACTAATGCATTTCGAAGCGCAATATGAGCATCTTTGCTCTTGATTTCTCTATATCGAGCCAAAAATTCGTTGAACCAAATATTATCATTTGCTGGCTCCTCAACAATTGGACTCGATATTTCATCTCGTTTCTCAAATGGAGCACTTATACCACGCTCATCTTCAAGGAGAATTTTCACAATTTAATCAATTCGGAGGTGAAGGACATGGGTTTGAAGATTCATCAAATAATTTCGGTCAATATTATAATTATCTTAGAGGATCTAGAAATTATTTGTAATGTATTTTTTCAAGTAGTTTTATTAATTGTAGTGTGTTTTTAAGTTAATTTTTAGTAATTTGTAATGTATGTGGGACTTCATTCTATCCATTATGTTTAATTAATTGTACTTTTATTGAAATTATTTATTTATTTAGATGATTTATAATTTAAATTAAGTGAATATATAATTTATAAATTAAATTTATTAAATAACCTATTTAATAATGATTTTAAATAATAAAATATTTCATTAAATGCTGTGCGACCCATCAACACCAATTTGGTGCAGCATCAAATTCTGCCCCAAATTTGAGACAAGATTTGGTGCTGCATTAGAGTGAATTTCTGCACCAAATTGGTATTTTGGTCCAGCATTGGAGACTTGGAGTTGGCCTAAGGTTATATAATATGGAGAGGGGTATTTTAGTTTTTGTATAAATTTTTAGTATGAGCTATACATTGGGGGCCATTGACGGAGCCACACTAGGTCCAGGGGGTCACTAGACCCTCTGAAATTTTAAAAAATAGTAGATGTATTATAGGAATTTCCTCTTTTAATATTGAAAAAATTAAATATATATATATATACATGTGTGTGTGTGTGTGTGTGTGTTTTCTTCCTTTCAGTTCCATGTAGTAGAGATGGGCACATCCTTCATTTATCTTTTATCATTCTTCATCTTCTTTTTATTTTTATTTTGGCAAATTTCTTCAATTACTTTTTCTTTTCTTTTCTTTTCTTTTTTTATCAAATTTAAATCCGTTACCATTCTTTATTGAGTTTCCCCCCTTGTAACTCTATACCTCCACCCTTAAATAGAGTATGTTTGCATTGCTCCACTGTTGAATTTATGGTTTATATTAGTAGCTCTCAAATTTAAAAAAAATCATTCCTTTTATTCTTTTAAGGTGAAATTATTTACATCCATTTTTACAATTTATATTTTATGTTGATTTTATTCTTTTTATCTACTAGATATAGTTAAGACAACTTTAGTCCCAACCTTCTGTGAAGGAAGAGATAAAGTGTCTTAATATTTAGTAAAAGTTTATCTGGTAGTGTTTTTGTAATTCACATATTTTATATAGTGAAGATTTCGCCCTGAGGCACTTCGCGAGATTATAGAAATATAATCTCGTGAAAATTCCAATCCATTGTTTCTGTTTTAAATTTCCGCTGTGTATGCAAAGTTGTCTCAACTTTATACACAACTTTGTACACAACTCTTTCAAAACCGAGAGTTCGATTTCTTCAGGATTTATCATATTTTTTTAGTATTTTAGTTTTTTAACTAATTAATTAATAACCTAAAATTGAAGAATAAATACTAAAATATTATAATACACTTTAATTGAGTAAGAAAACAACACGTATAAAATTAAACTAAATTACAGAATTGAAAAAAAAAAAAAAAGAAACTAAAAAATTCGGATGTGCAATAGAGAATGCAACACGAAAAAGAAAATAAAGGATCTCATCCCAGTTATATATATAGTGAAATATCAATATATATCCATCAACTTATTCTGTTTCTGTCCGTTTCAAGGCATGCATTGTAATTAATTATCATAACAAATACACACACACACGCATACACACACACACACACACACATATGAGTTAATTACGATTAAATATATAAATTTTAGCACAATTTGCAATTTAAACACAAACTTTGAAACGTTGCAATTAAAATACAATCTAGTAATTTTTTTATAAAATAGACACCCCCAAATTTTCCAACGAACGGAGAATGGATATATAACATGAAACATTGCAAAATTATATAGATATATAGAGTAACTATCTATACCAAACATTATGTTTGATTTTCATTTTATTGCAAATTATGTGCAAAAAATTATAAGATTGTGTTTTAATTGCAATATTTCAAAGTTCTTATCTAAATTGCTAAGCGTGTCAAAATTTATATATGAAATTAATTGTAATTAATTAACCCCTGCATATCTCTCTCTGTCTCTGCGTGTGTGTGTGTGTAAATATATGTATATGAATTATGAAATGAAACCTAAAATGAGCAATAGATTAGTGAATTCTCTGGTTATACATATACATTATTGGTGCTACAAACCATGACAAAATTTGTAATCCATTAATCTAAAATTTGAATATAATGACTAATTTACAGCTTCATATTTTGGAGACAGCAAGCTTAATTAGATCCTTTCTAAGTATCTTCCCAGAAGGATTCTTTGGAACAGAAGCCACAAACGCCACTCTTCTAATTCTCTTGTATGGAGCCACCTATATATATACATATATAAATAGTTAACAATATATTGAACACACACACACACACACACATATATATATATAATTTATGTATGCAGTTTTAATTTACCTGTTGAGCAATGAAATCCATGACTTGCCTCTCTGTTATTGTAGATGCTGTTTTCCTCACCACATATGCCATTGGAATTTGGCCTGCCTCCTTATCTGGGAACCTAAAAAATCCACACTCACCATTAATTGTTACACAAAAAGAATGGACTAATTAATAAAACGACAACGAGTTTGAATCTCATCAATACTTACGGTATAACAGCAGCATCATCTATTTCTGGGTGAGTGAGCAACAACGCCTCCAATTCTGCAGGAGGGACCTGAAAATTCATGCAAATTTAATTTAGATAATCTACATATATATAGCTCTTTATTTATTTAGCACATATAATCAATATATATATATATATAGATATATACCTGATAACCCTTGTACTTGATGAGCTCCTTTAATCTGTCAACCACAAAGATGAAGCCATCTTTATCAATGTAGCATAAATCTCCAGTTCTCAACCACCCTTCTGAATCTAGAGTTGAAGCTGTAGCCTCTTCGTTGCTAAAATAACCTGTCACCCACAAATCAAGATAACAATCATCATCAAGATTCAAGCTCTCTCTCTCTCTCTCTCTCTCTCACACACACACACACACACACACACATATATGAGACAGGGCATCAAGATTTACAGAAACCATAATCAAATTGATCAGATATAAATTTAGAAATTCTTCTTCCTTTTTTTCTAGTGGAAATGGAATTTCATAGCTGAGAAAGTAGAAATTTAGATGTTCTTATTATTACTCCCTGCATGTTTTTTTTTTTGTGGTTGTTTTAGGATTTTTAAAATAATTAAGATATAAATATTTTCACAAATGTATGCCTCTCTATAAAATTCTATTAAGATATATTTTCATAAAAATATAAATATATCATATCTCCCTCTCTATAGTAAAAGTAAAAGATTTTATAAGGATTTAATCAGATTAATTGATAGCACGTGTGAAAATATATATGTAAAATGATAAATAATTGTTTAAAGGTAAATTATACTTTGATATCTACATTTTTTTGCTCTTTTTCAAAAATACTTCACCTTTTCAAAATTAACAAGCACTACCCAATTTTTTCAAAAAAAAAAAAATTAATCTAACGTTTGATCAATTTTACTACTTGAAAATCATACCTAATCTTTTGATTGGGTGAATCTTTTACATTGATGGAGAAATAAAAAGTATTAAAATACAATTAATTAGATATGATTTTCAGGTAAAATAAAATGATCAAAGTTAGATTTATATTTTTTAAATATCACAGTATAATTTTTCTTTATTCATAAGGTACAAAGCCTAAAAAGACAAATAAAATGAAAGTGAGTATTAAAGTAAGATAGTATCTCAACACCAGGCTCCACCTATATAAAGAAATAATAATAATAATTTTTAAATTCACCTATATATAGAGATAATAATATTAAATTTTAAAATCCACATCCAACTCTAGATACGGGCCTTCAACCATAGAAATTAAAGTAATTTATGCGTGACACTCACACGTCAATATAAGTAATTAATGCGTGACACCATACACAACATTACATATCTGAACATTTATCACTTATTTAAATTGCATATTTAAATCATCATTCAATAAATAATTTATTTATTAAATTTACGTCTAGTAATAAATCCTACTTGTAGAGAATAGAGATACGGATGTACGTACCTTTCATAATGCATGGACCCCTCAGCCAAAGCTCTCCGGTGCGGTTCACCGGCAGCGCCGCCGCAAGCTCCGGCTCGACGATCTTCGCCTCCATGCTCGGCGACAGCAGGCCCGCCGTTCCGTACTTCCGGCTCTCCTCCAGCGAGTCAGTCGAGGCCCCGATCCCAGTCGACTCAGTGAGTCCGTAGCCCTGCAGAACTCGCACCTTCGGGTACTTCGCCGCGAACCCCTCTATCACCTCCTTGCTCAGCGGCGCGCCGCCGGAGAGCACCGTGTGGAGGCTGCTCAGATCGTACTTCCTCTGTATGCTCGCGGCGTGGTTCACCAGCGCCACCAGAATCGGCGGCACCAACGGCAGGTAAGTGGCGGAGAATTTCTGGATCGCCGTCAGCATCTCGTCCATCTCGAATTTCGAGAGGATCACCACCGTCGAGCCGGAGGCGATCAGGCCGGTGGCGAACGCTACCAATCCGTAGATGTGGAACATCGGCACCGTGCAGATGAATGTCTGGCTCTTCCCGCCGTCGTCCAATTTGAACCGGTTCACGACGGTTTGGACCATCGCGATCAGGTTCCGGTGCGAGGAGACGACGCCTTTGCTCGCGCCGGTGGTGCCGGAGGAGTAGAGAAGCGTCGCCGTGTCGTCCTGGGTGACTCGTTCCCTGACTCGGCTAGGACTCGGTTCCCTCATCATCATCTCCTCAATCGACGCGACGATTTTGAGTTTCCCGGAGCTCGGAACGCCGCGATCGCCGGCGCCGCCGAGGAGGACGATCGGGAGATTCGAACCGGCGAGTTTAGGAAGGAGCTGCGGGGTAGTGAAGGCGAGGAGCGGCTTCGAGTCGGCGATCTGCTTGGCGATCTCTCCGGTGGTGTTGAGCGGGTTGGTGGTGGTGATAACGGCGCCGAGGGACATGACGGCGAGGCAGACGATGGGGAAGTAGATGGAGTTGGGGGTGAGGAGGAGGATGACGTGGCCCTTGCGGATGCCGAAGTCGGCGGAGAGGGAGGAGGAGACGGCGTCGACGGCGCGCCATAGATCGGCGAAGGTGAGGCGGCGGCCGGAGGCAGCGTCGATGAATGCGACGCGGCCGTGGTGGGCTCGGGAGGAGATGAAGGTGGTGACGTCGATGGAGTTGTTGGAAGGGAGAGGGATTGGTTTGCGCTTGCTGTAGAAGGTGGAGTTGGCGCTGCAGAATCCGCTGCGTGGATCGATGTTGTTGGAGATAAATTCCGCCATTGAAAAGGGAAAGTTGGAGCTCTGTGTTTATGGTCGGAGATGAGATGACAGAGAAAAAAAAAAAGTGCGCACTAATTTAATTTTTTGATGCAATAGTAATTTATGCTTTATAGTGAGACCAAGATTGGAAGTTAAGTGGAAACTCTCTCTCTCTCTCTCTCTCTCTCTCTCTCTCTCTCTCTCTCTCTATATATATATATATATATATATATATATATATTTCATTTTTAGATAAAATTTGAGGAATATAATTAAATTGGTCGGTTTTGACTGGGGAACACGTTGTGCACGTGTTTATAGAAAGGTTTACACTTGAGTCCAACACGAGATGTGTATAGTCTAAATTTTTATTTGGTTTGGTGATCTCAAAATTGCTAGTAGATTTTAGAGATTTTTTGAATTTTCTCAACAACTCCAATTAAGACAAGTAGTGTGCATTATGGATTTTAAATTTAATTTTATTCATTCATGAAAAGGTAATCCTCGATCGCTATTTAAATGTGTGCATTTTATATATCATAGGGCGTCGTGAAGTTTGGTACCAATCTCATAAAATGTGTGTAAATGGTTTATATTTTATAACTGATTATGTGCTACCATTGCTAACTTTTAGAGTTTTTTTGCATGTTGGTTATTAGAGATGGGCCCAAAATTTTTAACTTCAGGGGCGAAATGCAGGAATTTTAATTTGGGGAAGGGGGAGGGGGTCAAAATTAATATTATAATATAAATAATATTAAATTTATGTAATAAATAGTTACTTGCTAAAAAATTCATCACATTTGAATGAATTTATAAATTAAACATGACCTTTAAAACATGACAATAATGACCTGATGAAGAATCAAATTCGTGCTTTTTTCTTTATCTTTTTACACCCTTTTTAAGTATTTAGTGTAGAGTCTAGTCTAGTTTTGGGGGTAAAACTGATTGCAGGAGGCTGAGGGCACAAAACCACCACAATAGGCACAGACAGGTGCTATTTATGCTGAGGGCACAAAGGACTGATTTGCCTGCCGAGGACCTAGTCAAAGTTGTTGCGAGAATTGCGCAACAGAATCGCGGGACAGTTCCTATATGCACGTGGTGGTGATGTGGCGGTCAGTTCCGAGTCTTGGGGAAGTCTACACACGTTGGGAAGGAAGTGGGGACATCAGAAAACTGTTGGAGATGCTAGGGTTTGTTGCTATCCCTCCTAAATTCAAGGAAGAACGTTGAGCATGAGGTGTGGAAGTGGAGGAGTGCAAGAACCCCTGCGTGGGTGAAATCTGGGCTGCCTGAAGCCTTAATTCATTTGCTATAAATACTTTTATCTGTTTTCATATCAGACACCTTCTTTTTTCTCTCGCATCGCAAGATACAATTTACTGTTTTCGTATTTAGTTTAGTTGCTGGATATTCTGTCTGCCTGAAGCTGGCGATTTGCCCGCGGAGAGGTAGTTCAGTTGTTTTGTTGGCAAAACTGGGGTTGGGCCCAGAAGTTAATCGAGTTATTTTCTTTCCAAGTAAGATGTCTTTTATCATTTCTTTTACTTTCGTTTCTATGTTTTGTGGCTAAGTATCCACTGTTCAAGTTAAAGTAATGGTCTAAAGGTAGAATATGTGTATGAGGTAATCGGACTTTAAAGCCTTAAGGGTTCACAATCTTAACTTGTTTTTCACTTAGACATAGGTAAAGGGTGGTTGGAGATGAAAGCGCGCATTTCTGATTAACTGGTGCTAGTGTTAGTTACGTGGGAGTGTATAGGTGACCCATGTCTCGATACCCGCATGGTAACAAATCCGGGGATGACAGCCTTGGTAGTTGAGATTGAGTAGTATATGCAGGCACAAGACCGTGTCAAACCTACTAGAATCGGGTCGCTTTTGCCCTCAAAGCTGCTATGCTTGCAAAACCTTTGTGTGATTCTCTCCTTAGGTTCCTGTATAGTTAGGTCCCTAGGTGCCGATCGTATCATCTAGACGATATAATATAAGAAGTGATTGGGGAGTGGCCGATCGTATCCATTTCCTATAACCGGTTAACCCTCAAAGTGACAATTACCCATATTTGGCCATAGGGATTCGATTTTTGACCTTTCTGCTAGTGTGGGCACAACGGGTAGTAGTGGTAATTACATATGTTTTGCCCGGGATTGCGCATACCTACCGAATGACTTGATGCTTTGACTTGAACACTTTTATTACTGATATTTTCTCTTGTGATTTCCTTTTCAGCATCTAGTTAGTTTAAGTTTATTAGCAAGGTTTTTAGAGTGACACTGAAAACCCAAACTGAAACTAAGAAAAGACAGAAGGTTAAAACACTCCTCGTGGGATCGACATCCGTCTTCACCAGCTATACTAGCCGTTGAGGGCAGATTAAGCATTTGTGGACTATTTGCCTGCAAGTGTATTTTTGCACACTAAAACGACGATGTGCCAAAAATTGGCGCCGTTGCCGGGGAGTGTAAGCGCACTTTTCTGTCTATTTACTGTTTTACCTTAGTATATGCTTCGTTCTAATCGCGCAGGAGATTTACTCTACGATCCTGAGATAGAGAGGTCAGCGAGGGCAAGAAGGGCACAAGCTAGGGCATTTTTGAAAAGACTGCAGGAGGATAATCAAACTGAAAAATCCAGTGATGATTTGACCTCAGGTAGAGAAAGTCAGGCAAGCAACGAACAAGCTGAGACAAGCAAAGTCAATCCACTCTATTCCGAAGAAGAGATGGAGGACGATCAGATATCAAACCACGAAGAAGAAGAAGAACAACAAAGACCACCACCGCACACCCTTACTTTGAGGCAGCTGAGTTTCCCTCAAACCATGAACATGCGTCCTACGGGCATCGTTTTGCCCATAACTACTGGTAACTGGGAGCTGAGGGCAAACTTCATCTCGATTTTGCCCAAATTCCATGACCATCCAGGGGAGGATCCACAACGACATCTACAAGATTTTGAGATGGCATGTGAGACGCAACGCACACGAACTAATGGGACAGGCGAATACATTCGCCTGGTTTCTTTTCCTTTCACCCTGCAGGACGGAGCTCGAGAATGGTTATACACTATTCCTGCCAGGAGTGTAACCAACTGGAGTCAACTCCAGCAGAAGTTTCTGGAGAAGTACTTCCCCACATCAAGAGTACAGAGCATGAGAAAGAAAATCTCAACCGCAAAGGCTGGTCCCCACGAGAGCTTTTACGACTACTGGGAGCGTTTCAAACAATTGCTTTCGAAATGCCCACATCACCAGATTCCAAATCATGACCTGGTGAACTACTTTGTTTCGGGGTTGAGAAGCGAGGATCGGGCCCTACTGAATGCAGCATGTGGAGGATCTATCCTGAACAAGAGGGCAGCTGAAGCTCTAATACTTATTGGAGAAATGGCCGAAGAGAACAGAGACGATTCATATGAAAGAACAAGTGTTGCCGCTGCGGGCAAAACTATCTCTGTGCCTGCAACTGATGACCGAATCGAACAACTTTGCAACAAGATGGAGAAGATGATCACCATTTTTTCGGCCAATACCTTGCGAATTTATGGGGTATGTGAATTAATGGGGCACCACTCTGACCAGTGTCCACAATTGAAAGAGAAGGAAGAGACGGTCAACGCTATGGATGAAGGGCACAGAAGGAGGCACAATCATTTTGCCCCCAACTACAATCAGAGGCAGACAACACCATACTATCCTGCGCCCGCAGCAGGACCGACTTTATCAGACATGGTTCACAAGATTGTGAATGAAACGGTGGAGGTACAAAAGAAATCAAAAGCCTTCGAACAGGAGACAAGGAATGGATTGAACTATTTGGGAGGACAAATATCCCAAATTAGTGATGCAATCGCAAGGATGGAGAAAGCTAAGGGAATTCTGCCCTCACAGACAGAACCACCAAAAAAAGCTGGGGTAAATGCAATAACATTGAAGAGTGGAAGGCAACTGCCTGTACCATATCCAGAGACTGCAAACGATGATGCCCACAATGATGATGAGCCCACAAAGGAGGAAGCAAAGTTGAAGGCAAATGACGAACCAGAAGCAGTTGTGCCCAAACCCATCCTGAAGAGTAATATTCCAAAAGAGATCGAGGTGCCTTTACCATTTCCAGGAAGGATGAAGCGGAACAAAAAAAAAGCAGAGGATAGGGATCTAATGCACATCTTCAAGAAAGTGGAAATCAATGTTCCCCTACTAGACGCAATCAGGCAGGTGCCCCGATATGCCCGTTTCCTGAAGGACTTATGTACAAAGAAAGTGAGATTCACAGAGGAGGCACAAGTGGTTGTGAGCGAAAATGTTTCAGCATTATTACAGAAGAAGCTGCCTGAAAAGTATGGAGACCCAGGGATGTTCTTTATTCCCTGTGAAATTGGAGGACTTCGAGTTGAGAGAGCTATGCTGGACTTAGGGGCATCGATCAATGTTATGCCCTTAAGCGTCTTTGAAGAGCTGACCTTAGGACCGCTCAAAGATACAAGGACAATTATTCAATTGGCTGACCGCTCCAATGTTTACCTCGAGGGAGTGCTTGAAGATGTCCTAATCAAAGTGGAGAGTCTGATTTTCCCAGCAGACTTCTATGTGCTGGATATGGGCAAAACCAATCCCAAAGCTGCCTGTATACTTTTGGGCAGACCATTCATGAAGACGGCACATACGAAGATTGATGT
The DNA here is from genome assembly GCA_026008535.1 of Perilla frutescens. Classification (NCBI taxonomy): domain Eukaryota; kingdom Viridiplantae; phylum Streptophyta; class Magnoliopsida; order Lamiales; family Lamiaceae; genus Perilla; species Perilla frutescens. The sequence goes on from BRKX01000009.1 coordinate 62,260,333, forward strand.
CGATAAGGGCACATTGACGTGCGAGTTCGATGGAGACAGAGTTACCTTCAACATCATGGAAGCAATGAAATACCCCAATGACACTGAGGGTGTACATGTGATCGACGTCTTTGAGCCTATGATCTAAGAAGAAATGCCAAGGCTGCTGGCAAAGGATCCACTTGAGTGGGTACTTCAAAACAGTAAGATCGATTGGGATGCTAAAGAGGAACAAGATAAGCAAATTAAAGAGGCAATCCTGCAATTGTATCACATCGAAGCCAGTTTTTCAAGGGATAAACGTCTGCCTTTGCCCACAACAAGGCAGGGTAATAAATTGTTGCGATCTATCATCAAGCCACCAAAGTTGGAGTTGAAGGAGTTGCCCGATCACCTCAAATATGCCTATTTGGGTGAAGGAGAGAATTTGCCAGTTATAATCAGTTCATCGTTGACCATGAAGCAAGAAGTCAAGTTGATAGCACTATTGAAGATGCACAAGGAAGCAATTGGATGGACCTTGGCCGACATCAAGGGCATAAGTTCCACCATTTGCATGCATCGGATCTAGTTAGAAGAAGGGGCAAAACCAGTGCAAGATCCTCAAAGGAAGCTGAATCCCTTGATGAAGGAAGTTGTGTTAAAAGAGATTCTAAAGCTGCTCGATATGGGCATTATCTTCCATGTGCCCGATAGTGAGTGGGTGAGTCCTATTCACGTTGTGCCCAAAAAGTCTGGAATCCAGGTTGTGGAGAATGAAAATAAGGAACTTATTCAGATGAGACTACAGACCGGATGGAGAGTTTGCATTGACTACCGCAAGTTAAATGCAGTCACAAAGAAGGATCATTTCCTTTTGCCCTTCATCGATCAGATGTTGGAGAGGCTTGCGGGAAAATCATACTTCTGTTTTCTAGATGGGTATTCTAGTTATATGCAAATCGTGGTGGCCCAAGACGATCAAGGCAAAACGACATTCACCTGCCCCTTTGGCATATTTGCCTATAGAATGATGCTTTTTGGCCTCTGCAACGCTCCAGGCACATTTCAACGGTGCATGATGAGTATATTCTCTGATATGCTTGAGACTTGTATTGAGATCTTTATGGATGACTTCACGGTTTATGGAGATAGCTTTGATCAATGTCTTGATCATTTGAGCAAGGTACTGAGCCGTTGTGTGGAAAAAGACTTGGTGTTGAATTATGAGAAGTGTCACTTCATGGTGAGAGAAGGAATCGTGCTGGGACATGTAGTATCCGAGCGAGGAATCGAGGTGGACAGGACAAAAGTGAAGGTCATTGCCAAATTGCCCTATCCCATCAACGTCAAGCAGATTTGGGCATTTCTAGGCCATGCGGGTTTCTATCGTCGATTCATTAAGGACTTCGCAAAGATTGCTCAACCACTCACAAACCTGCTACAATTGGAGGTAAAATTTGACTTTGATGATGACTGCAAGAAAGTTTTTCATACATTGCAGAATATGCTAGTGTCTTTCTCCATTATCCAACCTCCGGATTGGGAAATGCCATTTGAGGTGATGTGTGATGCCAGCGGATTTGCCGTGGGAGCAGTCTTGGGCCAGAAAAGAGGCAAAGAGAGCTATGTTATATATTATGCCTCTAAGACATTAAATGCCGCACAACGCAACTATACCACCACGGAGAAGGAGCTATTAGCAGTAGTGTTCGCTTTTGAGAAGTTTCGTTCCTACCTGCTGGGGGCACAAGTGATTGTTTACACGGATCACGCAGCTCTGAAGTACCTACTGTCTAAGAAGGAGTCAAAGCCAAGACTCATAAGGTGGATATTGCTCCTGCAAGAGTTCGATGTGCAGATCAAAGACAAAACTGGGGCAGAAAATCTTGTTGCAGACCATCTCAGCCGTCTGATGGTTGAAGGCAAAGAGGAAATCACTGAGAATTTTCCAGATGAGCACTTGTATGAGGTTGTGGGCAAAGCAGCAAAGGAGCCGTGGTTTGCCGACATAGTGAACTACTTGGTCGCAAGGCAGTTTCCAGTTGGTTTGAGTGACTACCAAAAAAATAAGATGAAGCGGGAGTGCAGGTTCTATCTCTGGGAAACATCAACTCTTTGGAAAATTGGAGCTGATCAAGTCATAAGAAGGTGCGTCAATGATGATGAGGTTCTAGATATCTTGAAGTTCTGCCATAACAATGCATGTGGAGGCCACTTTGGCCCGCGTAGAACAGCAAGGAAGGTATTAGATGGAGGATTTTACTGGCCTACATTATTCAGGGATGCTTATATATTTGTGAAGAAGTGCAAGAATTGCCAGATGACTGGGAATATTTCTATTCGGGAGGCCATGCCACAAACACCTATTATGCCCGTGGAAATCTTCGACATATGGGGCATAGATTTCATGGGACCGTTTCCCAAGTCAGGTAACAACCTCTACATTATCCTGGCTGTAGATTATGTGTCCAAGTGGGTGGAGGCAAAAGCCACTCCAACGAACAATGCGAAGACAGTGGTGAAGTTCCTGAGGGCAAATGTGTTCTGTCGCTTTGGAATGCCCAAAGTCCTGATCAGTGATCAAGGGACTCATTTCTGCAACTCAGTCATAAAGAAGATGATGGTAAGGTATGGGGTCACACACAGGGTTACTACTGCATATCACCCCCAGGCAAATGGACAAGCAGAAGTCTCAAACAGGGAGATCAAAAATATTCTGGAGAAAGTTGTTGGACCAAGGCGCAAAGACTGGAGCAATCAATTGGAAGATGCTTTGTGGGCATATCGCACAGCCTACAAGACACCTATTGGGATGTCTCCTTATAGGCTGGTTTTTGGAAAGTATTGCAATTTGCCCGTGGGAATGGAGCATAAAGCATTTTGGGCAATCAAGAAGTTGAACTTCAATAATGAAAGCGCTGGAATTGAGAGGAAGCTGCAGATCCAAGAATTGGAAGAGTTGAGGTCCGAAGCCTATGATAATGCTGTGATGTATAAGGAAAGGACCAAGAGATATCACGATGCACTCGCAAGGGGAAAACAGTTGCTCTGTGGGCAAAAGGTGCTCGTGTTTAACTCAAAGCTCAAATTGCATGCGGGCAAATTAAAGTCAAAATGGATGGGCCCCTATCTGGTGCAACATCAACACCCAAGTGGAGCAATCGATCTGGTGAATCCAAAAGATGGGTGCGAATTTCGAGTCAACGGCCAGAGGGTGAAACCATATTTCGAGCAAGAGAAGGAAACTTGGGCAGAAACCCAAGTGTTAAGCATCCCTGAGTACTACTGAAGGCACAACAAGGTCGAGCCAAAGACCTTAAACAAAGGCGCTGGACGGGAGGCAACCCGGTTTGTTTACTTGCTTTAATTTCAATTATGTTTGTTTTTTTTTGTATTTTGTTTGTGAGTTAACGCTACAGGAAGGCAAAGACTGGAAACATATCACTGTGGGCAAAGTAATGTGAAGGGCACAGCAAGGTTTAAGTGTGTGGGTGAGGACTGTAGCTGATTTGACTGATTGGACATAGCCAGGAATTGCAGAGACGGTTGGTTTCCCCATGCAGTTTCGATTATGGTTGAAAATTGAAGCCGAAAAAAAGGGAGTGAGGGAGAGAAGATATATCCACATCATTATTTCAAATTCTAAACATATCTTCTTCCCCAAATTCAAATTTCCCCAAATTTCTCAAAATTAGGCACAACCGACTCCTAATTTCTCGGCCACGATCTCTCTGCACAAACCCACCACCCTCACAATACCCACGTCCATAGAAGCATTCAAATACCAAACCCCTCCACCTGCGATTCTTCAGAACTTAAGCAAGGCAAACCCTACTCCCCAATTTCCTCAAAGAAAAAAATGGTGAAGGCAAAGAAAACTGGAGAAACTGCCAAGCGAGGCACACGCCGCAGTGCCCGCAACGCCGGCGAATCATCGCAAGAAACAACGCAGACCACCCAGTCAACCCAGTCCGAGGAGCCGAAACAAGGTTCTGAACCAGTTCTAAACCCCTCACCGATCCAGACCATTCTACCGCAACACCCACCACCTCCGCCGCCGCAAACAGAGAAAAAGAAACGAGCACCGCCGAAGGCTAAGGGCAGTGCGTCGAAGAAGAAGAAGGTCGAGGCTGACAAGGGCAAACCCCAGAGCCCACCACAAGCTGGGCAAAGCCCTGACCCAACGCCAACACCTGAAAAACCACCAACGCCAGAGAAGCCGCCGACACCCCAACCCAGTGAAGAATTAAACGAGTCTGAGCCTGAGAAGGACGGGGAAGACGATGGTAGACCAGAGAAAGAAGAAGAGGTGGAGGAAGAAAAGCAAATGGGTAGCGGTGACGAAGAAGAAAGCGTTGATGAATCTGAAGGTGAGAGCTTGGAGGAAGAAGACAAGGAGGAGGAGAAACTAAAGCAAGATCAGCAAGAGGAGAAGGAGAAAGAACCAGAACCGGAGGAAGAGAAAGAAGAGTCGTTGGAAGAAGACAAAGTGGCTTCAGAGGGATCTACATCTGAGAATGCCCACAGCCAGTCTGAGCAGTCGAAACAGGCACAACCAGATCCACCCGCAGAGAAGAAAAAGTTGAAGAAGGAAAAACCATAAGAGGTCCTGAAGGAGGCACAGAGGGAACCAAGCCAAAGCAAGGGTTCCGATGTGCCCAAAAAGGCTAAGAGCAAGCAAAAGGGAACCAAGTCGATCAGCAAGGAAGCAAAGAAGCCAGTCATCAAGGAGTCAAAGAAACAAGAGAAACCCCCCACCAAAAGAAAGCTAGATGTGGAGCAAGTCCACGAGGAAGAGGAAGAGAAGTCAGTGCACAGTGAGGAAGTGGAACCGGAAATTCAAATCATCCCAGCTCCAGTTCAATCCTATGTGCCCGCAAAGGTGAAAAAAGGCACAAAAGGCAGGGTGCCAATCAGGACCCTTCCCCGCCGCTCGGTGAAGGAGGAGAATGAGGATCCAAGCAGCTCAAGACAAGGCATTGTCGAGAGATTGAACAAGAAGAAACATTTGCCCCTGTATGTTCTTCATGACAGCACGCTGAATACACTTGGAGTCATGGACCAAGTGTATGAATACTTTGCCAACATCGGTTGGGACAAGTACTCGGCTGGAGGAACACGGTACGCCCCTCTTTAACCATTGAATTTCTTTCCTCATATGAGTTTAAGCCAGTGCAGGGATTCGGTTTGGAGACACTTGGAGTTGTGAACTTCTATATAGCTGGAGAGAGCTATAGCATGTCAATCTCAGGATTGAATCTGCTGTTGGATTTCATCCACCCTAAAGATGTCCATTCGAAGTGGTACAAGGAAGCAACAACCAGCGTTGGCGATGACTGGAGTCGAAACATTCAGCAAAGGTAGGAGGAAATTGGAGGCAAGGGCTTCTATCTTTCGGGCTCAAGCAAGGACAAGCACATCTCTGATCACGCCCTTCAGATTTGCCACAGATAGATGGCATTCAACCTTTATGGGCGCAAGGATGGCACAGGCCAAGTCACGCAGCAGGAGGTATTCCTCTTATGGAACATGGTGCACAAGCGGAAGGTCAACCTCGGCTACATTCTGGCAATCCAATTGCAGGCACAGACCAGCAACACCAGAGCAACTGTTGTAGCGTTGGGCATGTTTGTGGCGAGAGTGTTTGAAGGCTTGAAAGGTGGCGACCTCGATGACGTCTTTGAAGGGTACCCAGAGCTTGATGAAGGGACAGAGTATCTCGATGCCCAGAGGCTGGAGAGGATGCAGCTAGTTGGGTTCACTGAAGAGAACACCCCATACTTCCTTCCTTTTGACGAACCAACATACTTTGACAAGAGAAAGGCCCCCAAGGCACAAGAAGGATCACCCAGGGCACAAGAAGGACCGAGCAGGGCACAGAGCAGTGCAGATTCAAAGAAGCTTGAAAGAGTTGAGAAAGCCCTGCAGAGCATTTGTGTTCATCTCGGGTTAGACTACCCCTCCTCTCCTTAAATCATGTTTTATCCCCAGTAGTTTAGGATTTGTTTGTTTTTATTTTTGTTTGTGTGTTTATTTTTTTATCTTTGTATAGTTGCGTTTGTATATATAGAGTCTGTTTTGGGCATATCTAACCCACACTACTGCTTGTACCCGCAAGGGTACTTTGCACAACAAGTGTGTGGGCGGGATATGCCTAGGTCGTTGTGTTTATTTGTTTTTATTTTGTGTGTGCATGTTGGGTCTACAGCATATGAGTCATAGGATTGACATTGGGCATATATGGACATAAATTTATTGTTAGGCAGATGGAATTAATCAATTGCATGTGAAAACAATATATAACTACTACCCAGTGAGCTTTGAGCCCAAATTCACATTTGCGACTTCTTTCTGTGTGTTTAAATTCCATCACCTCATTTGATGCTTACTTGCTTATGCCCTGTCAAACTTGATTTCATTGCATGCTTAGATGAGTAAGGCATTTTCTTTCGTCGTTATTTGGCCATATTACTCACTGATAAATGCTTCCCATTGCTGCCATTATTTGAGCCTGCTTATTTGTTCATGACCTGCATTCTGAAAAATCTCTCTCTAAAGAGTATCTTATGACTGGGAATGAAACCTTTATGCTCGTATTGGTAGCATGTTTAAGCCAAATAGTGACAGGATGCCAGAAATGGGCACAAAGAAAGAAAATAAAAAATAAAAAAATAAAAAAAGAGAGAAAATGAAAAATAAGTGTATGAATAAAAATGGTTTCCCAGGTTGTTATATAGGCACAGAGCTGCCAGTGATGATTTTGCCCGAATACTATTGAAAGCAGCCAGTTCCTAATATTTCCAACCTTGATCCGCATGCCCCATTACAACCCTCACAAGACCTTTTGATATGCATGCATGTGAATAACATAAATTGTTTATACAGGGTGTTTGCAAGTTTGTTGATGATGAATTGGTGGAATTGTTGAGAGTAAACACTTAACCTAAACACTCGAGAAAAAGGCGAGCTGAGTGTACACTACAATAGTAGCCTGAGTTTGATTGATTCGATTTGCCTGCATCATTATGACCAACTGTTATGCCCTTTATCAACTTATCATTCATATGATGTGTTGTCTTGTGTTCAGTCATTTGAGTCTTCTGTTTTTTGTTGTTTTGAGTTAAAGTTGCATTCATACTTGAGGACAAGTATAGTCCAAGTGTGTGGGTGTGATGAAGACTCAAATTCGTGCTTTTTCCTTTATCTTTTTACATCCTTTTTAAGTGTTTAGTGTAGAGTCTAGTCTAGTTTTGGGGGTAAAACTGATTGCAGGAGGCTGAGGGCACAAAACCACCACAATAGGCACAGACAGGTGCTATTTATGCTGAGGGCACAAAGGACTGATTTGCCTGCCGAGGACCCAGTCAAAGTTGTTGCGAGAATTGCGCAACAGAATCGCGGGACAGTTCCTATATGCACGTGGTGGTGATGTGGCGGCCAGTTCCGAGTCTTGGGGAAGTCTACACACGTTGGGAAGGAAGTGGGGACATCAGAAAGCTATTGGAGATGCTAGGGTTTGTTGCTATCCCTCCTAAATTCAAGGAAGAACGTTGAGCATGAGGTGTGGAAGTGGAGGAGTGCAAGAACCCCTACGTGGGTGAAATCTGGGCTGCCTGAAGCCTTAATTCATTTGCTATAAATACTTTTATCTGTTTTCATATCAGACACCTTCTTTTTTCTCTCGCATCGCAAGATACAATTTACTGTTTTCGTATTTAGTTTAGTTGTTGGATATTCTGTCTGCCTGAAGCTGGCGATTTGCCCGCGGAGAGGTAGTTCAGTTGTTTTGTTGGTAAAACTGGGGTTGGGCCCAGAAGTTAATCGAGTTATTTTCTTTCCAAGTAAGATGTCTTTTATCATTTCTTTTACTTTCGTTTCTATGTTTTGTGGCTAAGTATCCACTGTTCAAGTTAAAGTAATGGTCTAAAGGTAGAATATGTGTATGAGGTAATCGGACTTTAAAGCCTTAAGGGTTCACAATCTTAACTTGTTTTTCACTTAGACATAGGTAAAGGGTGGTTGGAGATGAAAGCGCGCATTTCTGATTAACTGGTGCTAGTGTTAGTTACGTGGGAGTGTATAGGTGACCCATGCCTCGATACCCGCATAGTAACAAATCCGGGGGTGACAGCCTTGGTAGTTGAGATTGAGTAGTATATGCAGGCACAAGACCGTGTCAAACCTACTAGAATCGGGTCGCTTTTGCCCTCAAAACTGTTATGCTTGCAAAACCTTTGTGTGATTCTCTCCTTAGGTTCCTGTATAGTTAGGTCCCTAGGTGCCGATCGTATCATCTAGACGATATAATGTAAGAAGTGATTGGGGAGTGGCCGATCGTATCCATTTCCTATAACCGGTTAACCCTCAAAGTGATAATTACCCATATTTGGCCATAGGGATTCGGTTTTTGACCTTTCTGCTAGTGTGGGCACAACGGGTAGTAGTGGTAATTACATATGTTTTGCCCGGGATTGCGCATACCTACCGAATGACTTGATGCTTTGACTTGAACACTTTTATTACTGATATTTTCTCTTGTGATTTCCTTTTCAGCATTTAGTTAGTTTAAGTTTATTAGCAAGGTTTTTAGAGTGACACTGAAAACCCAAACTGAAACTAAGAAAAGACAGAAGGTTAAAACACTCCTCGTGGGATCGACATCCGTCTTCACCAGCTATACTAGCCGTTGAGGGCAGATTAAGCATTTGTGGACTATTTGCCTGCAAGTGTATTTTTGCACACTAAAACGACGGTGTGCCATGACCCGACCTTTTAATTTGTAGAAAAATAGACACCACAAAAAATTCCGACTACCAGAAACTGACGTTTCACAATAAAAATTACTCATATTCGACATTCCAAAGTTGAATTAATGTGTACACGTTGAAAAAATATTGAGACGTCACAAATTCAATGGTCGAAAAAAGTTGGGGTCGTCGAATCTACAACAAATTAAAAGATTGATTTATTATTATAATGTTATACAAATCATGTTTAAATTTCAAATGCATTCAAAAGTAACGATTCTTTTAGCAATTAACCCTATAATAAATTATACATACGTATATATTAAAAAAACTATTTGATAAAATTTGAGTGGGTGCGGGTGCCCACCAACCCCAAGGTCCATCCTTGTTGGCTTGTTGGTTATAGATTGTGTGTTTCTACTAAAATATTAAAAAAAATGACCAAAAGTAACTTAGAAAAATAAAATAAAAAAAAATGCCAAAATGGGTGCCCCTACATATAATTATTCTACATCACAATTGTTAATATGTTGGGCCATGATGTAAAATGCTGAGCTTGTCATGAATAATTGTATATAATTAAACATATAAACAATTTCCTCATGGATCATTTATTAATAGCAATAACAGGCTACCTAATTTCCATAGGGATCAATGTGTTGATTATTAATTACTATTTGATTTTAGCTGAAAGAATCATCATTTCCTACTTTTCTAGGTTCTCTAAGATGTGATTAATAATATGAGGGCAGGGAAATCATGATTAAGCACATTTGAAAAAATAAAATAAAAAATTATTCATGTATCGAGATAATTTCACTTTGAGTCTCGTTAGAATATGATCAAAACATGTTTAGTCTCATATCTTATGTTTTTGGTCTCATAGTTTATTAGCTCGACACTTTTGGTCTCATATCTTACACTTTTAGTCTCATAGTTTATAGTTTATTAGCTCGACACTTTTGATCCCGAGTGTTTTTTTTCCCGACATTTTTAGTTCTAAAACTAACAGTATTTTTTTCTTATATTTTTTTCGACGTTTTTTTCCGTATATTTTGTCGGGAATTTCACTGAACAAAAACCGTATATTGGCAAGAAGTTGAAATGGTTTTGTTAGGCATTTTGCTAGATATTTATTGGGCATTTTGCTTGATATTTTGTTGAATATTTTGCTGAATTTTTTTGAAATATTGTATTATTTTGTTGGATATTATGCTGAATTTTTTGCTAGATATTTTCCTCTTTTTTTTTTTCTTAATGATTTGCTGAAAAAATGAAGTCAAAATGTCATTTGAATAAATAAATAAATTGACACACACACAACACTTGAGATTAAAAATGTTAAAAAAAAACACTTGGAACTAAAAATGTCGAACTAATACATTATAAGACAAAAAAGTAAGATACGTGATCAAAAATGTTTTGACTCTATTTTAGTGGGACTAAAAGTGAAACTATCCCTTCATATATAATTTGCAAATAATAATAATACTTAAATCCTCGCCTTGACTTGTTTTATTATGAGAGAGATGAATCTATATATCCCAATTTTTTATGGAACAAACATGTTTTTTTTAAGCAACATCTCATCTCTTTAATCATTTTTATTTGGACTAATTACGCTTTTCTTTTCTTTTTTCATATTGTTTCTTGAATATTTATTTACTCTCATCATATTATTAGTTAGTTTAGATTTCTTCAAAAAGTTTAAATTTATATTTTTTGGTCATTTTTCTATATAATTTTGATGTATTTAGATATTTTTATTTAATCAAACACGAATCATTTTTTCTTTTAATAAATAATAATGTCACAAATTGCAAATTAAACTATGTATCAATGCAAAAATAACAAATTCCATATACAATAAAATGAACCTTGAAATTGATGAATTGAAAATATTTTCTTATTAATTTAAAAATAATTACAACAGTATAACCATTCATTATGTTGAAGAAAAATATAAATTTAAAATATTTAATTTTACATAAAATTAAAAAAACTAAAAATTTAAAATCAACATGGCAATATATATTATATTTTTTATAAAATTATAATGAAAAAGTAAACATAGAATAAAATTAATCATTTTCGTTTTGTTTTCAAATTGGGGTAACGGGGAACCGGTATATTTTGATTCGAGATATCTCACTTTTACAAATGATTTCTTCTATTAAAAGAAGGGTCGGGACTACCAAAGCTCACATATCTTTGAGATTCATAGTTCTTTGAAATTTATTATATAGATTTTAGTTTAAATATTTTGCATAATCTTAATTTCATATTTACAATTTCTAATAAAATAATAATAACTATAAATATATGAGGCAAAAAAATATAGATGAAACACATTCTAAGGTCCCTGTACTTTCATGTTTTATTTCGTTAGGTCGTTAGATCATTGTACTATTTTTTTTATTTTACTGGATCCTTCTACTTTGATAATTCATTTTCTCAAGTCCCCGTACTTTTATATTTAATTTTGATAGGTCCTTATACAATTTTTTTTATTTCAATAAGTCCTTCTACTTTTATGTTCGATATCACCAAATCCTTATTCAATGGAACAAAAAAAGTGGTTAACTTTTTCGTTATTTTAAATAATATTTTAGTTATTTATATTTTTTTATATTATTTATTTATGCATATATATATATATATAATTTATAATATGTGAGTTGATGTAGTAATATATTTAAAATAAAGTTATTATTGTCAAGACGTGCATATAATTGACCAAAGTTTACAGAAATGAAATATTTATTGCATTCGAGAATTCAAACATCTTAATTTTTAGAATTTTGGAGCTAATTTATTGTTAAATAAAAAAAAAGAAGCTTTCAATGAATGTAAATATGTATTACGTACCAATAGAATGATTTGTATCCAATGAATTCAAGAATATTTAATATTTCCTTGAATTTAAACATGCATTAAAAAAATACAAAGCAATTGTAAATAATTTATAATAGTTTTACTATTTTTCGTTTCTCTATTTCTTCACCGTCATAATATATTTTACATGCGTTTTTTTAGATGATCATGTGTTCAATTTAGATTTTGATATATTTTTTAATTATTTCATCAAAGCTTCATTAGTATTTCTTTTTTAGTAAATTGGTTAGGTTAAATAACAAAAAAGTTAATTACTTTGTTAGTTGAATTAAATAAGGACTTAATAATATCAAATGTAGAAGTAGAATGACCTATTAAAATAAAAAATTTGTAGAAGGATCTCTCAAAACAAAACAAAAATGTACAGGGATTTGAGAAAATGTATTAGGGAAGTAGAAGGACCTCCAAAATTAAAAAAAAAATTGCATAAGGACCTATCGAAACAAAACATAAAACTACAGGACCTAAGAATGTGCTTTGCCAAAAATATATACAGCTTACTACTTAATTACTTTAAGAGTTAATTTCATTCCTCAATTGTGTAATTAAGTAATGAAATTATACTCCCTTCGTCCCATAATTATAGTCCACTTCCCATTTTCACACAAATTAAGAAATCACATTTAATATGTATTGGAAATATACAATTTAGAATAATTATCCTATATTGCCCTTATTTTTTACTATATTAATTACATTCATACTATATTAAATAGGGTTATATTTGTAAAAGAATATTTAAATACAATCCAAATTTAAAATAGGACTATAATTTTGGGACATCCCAAAAAAGAATAATGGACTATAATTATGGGACGGAGGGAGTAATAATTAAGCACTAAGGCAGAGTAAGATAAATAATATTCTCATGTGTATATGTGTAGATGAGAATGCATATATGAGAATGCGCAGTCCACCTGTTTGATGAAAGTCCTCTGTTATGAATTGTAAAATCTAGGCGAAAATATTGCTATTCTATTTGAGAATGAGTATGGCGCATTTTTACATCTGTGGATATCCCAAAAATTTTTAAAAGACTACTTTTTGGAACGGCTGCGATTTTTTCCTCTTCATAACTAAAAGACCATTTTCATGCATAAAGAAATTATAAAACAAATGCAGTTTCTGTACAGTTGTTTAGATAGCAGACAAGTCAAGGTCAATAATTGATATACGAAATATATGTCTGTTTATGTTTTCTGGTTTAGTGAGTTAAGTGAGGCAAATTCTTGACTTGCTTCTGGCTGAAATAGTTTGATTGAGCTCTTAACAGGTACACTTCACCACTCTTCAATCTTTTAGCTGAACTTTTTTTTTTCTTTTGACTCACCATTCTTTGTTCTTCAATCATTTTGCAGTACTTGGTTTTTTGTTTTTTTGGATAAGAAACATATGAATTATTAGGAAATAGTTTGATTATGTTCTTCAACAGGTAACTAACCATTCTCTGTCCTTCAATCCTTTTCTGAACTTGTTTTTTTTAGATCAGAAGCAAATGAAGTAATAGAAAATAGTTGGATTATATCCTCAAAAGGTAACTCACGATCCTTTTTCTGAACTTTTTTTCTTTGTTTTTTTGGATAAGAAACAGATGAATTATTAGAAAGGGATGAGAAATCCTCAAAAAGGGGAAATCATCCTAACTACAGATACACTTGTTTGAGCTAATGAAAGTTGTTGATAGGTCTAGCTTGTAAATGTTAGACTTGGTGAAAACATGAGTGCTGAGGTTCAATACTGCAATCTCCTGTAGCTTTGATGAACTGAATTCTTTGTTGTTTGTGTATAAAAAAGTTTGAAGCAAACTTGTTTGGTTATTTTGGTTGTGAAACTGTGGCTGACATGAAAATGGATTGTGTTTTGCCTAAAATGACTAGTGGCTAGTGCTTTGATTGTGGTGGAGAAGAGGAGGCTTATGAAACTACTTCCAGACAGTTGGATCGAATTCTTGAACAAATGGGAAATAAGGGTGTTCATTATCATCAGCCTCATGTTGCAGATTTTGCTGAGCACATTGGGGAATCGCAGGAAGTATGTATGCAAACTTTGGATCAGAATCATCCTCTGGTGTGCTTACTTATTAGCAGATTGGCTGGCTGTCGTGTCGCTTGGCATCATTGCCAAGAACACTCTTTCTGAATGCCAGAAACCTAGGAATGAGAATGACCTGATGTGGTTTTGGGCTCAATTCTTTCTGCTGCATTTAGGCGGCCCCGACTCCATCACAGCCTATTCTCTTGAAGATAATGAACTCTGGCTGAGGCATTTGGTGGGGATGGTGATTCAAGCTGGTCTTGCTTTCTATGTGTTACTTTTTGCTTTCCCAGGTTCTCATTGGCTTCCTTCTTTGAGTCTACTTATCTTTATAGCCGGTATGATCAAGTATGGAGAGCGCTTGTCCACACTTTTTGCAGCTAGTAGTGAGAATTTTCGAGACTCATTGCTTCCAGAGCCTGATCCTGGCCCCAACTACGCTAAATTCATGGAAGAATTCACTCTGAAGAAGTTGGAAGGGTTTTATGTTGGGGTGGATGAGGTTAAAGAAATCTCTGTTCTTGCTCAGGATGACTCCCCCGACGGACCTGTGATACGTAAAGCTTATGACCTGTTCTTGACATTCAAGCGCCTCTTTGCAGGCGCGATCTTGAGTTTTCAAGATCGAGACAGCAGCCAATCCTACTTCAAGAATTTGTCTGCAGGGAAGGAGGCTTTTGATGTTGTTGAGATTGAGCTTGGCTTCATGTTCGACGTGCTGTACACGAAGGCATCAATCGTGTACAATGTATGTGGCTATGTCCTCCGAGGGATCACTTTCTCTTTCACTCTCTTCTCCTGGATGACCTTCTGGTACAGGTGTGAGAGGAGGAAGTACACTACGCTCGACTTGGTGATCACTCACTTGTTGCTTGGGGTGGCTACTTTCTTAGAGATGTATGGTGTTTGGATTCTCATATGCTCGGATTGGACTAGTAATAGGCTGAGCAGAGGTTGGAATACCACTTGTTTTGGTCGATTGATTCGATGGTTTCAGCAGCCAAATAGAAAGAGGTGGTCCAAGAAAATGGCTCAACACAATCTACTTGATCTTTGTGTTAGGCACAAATCTGCAGTGTGCCCAAGAAGCCTCAAGTTTCTTTGCAGACTTACTAAAATAGATAGTTTCATTGAAAAGCAATGGCGCAAGTCCTTCGTCGACGTCTCCACAGAGCTACAAATCCTGCTATTCGATGAGTTAAAACTCTACATTAGTGATTCTAATCCTGCATTGTCTATGGGGAGCAGAAAGGGAAGTTTTACTCTGAAAAACTATAGCTCTCTCCCTCATGATTTGATTGAGGAGAGAGAGTTTGATCAGAGAATCCTTCTCTGGCACATTGCCACAGACATCTGCTACTCCTCGAAATGGGATGATGAAGCCAACAACAACACAGACTGCAGTCACAAAGAGATCAGCAAGCACATATCTGATTACATGCTGTATCTTCTCATGGTGTGCCCTTCCATGCTGCCAATCGGGATCGGGATGATCAGGTTCCGCGACACGTGTGCAGAAGCCAGAGAGTTTCTAAGAGAGAGGCACACGATATCCGGGAAACTCGAGGCCTGCCAGAAGCTGCTTGAGGTGAACACCGGAGTAGCACCGCGTATAGTGAAGGGGGACCGGAGCAAATCCGTGCTGTTTGATGCCTGCATACTGGCTAAGGCTCTGGTAGAAAGGGGACAGATGTGGGAAATCATAAGCAAAGTGTGGGTGGAGATGTTAGCGCAGGCCGCCACACATTGCAGCGGCAGCCACCACGCCCGCCAGCTTCGGAAGGGAGGAGAGCTTCTCACTCATGTTTGGCTTCTCATGGCTCATTTAGGCATCACAGAGCAGTTTCAGATCTCTCAAGGCCATGCTAGAGCTAAGCTCATTGTGAAATAGCTTCTTACATCTTAGTTATTATGTACTAGTAATTTGTAATGATAAATTTTTCAAGAATGAGGTTATAAGGTGCTACTGTTTTATAATTTATATGTGTTTGAACCAAAACTCAAGCAATGGACATCGATGGCAATGGCAGAAATGTTGTCGATAGTTTTGCTATTACTTTCGACTCGTATGTTTCTAATCATGGTATCCTTTAATTTGTGATTTTCAAAGCAGAGTTGAGAGCTAAAGAAAGTTGAATCTTGAAATTATTGATTTTGGTTGCTAGTGTAATACCTCATTCTCCATTAGACCTTTTACCTATTTTGTTTTTATTATAACTACAAGAACTAAACGACTTAATATGAATGATTTGTATAAAATTTGACCCTACATAGTACATAATATGAATGGATCGTTTTACTGTACGTGGAAATAATGACTTTGTGTAACAAAGATATGAGGAAATATGTAAAACAATGCCCCAACAATGGGGCCAATCCAATAACCATGTCTTGTCTTCATTGAAAGAGAAATAACGATTAAATGCCAACACCTACATCAATAATTGAATCTACACCTTCAACTCCAACCATTTTTTATCATGTTCCACATGCAGTGTCTCATCCTCTTCTGTTCGATGAAAATGGCTAGCAAAGAAATCTCTCTCTCTCTCTCTCTCTCTCTCTCTCTCTCTCTCTCTCCCCAACAGCATAAACTCCATTCATTTATTTCATCACAGCACAGCCTGTGATCAATTAAATACTGTACTTTCACTTTTCTTCAAAACTCACAAGCCCTCTTTAAACTTAGTGATCAAGAAGAACCTTCGTTCTCCTTGAAAGCTAGGAATTTGTGTTTACACTTGTTGTTCCAAGACACCATATCCAGTTGATTGCCCTCTTTAAACTTTGTGATCAAGAAGCTCCAACAATTTCCTTCAAAGACTCCATGGGTGAGAAAATGGCTGTTGATGCAGTTGCATCTGTGGTGCTCCAGAAACTTAGGAACTTGCTGGTCGATGAGTCCTTCGCGAGCAACCGAATAATCGGCCACCGGCTCACGCGGATGCAGGAGGCCCTCGAGGAAACGAGGAGCTCCTTCGTTAAAGCTACTGGTGAGGAAACAAACACTGAAGAAGTCAAGAGATGGAAGGAAGATTACCTCCGCCATCTCTACTCTGTGGAGGACTCAATTGAGTCATTCGCCCTTCGCTTCACCCGCAGTAGGAAGAGGTTGGGATTCCTCATGAATCATGCTCTCTTCCTGAGAAAACTCACAGCTATGAAAATGCTTAGCAATAAACTGCACAATATTCAGACAGAAGTTAAGAAGCTCGATCTTGGAGGGACCAGCAACAGAGTGAAAAAAGATGAAGAAAACGTCAAAGGATCAGCAACAGAAGAGGAAGAAGAGAAGACGCAGACTTCACTTCCTGCCATCAATGAAGAAACTGATGGTCTGATTCTAACCACACAGACACAGGGAAGCCCAAGAGATCTGTCGCACTCGCAGGATCATGCTTCACTCATGCGAGAGCGGTTGCAGCATTCCAAGCTCATGTATAGTTATTCCTACAATGAGGAAGAACTATCCATTGTTGTATGCCAACAGAAGGTGGCCGAACTTGGGAAGAGGCTGGTAAACTCTGACGACTGGATCATCTCGCTTGTAGGCGAGCCCGGCTCAGGCAAGACAATGCTGGCTCGTGCTGTTTATGGGAACAGAACCATCAACAGCACGTTCATGCTTGCTGCTTGGGCAAACATTTTCAAGGAATCGGAAATGACAGACATCTTGCACAGCTTGCTGAACCAGGTCACGAAATCGGAGGCACAGGATTGTGAAATCACTCAGGACTGTCGCAGAGACAAGCTCTCAAAGGAATTGATGAATAGGAAATATTTGATCGTGCTGGATGGAGTTCAGACTTCAGCTCAATGGGAAAGTCTTAAAGATGCTTTCCCAGATCAACAAAACGGAAGCAAGATAATCCTTACTACTTGTGACAAACAAGTAGCGAAGCATGCTGATCCAATGAGGCAGCCATATAATTTGGAGGAGCTGGATCCTGAAGAGAGCTGGACTTTGTTCATGAGAAAGGCGGGCTTACAAGCAGATCCAGAAGATTCTTCACTCAAGAAGGGAGTTGATGAGGTGTGCCGGAGGCTGCCCTTGAATATTGTTCTGCTCGGTAGTCTGTTCTCAGTCAAAGTGAAACAGCAATGGTCCAAAACACTCAACACCCTTAAGAAAGGGCAAGACTCGGACATTTTCAAGTTGAGTTACAACGATCTGGATCCCCATTTGAAACTCTGTCTGATCTACATGACACTGTTTCCGAAAGAAGTCAACATTCCAGTCAGGAGGCTACAACGCTTGTGGCTTGCTGAGGGATTTGTTAAACAACCACAGAAACAAGAAGAGTTGCCAGAAGATGCGGCCCAAGAGTATTTTGAAAGTCTGGTTAAGCGCAGCTTGATATTGGTTTCTAAACAGCGGTCAGATGAAAGTGCTAGAAGGTGCCGGTTGCAAGGTGCCCTTCATGACCTCTTGTTGAAACAGGCTCAAGATATCTGTCTTTTTCATGTTCATCCTGCATCAGATCCACAGTTGGGTACGCGGAGGCTAATTGAGTATGCTGATGCCGGGAATCGTCCATTTGAGACTTCTCAAATTAAAAAAGTGAGGTCTTACATATCTTTCAAATTACAGAAAAAGGATACTCCAGCAACGCATGTAAGCTCTCTTCTTAGCAACATGGTAGGCAAGGGGCTCGGATTGCTGAGGGTTCTTGATCTTGAAGGAGTGTACAGACCTAGTTTGCCTGAGAATCTAGGCGACTTGTTTCATTTGAGGTATTTGGGATTGAGGTGGACTTTCTTGGACAAACTTCCCAAATCTGTAGGAGAACTCCTCTATCTTGAAACATTAGACCTGAAGCATACACGCATAGATAAAATCCCAGCCGCCATTTGGAAACTGAAGAATCTCCGGCATCTCAATCTGGATGAAGTTCATCTAGACAAGGATACGGTTCTGCACTTGCGCGGGTCCTTGCCCGAACTCTTGACTCTCTGGGGATTATCAGTCAGCCACGAGAGCCCGATCAAAAATGGTTTGAGCAAGTTGAAAGACCTCAGAGAATTAGGCATCTCTTTCCGTTCAATCAATTGCAGTCACGATACTGAAGAACCTAAAAAAGCTTTGGTGGAGTGGATTTCCAAGCTGACAGATCTTCAATCATTGAGGTTGCGATCCCTAGATGATTCCGGCAATCCTGCACATCTTAGTTTAGAGCCATTTTCAGGCTTGACAAAACTTTCTCACATGAAGTTACTGGGGGAGCTGCAACAGCTTCCTCCCGTCCAAGATTTCCCACCTCATATTAAGGTTCTCACGCTATCACTGTCATATCTAAACGAGGATCCCATGCCAATCCTTGGAAAACTCCCAGATTTAACAGTTTTAAGGCTGCTTGGAAACTCATACACCGGGGAGCCAATGGTCTGCAAGAGTGGCACATTTAAGAGTCTTAAGGTCCTGAAACTCTGGGTGCTCGAAAATCTCAAGCAATGGGAAGTGGAAGACGGTGCCATGGAGAAACTCGAAGAGGTCAATATCAGACGTTGCTCCAATCTGGAAAACTTTCCCCACAGCCTATTGCAGCAGAAAACTTTCAAGGAATTAATCTTGAACAACATGCCCCCTACATTTAAGGCAAAGATCGACAACAACTATCAGTTTAAGGTCTCCACCAAAGATTTTGTGGACATCTAAGAGCTGATGATTTCGATGATTCTTTGAAGTTTGTACCAGCTTTTCATATCAAGCGATTCATGTATGCAAAAGATGTATTTTCTCTTCACTAGGATTGTTTAACAATCATATTGGCCGTGCTGAATGAAAATTTTATTTTTCAAAAGGAAAGTTAAATTCTACAGCATAGTTCTTCCTTTGCATAAACTGAACTCGATCTAAAACGCATTCCTAGATGTCGAAGTGTGAAGTTATTTTGCTGTCATAATTCTACTTGATAGAATTATGACAGCAGTCAATCCCTTGACTCTATCAATATTTCAAAGCATGATAGAAAATTCTAATACAACTTTCTCAGCATGATAGAAAAACTGCTATTCATATATTCTGCAACAAAATTGTGAATTAGCCCCCAAAAAACAAACTAATAAACACATGCAGGCACCAATCATGTTCTACATTCTACATTAACCATTTTAGCACGCACATAACGACGCGATCCTCTCCATCCGCATACATTATCAAAACCTAAATATCAAATTTATCGAACACAAAACACCAAAATAACATATTTTGCAATATCATCGAATAAAAACGCTATAAATGCATAAAAATTGAGAAAAATCGAGAAACAGTCGCGAAAGATAAGAAGTCCGGCGAAACCTCCGGCGAACGACCAATAGACGAGGCGGCTAACGCTAGTGTCCAACAATGGAGCCCATGCAATAATTAATCAGAAGTCTTGGTCGTTTTTTTTGTTATTTTTTTCGTTTCCCTTTTCTTTTGTGAGAGGACAGAAGTCTTGGTCGTTTTCTTTTACTTTTCTGAAAGAACAGAAGCATTGGCCCTGTCGTGGCGTAAAAAAGAAAAAGATGCATTCACGTGCTAGACAAAGATAAAACGTTCGGGGCCAAATTGCTAAAATTGAAGTATATTGTTATAAGATGAAAACGCTAAAATATTAAATATAATTTAGAGCTGGACTTATGTGCACTTGATGCACCATTGACCAATCAACGTCGGAAAGCGCATGTTGATCGGTCAACGTCGAAATCAGTATCAATCGTAATACTAAAAAGTATCATTCAAAAGCTCAAAAGTATCACATGTATTCTTAAAAAGTATTGACCAAAAATAAAATAAAATAAACACTCCAAAATCAGTATCAAGTAATACTAAAAAATATCATTCAAAATTCAAAAAGTATCACTTATATCTTTAAAAAAAGTATCACCCGTGTGAACGTTATTATTTTTTATGAGTTGACTAAGTCAACTCGTATTCACCCGATCAAAGCATATGATATAACATCATATACAACTAGAACTAGTGTAGGAAATTTTTTGCCTATAATTTAACATAAGAAAAATCAACATGGAATGACAAAAGGAGGGAATAATTTATGTTCAATCATATTTTTTTATGGGATAATTGTATTAAAATACTCGCACTTTGTACCATTGTGATTTTTTTAATGATTTTAAACCAATTAAAATCGACGTAAATCATGGTGTAATTAAATAGGTTAATCGGTCTATAAACAATATTGTTTCAATTGGTTTCGACTATGTGAAAGAAACATGATTTTAATCTATTAGAATAGTGAAAAATATTATAATTGCAAAAGTTGTTGAGCTCATATATTCAAAGTACATATGTTTTAAAAATCGAGTGAAAATTAAAATTGGTGCAAAGTTGATATATTTTATGGCAATTAATCATCTCTCTCCTAACACTAATTTCAAACTCTAATTAAAATTACCCACAAAACAATAATTAGCTCACTCATCAACCTAAATATTTGTGCGGTTCTCTCCACATAACATGTTTCCTGCTTTACCGAGGGAATTCTGGAGTTCGTCATTCATCAGCACCCAAAGCTCAAATTCTTTACATGCTTTTGGCTGAAATAGTTTGAAAAATTATCTCAACAGGTACCTCACCATTTCTTCTTGCTAAAGTTGTTTTTGCTAATGTAAGTTGTTGTTGGGTCTTGTAAATGTTATATTTAGTGAAATATATGAGCTGCGTGCACCGTCGACCTGAACTTAAGCTGCAAACCTGAACTTAAGCTGTATGTGTGTTTGTGGAGAATAGATACTAAATCGGATTTATTTTTACGAGGTGCAGCATTTTCAATAGTGTGGCCAATGTTGGATTTTGCCATTCTCCTCCAGTTTGATGAACTTTTTTTTAATTTTTTGGTTTATTGCAGCTAAAATCACAACATTTCACCAAAATCTGGTGAAATGTTTACTTGTTCAAAAGTTTGACATGAAACTGATCCTGATATTTGTTTTTGCCTAAAATGGCTATAGTGCTTTGATTGTGGAGAAGAGGAGGCTTATGGAGTTACTTCCAGGCAGTTTGATTGAATTCTTGAATAAATGGGAATTAAGGTTGTTCATCATCCTCAGCCTCATGTTGCAGATCTTACTGAGCACATTGGGGAATCGAAGGAAGTATGTATGCAAACTTTGGATCAGAATCATTCTCTGGTCTGCTTACTTATTAGCAGACTGGGTGGCTGTCGTGTCGCTTGGCTTCATTGCCAAGAGCACTCTTGCTGAATGCCAGAAACCAAGGGATGAGAATGAACTGGTGTGGTTTTGGGCTCAATTCTTTCTGCTGCATATAGGCGCCCCGACACCATCACAGCATATTCTGTGGAAGATAATGAGCTTTGGTTGAGGCATTTGTTGGGGATGGTGATTCAAACTGCACTTGCTTCGTATGTATTACTTGTTGCTTTCCCAGGTTCTTACTGGCTTCCTTCTTTGAGTGTACTCATCTTCATAGCCGGTATGATCAAGTATGGAGAGCGATTGTCCATGCTTTTTGCAGCTAGTAGTGATAATTTTCGCGACTCTATGCTCACAGGCCCCAACTACGTGAGATTCATGGAAGAATATGTTCTGAAGAAGTTGGAAGGGTTTCATGTTGGGGTGGTGGATGAGGTACAAGAAATCCATGTACATGATGTCCCTAATGAAGCTGGGATACATGAAGCTTATGACCTGTTCTTGACCTTTAAGCGCCTCTTTGCAGATGCGTTCTTGACTTCTCAAGATCGACAGAGCAGCCAATTTTACTTCCAGAATTTGACAGGGCAGCAAGCTTTTGATGTTGTCGAGATCGAACTTGGATTCATGTTCGATGAACTTTACACGAAAGCATCAATTGTGCACAATGTGCGAGGCTATGTCCGTAGAGCCATCACTTTTTCTTTCACCCTCTTTGCCTGGATAGCATTTCAATTTTGGTGCGAGAAGAGGAACTACACAAAGCTCGACTTGGCAATCACTCACTTGTTGCTTGGGGTGGCTATTTGCTTAGAAATGTATGCAGTTTGGGTTCTCATTGACTCAGATTGGACTAGTAATAGGCTGAGCAGAGGTGGGAAAACAACTCGATTGGTTCGATGGTTTCAACAGCCAAATAGAAAGAGGTGGTCCAAGAAAATGGCTCAACACAATCTACTTGATCTTTGTGTTAGGCACAAATCTGCAATGTACACAAGAAGCCGCAAGTTTCTTAGGAGCATCAGAAAGCTTACTAAAATAGATAATCACCTAGAAAAGCATTGGTTCAAGTCCTTTGTCGACGTCTCCCCAGAGCTAAAAGAACTGTTGTTCAGGCAGTTAAATAGCTACAGAGAGGAAAGTTTTACTGTGAAAAAGTACAGCTCTCTCTCACTTGATTGGATTGAAAAGAGAGAGTTTGATCAGAGAATCCTTCTCTGGCACATTGCCACAGACATCTGCTATTCCTTGAAATGGGATGATATAGCCAACAGCACTACTGACTGCAGTTGCGAAGAGATCAGCAAGCAAATATCTGATTACATGTTGTATCTCTTCATAGTGTGCCCTTTCATGCTGCCAATCAAGACTAAGAAGATTAGGTTTCACAGCACTTCTGCTGATGCCAGAGATTTTCTAAGAGCGAGACACATGACATCCAGCAAAGTCGAGGCTTGCAAGACGCTACTCGAGCTGAACACTGAAGTAAGGCCGCATGTAGTGAGGGGGGACCAGAGTCAATCCGTGCTGTTTGATGCCTGCATACTGGCTAAGTCTCTGCTGCAAGCAGGGGACCATAGGTGGAAAATCCTATGCGAAGTGTGGGTGCAGATGTTAGCCCACGCCGCCGCACATTGCAGCGCCAGCCACCACGCCCGCCAGCTTCGTAAGGGTGGAGAGCTTCTCACTCATGTTTGGCTTCTCATGGAACATTTAGGCATCACAGAGCAGGTTCAGATCTCTCAAGGTCATACTAGAGCTAAGCTCATAGTAAAATAGCTTCTTACAACCTTAAATGTATAGCTCATTCACTCTAGTTACTAAGTACAAGTAATGCTAAATTTTCAAGAATCGTGAGATTATACTATTGTCGATTTGTTCACTATATTATGTTGTGTTCCTTTTTTTGGCTTCTCCAAATAAGATTTGGCTCTAAAAGTTGTGTTAACTGACTTCCAAGCAATGTTTTACCAATGAGGTAAAACACAAACTCGATCTCATAAAGTTAGTGTAATAGTTTATTGGCCTAAGTAGAATCAAATGGAAATTATAATTTTGTATTTTATTAGTAAGACATTCTGAAACGAATTCCCAAGAAAAATCAATGATTATGAGTAGGGATGTCAATATTAATGCATACCCAAATATATGGGTTACTCAAATAGATTGAGAAAATAATAAGGTTATAAGGATAAAAAAAATTATGGTCCAAAATGATTTTAGAATCTAGGATAGTGAACTGGACTGATCGGGTTGCAGGTTGGCCCGTCAAGTTAGATCTGACAACCTTCACTGTTTTGGTTATAACATTCTCTCCAAAACTTGAATTCATAAACGGTCAAAAACATTGAAAAGTTAACTCAATTATCTTTTCATCCATATATTACTCATTCCCATATTCCAAGAATTCTAAGAGTAATGAATGTTCAAAGTTATGGTCAAGAGTAGATGAGTCACATTCCATAATGCAATTTTCTTTAAGTGATATTTTTTCCATTTACCATGATTGCAAAAGGCACTAGGCGTTAGGTGGACGGCTGTTGGGAGACTAGGCGTTTTGTAATTTGTAATTAATTTATTTATTTTTAGCCTAATACTTTGGAAATTTTTATTTATTAATTCAAAAATCCTAACATTTTGGAGCCTGAGCCTATTCCTCCTCTCTTTTCTCTGTCTTGTATGACTGTATTATGTTCCTTCTTTAATTATTCATGTTATTTTACTTATTTTCTTAGTTATGATTTAAAAATTGGGCCAAAACTATTAAAATACTGAAAAAAATATTTAAGGAAAAAAAAAAATTGCAGCCGCCTAGGACCGACTAGTCATCCCCACCGCCTAGCACAGCCGCCGAGGGGATAATTGGCAAGGTTCGCGACCGCCTAGGCATCACCTTTTACAACAACACCATTTACTACATACATTAATGAATTTATCAATGCTATAAAGACTATAAATGGACAATGGTTAGTATTGTGTACAAAAATCATATTTAACAATTTGTTGTTGGAGTTTGAGAATACAAGTTATTTATTTGATTGTTCCTCCAACTTGTATGCCATATTTGACCCTTTCGATAATTTTGTTTACTTTTTATTTATTTTCATGTTATTTTATTTTATATATTTATTCATCTATCATTAGATATCATTCAAATTATAATATTTATATTCTAATGTTATCATTTGTTTAATAGATAAGAAAGCATATAAAAATAAAATCAATTATGTGTTGAATTGAAACATCAAATGTCATTGAAGTATAAAATTAACGTAATTCAAAAATATTTAGATCGATGATTGAACGATTATTGTAAAGTAGTTTCAAATTATAAATAGGTTGAATATTATATTGTCATGAAATATAATATTTGATGTTGTTTTTTCCTTGGATGCTCTTTTTGTGTAATGTTAATTAGATATTTTTGCCCTTTATTTTATTATCACTATATTTTTCTGTATATTTAATTGGTTATTTTAATAATAAGATAAGATGATAAAAATCTATTAATTATCAAGAAAATTTTCGTATTCTTTTTTTTTTCAAAAACCTATCGGCCCAAAAATCGAAAGGTTAGGATTAAAGTAAATAACTTTTAGTCCGAAAAAAATTCAACTCGAATTTGATCAAATCAAATAACCCAACAATCATATAGGATTAGCCCGAAATCGAATGGATTGATCCAATCGACATCCGTGAAGTGCAAACAAAAAAAATAGTGATAAATCAACTTATCCATCAATTATCAAACGTCTTGGTCATTGAACTGGCATGAAAGAGAAATCACGATACAAAATTTACGATTAAAACACTAGTTCCTAAAAAAATCAACGAAATAATATGTATGTGTGTGTATTAATAACATATTATCATATAGAAATCACAAATTTAAATGAGATAAAAATGTATAAATATTAAAAATGCTTTAAAAAATGACACTAGGTACGTGAGAAGTGGTGGAAGAGGTGCTCTTGCTGATTTTCAAAAACAACTTCTTCATATTCTAAATTAATGAAAAAGCAAATTAACTTATATCATGCTAATATTAATTAAACAGTCTCAAATTAATAATCTAAGCAATTGAAAAAATAAATCTAAGGTAATATCTGAATCCCTAATTCATAAAATTCATTAAACTGGTGAATTCAGTGGTGTATGATGCAACTTGCAAGATGTAAAATAAATGTGGGGCATTGTACTGGTGTGAGTTATTAAAGTCCAACTGTCATTTTGTTTTTCCTTTTTGCAAGGACATGTCCTCAATCCTGAGAAATTTTGAAGATGCTACTTGGGGAATTCGGAAAATAGTATGCTACCCCCGGTAGTACAGAAAATAGCACAATAGACCTATTGTGACACGGGTAGTGCAGAAAAAAATAAAAATTATGCATGTCAATATAGTCGAGGTGTAGGTATACCAAAGTATAAAACACAATCAGCCTACACTAATGCACATTTTATTTTGGGCAAATGGCCGAATAAACACTCAAACTATATACACGGTCACACCTAGACGAACATTTAATCTTGTCTCCAACTTTTTATCATGTTCCACATGTGGTGTCTCTTCTTCTTCTACTCTCTCTCTCTCTCTCTCCCTCATGTGCTGCATTTCATCATAAAGCCAGGCACCTCAACTTGTGATCAAAATTACCTTGTTTTTTCATCAAAAAATCCATCTTCAATCTTTGTGATCAAGACTCCAACAGCATAACTCCTGATCAAATTAATTACCTTGGTTTTCCTCCAAAACTCATATTCTCTCTTGTGAATAGTGATCGAGAAGTGCCCCACAGCCCCAACTCGCAATTGACAGAATTCAGGGAGGTGTGGAAATGGCTGTTGATGCAGTTGCATCTCTGGTGCTCCAGAAACTAGGGGATTTCCTTTCAGAAGAGTCCTTTCCCACCAACAAAGTGATCAGCCATCAGCTGAAGCATATGCAGAAGGCCTTGGAGAAAAAGCGTGGCTTCCTCGTTGATGCTGCAGAGAAGGAAACAGATGTTAATGAAATCATGGAATGGACCAACGATTACCTCCGCCTCCTCTACTCCATGGAGGACTCCATCGAGCTGTTCGCAGTCCGCATCACGCGCCAGAGAAAGAGGTGGGGATTCGTGATGGATCATGCTCTCTTTCTCATCAAGTTCACGGATTTGAAGATGCTCATCAAACTGCACAGAGCTCAGAGGAAAATCAAGAAGCTCAATAGCCGCACGCCATCCGGCCTTGAAGACGCCAGTTTAAGAGGGAGAAGTCCCCGAAAAATCAACTGTGGCTCTGGCTTTGATGAAGATGGAGATATTGGAAAAGATCACGATGGAGATACTGAAACTGATATTCTGGGATCATTACACATGCGGCGGAGTAATAGCACTCACGATGTTTCAAAGAGAGAGGGAAATCCAGACATGCTCTCCGGGTACTCATTTAAAATGCGGTCATGTATTCGTGCTTCACTTATTCAAGAGCATTGGCCACAATCGGAGCGTATGTATAGCGAGTCCTACAACGAGGAAAATGGGAGCCCGAGATGGAATCTGAGGAGTATACGCTCAGAATACTCTTTTGGAGAGCGTTGCCAGCATGCCAGGTTCATGTATAGCCATTCCTTTAACGATAGGGAATCATCCATCATTGGCTACAAAAGCAAGAAGACTGAACTAATGGTTAGGCTGAATGATGGGGATAACCATGACCGGATTATCTCCGTTGTGGGTGATCTGGGTTCTGGCAAGACCATGTTAGCTCGGGCTGTTTACAGGAACACAAACATAAAGCAGCAGTTCAAGGAAGCTCGTGCTATGGTAAACATTTTCAAGGAATCCAAAACTACCGATATCCTGCTCAACTTGTTGAAGCAAGTGAACAACTCCAAGGAAGAAGATGGTCTAATCACCGAGGACTCTCTCAAATGCAAGCTCTTGCAGGCTCTCAAGGATCAGAAATACTTGATCGTGCTGGTTGGGATTCAGAGTTGGGATCAATGGAAAAGTCTTAAAGATGCATTCCCAGATGGAAAAAATGGGAGTAAGATAATCCTGACAACTCGCAGTAAGCAACTGGCGGTGGTTGCCGATTCTAAGACGCAGCCACTCATAATGGGGAAGCTGGACCCTACAGAGAGCTGGACACTGTTCAAGAAAAAGGCAGGCTTAAAGAGTGATCCAGAAGGAAATTTGAAGGAGAGAATCATTGAGATGTGCCAGGGGCTTCCTCTGTATATTGTTCTGCTAGGAAGTTTGTTGTCAACAAAGCAAGACATAAAGCAATGGATTGATATAGCTGAAGATCGGGAAACCTCCGACATTGTGATGATGAGCTACAATGATCTGGATGCTCACTTGAAACTTTGTCTGCTCTATATGATGCTATTTCCGAAAGAATTAGACATTCCAGTAAGGAGGCTGCAACGCTTGTGGCTTGCCGAGGGATTTGTGAAGCAACCGCAGAATGAAGAGGTATTCCAAGAAGATGTAGCACAAGAGTACTTTGAAGAACTGGTCAAGCGCAGCTTGATAATGGTAACTAAACTGCGGTCTGATGGAACTTCGAGAAAGTGCCGGTTGCTAGATGTCCTCCATGACCTCTTGTTGTCCCAAGCTCGAGATATCAGCCTTTTTCATGTGCATTTTGGACCAGATTGCAAAACAGAAGGTTCGTTGGGTGAGCGTAGGCTCATAGAGTATGCTGATGCCGGGAATTGTCCACTTGAGCCACTTGAAATTGGACGTTTGAGGTCTTACATATCTTTCAACTTACAGAAAAAGGATACTCGAGCAAAGCATGTAAGCTCTCTTGTTAGCAAGATGGTAGGCAAAGGGCTCGGGTTGCTGAGGGTTCTTGATCTTGAAGGAGTGTACAAACCTAGTTTGCCTGAGAATCTAGGTGATTTGTTTCATTTGAGGTACTTGGGTTTGAGGTGGACTTTCTTGGACAAACTTCCCAAATCTGTAGGTGAACTCCCCTATCTTGAAACATTAGACCTGAAGCATACTTGCATAGATAAAATCCCAACCGCCATTTGGAAACTGAAGAATCTCCGGCATCTCAATCTGGATGAAGTTCATCTAGACAAGGATACGGTTCTGCATTTGCGTAGGTCCTTGCCCAAACTCTTGACTCTCTGGGGATTATCAGTCAGCCACGAGAGCCCGATCAAAAATGGTTTGAGCAAGTTGAAAGACCTCAGAGAATTAGGTATCTCTTTCCGCTTAATCAATTGTAGTCACAACAATACTGATGAACCTATAAAAGCTCTGGTGGAGTGGATTTCCAAGCTGAAAGCTCTTCGATCATTGAGGTTGCGATCCAAAGATGATTCCGGCCATCCTGCACATCTTAGTTTAGAGCCATTTTCAGGCTTGACAAAACTTTCTCACATGAAGTTACTGGGGAAGCTGCAACAACTTCCTCTCGTCCAACATTTCCCACCTCATATTAAGGTTCTCACGCTATCACTGTCATATCTAAAAGAGGATCCCATGCCAATCCTTGGACAACTCCCAGATTTAACAGTTTTAAGGCTGCTCGGAAACTCATACACCGGGGAGTCAATGGTCTGCAAGAGTGGCACATTTAAGAATCTTGAGGTCCTGAAACTCTGGGTGCTCGAAAATCTCAAGCAATGGGAAGTGGAAGACGGTGCAATGGAGAAACTCAAAGAGGTCAACATCAGACGTTGTTCCAAGCTGGAAAATTTTCCCAACAGACTGTTGAAACAGGAAACTTTCAAGGAATTGATCTTAAACAACATGCCCCCTGCCTTCAAGGAAAATATTGACAAGAATTATCAGTTCAAGGTCTCCACCAAAGATTTTGAGGACATCTAAGAACTGATGATTTCGATGATTCTTTGAAGTTCATATCAAGCAATTCATGTATGCGAAAGATGTATTTTCTCTTCACTAGGATTGTTTAAAAATCATAATGACCGTGCTGAATGAAAATTTTATTTTTCATAAGGAATGTAAAATTCTACAGCGTGGTTCTTCCTTTTAAGTTTGCATAAACTGAACTCGATCTAAAACGCATTCCTATATGTCAAAGTGTGAAGTAATATTGCTGCCATAATTCTACTTGATTTGAAGGATACATCTCATTTCAAAATACATACATGCATATTATCAGTCACTCCCTTGCCTCTATCAATATTTCAAAGCATCCAATGAATTGGTATGGAAATGAAAATTCTAATATAACTTTCTCAGCATGATAGAAAAACTCTGTTATTCATGTATTCTGCAACAAAATTTTGAATTATCCCCAAAAAAACAAACAAATAAACACATGCAGGCACCAATCATATATACTCCTTCCGCATACACCAAAATATCATATAGTTTCACAATATCATCTAATAAAAAACCTAAATATCAAATTCATCGAACTCAAAACACCAAAATCATATGTTTTGCAATATCATCGAATAAAAAGGCTGAAAGGGGCATACAAATTGGGAAAATCGAGAAACACGAAAGAAAGATAAGAAGTCCGGCGAAACCTCCGGCGAACGACGAGTATACGCAGCGGCCAACGCCTGCATCAACATAGACATTCCATTTCGCATTCAAATCGTACGTCTCTAATTCCTTTCAAATTTGATTCAGCTCTTTAGTGGTATTTTTCATAAATGATTATATTTGTATTTTTGGAATTTACTGATTTAGGTCCAAAGGGGCGCCAACACAAAATAATTAATTTAGCACTTAAATAATTGAAACTATTAATTATCGATTTATACAAAATTTGACAGTTAACTAACACGTTGTGAAGGTGCTTTGGTAATGGGTATAATTTCGTTCAATTAAAAACGGGTATTTTTATTATTCCTTCGTTTCTAAATAAGTGTCAATAAAAATATTGATTGATAATTAAATTATCTTATACACTTTTACGTGAATACATTAAATGAGTTAAATATAATTGTTTGAATGTATTTAATGAGGGTAAATATGAGAAAAATGTGAAATTTTTTACTTCGATTGTGTAGAATGACACTTTTTGTGAAACAAAATTAAAGTGTTAGAATTTCACTTATTGTGAAATGGAGAGAGTAAATTATTTTATCGTTCTCGAGTTGATCTTTTCAAACTTTGAGTAAAGGGAAAAAAAAATCATAATCCAACCTCAATATAAAGAAAAATAAAATAAAAAATAAGGAGTATTTGCAAGAAGGTTTGTAACTTTGTATTGGAAAAGTCTACCTTATCAGTAGGGCGGCAATTCTGGCCCGACCCGGCCTGACCCGTTTTTTGGGTCGAGATGGGCTAAAAAGATAGGCTCGAATGAATTTTCGGGCGGATCGTGTCAAAATATATTCCCGAAATCATTTCGGTCCGGCCCGGCCCGAAAATGCTAGAGACCCAAACAGGCTAGACTTTTTGGCTCAAAACACAGAAAATTACAATGGACCCACAGGTGGGCCGGGCCGGCCTAAAAAATAGACCCGAATAAATTTCGGGTTGGGCCTCACAAAAGTAGCCCGAAAAGTTTCGGATCGTGCCGGGCCAGGCTCAAATTTTGCCAAAAGCCCGAATTTTCGGGTCGGGCGGCCCAATTTGCAACCTCTACCTATCGGTACTTATGGGTCCATCGTTCACGTTTATATTTTAATTATTAAAACAACTAGAATGCCTCTTGCACAAATGAGATATATGTATAGTTTATTTATTATAAATTATATGTATAGAAAATGATAAAATTATCATTAAAAAATAAAATTAATTTACAACAATTGTGAAATATAAAATTTTTTATATTTATTATTATGATCATTGTGATTAAGTTCAATAAAAAGAGAAAATGGGGAAAATGATTACTTAAATCTAATTTTGAAATTTAAATTAAATTCGAATTACGAAGGAAATGCATGAATTGTTATATTATGTATAGGGCTGAAAACCAAATCAAAATAGCGTAATACTTAATTCGTATTCGTTTATTAAAAGCTCGATTCAATAAGTATATCAAATAAATTTGAACATATTTTTTGTGTTTGATAAAATTTAAAACTCGATTTAAACTCGAGCTCGATAAGTAATGAACGGCGGCCGTGGAGAATGAAGTCAACGCTTATGGTATGGACTATGGACTGATGTAATGTTGAGTGTTGTGATGTATGAATAAATTATAAAAAAATTTAAAAAATGCAGTTTCTGTATAGTTTCTTAGAGATCAGACAAGTCAAGTTCGATACATTTTATATGCAATAATTGGAAGACGAAATATCTATCTTTACTTGTGTTTGTGGATAATATTTTAATATTTAATTTTTGATTTCATGTAATAATTTATTATTATGATTGATTTTTTTTTAAAATTATATTTCATAATTTTTTAATTCAGTTTTTTATTGATAAATGTTGACTATCATTATTTATGTTATAATTAATTTTTGTTTTATAATAAATGTTATTAAAATTATAAATTTAATAACAAAACACAGAGTGAAATACGAAAAAGTGTAACAAAAAATTTCAACCCAATAAATACTATGTGGGTGGTGAAATTAAATTAAAGGGTATACATGAGTTGGAGTGTGATTTAATTCCACCATATTTTACCCATATGTTTTAATTGCAAAAATAAAAATAAAAATTGGTTTGTGTAATTCTCTATACATCTCGTGATTATAGCATTTTATTTTTCTTTCATTGTCCTAAAATTACGGGATAAAATCCTCTAATACATTTTTCATATCCCACTATTGTGTTTCACTATAAAATTTAATATTTTCAAAATGTTTATTATAAAAATAAATTTTATTATAGTATCACAAATCATAAGCAACATTTATTACAAAAAATTATATACCATATTTTTGGAATAATCAACCATATTAATCAATTATATTAACTAAAAAATAAGAAATAAATATTAAAAAATAAATATAAACCCTAATTGGTTGGAATGAACCCTAAATAATAAGTATAAAATTAAATTAAACTATAACAAATTGAAGAAAAAAATTGATGAAAAATGAATAAAAATCAAAATGAGACACAAAATGGAATTGAGAAAAGCGGGATAGAGAATTTCATTTTCCTTAATATACCATTATTTGATATTATTTGAAATTAACAATTTTATGTTTTAAATCATTAGCAAATGATATAGTAGGAAAATTATATGTAATTTTATTTTTCAAGTACATTAAAGAAATTTTATTAATTTTAGTGAAAATGGGAGGTGAAATACAATTATACAAAAAAAAAGAAGAATTATTAATTCAGGATTCGAAAAAATGGGCAATTTATCGATTTAGGACCTGAAAGATGAAAATTCTCAATCCAGGACCTAAAAAATCATGAATTTTGATTTCTATTTATTTTTTAATTAATTTTAACAATTTCTTTATTAGATTTAATAGATAGTTAATGAAGGAATTTTCATTGAAATTTTTTTCAGATCCTGAATTGAGAGTTTTTATCTTTCAGGTCCTGAATGGATAGATTACTCATCCTTCACCCTCAATCGACAATTCTCAAAAAAAAAAAAAAGATGACTTATTTGGTCAAACAAATAAGAGTCTACTATCTATTATCTAAATTTCTCAAAAAAAAAAAAAAAAGTTGCTCACCTTTGAAGAAATGGTCGCCGCCGCGGAAGAGGTAAATCCAATCAAATAAATTAGAGTATGTGTTTTGGAAACTCTTCTATACAATAGAGTGAAAAAAAAATATAATACAACTTGCAATTAATAAATTGTCATGCATTGTAAAATATTTACAGAAACATCAAACATTGGTGTTTGAGAATGTGTTTTTGGCTGCATTTTTTCTTGTTTCTCTTTGGAAATTTCCATTTTTTTTTTCTTTCTACTGCAGATTTCTTGAATTTTTGCCAGTAAATATACGAATTTTACTTCTCAGTGCGGGTAATTTTTGCGCAGGTAGCAGTTTGAAGTTGTGGGTCAAAAAAAAGAAGCCTTTTTGGACCGGTTCACTGTATGAATTTTTCCAAGTAAATGACAAACAAGATGACCATTTTTATTCATGCATAAATAAATTATCAAGTAAATGCAGTTTCTGTATTGTTTCTGAGAAGCAACTAGTCAAAAGTCAATATTTATATATATGTCAATAATTGAAATGCGACATATCTACCACCTCTTATGTTTTCTGGTTTGCTGAAGGAAATCCTGGAGTTTAGGGAGGCAAATTCTTTACTTGCTTTTTGGCTGAAATAGTTTGATTATGCTCTCAACAGGTACACCTACACCTCACCATTCTTTCTTCTTCAATCCTTTTGTTGAACTTGGTGTTTTTTCTTTTTTTAATTATTTTATTGTTTGACAAGAAACAAATGGATTATTAGAAAATAGTTGGATTATGCTCTCAACAGGTAACTTACCATTCTTTGTTTTACATTCCTTTTGCTGAGCTTTTCTTTTTTGGATAAGAAATAGATGAATTATTTGAAAATAGTTGGATCATGCTCTCACAGGCAACTCACCATTCTTTGTTCTTCTGCCCTTTTGTTGAACTTAGAATTTTTTTTTATATAAGAAACAAATGAATTACTATAAAGTAGTTGGATTATGCTCTCAACAAGTAACTCACCATTCTTGGATCTTCAATCTTTTACTGGACTCTTTTTTTTGGGGGGTTAGAGCTTAGAAGCAATTGAATTATTAGAAAATCGATGAGTAGGTATTACAAAGGGATGAGAAATCCCCCAAAAAGTGAAATCATCCTATCTAATGTATGTTGATAGGTCTTGTATATGTACACTTGGTGAACTACATGAGTTAGCATTGTTGACCGTTGCAAATGTTGGATCTTGCAATGTCCTGCAGTTTGATGAACTGATTTTTTTATCTTTTTTTTTATTATTGTTTTAAAGAAAAAGTGTGAAGCATATGAGCTGAGTTGAAATTGATATTGTCTATTTTGTGTTTGCCTGAAATGACCAGTGGTTAGAGCTTTGATCGAATTCTTGAATGAATGGGAAGTCAGGGTGTTCATTCTCCTCAGCCTCCTGTTACAGATTTTGCTGATCCTGTTGGGAAATCGCAGGAAGTATGTGTGCAAACTTTGGATCAGAATCATTCTTTGGTGTGCTTACTTGTTGGCAGATTGGGTGGCAATCGTGTCACTTGGCATCATTGCGAAGAACACTCTCCTTGAATGCCAGAAGCCTAAGAATGAGAATGAATTGATGTGGTTATGGGCTCAATTCTTTCTGCTGCATTTAGGTGGCCCTGACACCATCACAGCATATTCTCTTGAAGATAATGAACTTTGGCTGAGGCATCTGGTGGCGATGGTGATTCAAGCTGGTCTTGCTATGTATGTGTTGCTTGTTGCTTTCCCGGGTTCTTATTGGCTTCCTTCTTTGAGTCTACTCATGTTCATAGCCGGTATGATCAAGTATGGAGAGCGCTTGTCCGCGCTTTGTGCAGCTAATAGTGAGAATTTTCGTGATTCTTTGCTTCCGGAGCCTGATGCAGGCCCCAACTACCCGAGATTCATGGAAGAATACACTCTGAAGAAGGCTGAAGGGTTCGATGTTGGTGTGGATGAGGTTAAAGAAACCCATGTTGTGGCTCTGCCTGCTTCCCCTAATGATCGTGGGGTACCTGAAGCTTATGAGCTGTTCTTGATATTCAAGCGCCTCTTTGCAGACGCAATCTTGAGCTTTCAAGACCGAGACATAAGCAAATCCCACTTCCAGAATTTGTCAGGGGAGCAAGCTTTTGATGTTGTTGAGATTGAACTTGGCTTCATGTTTGATGAGCTTTACACAAAAGCATCCATTGTGTACAATGTGGGAGGCTATGTCTGTCGAATGATCACTTTTACTCTCACTCTCTTCTCCTGGATGGTCTTCCAATTCCGGTGCAATAAGAGCAAGTACGTAGACCTCGACTTGGCAATCACTCACGTGTTGTTTGGGGTAGCTATTTGCTTAGAAACATATGCTGTGATCGTTCTCATAGACTCAGATTGGACCCGTAAGAGGCTGAGCAGAGGGGACGAAGCAACTCGTTTGGTTTGCATGATTCATTTGTTTCAACAGCCAAACACAAAGAGGTGGTCCAAGAAAATGGCTCAACACAATCTGCTTGATCTCTGTGTTAGAGAAAAATCTGCAGTGTTCCCAAGAAGCCGGAGGTTTCTTTGGAGAATCAGAAGGCTTACTAAAATAGATAACTACATAGAGAAGCATTGGCACAAGTCCTTCGTCGACGTCTCTGCAGAGCTAAAAGAATTTATGTTCAGGGAGTTGAATAGCTACAAGACTGATTCTGACCCTGCATCTATGTGGAACAGAAAGGGGAGTTTCACTCTGAAAAGATACACCTCTCTCTCACTTGGTTGGCTTGAAGAGAGAGAGTTTGATCAGAGGATCCTTCTCTGGCACATTGCCACAGAAATCTGCTATTCCTTGGAATGGAATGATGGAACAGCCAACACAAACTGCAGTTCCATAGAGAGGAGGCGAATCTCAGACCACAGCAAGCACATGTCTGATTACATGCTGTATCTTCTCATAGTGTGCCCTTTCATGCTGCCAATCGGGATTGGGATGATCAGGTTCCGTGACACGTGTGCTGAAGCCCGGGAGTTCCTGAGGGAGAGGCACACGATATCCAGCAAAGTCGAGGCCTGCAAGAAGCTGCTCGAGGTGAACACGAAGGTGCCACCGAGTATTGTGAAGGGGGACCGGAGCAAATCCGTGCTGTTCGATGCCTGCATACTGGCTACGGCACTGAGAGCAGAGAATGCAAAGGTTTGGGAAATCACAAGCAGAGTGTGGGTGGAGATGTTAGCCCACGCCGCCACACATTGCAGCGGCAGCCACCACGCCCGCCAGCTTCGGAAGGGCGGAGAGCTGCTGAGCCATGTTTGGCTGCTCATGGCACATTTAGGCATCACAGAGCAGTTTCAGATATCACAGGGTCATGCTAGAGCTAAGCTCATAGTCAAGTAGCTTCTTACAACCTTTTTCCTCAATGAATATTCATTCATTCTTTACAGGAAATGTATCAATGTAGCTGTTGTTATGTTGTAGTAATTTGTAACGAATAATTAAGGGATAAGGTCCAATTTGGTCCTATAACTATAACAGAAATCTCAGTTTGGTCCCGAAATAAAATTTTGACCCAAATCGTTCTCTCAACTTTTTAAAAGATATCATGTTGATCCCTCCGTTAGTCCATAAACTAATTTCCGTTACTAACGATGTTAATCTAAAGAAAAAGGTTCATTCAATAGTCTCAGTCATAATTTAATATTGTTAGAAACATATACTAAGTTGTAGAACTATATAGTTTACATAATGGAAACATACACATTTACTAATTATATCATCCCCAATCATTTTAATATCTTGAGACTTTCTTTAAATTTATCATAGACTTTATTAATTAATAAAAAATGAAAAAGAATAGTCATATAATAAAATTATTAATAAAGTGAAAACGAGATTAAAATATTCAACATCGAACAATTAAAATTTGGGTTAAAATTTTATTTCGGGATCAAACTGAGATTTCAAGTAAAATTATAGGACCAATTTGGACATTTTCCCTTAAATTAACGCCGTTAGTAATGGACGTTAATGGAAATTAGTTTAGAGATTAACGTGATACCTTTTAAAAAGTTGAGGAATCGATTTGAGCTGAAATTTTATTTCGGAACCAAACTGAGATACGATTTGGCTGTAAAATTTGTATTAACTGACTTCCAATTCTG
This sequence comes from Perilla frutescens, assembly GCA_026008535.1. Taxonomy (NCBI): domain Eukaryota; kingdom Viridiplantae; phylum Streptophyta; class Magnoliopsida; order Lamiales; family Lamiaceae; genus Perilla; species Perilla frutescens. The sequence continues at coordinate 62,297,828 of BRKX01000009.1, forward strand.
ACAAAATTATTAGTTTTACAATCAGTAATTAATCTTGGTTGAAAGTGCAAAATTTGGCGATGTGATTCGAGGCTCAATTCTATCGTCTACGGTTGTCAATCGAACAAATTGAGGCCACCGATATATAGTTTTAGAGTTTCAAACTCTCCTTCATAAAATGAAAAAATTGTGTGTGAAATGTAAAAATAAATTCGAATTTAAGTACACACGTTTTTGTAGAAGAGATATTATTATAGGATGCTAGTTTGAAATGTGAATTATTATTCAACATAGTCTTTTTATTTTACTTTTACTTTTTCATTTTATATTTGAACTATAGGAACTAAACTATAAGTTGTGAATTATTTAATCGAAGGACCCTACCATATTATATTTAATCGACTTAGATCATGTGATTTTTAAAATTCTCAATAATTAGAGTCATAAAAAAAAAACTAAAAACGGTCAACTACAATGAATTTTACTCGCAATAAACTTCTTATATTATCGATATTTCATATCAAATACCCTTGTATTTTTAAAATTGTACCAAACATCCTCGTATTTTTAAAAAATATACACAAGTTTTATATTTTAAATTTTTTATTTAAAATATTCTCATTTCCAAATAAATTTGAAGTACCCAATACCAAGTAAATAAGAGTATTTTGGTCCAAAATTTGAAAAAGGAACATTATACATATTTTTTTTAAACATAAGAAAATTTAGTGCAATTTAAAAATACAAAAGAATTTCATACAACAATTCGATAACACGAGAAAGTTTTCCGCATTTTACCGACATTTTACTATATAATTAATAGATCATGTAATATTTCGAATATCATATGCAAGAAATGAGCAAGTCGCATATTTAATTATTCATATATATGCCTGCATAAATAATTAGTAATGGTTGGTGAGTCTTTATTCAAGTCAACTACTAATTCATACTCCTATAGAATCTTGTCTCGATCTTTCGTAATTAACTAACAAATTAAATGTGCATATTCTCTAGTTCTTATAATATTTAATTTCCGTTACTATATTCTGCAATAAATAATATTTAATTTCCATTACTATATCCCACAATATAATTTTTAAATATAAAAACATTTTTTTATTATACACGAATGCGTATTTCAGAGAGAGAAAAAAAAATCAAATCTTTTGGTGGCACACCCCTGTGAGACGGTCTAAGTGTCTAACGGATCCCCTTATGTTAGACGGATATTATTTGACCAATTGGTCCCCTCTCCTTTTTCTTTTTCTTTTTTATTTTTTTTAATGATCTCCCCCTCCCTTTTTTTATTTAATTTGTAATTTCTTTTTTTTTTCTTTCTAGCATTCTCTCTCTCTCTCTCTCTCTATTTTTTTTCTTTATGCGTCTTCTTTTTTTCTTTTTTCTTTCAGAAATGTGGCTTTTCTCTCTTTTTTTTTTCTTCTTTGGCAGTTTTTTCCTTCTTGTTTTGCAGTTTTTTTTCTTTCTTCTTTATTTTATGTTTTTTATAATGATTTTATTAATGATACTTTATTATTTTTATAAAAAAAAGGAAGAAAGAAAGTGAAAAAAAAAAAAAGAAAGAGAATAACAAAAACTGGCATGAAAACAGTGAAAAAAGAAAAAAAAATGAAAATAGCCCAGCCTTGCTGGGCAGGCCCAAAAAAAAAAAAGTAAATCTGCACAGGCGCGTGGGGGGCGCGGGTTTTGACCCATCTAACGTAAGGGGATCCGTTAGACAGTCTCATACAAATTTTTATCAATCTTTTGAGTGCAAAAGATAATGTTGAGGATAGTAAACATCATTTATTTGGTGTTAATGTGAAATCTGCACGGACGTTTTACGTGTTTTTTTTTAATTATGTAAGTTTTAACTACAAAACTACATAACGTGACTTATTCTTTTTTTAAAACAATAAATAAATAATGACTTATTTAACAAAACCATGTGGAAATCTGTAAAAGATTTTTCCCAACAATGGGGCCAAGGCCAATATTCCAATAATCATAAGTCTTGGTCGTTGTAGAATATTAAATGAGACTAAACCTATCATCTTTAATTTTTTAAAAATAATTATTTTATATAAATCGACATATGTAGAATATTAAATAATGTTAACATGCTAGTTGTAGCATTCGATCGATGATATAATAAAACTTACTACGCGGTTACTTTGAATCATGCAACTAACGTCTAAGAGTGCATTTAGATTTTAGACAAGCTCTTCAAAATAACTTGTGAAACGTTTTTATCGATTTTTTTTTAAAAAAATATACATATAGATTCCCCTAAAATAAAATGCAAGAGCTTATAAAATTAATTCATTATAATCTTTGTTAAATACCCTATAATACGAAACAAATGCTATACTACAATGTATACATCATTTTATATATATATAATATATAGAAATCAATATTGAACGGTGTATGATGAAACTTGCAAGTTGCAATAAGAAAAAAATGGGGCATAAAATTGGTGTGACTTGTTCAAGTCTAATTGCATAAATCCAATAATTGCAGCATCAATTATCAACTTTCAATCTTGTCTCCAACTTTTTTTTTAATCATGTTACGTGCTCTCTTTCCTCTTCTGTTCGACGAAAATACGCGGCAAAGACCGTGTTTACTGCCAAAACCACAAATTGAAAGAAATTTAATCTCTCTCTCTTCTCTCTCTCTTCTCTCTCTCTCTCTCTCTCTCTAGATGTGTGTGTGTGTGTGCGAGACCATAAGTTCATGACCATTACATATACTGCATTCACCAAAAACCCAAGCAGCCACAACTTGTGATCAATCATATACCTTCATTTTTCTTCAAAACTAACATGACCTCATTAAACTGTGTGATCAAGAACCTTCAGTTTCCTTCAAAACTCAGATTTCCTCTACACTGGTGATCCAAGACTCCACACACAAACTAACACGCCCTCTTAAACTCTGTGATCAAGAACCTTAATTTCTTTTCAAACTCAGATTTCTCTCTCTCCCTCTCCCTCTCTCTCTCTCTTCACTCTTGTGATCCTTGATGGCTGTTGATGCAGTTGCATCTGTGGTGCTCCAGAAACTAAGAGACCTGCTGGTGGATGAGTCCTTTGCGAGCAATCAAATAATCGGCCACCGGCTCAGGCGGGTGCAGGAGGCCCTCGATAAAACGAGGGGCTCCCTGGACAAAGCTGCGGATAAAGAAACAGATGCTGAAGCAATCAAGAAATTGAGGGGCGAGTACCTCCGCCATGTCTACTCTATGGAGGACTCAATCGAGTCGTTCGCGCTTCGCTTCACCCGCCGGAGGAAGAGGTTGGGATTCCTCATGAATCATGCTCTCTTCCTGAATAAATTCACAGCTTTGCAAATGCTCAGCAGCAAATTGAACAGCATCCAGACAAAGGTTAAGGAGCTCGACCGTCGCACATCCAACCTTCGAGGCACCCCCCAGAAACTGCAGTCTGAGAATGCAAATGATCATGAACTAGATGGTGTTAAAGGGGTGGCTGAAGGGGAAGATGGTGGACTAGATGAAGAGAAAGAAGAAGATGATGGACTAGATAAGGAGAGAGAAGAAGAAGAAGAAGATGATGGACTAGATAAGGAGAGAGAAGAAGAAGATGATGGACTAGATAAGGAGAGAGAAGAAGAAGATGATGGACTAGATAAGGAGATAGAAGAAGAAGACGCTGGCCGAGGAGGAGCAGCAGAAAAGGAAGTGAAGAAGCAGACTTCATTTTCTCTCATCAATGAAGAAACTGATGGTCTGAGATCAAGTATGAAGCGCACCAAGCCACAGTACGAACCACACAGGGAAAGACACCAAATATACGCTGGAACAACTCCTGTATGTGTAAAGTGCTCTTGCGCAGTAATGATTCAACGATTCAAGAGCGAGTGCGGCATTCCAAGCTGATGTATAGTTATTCCTACAACGAGGAAGAACTATCCATTGTTGGATACCAACGCAAGGTGACCGAGCTTCGAAAGAGGCTGGAAAACAATGAGGACTGGATCATCCCGCTTGTAGGCGAGCTGGGCTCAGGCAAGACGACGATGGCTCGTGCTGTTTATGGGAACAGAGCCATCAAAGAGATGTTCATGCCTGCTGCTTGGGCAAGCATTTTCAAGGAATCCAAAACGACGGACATATTGATCGGCTTGCTGATGAAGAAAACAGAACTACAAGATGCTAGCAGCGAGGAGTCTCTCAAATCCAAGCTGAAGCAAGAATTGACAGGCCAGAGATATCTGATTGTCCTGGATGGTGTTCAGACTTCGGATCAATGGAGAAGACTTAAAGGAGCTTTTCCAGATCAACAAAATGGGAGTAAGATAATCCTTACTACTCGCGATGAGCGAGTAGAGAAGCATGCTGATCGAAAGATCCAGCCGTATAATCTGAAGGCGCTAGATTCTGAAGAGAGCTGGACTTTGTTCATGAGAAAGGCAGGCTTAAAAGAAGAAGATCCACTAGATTCTGATCTGAAGAACAGAGTTATTGACGTGTGCCAGGGGCTGCCGTTGAATATTGTTCTGCTCGGTAGTCTGTTGTCGATGAAAGATAGAGAGGAATGGTCTAAAATACTCAACATCCATGAGAAATGGCAAGTCTCGGACACTTTGACATTGAGCTACAATGATCTGGATACCCCTTTAAAACTCTGTCTGACCTACATGACAATGTTTCCGAAAGAATTAGACATTCCAGTCAGGAGGCTGCAACGCTTGTGGCTCGCTGAGGGATTTGTGGAACGACCACAGAAACAAGAAGAAATCCCAGAAGATGTGGGCCAAATGTATTTTGAAAATCTGGTTAAGCGCAGCTTGATATTGGTTTCTAAACAGCGGTCGGATGGAAGTGCTAGAAGGTGCCGGTTGCAAGGTGCCCTTCATGACCTCTTGTTGAAACAGGCTCAAGATATCTGTCTTTTTCATGTTCATCCTGGATCGAATCCACAAGAATGTGGCTCATTGGGTCCGCGTAGGCTAATTGAGTATGCTGATGCCGGGAATTGTCCAGTTCAAGCTTCTCAAATTCAACACGTGAGGTCTTACATATCTTTCAACTTACAGAAAAAGGATACTCCAGCAAAGCATGTAAGCTCTCTTCTTAGCGACATGGTAGGCAAGGGGCTCGGGTTGCTGAGGGTTCTTGATCTTGAAGGAGTGTATAGACCTAGTTTGCCTGAGAATCTAGGTGACTTGTCTCATTTAAGATACTTGGGTCTGAGGTGGACTTTCTTGGACAATCTTCCCAAATCTGTAGGTGAACTCCTCTATCTTGAAACATTAGACCTGAAGCACACATGCTTAGATAAAATCCCAGACGCCGTTTTGAAACTGAAGAATCTCCACCATCTCAATCTGGATGAAGTTCATCTAGACAAGGATACGGTTCTGCATTTGTGTAGGTCCTTGCCCAAACTCTTGACTCTCTGGGGATTATCAGTCAGCCACGAGAGCCCGATCAAAAATGGTTTGAGCAAGTTGAAAAACCTCAGAGAATTAGGCATCTCTTTCCGTGTAATCAATGGCAGTAACAATACTGCTGAGCCTACCAAAGCTCTGGTGGAGTGGATCTCCGAGCTGACAGCTCTTCAATCATTGAGGTTGCGATCCAAAGATGATTGTGGGCATCCTGCAGATCTTAGTTTAAAGCCATTTTCAGACTTGACAAAACTTTCTCACATGAAGTTATTGGGGAAGCTGCAACAACTTCCTCTCGTCCGAGATTTCCCACCTCATATTAAGGTTTTCACACTATCACTGTCATGTCTAAGCGAGGATCCCATGCCAACCCTTGGACAACTCCCAGATTTAACAGTTTTAAGGCTGCTCGGAGACTCATACACTGGGGAAACATTGGTCTGCAAGAGTGGCACATTTAAGAATCTTGAGGTCCTGAAGCTCTGGAAGCTCGAAAATCTCAAGAAATGGCAAGTGGAAAAGGGTGCCATGGAGAAACTCAAAGAGGTCAACATCAGATGCTGTTCAGAGCTGGAAAACTTTCCCAGCAGCCTGTTGCAGCAGAAAACTTTCAAGGAATTAATCTTGAACAACATGCCCACATTTAAGGCAAAGATCGACAATAGCTATCAGTTTAAGGTCTCCACCAAAGATTTCAAAAACATCTGATTTGGATGATTCTTTGAAGTTCCTATCTGCTTTTCATATCAAGCAATTCATGTATGCAAAAGATGTATTTTTCTCTTAACTATGTTCGCAAATCATATCGAATGAAAATTTTATTTTTCAAAAAAATTGTAATGAATTCCACAGCATAAGTTCTTCCTTTTTTGTTTATATAAAATGATCTCTAAAACACATTGCTATAATCATGTCAAAGTTACAGAAAAAGTTCTTCAGTTGTCACAGTTCCAGTTGAGGGGTACATCTCATTTGAAAAAAATACATACATGTACAATATTAGTGTCACCACACGAGCATATTATTGTATATTTACACAAGTTATATCATATCTGTGCGTGTGTGTAAGGATTATACGGTAAGATATTGATAGAGACACGGATACCGCCTACAGAACAAATAGAAGAAAACCAGAACAAACTCGGATTGATTCTACCTGCCCAGCTAGAAGCTGATTATGGACTATGATTCTGCACTCCCTAACTAAGACAACTTCTATAAATACTATCAGACTCCTAATCCTAACATCCATGAAAACCAGCCCACGCTTCACAACAAATAACGGAAACCAGTAACTAGTGAACTAATACACGCGGCCACAACATTTGTCTCGCCCTGCCTTTGCCCAGTGCTAATAAACTCTACTTTGCTGATTACTTTGAAAATCTGGCCAGGCACAGCTTGATAGTGGTAACTAAAATGCGGTCTGATGGAAGTCCAAGAAGATGCCGGTTGCTAGGTGTCCTCCATGACCTTTTGTAGGCCCAAGCCCGAGATATCAACCTTTTTCATGTGCATCTTGGACCAGATTGCCAATTAGAAGGTTCATTGGGTAAGCGTAGACTCATTGAGTATGCTGATGCCGGGAATTGTCCACTTGAGCCTTCTGAAATTGGACGTTTGAGGTCTTACATATCATTCAACTTGCAGAAAAAGGATACTCCAGCAAGAAATGTAAGCTCTCTTGTTAGCAAGATGGTAGGCAAAGGGCTCGGGTTGTTGAGGGTTCTTGATCTTGAAGGAGTGTACAAACCTAGTTTGCCTGAGAATCTAGGTGACTTGTTTCATTTGAGGTACTTGGGTTTGAGGTGGACTTTCTTGGACAAACTTCCCAAATCTGTAGGTGAACTCCCCTATCTTGAAACATTAGACCTGAAGCATACACGCATAGATAAAATCCCAACTGCCATTTGGAAACTGAAGAATCTCCGGCATCTCAATCTAGATGAAGTTCATCTGGACAAGGATACGGTTCTGCATTTGCGTAGGTCCTTGCCCAAACTCTTGACTCTCTGGGATTATCAGTCAGCCACGAGAGCCTGATCAAAAATGGTTTGAGCGAGTTGAAACACCTCAGAGAATTAGGCATCTCTTTCCGTTCAATCAATTGCAGTCACGATATTAATGAACCTATAAAGGCTCTGGTGGAGTGTATTTCCAAGTTGACAGCTCTTCGATCATTGAGGTTGCGATCCAAAGATGATTCCAGCCATCCTGCACATCTTAGTTTAGAGCCATTTTCAGGCTTGACAAAACTTTCTCGCATGAAGTTACTAGGGACATTGACACAACTTCCTATCTTCAAAGATTTCCCACCTCATATTAAGGTTCTCACGCTATCATTGTCATATCTAACAGAGGATCCCATGCCAATCCCTGGACAACTCCCATATTTAACAGTTTTAAGGCTGCTCGGAGACTCATACACTGGGGACACAATGGTCTGCCCGAGCAGCCCATTTAAGAATCCTGAGGTCCTGAAACTCTGGAAGCTCAAATATCTCAAGAAATGGGATGTGGGAGACAGTGCAATGGAGAAACTCAAAGAGGTCAACATCAGATGTTGTTCCAAGCTGGAAAACTTTCCCAGCAGCCTGTTGCAGTAGAAATCTTTCAAGGAATTGCTCTTAAACAACATTCCCCCTGCATTTAAGGAAAATATTGACAAGGATTGTCAGTTGAAGGTTTCCACCAAAGATTTTAAGGACATCTGAGAGCTCAAGATTTGGATGATTCTTTGAAGTTCGTACCAGCTTTTCATATCGAGCAATTCAGGGATACAAAAGATGTATTTTCTTTTCACTAGGATTGTTTAAAAATCATATTGGCCGTGCTGAATGAATTTTTTTTTTTTCAAAAGGATGGTAAAATTCTACAGCATAGTTCTTCCTTTTTAGTTTGCATAAACTGAACTCTCAACCGCATTCCTATATGTCAAAGTGAAGTAATATGGCTGTCATAACTCTACTTGATTTGAAGGATACATCTCAATTCAAAATACATACAACATATATATCATCAGTCACTCTCTTGCCTCTAAAAATATTTCAAAGCATCCAATGAATTGGTATGGAAATGAAAATTCTAATAAAAGTTTCCTCAGCATGAAAGAAAAACTGCTATTCATATATTCTGCAACAAAATTTTGAATTATCCCCAAAAAAACAAACAAATAAACACATGCAGGCACCAATCATATCTACTCCTTCCGCACACACCAAAATATCATATATTTTGACAATATCATCGAATAAAAAACCTAAATATCAAATTTATCGAACTCAAAACACCAAAATCACATATTTTGCAATATCATCGAATAAAAAAGCTAAAAAGGCGTAAAAATTGAGAAAATCGAGAAACGCTCACGAAAGAAAAGAAGTCCGGCGAAACATCCGGCGAACAACGAGTACACGAAGAGGCCAACCAGCATCATAGACATCCCATTTCGCATTCCAATAATTGAAACTACTAATTATGGATTTTATAGTTCTCACATAGAGTTTTTCAAACTTTGAGCAAGGAAAAAAAAATTCATAAGATTCATAACCCAAACTCAGTATAAAAGAAAAAATGAAAAAGAAAATTACTTTTGCACTATGAAATTTATGCTTTGTACTACAAAATAAATTAATTAAATAATAATTAATTATAAAATTATCTATATTAATTCAGATTTTAGTCTTAAGTAATTCACAAAAATGTCCTAATTTTTTATAAATAATAATTTAATACCTGACATTTTGAATATACAATAAATCTAGTCTGTAATTAATTTTTGAGCTTTTAGTTGCCATCGTATATTTGTTTGTCTAAATGGATAAAAGTAGACAAAAGTAAATAGTAATTAGGAAAAAACAACAACTTTTAAAAATAGGTAGTTTGTTAGGCAATTTGTACTGTAATAGACCTGGTCCCCACACCCAATGATTGACACATTCTACTTTTGTCAGACATTAAATGCACTCTAACAGCTGGAAACCCTAATTCTAAAACGAAACCCTAACAAAAGTGGGCTCGATTAATTCTTAGTTTACAAAAGTGGACTCGATTAATTCTTAGTTTATAAAAGTTGACTCGATTAATCATAAGTTGAGCCTCAATTTTATATTAAAAAATAATTTGCAGAAGTGGTCTCGAATATTTCACAAGAAGGCCTCGATTATGTTGATTATTTTTTTTTAAATGACTCGATTATTTTTTAAATTTACAAAAGCATCGATTATTTTTTTTAAATTGTAAATGGGCCTCGATTAATTATTTTGGCCTCGATTATGTTGATTTTTTTTAAAAACTGACTCGATTATTTTTTAAATTTATATAAGCATCGATTATTTTTTTTAAATTGTAAATGGGCCTCGATTAATTATTTTGGCCTCGATTATGTTGATTTTTTTAAAACTGACTCGATTATTTTTTTAATTTACAAAAGCATCGATTATTTTTTTTAAATTGACTCGATTATTTTTAAATGGGCCTCGATTATTTATTAAAAAATATATATATTAATTTTAAGAGATTCTCGATTAATATCTTAACTAGCCACGATTAATGAATGCATTTATTTCTTTTTTGTGTAACTATTTTCAATAAATAAAAAGAAGGAAGGTAAATGGTTTCATCAAATGAAAAGAAAGAAAGGTAGGGGGGCGAATTTAATACATGTACAGGTTAGTAATGAAAAGAAGGGGAAGGTTGGACCCAATTAATGAAAAGAAGGGAAGGTAGGACCGAATTTAATACAATTTAATGTTTTGTGACGAGGTAGGTTAAATTTTTGAATAAATAGACGAGCTCACTATTCACAATACAATACAAATCTCCACTATAGTACAAGATTTTATTCACACTACAAAACAAAGCGACGAAGAAGAGCAAAAGTTGGAGAAATTTTTCGGAGCAAGAGGACGAAAGACGAGATTTTTCTGAAGAAGAAAGTAGTGCACCAGCAACTTTCAAAGGTACGTTTTGTACTCTCCATTTTTTTCCACTTATTTTGCAAATATTTATTGTTTTGATTATATATTGCATGTGTTGTTAGATTTAATTTAAAAATAGGCGATGTAGAGATTTGCATGTCATACCCTTTAATCTTTTTATATTTTGAAGAGTTGCATGTGGTAGACTATAAATCTTGGCTATTAGAATTATTCGAGGCTATTTTAGAATTCATGGAGATTTTATTTAGAATTTAATCGAAACTCATAGAATTAATGGAGGCTATTTCAAATTTAATCGGGGCAATTTTTATAATTAATCGAGGCTAATTTTCAAATAATCGAGTAACACTTAATATAATCGAGGGCTTTGTAAAAAAACACTTCAATATTTTTTATAACTTAATCGAGGAACACAAATATAATCGATGAACAATTAAATATTTTTTATAACTTAATCGAGGAACACTTAAATATAATCGAGGCTATTATAAATAATTAGAGGTTAATTTAAAATTAATCGAGAAACACTTGAATTAATCGAGGAACACCTAAATTAATCGAGGAACACTTGAATTAATCGATGCTTTCCTCGATTAATATTAAATTAATCGATTAATTTTTTTGAATTAATCGATGCTTTAATTTTTTTTTTCTTAAATTAATCGAGACAACTAGATATTCATCGATTGATTATCAAATTAATCGATTAGGTTTAATAATATTCATCGATTAATCCGAGGCTACTATAAATAATATAGAGGTTAATTTTAGAGACTATTATAATTTAATCGAGGCTATTACAACTTAATCGAGTCTTGAAATTAATATAATTAATCGATGCTATTTAATAGAGGTAATCAATGCTATTTGAACTATTAATCGTGCATTCTTTTTAAATTTAATCGCTTATATTTAAACTTTATTATTTTATCCATTTTTCCAGTTCAATTTTATTTAATTGCTTTAGTTAGTATTAATGGTTACATCTTTAAGGATTTAATATGTTTTAGGGTTTTAGGGTTTGAATCGTGGCTTTCTAGAGAAAAGGTTTTAGGGTTTTAGGGTTTTGGGGTTTGAATCGTGGCTTTCTAGAGAAAAGGTTTTAGGGTTTTAGGATTTTATAGCGTTTAGGTTTTAATAGAGTTTAGGGTTTAATCACATAGCATTGTTTATAAATTGCAGATGGTTAGACGCCGCATTATTGTACGACACGGTGGACGATGAGAGAGAGCAGAATATGTAGATGGGGACGAGCAACTCGTAACGATGTCATCCGATAAGCTGTGTTTTAGCTCACTGGTGAGGAAAGTTCACAAGTTGTTGCGGACTGACCCGAACAGGATCGAGTATGAATTATTTTACCTCACCAGCACCAATACTGGCAGACGGATCAGAGCATCTTTGCAAGATGATGGAGATTTGCTCGATTTACTTCACGAGCAGACTACTGAGATGGTCGTGTACGTGATTTCAAGACAGTTGAAAGGTTCTGGAGCCGGACCATCTTTGAGGGACGACTATGTTCCCTACTTTTCACATGCAGAGACGCATGGTCCTACTACAGAAGAAGAGGCAGAAGGAGAAGAACAAGAACAAGAAGAGGTGAATGATAGAACGAGGTTGGTGGAGTCACTGTTGACAGAATTCAGTAGCTGGTTTCGTTCTTCTGCTGATCGTACAGACAGATTGCTGTGCTTGACGGGAGTCGTCCCACCATCTACCACTGGTGTTCCGTTTAGATCTGACGGGCCTTCAAGCAATTGGGTGGTTCCCCTTGCTGATTGGGACATTGCGGGCCCACTATCTTGGGATGAGGGACCTGCACCAGAATCAGATACACTGCATCAGAGAGCTATTTTTCGGACGAAGGATGATCTGGCTCTGGAGTGGTATCTATCACATGCAGAATCGAGCTATTAATCGATTAGTTTTTTTTAAAATTATTAATCGATTAGTTTTTTTCTAAACTATTAATCGATTAGTTTATTTTTAATTAAACTACTAATCGATTAGTTTTTTTTTAAAATTATTAATCGATTAGTTTTTTTTAAATTATTAATCGATTAGTTTTAATTAAACTATTAATCGATTAGTTTTTTTTTAATTATTAATCGATTAGTTTTAATTAAACTATTAATCGATTAGTTTTTTTTAAAATTATTAATCGATTAGTTTGTTTTTAATTAAAGTACTAATCGATTAGTTTTTTTTAAAACTATTAATCGATTAGTTTGTTTTTAATTAAAGTACTAATCGATTAGTTTTTTTTAAAACTATTAATCGATTAGTTTGTTTTTAATTAAACTACTAATCGATTAGTTTTTTTTAAAAGTATTAATCGATTAGTTTTTTTTTAATTATTAATCGATTAGTTTTAATTAAACTATTAATCGATTAGTTTTTTTTTTAAATTATTAATTGATTAGTTTGTTTTAATTAAAGTACTAATTGATTAGTTTTTTTTTAAACTATTAATTGATTAGTTTGTTTTTAATTAAACTACTAATCAATTAGTTTTTTTAAAATTATTAATCGATTAGATTTTTTTTAATTATTAATCGATTAGTTTTAATTAAACTATTAATCGATTAATTTTTTTAAAAATTATTAATCGATTAGTTTGTTTTTAATTAAAGTACTAATTGATTAGTTTTTTTTAAAACTATTAATCGATTAGTTTGTTTTTAATTAAACTACTAATCGATTAGTTTTTTTTAAAAATGATTAATCGATTAGTTTTTTTTTAATTATTAATCGATTAGTTTTAATTAAACTATTAATCGATTAGTTTTTTTTTTAAATTATTAATCGATTAGTTTGTTTTTAATTAAAGTACTAATCGATTAGTTTTTTTTAAACTATTAATCGATTAGTTTGTTTTTAATTAAAGTATTAATCGATTAGTTTTTTTTTTTAAAACTATTAATCGATTAGTTTGTTTTTAATTAAAGTACTAATCGATTAGTTTTTTTTAAAACTATTAATCGATTAGTTTGTTTTTAATTAAACTACTAATCGATTAGTTTTTTTTAATTATTAATCGATTAGTTTGTTTTTAATTAAACTATTAATCGATTAGTTCCTCGATTGGTTTTTTTTTTACTTAATCGATTAATGCCACAATTAATTTTTTAATTAATCGATTAGTGCCTTGATTAATTTTTCTTAATTAATAAATTAGTGCCTCAATTAATTTTGTTTAATTAATCGATTAGTGACTCGATTTAGTTTTTGTTTCTAAAATTAATCGATTAGTGACTCGATTAATTTTTTTAACAAATCGATTAGTTTTTATTTTTCAAATTAATCGAGGAAGGCCTCGATTAGTTTTTGTTTTTGTAATTTAATCGAGGAAGGCCTCGATTATTAATATAATTATCGAGGAAGGCCTCGATTATTTTTTATGCTCCTCGATTATGTTTTATGCTCCTCGATAGAAAGCTAGTCATCGATTAACAACAAATAATCTACTAACAATACCACAATTAATATCAAATAATCAATCAATAATATCTACCTAGGGCCATGGTAATTAAAACAATAAGCCGCGACTAACAATACCTAAACCATGATTAATTTCAACAACCACTATTAGCATAATATTTTTCGCGATTGATTTTAACGAGCAATGAACGTCGATTAAATCAAACAATTAAATGTAATGAACAATTAATAAAACACAACTATTACACCTACTTGAGAAGAAGCCGTTGCCGACGATTCTCCTTGACCTCGTTCCATCTCCGACGGTAAGGTTTCGCGAGAGAGAGATGGCAGCGGCGTTGGCTTTTGAGAGGTTCCAAGAGAGAGTGGTAGTTGGCCGGCAAGAGGGGGAGAGAGAGATGGCAGCGGCGTTGGCTTTTGAGAGGTTCCAAGAGAGAGTGGTAGTTGGCCGATAAGAGGGGGAGAGAGAGATGGCATCGGCGGCAAGGTTTCGGGGCCGTTGGTTGGTTGGGGGTTTTGCTTTTTCTTTTTTTTTTTTCAGAATGTGTTATGGTGCGATGGAGACGGAAGAGAGAAGAAAAAGGGTAGTTGAATCCTTTAATATCAAACCCTAGATCATAAATATCCTTTTGCAAGTTTGAATTTAATTGGAAAGCAGCTTTTTCAGTTTCTTTTTCAGATTGTGTGGGACCATAACAAAGGATTGTGTACAATGTAAGTACAAATTGTCGAGTAAACTATCACAATTTAAATCTTGCCTTTTTTCCCACTTATATATTTTTGTCAAAAAAAACATGGGACCCTATTTGTTTTTCGAATTTTTTACTAGCGTGGAAAATACTTATACCACGTCAATTGATCAAATAAAATTATATTTCACTCCATACCGTATGTAAAAATATATACGTTGGGGATTAAAAGCGCGAAAATTAATTCCAAATTAGATTTGTTATAAATTCAAAAGATCAGGTATTAAATTGTTATTTATAAAAGTTCAGGACAAAATTTGATACTGCACCTAACTAAATTAAAAAAGAAAACAAAAGGAAGCATTGCATTTCTCTCTGGGCTTCGGCGGCGTAGCGTGGCTTGCGTCCTTCTTCTCCGACGAATACCTACTGTCCGTCATTAACGACATTGTCCATTCCGACTTAATACGATGACAACCACCTAACCTGGCTCCAACTCCATCAACTCAAATTAGAGAATAAATTGGATAAAGAAATTTTTGATTTTATTTTTTTTCGAGCTGAACAATTGACAACCACCGTTCATAATGGGAATTTTGGGAATCTGAATCTTTCGTTCGAATTGGAAATTTCGAAAGTTGTATAGAGCGAACGTATCCCAAATTTTCGAAAAACCATCTTCGATTTTCGAATCACTTCGTATAGTTTCAAAAACATATTGCCGAACATTTTTATGACCGTAATTTTCCAACCACTCATGATGAGAATTTAGTTCCAGAACCAAGCACAAGGCGACAACAATGGTTTGAATATCATTACTTTTAATCCATATTATGAGCAGAAATTCGAGGGATTAAGAGGATCAAGAGGTTATGAAATTCAGATACTGTGAGTACATATTATATCTTCTCACAGTGTGCCCTTTCATGCCGCCAATCGGGATTGGGATGATCAGGTTCTGCGATACGTGTTGAAGCCAGAGTGTTTCTAAGAGAGAGAGAGACGTGATATCCAACAAAGTTGAGGCTTGCAAGAAACTACTCGAGATGAACATTGAAGTAGGGTCGTGTAGAGTAAAAAGGGACCAGAGCAAATCTGTGTTGTTTGATGCATGTATAATGGCTAAGTCTCTCATAGCAGAGAGAGGGAACAGAGGTGGGAGATCATGGGCAAAGTACGAGTAGAGATATTAGTTCATGCGGTCGTGCATTGCAGCGGTAACCAGAGTCGTCTTAAATATTTTAAGGACCTTGTGCTAATTATAAAAATTGGATTTCCAATACTAAAAAATTTATGTTTTAAGTTATTAATAAAAAAATGGACCCAAATATTAAAAAAATTAGGCTCCCAATATTAAAAATTAAACGTTAATACTAAAAAATTGGGCTCTTAATATTAAAAAAATATATACGGGATTTGAGGGTCCTGTGCGAAAGCGCACCTCGCGCCCCTCATTAGCCGCCCCTGGCGGTAACCACCACGCCCGCCACCTTCAGAAGGGTGGAGAGTGAGGGAGAGCTTCTCACTCATGTTTGGGTTCTCATGGCTTATTTAGGCATCACAGATCAACTTCATCTCTCTCAATCCTATGCTAGAGCAAAGCTCATAGTCAAGTAGCTTCTTACAATCCTTTTATTTTCTTAGTAAGTATTCATATATTCTTTACAACCTTTTCCCCAATTAATAATCATAGATTAATTCTTTACCGGAAATGTAATAATAAATTTTCAAGAATGATGCGTTATATCCTGATTGCGTTATAATTTCTTCACGGTCTTATAACTCATAAGTTCTAATCATATTGTTGACTGTAGGTGTGTCCTTTATGATTCTCCAAGAAATATTGTAGGTGTGGTTTACTTCATGTGTAGGTTTGCAGGCTATTACACAGGGGTGAAGTTTACTCAATGCGCACCATGATAGCAGCTGCGGATTACTCTCGACATTAAAAATAAAACTATATATATTTTGACCAAATGGCAACTTATATTTTCTCTCCCCCCTGACTTTTTAGCATTAATTAATTATATTTTTTCATAAAAACATGTTATTGATGTGAAATGAGTCCGACCAAATAGATGGATCATTGAATTATGATAAACTCTATCATTGAAAGAGGTCCAAGATGATTAGCTTTTGATTGTTTGATTTGAATATACATCATTATTTGTATACCTAAGAAATAGAGGGGTAATTAAGTAATTGCAGAACTCACATATTAGGTGGGTCAATGTGGATCAAAACAATTGGAATAAAGCTATGGGTTCAACATCTATTAATGGGGCTAGCCCATCTATACAAAAACCTTCATTTGGGGTCAAATGCATTATTAAACATAACAATGCCTATTCCCTCAATAAAATTAAATAAATAGTGCCTATCATCTAAATAGGTTAAATAAATATGATGTGTAATTTACATAATTACACACACATTTTCTTGTAGCATCCTTAGTTTGTGAGAAGGCATATACATATATATATATATTGGTTAATGAATGAAAGTGTCATCTTCCCCTAAAAAAATAAATTTATTTATTCTGATTAAAATGAACTAGTATATTATTTTCGTATGTTCCTTAAAAAATAATATGCTCACAATGTTGAAAGCATGCTTAATTTATAAGTTGCATGCAATTTTCCCTAGTCGATGTAATTGTTATGTAAGCTTTATGTTTCTATCATATTAATTCATTATATTTTTAGTTAGTGTTAAATATATGTTTCATCTATATAATTAAAAATTTATGGTGACTAAATGTGGATACACCGTGAATAAATATCGCTTATACATAATAGTTTGCAAATTATATATATATAAGTAACAAAAAAATTATTTTTGTTTTAGCATTTTTTTTTTACTTTAATTAGATAGACTATTTGCAGCCAGCCATCTTTGACTTTTTATTAGGGACCGATTAATGTCTCCAATTCAGATATCATTTATCTTTTCATTTAAATGTCGAATAATGTGGATTATTTGTATATAAGAAAATGACTAATTTTGGTATTTATAATTCTTCACACATTATATATTATACATTCACTCATGTGTATAACTTATAACTAATTTTGCCAACTCTATGATCATTTGATTTTTTCGGAGTAATATGTAAATTATAAAGGGAATAAGTGCAAAAATAGTATTTTTAGTTTATTCTGACGAGTGAATTCTCCCTTAATGTTTAAGAGCAAATATCATCCTTAACGTTTATTAGTATGCGTAAGTTCGTCCATCCCTCCTAACCACCCTTGCTAAAGGATAGACATGAATTTGTAGGCATATCAATTTTGTTTTTCTTTCATTAATTAAAATAATGAATTTTATTAAAATCTCAATGACATGGATTTTTCATACATCTTTCTCAATAAATTTCATACACAAAAGTACGAAATCAATAATAATAAAATGATATTAATTTTATGCACACATACACACGTATATAAATATAATTTTAGGTATATAATTAAAGAGAAATTACATTAAAAAAGGGAAATTATATAATAAATAAATAAATTTTTAGGGATAAAAAAAGATAATAAAACAGCATTTTTCCACCAAAAACCCAATTCTTAAAGTGGGAAGAGGGTCCTAGGGGATTTGCACAATTGCACCTACTAATAAACGCTGGGGTGATATCTTTACTCTTAAAAAAACGTTAAGGAGAAATATGATTCTCAAGATAAACGTTAGGAGTGTTTTTATACATTTTTTCAATTATAAATTGTAATTATGTTTCTATTAAAAAAATACATATAAGACACATAATTAATTTATAATAAATTATTATTGAATTTAGATAAGAATGTTTTTATATTGCAAAGCCTTAACATGCTTATATATATTCCATATATATCATATAGTTAAATCTTTTATTCTATTGAGAAGGGCTGATTTTGTTAACATTTTACTAGTAATTAGGAGATGTGGCAAGAAAAGATCCTAAAAACTTCTTAAAAAAGAAAAAAGGAGCATTTTTTTTATTGATCCTTAAAATACATAAAATATAAACCTTTTTTAATGAATTATTCACATAAAAACTTAACAATTTTGAATTTATTTATGAAATGGTCATGGGAATCATGACAATCTCATCGAAACACTTCAATTTTAAAAGGGCAAATTTCATATTATCCCTCTGTATTTTTCAGAAAAATCAAACTCCCCCGCGTTAAATAAATAGTCTAAAACCCCCTTCTGTTATGTATAATTCATCAAAAAAGTTCATTTTTAAGAAAGTGAATTACATTTACTAAAAAATAGTGTATGATTCTTATTTTTACAATTTTTATTATAGATAAATATATTTTATATCATTAAAAAAATTTAGTATTTGGTTAATCTACTAATTTTTAGCTATTTTGATAATTTCCTATGTTACGTATTATTTTTTACATATAAATATATTTTATATTATTTAAAAATTATAGTATTTGGTCAAACTACTATTTTAAAAAATTAATTATATTTAAAAATAATAAAAAAATTGTAAAAATAAGAATCATATACTCTTATTTAGCAAATGTAATTCACTTTCTCAAAAAGGGATTTTTTTTGATGAATTATACATAACAAGGGGGGTTTAGACTATTTTTTTAACACACAGAGTTTTTTGATTTTTCAGGAAAACACAAGGATATAATATGAAATTTGCCCATTTTAAAATTTGCTAAAAAAAAAAGATTACAAAAAATTGTACATTTAAATTAATAAAAAATTAATACCCCCAAATCCCCTCCTCGGCGCAGGAAAAATGGGGTTTTGTCACACATAAAAGTGTTATAATAGATGTATTGTGACACTTGAGTATTATCCGCGGGGTAGCATAGAATTCTCCGAAAAAATGGTCGTGGCTGCGGTGGAGACAAATGGCTGCGGTGGAGACAAAATGACACAAATTCCATCAAATAAATTAGAAATGTATGTTTTGATTAAATAATTTTTGAATGTAGAATTACAAAATTATAATAGAGTGGAAAGACTGATTTGGGTCAATCTAACGGTGAAAAATACAATTAGAGCGCGCAATTTATTTGACATTAAACAATGCGCAGTCAAGCTGTTCGATGAAAGTCCCCAACGAATAAATTGTAAATTGTTGGCAGAAACATTAGTTTGTGTGTGAGATGTACATGACTGCATTTTTCATATTTCACTTCGGAAATTCCCAGGTTTCTTCTCTCTATCAAGATTTTTCTTGGATGAAATCTGCAATAACTTTCCTTCTATCCATAATATGACTAAATAGACCATTCTTACTGTGTAGGTGGAGTTATTTCTCTTCGTCGGTAAAAAAAAAAAAAAGACTATTTTTCCCACGGCGGTGGAAGAGGTGGCCCCGCCTGTTCAAACTAGCTATGGATTAATGAAATGTTCAGTATTTTTATGCATAAATAAATTATAAAATAAATGCAGCTTCTTTACAATTTCTTAGAAACCAGACAATAAATTGTCAATAATATATATATATATATATATATATGTATATTACATGTTTCTGGCTTTTTACCCACAGGGAGGCAAATTCGTTACCTGATTTTGGCTGGAATAGTTTGGTTTGTGCTCTGAACAGGTACCTCACCATTATTTGTTCTTCAATCCTTTTGCTCAACATGTTGCTGTATTTTTTTTTTTTTTGCATTGTAAATTAGGGAACGGATGATTTGATGAGTGAGTGTTACAAAGGGATGAGAAATCCCCAAAAAGGTGAAATAATCCTAACAGGAGGATGCAGCTGTTTTAGGCTTTTAGCTGGGTTAAGTTGTTGATAGGTCTTGAAAATGTTGCACTCGAGTGAAATACATGAGTTAGCAATGTAGGTAAATGTGTGTTTATGGATGAAATACTTTTTGGGGTTTATCTTCACGAGGTGTAGCGTTTATAAAACCAAGGCCAATGTTGAGTTTGTGCTTTTCCACCATAGGGAAGTTGTATTGTTTACTTGGTTTTGGATGAAATAGTTTGATTATGCTCTCAACTGGTGCCTCACCTTCCTTTGTTCTTCAATCCCTTTGATCAATTTCTTGTTGTTGTTGTTGTTGTTTTTTTCTTCATTAAGAAACATATGAATTATTAGAAAATAGATGAGTAGGTATTACAAAGTGATGAGACATCCCCAAAAAGGTGAAACCATCCAAACTAAAGATACACTTGTTTTAGCCGATGTAAGTTGTAGATAGGTATTGTAAATGTTACGCTTGGTGAAATACACGAGTTTTTGCAATGTTGACCTCCTGCACTTAGGTAAATATGTGTTTGTGGATAACAAGTACTCCTTCGGGTTTATTTTCACAAGGTGTAGTGTTCATAAAGCTTATGATAATGTTGAGTTTTGCATCTCCTGCAGTTTGATCAGCTGATTTCTTTTCTGTGTGTAAAAATGTTTGATGCCTAACATGAAATTGAACTTGATATATTTTCTTCTTGTTTTGGGCGTTAAAATGACTAGTGGCTACTGGCTAGTGCTTTGATTCTTGTGGAGAACAGGAGGCTTATGGAAGTCATTCCGGAAAGTTTTATCAAATTCTTTGATAAATGGGAAGTCAGGGTGTTAATTATCATCAGCCTCGTGCTACAGATTTTGCTGATCATGTTGGGCAATCGTAGGAAGTATGTATGCAAACTTTGGATCAGAATCATTCTTTGGTGTGCTTACTTACTGGCAGATTTGGTGGCAATCGTGTCGCTTGGCATCATTGGAAAGAACACTCTTGCTGAACGCCAGAAACCTACTAATGACAATGAGTTGATGTGGTTTTGGGCTCAATTCTTTCTGCTGCATTTAGGCGGCCCCGACACCATCACAGCATATTCTCTTGAAGATAATGAACTTTGGCTGAGGCGTTTGGCGGGGATGGTGATTTATACTGGACTTGCTTTCTATGTACTACTTTTTGCCTTCCCAGGTTCTAAGTGGCTTCCTTATATGAATTTACTAATCTTCATAGCCGGTCTGATCAAGTATGGAGAGCGCTTGTCCACGCTCTGTGCAGCTAGTAGTGAGAATTTCCGCGACTCTATGCTTAAAGAGCCTGAAGCTGGCCCCAACTTCCCGAAATTCATGGAAGAATACACTCTGAAGAAGGCTGAGGGGTTCGCTGTTGGGGTTGATGAGGTTATCGATATCCCTGTTCTGGCTCAGCATGCTTTCCCTGACGAACCTGGGATACGTGAAGCTTATGACCTGTTCTTGACATTTAAGCGCCTCTTTGCAGATGCAATCTTGAGTTTTCAAGACCGAGACAGTAGCCAATCCTACTTCCAGAAGTTATCAGGGGAGCAAGCTTTTGTTGTTGTTGAGACTGAACTTGGCTTCATGTTCGATGTGCTTTACACAAAAGCCTCCACTGTGTATAATGTGGGAGGCTATGTACTTCGAGTGATCACTTTTTCTTTCACTCTCCTCGCCTGGATAGCCTTCCAATTCCTGTGCGAGAAGAGGAAGTACACTACGCTCAATGTGGCCATCACTCACTTGTTGCTTGGGGTGGCTACTTGCTTAGAAATATATGCTGTTTGGATTCTCATATGCTCGGATTGGACTAGTAATAGGCTGAGCAGAGGTGGGGATAGAACTCGTTTTACTCGATTGATTCGACGGTTTCAGCAGCCAAGTAGAAAGAGGTGGTCCAAGAAAATGGCTCAACACAATCTCCTTGATCTTTGTGTTAGGCACAGATCTGCAGTGTGCCCGAGAAGCCGCGAGTTTCTTTGGAGAATCAGAAGACTTGCTAAAATAGACAGTTACATAGAAAAGCATTGGCACAAGTCCTTCTTCGACGTCTCCCCGGAGCTCAAAGACTTGATATTCTTGGAGTTAAATAGCTACAGGAGTGGTTCTGATCCTGCATCTATGTGGAATCGAAAGGGAAGTTTTACTCTGGAAAAGTATGACTTTCTCTCACTTGATTGGATTAGAGAGAGTGAGTTTGATCAGAGAATCCTTCTCTGGCACATTGCCACAGACATTTGTTATTCCCTGGAATGGGGTGACAATCAAGCAGACACAAACATGAGTTGCAATGAAAGGAAGCAAATCTCAGACCACAGCAAGCACATATCTGATTACATGCTGTATCTGCTCATAGCGTGCCCTTTCATGCTCCCCATCGGGATTGGGATGATCATGTTCCGGGACACGTGTGCTGAAGCCAGAGAGTTTCTAAGCGAGAGGCACACGATATCCAGCAAAGTCGAGGCTTGCAAGAAGCTGCTCGAGGTGAACACTGAAGTGCCTCCGCGTATAGTGAAGGGGGACCGGAGCAAATCCGTGCTGTTTGATGCCTGCATACTGGCTAAGGTTCTGCTAGCAGAGAAGGAACATATGTGGGAAATCATAAGCAAAGTGTGGGTGGAGATGTTAGCCCACACCGCCACACATTGCAACGGCAGCCACCACGCCCGCCAGCTTCGGAAGGGAGGAGAGCTTCTCACTCATGTTTGGCTGCTCATGGCTCATTTAGGCATCACAGAGCAGTTTCAGATAGCTCAGGGCCATGCTAGAGCAAAACTCAGAGTCAAATAGATTCTTGCAACCTTTTCTCTCAACAAACTATTCATATATTCTTTACAGGAAATCTTTTAATCTAGTTATGATGTAGTAGTAATCTGTAGTGATAAATTTTCAAGAATGATGTTATATGATATAACTTATATGTTCACCAAATTATGTATTCTTTTTTTTAGTTTCTGGAGACAAGTTTTGGCTCTAAAATTTGTCTTTACTCATTTCCAAGCAATGTTCACCAAGATTTCTGCAAAACTTACATGTCAAAATTCGTAAAACG
Organism: Perilla frutescens; assembly: GCA_026008535.1. Lineage (NCBI taxonomy): Eukaryota > Viridiplantae > Streptophyta > Magnoliopsida > Lamiales > Lamiaceae > Perilla > Perilla frutescens. The sequence goes on from BRKX01000009.1 coordinate 62,321,084, forward strand.
TGTGGATAAATTGTAGTTTGATACCAAATTGAAAATGATCCACTTTTTTTTAAATTAACAAAACAATACATTTTTAAACAAAATTGCAAATCTACTTTGATCAATTTTCTAATATGAAAATCCTACGTAATTGATGATATTTTAATATTTTTATTTCCCCAACCGCATAAAGAAAATCATCCAATTAAAAAATCTTAAAATACAATCAATTACATATGATTTTCGGGCTGAAAAATTGATCAGATTTTAGATTTGTAAATTTTGTGAAAAAGCACTAAGTATTGTTTTGATAATTTTGAAAAAATTAGTTATTTTTTTTTAAAAAAAAATCCAAAATATTAAAGTGTAATCTGCTCAAACGAATCAAGATCCAGATTCATACATGTATTATGTATACATCTTTCTTTCATTTTAGAAGTCGTGCTATTTTAATCTATTTTAGCCAGAAAAAATGGAATTTGATTTTGGCGATATATTCCGACCACTATTTCATGTAAATTTCACAAGCATGAAATTGATTAATCATTTTATCAATTTTTTAAGATATTTTATGAAAATTTCATGGAAATTTAAGTTTTTCATGAATAACCACATAAATATCATTGGAAATTGCAATCATTTATGTGAAAGTCTCAAAATTTGGATTTTCTGGTTGAATAATGAAACTAGAGCAACATAGATGCGATTTTAAAAGTTAAGACTTAAAAGTCATGTTTTGGTGAGAATCGTCTAGTGGTGGAGTGAGGTTGCTTGGAGACCAAAAATTACGGGATTCGAATCTCTTCAATACTACAAGTTGGGTGTGTGAGTAAAAAAAAAAGAAAAAACATTCCTTTAATTACGAAACTAAAAATGGTACAAGATACTTGTCAACCAAAATTTAGTTTTTTTAAATGGACCAAAAATGAATTTTAGTAGTTCAATTTTCCCTTTATGATATAAAAAAAAGGTAAACGTTGAATATTGATAGTGTAACATCTTACATCCTATACTTTAATATACATGTAATGCTAGATGTTTGTTTCTAGTATCGAGCGATCGATACATTGAGAACACATCTCATCTACCCACATAGTGAATAGACTACAGAGAGGTATCGAGGTCAATGTGCACACGTCTAACATAAGAATCATATACTCGTAAAATTAAAATATTGATTATTGTGACAAATATTCTCTCTCCTCCACACACACCTAGTAAGATGTCTTATTTAAGTCCACCACTGAATTATCATATGTTCCCTTTCCATGACGGGTGTCGCCTAAGTTTAATTAAGAGAAAATGTAGAAAAACACATTTAGGTAATGTTTGACAGCTTGAATAAAGACATATTAGTAAATGTATCCAGCAAGAACCGTGTGTTTGGTAGCCATTGCTTGTTCACGTGAGGCCCGGTCCTGACACGAGGCCCGGGGTGTAATTTACTGATTCGGCTGGATAATGTATCCGACGCCCCCTCAGTCTACCAAATAAAACAATGTACCAAACAGATGTGTGAAGCAATCTAGTATATTTATCTTAATAACCAAACACAATTAAAATGGCTAATACGCAATTATCTTTCAAAGCAATCCATATTTTATTAATGTGGGTATATCCGTATCAATATACCAAATATTGCCTTAAGGTATTATCTCAATCCCGATTAGACGTGCACTTAAAGTATGACTCCGCTCATTCGGCCTCTTAAACTATTTTAAATGACTCAATCAACACCTTCCGTCAAAAAATATTAATTTTCCGTTAGTAAGTAAAGTTAATTAAACATGCAAATTTTGGCGGTACAATTTGATGCTAAATTGTATCGTCTATAATTGTTTATTGGACAAATTGAAACTATGATTCTATAGCTCACACTGTAAAATTTCAAAACCCTCATTCAATTTTGATATTCGACATTGAATCCATATCGAAATTTTCAATCTAAGTCGTGAATATAAACTATCATCTTCAAATTTTCTCCATTATCCTACATCCAATTGACGAATTAAATAACAAGTATAGAATTAAATTAATATGTTTTAATTTTTAATATATACAAAAAACAAAACAATTCCTTTTAGTGTTAAGAGATAATGTCGAATCGACCTTAACATCGAAGATAGGAAAGTCAATTAATTTTGGTTGCTAATGGGAAAGTTCTTTCTCCATTAGACTTTTAATTCTAAGTTCTAAGTGGTAAACTACATAGCGTCAAAAAAAAAAAAAAAAAAAAAAAAAAACCCTACATAACGTCAATTTTTTTAAAGACTCTACGCTGAACTAACGACTTCTGTAATAACAACAAAACGAGACAATCTGTATAATATTAATTCTATTGACTATTGTAAGTTTTTTCAATAATCATTATCTTTAAATTGATATATATTGAATATTGAATAATATTGATATTGCCGGATATTATACGATAAAACGTGTCAACTAATTCAAACCTAAATTCTACTATCTCCGTTTCTAAATAGGTGTCATTCTAACATTTTAATTTAGTTTAAAAAAAGTATTATTCTACAAATTCGAGACAGAAAATTCACATTTTTCACACATTTATCATCATTTAATGTATTCAAACATCTATATTTAACTCATTCAATGTAGTCACACAAGGATGTATTAGGTAATTTAATTAATTTATTAATCTGTGTGCATTTATCCAAAATGACATTTACATGGAAACCGAGGAAGTATATTTCTATTTTTTTTAATAAACACAAACACAACTTATAATTCTATATTTATACTTACGGCAGCCGGTTACTTTGAATTAATTGTGCAAGGGTATTTGGCTTAGCTTACAAGCTCTTCAAAACAACTTATAAAATGTTTTATAAAAATATACTTCCTCCGTCCCGATTATATAGTCCCTTTTACTATTTTTAGGTGTCCCAATTATATAGTCTCATTACTATAAATATTATTAATTTTCATAGTAATATACAAATAAACCCTTGTTGAATCTTGAAAATTAAAAAAAAATAACAACTTAAATGTTGAAAGTCATAAATATTTAATGGGGGTGTTATTGGAAGTTTAGCTTTAATATCTTATTTTCATAAATATTTTTAATCTACGTACGAGGAGAAATAAGACTATATAATTGGGACGGAGGGAGTATATACTTTAACAAAACAATTATAAAAATTTTCAAGATTCACTAAAGAATGAATCATTCAGAAAATTGTTTTTAAGGATTGGACATTTTAATTCAAGCTTATAGTTTATAACTAATGCCAGGTTGCAGGAAAGGAAAATAATTATTATTGGACACAAATTGCATATTATTTTATTTTAATTACGTTGAACAATTGGCCCTACAGTGGGGCAAATTCAATTTACGATTTTTGTCCTAGAAATTTGACGATTCCAAGCAACCATTTCATGTAAATTTCACGAACACGCGTAAAGTTGATGAACCATTTTAAGAAAGTTCTATGAAAATCTCATGGAAATTTATGTTTTCACCAAAAACCACACAAATACTGTCGGCCATATTTTTTAACCATTTTGAGACAGTAAAAAATATATATATATTTTTTTTCAACCACAAACTGAAGACTAAAATTTTCACGAATAATATAACATAAATAGTAAATAGTAAAACTATCGACCTTATGTTTTAACCAATTTGTAATTTACATATATTATACCTAAATATCATATTTATCTGCCCATATTTTGGCCAGATCAAGACCCACAAAGACAATGGCAGTGGTTGGGGAGACTTGCTCTAGTCAACTACTAAACTATCATCTTCTTCTTCCATGACATTCCTTCAATTTAATTAATAATAACTAAACCATGACTCATCTTCCTAGAATCTTGTCTTAATCTTTCTTAACAACTTCCATGCAACATCTTCCTCCTCTGTTCCAAGAAAATGTGCAGCAAAAACGCATATATATGTGTGAGTGTGTGTAGCTGTGCATTCAACAAACAGCCACAACTTGTGATCAAAACTACCTTCAATTTCCTTTAAAACTCAGATTTTTCATCCCACACAACTCCTGATAAAACCACCTTCGTTTTCCTCCAAAAACTCAGATTCCCTCTTGTGATCAAGACCTCCACAGCAGCAACTCGAGATCGACGGCCTTCATTTTCCTTCAAAATTGACCCCCTCTTCTCTGGAAAATGGCTGTTGATGCAATTGCATCTCTGGTGCTCCAGAAACTAAGGGATTTCCTATCAGATGAGTCCTTTCCTACCAACAAAGTGATCAGCCATCAGCTTAAGCATATGCAGAAGGCCTTGGAGAAAAAGCGTGGCTTCCTCGTTGATGCTGCAGAAAAGGAAGAAAATGTAGACAAAATCACAGAATGGACCAACGATTACCTCCACCTCCTCTACTCGGTGGAGGATTCCATCGAGCTGTTCGCGGTCCGCATCACGCGCCAGAGAAAGAGGTGGGGATTCGTGATGGATCATGCTCTCTTTCTCATCAAGTTCACAGATATGAAGATGCTCATCAAACTGCTCAGAGCTCAGAGGAAAATCAAGAAGCTCAATAGTCGCACACCATCCAGCCTTGAAGACGCCAGTTTAAGAGGGAGAAGTATCAACTCTGCTTCTGGCTCTGTTCGGCCAATTGATGAGGATGGAGATGCTGGAAAAGATTATGATGATGATACCAAAGAGGATAATTCACTGGATCCTGAAACTGATTCTCTGGGATTATTATACGTGCGGAGGATTAATAGCACTTCCGCGGTTTCAAAGAGAGAGGGAAGTCCAAGAGAAATACTCTCTGGATACTCGTTTAAAATGCGGTCATGTATTCATGCTTCACTTATTCGAGAGCATTGGCCGCAATCCGAGCTTATGTATAGCGAGTCCAACAATGAGGAAGAGGGGAGCCCCAGATGCTTACTCTGGGAACATAGCTATTCCTGTAATGATGAAAAGAGGAATCTCAGAAGTATACGCTCAGATTACTCTTTTGGAGAGCGTTGGCAGCAAGCCAAGCTCATGTACAGCTATTCCTTTAACGATAAGGAACCATCCATCATTGGCTACAAAAGCAAGACGACTGAACTAATGAATAGGCTGGATAACCGAGATGACCATGACCGGATTATCTCCGTTGTGGGTGAACTGGGTTCCGGCAAGACCTTGTTGGCCCGTGCTGTTTATGGGGACAGAATCATCAAGAAGCGGTTCAAGCAAGCTTGCGCTTTGGCAAACATTTTCCAGGAATCGTCAACTACAGACATCCTGCTCAACTTGCTGAGGCAGGTGAAGAACTCCAAGGAAGAAGATGGTATAATCACCGAGGACTCTCTCAAATGCAAGCTCTCACAGGCTTTGAAGGATCAGAAATACTTGATCGTGCTGGATGATGTTCAGAGCTCGGATCAATGGGAAAGTCTTAAAGATGCATTCCCGGATGAAAAAAATGGGAGTAAGATAATCCTGACAACTCGCAGAAAGCAACTGGCGGTGCTTGCCGATTCAAAGATGCAGCCACACATAATGGGGAAGCTGGACCCTACGGAGAGCTGGGCATTGTTCAAGAAAAAGGCAGGCTTAAAGAGTGATCCAGAAGGATATTTGAAGGAAAGAATCATTGAAGTGCGCCAGGATAATCCTCTGAATATTGTTATGCTCGGAAGTTTGTTGTCAACGAAGCAAGACAGAAGGCAATGGACTGATATACTTAACAGCCCTGGAGATTGGCAAACCTCAGAAATTGTGATGATGAGCTACAATGATCTGGATGCTCACCTGAAACTCTGTCTGCTGTATATGATGTTGTTTCCGAAAGAATTAGACATTCCAGTAAGGAGGCTGCAACGCCTGTGGCTTGCCGAGGGATTTGTGAAGCAACCGCAGAATGGAGAGGAATTCCAAGAAGATGTAGCACAAGAGTACTTTGATAATCTGGTCAGGCGCAGCTTGATAATGGTAACTAAACTGCGGTCTGATGGAAGTCCGAGAAGGTGCCGGTTGCTGGGTGTCCTCCATGGCCTTTTGTTGGCTCAAGCTCGAGATATCAACCTTTTTCATGTGCATGTTGGACCAGATTGCCAGTTAGAAGGTTCATTGGGTAAGCGTAGACTCATTGAGTATGCTGATGCCGGGAATTGTCCACTTGAGCATTCTGAAATTGGACGTTTGAGGTCTTACATATCATTCAACTTACAGAAAAAAGATACTCCAGCAAGAAATGTAAGCTCTCTTGTTAGCAAGATGGTAGGCAAAGGGCTTGGGTTGCTGAGGGTTCTTGATCTTGAAGGAGTGTACAAACCTAGTTTGCCTGAGAATCTAGGTGACTTGTTTCATTTGAGGTACTTGGGTTTAAGGTGGACTTTCTTGGACAAACTTCCCAAATCTGTAGGTGAACTCCCCTATCTTGAAACACTAGACCTGAAGCACACGCGCATAGATAAAATCCCAACCGCCATTTGGAAACTGAAGAATCTCCGGCATCTCAATCTAGATGAAGTTCATCTGGACAAGGATACGGTTCTGCATTTGCGTAGGTCCTTGCCCAAACTCTTGACTCTCTGGGGATTATCAGTAAGCCACGAGAGCCCTATCAAAAATGGATTGAGCAAGTTGAAACACCTCAGAGAATTAGGCATCTCTTTCCGTTTAATCAATTGCAGTCACAACAATACTGATGAACCTACAAAAGCTCTGGTGGAGTGGATCTCCGAGCTGACAGCTCTTCGATCATTGAGGTTGCGATCCAAAGATGATTGTGGGCATCCTGCAGATCTTAGCTTAAAGCCATTTTCAGGCTTGACAAAGCTCTCTCACATGAAGTTACTGGGGAAGTTGCAACAACTTCCTCTTGTCGAACACTTCCCTCCTCATATTAAGGTTCTCACGTTATCACTGTCATATCTAAGTGAGGATCCCATGCCAATCCTTGGAAAACTCCCAGATTTAACAGTTTTAAGGCTGCTCGGAAACTCATACACCGGGGAGCCAATGGTCTGCAAGAGTGGCACATTTAAGAATCTTGAGGTCCTGAAACTCTGGATGCTCGAAAATCTCAAGAAATGGGAAGTGGAAGACGGTGCAATGGAGAAACTCAAAGAGGTCAACATCAGACGTTGTTCCAAGCTGGAAAACTTTCCCCACAGCCTATTGCAGCAGAAAACTTTCAAGGAATTAATCTTGAATAACATGCCCCCTGCATTTAAGGCAAAGATCGACAACAACTATCAGTTTAAGGTCTCCACCAAAGATTTTGAGGAGATCTAAGAGCTGAAGATTTCAATGATTCTTTGAAGTTCCTACCTGCTTTTCATATCAAGCAAATTCATGTACGCGGAAGTTGTATTGTCTCTTAACTAGGATTGTTTAAAAATCATATTTTCCTTGTTGAATGAATTTTTCTTTTTCAAAAAGAATGTAATGAATTTCACAGCATAGTTCTTCCTTTTTAGTTTGTATAAACTGAACTGCAAAACACATTCCTATAATCCTATATCCATATGTCCAAGTCAGAGAAAAAGTTCCTCTGTTATCACAATTCTACTAGATTTGAAGTATGCATCTCATTTTTGAAAGGCCTATGTTCATACTTATCCGGCATTGTACACAAGACGAGCATTTGAATGTATATTTATGCACATTATATCATGTCTGCGTGTATATGTAAGGATTATATATCAGATAGAACAAAAATTTCTCCTAGAGAATAAATAGAAGAAAATTAATTTTATCCCAACAAAGGAAACCAGAACAAACTCAGGTGGATTCTACTATTCTAGAAGCCAATTGTTGACTATGATTATTGAAATCCTAATCCTAATACCCATGAAAACCAGCCCAGGGTTAAATAAACTCTAATTCATCAAATTCAAACCAAACACTCCCTCCTTCCAAATCAAACAAAAAAAGAACAAGCATTGAAATGGAAAAACATGAATAAAAAAAAAAAAAAGCTTTATTGATATCAGATCAATTTCACTATCTCCAATGGTTATAACTTATAATTCATTAGGCTCTTCCTTTCTGCAATTCTGATTATTATAGATTATTCCAATGCGAGTGACAATCGTCTGTATAGTTTATACAAACAAATTTAATCATACTTCTGCACTCAAAGCTAACAATCAAAACAGCAAATTAGTTTAAATTTAATCATATTTCTGCACTCAGAGCTAACAATCAAAACAGTAAAACATATCTGTTAATGCAGCAATGCGAGATAAATCACCTCAGAAATTGTAGCTAACTAGCTCAGCTGCTTTTCGCCTTCTCGATTCAGCCTTTGAAATTTCATACCTAGGGAAAAATTCGACAAAATATCGCGAATTTATAATTCACGTGTTTTATATTGAAAAATAATCATCGCCTTTTTTTTTAAGAATGAAAAAGATAATCAGCTTTTCATAATTCATATCCTAAATTTAAAACTAAAAAGCAATAAAATAAAATAAAGATATTTATGGGCCCGACCCGAATCGGACCCAAACAACACAAGTACAGAAATTATTGCAATATACAAACCAAACAGCGCCTAAACAAGCCATTCATCCTTTATAAAAAGGTGCCCCTCCGATCATAATCCAGCTGAATAGAACCCTAGCTATCGATCAACATGGGAAGAAGGAAAATTAAATTCAAGCCAATAAACCTAAAAGGAATTTCGCCGGTGCCGGCGGCGGAGGCGTCTCCACCGTGGATGGAACTGCCGTTAGATCTGATGGCTAATATTCTGCAAAGGCTGGGAGCTGTAGAGATACTGGGAAGTGCACAGAAAGTGTGTGCTACATGGCGGAAGCTTTGCCAGGATCCCGCTATGTGGCGCGTTATCAACATCATAAACCCAGATCGTATCTACAGTGGGGAGTGCACTAACATTTGCCGTCGCGCGGTGGATCGTAGCCACGGCCAACTAATCGACGTTACTCTCGTCTTTTTCGGCCGCGATGAATTGCTCGATTACATCGTCCTTCGGTATAAAAAACATTAATTTCTAATATATAATTGATTAAATTAGGTCTGTATTTGAGTCTATTATGTGCATCGTCCTGTGTTTTTAACTTTTTATTGATTATTGATGGTATGTTGGTTTAAATTAATTATCTTAAGCTTAAACATGTTGTAGATGTTGGAAATTTCCTCTGATATATGTTGTGCTTATTCAACAGATCAAGGCATCTCCGATGTCTTACACTTGCATATTGCGACGAGATATCAACAACTGCTCTGATTACAGCAGTTAAAAAACTTCCCCAGTTGGAAGAGTTGCACCTTATTAAACAATATATTTCTGCTGGAGATATCCAAACTATTGGCATTTCTTGCCCTATGTTGAAGTCATTTACATCCAACCACGGTCGGTTGAGCCGCCGTTGTTGGGAGCGAAGTCAGAGGATGCGCCGTCGGTTTCGAGGATATTCAGAAAATGATGAAGCAGTAGCGATTGCAAAAAGCATGCCTAATTTGTATCATCTTCGGCTTTTTGCTAATTATTTGAACGACGAGGGGCTCGAAGCCATTCTCGATGGCTGCCCCCGCCTCGAATCACTTGATCTCCGACAATGCTTTGGTTTGGATCTTGTAGGGGCATTAGGTAAAAGATGTCGTGACCAGATTAAACATCTGAAACTCCCTTCCGACTCCGATGATGATCCTGAGTGGATTGCTCGTGAATCCTTTTACTCATCGTCTCCTCTGTATAGGTCTGCAGACTCGTGTGAGGACTACTACTTCCATTGTGATTACGAGTTTCATCAAGACTACACAGTCTACACTGGGTACGACATCGACTGTTATGACGACGATGATGTTGCTGTTCTTTGACAATGACGACGATTGCATCATTCTAGCCTTCAACAACTCTTGTTCCACATGTTCATACTTGTCTAGTGTTTACACACAATATGGATGGTGCTTTCTTAGTTAATACTTAATAGTCATTTCTGCTATTCTTTCTTTCCCAATTGGAGTTTCATTCCTACACCTCTCTTATATTTTCTCATCTCCTGTTATGTTCATAACATGGGATAAAATCTTCTAGTTCACTTTTCATGTCCCACTGTGAAATTTTATGTTTTTAAAATGTTTATTACAAAAATAATTTTTATTATAGTATTACAAATCATAATCAACATTTATTGTTAAAAATTAAAATTTTAAAAAATTATATATCCTATTTTTTGGAATAATCAATCATATTAATCAATTATATTAACTAAAAAATAAAAAATAAATATAAACCCTAATTGGGTAGAATGAACTCTAAATAATAATTATAAAATTAAACTAAATCATAACAAATTGAAGAAAAGAATTGTTGAAAATTGAATAAAAATCAAAATGGGACACTGAGATAGAGAAAAGTATGATAGATGATTTCATTTGCATCTTTATGAGCAATTTACATGCATTCTGGTATTTTATTTTTGGGAAGAAGGAGGTGAGTAAGACCGCGGTCCGGATCAGATCCTCTGTTGCAATTTCTATTTCACTTGATGTTGTATAACTATATTTTATTTTTATTTTTATTTTAAAAAATATTAACATACCATAATTGGGATGGATGAATCTAAATAAAAAATTTAAATTAAATAAAATCATAATAAATTGAAAATAATATATATATTTTAAAAAAACAAAAGCTTGGAACATGAAATATAATAGGAATTTCCTAAGTAATGTGAATTAAATAAATTTTAAATTATCTCGAGACATTGTTGACTTCGAAATTGAAGCAATAATTGTCGTTCATGTAAAAATACCTCAAAACTGTGTGAGGGAAATTAAGATGACTCATTGAGACTTGGGAAGTTATTACGTTGTGTTGTATCACACATTTTATTTAGCTCGATTACAAATTAATTCTCAATGTTTGAATAAAAATTACCTAATGTTTTAATATTTATAATTTAATTCTTATCATTTGGATGTTTTAACAAAAATATCTTAAGGTTTTAATATTACAATTTAATTCTTAATATTTGAATGTTTTAACATAAATGACTCAACTTTTACAATAACAAAACAGTAAATTAGTTTATTCAAACAAATTTATCACATTTCTGCACTCAAAGCTAACAATCAAAACAGTAAATTAGTTTAAATTTAATCATATTTCTGCACTCAGGGCTAACAATCAAAACAGTAAAACATATCTGTAAAACTAAAAAAATGTATGTAAGTGTATATATTTTTTAATTATTATTTTTTTCAATGAAGGATTCATTCATTAATTATTAACTATCAATAAAATCTAATAAAATAATTTATTAAAAAATAAAAGTACTTTTTAAATTAAAACGAGTCTAAATAAATGGTTTTTTAGTCTTAAATTGATAGTTTGAATTAGTTTGATTATGAATGAAATTAATAGCTTGAATATGTATATATATTTTTCAAGTAGTTTTCTTCTTCATTTCAATTTTAAAACCATGAATTTTACAGACCAAATCCCCTATTTTCATCCGTGTTGCATAACTAAGTTTGTTTTTTTTTTTTAATATACCATAATTGGGAAATTATGAACCCTAAATTGAAAATTTAAATTAAAATAAATCACAATAAATTAAAAATTTTAAAATAATTAAAGATTTAGAACAGAAAATGCAACATGAATTGTAATAGGTGATCTCATTTTTGAATTTTACCGTATTCGCCCTAGTTGAACTTGAACATTCGAAGTTGCATGCAACAACAATAATTATTATAAATAATTTCTTTTCATTTTTATTGTATCTTCACTCTCTCTCTCTCTCTCTCTCTCTCTCTCTCTCTCTCTCTCTCTCTCTCTCTCTCTCTCTCTCTCTCACGTCACATATTTTTAATTATAAAATTCATTCATACTTATTTCTATAGCATATTTCAGTATGTATATGACATTTAAATTTTTGTGCACGAATAATAAATATGTGAATTTTCACATATTAAGAAAAAATGGATAACGTTTGGTAGATGTTATTATGTGAAGTAATTACCAACATATATTAAATAAGTAAATAAAATAATTAAGTATTTATTTGGTAAACCTACTTGATCGGTAGTATGCATTGTATGCATACATAAAAATGACATTTGTACTTTTTTTTTAATTAAAATGAATATGAAAATAGTTAATAATTTAACATCCTAATTAAATGTATAACTAAATCAAATAGAAATTGATATTTATAAATTCACTAATGCAACTACAAACGTTATACACAAACAAGTGATGCATAATTTATAATATAATATTTGATTGTAATAGTTATTAATTATTTGTGAAATTATTTGAAATATATTATATTATAATATAACATGTATGTATATACATATGTATGTGTGTGTATCAAGTAAATATTTTTTTATCGATTATATTGTCATCTAAATTCTTTTTAATTTCACAATAATAATTGTTGACATTAAAACTAAAAATAAAAAAGATAATTGAACAAATAAAAAATGATATTAGCTTATTAAATAAAATATTATCTATAAAATAAAAGGACGTAACATTTACATTAAAAATGTAATAATTAACTTTGAGATAATAAATAATTTCGTATATCACGGACGGAAATCTAGTTAAGATAATACAACAAGTTCTTTAACTACTATATATGAATATTTAATTATGTTGCGTTGCGTCGATTAGTGAATAAACTCAATAAACAAATGAGTAAATCTTCTCGTAATTGATTTGCGAAAATGCACCATTATATCAAGATTTCGTAATTTCAAGAAAATATAAAATGGTACGTCATCACACATGTTTTTTACTAGTTACTAGTGTATATAAAACATACCTATAGAACTTTCGGTTTAGAATTTTTGGGCTTTATTTTATTATTAACTATCTATTTAATCTAATAAACGATTAAATATTAAAAATTAAAATTACTTTTAAAATGAAAATGAGTCTTAAGAGCTTGGATATATATATATATATATATATATACACACACACACATATTTTTCAAGTAGTTTTCTTCTTCATTTCAATTTAAAAATCATGAATTTGATGGCTTAATTTTATCAATTTAGGGCCGGTCTTTTTGTAATATAATGGGCTAAATTTATCACCATCACCATAAATAGTTACTAACATTTTATAAGAAATATAATATTTATAGTCAACAAGGTTCAAGTGTACGTGTTTAATTAATCACACAATTCTTGAAATTAATCAAAACAACAAATCAAAATCGAAGCATACAAATATTTTCTAACCGATTAACAATTTTGGGCTTTACTTTATTCCTTTTTTGATTTTAGAACTTCATTAGGGTTTTATTTTATTTATTTTTTATTTTTATTTTTGTTGTCTAGGTAAGCTGCAGCCGCCATTCAAAATGCGTACTGGGTAAACCCGTGTAATAACCTGCAAACCATTCACGGTTCGTCGACATGGTGGACAGAATCAGTGAGTTGCCCGACGACATTCTCGTATCCATCATCTCCCTCCTCCCATTCCGAGAAGCCAAGGCCGCCAAACTCCTCTTCGCGCGGTGGCGCCGCCTCAACCCCACCGGCAAAGTGGTTTTGTAGGTGGCGAAATTTTACAATATTATAAATAATATTTTTATTGATTTTAATATATTTATTTAGTTTTGGAATCATATCAAATCCAAAATTAGATAAAATATTTAAATAATAAAGATATTATTATATGATAAACATCAAGTTCTTTGGAAACAAGTAAATATCTTTCAAGATATATATCAATTTCCAATAGCCAATGAGATAGTGTTACATCAGCTCTAGATCTCTCTTCCCACAACTATAAATAGGGGCCTCCATATCAGTTGAAAAACACACCAGAAGTCATTTGAAGAGTTCAAGAATTTGAGAACTTTCATAAGTGAAATTCTCAAAGATATTCAAGGCGTTCTTCACAAAAATCATCCTGAAGACGGCGTTTGATCCACAAGCAAGACTATTTGAAGAGTTCAAGAATTTGAGAACTTCCATAAGTGAAATTCTCAAAGATATTCAAGGCGTTCTTCACCAAATTCATTCCGAAGACGGCGTTTGATCCATAAGCAAGGCAGTCAAAGGCGTTCTTCATCAAATTCATTCCGAAATTAGCGTTTGATCCGGAAACAAGGCGTCGGCCCTCCGAGTTAACGTTATCAAGACTAAAGATCAAGTCAAAGAAGATCAAAGATACAAATCTTCCCCGAAAACTTCAAAGGCCAGGTTCAAACAACAAGTCCGAGAAAATCAAAGAGACAAATTTACTCTGAAGATTTCAAAGACTGTTTGAAAATCAAGTTTTGAAGAGAAGAATCAGAGGAAAAATAGAGATTGGATTTATAAATTTATATTTTTGATCCGAAATCATTTTATTGTACACTGTTTTGTGTTTTACCAAATTAAATACAAAATTTGTGTTACAGGTTTCTTTCAAGTTCCCTTCCGCCACACACCGGAGAGAAGGCTACAACAACAGATACGTTCAAGTAGCAGACGGGGCCAAATTCTTCAATTACATAAACTGGGTCAACCGCGGTGGGTTGGATTCCTACAAGGCCGCCGCCGGCGGCGGCAACGCTGTCAAATTATTAAGGATCGATATCCCATCCTTCGACGAGGAGGCGGAGACGAAGTTGGTCGAGTTTGCAACGTCAATGGAAGCTGAAATCATCGATATACGCACGGTTTATTCCGTTGGCATACATCTCACTTATCCCCACGTCAGCAACATCACGGCGGGAGCTCTGATGGACTGGGTGCGTTCACTCTGGATCTGCAAAATCTCCCCGAGCTCGTTCATCTCAGAGCTCGAGCCGCGGCGCCGAGTGCAGTCGTCGGGAGTGTTTCTTGCCTCGACTGCGCTCGACTGCGGCGGCTTGAGCTCTCTGTGGGGCTATTTAACTGTGGAATGAAGGTATGTGTTCGTTTTCTTCAGGCCATCTTCAACGTTTGCTTCATTTTTATCCGCATCACAGAAGAAGAAAAAAATAAAATAATTTTGAAATTACTTAAATACTCTTTAATAAAATTAAGTTTGAACACATCCTGAGTATTCGAATGTCGAAGTTCGGATATTCGAATTTCAATTTTCGAACCATCTCTATGTATTGGAGTAGTTCGAATTAATATTGTCAAGCAACTTGTTCGAAATTATTTTTCTGAACATATTTTTTTTAAAAGTTGTGTTCAAAAATTGAAGTTCGAACACAATGAAGATATTCGAACTCCAATTTTCGAACCAACTCCAAAATTTTCAAAGTAAGTGTCGTTTGAATTAATATTCTCGAATAAATTTTGAAATTGTGTCAAAAAGTAAAAATAGTAGTGCCTGGAGTAAGTGAAAGTGCAAAGAGTAATTTTGGTGGAGCAAATAAAAACTCCCTTTACTCTATAGCAAAATATTTACTTCATCTCCAATCATTTACTATAAATTATACTCTAAAGTGGACTATTTCATAATATTCTTTTTATGTATTTAATTTAATCAAAACTTTTCCAAAAAAAAAAACAACTGTTAAAGTTTCTAAAACTAAATTATAATATAACATGGAAACATTTCATAATAATATTGCAAAGAACAAAAAACTGAACATAATAATATTGGAAGAAAAAAACACAAATTACATACCAATTTTTTCTAAAACTATGAATTAGAATATTTTCATTGATTTTTATGTTTAGTAGTTTTATTATGTAATTTTATTAAATGTCATTTTAATTTTAACATTAAAAAAATATATGATCCTTCTTATTTGATGTCATTTTAATTTGATATATAATTTTTCATGTCAATATTTTTAAAAAATAAATAAATTAAATTAGAAGATAAAAAATATTTTTTATGTGAATATATGTATTGTTATTGATGTTTCTGCAGAAGGCTAATCTGATCATGAAAAATGATGATATGCACGTGCGTAAACATCCTCGTCTAAAACATTTGGAGTTGAATGTTTTCATCGGCAAGGAATGCAGTGGGCACCAACTCTTTCCATTCATCCAGACATTTCCTTACTTGGAGAAACTCGAGATAAAGGTATATACGTGTATCGTATCGTACGAAATTCTCTATTGCACACTTGATTCTTTTAGTTTTTTTTTTTGAAAAAATTTTCTCCGGTTTCAAGTTCTTATGCTTTAGCTCAATTTTGAACGTATTATTTCGGATTCATCCTGCCCAATTAGAATGTGTGATTTTTTAGTATTTAATTTTCAAGTTTTAGTTTGAAAAATTAAATGCTAAAAAATTATATCAAACTCCTAATTGGTAGGATGAATGAATCCTAAATAACAACAAGTGTAAAATTAAACTAAAGTATAATAAATTGAAATCAAAGAAATTAAAAAAATCCAGTGTGCGATAGGGAATGCAACACCAGTCTTCTAGTAATTCAAAATAATATATATATATATATATATAGGATTTGGTTCAAATAAGTACCAGTCTTCTTGTGAAAATTAGGAACGGTGTTTATTTACTACGATTTTATAGCTTACTTTATTATATTTTAGTGCTATTTTTTTTTTTAAATTATAGATTATCTTGTTGTATGTTAGTGCTAGTGCTAATAGCACTAAAATACAATAATGTCGGTTATAAAATTATAATAAATAAGCAATGTTCCTAAGTTTCATACGAAGTACTGTACTCATTATAACTCATCCCTATATATATATATATATATATATATATATATATATATATATATATATAGATAATTATTTATATATGTGTGTTGTTTAATTTGCAGTTTATAAGGTCATTTGAACATGGGTATAATAAGCAGAGGAAGCTCGATGAAGATTGTGATAACAAAACAATTACTAGAATTTTTTATCTCAAAACAGTGAGATTATTGGGGTTTTCTGGGAGGGCATTTGAGTTGGAATTTGCTGTGGATCTCCAAGAATTGATTGTTGAAGGTTGTGTCACAAATTGTGCAATCCAACAAAGGCAAATAGCTCGTTCATTTCAATATCTTCTATCTGCAACACCTAGTTTTGTTGATTTAATTCTCAAATAACTAGATATAATCATATAATTCATTCATTAAATCTCATGTAATTTTATTTTTTTTATGCTTAATATGTTTATAAGTTTTTCATAAATTGGATGTGAAACTCAATATCTAGTAAAATAGAGAAGACAGCCCACGAAACTCAAGACTCAATCTACAAAATCGTCTATTACACATTTGATATTACATTTCATATTGAACACTCAATTTTTTTCATTTTTTTGTTTTAATTTTTAAATAATCAATTATTAACTAAAAATTAAATACTAAAAAATGATAATGCATTCTAATTCAGTAAGATGAATCCTAAATAATAAATATAAAAATAAACTAAAATATAAGAAATTAAAATCGAAGAAAAATTTGAAGAGTGCACAATAGAAAATGAACACTAAATGTGCAACAAACGATTTCAAATGATCATAGCAATAGTCACCTTTCCTATGGCTAATCAATCAAAATTCAAAACCAACAGTAACTAGAAATCCATTCATAATTAATAAAATTACAACAGAAAAAAAAAAGGATATCAGCATAACAACTATATACAAGAAAAATCAACCCTTTGAAAAACTCTACTTGAATAATTTACAACCAAATATTAACTTATCTTTCAAAATTACTGTCCTTTAGATTTCATTACTAATGCTGTATGACTGTCACTGTTTTTTAATATAGAGACTTCAAAAAATAAATTTGATCCTTGTTTACAAAAGGTAGTTGCACAGCCTCATCCCAATTTGCAGATAATGGCCAACTGGAAATCACTCATTGACTGCACCACAGCACCTTTTCTAACATCTGATTTATGCAGAACAATCTAAACCTTCTTTGGCAGACGCATCTGCAATGAAACCAACATGAAATTTTAACGAATGCTAGAAAAGCGCAGTGCAATGAGTGGCGGTTGCTTTCTTACCCGAGATCTTGGGTTCCTCCAACCTGCAGAATCTTGAACTGGTGAAGTATATGCAAATTTTTCGAAGATGTTGAGACCCGGTGTTTCCACCACGGTTGAGCCACCATGTGCAGACATAACCTACAGTTGGCTATAACATGAGCATTTATAGAAAATCGTTTCTAAATACTTTGGTTTTTCATTCAAGAGTCGGATCAACTGGATGGAAGCAATTCCCCAACCAAATACAGAAGGCAGAAATGGGAGTTTGTAGTGTGTAATTCACTAAGTGTGTATATTATTGTATTCTCTACTGCACATATGACTTGCTAGATCATCTTCTGTATGTATCAAAGTTACCAAAACCATTTGCTTTTGCCATGAAAAGCTAAAAATACAAAGAATTAATATTATTTACCTCTTTTGTTCCAACTTTCTTAATCTCTGGTTCAAACTTCTTGATCTCCAAGCAATCAAGATAGAACAATATCTGAATAAAATCAAACGAAAACAAAGATGAGTACGAAGTTGAGTCACAGCCAAATGTAGAGAGTAATTTTCTGAAGGAACATAAGGACTAACCTTATTTTGAAACTGAATATTCGATCTATCAGTGGCCACCACATGAACACCAAGACAATTATCAGAGTTGACACAGAAGGGGCAAAAAATAGAGTTAAATACACATCCATCTTCCTTGCACCAAATCCCCTGTCCAGAAGCACTTTCTTGAGATTTAAGGACATGTGGATGGACTGATGATGTATCAGATACGAAAACATCCACACTTGATGATTTTAAATCTACAGGCTCCGAAGTCTTCTTCTGCAGAGACATCAAATGATCTTTTGATGTCGAAATGAGAGAACACTTGACCAATAAATCATTTTCAGGAAGACCCAATGGGTTTTTGCAGTGTGAGCAGAACATTTGTAGTCCCTCGTCCATATTTAGATCAGAAGAGATATGTGATACAGCGGAACTATTAGGTGTTGAAAGAAAATGTTTATACTTCACAAATTCCTTTTTAGAATGGTAAGTCTCATATGAGTTGTGAGTTGCCTCTGCAGTCGTGACTGAATTGGCCAAAGAACTGAACTTATCAGGAACCTGAACAGGAGTATTAAATTCATGGATATGGCTGACTGATGGCAAACTGGTGATTTTTCTTCTTTTCCTGAAATTGCAATTGACACTCCAAGATGATTCTGCTTCAGGTTCTTGGATATCTGCTTCAGAGATAGCTTCTTGCTTGGGAGTGGCAACTTCTGAACACGTGCGATTAGTAGGACTAAAAAGGAAGTTTTGGACAGGCCTTGAATGAAAAGAAAATTGCTGAGGACTTGAACAATCATCTCTGGAGTAGACTTCAGGGCTTGATTCGCCCCTGCAATTCATCCCAGGAGTTTCTTTAACAATGGTAAGTTCAGGATCATCTATGGGGGATTCCACCAAAAGTGCTCCAGATGCCCTGCAAATGTGTAAGATTTATGTCAGCGGAAACATTCTAAAAAGTATGCTGCAAATGGTTACATCCTTCTGAAGCATAAATTTAAGGAAAATCCATCATATTATAAAATCACCAATTTATCAGAATACAGGGATCATTATTTTGATTGAGCATATTATCAAATGGCTGAGTCCAAATATAAAAGTTTCACTAATAAAGAAAAAGGATGACATTTATATGCTAAAATTCAAATGTCAAGGAGTTTTTTATCTCAAAATGCCAAGGGAGGTTTGGAGTACTACAACAATGTAAAGGCCTTGAGATATACCTGGAATGCTTTTCAGAATTACACTCTAGGTCAATGTACGCACAGCTAGCACTAGCATCCTTGTCATCCGGTATCATAACAACTTCAGTTCTAGTTTGAGATTTTGTTATTTTATTATTTTTCTTCCTTGTCTCCATCTTTTTGTCAACGGGCTTGATGTTTTCACTGTCTACCTCCAGATCTTGCGATGGCATTGCTGTTATTCCAGTATGAACCTGCATTCACAAAGGCCCGGGAGACCAATATTATATTAACATTCTGCATAATATATCATACATTAAATACAAGCCTCTACTGCAATACCTTCACATCTCTAAAAAAAGATTTCAAACCATCTAGTGATTCCTCAAAGCTGCTGTAGAGCCTAATAGACTTGCGAAGCCACTTTGATATGTGTGCTCTATTTCTGTCTTTATGGAACCGCTCATCTGCAAGCAGAAAAGAATTACTTTGCACAATAGTTTAAAAACATTAGTGTAATTCTGAAATGGTTTTTGTATGAATTTGTTATTCCTTGCCACTCGCAAGGAAGATGGATCACAAGTACCTAAGAATATGATAGCGCCATAGTCAAATCTGTGCCGTATGCAACGACCTACAAAATGTAAAGAAATAGGTATCATGACAATGAAATCTAAGCAAATGGGCAACGTAATCTAAAATACTGAGTTTGGGTTTCAAATATTGTGAGTGGGCACTCATCATTCACTTCATCCTTGGCACCGCAAGACTAAAACTACTTCAAAACATAAAATGAAATCAATATACTTTAATGTGAATAACTCTATCAGTTCTCGCCCCATTGTGACAGAGGAAAACAATGATTTTGCAACCACATATTCAATTGGTTCAATACATGCAAAGACCAGATGGTGGAACAGGATTAAGATTACGATTTGGGGGAAACATGGACAAAATCACACTAAAGCTGATAAAAATACAATTGGTACAAAAAAGAAAGAGAAAAAAGGCAGGATATCCTAATGAAGATAGAGAATTTTGGCAAATCTAGGGTAATATTTTCCTTTTTTATTTATTGACAACTTATTTTAGGTTATGATGCATAAGCAAAAATAAGTTGTATGTTGTACTCCTTTCAGGAGCCTTAACATAGTGTGTGTTTTAACAATAAAGGAGAGAACAGACTATAGCATTCAAAAAGTAGACTTAGGGTAACAAATCTTAGCATAATGAGAAAGAGCTACCTGCAGCCTGGTTTAGAGCCCGGAAGGCTTGCTGACAGTACCACTCGTTCCCACTCAAAAGGTTTTTAGATGACTCAAATACATCATTGAACTTCTTCTTCTGTGCAACTTTAATGTCATAACTGATAAACAATGATCAAGAATTACCCATATGAACATAATACAATCAGCAAAAAAGTATATGAAAGAAAAAATACTTACACATTAGGAAATGGAATCCCAACAATCACCTGACATGGTTAAGGAATAATAGCATTTTGACAGAGCATATCATAATTTTGTTGAGATGCAAAATACACAGTTCACCCTGTTAAAGATTATGCAAACAAGAAATGGAATTAAAAACATGACATAAAATCACCAGCAAATGCGCCCCCCAAAAAAAAGTATGGTAATAAGGTTCATCAGCAATATAATCCCATCTCAAAAATAGATTGTGAAGGATACAACAGCTCGAGCATTGTCATCTGAGAAGTCCATCCCTTCAGATACCTGTAAGCATCATATTTAAATGTGAATGCGTGTCTTAGAGGTATCTCTGAAGAAAATCTTTCAGCAATGAAAAATAAGCAAGATGGCATAAATCTAAAACAAGTAAATCATCCAAACTCTGAGTTTAGCCATCTAATTTAGATATCTATTCCTGATTTCTTTTACTATATTCCAAAAGAAACAGGCAACAGATGTGTGTGTATGTGTAGACATGTGATGAAGCTGCTAAATGGAGTAGAATGGCCTGAATTACCTTGCCTCGACAAACTGCTAGAAAAGCTGCCCCTTCTTTCTTAATATCTTTAGCGGACTCCACCAAATTGCTATTTTTAAGACCAAGCATTTTACCCCTTATCTTTTTCCCTTTAAACTTTCTTGTGCCATGTCCATGACGAATATAATTATAGTATTCCCTTAAAGTATCCTCGAAAGAATCTTGGCTGCTCCCTCTGGGTTCTGAAACAAATCATTAAGTAATGTTCAGAAAGATAAAATCAGACATGCATCTAACTATATAGGAGAACAGAGGTCAGAGAACGATACAAATTAGAACTATAGTAGCTTCTTGTATCCTAAAAAAGTCATGTTTCTAGTGGGCAGGAATTCAGAAAGCCTACCAACAAAAATGGATTTCTGTGCATTTAATCGAGACCATTGGCCTGTTTCCTGCCACCTGGTGCTTAATTTATCCAGCAGCTTGTAGCTAGGAAAGAAAACCAGACAACCACCAGGAACAACTTTGCATATTTCCTCCAAAGATGTACCAACTGCATCCTTTTTTTACAAGAACAGAGCTAATTTTCATGTGCAGCAGGAATGGAAACTTCTTTTGACCTCAACCATAGTTAGAATATGCATAATACCTGGAAAGCATATTCATCCGCAGTCTTGTAACTTGCATTGAGTGGATAGTTACCAGGACCATTGGAAATCGCAGCTGCCCACACCTATGGAAAATGATGATCAAGCTCTCAAATAGGGAAAAAAAGAACCAATTTGATTTGACATGAAGAAACAGAGAAGAAATATCCATTCTACCTGTGAATCAACATCTATGATATGTGGGGCTTCCAGACAAGTGCCAAATTGAATGCCAAGTTCAGATGAGAAAGTATTCAGTGGTGATAGAGTTCTGTGACAATAAAGAAAAAAAGTAATATATATATATATATATATAGATTCCTGAAATGAGTACTTCACAACCACAAACTGCGTACTGTAAATTAGAAATGATAATATGTAATGATTTAGCAAAGAAAAGGGCTAGAACAACTCTTTTGGCAGTGTTACCATGTTTCAATGAAGTAGCGTAGTATGAGTATAGAGGATAGGGAGCAGCACCTAATGTGGTGCAAGCAATAAATATTGAATAAATAATTGTGAACCCTATCAGGAAGCCTAAATAAGAATAAACCAAAGAAACAGTAGAAGTGCAGCAGTGCACAAGAAACCTTCCCAAGAAATGATTAAAAACTGCTATATGTTCTGGGATTAACTTGAACTATGTTTACCCTGAAGTTAATATCACAGATTGTGCAGATTCGGCAATGCTTTTGAAAACAACAGCAGGATTCAAGCACCACAAGCTGAATGTGTTTGTCCAACCACCTGTAACATTTCCCGTGCACTAATTATGCCTCTGAAGCAGCAAATAAGAGCCCAGTGTCCCGAACTCTATGGTGCAAAGAACAAGTAACAGAGTACGTACTTCAAAATTAACTTACAATGAGTTCCCTAATGATTCCTCAACAGGAAATGAGCAAACTCATTCTTGCATAAAATTCCAAAGAAAAAGAAAAAAGGAACCATAGACTCATTTTCATATCAGAATCACAAATCTGTAAGTTTGTATTGTCAAATGGCCTGACTTTCACTTTATCAACTAGCGTTCAAGACTTCATTCCTTTCTGGACAGGAATGATAAGAATCAATACATCAGAACCCACTCTGGACTCAGTATGTGCACTGGATAAATGGATTCATATATTTCTACAATTTTCTTACTTTCATTAATTTTGTGACTATGAGTCTATGATTATCATTTTAAAAATTGGAAAATCTTTGGCAAGATAGATTTTATTCACTTTGTTTTC
The DNA here is from genome assembly GCA_026008535.1 of Perilla frutescens. Taxonomy (NCBI): domain Eukaryota; kingdom Viridiplantae; phylum Streptophyta; class Magnoliopsida; order Lamiales; family Lamiaceae; genus Perilla; species Perilla frutescens. Next base: position 62,344,457 of record BRKX01000009.1, read on the forward strand.
AGAAATTGCTTAACATCCACCCTCCTCCATAAGAATGCTCGACATATTACAGAGAATTTTTAGACTAAAATGAAGAAATGTGAAACTATAGAAACCTTTGCTAGGCATTAGAGTGTAGCAGACCCTTTTCCAGTTTTCCAAAGTGTTTGAGTTCTATGACGAATTTTGCACGACCATACTTCTATTATTTCAAATGAGTGTATCCTTCAAAATCTAACATAGCTAAGGGAATGAAGACCTCGTTACCACTTGCCTTCATCTTTCTTCATGGATCTTTGTAGTGAGAGTTCAAAGTCATGCGCATGGACGCCATTCTCAGAAAAGAAGTAATTGAGTGAAGAGAACAATCCTGTATGATAACCGCAAGGCCAATCAACAATATAATTTCACTGCAGTAGAAATATGAAAAACATGAAAATGGAGATAAATTACCCTCCAGGACAGTTGATGCCATTGCACTTAAATGAGAAACAGCTGGCTCAGTTTTTGAAGCAGTACTGATGACCATTCCACTTAAATGAGAAACATCTGGCTCAGCTTCTGAAGCAATTCTGATGGCCTTCAGAGCAAGGCAACCGTCACAAGTAGAGAGTGGGGTTAGCCACAAAAATGGTCAATCATAATGCATTTAATGATGTGAACGAGAATTAGAAGATTCATCAAACTGAACATTGCTAATTACTTAAAGTACCTTTTTGGCACATTGTAGCAAGATTGGAAAATTCTGCAATGATATATTAGCTTCTTGTAGCTCTTTTAAAGCTTTATCTCCAGTCCAACTGATTTGGTCAAAACATATAACTATATAAGAAAAACAAAAAATTGAGAAGAAGTCTGGTATTTTGCTTGAAAATGCAACCAAATAATATCTGAAGAAAAAAGGATGACTCTGACATGAAATTCTATATACACTGTGTTTCCAAAGCCCAAAGATTATGGAAATAATTTCATTCAGGTTTGTATACTTGGTTTAAAGTGCTTGGAATCAACAATGAAAGAATCAATTTTGGCTGGTAAAAGAATATGACAAACTTTGGATTTAAAAGAAACATAGAAGTGCATTTTCAAAAAATGTCAATATCAGCTTCATATCATGTAAAATCTTTGGCATAATAGTATACATACACTACAAATTTATAAAACCATCAGATAGTATCCACTTCCACTTCCCTCGTTAAACAAGTCTAATTCCCAGTATAATTGATTCCAGAAAGGAAATAAGGCGGGCAACAAAAAGTAAAATATTCTTGCTCTATTAGGAGAAGCATATTATATAAACAAGTAGGATCAAGATGACCAAAATCTTTTAATGCATCCCTATAAGATCCCACCTGTTCTCTATAAATCTTAAAATGTGACCAGACAAAAAGCGTAACATATTATAACCTAACCTAAAATCACTAAAGGAAATTATTGGACATGTTTTAACTTGAATCTATGGCATAAGAAAGTTTATCAAGTTCTCTATTATTTCTATACAAAATATTTCCCCAGCTTTGTGTTTTTGATATAGTATGAGATGATCAGCAGCAGATTTGACTAACAAATTAAAAATAGCGTCCATCGATGTGGTAGTAAATACTAACCAACGGAAATGCCGCTGAAAATCACGCTTCACCAAAGTATTTTTTCTCTGTTCAATCCAACTCAAGATGTCCTGCATATAGTATATAAGAGAATTCTAATACACTGGGAAAAAGAGTTAGGGAAACAAATGAAGGGCTTGCCAGTAGCTTATCAACCTGAGTCATCTCAAACAAGGGTTGGTAAGTCATGTCATCACTCAGGCTCAGCTGTCCCAATTCTGTCTGCAAATCTTCCAAAACACAAAGCAATATGAGATAATACAACAGGTATGTCTTCTATGATTTTATAACTTTTTGGTGTAGAACTTACAGAGCAGAGAGTCTTCATCAAGATCAATACTACCACCATCACGAGCTATGTCTTCTATATTACTGGATAGGTTAAAAAATTGAGAATTTATCATGAGAAGAAAAAATGTATATGGTGAAAACATATAAATTTTAATATATGCCAAATTATGCATGATCATTTTAACTGTCAAATACTATAGATTCGAAATTCAATGTCAATTCCAAAATTTTCAATCATGATAAAATAAGACATCTTGCTAAAGAATACACATTTGTTCTCAGTTCAATTTCAAATTTGTCATCAAGATGTACAGCTTTGAAGGCAATACAGAGGGCATTTCCCCCCATAATACATTATTGTATACTTTATGAAGAAGCACAGCAACAGTCATCAGTTACTTCATTTCTTAGCAAATGTGACCAGCGCATAAAAAGTTAGCATATATGGACCAATGAATAGATTTAACATACTGTGCTTCATCAAAAATTATAATGCTCCCATTCATATTAACTCCCAGCCCTTCCCGGATGATTGGATTGATGATATAGTTATATGGGCAGAAGACCAGATCTGCCTCTTCAGCCATAGCACGTGCTGCAAAATATGAACAGCCTGAAAATTGAAGAGCTCTTTTAGAAACTTTTAGTTGATTAATTTCCTCAAATACATACTAACTGAGAAGGACAGGACCTTTGACTACTTGCCCAATTTTGACAAGGTCTTCAATATCATGGACCTCATGGCAACCACCTTTTTGAAGAGAAGGGTGGCCTCTTACTTTATGAACATTTCTGAAAGGAAACAGGTTTACTGAGGAAATTAAAATTGAAAAAGCACCAGAATAGAACATGCCATAACACACCTAGAAAATTGACTTACCTGTATTCCGGGCATGTATCTTCTCTATTCTTCTTCAGAAGCAACCGACTGAAATTCTAAACTAGTGTTAGAGAGAATACAAATAGAAGAACGATATCATTTTTTAAGAAAAAAGAAACGACCATTGTTCATCAACTTTCTCATCACCGCGTAAGTAGGGGTTGGTACAGTAACGTTTTCTTGACCCCTGGAAGAACACAACATAAATAAGCAAAAAAATAGATAATATTTAACACAACTTACACAAGTAGCATGCATTTAAGAATAAATCGTAAATGCAGTTGCCAAAATAAGAAAAGTTCAAATACCATACGGGTTCATAAAAATTTAAGCTATAGCCAAGCCCAGAAGTAGCTAGGTGAGCAGTGATCATAATTTTAAAGTTGGGTTCATATGTTCTTTTGACTTCATGTGAAAAACAAATGTAGACTAAAATCACCATAGAGGAAGAGTTTTTGTGCAGAGAAAATACTTTACTGTAGTGAGAAATACCGTATGCCAACATATATTAACATTATTTGCTTATCATTTCTTTAATTTTTACTCTCTTCCTTTTTCCTTCTTGTGTTTTATTTCCAATTATAATTGTGCCAATTAATTTGTACTTCATTACCCTTGCATTTTTATCAAATATACCCACATTAAAAAAAAACCAGTCTGCATCCCCTCCACACAGAACATTCCATGACTGCTGAATGAATACAAGCAAGCCCTAAGACGTAAATATAAGAAGAAAACAACCAATGGAGAAACAAGATTCGCCTTTTAATTATTCATTTTCAAGTTAACAAAAGTTTTTTTAGTTGAAGTTAACATAAGTTATTAATCAGAATATTTCATATTCTTACAAACACTGAATAAAAATGGTAACAGATTGTGATACTTTAAGATACATGCTTCCCCTGTAGTGTGTCTCCTGACCTATATCTGAAAGTACCTGACAGTTAACACATGATCATCCACATTCACGAGAAATAATCTTGGGCTGTATGTTTATTGAGTGGATAAGCACGTTAGATTAGATGGAATACCAATTGAGAATTCCAAGTTATAATTCCTTAGCTCGTGTCTCGTGAAAATGGAAAGCTCATAATTAACACAAAGTTATCAATGCACAAAATTTCCCTATAAAAAAAAATTCAATGCACACAATACTGAAGATATCACGTTAAGAGGTAGCAAGCCTACCAAGACTGCCATGGGGACCCTGTATGATGTTTTTTTGTACTCCCGAATCACTTGACTGATTTGAGCATGAGTTCTCCTAATAAAACAGTGCAAAATCTGATGATCAGTTCTTTTGATTAACCATTCTCGATATTTGTGCAGGACAAGTATTTCAGTGTAATGAAGCTTACGTTGAATAAAAGATAACTGGCGCTAATCTTGTTTTGGCACTGGCTGTGGAGGGTGCTGGTGCCACCGGATTCCCTGAAGAAAAATAATTATAAAAGACGTTAGGAGTCTTAACCTAAAAAAAATTAAAAACAATCTACAATTTACACATTAAACAGCATTGCTAGAGAAAATATATATAAAAAAAATCCTAGATAATAGAATCCAATCCAGATAGCAATATGTGATAAAAGACACTAACCAAGCAAAATCACGAACATGGCTTCTTCTAATCGACACAATCAAGCAACAGAACAGAACGATAAAATCGCAATAAAGCAGCAAAATAAGGGTGAGCAAAAATGCTTCTTCGCCCCTCATCAAACAAAACCAAATCAAAACCATAATCAACAATATTTCGCTATCTCTTGAATCCAATACCTGATGGCTGAGTCTCAGGGATGAAACCACCTCCGTGATTAATCGGGTCCGTCACAGCCTTCGGGTCGGCCCTATAGCTGGAATGCGTCAAATTCGCGCGAATGTTTTTCAATTTCTGATTCTGCTGCCATGCGATAGCGGAGCAGAGCAGCGACAGCGACTTCCCCGTTCCGGTAGGCGACTCGAGCAGCGCGTGGCAGTGGCCCTCCTTCTGCGATCGATCGAGCGTCGAGATCACTCGGTTCATGAACGCCAGCTGAGTGCCGTACGGCTGGTAGGGGAACTCCACCGGAATTCCGCCGATGGGGATTGTGTTCCTCGAACTGTGGATGGATTTGGGGATAAAATCAGGGTTAGGGTTAGGGTTCTCTGATGGCGCCATTGAAGCGGTTAGTGGAGAGGTAGAATCCTCCATTTTTTCACGCACTAGATGTGTGTTGTGTGTGTGTTTTGGGAAGAGGGAGTGAGGGTTTGAGAAATGTAACTGTGATTGTGGCGGGGGAATTTTGTGAGGAATGTGGCGGGAATATTTTCTTTTTTTCTTTTTTTTCATTTCATTTTGAATTTATTTTTATTTTTATATTTTTGAGGGAATTTTGAATTTATTTTGATTTTGATACTTTTACTTCTAACCTTGTGAAAAAATTGATATCTTTAATTTTTCCTCCAAAAAAAAAATTATCTAAGTTTTTTACCAATTTTTTCGAATTTCAAGATAAAAAATGTAATTGGCTTCCATAGAAAGCTTCAGCCTAAACATATCTTCTTCTGTAAGTAACTGGAGTATCTCTCGTGTGATACACGTATGGAAAAATTATAATTTTATTTATTAGATATGATAATTATAAAATATGAATGTTTATAATAAAATTAATTTATAGTTATTGTGAATAATATAAATTTTGGTATTATTCATTTTTTGAATTACTTATAGCATGCATTTGACATTAATGATTATCGAGATTAAGTTAAACAAAAAAAGATAAAATAAATATGGTGATTTAAATATGATTTTTAAATTCAAATTTGATTGTAATTATGAAAAGATACATCAATTGTTGAACTATGCAATTTTCAAAGAAATAGTGTGAATTTTTTGAAAAATTGTGATTCATAATGAGCAAATGTGCAAAAATAACCCGAACGTTTGCCTTGAGAGGCGAATTCACCCTTAAGAATTTTTTTTTGGAGTAAATACCATCCAAACGTTTTCAAAAGATGCAAATCCCCATTCTCTACCCTAAAATAGTATTTTATTCATTATTTTTTAATCACTAAAAAATTATAACTTCCTTTTAACTATAGACCTAAATTATTATTATTATTATTATTATTATTATTATTGTTGATTTTGAGTTTGTATTTTTGTGAATGGAATTTATTTAAAAATGTATGAAAAATACATGTAATAAAAAAGTAATGAGAAATAAAATTAAATATAGAATTTCATTTACATGCCTATATATGCATGTAACAAAAATAATATACAATAATAAAATACAATATATATGGATGCGTGTAATATTAATTAAATTCGAAATTTCATCTTCATGCCTATTTTAATAAGCATTTCTTTTGGTATGGAAATTTCCATGTATGCAATTTGCACAAAAATACTATTTATTAAATTCGAAATTTCATTTTCATGCCTGTTTTAATAAGCATTTCTTTTGGTATGGAAATGGGATGATATTTACTCCAAATCCCTCAAGATAAACATTGGGGGTATTTTTGCACTTTTCCCATTCATAATTAACGATAAAATAATATTTCTAAAAACTAATAAAGTATTATTTAGATGGAAAAACTATTTTTGACAACGATTTTGTTACTACCGTTACTAAGCCTATTCGGACTAGGATAATGAAATCGTTGATTTATTAAGTATAATTGCGGGATATAGATATTTATCTACCCTTTTTTTACTACAATCATATTTTATACATGTGTGCACTGTGTGTTTTTTCTATGTAATATATATATATATATATACACACATTAAATATATTAGATAATTTATACAATAATAATTTTAAATAACAAAATAATTATTACATGGTGTAGGACCTATCGATATCAATTTGGTGCAACATTAAATTATGTCACAAATTCCAAACATAATTTGGCACATCACCAATTTGAAATATAATTAATGCGGAAACATGCACCAAATTGATATTTTTGTGTAGTATTTGAGTTAGCCTAAGGTCTCTATTTTGACTTATTTTATATTATAATGGCTCGTATGCTAGACTGCATGGTATAAGATAAGATGTATTTGACATGAGATGTGTTTTACCGTATAAAATATCAACATTATGTTTGTTTTGATGTATTAATAATATACCGCGTTTGCTTAGATATATTATAATTTACATATGTGAGCTCGAGCTCGGAAAAAAAAAAATCTTTAATTTATCCGTTTGAAATACTTATAATATTCACAAACATGTTCAATTAAGTTCGAACCCGAACATATTCGTGAACTGATTAAAGCGAATACTATTCTATTTAAAGTCGATTTGATAATTTTATCGAGCTCGATTCAATACTTGAACTCGACTCATGTAGAGAACGAACGATTTTTTTTTATCCGAACTTCAAATAGGTAACCAGCGATTACATACATTTTCTTAGGCACCAAAAAAAAGATTAATACACAATAAAATGAAATTAAATCGACTGTGTTTATACTCGACCAATCGTCTCTCATAAATTCATAATCACCAATCGCATCATCTCGCCCACATTCCTCCCTCGATCTGCGATTGAATTCCCTAAAATTCCCACGAATTCATTTGAATTTCCACCTGTCACTCCTGTTTGAGCGGATTGCATTTCGGAATTGGAGTAATAGACGCCGCTGACAGTGATTTTGATGAAGTAATGCGGTGATCTAGGGTTTGGCAAAGGGGCAACAAGAAGAAGAGAGGAAAAAGGGCGGGAGCAAGTATGGAGAAATTCGAGGAGTATTTCCAGAAGGCGGATTTGGATCGCGACGGCCGGATCAGTGGAGCTGAAGCGGTGGGTTTTCTGCAGGGATCCAATTTGCCCAGACAAGTTCTTGCGCAGGTCAATTTGATTCATCTATCCCTTTTTAACATAATTCGAGTAGTTTGCGAATTTTCGTTAGCTATGTGTTAGTAATCTCGGCTGACATGTTGTGGGATCGGTCGGTCGAGATTGAGGTTTTTTTTTTTTTTGGGCAATTTAGATAAGTTTTGATATTTTCGGAATGGGACATGATATTTGTTATCTTTTAGTTTTTAAGTGATGCTTTGGATTTTAAGAGCTGTAGAAACTTAAGTCTCTGATCCTGATTTGAATGATGGTTATGCTGTGCTGATGATGATTTAATACTCCATCCGTTGCTGCAGATATGGATGCACGCTGATCAAAATCGCACCGGCTTCCTCAGCCGTCCCGAGTTTTACAATGCTCTTAAGCTTGTTACGGTGGCTCAAAGCAAGCGAGAATTGACGCCAGATATTGTCAAAGCAGCATTATTTGGTCCTGCTTCTGCCAAAATCCCACCCCCACAAATAAATGTATCTGCTACACCTGGGCCACAACCAAGTCCAGTAGCTGCTTCACCTTTGACGCAGGTGGGTGCGGCTTCCCAGCCATCTTCTCAAAATCTTGGATTCAGAGGACCGGCTCCTCCTAGTTCAAGCATTAACCAGCAACCTGGAACAGTCTTGTCAACTCCAGGCATGAACCAACAATTTAGACCAGTGCCTTCTTCTACTGGCATGAACCAGCAGTTTGGAATGGTGCCTTCAAGTTTAGGAATGAACCAGCAGCACTTACAGGCACAGCCTGCCAGTACAATGAACCAGCAATATGGGCAGGTCCAACCTACAAGTACAAGTATGAACCGGCAGTTTGGGCAGTTACAACCTTCAAGTACCGGAATGAATCAGCCATATGGCCAGGTACCCCCGAATACAAATGTGAACCCGCAGTTTTTCCCTTCTCAAGGCAACCAGATGAGACCGCCTTTAACCACGCCTACTGGTCCTGCTTCACGTCCTCCTCATGCTGCTAGTGGTCTAAATGTTTCTGGAGGTATGACTGGCATTGGCCTTCCAAACTCAAATAATGCCTGGGCAGTTGGGAACAGTGCTACAGTTTCCACTGGACCTGCAACACAAGTCTTGGATAGGGGAGTTAATCCATCTATATCATCAGTTGCTCCAAATACCCAAGACCCACTTTCATCCTTCTCAGGTGCCAAGGATCCTAAAGCATTAGTTAGTTCAGGAATTGGGCCTAATTCGAATGCCATGTTTTCAGGGGATCTGTTCTCAGCAAACCAGTCTTCATCCCAGAAAGTTTATTCTGCTCCACAACAACCTACGAGTAGCCTGCCTACGTCTTCTGCAGTTGTGCCTGTCAGTTTGAGTGCCCAGCCTTCGGCTAAGCCCGATCCCTTTGAAGCTTTACAGAGCACTCTCACAAAACCATCTGCTGCAGTTCCGGCTGCTCAGACACAATATGTCCCAAAGTCTAATCAGCAGGCTCCAACTCAAGTTACTTCCTCAGTGTTGACACCTGGAGTCCAAACCGGTATGGGGAATTCAACTTCAGAGGCCTCCCAGATGTCATGGCCAAAAATGACACGAGCTGGCATTCAAAAGTATGCAAAAGTTTTTATGGAAGTTGACACAGATAGGGATGGGAAAATTACTGGTGATCAGGCACGCAACCTATTCTTGAGTTGGAGATTGCCAAGAGGTATGAAGTTCTGCAGTTATATTCAAACTATGCCTTTTGAATTCTCTTATAACTTAAGGTTGGCTTCTTTATTGATATTTCAGTGTGTGCTCTTTATATCTAGAATACTTATTAAACTGCCGGCGTGCATATATTTTTTTATCACATATGCTATGGATTACCTTGAATGCGTGAATACGTACATTTTAGTCCTTGTGACCTTTAATTATTTATAACTAAGCCCATTCAAACAGTTAGGATTAAATTTAGTTGGTGATATTCCTTTTACAGAAGTTTTGTGATTCTTCCTGTACTATCAGTTGATCGCCATTCCATAATGAGCTTATCTCATCATCTTGAAGATTACCTGAAAAATTGGTGAAATAATTGTAAAGCATATAATTATCCTTGACTGGAATGGAATCTTTTGCGTATTCCATTATGCTTTCTAAAAACATTGTTGAATTTCATAAAGCACCTTGATGCTTGCTGATTATGTAGTTATACATGTGCACAAACTGTTTGAACTTTGATCAGATAGAACTTATTGTGAAGCTGCTGATTATTCTAGGAGGATAGATTGAGATGTCATCTTGAGCTGAATTCTTTGTTAAGATGCTTCTGTCCATTTCTATTTATTGAAGACTTGAAGTCTGTTTATAGATTTTTGAGTCATCCAATCAAATAGGAAGAGGAAGTAATACCATGGGTTTTTCTGCAGTAAACTTTATTTTTTTTCCTTTTCTTTCTATTTTTCTGAGTGTTGAATAACAACACACTTACCAATTTATATGTGATCATCTCCAGAGGTCTTAAAGCAAGTTTGGGATCTATCAGATCAAGACAGTGATAGCATGCTTTCTTTAAGGGAGTTCTGCATTGCACTCTATCTGATGGAGCGGTACAGGGAAGGACAACCTCTTCCATCTACACTCCCAAATAGTGTCATGCTCGACGACACTTTAGTAACTTTGGCAGGTCCACCTACAGCTTATGGGAGCATGGGATGGAGCCCTGCTGCTGGTAATGATTGACTTGTGCTTCTCTTATTTTAATTTGCATCCCTCAAATGGTTCTGTGATTCCTTTTTTCTCTTGATTTTTAGGCTTAAGACCACAACAGGGTGTGCCTGGTGCTCAGCCAGTTCCACATGCTGGGTTAAGACCACCAATGCAGCCCGTAGGTTCTCAGGCTGATGGTACAATGCAATTTAATCAGAAAAATGCTGGAGGTGATACAATAGATAATTCCCATGCTAATCAACATAGTAATGGGCAAGTCAACTCTTTGGATATTGGGGGTCAAGAAGCAGCAGAAACTACTGAAAAGGTGCTTACTACCTTCCCTTCGCACCTCATTTGTGTCTACGATTATATGTTGCTGCTTTGTGTGCTTTTAGTCATTTGGTATTGTCTTGTCTCAGCATGCCTGCAAATGTGTATCTCTCCAATGGTTGATATTCATTTATTTTTTCTCCTAAGGATGAGATTCTTCTGTACTGTTTTTACTCAAAACTGGTAGAAATCTAAATAAATTGGATGAGAATTATTATAATACCTCGTGTAAGGATATTAATGAACACATTACATTTTCCAACTGAAAATTTTATAGCCATTGTCTAAAAAAAGTATATCGCCTGAGAATTAAACCTGATAGTTATTCATCTGGCAACTTGAAAACTAACTTGTTCTGCTTTTGTCCTCAGTGAGTCATGCAAGGATGAAACAATTCTTATTCATTCAGATATTTTTGAACTAGCAACTTTAGTAGACTTTGTTTAACAAGCTTCTTTTGATGAATGCTAGGTTGACAACAATGAGAAGGTGCTTCTGGATTCCAGAGAGAAGCTTGAATACTATCGAACAAAAATGCAAGATCTTGTATGTCACTGTACTCTTTGAATATTTGTTTGCTTATTTTCCATCATTGTAGTCACGTCTAACCACAATTGATAAATGTTTATTTGCACTAATATCCATTGGCGATGCATATGATTTGCAATAATTTATCTTGGGTTCCCATCTTTATCAAAATTACATTTCAGGTTTTGTATAAAAGTAGATGTGATAATCGACTCAATGAAATCACAGAAAGGGCTAGAGCAGACAAGGGCGAGGTATGTTTGGTATTCTAGTTATATGCTTTTACATTTAACTCCATTACTTCCTCTGGTCACAATTTCAAAATTATTTGAGGAAAATTACTTCTTTATTTCCAGGCCGAGTTGCTGGAGAAGAAATACCAAGAAAAGTACAAACAAGTTGGAGAAATTCATTCTAAGTTAACTATTGAAGATGCTTCATTTCGTGAAATTCAGGCAAATTTTACTTGGATCCTACTGATCTTGTGAATATTGTCTACTTATTTGCTTGGGTGATTGTTGTCTAAGCTTATCATTATTGAGCTACCTAGAATTCTATTAAAATAAAAAATGTTGATGAAGAAATTGGGATGAGTTGTTCCCTCATTGCTTTGTGCTTTTCTGTTCCCAACCCCTTTGACGAATGATATTTTCAAACTACGGTAACCATCCCCATCTATGTTGAGATATTAAGAGATGTTGCCTTAATCCACCACCTCTTACATTGAATGGATCACTGACAGTCCCATCCACCAGATGCCATTTGAATATCCTTGATCCCCCATTTTTAGATGCTTCCTTTCCTGGACTTACCAGAATCCCTAATCACTGCTATGTTATTATCAATTTGTTCTGATTTCCATTCAGAACATCCTTCCTGTACACGCCACTCTAAGAGCGCATTTCTTCTGAAATGCATAGCTTTTTTTGTTGACTTTTCTTATTTTTTCCTCTGATGCATAGTCCCCAAGATATAAATCTCTTCACTCATAACCCATTGACTGCCACAGCATTCTTGAAAATAGTAACCATCCTATCATTCTTCTTGGTGTAGCAACCACCAACACTGCCTTTACCATTTTCTCCTAGTGACACTTCCCAAATGAACCAACCTCACTAGATGAATAATAGCATGTCCACCCACAGCCTATATGATTAATTTTTTTTGTTACTTCTCTTTGGCATTTTTTATGAAAGTCATTTAAATATTAATTTAATGATGGATTTTTTGGTCTGAATTATGGTCAGTTGTTTCACATTTAGTTTGTGGTACACTCCAAAAACTGCTTGGCAGAGAGAACTGAATATATATATGGATTTTATTTTCTTTGCCACATGTCGATCCTGAGTATATCATATTCCCTTTTGAATTTATCCTTCTCTTCAGTTACCATTGAATTGATTCAGAGTCAATATTACATATTTATATAGGAGCGGAAGATGGAGTTACAGCAAGCAATCACCAAAATGGAACAAGGTGGTAGTGCTGATGGTATTCTTCAGGTTAGTAGTGCTGCTTTGCTAGGATGGAGATTGGTGTTTTACATGCCCTGCGTCCATTTGAAGTTTGCAGTTCAAATGCATTCCTGGTTTTAGGTACGTGCTGATCGTATACAATCAGATCTTGAGGAACTGTTGAAGGCATTGGCTGAACGTTGCAAGAAACATTCTGTAGAAGTCAAGTCCTCTGCATTGATTGAACTTCCCCCAGGTAACCCTGTAACATTTGCTAGGTTTGCCAATGCTTTGTTTTTTTAAGTGAATTTGCTTTTGTCTTTATCCAGTACTTTAGTTTTTCTATTGCTCTTTCATAACCTGATTATTTTTTCTGAACTTGTAGCTTTGTTATTTTAGTTAAGATTCTATATTGGATTTGGTTTTTTTCCATGCTTGACATAGCCCTAAGAGTGGGGCCAGAAAAGAAAAAAGGAAGGTTGAGACCCCATAGCCCAGTGTTTTAGGTTTTTGGTAGCAGAAGACCAGCCAATGAAAATAGGAGCTTTCTTTATCTCTGTAATCTGTCTTCCCCTTTCATCTTCGTCTTTTACTTTCTTACGAATTCAATGCAATACAAGGGTGGATTCAGGTCCATCTCAATTTCTGAGGTCACATCAATTTTGGTTAAACAGTAGTTCAGATAGTCTTTTATGTTGTTTCTACATTCGGTGCCATGCAACTCAAAAGTGAACAAAATTAATCAAGTTTTTTCTGCTATTTCTCCAGTAGAAGCGAGCTAAATAAATCAAATAAGAAGAACAATGTACCGCTACTAAAAAGCCGGAGAAATGGAAGAGAGAGGTGGTGTGCCTTTGAAAAGAGGCATTGTGATTGAAACTAGTGGAGAAGAAACATGGATTAAAAGAATAGTGGACAGGAGATAGTTGATGAATGTAAGGTTGAGGGAGACATTAAAGCCATGAAATTAAGTTGTGAAGCAATGCATTAGATGTCAGGTGGATACTGGCCTTAGCTGAGCAATTTACGTAAGCTAAAGAGATTATTAACATCTGGTTGCGATCTCTAGTCTCGTGTTGGTTTTAAAATTTGAGTTAGGGGCATAGCTTAGCAATTTAGTGAATAATGTTAGAGAAAGAAATTGCAGCATCAGTCTTCTGTTATCATTAACTATTTCATAATTCAAGTTATGTACCAAACAGAGTTTCATTAGAGTTTTCGTACATGAGCCCCATCAGGTATGTAGTTTGAAAATTGACCCACTTCATGTCTAGACTCTACTCAAACTATCTATTCAATGATGGAGTTGCAATTACCCAATCTGTGTTCATATTCATACCCCTACTTCAATGGATTTCATCCATTTTTGTTGAACCTAAATTTGATATGACCCCTGTGATTCATTAATTGTTTCTTCTTGAGTCGTGATTGGTTTAACTTTGACTCAGTACTATCTGGCATTAACTATAAAGGTATACCATGCTTGGATATGTGCTTAATGTAATTATGAAATTATTCTTCTTATTTCTTAAGGTTGGCAACCTGGGATCCCAGAGATAGCGATGATATGGGATGAAGACTGGGACAAGTTTGACGATGAAGGTTTGACATCTCTTACATTTAGGAGGTGCTTGGTATGGGGTTTTTGGGATTTTAGGGAATGGGAAAGAAAAAAGTGGGGGGTTGCTTGGGAATCAGTTGTCCACCATCACTTCAATTCGCCAAACGTGGGGAGTGGCCATTCTTAATTCTCATATAATTCCCAAGCAACCCACTAACCTTAAATCTGCTCTTTGGATGAATTCTTGTATTATTGATGACGTGCCTATTTTGTTTTACAGGGTTTTCCTTTGATGTTGCCCTTCCTGAAAATGGCAAGTCAGCATCTGTCCAGAGAGAAAGTTCTCCAACTCATAGCTATTCCCCTGACTCACCATCAAATGTTTCCACGCCTGATAGGCCCTTCGTTGCGGGGGCTAGTGCCTTTGATGCAGAATCAGTTTTTAGTGCAGATGAAGCGAAGAGTCCACGAGGAAGTCCAGGGAGGCCAACAACATATGAAAGCCCGTCTAAAGAATACTCGGAGGATCATTTCAGAAAAAGCTCTGATGGAGATGCTGAAACCCACAGGTTTATTTTTTACCAATTACCATACAGTCGCATTGCTTCAGCTTTCTAAATCGCCAAACTGTCTTGTTAGTTTCTCCTGTTTGTGTTCCTCATCTTTTTCCCTGACCCACAGAGGCTTTGATGAACCTTCTTGGGGTGATTTCGACAACAATGATGATATTGATTCAGTATGGGGCTTCAATACTAAGGCAAGTAGCTTTGTCATCTGCTCTTTCTTATTTATTATATTTATGACACTGACAATGATATAAACTTTTTTTAAAAAAAATTTACTGCATGACATTACAATCTGTGTGGAATTCTCTTCAAATATTTGCAAGAAAAGGGATGTTCTAATCTATATGTGATCATAGGCTTGATTGTATACATCCACTACATGCTTGAGTACAGTGTTCATTGACTTTTTTTGTTAGTGCACATTGACAATCATAATTCATATCCATCTTGATCCCTTGTGTCTCTTCCTTGCCACAATCCGTTCTACAAAATAATGTGTAGAGAAGAGAAGGCGTTAAGGTTGAGGATCTGTTTGTTAGCTTTTACTAAATTAAGTGCAGTTATGAGCTTACACTGATTCCATATCATCTTTTCAATTCCTACTTGTAATGCTACTCTACCATCATCACTTTCAGGATCCGGATCATACGAAGAAGGAAGAGAAATATTTCTTCGGCTCTACTGATTTTGGTGCGAGTCCAGAAAGAAGCAGCTCCCCTCATGCAGAGAGCGCCTTCCAAAAGAGCAACCTATTTTTTGAGGATTCTGTCCCCAGCACCCCACTTTCAAGGGCCGACAATTCTCCTAGGTACGGCAATGAGCCAAGGGACCCCTTCGACAGTTTCTCAAGGTACGATTCATTCAGCACACACGATCAAGCCTCATCACCCCGTAGAGAGACCTTCACTAGGTTCGACTCCATAAATAGCTCGAGAGGCTTTGACCACAGCAGCAATTATTCGTTTGATGACTCCGATCCCTTTGGTTCTAGCGGCCCATTTAAGGTCTCGTCAGATACTACTAAAGAAAAATTCTGAAAATTCGGAGGCTTGCCATATACTAGTAAAATTCCATGAACAGCAGCATTGAGATTTTATCGGCGTTTATGCAGAAATCATCGAAGTTTTGTAGTATTGCTACAGAGTGAAGATAGTAGAACGGCGAATTGCTTATGCATCGTCGGGTTCTGCTTCGTTTATACGTGCTGAAGATTAAAGACGCAGGAACACAACATCTGAAAATTTTCTGGAAAATTTCGTTAATCTCCATTTCTGTTGAAGAGAGAGCTGCTTTGTATTCTTTTCAAATTCTTTTTTTTTTCAGAAATTGTTTCTTTTGAATTCTGTTTTGGGATTTTTGTTTCTCTTTTCCTTTTCTTTTTATTTCCTTTTTTTGTTGTTATTTTAGGGGTTGGGAACATGGGATCTGTGTGAATGTACAAGAAATTATCATATATGTTGTAATTGACTGAAAACAAAATGTATTATTCCTTTGTAATCCATATTTTGATGTTCTGAATTGGTATTAAGAGTTAAGACAGTTTTTGTTTTCTGAATAAATATAGCAAACAACTTTCTTTATTTTCGCAGACAATTTGTAAAATATATTGAGAAAAAAATGTTATTTACGATATTGAATTATATTTAGCTGGGCATAAGGAAAGAATATAGAAAAATCGAACAAGAACGGTACCAATCAATAAAAATAGTGACAAAAGAAGATATTCCATCAAAATACTTGATTTTAAACTAGGTTTTCTAACACAAATACTTACTTTTCTTGATTTTGATTCCGGCCCACATCTCAACCCTTGATTATCTGGGATTTAATTAATTAATTAGTTGATACATTCGTATATGATTAATCCATTTTTTTTGTGCATCAATAGGGCTGTAAATAAGTCGAGCCGAGTTCGAATGTATATATATTCAAATTTATTTGAAATATTTTCGAGCTTTAAAATTTATGTTTGAACATGTTTAATTACCTATCGAATCGAGCTCAAATGAACTCTAATCGAACCAAACACGAGTCAAGCTTTAAAGTTTATCCAACACAAAATTATATTCAAGCTTGTTTGAATCGAGCTCAATCAAACTTTTAATGAACAGACACGAGTCGAGTATCGAACTATTTTATTTGATTTTAAGTCCTATGCATCAATGCATACACACACTTGAATTTATCATCTCTTGCATTAAAAATAAAAAATCAATCAATCAATTAATGAAATTACGAATCATGAAATAAACAAACTCACCATGTCTAGTGTGTATGATAAAAATATAATAATGAAACACGAGATGAAACACAAAATTTACGACGAAACCACCCCACATCGTATGGGCCCTCCTTCCATTACCGCCTGACCATCCGACGTCGAAAATTCGACATTTCTATCGCCGCATGCAACGACGGCCGTCGCCTTCCTTCCCATCGACGCGTATTTCGTCTGAAAACGGACGTTGAAGTCCAAACCGTCGACGCTCAACTGCGGCCGTGGAGACGGCAGAACTACGTCCACCGTCGCACTCAGCAAACTCCGGGCATGATAACTGTGCTTAAACAGCGGCGTAACTACACTGGCCAGCGTCGAGCTCTGCGGCCGCCGGCCGCCTA
The DNA here is from genome assembly GCA_026008535.1 of Perilla frutescens. Taxonomy (NCBI): domain Eukaryota; kingdom Viridiplantae; phylum Streptophyta; class Magnoliopsida; order Lamiales; family Lamiaceae; genus Perilla; species Perilla frutescens. The sequence goes on from BRKX01000009.1 coordinate 62,361,768, forward strand.
CCGAAACGCCGATTTCTCGGTAGCGCAAAGTCACGGCGTTCGGATTCTCGACGGAGAAGCCGATGTTCCACTTCGCAACGCTGTCATCTTCGAAAGAAATCGAAACGGATTCGATTTGGAAACGCGGAGGCGATATTTTGAGGAAGCCTAAAATCATGCAGGTGAGGAGTATAAGTATTATGAATGTGAGACAAAATATTAGGAACCACGGGCGGCGCCTAGCGGCGCCGCCGTATGTCGCTGGGGGAGTAGGTTTTCCCGCGGGTTTCATCATGATCGTGTGTGAATTGGGAAATTGTTACTTTAATTAAAAATCTAAATTTTTTAGAGGATGGAAAAAATTATATATATATATATATATATATATATATATATAATTTTCTTGGCTAAATTGTTTTATTATATATATGTGGAAAGTAATGTTATTATATATATTAATATACTATTCAACTAATTACTAATATATTAATATGATATGTCTACTACTACTATAATATGATATTTTATTTTATGTACAACTTGATTAATAAATAGTATTTCTATATATGTTGGTAATACGATTTTATGTGCTAGATACTACCATATCTGATGTATGAAGTTGACGAGATGAGATCATCTATTGTATATTTGGAGTTGGAATTCGTATTATACACTCGATTTTTTTTTTTTATTTGATTTCTAATTTATTATGTTTTTATTTTATTTTTACGCTTATTATGTAGGGTTCATCCTAATTAGGGGTGTCCCGGTGGGAATGGCCTAGTGGTGGAGTGAGGTTGTTCGGAGGTCAAAGGTCACGGATTCGAACCTCCTCAATACCATATATCGGGTGTGTGAGTAAAAAAAAAAACAAAACTAGGGGCCGGGGGTAATATATTTTTTTAGTATTTTAATCTATCAAATAATCAATTAATTACTAATAAATTATAATGCAATCTAATTTGGTAGAATAAATCATAAATAAAGTGTAAAAATTGAAGTAAAGCATAAGAAATTGAAATCTTTTTGTTTTTAAATCGAGTGTGCAATAAGGAATGCAAACCAAATGAATAATAGAGAATTTCAGTGGGTAGTCCGCATTTCCTATTTCACTCTTATGTCCTACTATTAATTTAATAAATTTAAAATATTTATTACAAAAATAAAATTTATTACAATATAATAAATCATAATTAACATTTATTGATAAAAAAATAAAATTCTAAAAAGTTATAGATACTAATTATGGAATAATCAACCATATTAATCAATTATATTAAATAGAAAATAAGAATTAGGTCTAAATACTTTTAGTCCCAAAAGTTACTATTTGGTTTCAAATGATATTTTTTGACAATATTGGTCTCGTACGATATTTTTCTGAAAATTTTAGTCCCATAAGATATTTTTCTGATAATTTTAGTCTCAAATTAACTGAGATCTTTGGTGCGCTAGACATCACAAATTGATTTAAGATAATGACAGGATGTCTTTGATTTTAGAACACATATTGTTTGTTTCATATTCACCAAAATTGTTAGTTTGGAACTAAAATTATCAGAAAAATATTTTATGGGACTAAAATTATCGGAAAATACCTTATGAGACCAAAATTGTCAAAAAAATGTCATTTGGGACAAAAAAAAAAAAACTTTCAGCACTAAAAATATTTTGACCATATTTTAATGAAATCAAGTGAAATTAATACATATTTTTATTTTGTTTCAATATAACGGAATTAATAATAATAAAAATAAAACACCCTAACTTCTAATTCCCAACTCCAACCGTCGCGATTGAGCAGCACAGTCGCCGCCGACTCGCCGTCGTCTCCAAGCTTCCAGTGGACCAGCGGCAGCCGCAGCAAGGCAGAGGTGAATGTTGAATAATTAATTTTCGAATATCTTAGTTTTTAAGCACAGTCTAAGCTCTTATCAATTTTCATGGCAGAGAGAGTGAGGAGGCATCCGTAGAGCAGCCACTTGGACCTCTTGGCGCCGGCGTAGATATCGAGCTGCTGCAACTGTTCATAAGGTAAGCTCAAAACTCCTCGCTTGGAATTTGTGATTGAAATGAATGTATTATCTGATTTGTGAAAGCAAACAATTCGATTTGATCGATTGACTCTATTGAAGGTTTCGTGTTAATGGACTGTAGACTTGTTTCCTTCAATCGGAGTGGTGGTTTATTTGCCGCCGCAAGGATTAACCCTCAACGATTATCTCCTTATTCTCAGCGAAGTGAGTTCCTGGTTTTCCTCTTTAAACTAATAAATGCGCATTTGATATGGTTTTGGTGGTGAAACCTAAATTTGGGGCTAGATGAGGAAGTGCATTGTTATATTGGGGTTGGAAGGTGTCGATATTCTGGTTTGAGTGATTCAAGAAATTCTGAGTAAATAGAAGATTTTTGCATGTCTCCTCATTTTCATTTTATTGTTGCTACTTATTATAGGATCACTTCGTTGTGCCACATATTGTTCAATGAAGTCCTATAAGCTTTCAGACCTTTCCAGGACTGAGGTTGATGGCCTGAAAGCTCGTCCTCGAATTGATTTTTCATCCATCTTCAATGTGGTAAGACTTTTAGCTGAAAGATGATGTTTTTATTTGGCTAATGGAATACATTGTTATATCACGTCGAGTTCTCAATCATCTGGATTCTTCATGATTTATTTGTAATGCCTTCTTATGTACTCAGGTTCAACCCATTGTTGATGATATCCGGAGTAGAGGTGATGCAGCTGTTAAGGAGTAGGTTTTTCTTTATCTTTTGAATATGAACCTTCATTATTGTATATCTGGGATGTAAGGAATATTTGTGCAATCTTAAATGCACATTAGAATTTTATTTTTTGACAATAGATAACTCAATTTTTAAAACATAATTTAATTTTCTTCTCTCAATTGCTGGGCTGAATGAATATGACATGGTACTTTCTTTACAACAGATATACGATGCGGTTTGACAAAGTTAATCTTGACAACCTAGTGGAGAGCATCAGTGACCTTCCAGATCCGAAGGTATATTCCTGCATGATGCCAGAAATTTGGTGGTTGCGATTTGAGTTATGTTGCTTGAATGTGTTTCTCAAATTGTAAATATTTATTTTTGTAACTGTCTTCTGTTCATGTTTCTAACTAGTATTGATTTGATTAGCTTGATCCAGCTGTTCAAGAAGCCTTTGATGTGGCTTACAATAACATATTTGCTTTTCATGCTGCCCAAAAGCCAGTTGAAAAAGTTATTGAGAACATGGAAGTAAGCAGTGCAATGTTTTTACTGTAAACACATGTTATGCATTCCTCCTTTATTTTGCCTGATGCCTGCCCACCTTTTCAGGGTGTGAGATGTAAAAGAGTGGCACGAAGTATTTCTTCTGTGGGTCTTTATGTTCCTGGTGGCACTGCTGTATTGCCTTCAACAGCTCTGATGCTTGCAGTTGTATGGTGACTTTGTAATTTATGTCAGTTCTTATTTCAGGCCATAATACCATGACTATAATTTTAGCTTTACTGATGGATTGCTTTAAATCAGCCTGCCCTGATTGCTGGCTGCAAAACAATTGTACTTGCAACTCCTCCTGCTCAAGACGGGAGCATTTGTAAGGTAGCTGTTCTTATCTTAAAATATTGCAATGATTCTTGTTTTTATATATACTTTTTTTCTATTGCGGCTCGCCAACCATTGTCTGTTTGTAGGAGGTTCTTTACTGTGCAAAGAAAGCTGGTGTTACTCATATTCTTAAAGCAGGAGGTGCTCAGGTAGTATGCTCTTTCTATGTATATTCCGTATGTTTATGGAACTTCAATGTTGCTAAGTTTGATGGTATCATGTTCAGGCAATTTCAGCTATGGCGTGGGGAACTGAATCTTGCCCGAAGGTATCAATTTTTGCACAAAATGTGCATACCTTTTGAATGACAAACGATCCTCCGTTTTAATAGTGCAAGCTCATATTTTTCTTTGGTCTCCAATGAATGTAGCGAATGTGAATTCCAAATTTTCCGTGAAAGTTGCATTACCTTTTGACTTATCTGTATCCATGAGTGTAGCCACTGGTAAATTAGCTTTTCTCTTCGCTTACATCCCTCTATCTAATTGTCTGGATACCTTCTTACTTACACAAACACATGTACACTCTGTGTATCGTTATGAATAATAAATCTGGGCGAGCCACCTAGTACATTGGTAAGATCACATGAACTGTGTGAAAAGTCTTTACCCCAGCATGAACATGTTTTCTGATGGATATGACTTTCTTTTACCTGTATATAGAGGAAATTAATTTCAAAAGTCTTATTAATGAAATTGTGAAAGTGTTACTTCTTTCTTATGTTAGCTGAAGAAATTGTCTTACCTTTATAATCTCGCCCTCTACTTTATATTTTTCACTTTGTTGTCTTTGTTTGGTCAGTTTCATTTGGAATCCTGTGCTTGTAATTGTGGCTTAAAATGATACCTCACTTGTACCGGGTTTATCAATTAATAGCTAAGTCCTTGCCTAGAGTTTACAGATAAATAATATGTTTGGGGCTATTATTTGTTGATTAAATACATATTTGTCAAACTGGAATATAATGGAGAAATTATGTTTTCATCATTAACCTTTTTTCTTTATATGTGGTGAACCTAATCTGTATGACTCATTGATTTTGTTGTTATGTATCTCTGTAACAATTTGCTGACCTTCCTGCAGGTAGAAAAGATATATGGACCTGGAAATCAGTATGTTACGGCCGCAAAAATGATTCTTCAGGTATTTCTGTTTTTTATCCACAAAAATTGTTTAAAGCTTGCATGTTGTTAAATTGTTACTTCTTCTCAATAGAACAGTGAGGCTATGGTTTCAATAGACATGCCTGCTGGACCATCAGAAGTGCTTGTCATTGCTGATAAACATGCCAGCCCTGTTCACATAGCAGCAGATCTGCTTTCGCAGGTATCTGCCATTCTATATAATTCTTGCTTCCAGTTATATGTTATTTGACTCTTGCACCAACGTATTCATATTTCTCTGGTCATAAGTTCCGTGGCTTTAGTTATTGGAAGATAGTATCTAATCTGTTTATCAGAAAAATAAGATAAGATTTTTAAAGAAATTTTAAGAAGTTAGCTGAAGCATAAGGTGGCCACTGGCAGCAAACTATTACATAGTTACCTATAGTTGGGAGATAGTAAAAGGAAATGTGAAGCTTTTTCTCTACAAATTGTGTGGTCGTCAATATGTACATGAAGATACTTCTCATACATTGCTTTAATTTAATCATGCTCTACTTATTTTCTGAACCAAAAAACTTTGTTCACAATTTCAGGCTGAGCATGGACCTGATAGCCAAGTTGTTCTTGTAGTTTCTGGAGAGGGCGTAGATATAACTGCAATTGAGGAAGAAATCAGCAAGCAATGTAATAGCCTTCCTCGGGGAGATTTCGCTTCAAAAGCACTAAGTCACAGCTTTATTGTTCATGCACGTGATATGGTTGAGGTATGCATATTTATTGCATTTTGGAGTCACCCAGAACAACACGAAAATTAATGTTTTTACGTTTTAGAAACTAAAAGGTGTCTATACTTGTTACTGTGGAGTTTGGTTTCTCTGCAATCTATTTGTGGTAAATATTGTTGTAACTTGTATGCATTGTTTTCTAATATGCAAGAATGGAACACTGGAATTGCACCATAAGATAATGTTTATTGTCAATTGATTTTTGCTTTTGTGTGATATCTTTATGTTTGAAAATCCACAGGCTATTGCTTTTTCTAATTTATATGCACCTGAGCATTTAATTATCAATGTGGAAGATGCTGAGAAGTGGGAATGTTTCATAGAGAATGCAGGTAAATCATTATTGCTCTCTATCTTGTGCAGTTTGCTTTATATCCTTTTTCTTCAATATTTTGAACATCTACATTTGAACACATCTTTAACAAACTTATTTAGCTCACAAAAACTTGAACAGCTGAACTTATTTACTAAGAAGTCGAAATCAAACAAATGCAGGTTCTGTGTTTTTGGGTCCGTGGACGCCCGAGAGCGTGGGAGACTATGCAAGCGGCACGAACCATGTTCTACCGACTTACGGTTATGCAAGGATGTATGGGGGAGTGTCTTTAGATTCATTCTTGAAGTACATTACAGTTCAGTCATTGACAGCAGAAGGCCTGAAAAAGCTCGGGCCTTATGTAGCGACTATGGCTGAAGTCGAGGGGCTCGATGCTCACAAAAGAGCCGTAACTCTCAGACTAGAGGATATTGAAGCAAGACAAGTATCTAATCTGAGATAAGGGTTGTAAAACTGGTACACCCCAACCCTAATTCTTTGCTCTTTCTAGATTTGTTGACGATGTTAAATTTTTTCCTTTTGTACTTGATTTCTTTGACCTCCATTTACAACTCTGAAAAAAGTTGTAGTTTTTTCCTGCTGGATTCATCATGATCGTGTGTGAATTTAGAAATTGTTACATTAAAAGTATAGGTTTTTTAGAGGATGGCAAAAATGTGGAAAATTGGAAGTTACCTTGACCAATCCTAATTAATATATATAAATACATAAATTATTATGAAGTGACGAGAATAAAAAGACAATTTTCTTGGCTAAATTGTTTTATTATACAAATGGAGAGCAATGTTATTACTTATTAATATATTAATATGATATATCTACTAGTACTAGTCTACTACTATAATATCAATATGATATTATATTTTATGTACAACTTGATTATTATATAGACTATATAGTATATCTATATATGTTGGTAATACAATTTTATGTGCTAGATACTACTATATCTAATATATATAATTGATGATCGATCATTCAAGTTTTATGAATTGCATATATTATTAACGACGCTATATTACATCATGTTATATTTGAAAAATTAAATCAGATTTAAACAACTGAAAAAGTGTTGCAAATGTGGTTATAAATTAACAAGCTTTTGTCATTTTTTTTGTAACTTCTGTATAATTTACAATCTTAACACGACTTTTAAATCATTACGAAAAAAAGGGTGTCGCTTCAAATTTGAAAAAAGACCAAACGCCTCAAAGAGACTTGAATTCTTCTAAAAATGTTCTAATCAAATACATTCCACTTCATTATTTCAATTTTCAAATACACTCACAACAACCTCCTCACTACATCTGTCTGCCCAGGAAACTAATACTTTTTCTTCGAATTCAACTGATGATTTCGAACAGACAACACGAGGCCTGAGATCAAAAGAGCTTCACAAGAGCTCATTGTAAGAACAACGAAACCTAGAAACTAAAGTCGACAAGGGGAAGACGAACCTATGGTTGCTCGGCTGATTTCCAACCAATCTTTGATCTGTCAGAACATGTTACAATCTCCACTCCACCGCAGCAAAGGCTCTTTGATTTCATGACCAATTCTCATAGGGCTACTTGCTTGAAGAAACCTTCTTTCTAAGTAGGAAGTGTTTGTTCCTTGGAGCATTTTCATTGTGCTCCTCTGCTTCATTCAGTCAAAAAGAATCCGTTGCCCGGGTTCTGGGATGAAGCCCTTCTGTGTAAACTTCGATATTATGTCACATATCCGTCTTTCAGATTGGTGACGAAGCATAAAAGGTGCCGGATATGAGAAAAAATGAAGTTACTTAAGTTCACAAGGCACAGATTACTGGAATTGAAACTAAGTTAGTACATGATAAGATGAGAAACAAATTGAGCAGAACAGTAGAATCATGTTACCTTGATCCCTAAACTGCGAGTTTTTTCATAGTTCACTAGAATGCTGAAACCTCCTAAAGCGTATGGCGGGAGTAGAACTGCATTTATATTGGTATCAAAGATGCTGGAAATGGGACACGGGAAACACATGTTAGAAAAAAAAACATAGCATTAGATTGAGAGCAATTTGAAAAGTAATAAGAACAAGACATGCCTAAGTAATCACTTGTCTTCTTCTTTTGAGATCCAACTTCTTGTTTAGAACAACCTTGGCCAGATTTGGCTTGCCTTCTCTATTCAGTCCATGCATGATCGTTCGAAAGTTAATTGTACTGGGAATAATCCCATCTTGCAGCATTTCAGGAATAAGTTTGAAAGCATATTCAGACTTGCCTGTTCTACAGAGGCAATCTATAAACATAGAATAAGTCTTAAAATCTGGAGACGGACCGTTTGATTTCAGATGACGGAAGACATCCCAAGCATCGGTAACCTTCCCCAATCTCACATATCCGCATATCAGAGCTGAATAAGTGACTATGGTTGGCTGACAACCATGTTCTTTCATTTCTTCTAGAGTTGCCAAAGCTCTATTTATGTCTCTGTCTTTAAGAAAATGAATTATCAAAGATGTGTATACATGAACAGTAGGATGAATGCCGAGCTGTTTCATACATTCTATCTTTTCCTGTGCCTCTACTAATCGTCCCCTCCGTAGCAAACCATGAACAAGACTACCATATGTATACTGCTCCAGGAGATTTCTTTCACAACCAATTTCATCCATCAGGGCTAAAGCCTCGTCCAACTTCCCTGCACGACAAAGGGCCCTAACATACAAGGAATAAGATAGTGGAATTGAGAAACCAAATTTGCATAAAGATTCAACACAGCTTCTGGCATCTGAAAGTTTATTGACTTCACATAAACAGCCAATGTAAGTTTCAACCAATTCTTTATTAGGTGCACATCCTGCTTCAACCATTTCCTCATACATCTCGATTGCCTCTTCAACTTTCCGACCCTTTTTCCCACAAAATGAAGTTATCAAAGAACAATATGTGCTTTTAGTTGGTTTGCAGCTGCTCAGCTTCATCTCTCCGAATGTACTCAAAGCTAGATCCGTCAACCCTATTCGACCATACTGCATTATCATGATTGTCCATGTATCAGCTGTTATTGAGCAACCTCTCCTCCTCATCTCATAAAACAAGCTTCTCATCTGCTTAAAGTTTTTGCCTTGGCCAGCCATTTTCATGGCCATGTTGTATGATTGTTCATTGTGACTATAATTAGGTTGTTTCCCGATCCAAGAGAAAAACTTCAATGCAATGCCAATATTAAGGCCACAATTACGTAAAATTTCCACAACAAGGTCAGGCGTAAACTGCAAATCGAGTTTCTCTAGCTTCTCTTGTATTAAGCACCAATCATCTGAGGAAGATAAAACTTGGTGAACTTCTTGTGTATCTGGGTAGTGATGAAGTCTCGTTGCAGACTCCACAAAGCAAGCCGAGTGTCTCTGCAGCATTGGATTGGTTTCCGACTTTTGTGCAAGTTCTGATTGATTGCAATGATCATCATTTAATTCGTTACTACTTATAGGATAAAAGGTAGAACATCTCTGTATCTGTCTGATAGCATTCAGCTTCTGTATCTCTCCTTTCTTCTCCAGGTAAGACTGAATCTTCCTAAATATATCATTTCGGTTACTTACTTTGCAAACCTGCATTTCATTCAAAACCTTGACGACCTCATCTGCTGTGCAAACTTTACAGAGCTCCTTTATGAAAATTGTATATGATTTCGATGTTGGTTTTATTCCCATCTCATCCATGCTCCTGAACACTTCCCGCGCTTCAGAAATGCGGTTTTGCCGAATATAACCAGCAGCAACAGCAGTTACAGCCACACTATCTAATTGCATTCCCAATTGGATCATCTCATCATACAACTCCAAACCTTTATGAAATTCATCTTTCCAGAAAAGGTGTTGCATCAAATTTGTGTAGGTAGAGACTAAGACACTTCCATATTCTTTTGCCTCTTGAAAAAGACCAAACGCCTCAGAGACTTGATTTCTTTTCAAATATGTGCTAATAAGGATTCCATATATGTTTAGATCAAATACATTCCTCTTCTTCATCATTTCAAGTATCTCCATCGCGTCTGTAATTCTATCTCTGCTACAAAGCCCTTTCACCAATGTTTCAAACATCCCAGTTTCAAGTGAGACATTTTTATTCTTCAAATCACGAATTAATTCTAAGGATTCCGTGATTTTCCCTGCTATACAGAAACTCTTTAGAATTAAACCATATACTTGAGGTTCAGGAATCTCTGCAAGTTTTATCATGTTTTCACCAACCAAGTGAACATCATCAACATTTCCAGACAAAGCAAAGCACTTTAGTAATTGTTTATACAAATCTACGTCTAAGTTCACCTCATTACGTACCATATCCTTGTAGAACTCCAATGCAAGATCAGCCTTTCTCGCATTGCAGAGAACCCGCAGCATTGTTCTGTAAGCAACCGCATCAGGTTCAACACCGGCTTTCTTCATTTCCTCAAACACCAACAAGGCTTTCCCAATATGTTTTGCATTGCCATAGTGCGATGCAAGAACAGTCCATGTCTTGACATTCTTCTCACAAGAACTCTTCTCCATTTCTTGAACCAACTCCTCAACCAAACCAAACTCCTTAGCGTCCCCAGCTACATTTATCATCATATTAAAGGTATTGGTACTGTGTCGAAACCCTTCCCTGAATTCCAACCAATTGAAGAACCTCAAAGCCAAATGAGGAACTTTGAAACACTTCTTCAGCACATTCACAACAACCTCCTCACTATATCTGAAACCAGCATTTTCCAACTTTTCCTCCATTGAAAGCAAGCCATCCTCACACTTCACAATCTCAATCACCTTATGAACAACTGGACTAACATCCACCACCTCAATTTCACTCGAAACCCTGTTCTCGGTATTTTCTGAATCCAATAAAGTTCCCATCTTTATGTCATCTTTTTTCTCATCGGCATTTCCGCAAACACCTTGCAGCTGACACGGAGATGATTCCATACCTCCCACATTTCTTTCAAATTTTGTTTCTTTCATTTCTGCGAGCAAACATGGAGAATTCCTATCGAATCCAATGCTTTCAGTGCCCAAAATTCCGACGATTTCATCGAAGAGTGGATCGACACTTTGGAACTCCCCGGGCTTATTTAGACCGCCAACTTTCTTGAAATTTTTACGTGATTTTGATGACAAATTCGAAATGCAAAACAGCTGACCAACTCGAGGTGCGAGAAATTGAGATTCAAACATAAGTTTGCAGGAATTTGAATTCAAAATCCTACCTTTGAATAAGTATCTCATTATTCTTGGTAACGACTACCGATTGCTCAATCAATCTTGAATTTTTTTCTGCGTTATTGTTCACGAATTCGCCCACCTACCCATCCACCGTTTGCGTTATTTTCATAATCTTGAATCATAATAACAAGGTGCTTGAAATGGCTTCCACTTCCATCAACCAATAATGCTAAAGCCTTTCAATTAAAAAAATTGTGTAAAACTTATTTTTTTTTAAAAAAAGAAGAAAAAAAAACAACTTAAAATGCATGGTGAATTGTCTTAAAAAAACAACTTAAAATGCAGGGTAAATCGATAGATTACATATCTTTCAGGTTCTCGATTGATAATTCACCTATATTTTACGCATGGAATAATCGATTTAAGATAATTCACCATGCATTTTAAGTTGTTTTTTTTAATAAGTTTTGGAGAATTATCAATTCATGATCTGAAAGATGGATAATATATGATTCAGAACTTAAAAGATGAAAATTCTCAATCTAGGACCTCAAAAATCACGAATTTTGATTTCTTTTTTATTTTTTAATTAATTTTATATTATTTTTCAATGAAAATTCCTTCATTAATTATCTATTAAATCTAATATATTTTTTAAAATTAATTAAAAAATAAAAGAAAATCAAAATTCGTGATTTTTAAGGTCCTAGATTGAAAATTTTCATCTTTTGGGTCCTGAATTGAAAGTTTTCATTTTTTAAGATCTAAATTGATAAATTACTCATTTTTCAGGTCCTGAATTGACAATTCTCCTAAAATATATCATTGTTGTTTAATTACGTAGACTCAGACGTGGCACCCAACTCCTTGATAACTCCTCCCATCGAATAATTTCCCAAATGTTCCATACATTTATAGTCATGATACATGGAAGTTAGTCAAACTTTACTTAGACATTTATTTGATAATAATGCAATTAATTTGCAAATTATTCAATATTGAATATAATAAAACTTTTTAGAAAAAATATTGTGAGTTTTTTTTTTGTGAGTATTTAAATCACTAGAAGTTATCCTTTTATGAAAATCCTACTCTCTACTATATATATCTAAAAGTAGGATAGGGTAGGTTCCCGCCAAAACTATCCTACTTACCAAAATCATAAAATTAATATTGGAATATGCACATTAATTATGTAATTAATGTAGATTATATTGATTATTTTATTTAGATTATATTAATTACTTTATTTAGATTATTATCTAAAAACTGAATAGTCATCATAAATAGAAAAATAAATTTTTCCTGTCCAAAAGATTCTTCCAATTTCCAAAGTTAATTAAATTCAATTAGATTTGAGTACTATAATATAATTAATAATTGTATTTCAAATCAATTATTTTAATTAGATTGCAAAAAATATTAATTAATAATGACATTTCAAATCAATAATTTTAATTAGATTGCAAATCCTTCCGTAAATGTAAATATATAATATAATAGTATCTAAATTATTAACTAATATTTATATAGAGATTATGTTATATAATGAAAATATTTATAATATATGCAAACTCAATTCCGGATTACATTTGCTCAAAAAAAAATCCGGATTACACGGAAATCAATTCATTAATGTTTCTATAATTTTATAAACAATCCTTTTAATTTCGTCTATAAATAGGAACAAGATTGTCATTTTAACAATGTATTTTTTTTTTGCACCCATTTTATGCGAAAATCTTTGAGAGTATGTCATTCTCTTCCGTATTGTATATAACATAAATTGTGTTGTTCATATTATTCTTTTTTTTTTTTCCTTTTTTCTTACGATTCAAGAAAGGGTTCAAGGTGAAGATGATTCAAATGACAAACATCCAATTAGAGAAGCAAGATGAATCATAGATTTGGAATTTTCGGTAGAAGTTGAAGGGGTTATTTCGAAAAATGAGGTTGTGACGTGGCTTTTAGAATGGAGAAAAATAAAAGTACGTGGAATACTAAAAAATTAGAATTGTATAGTGATTTGGTACATTTCAGTTCAATCTCATTGCAACTAAATGTGTGGGCTTATTTTATTTCAACTTTTTTTTTCTTTCAAAAATTAGTAATGGATGAAATGTAATTGTAAATGGATACAATTATATTTTGTAATTGAATAGTTTAAATTTTATTGTGTATTATTAGCACTCTTATCCATAATCCAAGAATGTCAATTATTCATTATTTGAAATTGTTTTTTAGACATTTTTTTTATTGGTGTACAATAGTTTCTTTTATTATTTTTTATTTGTTTTGATTATATCTATTTTTTAACTACAAGAACGGCTTGAGATTAATGATATGTATTATGTTTAAGTTTGCAGTAAATTTTAGTTGCATGATTATAAATTAAAATTATGGTTAATGAATTATTAATTTAATTTATTTGACCAGTTTGAGATTTTTATCAATGTACTTTTATATTTTGATGATATGCTAATATATTGATTTTGAAAATTAAGTAAATAAATGTTATAATAACTATTCACTATATCATATATATACATATATGAAAAATATAATAATTAAATTATTTTTATTCATTTTTGTTAGTATATTTTTATAATTTAAATATATAACTATGAAAATTTTATATTATTTATCCATAAATATAAAGATGGTGAATGTAATAATTAACTACGGTTTCATGATATTCACCAATTACTCTTTAAATTTTTTAATTGAATATTATTCATATTTTTTATGCACTATCTTAAATTGCATATATAACTAAATTATTTATATTAAAATAATATGTTAAAATTTATGTAGTTCCAGTATACCTTTTCATCTCATCCGAAATGAATTAAATTATCCCTTTTATATTTATTTATCTAAAGAAAATAAAATAGGAAATATATTTTTCATGTAAGGATTCTCTCTTTGTTCTTTTTTTTGTGTGGATAAAATATAATATATATATATATATATATATATATATATATATATATATATATAAAGCAAGTGAAACAATGAAATCATGATTGACTGAGTGAAGCAATGGAATCATGTTTCTCTTTGCCCATAAAATCTATATAAGAATAAATTTACTATATAAGTGTTCAGAATTTCTTATTCTAAACACATTTAAAAAAAATTATCGGATGAATTTTATTAGTCGAAAAATTATTTTGTAAGCAAAGTGTTTATGAGAAAATAATTATATGAACAATTTCGATATTATACAATTAATTAAATAATATTTCTTTATTTATTCTATAATTAAATTTACAAAATTAAGTATGATACATATTATATTGATTGAAGTTATATATATACATTAATTTAAAGCTTGATAATTACATTGTCATCAAATTGACTTTTGGTTGATCTGAATCCCATTAAATCAAATTATATTTCACATTATTAGTCAACAAAAATTGAGTGAATTATCTTTTTTCCTTGATGTATTGATTTAATGAGAATTTATTTGATTCACGTTTAGTTTGTATTTGGCTTTTTTATTAAGATTATTGGAGCAACTATGGGCAGCCATTTTTTTTCTGCAAAAAATATTGTTTCTTACCATGACATGCGATTATGATTCTTATTTGTTAGTCTAGATTGTTACACACAGGGCCGGTCCTGAGATTTTGAAAGCCCTGTGCGAACACAAAAAATGGTGCCCCTTATGTGTTAAAATTAAAATTTAAAAATACAAATAAAATGATATAAATTACACTTTGATGCCTATATTTTGAGTACTTTTTCAAAAATGGCACCCTTTTTCAAAATAAACAAAATTGTACCCATATTTCATTATTTTTTTGCAATTCTAATATTTAATCAATTTTACAGTCCGAAAATCATATGTAATTTATTTTAATTTAATATTTCTTGATTGGATGAATCTTTTCCACGTGACTGGGGAAATATGAATATTAAAATACAATCAATTACGTGTGATTTTATGGCTATAAAATTGGTTAAATGTTATATTTGAATTGTTTTTGAAAAATAGGTATTTTTTTTGTTAATTTTGAAAAAATGGGTCATTTTTAAAAAGTATAAAAAATATAGGTATCAAAGTGTAATTCACCCTATAAATGCACCTAAAAATATTTGTTTGATATGTTCAAATCATTAAAAAGTTTGCATTCTTGAAAACTTTAAAATCATGTGACTCGTTCGCGTTCACTGATATTTGAATGAACCTGAAATAAAAGAAAAAATATTTTAAACAATATCATGTACAAAACGCAAACTACAAAATATTATTTAAAAATACTTCTCTTAGCATTTTTTGAAGAAACTCATGTATAAATTTTTCAAAATCAATATTTTCTAACAACTCCTGTTCAATGGATATCAAAGCAAGTCTATTCAATCTTTTGACATGGTCAATTGCAAGTAAGATTTTAATAAATAAATAAATAAACAACAATTTTGCATACGCAACTGTAATAGGTATGGTCAATAAAATTCTATAAACAATGTATACATTGAGACAACTATTCAATCGCTTCAAGTAAGCCAATATATCTAAAGTTTTATGTTCTTTTGATAAAAGACACCGTAAAGTTTTTAATTCTTGAAACATCTCTTGACCATCAAAATCACTAAACTCTCCATCTTTAGAATATTTTCAAGATTTTCACAGATATTAATTGGGCTAGGCCTAGTATTATTTATAAAATATTGGGCTAAATGTTGAGCTGGTCTTTCTTATATTGTTTTTTAAAAGGTTTGAATTAATTTTTATAAACTAAAAGACTATTTTTTTTAATAAACTAACATATGTTACTATGACTACTAGTACTAAAAATTTATAAAAATGGTGTCCCTAAATTTGTGAGGCCCCTGTGCGGCGCACCGCTCGCACGCCCTCAGGGCCGCCACTGGTTACACAAACAAGTTTTCTCTTTTTAGGTGCTACTTTTATTTAACGTATGATTGTAATGAACTTTTTTCTTTACGTGTTGTTTTATATTTATTTAAAATTTATATTATTATATACTATACATATGCTTACAAATGCAAGAGTAAGCTATCACACATATAATTTTAAGTTTTTTCACTCTTATAAAAAATTGTTACCAAAATAGTGTACATATTAGACAATTTAGTTATTGCAAAACTATTTACAAAAAAAAGTTATTGCAAAACTAAAATATGTTGCTATGAGGTTCTGGATTATATATATTTTTCTAGATTATTGGGATATCGACACCTATCTCATGTGGAACTTTTTATAAAGAAATTTATTTCCAGTCATAGCTAACGTTATATGTTTTAATATGTACAAATCTTATATTATATACAGGAATGCAATATATCTAATATTATATATACGAATAAAATATCTAACATCCGTGCATTGCACGGGAGATGTGCTAGTTTTTATATAAAAAGGAAACGTGTAATGTTCGAGACTCAACAAAAAAAACCTAGAAATCTAGAAAATTAAATGAATATAGTGCGGAAATTAATATTAATGTATGTTCATTTCTTTCATTATTTTTTTAAATATTAATTTTGACCCTACGTATATCGTACATTGGATACGGGTGTGTTTATATTAAATTTAAAATAAAGTCATTCACTAGAAATGGCCCTCTCGTAACTTCTATTGACGAAAAAGTATAAATATACATTTTTCTTATGGATAATCTACACTGCTGTATATATAAAATTACAAATGCAAATATTAAACAAGATGTTGAACCTAGTGTGAAATTATGCTGTAGGCGGCGAAAATTATAAAATATATATAATATTTTTATTGATTTTTATATATTTATTTAGTTTTGGAATCTTATGAAATTCAAAATTAGATAAAATATTTAAATAATAAAGATATTATTATATGATAAACATTAAGAGTCTTTGGCAACAAGTAAATATCTTTGAAGAGATATATATCAATATTCAAGAGCCAATGAAATCGCGCCACATCAGCCCTAGATACTCCTACCTACAACTATAAATAGGGACCTTCATATCAGTTGAAAAATACACCGGAAGTCATAATTGAAGAGCTCAAGAAGTTGGAGAAAAATTCTCCACGAACTTCTCTCCAACATTCAAGTCGTTATTCGCCGGAGTCATCTCAAATACAACGTCTGATCCGGAATCAGGGTTCTCAAACCCTCCAATCGGCCTTATAAAGTTCCAATATCCAAGGTATTCTAGCACTTTGTCATAATTACCTCAAATCCAACGTTCAATCCGGAATCAAGGTTGTCGGCCTCCAGTTAACGTTATCAAGTTAAAATACTAAGTCAACGGCCCCCGATTAATGTTATCAAGTTCAAATACCAAGTCAAAGAAGATTGATGATACAAATCTTCCCCGAAAACTTCGAAGACTAAATTCAAATAACAAGTCAAAGAAGATCGATGATACAAATCTTCCCCGAAAACTTCGAAGACTAAATTCAAATAAAAAGTCAAAGAAGATCAATGATACAAATCTTTCCCGAAAGTTTCGAAGATCATTTGAAGATTAAGTTTTGAATAGAAGAATCAGATGATAAATAGAGATTGGATCCATATAAATACATTTTGATCCGAAAATCATCTGAATTGTACACGTTTTATATTTTATCAAATTAAATACAAAAATTTATGTTACAAATTTTGGCACGCCCGAAAAAATAATTTATGATTGGTAAAATAACTGCTTCTCTACAATTATATCATATTATACATCCATTGTTGTAAAATAACTGCTTCTCTACAATTATATTATATTATACATCCATTGTTGTAAAATAATTGCTTCTCTACAATTATATTATATTATACATCCATTGAAATAAATAACACATAATAGTTTTGCTTTGGCCCAACTAGGTTTAAAAATATACGCAAAGCTCAAATTGGACAGTGCAATGGGCTGATGAGAAATAATATGTGCATAATTAATAAACACAAAATGAATACACACTAACAACATAAAATCAACATGAATAATTTATGTCGATGATTCTTCTTAAATCTTAAATCACAGGTTAAAAGAACACAAACATGAACAACTTCTGTCCATGATTCTTCTTAAATCACAAGTTAATAAACTTAACACGCGGCACAACAATTAACTAAAACGGGCATAACATTGACTACCTTAATGCGTATTAGCTATCTCTAAAACGGACATAACATCGACCATCTAGATGCATATTAGTTGAGATAAGATTCTACAATAGTGTGTTTTTCTTTGAAATGCTAGTAGTTGATTATCAAATATCGACATGATTATAAGATCAATGTCACATCTCGTATATCTAACACCCCTCGGAAGATGCTACACCAAAGAAATAAAATTAATATGATATTAAAGCATAATTAATGCAAAGTTAAATAAATAAATAATATCTTAGGTAACCCCTCGGAAGATGCTACACCAAAGAAATAAAATTAATATGATATTAAAGCATAATTAATGCAAAGTTAAATAAATAAATAATATCTTAGGTAAATGGTCAGGTAGATGAACGGTCATATCTCGATAAAATCGAATACATGTGAAATTCAACATGTAGGAATCAAAGTTTATGAAAGGAATGTGGTATAGACCCACATTGGTTT
Source organism: Perilla frutescens (assembly GCA_026008535.1). NCBI lineage: Eukaryota > Viridiplantae > Streptophyta > Magnoliopsida > Lamiales > Lamiaceae > Perilla > Perilla frutescens. The sequence continues at coordinate 62,380,339 of BRKX01000009.1, forward strand.
TTTCATTCTTGGAGTTATAATAATCTTGGGCTGGCCCAAGACCAGGCATGAACCCATCAAACCACATAGTCCAATTCACAGTACATGACATCACCCTAAGCATGTTATTATAATCGTGAACATCTACCAAATCCCGATTTTCACAAAAATCTCTTATGACTCTAATTCTTTGCTTTGTGGATAAAATGGCTAGATCATTTGATAATAAAATTAAGTATATCCGGCTACGAGAGAAATTGAAAAAAAAAATCAATAATAATAATAATAATAATAATAATAATAATAATAAACATTCATTAGTAATTTTGGTAGTCGTATTCGTGATTATAATTGCGCATGCATCCAATCAGATGATTAACATCAGCTGTCAGACAGAGTGTACCGGAAGCATCTATGGGCAGATTGTGTATACCAAATAACTGAATGAAGCTTTCGAGTGCATTAGCAAGCAAAGTAAAATCATTCACTTTAGTCAACTCTGAAGAGAGAATAAATTTGAGATGGCAAAGCTTCAAATTAAATCATTGTGATGAATAACAAAATCTGTTTCCAAATCGAGGACAATCAGAGATAAATTATTTTCATGCAAATAAATTAGAAATTCGATTGCACCATTAAAGAAACAACGATAGGTATCGTTGAGATACCAAAAAATGGAGCTTCATGCTGTCATCACATTGGGAAGGGATAATATATTTGGAAATAAGTGGGAGAGCATTGTGATTATGTTCCACAAATGATGTTACACTTTCAAAATCGTGATAAAGCGTGTTAAAACCGGGACATCATCTTCATGATTCAATATTGATATAAAAATGAAATAAAATGCAAAGTACACCGTATATTATATTACACTAGAAAAATGCACATATTTAAAATAGTTATACTTAAAGGATATTTAACAATCTTATTAAATATAAAATTTTAATATCATTCTTAATATGATTTTGAAATGTAAAATACATTGATTGAAATTACTTTTACTAGAGTATATGTTGTATAAGAATATAATTTTATTAAACTAGAAAGAAGAACGTACTTTGCACATGTTTAAAATTATTATCTAAAAAGATATTTATTAATTTATTAAAAATGAAATATTGTAATATCATAATTAGTTGATATTTCAAATATATCATTTGTGTTAAAATAATAAAATTAATATATTTTGTGTTAGAATTAAAGAGTTGAGTATTAAGATTTTGGTTTCTGAAAATCAAAGTTCTGTTATCATTAAAGAGTTAATGTATTATTTATTAAAATCAACCATATTTGATAGAAAGTAATGGAACAATATAATTGTTCGAAAATTAATATATATATATATATATATATATTGTGTTAGAACTAAAGAGTTAAGTATTAAAATTTTAGTTTTTGAAAAATCAAAGTTGTCTTATCATTAAAGAGTTAGAGATGATTCTTCTTAAATCTTAAATCACAAGTTAGTTCTTAACAAAAGAAAATGAGATCTTAATAAAAGAACACGAACAGGAACAACTTTTGTCCATGATTCTTCTTAAATCACAAGTTAATAAACTTAACACACAGTACAACAACTAACTAAAACGGGCATAACATTGACTATCTAAATGCGTATTAGCTATCTCTAAAACGGACATAACATCGACCATCTAGATGCATGTTAGTTGAGATAAGATTCTACAATAGTGTGCTTTTCTTTGAAATGCTAGTAGTTGATCATCAAATATCGACATGATTATAAGATCAATATCGCGTCTCGTATATCTAACACCCCTCGGAAGATACTACAACAAATAAATAACATTAATATTAGATTAAAACATAATTAATGCAGAGCTAAATAAATAAATAATACCTTAGGTAAATGGTCCGGTAGATGAACGACCATATCTCGACAAAATCGAATAGATGTGAAAATCAACATGTAGGAATTGGAGTTTATGAAAGGGATGTGGTATAGACTGATATTGGTTTTTTCATTCTTGCAAATGTAACAATCTTGGGCTAGTTCAAGACCGGGCATGGACCCATCAAACCACATAGTCCAATTCGCAGTACATGGCATCGCCCTAAGCACGTCATTAATTATAATCGTGGACATCTACCAAACCTCGATTTTACGAAAACCTCTTATGACTCTAATTCATTGCTCTGTGGATAAAATGGCGAGATGATTCAATAATAAAATGAAGTCTCTCCAGCTACAAGAGAAATTGAAAAAAAAAAATCAATGATAAATAATAATAATAATAATAATAATAATAATAATAATAATAATAAACATTAATTAGTAATATAGGTAGTCGTATCTGTGATCATAATTGCGCATGCATCCAATCAGATAATTAACATCAGCTGACAGACAGAGTGTACCAGAAGCATCTGTGAGCAAATTGAGTATACTAAATAACTGAATGAATTTTTTGAATGCATTAGCAAACAAAGTAAAATAATTCCCTTTAGTCAGCTTTGAAGAGATAGCAAATTTGAGATGACAAAGCTTCAAATCATTGTTATAAATAACAAAATTTGTATCCAAATCGAGGGTAACCAGAGATAAATTATTTTCATGCAAATAAATTAGGAATTCGATTGTACCCTTAAAGAAACAACGATAGGTATTGTTGAGATATAAAAAATGGAGCTTCACGCTGTCCTCATATTGGGAAGGGATAGTATATTTGGAAAGAAGTGGGAGAGCATCGCGATTATGTTCCACAAATGATGTTACACTTTCAAAATCATGATAAAGCATGTTAAAAACCGGGACATCATCCTTTTCATTCAATCACAAGTTAATAAACTTAACACACAGTACAACAACTAACTAAAAAGGGCATAACATTGACTACCTAAATGCGTATTAGCTATCTCTAAAATGGACATAACATCGACTATCTAGATGCGTATTAGTTGAGATAAAGATTCTACAATAATGTTTTTCTCTTTGAAATGCTAGTAGTTGATCATCAAATATCGACATGATTATAAGATCAATATCGCGTCTCATATATCTAACACCCCTCGGAACATGCTACAACAAAGAAATAAAATTAATATGAGATTAAAACATAATTAATGCAAAACTAAATAAATAAATAATACCTTAGGTAAAGAGTCCGGTAGATGAACGCTCATATCTCGACAGAATCGAATACATGTGAAATTCAACATGTAGGAATCGAAGTTTATAAAAAAGATGTAGTATAGACTGACATTGGTTTTTTCATTCTTGCAGTTGTAACAATCTTGGGTTGGCCCAAGACCAGGCATGGACCGATCAAACTACATAGACTAATTCGCAGTACATGGCATCGCCCTAAGCACGTCATCATAATCGTGGACATCTACCGAACCTCGATTTTCATAAAAATCTCTTATGACTCTAATTCATTGCTTTGTGGATAAAATGACGAGATGGTTCAATAATAAAATGAAGTCTCTCCGACTACAAGAGAAATTGAAAAAAAAAAATCAATAATAATAATAATAATATAAACATTCATTAGTAATATAGATAGTCATACCCATGATCATAATTGCACATGCATCCAATCAGATGATTAATATCAGCTGGCAGACAGAGTGTACCAGAAGCATCTATGGGCAAATTGAGTATACCAAATAACTGAATGAACTTTTTGAATGCATTAGCAAATAAAAAATCATTCCCTTTAGTCAGCTCAGAAGAGATAGCAAATTTGAGATACAAAGCTTCAAATCATTGTTATGAATAACAAAATTTGTATCCAAATCGAGGGCAACCAGAGATCATGCAAATAACTTAGGAATTCGATTGCACCTTTAAAGAAACAACGATACATATTGTTGAGATACCAAAAATGGAGCTTCATGCTATCCTCACATTGGGAAGGGATAGTATATTTGGAAAGAAGTGGGAGAGCATCACGATTATGTTCCACAAATGATGTTACACTTTCGGAATCATGATAAAGCATGTTAAAAATCGAGACATCACCTTCTTCATTCAATCACAAGTTAATAAACTTAACACGTGGTACAACAACTAACTAAAACAGGCATAACATTAACTACCTAAATGCGTATTAGTTATCTCTAAAACGGACATAACATCGACTACCTAGATGCATATTAGTTGAGATAAGATTCTACAACAGTGTGCTTCCGTTTGAAATGCTAGTAGTTGATCATTAAAAATCGACATGATTATAAGATCAATGTCACGTCTCGTATATCTAACACCCCTCGGAAGATGCTACAACAAAGAAATAAAATTAATATGAGATTAAAACATAATTAATGCAAAGCTAAATAAAAAAATAATACCTTAGGTAAATGGTCCGGTAGATGAACGACCATATCTCGATAAAATCGAATACATGTACATGTGAAATTCAACATGTAGGAATCAATGTTTATGAAAGGGATGTGGTATAGACTGATATTGGTTTTTTTCATTCTTGCAGTTGTAACAATCTTGGGCTGGCCCAAGACCAGACATGAACCTATCAAACCACATAGTCCAATTCGCAGTACATGGCATCGCCCTAAGCACGTCATTATAATCGTGGACATCTACCGAACCCCGATTTTCACGAAAATCTCTTATGACTCTAATTCATTGCTTTGTGGATAAAATGGCGAGATGATTCAATAATAAAATGAAGTCTCTCCGACTACAAGAGAAATTGAAAAAAAAATCAATAATAATAATAATAATAATAATAATAATAATAATAATAATAATAATAAACATTCATTAATAATATAGGTAGTCGTACCCCGATCATAATTGTGCATGCATCCAATCAGATGATTAACATCAGCTGGCAGACAGAGTGTACCAGAAGCATCTATGGGCAGATTGAGTATACCAAATAACTGAATGAACTTTTCGAGTGCATTAGCAAGCAAAGTAAAATCATTCTCTTTAGTCAGCTCTGAAGAGATAGCAAATTTGAGACGACAAAGCTTCAAATCATTGTTATGAATAACAAAATTTGTATCCAAATCGATGGCAGCCAGAGATAAATTGTTTTCATGCAAATAAATTAGGAATTCGATTGCACACTTAAAGAAATAACTATAGGTATCATTGAGATACCAAAAATGGAGCTTCATGTTGTCCTCACATTGGGAAGGGATAGTATATTTGGAAAGAAGTGAGAGAGCATCGCTATTATGTTCCACAAATGATGTTACACTTTCGAAATCATGATAAAGCGTGTTAAAATCAGGACATCATCTTCGTTATTCAATAAATAAGGCAGAAAATTCTTACTCTACCGGCTCTACCTCCATTCCACCTCCACCCCCACCTGCCCTACCACCTCGACCTGCCCCTGCCCTATCACCACCACCAAAGATGACTCCCATGGAAATGCCCCTTTGCAGTTGCCACTGCAGGAAAAACTATTGAAGTGGTGCCTAACCACTTCAAAGTTAGAGCTAATGCGGAGAACTTCTTTTACCACTACAATTTTTCAATTACTTACCGAAATGGTAGCCCTATTGAACTAAAAGAAGGCATAGGGAGAAAAATCCTCGAAGTTATGCATCGATGCTGGTGCTGGTGATGTTTTGTTGGGTGGTAAGAAGTTTGCATAGATTTTCAGACGAACTTATTCACCATTGGTCCCTTGTCTCAAAACATTCTACAGTTCACTGTTTTTTGTGAGAGGTATGTATATTCTACTAAAGAAGTGGTTGCTTTATGCTCCATTATTGAGGTTTATATCTGTTTTTAATTATTGACCATTCAATTATCCGAGTTTACCAAAAAACCATCAATGATTAAATTAAACAAGGTAAATCATTTATAAAAACACAAATATCAGACTTTTCAATTAAAACAAAATTAATTTAATAGATCATAAAAAATACAAGAATATGTGACATAATTTTCAAACCATAAATTTTAAAAATAGTTTATCACATCAACAAGTGAATTATCGATTGATTCAACTGTTGTATGTTCAAATAATATTATAAATTCATCATATTTCACCCGATCACAATCATTTATAAAAACACAAACCTCAAACTTTTCAATTAAAACAAACTTAATCTAATAGACCATAAAAAAAATGAATATGTGACATAATTTTCAAACCATAAATTTTAAAAATAGTTTATCACATCAACAAGTGAATTATCTATTATTCAATTGTTGTATGTTTCAATTAATATTATAAATTCATCATATTTCACCCGATCATAATTCAATTTTGCAATTAATGTTGCTCTGTTTTAGGACTTTCCATATAACTATTGAAATATACCAGAAACAACAATATATTTATAAGTCATTAGCATACGAACTATTACATCAAATATCATAGATTTTGAAGAAAAAGAAAACACACTGAAATATCATGAGGAAGTTAACAAAATCTACTATCATTGGCAAGAAGAGAGATTCCACTTCACAACCAGACATAGGTAATTCACGTAATTTTCACTTATTTGTATGTGTACATTTGCTTGGAAGCACGTTTGGTTTAATCATATGTAACATTTTAGTATTCAAATTTTCATATTTCTATATAGAATATTCAATTGAATTGGGTTTATAGCAATTTTCATTATACTAATTAAACATGAATTATATCTAGTGAACAAAAAGTCCCAAATATTATAGATTTGATTTCCACAAAAAATACGTTTATGCGTATTAGATCCATCTCATTGTATAAATAAAAATTCAAAATAATACATTTAACAAAAATTGGGAAACAAAATCACAAATATCAGTGTAAAACCTCAATAATATATCCATCTCCAATATATTTATTCTTCAAAATCTCTACACCATCTTTTATAAATTTGACAAATAAACCTGATTTATACAAGATCCGCTAGGAAGGCTAATCATCTTTTTTCAATTGCCAAAAACTGACTGTGAAAATGGTCAAGTAAAGTTATATGTGATTTAGAATTTTACCCTGAGGTGGTAATAATTTTTAATATAAACATTTGTATATATACATTATATTTAACATTTTTATAAGAACCGTTATATATTCCATTGCATAGTTTATAATAAATAACATGCATTACCTGTTGATCAATTTGTTGGTATTCCTCAATGTCATCTTTAAAATGCATGACAACTTCAACCTGATAAAGATTGTAAGAACACATATACACCACGGTCAACCCTTATATACATTCAAAATATTTGTATATACAATCAAAAATTGACCATTAGGGTCAACAACTTTCAAACTTAAAAGATTTGCAGAGTATCAACGGAAATATTTAATATTTAATATACAAGCATAAATTTAAAAATGGTTTTAAGCAAAAACCATATAAGGGTCAACCATCAAAACCCACTCCAACAGGTTATTATCAACCACCTTAATCTCTAGGACCTGAAAACATTTGAAAATATATGGGTTGAGTGCCAGAAAACACTCAGTGGACATTATTATTCGTCTAAGTCATACTTTCATGCTTTGAAATCAATCATAAACATACTTTATAACATAGTTTACTCTTTTTCATTGGATGAGAGACCCAATGTGATCACATGATACTTTACGGTTAGTTATCTAGACATTTAGTCACAAAGTAAATTGTCTATGCTTGTAAGTCAGAATTCCTCTGTGCATGAAGTCTCATAACATCCAATCATTGCGTAAACAATGCTATTAAAACATTTAACATGCTTTTCATGGACGAATTTAAAACATAGTTGTGAGTTATAGAAAAACCCACCTGGATGATCTCAAAGTACAGTGAAAATTTTATGCGATGCTATTATGCTTCTCATTCGTCTCGACCTATAAAATTGAAATTCTAGCTTAGAAACCTCAAATAGGTCATTAAGGTAATAGCCTGGGTCCTAAATAACTTAATTAAAGATTCACTATGCCTTGAAATCGTTTGGAACTGAAATCAAGTCAAATGGGCGAATAATGTGCATTTGACGGAATAGATCAACTTAATAACCCTAATTGACAAGTTATCGGACTTTCTAGACAAATTGAAGAGATATGGATAGAGAATTTAATTCAATAACTAAGAAGTTTGGTTTAATAATTATGAGGGAATTATAATATTTAGAATTTCTTTTGATGCAAAATATAACATTTAGAAATTATAGAACTAAATAACATTTTCTAAAAATCCTAATTTAACTCCCAAATATTAAACTAGGACTCGAAAAATATAAATTTAAAACAAATTAAATTTTACGGCCAAATCCGAGATCAAATAGATCAAATAACATTGGATTAAAATGAAAGAAGCATCAAAAAGTAAAAATTTACCTTTCTTTTTTTTTCTTTTTTTTTTTCAATTTCTTTTTCTTTATTTTTGCTTCTGATTCCTTTCCCCCTTTTTTTTTCTTTTCATTTTCACTTCTCTCTCTTTTTTTAGTAACATAGCCGAAATCCCCCTCATTATATATATATATATATATATATACACACACACACATATATATGGGTATGCTCCCATCTCACGCACACGTGTACATTAATTAGTACACTAATTCACCACAGATGTTTCCAAATGGAAAATGTTGATTTACTATATTATACTACTATTATTATATTTGTACATATATATCTCCTATCATTATTACAAGTAGATGTATAGGTTCCAATAATCCTAAATGAGTTCTACTCACATATGTTTATCTATATCTATGCATGTATTATTATTACACGTATACACCTATACAATTGCTCAACTATGAAATTCTCCAAATGGCCAAAATTAAATGGTGGTTGAACATGATTATCCAGCTAGAAATTTATTATTTCATTTTTTTTCTTTAAAAGGTCTAATAATGATATATTTATTAAAGTATTGTTGAATGTGGGTTTTAGTAAATGGATGCAAATGAGCCTTAATTGGGCCGAAGATGGATTGGATAATTGGGCTTGGTAGAATAAATTGATTTCAAAGTGTTTATTGAAATAAATTCTATTGGAATGTCAAATGAAATCTGAATTGGATGTTCTTGGTACCAAAATGATCCGATCAATATTTATTTTTATAATATGAATTCTATTATTAATTTAGAAACTCAACTAAGGTCGGGACTTTTCTTAATCTTATTGTGTCTCTAGGACCATAATTTAACTAACCCAAAAAAATAAAAATTAGATTCTAATTTCATGAAATTTCCTACTATATAATAAAATTAATTACTATATTTTTTTTTTCGGGGTGTTACATCAAATCTACTTAAATTTTTGAATTAAATGTATTAATAGAACTTGGCAATTAATTATTAAATGTAGTTATGTCATACATTATATATGTATAGATAAAAATCAAATAGTTAAAGCTTATAGTTTTAGTTTTTCAAGCGAAAATCATCACACATCAAAAAACTTACAAATATTGTTATGCATGAACAAATTATAAATTGTGAGTCCCAACAATGATATTTCCACATTTGTTGATCTCTAAGTTGAGATCAAGTGTAATATTTAGATATTTGATATTATCATTTTAATATTAAATATTAAATATATTTTAAATTTATAGATTTGAATTGAAGTATATTTATTAAATAGTTCAAATTAAATATTTTAAAAATATTGATTTAAATTCTACCCTTTAATTGATTAAGGGTGACTCTAAATAGACCACCATTTTTTTCTTCATACACCACATTTATTTCATACACCACACATCTTTTTCATATTTTCACATTTTTTTTACACACCACAATAAAAGTCATTTCTATCATTTCACTATAAAAAAATTTAAAAAAAATTCAAAAGAAATTAAAAAAAAATTATTTTCCACCCTTACTCTCTCCCCTCCATACTACATACCTTCCGCCATCCGTCGCCGTCACCTTTCTTCCTGACCTGCCATCTTCGCTTTTCTTCCCCAATAATTAATTTTTTTTTTCAAAATAAAATAGAGAATGACGTAGTTGTCATCAACATTGTACATTGTACGTGTTCCAACTCTGATAGAACCCTTTTTTAGATTTATAAAATATTCCAACAAATCCTTCAATGTCACCAGATTTTAAAGTAATATCATCAACACCATGTTCCAAATTTCAACCCCTCATCAGATATACGTATTTTTTCAAAGATTTATGCGACAAATTCTATGATTTGAGAAGTTAACGAAATTAATTTTTTAACCCCAAAAATATACGACGCCAATACACACATTTGATTTTATAGGCAGTTCTTACAAAGAAAATAAATGAACGAAGAAGAGATAAATATAGATTAGTATAAATGGAGAGAAATGAGAGAGCAATTGTGGGGCAATGTGGCAGGTGCGGTCACTGAGGTGGGAATGAGGGGATTTTTTATTTTTATTTTATTTCTTTTTTAAGTAATTTTTAAAATTAAAAATGATACTTATGTAAATTAATAGTTATTTATTTTTGAATTAAATTTAATAGTGGTGTATAAAGAAAATCTAATGGCGTATTTATAAATGCCCATTGATTAAATATATTTTAAAAAATTAAGATATGCCTACAAAATTTTAAATTAAATATATTTCAATTTTGAATGGTCGAAACTCGAAATGTATTAATTGATCTTATCATTTTAATGTTAGATAATTTTAAGAATTTCAAGTTATCATATTTAAGTTTTCAACTTTAAAGATGTTTTAAATAGTTAAAACTTATATATTTTAATTTTAAACCAAAATTTAGCCCACATTAAAGAACAAAGAAATAATATTGTATATGAACAAACTAATGAAACTATGAATCAATGATCTCTGCAAATTGAGATCAAGTACAATACTTGATATTTGATTTTATCAATTTAATACGATACATTTTAAATTTTTAGAAATTAAATATTTTTGAATTAAAATTGAATTAAATATATTAAACAAATATAATAAAATATTTTAACTATATTAATTTAAAATATTTAAAAAAATTTAAGTTAATTAAATATATTAAAAAATTCAACATCCACATCCAAAATCTTTTAATGAGTTAAAATCTTTAAAGATAATGTATTTGATTTTTTTAATAAAAAATATTTTTTTTCTATCATTCCTCATTCATGTGTGTACGTGTGTGTAGATTTGTGAAGTTCTAAAGTTACATATCAATCATGGGGACTATGATGTTTTGTTTCTCTACAAGTGGGTTCATAATGTTACTTGTAATAATATATAAAATTCATTTAGATTGTCTTCACCTAAGCTTTTTTATTTTTTTTATAATATATTATTACATATTGCTATTTACATATTAAATTTCACTTACCCTACATTTCACATTAGTTGTAGATTGAAATATTGGGATGTAGGTTCTATGAAAGAGTGAGTAATCTTAAATCGAAATCTTAAATTAGTTCTGCAACTTTTTCTAATTTTCCTACATCCCACATTGGATGTAGATTGAAACATTGGGATGTATGTTGTTGTATAGAAGGGTGAAAAACCTCAAAATTTTTATTTAATCATATTTTGAACAAAAATATTTAAAAAAATTGAAAAAAATTATTCATGCCTAATTGGTCGATTAATCACTGTCGAGACCAATTGGGCAGCCAGGACTCTGTCTTTTCGATTTTACAACCAAGTTGGGTGTTTCTAGTTTTACAACCAAGTTGGGTGTTTCTAGCATGGTTAGAGACGCCGAAAACACATAAATAATTTATAATTCAAACAATATAATTCATATATTTATATGTGAAATTCATAATTGAAAATATTTATTATTGTACATAAATATTTTTTTAATAACATCTTCTTGGTATACTAGTTAAATATACACGAGAATGATGTTGAAGTAATTATAGGCCAAAATCGTAACTATATATCTCTCTGCTCCACTACGAATGACTCACCGCTCGCCCTCTATCCTAAATTTCCTCTCTAGAGATCAAGAGTTACGCCTCGCCCTCTGAAATTCAGAGCTTCTCCTAAATTTGGATGTATAGTGTAGAATCAGGGAGATCTTCTGAGAAGAAGATGAAGCTATTTGATCCGGAATCCGATTCGAAAAAGGTGTGCGCAATCTTCCGTATGGAAAGTCACTACGGCATCTTCCTCGTTGATTTAAACGATTCTCATTGTGTCGAAGACGGTGAATTTGTCAAGACCCGTCCCAACATTCGACTGCTAGATTTCGAATCGTTGGCTTTTAGCGTGGTTGACCAGGCGCTCTATATATTTGAGAGCCGCTCTTTGTTGTATGATGATTCGACCCTGTACCGTTTGATGCTTTCATCTACGTTTGCAGAGGCGTCTGACCTTATATTTGATGGATCTAATCTGGAGATCGTTTCGCATATGCTAAGCCCCAAAGTGCGTCCCTCGACTCTTAGGTACGGTTCCTGTATTCTTCTGTTTTCCACTAAGATTAATTACTCTGATTCATCTTCAACCGATTTTGAGTTATATGAACCCATCTCTAATACCTTCACGAAACTCCCCCAATTATTGGTTCGTCGTCGTACGTCTGATTCTACTTTGGAGTTGGTCCATAATGATGCGTCTTGTGAAGAATTGACTGATCGGAGTGTAAATGTTGATCCGTTACGCTCTTTCTTTTACATCACGGCATACTCTGTGATGGAAAATTCCTCCGTTCTTATCATCGAAGCGGATTTTGGTTATTCGTTTTCTCTCGATCTCGAGGAGGAGGCTCCTCACCGTGGATGGAGATTGTTTGGAGATCCTTTGTTTCAGTACGACAATCAAAATTATATGATTACACCTAGGTTGGTCTTGAATAGTGGCGGTGTTTGCATACTCGGAAAAGACCCAGGCCTAAATTCAAAATTTGGTGGAGTTTCTGGAGTTGGTGCTGTAACTGCCGGACAAGGTGTTGCATCTCGAGTTTCTGGAGTTGGTGCTCTGACTGCCAGACGATGTGTTGCAGCTGGAGTTGGTAATTGTGTTCGTTATCCGGATAGTGATTTTGATGGGGATCCGGAAGGTATTTGGAGTGATGTAGTTCAATTTCCACTTTCATCATTCGATTATACTTTACGTGGATTGAATTCTTCCTCCATCGCATTTCTCGGCTCTACACCAAATGTTCCCTGTATTGGTATCCTGAAAGCAGGTGTTGATCACATAGAGCGCCCGTATTGGATCATCGAGCTCCTGAATCTTGATTTTTCCAAGTTGAAGCTTGGGATGGATAAGAAAGAAGTTGAGCAATTTGCTAAGTTGATCAAGACTTTCAAATTTCGCATGATAGATTGTTGCGGGATGTTTTACGTGGAGGGCTTGTTTTCATTTTAGTTAGTTGTAGTTTTAGATCTAATATTATTATGTTGGCTCGTGACCTCGTCTTCTTTTGTTAAGAACTATATATGTGATTTAAGAATCATGGACGAAGTTGTTCCCTTTTGTTAAGAATTAATTTGTGATTTAAGAATCATGGACAGAAGTTGTTCCAGGTGATTTCGATTTTATGTTAGTGTGTATTCATTTTGCGTTTATTAATTATGTACATTTTATTTCTCATCCCAAAATTCAGAAATGGTTTTGTTAAAAACTAACTTATGATTTAAAGAATCATGGGTTGCTATTGACGAGAAATTGTACTCGTTTAAAACTACAATTCTTAAAACTTGAGTTGTTAACAAGAACACAAAATTAACAAGAAGCAAGAGGAATAATAATAATAATAATAATAATAATAATAATAATAATAATAATAATATGTAAACTTTAAAAATATTTAAGAAATTTTGAATTTGTCATCAAAACTCACGTAAAACTCTGATGTCCACAAAATCAAGGAGTCTTGTGTCAAACCGTCTATTAGATATGGGCTATGGCCGGACAATCTGACACAAGTTTTCGTGCTACAAAATATAGATTTCCTCAATGAGAAAAGAAGCAAGAAACTCAACTTGAGATTGCCTAAGGCCCCCATCTTTCAGCCAAATGCCAAAGACTTCACCATTTTCGTGAAGTTGGGAATGCTTCAAGACTCTCGTATATGCGATGATCGGCCATGTCGAACACTTCAACCAATTTCTTCAGCAAATATAATGTTGTGACTCCCGAATCTTTTTAAAATTGGTCGTTACCGTTTTTATAAAATGTGGTTCGAATATATTATATATTAGTGCATATTAATTTAAAATATTTTGTTACGTTCCTATAAGTCGTGCCTACATTATTATTTTTTCATTTGCCTATTATTATTATTATTATTATTATTATTATTATTATTATTATTATTATCATCATCATCACTATTATTTTTTAGCTTAGTGGAAATTTTATATTTTTTGAAATTAAAACTTTTTATATAAGTTGATCCATTTTCAAAGTTATTACATGGTATTATTACATTAAATAATTATATAGAAGTGTAAAATATTTATTTAATTATTTATTTTATTTTTGTTAAATTAAATTGGATTTTAAAGGTTTTAAAAGAAGTCATTTGAAAGGTCTCTTTTTCATGTGAATAATGATATGAGAGTAAATATTTTTCCATAACATCATAACATTTATTTAAGTTATTTCAATTTCATTAAAAAAATAAATTTGAGAAATTAAATTGGAGGCCTTTTAGTTTTCTTCTTCATGTGAATTTACAAAATGTGAAATGAGAAATTATAAAATATATTTTGTATTAACTTACATCTTTCATCTTCTTAAATAAAATTAATTTTTTTATTTAATTAGAAACCTTTCATTGCTCCAAATTTCACTATAAAAAGAGCCTTTGTGTTTCATTGTTAACACACATTTCTAGCTTTTCAAAGAGGTAAAATCCATACGCATGTGCATTACATTGGAAAAGGGGTTTGAATGAGTTTGAGGGAGAAGGAAGTTCCGACGGTGGTGACCACGGGCGATAATGGTGGTGGTGCCACCTTTGTGCTTCGACATGAAGAAATAGAGACGAGTAGATATAAGATATGGATAAGGGGCTGCTTGGGTTTATTTCGTGTGTGTGTGTTTGAGAGAGAGAGAAAGAGATTGCTTACTTGTTAGTGTTTTAGTTGTTAGGGAAGATGGAAGGATGGAGTGAGAAAAAATGAATTAAATCAATACAGTGAATGAGTGGGATGGTAGATGAATTGATGATGTGGAATTAAGGAATAAGAGTTTCTTTTTAAATAAAGTACATGCATCATTATTTTGAAATTTCAAATTATATTATTTTATTAAATCATAGTGTTCATGCAAATTATTTTAAACTTATTATAATGATTTATTTATACTTATCTAATTATTTATTTATTATATTTTATGTTAATGTTTATATATTTATATTTAATAGGTCGCGTGTGGACGTAACTAACTAGTATTATTTTTCAAAGTCAAGTTCAAGTCAAGGTGGGGAATACGATGTGACGCACATTATTATTTATCCTTGTTATGCTCTTATGCAGGTTCACTATTATTAAACTATGAGTTACAAGAATTATTATTGGCTGACGAGCTGCATATGTCCCGATATATTATTAGCCGCAGGCTACCTATATTATAATTTGTTATAATTGTATAGCTTGGATAAATGTGTTCACCACTGAGTCAATAGCACTCACCTCAAAGCTATTATTTATTTCAGGTTGATGATTTACTTGGGCGATGTGCGTGGTGAAGTGTGATGATGGATTTCCAAAGAATTTTTATTATTTAGCTTCCGTTTTATTAAAGTTAAATATTTTATATTTTAATAAAAATGACGTCCTTTCTTTATTATTGTAATTATTTTATTTTAAGAAAATTGGAGCGTGACAAATGTCATAGATGTATTGCACTGCATGCGCAATAATATATATCAGAAAGTCGAGCCAAGGTGAAAGTGTTTCAAACTAAGATTTCAGTTTAGAAGAGAACGCATAGCAGTATAGGGGATAAAATCCTCTAGTCCACTTTTCATGTCCCACTATTGTGTCCCATTATGAAATTTAATATTTTAAAAATATTTATTACCAAAATAAATTATACTATAGCAATACAAATCATAATCAACATTTATTGTTAAAAATTATTTTTTAAAAAAAATCATATATCTTACTTTTTGAATAATCAACTATACTAATCAATTATATTAACTAAAAATAAGAGATAAATATTAAAAATTAAATATAAACCCTAATTGGGTGCAGTGAACCCTAAATAATAATTATAAAATTAAACTGAGCCATAACAAATTGAAATTGAAGAAAACAAAATCAAATGAAAATCAAAATGAACACTAAATGGGATAGAGAAAAGTGGGATAGATCATAGATGATTTCATTTGAGTAGTAGAGAACACCAGTATGAAAAAGCACAGGGCAAGTAACAACATGAGTTTAAGACTTTTAAAAAACTTAATTTAGTCAAAAAACTTTTAAATATATATTATTTAGCCAAAATTACTATATTTAATATTTTTTTTCTTGTTGTATTGAGTTATATTTTTTTCTTATTGTTGTGTCGTTGAATTTTTATTTTAGTATTTGAGAATGATTTAATAATTAAATATATACGAGAATGATGTTGAAGTAATTGCAGGCCAAAATCATAACTATATAACTCTCTGCTCCACTACGAATGACTCGCCCCTCGCCCTCTTCTCCTAAATTTCCTCGCCTCGCCCTCCATCTGAAATTCAGGTACAGTCGATTAGGGATGTATAGTGTAGAATCAGGGAGATCGGAGAAGATGAAGCTATTTGATCCGAAATCCGATTCGAAAAAGGTGTGCGCAATCTTCCGTATGGGAAGTCACTACGGCATCTTCCTCGTTGATTTAAACGATTCTCACTGTGTCGAAGACGGTGAATTTGTCGAGATCCGTCCCAACATTCGACTGCGAGGTTTCGAATCGTTGGCTTTTAGCGTGGTTGATCAGGCGCTCTATATATTCGATAGCTACTTGTTGTATGATGATTCGGTACCAACCCTGTACCGTTTGATGCTTTCATCTACGTTTGCAGAGGGGTCTGACATTATATTTGATGGATCTAATCTGGAGATCGTTTCGCGTATGCTAAGCCCCAAAGTGCGTGCCTCGACTGTTAGGTACGGTTCCAGTATTCTACTGTTTTCCACTAAGATTAATTACTCTGATTCATCTTCAACCGATTTTGAGTTATATGAACCCATCTCTAATACCTTCACGAAACTCCCCCAATTATTGGTTCGTCGTCGTACGTCTGATTCTACTTTGGAGTTGGTCCATAATGATGCTTCTTGTGAAGAATTGACTGATCGGAGTGTAAATGTTGATCCGTTACGTTCTTCCTTTTACATCACGGCATACTCTTTGATGGAAAATTCCTCTGTTCTTATCATCCAAGCGGATATTGGTTATTCATTTTCTCTCAATCTCGAGGAGGAGGCTCCTCATCGTGGATGGAGATTGTTTGGAGATCCTTTGTTTCAGTACGACAATCAAAATTATATGATTACACGTAGGTTGGTCTTGAATAGTGCCGGTGTTTGCATATTCGGAAAATTTGCTGGAGTTTCTGGAATTGGTGCTGTGACTGCCGGACGATGTGTTGCAGCTGGAGTTGGTAATTGTGTTCGGTATCCGGACGATGATTTTGATCGGAATCCGGAACGTAGTTGGAGTCATGTAGTTCGATTTCCACTTTCATCATTCAATTATACCTCTCATGGATTGAAATCTTCCTCCATCGCATTTCTCGGCTCTACACCAAATGTTCCCTGTGTTGTGAAAGCCGGTGTTGATTACATAGAGCGCCCGTATTGGATGATCGAGGTCATGAATCTTGATTTTTCCAAGTTGAAGTTTGGGATGGATACGAAAGAAGTTGAGCAATTTGCTAAGCTGATCAAGTCTTTCAAATTTTGTTTGATAGATTGTTACTCGATATTCTATGTAGAGGATTTGTTTACGTTTTAGTTAGGGGTGAGCAAAAAACCGAAAAAATCGAAAATCGAATCGAACCGAACAAATTCGGTCTGTTTGGTTCGGTTCTTTTAAATTTTCGGTCCGGTTCGGTTCTTTTTTAAAAAAAATCGATTCGGTCCGGCAGACAACGGACCAAATAGATCGAATAGACCGAGTCTTTTTATTTATTATTTTTTTAATTATTATTTGTTGGATACTTCGGATGTTTGTATTGTTATTTATTGGTTTATTTTTTATATTAGTTATAAATGTTTATTTGTGATGTTAGTTATAGATTTGCATATTTGTTTATTATTTAGGCTATATTTCCACAGTTAGTCAAGCTATTAAAAAAAAAGACCGGACCAAACCAGACCAAATCAAACCGAACAAATTCAGTTCGGTTCAATTCGGTCCTTCCCTTAATTCGGTTCGGTTCAGTCCTAAATATTTCCTAGTTCAGTCTATTCGATTTTATGATTTTTGGACCGAAATATACCGAATAGACCGAATGCTCACCCTAGTTGGTTGTAGTATTATGTTTTTGATCTACTATTATGTTATTAAGGCCTCGTCCTCTTTTGTTAAGAACTTGTGATTTAAGTATCATCTGCCATTTGAACGATTTCCTCATTTTTGGTCTGTTTCTGCGTCTTTTCTTCCCCTTCAATCCCAGTTTCTTCCACCAATTCAAGAATCATGATTATCGTGATTCGTGAAATCATTCAAATGGCTTATGATTCTTTTCACAAGCATTAGTATTTTTAATATGTATATTGGGTGAATTTTAAATATTTAATATTTATCAAATTTTAGAATTTTACGCATCTATTCAATCTATCCAATAGTTGATGTATTTGTAGTAATAGTCGTGTTAGCACGCAAACTTAGTTCTACTTCTATATAGTCATTTTAATATTTTTTGTGGTAAAAGAACAATTCTTTAAATTTTGATAAGAATGGCTGTTTATATTGTACAGAATGATTAAAGAAATCTTTGTATAAGGAAAAATTTTATACATAGATTAAACCTTAGTTAAATGAACTATTAATTACTAAAAACATTAAAAGGTATATTTTGTGCGTTAAAAAAAGTATATTTTTGTGTTTGATGCTATTTTAAAAATACACACAAATATAATTATAATTTAGCTTTGTATGTAGAAATGAAATGATAATTCAATGTATATTTTTTTTATTATTATTTAATAAAATTCATAAATTTTAAAATTATTTTGTATTAATATATTTAAATTTTAAATAGGTACATTGGTTCCGTGCATCGTACGGGAGAAATAGTGTTCACTTAAAAATTAAATATTTATATAATGAAAAACAAGTTTTTTTTGGTAATTATCTCAAAATTAACCCTTAGTATCGAAATTTTCATTTGTATAAATACACTTAAACGATGAAGCATTTGACATTTCTCTCATAATTATAGAATATTTCATCAACTACCAAATTTGGAACATCAAGAGAAATTCGTAGCAATTTCCAAATTAAATAAATCGTGTTATGCTTTTTTTTTTTAAAAATAAATCGTGTTTATGTAATTTTTATAAAATCATAAACTGAGAAAAAACGTGGGTTCAAGAAAAACATCTCAGTTTTCCTTCTTCTCTAATAGGGCTGAGCAAAAACCGACCGCAACTGAAAAATCAAACCAAACCGGTCATTTCAGTTCGGTTCGATTCAATCCATCTCATTTTGTAACGGTTCGGTTTCGATTTTTATTTTGAAAACCGAATGTGTAATCGGTTCGGTTCGATTTTACATCCAAAATATCCGAAACATCCGAACCGAACCGATTATATATAAATTAATTTTAAATACATTTTTAATTAATACAATTATTAATTATACAATTCTCAACCCTAAGAAATAGATCCCAATTTTTCCAATGGCTAAATCGCAATTCGCAAGAGAAAATCTGAAAAAGCCCTCTCGTCACTAAGCTAGACCTCGGCACCTCGCCCGTCTCGTCTGCCGAGGCTGGCCGAGCAGCTGGCCGTCGCTCCTCTCATCTGCCCGTCGCTCGTCTCGTCTGCCGGTCGTCTCCTCCAACAGCAATCAGCAGCAGCTCCGAGCAGAGGAAAACAGCAAGCCAGCAGCACATTTTGTGCGTCATCTCCCGACAGTAGCAACCCAGCAACAACTCCGAGCCTCTGATTTTGTGAGGTATAGAAATTGAAACTGATTTTGTGTTTGTGGGCTATGGCTGATAGCTGTAGAAACTGAAATTGATTTTTTGATAAACGGTTTTTGATGAATGGCTGACTGAATCAGTGAATTGAACTATTGGTTTGGTCTTTGAAAATTGATTCACAAATATGGCATGAAAACAAGATTATGGTGACGAAAAGACAAACCAGCCAATTTTTAGCACACGATATTTTTGTTGTAAAAGATATTTTCCTGCGCAGTTTACATTTTTAATATATATATATATATATATATATATATATATATATATATATATTCTACTCAAAAAGATAAACTATGATAGATGCATGTGTGATTTTCAGATTTTGGTTTAATTGCACTTCATAAAGAACTGATCACGTTTGTAAATGGTTATTATTTGTTTATGTTTGTAAATGATTTTGTCCTCAGCCGTCTGCTTCAGAAAACAGCCATCTGCTTTGTCTATTTGTTTTTTGTTATTCGAATATCTTGATTAGTATTGGGTTTTTCACTGTCGAATGCTGATTGAATCTTCATGGGATTTATATTACTTGAATGGCAGTTTACAAGATGTATTGGGTTTGCTGAGATGTGTATTAGACAGGTGAAATTTATGTGGTAGAAAATGTTGAACTGAAGCCCCAAGGTTCATGCAGAATTAAGATAAAAAAAAGTTCGGTTTTGATCAAAACCGACCGAACCGAACCGAGGCCATCGGTTTCAGTTTGATTCGGTCATTTGTTAGAGTCGGTCGGTTTCGGTTTGCCATTTTCACCCATCGGTTTGGTTCGGTTTTCCTCAATCGGTTCGGTCCGGTTCGGTCTGGACCGATTGCACTGCCCTAAATTATTGTAGCATGCAAACTTAGTTCTATATAGTCATTTTAATGTTTTTTTGTGGGAAAAGAACAATTCTTTAAATTTTGATAAGAATGGTTGTTTATATTGTACAGAATGATTAAAGAAATCTTTGTATATGGGAAAATTTTATACATAGAATAAACCTTAGTAAAATGAACTATTAATTACCAAAAACATTAAAAAGTATATTTTATGCGTTAAAAAAATTATATTTTCGTGTTTGATGCTATTTTAAAAATACACACACATATAATTATAATTTAGCTATGTTTGTAGAAATGAAATGATAATTCAATGTATATTTTTTTATTATTATTTAATAAAATCCATAAATTTTAAAATTATTTTATATTAATATGTTTAAATTTAAAATAGGTACATTGGTTCGTGCATCGTACGAGAGAAATACTAGTGTTTACTTAAATAAATCGTGTTATGCTTTTCTTTTCTTTTTAACAAATCGTGTTATGTAATTTTTATAAAATTATAAACTGAGAAAAAACGTGGGTTCAAGAAAAGCATCTCAGTTTTGCTACGTCTTCTCTTCGCGCTGCGCCGCCGTCGGAGCTGAATTTCTGCCACGGACAACTATCTAATCTTTCTAATTCGTGGAGGGAAGAGTTTGAATTGCAAAAAATGGAGTCAATAGTGAAAAAATATCAGCAAAAATTCAGGAAAATAAAGGAGGAGATGAGCCGATGGGAAGAGCTCCAGTCTCTGCTGATTGCCCAATTCTCTAATGTCTCTTCTATCATCCAGAGGTTGCAGGTTTCTCTCTCTCTAGAATTTTATATTTTTATTGTTCTGGTTTTGGAATTGTAGTTTTAAAATTTGATATTTTAGGTGATCCAAGATTCGCGAAATTATGGAGCTTTGAGATGTGTTGAAGGCATAGAAACTGCTGTGTTGGCAAAGCAGATGGATTCCCTGCAAACCGGATTCATCTCCATCAACAACACTATGTAGTGTAATTTATTTATGTTTTCTTTTCTTGTGGGCTGTTTTGCTTATTTTTTAAATTTCTTTTTTTTTGTGTGTTTTATTGCAGTTGAAATGCATATATTAATCTAAATTTATGTTTCCTGTTGGTTAAGACTGCGTGGGAAAAAAATTAAAATAATTGCAAGCAAATACCTTCATGTGAACTTGGAAATAGGATAGTTTTGTATTGTTAAATATGGAAATAAATAAAGATTGGTTTTTTTACACTCGTGCTTATTGAGTGTTCAGATGTTGTTATCCAACTGATTCGAATTCTATGCATTTTGTTGACTCGAGGCGTCTTATGCATCAGTTTCAGCTTGTTCTGCTTCTTGTGCTGTAATTCTTTCATTTGCGTTACTTTTTCCCTTGATAAGTGGAGTGTGGTATTTGATGAATGTTGGAAGAGATAGTGATCTTTGTGTTTCTGGATAATGTTTTGTTCAGGAAAGAATTTTGTAAGATGGTTTCTTCTCTTGAGAAGGCAGTTCGTGATAGCAAGCAACTTGTAAAAGTGGGGTCTGCCCAGATAACTGCAAAACAATTGAAGCAACGCGTTGGAGTGAAACCAACTCTTGCAGATTGTTTAGAAGGGCTTAGGCTTCTTGAAGAAATGCATCAATCAGAGTAAGGATTCCTAGATTCTATCTACTGGTAATGTTGTTTTATTCATTTACCTTGTTTGGTGCTCGTACCAGAAAGTAGAACATCAGGCTAGCCATTGATCATGCACTTTGATGGCTTACATTTAAGTTAGCTGTATTGAGATTTCTGTTGTAGTTAGTCATATTTTATCCTTGTGATTATTTTTAATTTGTAACATGACGTTGTGGGAAATTTAATTTTATTTATTGTTAGTTGTATTGCTTGGAGACTTATGTTAAAGTGTCATCTCAAAGTTGACGTAATTACCATTTGGACTAGTTTCATCATGCTATTGCTATCTAATGTCTAGTATAATATTTAAGGAATTGTATTTGAACTTAAAATTTATGTTATGAAGACTGTAAAAGTAGGTTCTGATTTTTCTGATGAAGCCTCTTATTATTTTCAGGGAATTTATCAATCTAAATACTCTTCATGAGTAGAAAATATAAGTTTGTGTGACCTTAATTTGAGAAGTTCGATCTATTAATTTTAACTCACATATTATTTTTCTTCAGGTACCTTCTTAAATTGTCCGTGGTATCAGCACTTCCTGTTCTTGCATTGAAACCTAGGTATGCTTAACAGACACTCTTCTTAGTATTGTCTATCTAAATCCTATGCCTGCTTTTAAGCTATTCTTGAAAGATGAGCATTATTTTTTAACCTGGAGTATGTCATGGTAAACAATTTCACATTCCTTTTTTAAGCTTTATAATTCTGGGTCCGTCATTTGGGGATGTCGAGGTTGGCAAAGCTAGTAACTTGATTTATGCCGTTGACTAATGAAGTGAAATCAAGAACTTTAACCCCACATCTCTGTAACCCTTGCTCTTCTGTTCGGTAGTAAGTATAAGTCCTTGTTCATACAAGTTCATTTAAGGAAGTATGCATCTTGCCTTTAACTTTGCTACTTTCTTGGTCAGTCTAGCCTCATATTTATTTGTTTTCCTTGTACATGTTTCGTGTTTGCTTTTGTCATTTTCTCTTATGGTAATGTGATGCTTCTTAATATTTGTCGTTTCTGTAAATTTCTATGAGTTCATCGGTGGCTCTTTTCTTTTCAGTGCAAGTGCAAGTGGTGACTTAGGGGCACTTCAACAGCTCCTGATTGATCAACCTAATATCCCTCGAGAGGAAGGTAATAGAATTCTAGTTGACTCACCTTTGCGATTTGAGCAATAAAAAGTTGATCTCTTTTATTTTAAGCAGAAGATATGGCTCATGCAATCTTATCATTTTCTGTCACATTATTTTATCGTCCGTGCTCGTTTCCTCTTGAAACCTCTCTTAAACCCTTGCTGCTTGCACTGTACTTTTTCATACTAGTGTTCTCTACTACTATGCATTCTCTTCTAAACTGAAATCTTCATTTGATACGCTTTCACCTTGGCTCGATTTTCTGATATATATTATTGCGCGTGCAGTGCAATACATATACGACATTATATTTGCTGAAGAAATTGGTTGAAGTGTTCGACATGGCTGATCATCGCATATACGAGATCTGCCCACTGAAGAACTCTCGAGAAGGGAAGATCGAGAGCCTCGAAGCATTCACAACTTCACGAAAATGGTAAAGTCTTGGGCATTTGGCTGAAAGATGAGGGCCTTAGGCAATCTCAAGTTGATTTTCTTGCTTCTTTATTGTCCCTGAGGAAATCTATATTTTGTAGCATGAAAACTTGTGTCAAAATTTCCGGTCGTTACCTATATCTAGTAGACGGTTTGACACAAGACTCCCTGGTTTTTGTAAACATTAGAGTTTTACATGGGTTTTGATGACAAATTCGAAATTTCTTGATATTTTTTAAATTTAACATATTATTATTATTATTATTATTATTATTATTATTATTATTATTATTATTATTATTATTATTATTATTATTATTATTATTATTATTCCTCTTGGTTTTTTGCTAGTTTTGTGTTCTTGTTAACAACTTAAGTTTTAAGAATGGTAGTTTGTACAAAATTTCTGGGCTCATTTTGTATGTATTAATTAATTCTGCACATCCATTTATTTCTTCTTCCAACAATCGGAAATGGAATAATCTTTTCGTTAATGCTTGTAATTTATATTCTTAATTTTGTAAAATAATTTTTCTATCTTTTTAAGTTTGGGAAATCTCATCCTTTTTGTTTTTTTTTTCCAGTGAAATTTTCCAATTCCCACACAAATCATTAAAATTTCATTTCATATCAAAGAACATATCTTTTTAATGTGTAGACTACTCCTAGGTTGTTGCTGCATAAAAGTGAAAAATATATGTATATATTTTTTAATAATCGAAATACAGAATAACAATCATTAAAGAAAAAAATAGATTAAGAGTACAAACGGTACAATAAGAAGCACCGCATATCACCCAAAAATCATGAAAAAAAAAGAAAACATAAAATGCAATAAACACAGACAACAAAAAATTACTATAATGCAATGCATTAAAAATAAATAAAATAATGAAAATTATATAAAATGCTACTTTTGATGCAGACCATGGAAATGCTAAATGCCCACCAATACAAAATTCCAAATATATAAATAAATAAATAATCCAGAAGCCAATCCCATAAAATTCCACTTGCTATAAATTCTTAAAAAACTTTATTTAATAATAACTGTCAAATTCAACTGTCAATCTAGCAAGTTGCAAGGACATTTATTTAAGGAAAAATGTACTTATATTCCTCATTCAACTGGCAAATATATCTAATGTTAGAAAAAAATTTGTTTCAACTGGCAAATATATCTAATGTTAGAAAAAATTTGTTTTCTTTCAATTTGTGCAATCATCCCTTTTATTAAAAATTAACAGAATTAAATCTTAATATTATTTTTTTTAGAACTATATTCATTTATGTGTTCTAATTAACCCGTTCAAATGCATAATCTTGACAGTAGTAATTAATTATCATTTTTCTCATTTTTGCATATTAGCGATTCTAAGCACATTTTAGTAAAAATTAGTGCTCTAATATTTTGTCCTAAATTTGAATATCGAATAATTTTAGTTTCAATAAATTACTTCCTTCAACAATACATCACAAATTCAAGAAATTGTTTTTTTTTTTTTTTATCAAAAGTTTCTTACAGCAAAAATTAGAGTCGATTGAAACTCTCTTAAAATTGAGAGAGAGAGAGAGAGAGAGAGAGAGAGAGAGAGAGAGAGAGAGAGAGAGAGAGATGTGAATAATGAATGACAAATCGCACATTCGTCATAGCTCTACGTTATCCCACTTCTTTTCATCAACACCAAAAAAATATGTAACAACAACTGCAAATAATTGACTACTCATTTCTCAGTCAACTCCCAGTTTCACCTATTATTACCTACAAATCATTTTTGTATTACTGTAGTTGTAATAAAGATAATACTGTCCAAGTTTCTTGTTTTCTTCCTCTTGTTTTTTTTTTCCTTATTTTTTAATCATTTTCAACAGCTGCCACCTCTTTTGCCTCTCTCCCGTTTGCTGCTTTCCCATCTTTGCCCTTCTTCGCCGGAGCCCATGATTCAAGATTCATGGAGGAATCCGAAGTTCTGATTTTTCGCAATTGGGCTTGATTTTCTTGAGCTTTGTTTTCATACCAAGTTGTTCGGAGTTCTTCAAGATTTTCCTTTGAGGTAATGGATCTGTGTTTTCTTGCAAAGTTATCTTTTTTATTTTTTGTTGTTGTTGATTGAGTGTTTTGGATTTGATTGGCTTTCTTGATTTTGTGCTTGTGGGGTTTGAATTGTTGTTCAGCTTGATTGATGGTTTGGGAGTCAATTTTAGCTTGATTGATGGAGTGGATTGAGAATTCTCTTGCAATCTTGCTTTGGATTAGTGTAATAAGCTGAAAATTATAGCTATTGTAATTGGTGATGACTGATGAGGGTTGGTTAATATTCAGCTCAGAATTACTATGTTTATGAAAATCTTCAGCTCGAGAATTACTAGGTTTAGATTAAAGCTTAATTAGGTTTTTTTCTAGGAATCTTGTGTGCCTTTTGTAAGTTATATTTACTTCATGTCTTTTATGTGGCTTTTGGGGCGGATGTAGACACGATCATGTGTTTTGCTATCGATATCTTAGGTGGAATAGGAGCTAGAAACGCCTTGTCCGGACTGAAAATCAAAGTGAAAGAATGTAATAAAAGTGAAGTGGCTTTTTATGAAAATCTTGAGCTTGAGAATTACTAGGTCTAGATGAAAGCTTACGTTTTTTTCAGGACTCTTATGTGTTTCTGTTAAAAAAATTTACTTCCTGTCTTTTCTTTTGGCATTTGGGGCGGATCTAAACCTGATCATGAGTTTTGATATCAATATCTTAGATGGAAAGGAATTAGGAACACGTTGTCTCGACTGAAAATTGAAGTTGGAGAATGTAATAAAGTTGGAAGTGGCTTTTTATGAAAATCTATAGCTTGGTATTTACTAGGTCTAGTGAAACTTTAGGTATTTCTGGGATCCTTCGGGGATCTAAACCCGATCGTTAGTTTTGCTATCAATATCTTAGATGGAAAGGAATTAGGAACACGTTGTCTCGACTGAAAATTGAAGTTGGAGAATGTAATAAAGTTGGAAGTGGCTTTTTATGAAAATCTATAGCTTGGTATTTACTAGGTCTAGTGAAACTTTAGGTATTTCTGGGATCCTTCGGGGATCTAAACCCGATCGTTAGTTTTGCTATCAATATCTTAGATGGAACAGGAAGTAGGAATGTACTGACTAGACTGAAAAGTGAAAATCGAAGTGAAAGAATGTGATAAAGTTGAAGTGGCTTGTTTCTGATGTTGATGGTTTCTTAGTGTGGGAAGTTATCTGCATATGTGAAGAATTGCTTTGTTTCCCTCTTCTAGGTTGTACTTTGATTCTATGGCCGGAAATTGGGATTCAAGTTACGAGCAGGGTGGTCAGTCGGATGACAGCTACCATTTCGAGAGATTACATCTAGAACCAATTTACGATGCATTTATATGCCCCTTGACAAAACAAGTGATGCGAGATCCTGTGACCTTGGAGAATGGGCAAACATTCGAGAGAGAGGCTATCGAGAAGTGGTTCAACGAGTGCAGGGAGAATGGGAGAAAACTGGTGTGCCCGTTAACATTGAGAGAGTTGAGAAGCACAGAACTGAATCCAAGTATAGCATTGAGAAACACAATTGAAGAATGGAACGCGAGGAATGAGGCAGCTCAAATTGATATGGCTCGTAGATCCTTATCATTGTCGAGCCCAGAGAACGATATTATACTGGCTTTGAAGTTTGTCCAGGACCTCTGCCTAAAAAGCCGCTCGAATAAGAATGTAATCCGCAACGCTGAGCTGATACCTATGATTGTCGATGTGCTGAAGAGCAGTAGTCGTAGAGTTCGGTGCAAAGCTCTAGAAACCATTCGGATTGTGGTGGAGGATGACTCTGATAATAAGGTTGTCAAAGGTTGATAGTTTGTTGTGCATTTTAGTAGTCTGTCTTGGTTAGTTTGTCAATTCACGTCCCTCACAATCGTAATTTTGCAGGAAATAATGGCTGAAGGGGACACAGTCCGCACGGTAGTCAAATTCTTGTCTCACGAGCAGTCGAAAGAGAGAGAAGAAGCTGTATCATTGTTGTATGAGCTCTCCAAATCGGAAAAACTATGTGATAAGATTGGTTCAGTTAATGGGGCTATTCTCATTTTAGTAGGAATGGCTAGCAGCAACTCCGAGAATGTTTTAACCGTTGAAAAGGCTGATCGAACTCTGGATAACCTGGCTCAATGTGAGAACAATGTACGACAAATGGCTGAATGCGGCAGATTACAGCCGCTTCTGCACCTACTACTCGAAGGTAAATGCTCATCCGCCATACCTCTATTCTTGCATGGAGCTTTGACGCGGGTGTTGTCTTACATTTTCTATCGAGACAAGTTATGCGGTTAATTCGAGCATTGCTTATTGCAGGATCCCCAGAAACTAAACTGTCCATGGCATCACTCCTAGGTGAATTGGTTCTAAACAACGACGTGAAAGTCTTTGTGGCCAGGACTGCTGGTTTCTCACTGATCAATCTCATGAAGAGTAATGACACGCAGTTGAGAGAGGCTGCTCTTAAAGCTTTGAATCAAATCTCGTCGGATGATGTAAGCGCGAAGGTCCTAATAGAGGCAGATATCCTTCCCCCCCTTGTCAAGGATCTCTTCACCGTCGGGACCAAGCAGCTGCCCATGCGACTGAAAGAAGTTGCAGCAACAATTCTTGCGAATGTTGTGAACTCGGGTCATGATTTTGATTCCATTGTAGTTGGGCCGGACGACCAGACTATTGTGTCGGAGGAAATAGTTCATAACCTTCTGCATCTCATTAGCAACACCGGCCCTGCAATCGGGTGCAAGCTTCTCCAAGTTCTGGTCGGGCTCACTAGCTCTCCTTCCACTGTCTACAGTGTTGTATCGGCTATTAAAAGCTCCGGTGCTCTCATTAGTTTTGTTCAGTTCGTTGAGGCGCCGCAGAGAGATCTGAGGCTAGCTTCGATAAAACTTCTTCAGAATCTTTCGCCCCACATGGGTCAGGAGCTAGCTGATTGCTTGCGTGGTGCATCTGGCCAGCTCGGCAGCCTAATCAGAGTGATATCTGAAAATGTAGGGATAACCGAGGAGCAGGCAGCGGCTGTCGGACTATTAGCCGATCTCCCAGAAAGAGACGCCGGTCTAACCAGACAGATGCTGGACGAAGGGGCGTTTGAGCTCTTCATCTCCCGAATAATCAGGATCCGGCAAGGGGAGACACGAGGGAGCCGGTTTATGACTCCATATCTAGAAGGGCTCGTCAAGGTTCTATCAAGAATCACGTTTGCCTTGTCCGAGGGGTCCGGTGCCGCTCGTGCACTTTGCCGCGAGCACAATCTTGCCGCTCTTTTCATCGACCTACTACAAGCTAACGGACTTGACAATGTACAGATGGTATCAGCCATGGCCATAGAAAACCTATCTCAAGAATCCAAAAACTTAACCAAATTGCCAGAGTTCCCTGCTCCTGGATTCTGTGCTTCGATCTTCCCTTGCATGAGCAAGCCTCCGATCATCACCGGACTGTGCAAGGTCCATCGGGGCACGTGCTCGTTAAGAGAAACGTTCTGCATCTTGGAAGGGCAGGCCGTGGACAAGCTGGTCGCGCTCTTGGACCACACCAAGGAAAATGTGGTGGAAGCATCGCTTGCAGCTCTATGCACCTTGCTAGACGACGGGGTTGACATAGACCAGGGAGTTCAGGTGTTGCTAGACGCGGAAGGAGTCAAGCCTATACTCGATGTGCTACTAGAGAAACGGACAGACAGCCTGAGGAGGAGGGCCGTCTGGGCCGTGGAGAGACTGCTGAGAAACGAGGAGATCGCCTATGAGGTCTCGGGCGATCCCAACGTCAGCACGGCCCTCGTAGACTCCTTCCAACACGGAGACTACCGCACACGACAGATCGCGGAGCGCGCCTTGAAACATGTCGACAAGATTCCAAACTTCTCTGGTATCTTTGCGAACATGTGATTATGGTTATGAGGCAGCTTGCTTTTATAAATTCCTCCCACTTTTTTCTGAGTTTTTCAGATGCAATTGGAAGTAATATAGTTTGTGAAGAAGTATATTAGGTGCAGGTATATATATACCTTTTTTTTCTCTCTTTTTGTATTGATTGAACATTTTTCTTTCTCCTTTTCTTCTCATTTTTGGAGTGTATCTGTGTTTATTGCAATAATTCCTTCTTGTACTTGATTTAGAGGTTTAATATACAGATTCTGCATTGTTTTCACAAGTTCTTACAGAAATATTCTTAGATTTTTTATTTTGGATATATTGATCTTTGATACACAGTATATAATTCATCCAATTTTCACACCAGATCTGTTATGCCATTCTCTACGACATCTCTTGTGCCAAACTTTTTTTTTTTCAATTTATTATGATATAATTTAATTTAATTTTTTTTATTTAGGATTAATCATTCCCCAATCAGGATATATTATAAAAAATAAAAATAAAAATTAAGGCACATAGAATGTAACACGGGAGGGTACGGGATATTTGATCCGATTTTTCTTTGGGTGAGGGTCTTAAACCGCCAGTATTTTCAGGCAGTCTCAACTGCTAATCGTAGGTATGTTCCGAATAGTTCGACTTAGACAATTAATGTAGGTACGCTCTAAATAGCTCGACTTAGACGAGGTTAGTTGAATTCATAGCCATGAATGTGGACAAATTACATTAGGACCAAAATACATCCTTGTACAAGAATGTAAACACAAATTAAAAAAAAAAAAAAAAAAAAACCAATGTCAAAAGCTACAAATCTGATTAGAAAGAATCAATCAAGAATATGATGAAGAAAACGATCGAGCCACCCACGGTTCATCTTCAAAAGCAAATCTATGAACCTATCACAGTTACAAACGCATCACAGCCATTGATTTGGTCATGCACGACGACGCATCCAAATCATGCGCTGCATGATTTCTTGAAATGTGACTCCAGCGCCCTCCTCTTCCTGCATTGGACACATTGAACATCGTCACGAAGTCCAGCACTTGCCCGAAAATCTTGAACATCTCTACTCCGAAAATGAGGTCCTCATCTGCCACGAACGCAGCATTCCAGTCCATCGGGGCATCAGGGTGCACTGAGACTACTCTCCAAGAGAGGTGCATGAGATCGAGCTCCCAAAGCTTCCTGATTGCCTTGTTTCTCCTCCCTATCTGCCCGTCGCCTTCACACCAGGAGACGGAGAGCATGAACAGCCTGCCCTTGCACGAGATGAGCTTCGGATAGTACTCGTGCACACGAGGTGGGCATGGAGTCGTCTGGACTCTGATCCAGTATCCCCTCTCGATGTCATATCCAGCAAGCTTGTCGCTTTCTGAGTAGACGTAGAAGACCCCGTTGCATACGACGCCAGAACAAGCCACTCCGAAATCTAGAGGGAGCCTCTGGATATCAGTCCATTTATTCGACAGGGGATCATAAATCTCACCTGAATCGAGCGGCTCATCCCAAGATCCAAGGCCTCCCACAGCAATGATGATGAACTTTTTACCATCTTTGCTGTGTGAAGTTTCGTGTTTTTGCTTCGCTAATTTGTATGGCTTAATACTGGGGAACACAGAGCTGTCGTTTTCGTCTTGGGAGTTCCTCGATTGGCGTCTAACTGAAAGCCGGTGAGGATCCTCGTAAACATCTGATACACCACCTACTCTTGACCTGTAAAAACGCCTCTCAGATCGAGCTACTTGGTTTCTGATGACCAAACAATCTGGATTAGCCTCGGAGATTCCCAGAATAGGAGATGATCTGGCATGGTTCATAGATGCAGCTTTACGCGATGATTTAGTCAAGGGGTTGAATACGAAAACTCCTCTATGTGTCTTGAACGAGCTGCGATCCACCCTTCCGGAATTGGCCAAGCTCGAACGACCCCCAACAATGTAAATACTATCCTGGATGCTAGAGACAGAAAATAGAAACCTCCCTTTCAGAGCCGGAGAATCTATTTTGTGCCATTCGTTTAGGGAAACATCCAGCGCGTGTATTTCTCCCATACAAAAGCCATCTTTAACGACACCAAACAGAAATAACCACGGAGTTTGGAATGAGCATTCCCTTCTAATCTGCATGAACCTAGGTGTTGTTGTCAAGTTCCTCCACTTCTTGCAGACAAGACGAGTGTTCATGAGACTTCTCAGTGGGAGCCTCACCAAGCACATCTCTAGAATATCATCAGGTAGGTGCACGTTCAAGCTATTCTTTCGTTCAGCTTCATGAAATTTTAAGAGCCTCCGGTTGTTCTTCCTCCAGAACTTTTCTTTCATACCATAAGAAAAGCAATCGACAGTTGCTTCCTCATTTCCACATATTGCAGTGAATCCTTTCCCTTCGTCACTTGCACTTGACCGCCTTCTACACCCTGTATCTACGAATTCTTCACCTGTGTCAGCGCCTACTTTGCAGCCTCCACCCCTACCGTAAAGAGTAAGACATCTCAAAGACACGCCAGTCGTCTCATCCTCTACAAAACCCTCACTTTTATTGCTCTTTCTTTTCCATTTCTGGCTCATACTTCTAACTAGACGTTTTGACACACTCAAAGACTCGAGCTCTCGACTAAGTTCTCCTGATAACGATTGTGAGGCCATTTTACGTCAATTTGTTCAAATACCAAAGCACAAGCTTCCAAGAAATCCAGGTACTCCTAGTTTCATCCTTATTGATTGACCTACATTAGAACATGAAAAAGAGTTTAACACCAGATACTCTTAAAATATAAGTGAAAGTACATCGATAATGCTTCCACCTATCAACGGAATACCATTTAAACAGACGGGAAGCAACATCAAGGACTTGTCAGATCATGGCAACAGTATTTTCACATGAAAACATATACAAAATGAAGAGTCTGAACACAGGTTTGCAGCTCCTTCCTAGCTGAAAAGCATCAACTTTTGGTTTTTCACGGAATCTCAAAATTGAGAACTAGCATAGTTTACTGGAAGCAAGATGACGGCTCACTTCCCCTCATTCGTAAATTGAAAAAAGGATCTTCCCTTAAACCTGAGCCTCTTAAAATCAAGAATTCCATAGAGTTAAAACAAATTTGGGATCTAAACAAATGCCATGTTTGTCTGGATACAAATATACAATAAACATGAATCAAAATTTTATTCAGAGTTTCATTAGGACTGGCTACAGTTTAGATTTCATAGAGTTTGCAATTTTACCAAGTGCAAAATTCGTTTCCTTCATAAGGCCAAGTTCAACCAAAGTAAAAAAAAATTGTCTGAAACTCTAAAATGTGCAAATATCCCTAAAATTCACTACCAAATACAAAATAACTCGAACAAATTGATGAAGCATACATTTCTAGGATTGGAGCAAGATTTTATATATTGGCTCAATATGATATCACAGTTTCAACTAAAATAGAAATACAGTAGGTGTTGCAACAAGCTCGAGAAACCAATTCATCGATCCTTACATCAAAAGTAAGCACCGATCAAATAAAATCACAAACAACAATCAAGAACATTAATCATCTCAAAGATGAAAGCAAGAACACCTCATAAACGCACACAAAGATTCATAAGCAAAACAGAGCAGATAAATTCCAACCAAATAAAAAAAAAACAGAGAAAAATGAAAACAAACCTTGCAACTCAAACCAGAGCTATTTCTCAGAGCCCATTTCAAGATTCGGTGTGAAACGAAAAGGGGCTCTCTCATTTAGATCCAATCTGCATAAAAGCTCAAATCTTTACTAAAATCTGGGCATATTAAAATAGAGCATTTATGGTGCGACCATTGCAGAATTAATTAGAGAAAAAAAAAACATTATTTTACATTTTCTTTTCTTTTTCTTCGTTTGTGTTAGTTGGGAATGAAACTTTCAGTAAAGTGAAATTGATGACTCGACCAAACCTGATCAAATGATGATTGCAAAAGTGACACTTAATTTGTATTTATTTCTTTCATTTATATACATACACGCACATGTATACCTATATCTATATATAAATATTATTCCCTCACCATTCTTTCTGCTTTTGGCTTTTCTGCTTTCTTGATTTGTTTTCTCTCTCTCTCCCTCTCCCTCCCTCTCTCTCTCTCTCTCTCTCTCTCTTGATCATTTTGCGTGGGAATAATGGGATGAAATCATTTTGTGGGAGCGTCTCCAAATTTTCTTTCTTTTTCGTTTTCGGTTTGCTGCTCAAGGCCTAATTTCCTCCTAATGTATAGGGCTATTTTTATATTTTAATTTTAAATAAAAACATATTACTTAGATATAAATATTGAATATAATAAAAATATAACATGCTTGTAAACGAGTTATAATTTTAATTTAACAATGGTTGTCCCGTATTACTTCAACCTTCTTTATTAAGTTCATAGACATACACGTTTATGTATGTACACACGTTGAATTAAAATTTAAAAGTGTGAGTGATCGAGTCTATTCGTGAATCAATTCAAAAAATTAACAAAATAAAAATAGCTTCCAAATTCATTTTCATAATTAAATAAATGATACGGTTAGATTAGTCATTAGTGACTACTATTTTGATAATGAGTTGCATTTGATGGGTTACCTATCGCTTTCTTTTTCTACCTTTTTCTCATTCTTTTTTTATAATATTTTAATGGTGGTAAGTGAGGAGATAATTAAGGTTAGTGGGCTCTAATTACCTCCACGTGCAGTGCAATGATTGGCCGTGATGCCCGCCGTCAATAAGGCAAGGTCCATCCTACTAAATCATTTAATATGTAATATTAAATATTCAGTTTGATAATATAGAATTCATCGACGGGATTTGAATTTATGACGTTTTAATCATGAGATCGACATTCTACTTATAAATTAAACTAAATTTCTAACATTTTAATTATGAAATCGATATTCTAATAATTAAATTATTTATACATCCAAATAATTTATACTATTATGCATTAATAGATGATAATTTATCTAGTGATTACTCACTTCATACAACGGCTATAATATTTATACTTTAACGCATATATATATTTTTAGGAATTTATAATTATATTTATTGTTAGTTGGACCCATTGTATAAATGTGTATATATTTTCAATTCGTATGCCTTTTTTAGAGGATGTAATTTTTGTAAACTAATAAATGCAATAATTAATATATTTTACTTAGCATAATGCTTCCATTCCTTTGGTGAGTGAGGAAATTATCTGTCAATGATATCCCACCAACTTTTAATTTAACATGGTCGATTTTGGGAGGTGACTAACTAGGCATGTATTTGAATAATATATTTTTTTCATATAATTTTTCTTCTATAATAAATTGTAATCTCTAAAACAAGAAACACTCGTGGTTGGTATGATATAAAGAAATTAGGTATGAATGAAATGAGAGTCTGAATGGAATTTATAAAAAGGAAAGCGTCTCGAATTCTAGACTAATTAACTATCCATTTTCCCAACTCAAAAAAATAGTTTTATAATTCATTTTGTGATTTTAAAATGGTAATCGTTTTTAATGAGAAGGTTAGAACTCATATGCTTAATTAATATTTTTTTCATTTATTATTATAATAAATTCTAACGAGTATTATCTTAATTATGAATTCGCAAAAATAGGTGAAGTGCAATGTATGAATGCAAGAGAGTGAAATACGCCGCATACCAATATTTGTCGCTCGTCTGCATATTTACACTTTGATATTACATTGTGGGTTCTTTTAAAAAAATAATAATTTTTTTCAAAGGTAACAAAAAAATACTCACTTTCTTTAAAAAAAATTATAAATCTGACATTTAATCAATTTTACAGCCGAAAAATCATACGTAATTGATTGTATTTTAAAAATTCTTGATCAGATTATATTTTTTTATGCAGCTGGAAAAATAGATTTATTAAAATTCATTCAATTACATAGAGCTTTTGGGCTGGAAAATTGATCACATGTTAGATTTTTTTTTTTTGAAAAATTAGGTACTGTTTTGTTAATTTTTAAAAAATAAATATTTTTCAAAAATAACTGAAAATATAGGTATCAAACTATAATTTATCTTGTGGTAGAGTGAGGTTGTTTGGAAACTAAATGTCTCGGATTTGAATCTTCTCAATACCACCAGGTTGATTGTGTGAGTTAAAAAAATATATAAAAAATATATAAACTGTAATTTACCTTATTTTTTATATATATTATTCTAGATTATAAATATTATATTTCATGAAACTACATCAATCAAGACAAGCCCATTAGCTTAGTCCAATAAGTGAAGCCCAATTACGTAAATTTGATCCGACATTGACAAATTGCCAAATGGCACAATCTTATTGGATTCTAACACCACACTCCTGTGCTGACGTGGCACTATTCCATTTTTTTTTTAAATTTGTTTTAAATATAAAATGCCAAACAGCTGAAAATTGCTCTTTCCAGCAGCAGAAACAGAGATCAAGCAGAAGAAAATTCAGCGCAGAAATGGCGAAATTCAACGTAAATTCAATCGTGTTAATCATTGTTTTGGTTTTCGCAGCTTCAGCTTATGGCATTGACGATAAATGCGCCGCCTGCAATGCAATTGCTGTGTGTATTTTTTTTTTTTTCGAATTTTCAATTGGTTTTTTTAGTGCAAGATAAATATTTTTTGGGGGTTTTGTTGATTTAGTTTGTGGGTTTGTAGATGGAGCTGGAGCGTGGGCTCTCAAATGTAAGTTTTTTTGCTTTCTCCTTTTTTGTGTAATTATGATCTTGTTTTTTCAAGTAATGTATGTACGTTTGGAAATTGAAATTGTGGATTGGGTGAAAATCGCGATGTTGGGTAAATGGGGGTGTAAATTGTTTTTGGAAAGATAACTAAGAGTTAATTGGATAAAATAGTGATACTTTGAACAGCATATTTATAAGTTGTTGGTCTGGAAATTGGAGTTTGTTCATCCGTGATTTGAGGATTTAAAATACTACAGTGTCGAATATAGCTGCTTCAATGTAATCAAAGTTAATGCAGAAGTATCATATTGAGGCTGATTACAGCTATAGTAGTTGCATTTTGGTTTATGGAATGTTGTGTTGGCTGCTTCACTTGAAAATGACTTTGCACTGATAATTATGCTCATAAGGAGCTGCTTTGACATAAATTGATTTGTATCATATACAGGAAAAACCTAGAAATCATTTGGACATGAGACACCGTTTGGATTCTAAAGGTCAGCGACAAGGGAAGCTAATAGACTACAGGTAATGGCTAATGGAGTTCTTTGTAGCTATTATAGTGGCTCCATGGGTATCGTCTTTCGCTAGTCCTCAAATGTCTTGGTTTCTCATTTATCTCCAACAGAGTCAGTGAGTTAAGAATCGTTGAACTTCTTGACGGGCTCTGCGAAAACATGCAAGATTATATTCTTGAGAAGGTACTCTGTCTTTCCATTTGAAATGCCTCAGTATTATTTGCAAGTGAAGAGAAAAACTCTGGTGTGATCTTGATAATGATGTTAAGGTTTTTATCATAGTCTACTTGGGCTAAACACTACACTTGAGATCAAGTTTTACTGGTCACCCCATTATACTGATGATATTTTTTATATTTTTGGCAGGTGGATTCAAGCATACAATGGATCAAAGTTAAGAACTGGGATAACCTTAAAACTAGTATGTATGCAAGCTTAGTCTGACAAATTCATATTGTACTCAGATGACAGAGCTTAATTCTTTTTGCCAAGTCATTATGTCATGCCATTTTTAACTAGCTGCCTTTGAGTTGCTTTAGTTCATGCTAACAAACTGAACTTGTAGACTCTATCTGCATCTTAAAAATGCCTGATTCCTAAACTTTTAGTCTCAGTAGAATATTAACTAGTCAATTTTATGAAGAAAGTTACCAAAAACATGGAAAAACTCTACTTCTAGATATGCTGCTCCTTATGATCTACCAGTCAATAATGGTACCAACTCTCAAATGAACATATCTAATGATTGGCAGTCCAGAGTTGAATTAAAATGCACTCGCTGTACATGTTTGTGGTAAAGTACCATATTTGTTTTTAAATGGGGCAGACCCCAGGTCAACAGAATAAATTTGCAGCTTAGCTTGTCTGAACCATAGCTGCTGCTGTCCTGAACTCCGTGATTCATATCTGAACTGATAATCAATTTTTAATGAAAGTTAAGGACCTTATGAGAGCACTCGTGTAGGTTTGTGGTACAATGACATCTGATACTGAAAGTGATATTATCTTCTGTGTTCCACTAAAGCATTCTCTTTCCTCTCATTATTTTTTCTTTCGTTGTGCACAGAGGCCACATGGAATATATACTAAAAGCCTGGGAAGTGGGAATATAAATATGGTACTTTAATTATGTTATGCTCTTACCACTGACTGCTCTAATTTGAAGCATGCATGATAACTGGAATCCCATAGGGAGATCCATTTGCAGATATGAATGCTATTAGAGAAACCATGACAATGTTAGGCTGTTGAAAACCTCTGTTTTGGTTAATGTTAGAGCTCACATATCAGATGATTCTGCTTGATTAAAAAAAAATCAAATTGATGTTGTTCACGTAGCTGGTGGGTGTAAAATCAATATTGTGGACAGTTTGTCTAACACTAGGAATAAGATAAGTATGGCATTGATGGTCGAATCATTTGAATTGTACGAAATGAAAAGTGGCTGTTTTGCTGCCTAAATTATCTGTGCAAACTTGTTAACTATTTGAGTTGCTTAGTGGAACACGAACTGAAAATTTGGGCATCCCCACAGATTCAAAATCATAGATCCAGAAATCAGATTTGATATGGTCATGTCCAGAAAGAAGTTAGTTACGTAGCACCAGAAATCATAGAACCTCATTGACATAGTCTGACTTGGTTTATCAGAATGAATAAAGAATGAAAGCACACCAATACTTTGGTTTCTCCATGTCAATCGCTTCTAGTGCTTTTAATGGAGT
Source organism: Perilla frutescens (assembly GCA_026008535.1). Lineage (NCBI taxonomy): Eukaryota > Viridiplantae > Streptophyta > Magnoliopsida > Lamiales > Lamiaceae > Perilla > Perilla frutescens. The sequence goes on from BRKX01000009.1 coordinate 62,419,208, forward strand.
TTGTACATGAAAGGGAATTAGGAGAGAGAAGTGTGGCTAGAGGCATTTACTTGATGTGAGTCTGAGGTGATGGCCTTGCATTGTGCTTGCAAATTTTACCAACTTGAAGTTTGTGTTCATTATGTCAGCTTCATTGTTTGCTAATTGTTCACTAACATAGAATTGCATTTGGTAACTTTCTTGAAAGTTTTCTTGTTTTTATAAACGATCAAGTTTCTCATAATTTTCTGACAAAATACTATGTTGCACCTCAATATTTTATGATAGACAAACAAGAAGCGCGTGCTTATTCGAAAGACATTTCTTCCTTCTGTGGAAGGTACGCCAAGCTTTTAGATTGTGTAACCTTTTTGAATTGTCTGGGAGCATATAAACCTGAAGTTTAATTATCTCCACTTTTTTCGTACATAGGTTACTCGAGGAAACTGAAGATGAGGTAAATCTTATCATCCCTTGCATACATATATATGTGTGTGTGTGTGTGTGCGCGCTTTCTGGAATAATTTTGCATGACTAATATTTATTTGCTGAAACAGCTGTCTGAAAGGATAAAAAAGGGATCTGTTAACGTAGGAGAAGTAAGCAAGGTCCTATGCCAAGACCTCGGCAGATATTGTAGTAAGACAAGGTATTTATAACCCAATCATCCATATTCATAATTTCCTACTTGGGGTTCGATAGAAAGCTGCTGTACGGAGAGACACACGATTCTTTAGATATTTTTGCTCATAGTTTCAGTTAACAATGTATCTGTTCAGTGGCAATGGTGAAGCAGCCGATGCTGAAGAAAGCAGCAACGAAGAACTCTGAGGAGAAACTAGGATGCTTCAATGGTGGTGATTGTCACTCCAAAAGCCTTTTTTCACTTTTGGTTGTAGGAGATTGGCTAGAAATGGTTCATAACACGAATCATTGGTGTTGTTGGTGGTTAGAAAAAATTCAGGAACTTACTTCAACTGTCAATCACACTTGAAAAGAAAACAATTGTGTTCTTCATCATTTTCCTTGTCCTCTGCATTCTCCATTTTTATGAAGGAAAACCTCTTGAAGTAGTCATAAAAAATCGGAATTTTATCGACTTTAAGACTTGAATGATAGGTTATCAAGGTTAAAAACTTATGTATTTCAATTCATTTTAACAACAAAAATAAATAAATATCAAATACATTATTTTTTAGTCCTAAATATATTTTTATTTTTTGATGTTTTAAGTCCTAAATTTATAGATAATCTATCTTTCGGCCTCTCACTCGACAAACTTACTAAATGATATTTCACTAAAATGAATGATTCATGTAGCTCTAAGCTAGGTACAACAAGAGAAAGCTAATGGTTAATTTATCCCATTGATACAACATTTCACTAGATATAACTAGAGCAGAAAAATCTTGAAAAAAGAAGTAAAAAACAATGGGAAATCAGCATGTAGTAAACCACAAGAATCAGCCATTTTCCAACATTTAAGTCGGAATCATCATATACTAGTTACCTTCCAGAGCTCCCTTAAGAAGATTCAAAGCTTCAGCCGATATGCTCCGCCTCACTCGGGTCGGGGCGATCTCTATCCGAGGAGGAGGATCGGGCGAGAAACATATAACAACAACAGTTAAGTTATCACACGTGTCACGTTTCAGCGCTTCCCTCACCAGTTCCCTTGAGCATCGCTCGGGATCATTGTGCAGCATCAGCTCTTTCCGAGCCATTGTGACTGCGCATTGGCTGCTCATGACCTCCCACAGGCCGTCACACCCTAGAATCAAGAACTCGTCATCTTCTGTTAGTAACATCTCCTGCAACTCCGGCTCTGCACTCAACGGAGAAGCAGACCCTTTCGGCCCCTTCATGTGCCAGTCCCCTAAGGCGCGTGATACGGATAGTTGGCCATTGAGGTAGCCGTCATATATGGCTCCTCCTAGCTTCTCGATTCTGATTCTTTCAGATGTGTAGTTAGGCTTGTGGTCTCTCGACATTTCAATGGCTCTACCGCGTTTCCCCAGCACAGCTCGACAGTCTCCAGCATTGGCAACTATCATTTTCCTGCAAAGTGAACGGACTTTTAGAATTCTGCAGACGATTAAAGATTGGCCATACATATATTATGCAGCTCCCTTACCTTCCAGATATGAATGCAGTCAACACTGTGGTGCCAGACGATATATCGAGGGAACTATCATCAGCAAACGCATAATCAGCTTTAAGAAATGCACTCTTGATTGCTCTTTCCAGACAAACAGGGTAACATGAATCTTCAACGATGAATTGAAGAAGCTTATCCTTGATGAATGATGCTGCATCTATACCTCCATGACCATCAAATACCTGCTTTTGCAAAACGTGACTCAATAATTAGAGAAACTATGAGGATGAGACGAAAGGAGTAAGTGCAAAAAGGTCGTCTTAATGCTCCATGAGAAAACTCTACTCGTTGAAGGTACTCAAACATCACGGTCTAAAGAAGGGTAGTCAATATTAGGTGGAAAAACTACATGAGATTGATCCCCAAATACTCAGCAGTTAGAGAAAACTAAGAGAATGAGATGAAAGAATGCAATTCAAAAGGGCTCCTTAATGCTCCATAAGAAAGCTTTACTTGTCGAAGGTACTCATACATCACAGTTTAAAGAAGGATAGTCGGAATTAGGTGGAAAAACTACACGAAACTGATGACTCATCCCCAACAAAGAAACAGTTGAAGCCATCATCCACATACACACGACACAATTGTAACACATAATTCCCTTACAAATGCCCATGTTACGCCAAATTTTTGTCTAAATGATCTTATTATAAATACTCCAAATAAAGGTACTTCTTTAATAGGTTCTAGAGCACTATGTATTTATCTGCAATCTAAAATTAGTAAAGTCGCCATTTCAATTAAGATGAGATGATCAATATACATTTCAGTGCCAAACTTACCCCATAAAAAGCTCCGGACGAAGGGACATCTGCAACTTCACCTAAATATTGAGGCAAGTTATCTATGCAGACATGTACATCCTCCATAGATGGCTTCGGTCCTTTCTCAGCACAGCTTCCAGACCGAAAAACTGGTAGGAAGCTAGATTTTACGTCTGATGGAGATCTGATTCCAGTCCCTCCAAGATCATAATCCTAGTAGATATACACTGAATGTGTTAGCTCCTAACACATCATGCATATAGGAAACAAGAAACTATATTTTCTGAAATAATACTAGTTCCAACAAAAATCGAAACAGTAATAATAGAACGTCACGTTTTTCCTCAAGATTTTTAAGATGTAACTCATTCTACACATCATGGAACACCTCTTATTCTTAGTTGACAGCTAAATGGGGTTCATTTGAATATTGTACTGCATTGGCTCATTTAGAAAACAGATTGGCTTTGTCCAACTTGAAGTATGTATACACGCCCTTCCCAAATCCCGTGCTAAAGAGGCAGCAACGAGAAAAAAAGTTCAGAAAATGGCAAGCGGTCATTCCTTACAAAACAAACTTCACTTGCCAGAAGTAAAATTCTTAATGTAATGTAACAAGATCAATAACTATCACATACATAGGATACATAACTGCATTCTTGAACCATAGCCAATCCAACCTAGATTTACAGGACATAAACGAGATATTCACTAAATTAGGAATCTCAGAACGAGATATGCATCATATTTGCTAACTCCAACTGGACAATAACTCATACACTATAACATGAAATCTTGCAATCACATACTACATAACTAAGAACTCGAACAAGAAACAGAATCCGAACACACTCACTTCATTTAAGTAACACACGATTGATAAAGTTGCATCAGATCACAGAAATTAGTATTTACCACCGAATCTGTGGGTGAGACTAATGTGACAGTGCTCATAGAATGCCTCACAACGGATAGATGCCGTGGTGGTTTACCACACAATGTTTGCTTCAAATCGTTTTCGTTTTCTGAAATCTCATCTTTCACCACAGAAACTTCACCATTATCCTTACTATAATCACCTCCCATATCAGTAGAACAATCAGCATCACCAGCCATATTCCTCCCAAAACATCAACTTCAATTTTCTTCAGCAAGATCAACCCACTCTCTAAAGATCTTCTTTCGACTAAACAATGCCGCCAAACCAATCACAACACTCTCAACCAACTCCACTCGAATTGCTAAGATAAATAAACCCTTAAACCTGAGATTAAGAAAACACTAACAACCCACAAATCACCTTCAATTTTTCTTCCCAAATGCACCAATTCTTCAACTTGACATCATGAAATCCTAATTAATTCAAAAGATCAGACTTTGGAGAGTTAACCCTTAACACAGATCAGAATCCAAACTAACCGCTCCACCAATAATCCGCCAAAAACTACTTCAACATACATAAATAAATTGCATTAAGCTAACTTCACACTAATAGATCATAATCCCTTTACGAAAAAAATAATAATGATTCCAAAAGATCAAATCTTTATCTCCGATACAGAGAAATAAACAGAAAGAAGGAGCATTTCCCTAACAAAAATAATAATCGAAAATGCTCTTCCCTTTCAAAATAGAATCGAAAATTCAGGAAGAAAAAAGGGACTTTCAATTAAATTACAAAAAATTGAAATTCAAACGGATGACAGAGAAAGGAAGGAAGAAAATTGGACGAAAATGGAAAGAAAAAGGAATCGATTAAATGGAGCGGAGTTTTCTCTGCGGTTGGTGACCGGTGATTTCAGGTAAGGGGCTGTCACTTTACCGGCACGTGGCGAGCTGTTGTTGGTCGGTTGGTGAGATCGAATCCCAACCGTCAGATCACGCGCGTTGGCGGCATGCAACGGTCAGGATTGGCGGAATCTACTTGCCTCTTGCGGTTTTGGTAGGGTGGGTTCGTTGGCGGCCGTTAAAGCGGCGCATTGGATTCCCTACGCCACGTGGCGTCATGTGATTGGGTCCCGTCAGGGTGAGGTGAAATAGTCCGTCTTTATCCAACAATGTGAAAATAAAAAGATAAAAAAATTGCGGTTTTAGATTTCAAACTTAGCTTGGATTTTATCCTCCGAACCCGTGCAATACACGGATAAGATATACGCGTATATATAATATTTTATTAAAATGTCGTAATAAAACGTAATTTTTTTAATTATCTAAAGAATATTACTCGTGTTAAATATTAACAAAATGTGAAATCAAACACGATATTCGCTCGTAAAATAAACTCTCAATAATCTAAAAAAAATCACTAATGACTTTAAGAATTATTTTTGTATCACGAGCATTATAAATTAGTAGTATTTAGATTGGATTTTCTCATTAATTTGAATCTTAATAACGTTTTTACGATGATAAATAACGACTCTTTATATTTAAGAAGAAAGTTTGAAATGATTAGAGATGGTACAGATTAACAATAAATTCAATATATGAATAATTCTTGGATTTTGAATGTGTGATCTAATAATAATAACGATTTGATCTATTATATATGTATAATTTTATATTGTATTTTGCTGACTTTTTTAGTATGATTTGATTAGATTTAGAGGAATGCATGTTACCTAACCCTTAGAAAATAATTACTTTTTCTCCAAATCAATTAATTTTGTACTTATACACAGCTTTTAAATATAGACTAGAGAAAAAAAATGTTCTTAAAATTTTACACGAGGTTAAAATATTTGTTTTGGGACTCGATAATATCCTCCATGCAATATGGAGTGATCTTCTTGTAATAAGTGTAGATCTAGAAATCTGATATTATCAATTTTGTCCAGTGCAACGGCTTATCTGTAAAATAGAAACATGAAAAAATACCATAAGAGAGCCAATGATTGTCGGCGGGTGACGGTCGTTGGGTTTCCGACATTCAAGTCAGGAAATGAATGAAGATAGAATGTGGTAAAATAAGCAATAAATGAATAAAATATGGGACCTTCGCCGTGCGGTTAGATCATCAGTGAGAGATCGAACCAAGAAAATACGATGTTCAATACGTTCTGGGGTAAAAGGTAAAACTTGTGGTATGTCTACGTAGTCGTCAAATGATGAGGAATACCTCATTTAATAGATGGAGATTGCAACTAGGATTCATGTGAATCGCGGGAGCAGTTGAAGAGTGAACTGACTCCTCTGAACCCGTTAACCCTTCCGAATAAAACGAAATTGCCAGCGTTCATTCAAATTTCAATTTGAGCAGTTATCTGTTTGAAAACTAGTTGAACGACGACGTTCAACATTCTTGGACCAACGCAGCGGGTTGACCAAAACTGATCACTACAATAAGATTTCACTCTTTTTTTCCGATTAAAATAAAAATATTTCATTTTTTTGCGTACTATACGGTTTATTTATTTATAACATAGTAGAAATTAATAAATCAATATATGTATGTAATTAAATTGATACCGATCGTGGAGTTTCGGAAGACTTTATTAAAATAATTGAGTAATTTCGAGGATGATTAATACTTAATCATCACGAATTAGACAATTATAGTAGTTTTATTGAGTCATCATGACGTGATAGAAGGTGTTCTGCATAAAAAATTGTTTTTTGATTTATGGATAATGATGCTTGATATATTTTTAAATATTAGTATAATCATTGACTCAAATAATACTAATTTTGAATTTTGATGCCAATAATTAGGTCCAACAGAAGAAATGATGAAATTTTATTTCTAATTTAACTAGTCAATATTCTGAAATTTGTTGGACTCGTTGTTTATTGGAGTTGACTTTAGATTTATAGAAATTGCAATTATAATTATTTTCAAGTTTTACTTTGCCAATTACTTCTAGTTTATGATGTGTAGATTAGTTGTGTGTGATTTGTTATTTTATAAATTGAAAATATCGCACTGAAAATAAATAAATCACTAATGATATCGTGCAAGAAAGAATTCTTTAAATTTGTAAAAAAACAAAAAAACTAGTTAAAGCATAAAGAAAAAAATATTATTGATTCAATGCATTTGGGTTTTGAAGGATATATATAATTATGTAAATTAAATGTAAAACCCATCAAAGTTAATTTGTAGTCAAAATCTACTGCTTGAATATTCTCGAATAAATCTAAAATATTTTTGGTGTATTGGCATATCACCCGGTTCAATTTATGCCCAACTTTATAAATTGCATGATATTTAATTTGTTGAAAAAATTCCACGAGTATAATTATTAATTATTGAAGTACGTTACTAATATATACTAAAATACTAAGAGGGACATAAGTATGCTAGTAATGTATAGCCGACTTGAAGGCATTACATTTTAGATGAGGAATGCCGGAAGTAGGAAAAGTGTGCTCGAAATCGAGAAATCTACATATTATATAAGAATTTCAACTCTTTGAGTGACCTCGATAGGATTGTTTATAATTAACTTTGATAAAAAAATTTTTGATTTATTTCTTACTTTGATTTTATAATATTTTAAATTTATTTTGACAACGTGCAAAAACCCTTGGGGGGTAAAGTGAAATTTTCGGTGAATTGCTTGCCTCGTGAGTTTTTCTGTCTTGCACGTTTTTGGCATTTTGGTGTGAAATTTCAAATTTGTGGTCCTCCACAAACAAATACTTCATATTATGAAAATGATTCATCATCAATTAAATCATTCAATTTTTTTAAGTCGTTATTTTTTTAATTTCCAAGATTCAATAAGGATTTATTTGTATATTACTATGATAATTAATAATATTTATAGTAATGAGACTATATAATTGGGACATCTCAAAATAGTAAAAAAAAACTATATAATCGGGACGGAGGGAGTATAATATATTTTTTTATTCTTTTGGGAAAACGAAAACAATTCTTTGTTAAAGAATATTATAATGGAAATGGGTTACAAAATTCATAGAAAAGATAGATATTTATTGTTATTAAATATATAATTTCTTTAAATGTTGGTATCATCATCTTTCAAATCCAAAAAACACAATAGCACAAACTTTCATTATCGTCATTTCCTAGTGGAGCAGATGGTTCAAAACCACCCAAAATTATATTTCCTTTTTAATATGAAGATGCAATATCTTGTGCGTGCGCGTGCGTGTGTTTCAAAAATATAATTGATTTTTGCATTGAAATTAGTATTCCACCCAAAATCCATTGAAGCATGGATGGCGGGGTCCAAAATTTTCACTTTTTATTGGAAAAAAACAATTTAACCTATTTTACTTTGATTGCTCACCAATTTTATTCTTCGTTCCAATTTGATTTATGTTGGCAATCGGGCCAACCCGACTCGGTACTATCTATCTAACCAAGGTAAATAAACAAGAAAAAAACTAGCTTAGATTAAAAATTTATCGGGATCATAATTTTTCCACTTTTTCCACTTTAGCCTAAGTAACACATACAAAATAATAAAAAAGATAAAACAATTATAAATCGAGCCGATTTAAATATATCGAGCCTTTTTTTTGTGTGCATGTTGCTTTAGGCCATAATAAAAAATAATCAAGGGTAAACTTTGATCCAACACCCTAGCTAAGGGGTTCACGTTAAATATATTATTATCTACTTATGAAAATAAAGAAAATAAATAAATAAATACTCAATAGAAATATATTTATGAAATAAAATATTTTTAGTAACACTTTCTTGCAAATCTACTCTATTTTTTAGGCGATACTATTCCGACCCCACACGCGAAAATGCATGGGATGTTTTATTTTTAAGAAAGAAAAAAAGCCAAATATTAAAAAGGAGAAATTTCATAAAGTTGTCTAAATCCTTATTTGGTAACTATTTGAGAAATCAAATAATACAATTCCAAAAAACACACTTTATTCTTTCCTTCATCAATTGAAATGTTCATGCAGTTGGCAAATTCGATAATGAGTGCTAGTGTGATGCGCATTCCCGTTGGATTAAGGACGCGTGTAAAGTGGTTTTGTCCAAAGTCTTCGGCCCATTTTCATCTGGAGCGGCCCGAACCCGTTGCACTGTTCCCTGCCGTTAACGCCGTGAGCGTCCGCCATCCACGCGCCGTGAACTGGCAGTGTTGTAAGTTTCCCCTTCTTTGATAGGCCAGAACGTAGGGTGGCCCACATATACACTGCTCGACGCAGAGCCTCAGCCTTTGCAATCATGTAGTATGCCGAAATTAGTGTACTGAATTGTGATTTATGCTAATTTTAATTTACATGTTAAATTTATGGCTAATTAACCCTTTGTTGTATTGTATATTTATATTATATGCTGTGATTATTAAATCAGGTGCTTGTCTGCTGGTGTATTTATTTACTTTCAATGTATTTTGCAATTAGATTTATCGACCAGGATTTTTTAGACCATCATTAAATTTATTAAGTGTAGTCTTGTGGTTGTTAATTATAATAGGTGCCTGAGTTTATTTTTAGCAATCGGACCATGTATAACAAATTTTAATGATTCGGTAAATTGTTTTCATAACAATATATATGATACTTTAATGAAAAGTTAGGCCATTGTAATTTTATGTGTTGTATTGTTTTTATTTCACTATATTTCCCCAGTAGAATAATTGACGAGGATTTATGACATCATCGTTAAAGTTATTTAATGTAGAATGCGTGGTGTTAATGTTAATCGTTTTTTGACGTGCTTGCAGCAATCGGATGCTGTATATGTAAATTCAAAAAATTCATTTAGGGCGGTGTATTGGATGTGGAATTCGTTGGAATTTAAACGACATTTAAAATCCGGGTGTATTTAATCCAAACTTTTAAAAGTTCTTTAAAATTTAGTTGTATTCAATTCTATTCAAGTAGAAGTCGTTACACAAGCATGTTCCTTCAAGAATTTAATATTCCGATTTGATCTTGAGTTGTTTCTAATGCCAACAATTAAATCCATTACATAATAAATTATCATTTCCATTTAATCAATTGATTAATGAATCAATATTCATTAATGAATAACCAATGTATTTTGAAAAAGGAATCAGAAAAAATAATGGGAAGATTCCGTCGACATTCATGTGATTGATCCTTGATTGACTACGCCACTAATCTCCATGTTAATTAATATAACACCCAACATATTCTCGTTAGGATTATTATGCAATTGGATACCCTATGTAAGTGAGAAATATTTAATACCCTTGAATATGTAGTGTCTCAACTAGAAGGACAAACCGTGCACTATTGTAGTTTTGAAACGAACAATTTATTTTCGATACATTCCATGTTAGTTTCTTTAATGGGTTTGTTAAGTGAACTTGTTCTCTAACAAAAAACCACGTATATACATTTATTTTAGGCCACACATGTCAATGGAAGTTAACATTCTCATGTTATGAGCGTGTATATTATGTGCGAGTTAAAATGTTTATCATCCCGTCTCGAGCAGTTATATAACTCGAAAGTAATTGAAGATCTAAGTACGTGAAAAATATCCCATAATTATGAACAAATGCATTACATTGTTTCGTGACTTATGAAGAAGTAGGGATTTTATCGCATGCATGTATAATTAACAGGCACGGTAAATCAAATGCCTCGATATAATATAACCCATTAAAAGTTTATTTATAATAAATACTACAGAAAGACTATAATTTACCATTCTAAATTGTGCGATGGGCGGTGATGTTTAAGGCAACACAAATTTCACCATTCATTCACATTTTATGTAAATACAATATAATATACAATTGAGTAAACATACATATCGACCCCATTTATGTTTATTGTTTACAGTGATAATCAATGAAAATGCGTACTGTTTGGGATTTTATCGGCTATACTTTCAAATGATTTGTGTTTCGTACAATTGAAATATTAGCGATAATCGTTTTATAGCTGAATGAAATCTAGTGGATTATTTGAATTTGTGAAATACAGCCAACTGAATATATGGCGATGATTAATTGGAAGAATAAGATAGTAAAACACACTTCATGATTAATTAATACTAAAATTGAAAAGTTATTCTATGAAATATAAAACCGGATGGGGAAAATTTTATTTGCAGCCAGTAGTCTGATCCAAAACCAGCAGGCTGAAATAATTATTTTGATATCGTGTTAGTACAACAAAGCTTTATCAAGACTTAGTGAACATAAAACTTTGGTCTATAATTTTTCCCTAGTGCATCTGATTTAATTCGACATGAGCTCTTTTATTGATAATGATTTTTTTATTTCGTTTTGGTGTACAGTGACTTTATTGCGGTGAGTTGTGAATTTTGGGTTTCTTCAAGTCTCCCGATTCCAGCTTAGAGGTAACCCAAACATTAAGATTTCCAGTCCATCGTCTTCTTCGATGACGATTTCTGCCTAATTTGACCCACTCCGTTTACGGCCACTGTTGGATCTGTTGTTTTCCAGCGCTCTCCGTCGACGGCGCTTTTCAGTTTCGGTGTTAGGGTTTTTGTCATTTCTTCGTTGAGCGGATGTTCACAGAGGAAAGCAATGAGTTCGAACACATCCAATACAAGTCGCAGCGGTAATTAATCTTCACTTACCTATTTAGTTGGTATCCTGTTCGGTATTTTAATGTGTCCAGATGAATTGCACATGTTTTGGTTGGGTAATCGTGCAATTGCTGTGAATTCGTCTTATTGCACATAGAGTGTATGAGATTATGTGTATTAACTGGGGAATTCTCTGTTATTTGGGTGCGCCCAGTGTTAATTTTGAGTTTCCATCCTTGAATGAGTTTGTTCGTTATTCCATACACATTGCTTACTCCGCGTGGTGTTCTTAAATTAGTGCTAACATAAAATTCAATCATCTTCGTTTATGAATATAGATAATGTGGTGCTGTCCCATTACATTGGCGAATTTGTATTTAGGTGAGGAATCGTCGTAATCAGTGGCGCGTTGTTTGTCCTGTGTTGAAGATGTCCCAGTTTGCATGAATGTGAGTAGGGTGCTGAGGAAGTCTAATTGATAAAGTGGTCGCTCTTAGGTTGCGTTTAGGCCGGTAGTGAATATGTTCTACGTGTTATATTGAATACCGTGTAGTTGTGTCCAGATTTTTAAGCATAGTTGTCGTGCCTTTGATATGTTCCTCTCCGCATATGGACTTTCGAAGCCACATAATTCTGAGAGCTTGTCTGTATATTTGCTATTTATGGCAAAGGTTGTAATGGAAGATATATTTTTTCGACCTTTCTTGCAAATGCTGTCATGAATCTATAATTCAACATATCTGTACAGTCTGCAGAAGGTTTCATCAACATTGCATATGAAATCGTGTTCACTTCGATTTCGTAAAGTGTAGCGCTGCATGTTGTGTAGACATTGCTTGGTGGTGAACCTTTGTCCGTGCATGTAAACGATGTCTGATTGTGAATTTTGTGAGAATTTATGATTCGTTTGGGGTATTTGTAGGTGCGCTTGTCTCTGGACATGGACACTTATCATGGCTGAACACGATTCGGTCACACCTGTCTGTTGAAAAGTGAGAACTACTTAACGCGTCGAGCTTTGGTCATTTATTATCTATTCCTGATATTCAATTTCAAGGTCAATTATATCACGTGCTCATAAAGAAACTGGAAAAGAGCTCACTGGCACGGCAGCGCTTGTCTTTCCGTATTAACAATCGAGTTATTGAGTTTGGGCCTCGTGAATTTAGTTTAATGATAGGGCTGAGCATGTATGGTTGGGAAGAACCGCCATCCGATTCTGAATTCCACGAAACTTACTTCCATGGCAGAACTGATCTAGTTTTCAGCGACATTCAAAAAAGTTTCGTAAGAGAATGCGAAGCCACCGCTGGTGATTCGCTTGATGCATTCAAGCTTGCACTCCTCTATATCGTGTATGGGATTTTACTCATCCGTGCAAGGAAATCGAAGAGGATCGATTTGAAGTACTTCTACCTAATTGATGATCTTGAGAAATTTAATCGGTTCGCCTGGGCCAGGTGTCGTATGAATTTCTTGTGCGTACGGCTCATCATGCTAGGGATATTCTCGATAACTTGATTGCTGAAGGGAAGACCTTGGCTTATGATGCGAATGGGTATGCCATTGCTCTGCAGATGTGGGCGTATGAGGTAATGCCTAATCTTGCTCGTGGATGTGCCATGAGGGTGCCTGGTATGGAGGACCAAAATCCTAGGATGATAAGATGGGCTAGCAGCAAACACTTTCGTTTTGAGAGGATTAATAGGTATTTCGCTGCCAAAAATGCCGGCGCATATCCGGTGAGTGTACTATACTTTGCAGTGGAAAACTTAATATTAACTCTGTTTACTCTTTATATCCGCAGCCTTAGTTCCACGTGTAGGTTGGGAATACAATTAACATGGAGAATACTTATAACAGGTTGATATTATAGTTTCCAATAAGGAGCAACATATGTTAAATTTCCTTGGGGTTAATGACATTACTTTGGGCCCTCTTGCACGGAGACGTGGAGGTGAAGTTATATATAAGCACCGCAGACTGCCGAAGAAGTGTCCGGGATCTGATCTACAGCGGAATGGGAAGCAGAATTTACATGTTCCTAAACGCAAATCGTTGAGACTAGAAGGGATAGCTTGCCCCGGCGTACCACCTCCGGTGAGGATGTCCCATCTGCATCATGCTGTGTGAATAAATTAGACCCTGCCTTACTAATTCAATGTTGCAGGAGATGAGTTTCGTCATATCTGGGCTGCTTAAGTGGGTTGCTAGTCTTGAGTAAAATCTGAAAGGTTTAAAGGCGGCCGTAGGGGACCCGTGTGGGGCGAGCACTGATGCAGGACTAGATGATGATGATCGCCCTGAATATGACGTTTGTGGAGATAGTAATCCTATACCGGCACCAGCCTTTCCAACCGTTGGATCCCCCACAGGGAATGAGTTAGTTACAGGAGTTATCCCAGGTGAGGTCCCCGTCAGTCATGATCTTGTTGAGCACAATCATTCTGCAGCAGCTGTTCTGAATAATGACCCACTCTCCTTCATAACCGCTATAGGAGAGCAATTGCCTTCGCAAAGTGATGTCGGAACTCCATTCATCATGACAGAGAATGCATCCGGCAGTAAGAGGAAGCGAGTCCGTAAACCACCACCAAAAGTAAATCCCCGCACCATTGTCACGCGCTCTAGGGCAGTTCCCGCGTTAGATGCTCAACACGATCCACGGGATCTGGATGTTGATCACACAGTCCTTGATGAGTTTGAGAGTTGGTATAATGAATGTACCCGAAAGACTGAGTAAGCGTGAGAAGTGGGGATTCTATGGAGCATGTAGGACTCTAAAATTGATATACATGTTGTTTGTGATTGTGTATTTTCTTCTTTTTCAGGTCTGAATCTATCCTCCTGCTCAATGGTATACATGCGGATGCTGATTGGTTTTCTTTCATCTGGACGCCCCGATATCCGCTCCGTGATGATGTATTTTCTATCGTGCTGCTTCTACATTATATAGTGACCTGTGGCCCGCTTCTGTTTACATTATTAGCGTAACCGTCCTTCTATTAACATGCAGTCATGTATAGTTTGTTGTTTTGCAGCATATTGATTCGTTGATAAATGTGCTGGTTTGGATGCTGAAGGATGCTGGCCAGCTCAATGGTGAGCGCGCACTTCTAGAGATGATTTGCTGGGTATGCATGTTTGGTCCTTCCCGTGCCATTTGAAATAATGTGTTGTCATTATTCTTACGTGAATTATAATAATGCTTATGCTCCTTTCCAGAAGCCCCTTATCTCGGATAACTTTGAGGTTGTTTCACATTATGTTGGCCCCTACGCTTGGGGCCGGTATCCAACATCTTGTCTAGTTCAATGGCAGCATGCTAAACGCGTGTATGGAGTCGGGAACATTGGTAAACACTGGGTAGCCTATGAGATCTTGTTAGAGGGACAATGCATCAAAGTTTACGATCCGTCATCCACCAGTCGTTCTTGGGAATCTTTGTCGACTCTATTTCGCAACATGAGCATCAACATTCCGAAGCTATGTGCCGAACTCCGTATTTGGGATGAAAAACGTATGACCATCCCTCTGCATCCTATGTGGGATGTTATCCAGGTTCGCCACCCTCCTCAGCAACTGAACAACTTTGATTGCGGCATCATGGTAATCAAGTTTCTTGAATGCCTTTTGTGCGGCCGTGACGTCTCTGTTTTGGATAGCGAGCGTTGCGGTATGTACATGCGCAATTATTGTGCAAAATTGTATGAGATTAGTGCAGGCGAACCCATTGCTGCTTGATACGTGCAGGTCAGCTAAGGGGTCTGAGTTTGATTAAGCTCGATCCTCGTATTGGGTATCTCTCTGAGCCTGAATGTGTCTGCCTTTTTTCATACCCTGGTAGGCTTTAGGAATCTGTTGGTTTATCTTATTCTGGACTATTCAGAAGTTGTGTGCTGTGATTTTTATCATTTTTTTTTCCTCATGTTGTATTGAGAATATATTTTTTCCCTTTCCCCATTCGATTACTCTGAATAAGACACTGTCCTGACGTTTTTATCTATTTCTTTCCTCATGTTGTATTGAGCATATCCTTTTCCCTTGCCGATTGGATTACTCTGCATCAGTTACTGTTTAGAAGTTTATCGTCAGCCTATCTTCCACTTGAATACCCGACTTTGTTTTTCTCAAGTAGCTTTCGGCAATGTATTCCCTAATCCCCATAGTACACCTCTTCTGACTGCGTTTCAGTACTATTAAGCATACTTTTCATTCATCATCAATATATGTGTACATTAATTTTTGACTAAACTGGTAGTTGGGGAGGATCACATATGTAGACGTCGGGTGTTATTGCCCAAGTCACTGTGTAACTGCATGAAAATATTCTGTAATGTTATGGCCAAAATCTTGCAATCTCTAAGCACACCGAACTCACGACGGGAGTCGGTGAATATTACATTTAGCAAGCGATACCTTCCTCGTTGTTGAAGTACGCGTTTAAAAAATTAATGGGGATTTGTAATGCCCGGTATCGGTTATTACATCCTCTTTGTTAATAATAAGGTACGCACCCTTTTCAAAACGGAGGGTTCACAAATGATTGTTAACCATAACACAACACGAAAGTGAATGTAATTCAACACAACTTCTTTATTCGCATGTATATGTGAACCCCAAAATGTGGGAGCACATTTAATTTGGCAAACACCCCCCTTGTGCCACAATCGTGAGCGGTCTCAACATAACCCACACTATCGAACTGATAAATGCACGTTCAGAACTCTTGCGACATTGAATTTTTTTCTGGAGATGATGTAGGCGTCATGGAGATGGGTTGGTCAACAACCTCGCCCACGGTGGCACGGGATCACCGGCTACCTGTGTCTGAAAATGTAGATCTTCGAATTCCAGATGCGGATGTGTTGGAGGACGAACTAATATTAATCACGGGCTCGCACACTGCCTTCAGAAGTTCCCATTGAGCCTTCCCTTCGTGTGTATGAATGGCGTACTGGGGGTTATTCTGCAATAAAAGTGCCCGTCGTAAGTTGTACCCTTTCAGTATTTCAACACCGGGTTTAAAATGAAATCTACAAGGCATGATTATTACCTCTAGTATTCATTTCCATGTATGTGCAGTTGTCTCGACCTTGTTTGTCGCAGAGTCGTAGCGTACGTTTGGCCGTTGAATGAGATCCTTGAACTCCGCGTGACGTCTTTCCCACTGGCTGCATTTCCATTCTAGCGCTGCCAATGATATATGCACATCATATTCTGCCCTCATCTCAGCTATTATCCGTCTAAAGCAGACCTCATTACCAACACCATCTAAATAGTCCCATTGTGATTTCGACCGACCTGTCTGCAACTTTTGCAGCACTATTTTCTCCACATTTCGCGACCAAACACGTGTATAAAATGAAGTTTCCTGTGAGTATTGATCGTCTGCAGACATGCCGAAGTTTCTACAATTGCAACTCGCAGGTGTTTGTCGTTTGGTTCTCCGGAATGATTATCAATACGGGTTTGCTCTATGTAAAGTAATGCGATTTATAACATCTCATCTTGTGCTATAAATAGCACAATATGTATATTTATATATAACCATTTGCATGAATAACAACGTTTTTATATTTATGGCATCGAGGGTATGTGTGACATTATATTCACCTGCCCATCTACAGCTGGCCTTGAATAATTCACTAACTAAAAGCCAAACATGTGCTTACCAAAACAATTGGACAGAGAAAAGGTGGACACTCACATGATTCCTTACACTTTGCAGAGCAATGTCACGGGTTGTATTTGCCTCCTGCAGCTGCCGTTTACATTGTGTTTATCGATCGCCACGGTTGTGAACTAAAGATTGAGTTGGAATGACCTGTTTGCAAAAAAAAAACCGAATTGAATTCTAGTGTCCACTCATTTGCATTTTGCATAATTAACTAATTCGTCACATTTTAGATTTTGAAGCACGACTATCTCTACTAATACCAAGTGTGATGGTGTTACACTGCCCGTGTCAGTCTCCATACACGCATCATAATCCATGCTGCCTGGAAGATTATTCCTTAACATATTATAATGGATCCACTGATGTGGATCCATGCCCACCGCATTATCCTGGCCTGCAAATAAATTGAAGAATGTTACGAGACTCGCCACACTATATTGTAGCTAGCGGGTTTTTGAGAATTGGTTATGAATGAAATATGGTTAAATCTACTGTATAACCTGCAGTACTTATTGGGGCACCTCCCTTTTTCGTATTGCGAGACTTCTTATGGACCTGTTCTCGTTCACCACCCCTCTGTCTTGGATACCAAGCATGGTTAGTTGTCGGCGGGTTGCGAATACCGCAACTGTGAGGGATATCCGAAGGACCAGAACCAATGTTTGTCGATGAGGTGGCTTGGTTTTGAGACCCACAGACCTGGTTAAACAACAAAGTCATGCACTGGTGCAATGATGACCTGTAATTGACATTATCCTTGCACTCATACGCGATCGCGTACGCTAGCCGCATAATATTATTCACAAACAACAGATCATCCAGTATATCTCCACCAGTAGGGGTAATGATATTGTTAGGCGATCTATTCCTAGCAGCCCTTGTCCATCTCTTCAAAATATGTTGTTCCGGGAGTCTTCTTATATTTATAGTGAAAAAAACCTTAAACATGTGACGACATATCAACCCTTCTATCTCCCACTTTCTACATGTACACGTCGTTGATTGTGTCCCTTGCTGAAACAATACACGCATGCTGCGATGGTGCACTCCCTGATCGCACACAATGAACTCTAACTCAGTTGCGCTGTAGTCCAGAGGTGACTGTATCATGTCAATATTTATTGAACTTGCAGCCTCAACCTCGACCAATTTGTAAACGCTGCGGGTGTAAATTCTGGTGGCATGGGTAAGGAGATGGTTATCATTCACTCGTTGTCCCGACATTCCTATCGACAGAGCATCTTCTGCCCGCTCTTTCAAGCGCCAATCTATCTGAATCTGCTCATAATGGCGAACAAATTCACTCAGAGTACCACTGCGTGCGCATAAATCCTTCAAAACCTTATTTGTGGCCTCACTACGCGAGGTAGCATGCATTCATGCACAAAAACGGTCATTCGTGAAGACATCAGCCCATCTCTTACGCAGTCTGTACATTGTTTCAAACCAGGTATTCTCACCCAAACTATGTTCGTCTATCAGCGACCGCCATGTATCCTGAAACTCTACTTCTGTTTCACAGCCATTCATGCAGTGGTGCCACTTCTTTTTGAATTCTCTGTTAGTATTGAGGCTTCCAAAATGTGAGGGTGCATTCTGATTAATATGCCATTGACAGAGACGGTGTCGAGCTATGTGGAAGCAGTAATCCACGGCATTCATCAGTGCTTGACATTGATCTGTGAAAATAATCTGGGGCTCCTTTCCCCCTATTGAATCAAGGAAAGTTGCAAACAACCATTCGAATGATTTCGTTGTCTCATCGGACAGGAATCCCAATCCAAACATAACATTTTGTCGATGGTGGTTGATCCCGATGAATGGGGCACATATTAGATTGTACTTGTTAGTCTTGAAAGTGGTATCAATGGACAATACATCTCCAAACAATTCATAATCAGCTGCACTTCGGCTGTCGCGGAAGAAGAAGTTCATCAACCGGCCCTCGTCATCCAACATTATATTCGAGTAGAAGAATGGCTCTGTCTTAGACTTGTTAGCAAACACCTGGACGATGGCTCTCGCATCTCTATTGGGTATCTTTGTTTCTGCCCTAATGCGATTCATATGATCATATGCGTCCTTCCTTATGAACCCCACATTTTGCACACCGCGCGACTCTTTCTCCATGAATCTACAAGCCTTACTCACACCTATTCCTACATCACGCATCTGCTCTAATATGGACTTTTGTGCATGGGATAAATTCCGCACAGAACGCAGTAGGTTGGTTTGATTCGCCTCATATAGTTCATGATTGTGGATTGTGGGTCGTCTGATGCGAACCCACCTTCCATATTCCATCTACATGTTCTCTCACAACACGCAGACGTGCTTTGCATGACGTTCTTCGTTGGTGTTTCTTATAAACAGGTATGCGATTCTGGGAGTAGATATTCTCAGTTACACCTTCGCATGAACAATGATAGAGTTTCATCTGAATCTCGGATGTTTTTCTGAAGTAATTTTGCGACCCTTTCCGAACACTGAATCCGACGTGTCTGGCATACTCACAGTAGAGGACGTACGCCGCATCAAGGCCATCCAGTGCTGAACCAGGGGCAAGCTTCTGTAATAGTTGCCTAACTATCGGATCATCCTCACTCCCATTGTCTGCGCTCGTGCCCAGTGACTCACTACTTTCGTCTTCTGAGTTTGGTGTCTCATTCAAGTCAATAACCATAGTGCATGTATTTATCTTTAGGGTGAGCAAGCAAAGTCTAATTCATATTGTAATTTGTATAATATATCAAGCACATAATTACCATGAGCCTAAACGTTCGAAAAGGTATTCCGATCCGTACCTTGTATTCGGTAAACCCACCGGATGTTATTCCCTCTCCGTTGTCCCTGTCGGCGGGTACAGTTAACCTGGAATTTGGATCACTCTGCCACTGCAAAAGTATAGTTTCCCCTACAAAATGCGGCTGACCACGTGAACCTAAAATGTTGCGCAATTAAATTTTGGCTTACAATGGTGTGATTGACGAAATCTACTGAAAGGGATGTCGATCAAAAGGGCGCCCGACTCTCAATCTGATCACGTTCTCGGTAAGGCCCTGTTGTGGTGGCTTTTTAATTTGGGGAAGCATGGCGGCAAGGGTTTCTATCGAACCTGGCGAATTGGTATTCCCCCAATAGGTTTTCCACTGGTGGCGTGCGACGGACGATTCGTGGTTGAAGAACCCTCACCAAATCGCATGAATGGGTATTTCAAATAAAATTAAAACGGGCGCCCAAATTCTACAAAGAGGTACTGAATAAATTCTCCAAATAATTGGCCCGAATATTTCAGTCTATTTTGGTCATATCATCATAATCTTAAACTAATCTTAATCACAATCTTTTGCGGTCAACTTAATCGTGTAGTTTACAAAATCACAAGGTTCTGTCTCATGTGGTATGGCTTATTGGTGGAGTGGTTATATCTCGAGACCAATGATAATTAGATATAAAAACGCCTTTAACAACGTATGCTAATCTCTCAATAAAACGCAATTTTCGAACCACAGATTATAATTCATTTATAATTACCGACACCTTTACAAGGGATTCAGATTACGATATTTATTGACAGATTATTTTGTCTCAATCTTAACATAGAACACAGGTCGTATTTATATTTTAATTTTTGCATTTTGTAATGTTATCGGCGCAATATAGACATCTTGTAATAATTAAAATTATTATTAATATTATATATATGTAGTATTTTGCAATGACTACTTATTGACAAATCCAATTCTTTATACATTTTAGTGAATGGCACATGAAATTTTTGCATGTTTTTTTTAATGTTGTAATTTTTTAATGACTATATACCTACGAATTTGAAATCAATCTTCTTGATGTAAATGCTTTCTTTATTTTTTTAACATTTTACAATTACACTAAGTAAACAAATTACGTGCATGTAGGGGTGTAAACGAGCCGATTTCCTTGTTGATCGCACTCCAGAAGGATGGAAAATTAGAGTGAATTAAAAAAAATTGTCGTTCTTTTGAGTAAGTATATTTGATGATTTGGTCAGATGATGTATGTAGAAGCATGTTTGTGGTAAATTTGTAATCAAATTACGTTATATTTCTAACACATCAGCTTAATTTTTCCTCCAACTGAATTGCAAATCCAAAATTCGTAGCATTTTCTTTGATCGCGATCAAATTCATTATGAAAATGGGACCAAAATCAAATAAAAAATGGGACGAAAATCCATTATTTCTTAAACGGTGCAAACTGTACCAAAATCTATATGGAATGCACCGGCAAAATCGATACTCTGTACAACGGAATACGTTACGGCATGAGTCAAAATGAAAAAATTCAATCGATTTTGCACCAAACGTGATACGAATATGACTAAAATAGGACTCACCCATGTCTTATGGGACTACAATTATCATAATTTACGGTCCGTTTACAATTTAAATACCTTCACTCTTTTATCTTTACATTTTGTTCACATTATTGCCAAGGATTTTATATTCTGAAGGCTACATAAGTTTATTGTTTTATTACGTATAAAATTTTAAAGTATTCTAATACTTTTTACTTATTCACGTTCTTTAATTAATTTTGATTCGTGTCTAACTATATAAACAACTCAAACCCGACGACTGAACCTACCATTACTCACCCGGAACTTGATTTTTTGCCATGTTGATATGTCATAACTCATGACCATGTACGCCATCTTCGGTCGATCACAGTTTGTAGATGATAGATAATACTATACTCCCAATAAAAAATATATGTATTGTGCACTATAGTTAATAAGTCAATTAGTTAGATGTGTTTTCTTTTATCATTTCTATGTTGTCATTGAATACATTTTAAAATGTGTAAGTAGTAGGTAATAAGTATAATCGCAGACCTTATTGTACAATTCAATTTAGACACGCCATTTTTATTGTGTCTGTTCACTTTTATTTCCGAATTTTCTTATGTAAATTATAATTTATTCATAATTTCTGGAATAGTGTATAATAATTTATTTAATTAAGATACATACAATTATCTGAATACGTTAATACACCTAAATTTTGCAACACACCGGATTATACTTAAACATTTCAAATACATTAACATTCCATACTAAATGATACCACAGTGCTTATTATGTTATATATGTATTTTCGCATAAGTTTCATTTCTTTCAGCACAATAAAAAAAGCTTTATCTTTAATTATTGTTCTATTTTTTCAGCAAATTGTAGATACTTAACGTATACTTTATTCAATTCCTCCCAAAATAGGTCAAAATAAAAATAGTATATATTAAATACAACTATTAATAATAATAATAATACTTATTCATTTAAGGTGATTTATGAGTTTTCCCTCTATATGTGCCTGAATAATATTATAAGACTTTATTACGTATAAATATATCGTATATTCATTTTTTTTGGGTCACTGATATTTTGTAAATGAACGAGGTGGGTGGAATGACTATTGCCCTTCCTTCGGGAATAAGACTTTGCTTTGGAATGTTGGTTTCCTATTTTTAAGATACCAATAGTCGGAATGGGATTGAACATTACATTCCATTGTAGCTTATTCTTAGATATAGAGGAGTTTATCGGATTTCGATTTCGTTGTATTACATTTATCTATCAACAGTGTAGGGTTTAATATAATCCACATTGACTCTCCCGCGTTAACGCATAGTCTGGCGGGATTCTTATATGTAGTTTGGACCGAGTCATAACGTTTTCAGTATATTTTAAATCCATATTTCCACCTAAGCTGACTCACAACAATTCGGACTTCCATTCAAATAGCATCAACCCATGCGAAAATAGTTAGGGGTGGGTCGGTACAGTCTGCCGAACATTTCACGTCGTCCCGTATAGCGTGCCAAAATCTCGATCCCGAAAAATCTGATTGCCGTCCTCGTACCGATACTTTTCTTATATCGAACTTCGGTTTACCGAAGTTTCGGTATACGCCGTAATAGATATTGATATCGTACCGCACCAATTTTCGATATACCGTCCCGTAAAGATATTATATGGTATACCAAGTATACCGAAGTTTCAAGGTATACCCAACTTTGAGAGGTCTATCAAAAATATCGATATTCTAAAGTATACCGATTATACCGAAATTCACATACTGTACCGATCTGAATTTTACACATAACAACAGTAAAAAATCATGTCTCCTTAGTCAATATACAAATATCAAGCAATTTAAATAATCCATGTCTTAACTAACAAATTTTAAATATAATACTAATAAACGATTGATTAGCAACTATAAATCCCAATATCGTATTTCTTCTTCTCTTTTTTTTTTAAATTTTCTTTTATTTCCTTTTATTAATTACTTTACTCATCATATATAAGAATTAATCCAACTATTTAATTAGATTATATATATTTACTTACCTTTTTATGTAACACCTCCTAAAAATCAAATTTTTTAGGAATTTAATGAATCTTAACATTTTTTTTCCTCTTCTTATGTAGTATTTTTCTTTCAATTCTTAATTAACATATTTTACTAACTCATTTTTTTTCATAAGTCGTGTATTTTTTATTATTTATTTTTCCTAGCTTTGTTTGTTAACCTTACTACATATCATTTTTTTTCAAGAATTTAATGCACTCTAAATTTTTTTTACCTTCTTATTTACTAACTTTCTTTTATTTATCTTATACCTTACTTTACTCATAAGTCGTAATTGTATTGATGTTAGTTTATTATCTTTTATTAGTCATGTTGTACTCCAATATCTAACATCAAAGTGTTATTACCATAGTTTACATATATTCTAGTTTCTTATTATGATTTTATTAAATTTTTAACTTTTAGTGCTTAATATTGGAGTATAGTATAAAGTTGCTATTTATTAGGCCCGGTTAGAAATTGTTCATGTTCACTCATAACTCGTGTTTTTTTTTATTATTTATATTTCCTAACTTTTTGCATTATACTTAATAAATATTATATATTTTTCTTTTAGAATTTAATGAACTCTATAAGCTTTTGTTATCTTCTTTTTTAATAATTTTCTTTTATTTATCTTATAACTTACTTTACTCATAAATCATAATTTTAAATGTCATAATGTTAGTTTATTCTATTTTATTATTCTTGTCCAACTTCAATTTCTAACATCAAAATGTTATTATCATTCTTTACATATATTCTAGGTTATTGTTATTATTTTATTTGTTTTTTTTTACTTTAAGTAATGCTTAATATTTGAGAATATTATAAGGGTCCTATTTATTATGTATACTTTTAAATTGTTCATTGCAATTCATAACTCATATTTTTGTATTATTTAAAGCTTCCAAACTTCTAATTACTAAATATTAAGTTTTTTTAGAATATCATGAAATTTTAAAAAAAATTTATCTCCTTCTTTACAAATTTCGTTTTATTTATCTTATAACTTTTTTTTAAAAAACTTTTAGTGTTTAATATTTGAGAGGAGGATTGAGTGTTTAATAATTAATGGACTAAGAGTACTGTTTTTTAGCCATTACATTTAACTTTCAAATTTCAATTTTTCACTTTATTATGTAATCCTTTAAATTATACCCGATTCATATTATATATTAATAAAATTGTAAATATATGCAATGTTATAGATCATCATATACTCCCTCCGTGATGGGTTCATATTTCGCACTTTATCCTCGCGCGTAGATTACAAATAGGACGGTTGAAAACAAGATATTAGGTCTTAACTTTCATTATTACCCTTACTCAAAATTATTGACTCTACAAAATTTAAGTGTTTCAGTTTTAATTTCCAATACACAGCCAAGATATATTTGTATAATACCATGATAATAAATACTATGTATAGTTATGGGACTATATAATTGCGCCTCCTCAAAATAGTAATAGGGACCACATAAATTGGACGAGGGGAGTATATGATGATATATAATCATTTCATTCATTTTTTCCTTTTATTTATTTATAAAAGGCACTTACTATATTCGTAGTCATGTGTGCTCAAATGAAATTAGTGTACTACAATAACCATAAGTTGTAAAGATATACAAATAATATAACCATTTTAAATTTACGCTATGGTACGGTATATCGGTATACCGTACCGTCCCGTACCGATATACCGAAATATCGATATATACCGATGTACCGACATCGATATATACCGAAGTTTCAGTATATACCGAAACATTTGGTGTACCGCATACCGGTATATACCGTATATTCGGTATACCGTGGTATGTCGTGATATTTTAAATTCATATCGATACCGGTATGAAATATATCGATACGGTATCATAATGTATGGAAAACTACGGTATACCGAAAATTAGATCTTCTGGTTATTTATCCGGTACGATAAATGCGGTGTTTTAATATTTCGGTTTTTTTCCCATTCCCTAAAAATAATTGTAACATCGTTATTTGAAAATTTTGCTTTTACACATCTCACTACATTGTACATGATTACTGTTCTATTTAGTATGCATCCTTGTATTTTATTAAACAAACGTCTTTCAAATGATTTGCAGGCCTACAACCAAAATATTTTCCGAATGCCCAACATATATTGCGGTCGTACTGCAATTACTAATTAAATCACATTTATCATAATTATCCATAAGGTTTCTCATTAAAAGCGCTCTACTTAATCATCGTCCCCCGGCTGTACTCGGAATACAATATACACTGCATAAACAAGGTATTTTTGGCAAATCGTTCCCAAGCATCGCAACTCCAACAACAAATAACTTATAAATTATTAAAGCATTTATACAGACTTATTAATGTTACCATAATCTGTACCCCACTGGTCTTTACTGGCAAAAGTAATTCAGTTTGGAAACAAATTGATCTACATCGTATTTAATCAATCCATGAACCTAAGCGAAGCCCACAAATATTTACTGCTCCTGTTTTTTTTTAACACATGTATCTCCGATACACGTTTACATGAAAATCGATTCCAAATTGATTAAACAAATTTGCATACTTAAAATTTAAGACCATCCTCAAAATATGCACATTTTAATTGCTAAATACGATCATACATTAGTTAAATGAACCACTAATTATGCTGAGTGGTCACTGGTCGACTGATACACGTCCGTAATATGAAGGTGCCTTGCGCATATACCCCTACTTAGCAAAATATACATATATAGATATATATTTTAATCTTTATAAACAGATCTAAATATAAGGTCACGCATAATATTCAAAATAAGATGACCCTTTAATAATTACATATATCCATATCTGTTACCAGCCAAGGCCCTATCAGTCGGCCCAAAAACAAGTAAACAATATTTCAGCCAATGGATCACCGGCGGAGGGGATCTGATTCAGGCATATCCCCACCAGTACACCACCGGAGCTGGGCACCAGACGGGCTCCCCGCCCATGTATCGGGCAATCACCCACTGCACGTCCAGCCTCCTTAACCGGCCGGCGGTGAAAACTTCATGCAGTAAGGCGTAGTTTGGCTCCCCCTTTAGCCAGAAGGGGAGATTTTTCATCGGCTCATGCTACATAACGAACGACGGGCACCAAAAAAATGAAATTAAACATTAGCCGCGATTAAATTAAGGAACTGAACATTTGAAGCTGAACTTACGTGGGCAACATCATAGCGCTCCCAATATATAGGCCAAGCCGTCACTCGGTTATCTGTCGCGTCGTATTGAATCCCACGCAACGATTTGAACCATATAAAGTTCTCAAAACGGCTACGGAGCTCGTCCACCTTGTAGGCCACATCAACGGCACTTATAGGCCAACGGAAAGCGTCTGACATGGCTGCGGCAATGACTTCCATGGAATCGGCGGCGGTCTCGGCATCGCGAATACGGCCCTCACTTATTTCCACGAGCAGATATTGCAGCAAGCGAATCTCCTTCTTCTCCCCTGTATGCAATTGTACGCCCCTTGAATCGGCAGACGCAGACGGAAGGTCATGGCGCCGGTGTTCTCAGTGGAGAGGATGGGGTTTCGCCGATGTTGTTCGTCTGAATTTAGGGCTTCTGCAATTATGAGGCAGCATAAAGTGTGAAATGTCAATTGAGTCCTTCAAGTTACCCGCGTAATCACTGTAGCTGAGGAAGCGGGCTGGGCCACATTTGGAGTCCGCAAATTCATAGGCCCGTTGGGAAATAATACCATATAATTTATGTATATTGTTATCAATACAATTCTTATTCTTATTGTGAAAATCATTATCAATATTGTAATACTAATATTAGTCTTGTTTCATATACAAATTATTTAAAACAATCAACCTTAGTACCATCAGTATTGTGTGAACACATAATACACACGTATAAATGACATACTGTTTTATGTAGGACGTACTATTCGAATCAGCATAATATGCTCATACGAATCACATATAATTACACTAATCTATTTTAATATTCACTAGCAAATCTACTAATTGATCTCATATGGTGATACGAAACACTTAAATACGTTTAAATACATATTATTCATTTTATTATTATTCATATTATTATTAGGATTATTATTATTATTATTATTATTATTATTATTATTATTATTATTATTATTATTATTATTATTGTTATTATGATGAATAGTATTAACTTTATTATGATTCTTTTTATAATTTCTATGATTACCTTTTTTATTATTATAGTGATTATGATTCTTTTTATAATTTTTATGATTATCTTTTTTTATGATTATAAGTATTATTCTTAGTCTAAGTATTATGATTATTATTATTATAATTATAATACTTATTACTATCATGATTATTATTATGAGTATTGTTATTATTACTATTATGAATGTGATTATTATTATTATTATGATTACTATTATTATTACAATAATGATTATTCTTATTATTACTATTATGATTATTATTATTATCTATTGTTATCAATATTATTATTATTATTATTATTATTATTATTATTATTATTATTATTATTATTATTATTAGTACCATTACTTAGCGCGTATGATGATTGATGAGGTTAATTTAGTGGGTATGATGATAATTGTAACATGTGTATATATATATGCATAGACACAATATACAATACTAATGCTGGAAGACGGAAATTTCTTATGAAATGTGCTTCATGAGCACGTGTAACGAGTTCATTGAGGTCGTTGAAATGAATGCTTTTCATCACTATAGAGCACAACCCGATTTGTCCATTGTCGGAGATTTAATTCATCAAGTAGTACTGCACAATGTTCGGTGGTGCGTCGTTTTTCACCAAAAATAAATGTCCCGACTTCCGTCGGTAAGCCCTTACTGCAGAGTACAACGGCGAGCAAGATCGTCTCCCAAGGGACCGGCGAGAATTATTCTAAATCTTCAATCTGCAGAACTTAACTTTCCAAACGATTTTTGTGTTTGTAAAATAAACTGAACGAAAATAATAAATAAATAGAGAAAACGGGTTTAACAGATTATAAAAAGTATTCCGGTTTCCAATTAACTCCACCCTAGCTTAATCATACCGATCCTCGAGGCAAAGATAATTCCAATTAATTCATGCAAATCAGTTATAGCCACCGAAGACACTTACTGACGCAGCCTAATTTCTTCTTAGTTTCTCGATAATCAAGAAGACACTTCACCAATTATTTCCCTAATCGACTGACAACCGTAAGAGACACTCTATAGATTTAATGAGCCGACAGCATTAAGAACTAGAGAAACCCGATTCAAAACCAACAGACTCTGACACAGGACCGTTGAATTAAGACTGCTATTCCCCTGGCTCTGAAGAACCATTTTACCACTAATTAAACTTAAACCACAATTACGGATGGCCGGTTTAATTGGCTACTAATTAATTCCGAATTACTGAATATGTGCACCTATCTAGCAGTATCGAAACAATTAACGACTCGAAATACCGAGAATAACAGATACATGCAATTAATCAAAATAAAAAGAACAATTAGATCTCACAGTATAATTACGCCAGGGCTTCGTTAATCTTCACCGGAATAAGAGCGAGTTTAGCTTGATTGCATAATTAAATCAGAACTCTAAAGTAGTGAAAAGCAGAACATGATGAAAAGAATGAAATAAAAGAACGAGAATAAAATCTGTCGCGCCGCGTCTCCCCCTGCTGCTGCGTTAATCTGGGATATATAATTGGCTAAATTCTAATCTATCTTAATATCCTTAATTAAAATATTATCCAACATGAAAATTAGCATCCTAATCTATCTAAACTAGGTAATTGCCAAAACAAAGACTCCTAGAGGCGGTGGGACTCTCAATTCCGCATCCAGGTCGTGGGCTTAAGTAAAATTCGCACTCAGGCCCAAATCCGCGCGCTCAGGCCCAACTTCTAGATTCTCGGCCCATGTTATCCTGCCGTATGCCCATACGGCATGTCTTTCCAGCGGCAAGCCCTTACGGCCTGGCTTCCAGATTTACTTCACTTTCCTCGACTGCAAACTCTCCACAATTTTGGCCAATTCCTTCATATATGTGTTAATCATCTGCAATCATTCCCAAAACACATTTTCTTCCACAGAACACGATCGTGAGGCAATTAACATATCAAAACAATACCAAAAATGGCCTAAAATATGTATGTAAATATAGCCCAATCATTCGGCTACAACAGGCATCATCTCATAAACCCAAACCTGGAGAGCGCAATAGAAACCTTGTATTTCATGCGATCGCCGATTAAAGTGGCGTCGGGTAGGGGTCGGGGAAAATGCCGCAACATCGAAACACTGCACATATCATAACCAAACAAACTATTACCTTTTTGGAAAATTTTCGGTATACCGCACTTTGATGTACGGTATGCCACCGTGTCGATAATTCTCGGGGCAGCAGCGAAATGCAAATAGCAGAAATTCGGTATACTGCGGTATATCAAATAGTCGGTATACCGCGGTATTCATTACATACCGATATGTACCGTATATACCGGTATTTGTTATATCGAATGTTTCATTTTATAGAAAAACGTTTGTTTAATTTCGGTATGTCGGTACATCAGGATATGTCGATATTTCGTAAAATATCGATGTTTCGGTATATTGGTCCGATACAGTAAACCGATATACCATACCATAGCGACAATTTTTACTTTTGTCTTTTAATATTATTATATGTTCACAACTTATGGGTATTGTAGTACAGTAATTTCATTTGATTACACATGACTACAAATTTATTACGTGACAACTTTATATGAATACCCGGAAAAAAAAAGTTGAAATGTTTTTTAAAAATTTTATATCATGGTCCATAACATTGTATGTATTTACAATTTTCCATATGCAACATATAAATCATGCATAATTTTTACTATCTTCATATATATGAAAGTAAGAATGTATGCCATTTTAAGATACTCATATACACCTAAATACTTTCTACATTTCATTTTTAAGTTAATTAAATATAAAGATTAAGAATGTATTGATATTTTAATTAAACATAACAGATCCTATAATATAATTTTATAGTACGTAATAGTGTGTGTGTGTGTGTACCACATGCAATACATAAGTCACAAAATACGAATTTAACAATATATCTTAATATATGTAATATAATACAATGTATTAAGCATGTAAGTTAATACATAATAGTTTATATATATGTACAAATGTGTATATATATATATCATATCAAATACACATTTTATAAAATAACAATTTCATTATATATTATGATGATTAATATAATACAATATAGTACAAAAAAAAAAATATAATATAATAGTGTATGGAAAGAAATTGTAGTACGCGAATATATGTATAATAAGTTAATTGTATTTATTAATGATTAATTTAAGATATGCCCCGTAACTAATTTAAGATGAATTTTCATATATTTATGAGCAATGTAATATAAGGGAATCAGTTACAAAAGAAATAATTTATTCCAATTGGGTTTACTGGGGTAAGTATCGCTCATGAAATATGCGCTATATTACTAAATTGATGGCAATGATTTCATGCAGGAATGATGGCAACGATTTCCTCCAAACTCCTTCGACAGCTCAATTCATATAAATTGAGTGCAAATAAAGCATGCTTTTCGGAACATTCTTTTTAGTAGAATAAAGAGCCTACCACCATGTACATCAAAAGAATCAATTTCATTCGCATATGTAACATTCTCTACTTATCTTTACCCATTGTCCAGTTATTAATATTAATTATTTATCTGTAATGTAATTATAGTATTTATGCAAACTAGTTAATTAAAATTATTTGTATTTATGTCACGGTACGTCGCACGGGATGTAATACTAGTTACATAATAAAGTGAACATTTTGACTTTATAAGTTATATGTAATAACTACACAACAGTGCTCTGGCTCATTGACTTAGTAAACAGTAAGCCCTCCTCAGAAATATTAAACACTAACAAGTACAAAAAAGTTATAAGAGACATAAAAGTATATTTGTAAATGGGCGCCTACAAATACTTTAGATTTCATTATTATACTTAAATAAGTAAAACTAAGTAAGTATAACTTTTTAAAATATAAATAACCTAAATATTATGCGTTATGAATTTGAATGAACAATTAAAAAGTACTTATGATCAATTGCAACCTTATATGCTTCTCTAATATTAAGCACTACTAAAACAATGAAACTTCAAACATAAATGCAATAATCATAAGAACCTTAAATATTTGTAAAGTATGATAAGAACACATGGATCAAAATTTGTAGATGAACATGACACCATTATTGCGGAAGCTCCAACGAGAGGTTTCATTAAACATAACGCCGAATAGGAAATAAAGTAGGGGCAACTTGAACGTCGATTCACACCTGCCCTGGATGACACTATTGAAGGCCTTTTCAACGTCCTTCAACGTTATGCTTGTACTACCCCTGAAAATTTCCTTGTGAATTGACGAACATGTCAAGGGTCGCTTGTGATGTGCCATCATGAATAAGACCAATGGTTTCAGAGAACTCATTATTTCAAAATTCCAAGTTCGAATTTCCAATTTTGAACACGAGCCGACTATCGTCGCTAGAGGCACGCGTTTCAACGTGCCGCACGAACAGCAACAACAGTTGGCCTTCAATTTTAAGATCACCAATCTCCAAGAAATGACCAACGTATGGTTCCTGAACTCTTTCCCAAGTTTCTGTATCATTTTTTTTATTACTTCTATTACATATTTTACTTATATCACAACGATGGTTGTCGGATATACTCGACTGGCTGGCACCTCGAATTTGGGAATAATAATTAAGAGGCAACGTTTTTTTTTAATCTTGTGAAATTTAAAAAAACATATTTTCATCACTCAATTTTGAATATATTCATTTTAGCCAATTTGGACTAAAATACCCTTCACTAAAAATAATTTTATTTTCTTGCAAAATAAAATATGAGAATTAAAAAAAAAACAACACAAGCACACAATCATCTTCTCCGACAACACTCTTCCCCACCCCACCCCACCCCACCCCCTTCTTCCATCCATGGCAGACTTCACATTGTAGATCGACGATGGGTGAGTGGGCAGGCCGTTTCCGCCGACGGCATGGGCTTCGGAGGGAAGAGAGCGCAGGGAGAAGATGACGGGAAGGGGCGGCTGCGCGTAGGAGATGCTAGTGAGGGAAGCCGGGTGACGGGATTTTGCGCCGCGGAATACACCATTTTTCCTGGCGACTTGGTGCTGAGCGGGGTGGTTGCGCTCGCTGGGCCAAACTTCTTGGGCCGTCTTTTCTCCGGCATCTAATTTCTGCCTATTTTTGCCGGCCAAACTTTGGGGGTTCACTTCCGCCTCGACTTCCGTCTTCTTGGCCGGCCAAATTTTTATAAAAGTAGCAGTGGGAGTTGAAGTCGGGCTGAGGAGAGCAGAAGAGAGGGCTTTGTTCACTTTTTTTTCTCAAATTTAGTTAATATTAATCTCTTTTATTTCTTATGTTGCAAATATTAATGTGAGGGTCTTCAGGGAAATCTGGATAAATTTCATTTTGAAAATTAGTTAATTAGTACGCATGTATACATACATTTTCAATTAATACTATGCTGGGAGCTAATTCGCCATAACAAACACTTCAAGTGAAATTGTGTGTACCTCTTTCTTTTATATTTGTTAAATCAAACCATACCATATATTTGTTTTGCATTTTTTATTCTCCTGTAAAAATCCATAAAGTATAGTTACAAGAATACACAACCTATTTGTAGTGTTCAATGACTACTTACAAACATTAGGGGACAAATGAACAGATATCAAGTAAGTATAATGATATAGTAACTAGACATAATATGTATCCAACGCAAACCGTTCAATATTGCCTTGATTACCCTGGACACTAGCTTTTCTGAATTATTTCTGTTTGCTTTGCACAATCCTCATTCGTCGTTTTCGTGTAGCCATCCATAATATTATATTGTTGACACACCACGACTTAGAAGCTGAATTAATCCGAAAAATAAATAACTACTAATATAGCACTACTTCACTTAAGGAGAAACACAAAAATATATGCTCTGCTTAATGAAAAAAAATTTGGGCACATAAAAAAGGATAAAACCTTTGGCCTTCTTTGGTAAGCCAATACATTGGGTCCAAATGGGAGTGTGGTGATGTGATATAGTGGCATCCCCCAATTAAGAATATTATTCCAGTTCTGATTCATATCATTTATCCCTTTTTACCAATGTTCCGGTTTCAGTTTTTCATTTTCGCGCTTCATCTCCTCCATGTTATTCCACCATTCACAGTAAAAACGGGATTGCTATAGAAAAGATGTCACCCAAATTTTTTAATGATATAGTATATACTTAATAGTTGTAAGAATTTATCAAATCTCATGTCAGTCCAGTGGTTAGACATCTCCTTAACTCCCAAGGAGTGCAAGGGATCGGTTCTTGTAGTCTCCGAATGGAACTTTGGGTTTTTTTTGTTTTACCAAATATGGACTTCCATAATTTCTTCACTCTCTCCCTCGTTTTTTTTTTCATCTCCTTTTTCTTGCTTGTTAAATAATTAAATCACAGCCTGAATCTTTTTTTTTTCCTTCCCTGTCTTCTATCGTTCTTTCTCACTTTCTCACTATGTTTCACTAAATTCAGTATCTTTTTTGAAAGCATAAACGAAGATTCTAATTTTTTTTCCTTTTTCAACTTTTTTCTTCGAACCATCATTCCAAGTTTTTTTACTAAATTTTCTTAAATCTTATATCTAAATTCTTATTAAAATGGCGGCATTTTTACCTTTTTTTATTTTTAAATCCCAAATCTAAAATGTTTACCCAATTATTTTAAAAATTTAAATCTATATATTTTTTAAATGGTTGTTGTCTAGGCCCCGCAAATAGAACCATTCTTTTTTTTTATTTGTAATCCTAAAACTAAATATATTATAAGATCCAAAATAAATGTTTTTTCTTGTAATTCGAATTCGAACATATTATAAGACGAAAAATAGGGCCTCAATTTTGCTCATCGACTCAGGCCACTACATCATTAGGATCGACCATGCATGG
The DNA here is from genome assembly GCA_026008535.1 of Perilla frutescens. Classification (NCBI taxonomy): domain Eukaryota; kingdom Viridiplantae; phylum Streptophyta; class Magnoliopsida; order Lamiales; family Lamiaceae; genus Perilla; species Perilla frutescens. The sequence continues at coordinate 62,453,725 of BRKX01000009.1, forward strand.
AACTGTCACTTCCTTGCATTTCGGTTATTATGTCATTAGAGTTTTGTTTCATCTAAATTTTATTCAGTATTAATGCCACAGTACTTCAATGTCACGATTCGATTACAATGGCGGTAAAAGTCATGGAAAATGAAGGTTTTTTTTGTTTTTCAATTTGTCAAAGCAATTTGCAACTTCAAACAGGCGTCAATACACGTTTCCGGCCATGTGACTCTTCACAACTGTATGGTACGTATGACTACAATTTTTTTGGTCATGCTGGAGGCACAATAATAAGATAGTCCATGTTCACAATAAAGTTTATTGAAACATCGATATACATTTAATATAAAATTACTCAATTATGTATGGGTATACGTAGGATGTTGAGTATTTACTTGTCGTGATTATGTGGACCATTATCTAGAGTTCATGACTGGCGGATGTGTGACTCCATTGGTACGCTTTCAATTAACTCAAATAGTCTTAAATGACATCGGGGTTCTCTACTATATATTTCCAATAAACTGTCATTATGACGGCAGTATATCTGATTAGGCGGTAAAAAGGCTGTTAGCGTGAATCATTAGTGAACCGACACAACTGTACCACCCCGCCGATTGGAATCGTCGAGACACGCTATTTAAGGCAGACATTCATCTCAATTATTGGGCAGTTAATTGAAGAGTCACGACGACCGGTCCTGCCTCGTTGTGTGTGTATAATTCCTATTCCTCCTACCGTCCGCACTTTAGATATCTCCTCCATGGATCCCGTCAGCCGCAGCACCAGCGAGGACACCAGCAGTTCGTCTAAGAGAGGCCGCCCAACTACAGTGTCGGATACGCCAGAGGTTTGTATTATTTCCATGATAATGGTAGTAATCCTGTAACTAACTTCCATACGTTGAAATTAATTTATGTTGATGCACTTTGTTCTCAGTCATCGATTGATTCCACAAAACTCCTGAGGGCAGCAACAGCAAAGTCGGTCGCCGACGCAAAGATAAGAGATTTGGTTTTGGAGCACGCGGTGTGGTTATTTTTCGGGCGATTTTTTAATTGCTATCGGAATTTCATGTTTTTTTGTTCATCTTACTGACAAACAATGCTCCTAAATTATGCAATGTGAAAAGCAAAGGTTCTACGAGAACGCGCTTCACATGATACGGAAGCAAGAGGTCTAACATTCAATCCAGCGGACAAAGGCCGAGATCGAGTGTCTAGAGGCAAGGATAAATGCCCTGAAGAAGGGAGTGCCTGACAATGTTTAGGGATGCGCCGGTTAATCACTAAGGCGTTTTAATTGTGCCTCTTACATGTAGAATGTACTCATTTTGTGCCGTTACATAGTTGTTAATTTGCACTATGTGATGTTGGTTGATCCAAAGTATTCCATATGTATTATTGAACCCTGGTTTTTTGGATTGCCGTCAAAACCAACATACTATTACTAATCCAGATTGATTCCTTATAAGAATTACAATATTAAAAATTTATAATTATTATTAATAATAATATTAATAATCTACAATTACATACTTATATTCGGAGACAAAAAATAGCATTAAGAAAACTTCCTCGGCTAATATGTCGTCACCAATGGTTACTAGCAAATCACCTATGCGATGCACAGGATATAAAGTACTAAATTTATTATTATGAATATATAGTATAAGTAGTAATTAATTATATTGAACAAATTCCAATAGCATATAATTAAAAATTAATTATAAAAAAAGGAAAATCATATTTAAAATGTGCATAAACGTAAATAGCAAATACAAAGGGAAAAATACATAGGAGAATATCCATCATTAACTGATAGGCATTATATTTTGAGCATATTAACATCTCAAAGTAAGTAAGTTTTTATTTTTCAATCCATAAATACAAAGAAAAAAAAATCAATTTCTTTGAACCTAAATAGACCTTAATCTAGAACACGGAGATATAGAGAAAAAAAGTTGATCTCATTTTTTTTTATATTCGAAATTAAATTAAATGAACCAAAAAGAAAAAAGATAATTGATTAATTAAACATTTTATTAAGCTCACAAAACTCTGCAAATATTTTGTTGGATTACTATTTTTATAAATAACTCATATTCCACAAAACCTTCAACCGTAATAACACCACCAACTATTTATTAATACATTCAGGGATTTCCTTCCCTTTCTTGAATTCGATCCTGTTAAAACAAAAACTAAAAAACATATCAAACTTAAAAAAAAACATACAAAATCTATGTTTCTACAAAGATTGGCGGTTTTTGATTGTGCAATTGATAAGTGCAATTTGAGATCGGTTAAATTTTTAGTTACACCATGGCCGAATTAACTTAACCTACTTTTTGTAAAATGTACATATTGGGCTTCAAAAATTAAGTTGACTGCCAATAATTAATTTAAATTTAATCTCATTTTATACAAAGTTTCGGATTGATGAACAACATTACGCTCAGCATGTATCATACATCAAATATTTTTCAGGCTACAATATAAAAATAAACAAGTTAAATAAAAATAACATACGAAAATGCGGAAGTTCGTTAATTCATCCATCTAAACTCTTCCTTGTCTCTTTTAAACTTATAAACTATTAAAAATATAGGTAATTGAATTAAACTCAAATTTACAATTTTTGAAATCGTCACATTATCAAATATGAATCTAAATCACGTGAAAATATATAAATCAAATCCAGAAGTTCCAATATTTACATTTACATTGGTTTCAAAACAGAATTATAAGATCAATAAACGAAAACCATGCAACTGAAATTCATAATTAGTTCATCATTGGTTCTATAAACGAAAACTGATAAACTGAAATTCAAAGTCAAATATTTCATACTTTGATGGCTCAATACATCAACCAATTTTTAACATAATTAAAATAAATAAAAATTGATGTGTAAAACCTCTTCTCTATCTTCACCTTTGATTATTTGATCGTCCTTCTTGGTCGATGTATTGTTGCACTTTGTCGTCGATAAAATATATAAATCAAATTTTTTCCTTGATTGAACTACCGCCCATCAGTGTTGTTGTTGATCGTTGGATTGATGTCGAGTAAGTCTATTGATCATTATATCATAAATCCTAAATCACGAACAATAAAATGCAATTGAATTATGAGGCCGATTTGGATTGCAGATTGGAAATACCCAATTCTATATATCAAGCCATAAGACGATAGTGACCAAATATATATAAAATCAATCTCATTCTAGTGTGATTGATTTAATTATGCATTGAAAATCAAATATCTTTGAAAATATATTTTATAATTGATTGCAAATTATACACAAATTAATTGATAACAATTACACACAAATAACCGTATATACAGTAAATACAATAATTAATGCATATACATATACATATACATATACATATATATATATATGTCAACATATTGACTTTTTCATTAATGTCAATTGATTTAATAGATAATTACCTTGTAACGTATTTATATATATATTTTTTTTATCATCATCATCATTATTATTATTATTATTATTATTATTATTGTTTGAGATATTAGTAAAATTTGAGATATATGATGATCTAATCATCAATTAATTTACGAAACATGTTATCATAATTTTATTATTTAATTAATTAATAATTATGTATTTTGCTAGAATTATATATGTTTTTCGTCTTTGCATTTTGTTAAAATTATCAAAATTACGTGTGATGACTGTAAAAATTTTAAATTTCAAAAAGAATCTTGTGCCATTGATTACAAATGTGTGTTTTCTTCATTATGCGACAAACTAATTGATTACCCGAATGAGATGTATATATATATATATAGATATACATACATATATATATATATATATATATATATATATATATATATTTTCAAATCGACAATATAAAAAAGAGTTCGCAGATGGATCTTATAAATAAATTGGTTATAGACAAGGCCGATCCTAATGATGTAGTGTCCTGAGTCGAGGTGAAAAAATGAGGCCCTATTTTGTGTCTGATAATATATTTGAATTAGAATTAAAAGTAAAAAAATATATTTTTTTTTCATCTTATAATATATTTATATTTATGATTACAAATTAAAAAAAAAGAATGATTCTATTTGCGGGTTGTACACAGTAATTTTTTTAATAAAGGTATAGATTTAGAATTTAAAAAAGAATTGGTAAAACAATTTAGATTTTGAATTTAAAAAGAAAAGAATTGGTAAAAATTTAGATTTATGATTTAAAAAGGAAAAAACTGGTAAAAGTGCGGCCATTTTAATAAAGAATTAGATTTAATATTTAAAAAAAATTAGTAAAAAAACTTGGATTGAGGATTTAAAAAAAAACTAGTAAAAGATAAAAAAAAATAGATTCAAGGTTTCTGATTTCAAAAAAGATATTGAATTTATTGAAACATAGAGTGAGAGAGAGAGAGAGAAAGAAGACAGAGATGGAAAGAAAAAATAAGGCTGTGATTTAATTATTTAAAAAGAAAGTAAAAAGAAATGGGAAAAAAAACAATGCACAGAGAGAGAGAATAAATGATGGAAGTCCAGATTTGATAAAAAAAAAAAATTTAATTATTTAAAAAGAAAGTAAAAAGAAATGGGAAAAAAAACAATGCACAGAGAGAGAGAATAAATGATGGAAGTCCAGATTTGATAAAAAAAAAAAAACAACGCTCCTCCAACTTGGAGACTACTAGAACCGAACCCTTGCACTCCTTAAGAGTTCAGGGACATCTAACCACTGGACCAACATGACATTTGATAAAATATTACCACTATTAATTATATATTATATTATGAAAAAATTTGGGGCCCCTAATTTTTCAAAATTTTCGGGGGCCTGAGGCGACCGACTCAGTTGCCTCATGCAAGGAGCGGCACTAGTTATAGACGATCAAATGAATTGTATTTACAATACTGTACTGACCCGAGAAGTGATGCACGGATAAGATATGCAAAACCCTAACATAATGTTGTCATTAATTATGTCTACAAAGCAAATCCGACTACCCAAAATAAAGGTGACAAGTATAAGCCATATCTCTATCAAAGAAAGCAAATTTGATCCTATTGGGTAATGAAAATAATTTAAATATACCTTCGTGATGGTTATAGTACAATAAAACATGTATGGGCTATGAAGACAATTCAAAATTTAGAATTTTTATGAAATGCAACACCCTTATTATATGTCTGAATTCTCAACTAGGAAGTTTCAGGATTTATGGTTGTCTTCATAGTCAGTATGATATGGAATTCCGCTTGAATGAGTTGTTATCTTTTTCCCAAGCATGTAGCATGCATCATAGTACAATTTAAAAAAAGATCCCTTATTTTGTGGCTTTCCTATGTCGATGGTTTGTTGTTTTATTGCAAAATAAATATACAACAAAGATTAACTAAACATTCTATGGTATTTATAATGTACTAATACAAAGTTTGTCATATATTCACATATTCTGTATGGAATATCACTATAAAAAGGAAGCCAGTCCTAGTTTTTTTCCGTATAGCTTTTTAAATAGTCGGTTATATATACCTTCATAATGGAGTATATAGGCATAGAAAATGCTCATTATCATAAATAAGAAATTAATAGGTCCGTTTGGCCGTCGTGATTAATTTGTGCCTATGTTATGCGGTGGCCCAGTTGACAAAGCGGCAGATGTGAGCCGCAGCTTCTTTGCCTAAGTAGGGGTTGGCTGGATTTATTAAAGGATATTGTATGGCTGTCATGAAGTAGACGGTATTAGTGTGCCTATGTTTTAACATTTTCATTATCCTATGTACCTGAAAACAGCGTTTGATGATAATTGTCTGACCGGGGTGTATGTTTAGCTTACGACAATTTGTGGCAAATTTCATCTACGATGATGCTCAAATTTACAAATTACAGATTGGCATCTTTGCAAACCAACAGAAAAATCCCAATTTGATGTTAAAGCACCAAAAGTCGGAAACTTGTAGGGCAAAATTTCAGAATACTCAAACTATTAATTAATTTATGTAATTAGAATTTATTATATAATAATTGTGATTTACATGTTAATGAAGGCTATCTGACTGCGTCCTTTTCATAGTGTATGCTCATTTATAATTTATATTAGCCGTTAATATTGAAGACATAGGACGGGTAGACTAAATCGTCATTTCGATATAAGATTACCCACGACTTCACACGATTCATTTCCCAATATATAAATATGAAGCCGATGTGAGATGTATGGCAAGTTGAACTTTAATATGCAAAATGGGAATCCGTACTAGTCTATTAATAAGAACTGAAAATGGTTACGCGAGGAAAATTAATCGGGATTTATAGGTGTTTTTCGGTATAAGTTTATGATCCCACTTGTGAAGAACCAAAACCTCGTAATCCGGTCCTTGATATTTAATGGTAGACCTTCAGAAATCTACGCACAACCACGAGCACACGAAGCATGAATGTTGTAAAAGTCAAACATACGAAAAACTTCAAATTTTTTTTATCTATCAGGAGTTTACATAAATATCGATGTGTTAACTAGGACATACATCTTCAGAGTTGAAAACTTAACAATCTTCAATTTAGCAGACATTCAAATGATGAGTATAATTAGTCCATCTTGAGATTTGAACTTTTGACCAGCCAGTATATACATATATTAAATAACATATGTATATGTCACCCCATTCATTAAAAACAGCCAAAAAAATAATCAATCAGCATCTATAAATATGCTATTGAACGTTATTTATACACCACTACCACATTTCAGTAACAAATCAATCAGTAATTTACGGTGATTTCAATTTTAATTTTCAAATTGCATTATAAATGAATAACATAAAAAATACACGTCAACGCTGACATATTTAATTTATAAATATAATTCTGAAATTAAAAATATTTAACAAGTAATTATGGAGTGTTTTGAATACATTCAATGCACTTTTTTTAGTTGTTTCAGTGTAAGATATTCTATGTGTGTGCTGATTTATACGCAAACTTTGGAAGTGTACGTATTACGTAATTCAACAACCTAATGTCGAACTGGAGTGATGGTAATATATTAAATCAAGATTAAAGTTGAAATTGTATTACTAAAATATATATGATTATTGGCTTACCGCACACTTAAAAGAACAATAATTATTATAAATTTATTAACCCAGCTAAGAGAAGAAATGAGTGTTATGGGAATCTATATCTATATTATATCTAAAAGTAAGATAGTCCATATAAATGGAAATTATGAAATTTTCCCGCCTAAACTATATCCCATAAATGAAAAACATATTATTAAATTAAAAATTTATAATTTACATCAATTAAACCGATATTATTAGTGTAGGTCATTTAAGAAAAACGGTTTCTCAAAATATAAAGCTATACTAATAACCGCAATTTAAATTATTCTTTAGTTACAATCCACCTGTATATCTGTAAGGAATTATATTTAAATTGAATATATTTATTACTTGGCCTAAAATTCAATTAATTTATTTAATAAAATCATAGGAATATATATTTAAGCTAAATCACATGGTCATTAGTTTTCTAATAATGCGAAATATAATTTACCTTAATTATAGATATATCATCAATTAGCCCAATTAAGTAAATCGTGTGATTAAATATAGATATAGATTGCATATATTATTATTATTATTATTATTATTATTATTATTATTATTATTATATATACATTGTATAAAAATTAACTATATATTTGAGCTTATAATGCACGCATAGATTATATATATTTACCTTGTATAAAAGATTCGTATGTACATTATTAATAATGCGTGTATCATTGACTAATTATATTTTCGAAGAAATTATATGTATATAGAAACAAATTATTTGATGATACTGATTGTACTAAGTATTTAATAATATTGCTCAGATATATCCATTGTTAATGAATATAATAGAATAATATCTGAAAATATAACGATTTGCATTAATAAACATATATTGATACCCGATTTACGTCTATTTAAGATTCTAAATTAACTCCCAAATAATGCATTTTCAAATTTTTAGAACAACAATTGTTGAACTTCCAAAAGGAAACTATCCAATTTCTGTAGAAAATCACCCATTATAAGAAGTACGGATTTATTGGAGCTTGACTCAGCCGATTTCTTTTTGTGAGTTTACATTCACGATTGGAATTTGTTCATTTCTCCATTGTAATTTTGCTTTAAGTCTAATATTCATTCGTTATTGATATTTACAAGATTGAATGGATTTTAAATGTTATTGTCAATTACTTTCATGTTCATATTATGAATATTTATTATCATGTAATTTTATAAGATGTTCATATTTATTTTTTATTACTTTGAATAATGCATATGGCTGGAGTTGCAACTGAGTAGACCAGAATTAGAAGATCATTTGAAGTGTGGTTGTTGATGACGACGGAAGCGCGAAATTTTCCTATTTTAGATGACATGACCTTTTGAATTCACGATCTTGGCTATTGATACATTGTAAATGCATGATATTGTTGACACATTGTGAAGTCCCTTTCATAAGGTTTGCCTAATATTAGAGGATCTCCTTAGTTATTTATATAAATTTTTTTAATTTTTTTTTATGAGTTGATCGCCATGATCTCTTAGAATTCAAGGTTTGGAATAATTGATTTCATAATTATGATTCTATTTGTCTCTCACATTGAATTTATGTTTTTTGAAATATTAATTATTAGTAGTTCCCTAAATATTGTTTTTTTGTTCCGACGTTGAATTAAGTCAACTTTCAATAGAAGTAGATTTCACTGCAAGTCCAAAATTTTATTGTTTATTTGTTTCGATACTATTCCCTCTTTTGGTGATTTTGTAGTTTTCTGTTTATGCTTTATATTATTTAAGGTTTGAATTCACAATTCATGGTATTGATTATTTATGAACACATCATCGTTATTTTAGTTGATTGAAAAATGTTACATCTAAATCCATGCGTAGTCAAACCTTATCAAATGGGAAGCCATTATGAAAGTTTTAAAGCATACTAGAATAACCTGCAGTGAGATGTACGAGTTTCACATTTTTAAATTTGGTAATAATATTTTTTTAATGTTCAAAACACTCAACATATTAATTGAACAAAATACACAACTTCCTCAATACGTGTAATAGATAATAATTATTTTACATACTATTTTAATGAATGCTTTAAACATACTCAAAAAACAAAATTAAAAATAACACGTCTTTGAAAATAAAACATGTGTAATAGATACTAAAATTTTCGTACAATATTTTCATGAATGTGTAGAAATATTTTATTTTTATGTAATATTTTAATAATCGTGCATCGCACGGGGGTATGCTATTTAACTTATAAACCAAGAAATTGAAGGCCACATGATTTGTTCATCGAATGGACAAAGTAATATCAGATAAAAATGTAGCAATTTTGCAAAAGCCAAAAAAAGATTCAAACTGGGGAAATTATAGTTTATTGAAAGAATCTAGAGGGGAACTATTAAAAGTATAATGAATATTATTTTGTTAGGCATATAAAGTGTATATATCCATTGAAATTTTTTATCTTAGTTTTAGTGACTATAGGAAATTTACATATACTAGTATATCACCCGCGCGATGAACGGATAAGATACAGAAACTTAGCATTTGATGAAGGATAATGCTTATTGGCGACACTGTGGCCGACCATAATTGCATAATTATGTTATGTTTTCATTATATGGTAAGTTTTAAACTAAATAATTAATTAATGATTATTAGTGTTTTAGTATTATATCCTTCATATTTATTTTAGAAACATTTGACTTGTGTATTTGATACATTCAAATGATGACCAAGATCTCAATAAATTATGTGTGGATTGTACATAATAATTTAACAATTGAAATCATTTTGCCCAAAATTTTTTATTTGATTAGTCATCCATATATATATATATATATACATATATATATTTATATACATAATATACACACACGTGACACATGCACAATTTTAATCTAATCCGACTTATAAGTTTTAATTATTATAATACAATGAATGTTGCTGGAATTGAATAAGTCTTCGCATGAATATTCTAGTTTTCTCACTCTCTCATCTCTCTCTCTCTCTCTCTCTCTCTCTCTCTCTCTCGCTCTCTCTCTCTCTCTCTCTCTCTCTCTCTCGCTCTCTGTCTGTCTATATATATATATATATATATGTATTCAACTATTAATTATCAATGTTTATATATACTATACATTTATATGCATTGTTAACTAATATCGATCCGTACTAATGCATATATATGTATATATATATATATACACACACACATATGTACTCTGTATATATATATATGTATATGTATAGATAATTCTAAATTATAGTTTGCGTGTAGTCGAATTCATTTTAAAAATTTTATTCGTTCAGTACACGGGAATATTTTCTTCACATTAATGTAATCCTTAAATTAATTTTGTTGTAATTTACCTTAACATTTATAAATGTATAATAATGTGTACTAATATTATTAGAGAACATTTTATGATATATATAGTTTTCTAATATATATCTTATGTATATTTGAATTTGTTTTAAATCGTTTTGTACATATATATTTAAGTTATTAAATTTGTTTTAAGTATTTTAATTTTTTTGAAGTGAAGATATTAATTTAACTTATACATCTTACATCTAGTCCATTTGGTTCAAATACATATAATACACGCTCGCAATATGAGATGAAGTTGCATGTTTTATATTGGTGCGAAAAATATGGTAGTAAATATATTTAGATAATACTTGCAATAGTTTGTAAATTATAAAAGTCTCATTTTGGTAACTTAGGCGGTAAAAATCGACAGCGGGACAATTTTGAATTGGCCTAAAATTTGAAACAAAGGAAGCAATGACTTCTGGAAGAAGTCGGGGGCATTTGATAAAGGCCTACTTTACTCTTTCCTACTGTCTTCGTGGGAGATCAATTTTGCAAATCGCCGATGGAATCTGTCGCCGGAGGTTCAAGTGTTGCAACTTCCTCTAACAGCGAGTCAACCGGGGCCGGCCTCCCCATCGTCTGTCATGTTCACGGTGTCGGCCAGTGATATGAGTCTGGGACTGAGGCGAATCCTTTCAGACGATTCGTCCGTTGCACGGTAAGGAGTGTTTCATTTCATTGATTTTATATACCACCGGAGACTTAATGGGTCAATCGACCACGAAACGCCCAACCTTACAGCACCCGGTTGTCAGGTTTCCGGCTGCACGTTTTTCCGATGGGTAGACGACGAACTAACGCCCCATTACCTAGGGGTCGTGCAATGGATGATGCAGCGAAAGGAAGCGCTGGAAAGTCAGCTGAAATACAAGACTCTTCTGACGGAGGTGCTGGATGAGAAACTTAAATTAAAGGATGACCAACTGCGCCGCAGAAGGAGTGCAAAAGATCGTAACTGTTGCCAAGGGAACCCGGGGATTTGTAGCCGATTCCTGTGGCCGATGCTTACCGCAGGTATCGCCGTCCTGATTGCAATTCTTGTAACAAGGGAGTTCTAGATATATGCGATTTATGCTTACTCGTATTGGTAAATGTACGCAACTGAATATAACCTGTGTGGCTCTGCAAATTATTGTCGCCAATATTGCGGCTTGATTGAAGGCATAAATAAAAGTTTAATGTTACAATAAAATGGATAATGAAAAATCGACAATCGTGTGTATCCCTAATTAAAAGTAAGTGGACACATGAGGAATCAGGTTTTTGGTCACGCAATTGTAGATTGAGCCGTTAATTTTTACATTATATTGTGAGGATATTTATTTTAGAAGGGGACGCAAAGCATGACTACATTTTCTGATTAAGGGGAGGCCAGTTTGAATATGTAAATGTAATTGAATCAAAGTATAAAAATGAATCCAAAATTACGAAGGTATGTTAACTTTTATGTTTAGGGGAAAATATAACACACACTTATGTTGGTTTATTATATTTGTGCAACGGTTTCAATGGCTACATTCATGATTGTTGAGATATAAGACTTGTTTGAACATATCAAATACTAAAATAACGTATCGGGCGATGGACGGATAAGGATGCACAATTTGTATTCATATTATGTTATAACTTATATTATTAAAAGAAATTATATGAACGAAAACAGCCAAAACAACTTTTAAAATTAGACAAACCTTTGAAGTAAGTTTTTACTGGTTCATGAGTACGGCCAAGTGTTGAAGATTCAATTGTAAAAGGGTTACGCCTTGTGTAGAGACCCCGGGGACATCCAACTGGTGGAGACCGCATGTCTTGAGTAGAGATTCATAAGAAAAAATGGCATATATCTTATTCAATACATATTGCCGTTATCTTCACTGTAATTAACATTTTTAATAATTTTTCAAAAAATGTGTAACATATTTCATATGAAAAAGTAGATATTAAACCATGAAGTTGTTTGGGAATACGGAAACATCACATTTTCACAGTGGAAATTACCTGTCCAAATTAACATTACTTTAGTAGCAGATTAGTTTAATATGCAAATTATTAGTTATTAATTGATTATTTCAATATAACGTAAAAAGTAATTAAATTATTGCGTCAAATTGCAAGTATACATTTGTTTCATATGTAGTAGGCTATGTTTCCTATACGTTCACCGTATTGAATTGAGGAAGATAGGTTCCGACGTTGAGCGTCGAGAAAACTGTTTGCAATTGAGAATTAACTAAAATTAGATACCGAGTGTTATATGAGTAAATTTTGTTGCAAAAAGTGAGCACTATTTTATTATTTTGGAAGAATTTAAATTTTTTCGACAACGTGCAGAAAGGCAGGTAGCAAAGTGTAATGTATCCTAATATTTGTAACTAATCAATTCATATAATATATTATTCTAATATTAATACTTTTATAATTTAGTTATATTGAATTGTTAAGGTATTTGAAAAATAAGATTGACATAGCCAAAAAAAAAATATTGTACACTTTTGCTTATTAGCTTAAAGTTGAGGCACAATCTTTACATAGTTTTTCAATCTAGATTCCAAGATGATCATCTATATATAAGAAAATAACAACGAACGTAATTTAAAAAGTATTTGTTTAAATAATTTATTTAGGTGAAACAATTACAGTTGCAATATAATACTGAATTAATAGTTAATGATTTGGGCAAAAAAGTTATGTGTATGATGTTATATTGTAGCTATAGAATGAAACAATTTTATACGGCCATGTGTCATTACTAGAATTTTGGCTACACAGAATTAGTAACAGTTATAGCTCATGAATATTGGTCGATTGATTATATTTAAAAACCCTTTTGAATATTCTATTAAATATGACCTATTATTGTTCTCTTTATAGCTGGTAGAATGGTTGTGGACAGATAGGCAGGAAGTAGAACTATATGATTTCCAATAGAAGACTAAATTATTATAGGGAACAGGTTATATAGTGCTGCAAGTACACCTGAAATCTTTCTTTGGTACTATCATAAAATTGCAGGGAAAATTTCAAAGGTAGCACATGAATCATTCCGTAGGTCCCTAAACCATTGTTCGCAAACTAACATCATTAACGATGTTAATTTACGGGGATTTGTGTAATTTGGTAATCTTTACAAAAACTCTTAATTTGGTCACCGAGTAAAATTGGAGCCAGAATTGCACCTTTTCCCTTCAATTTTAAAAAACATTATGTTGATTCGACCCCTCAACTCATAATTTACATTGAAGACAAGCCCAAATGGAGGAATTACCCAAACTGAAAAAAAAACCCAACTTCGCTTTTTCAATGCCACTCCACCGAAATGTTCTTTAATATCGAGGAATCATAGAATGAGAGCAAATTTCGACTATTAAAAATTTGTCCCATCTTATATGAACTAACTAGAATATATAATAAAGTTATGAACACAAACACACATACACTTCCATGTATTAAATTGAAGTACCGATTTTTAAAATAAAAAAGAAGAGTAACATATTTAGTGTGTGTGTGTGTGTCTAACATAAAACTCCAGTTGCGACGGAAGACACTCATGTCAGATATGGTATCACATAACAAATGCAGTTTAGTTAGCAGCTTTTCTGTACGTTTGGCACGGTGTTAGTTTTCATAATATGAAAGCATGCAATGTAAGCCGTCGTTATTTATAAACTTATACATTCAGGATATATGGAGCACGGTTAGGGATATTATTATAAACATTCGTGCAAGTGACCTCATTTATACTGTGTACTGAGCTAGAAGTTTCACTTACTGTAAGAATTATGGAGCATGTCATGCCTTATTAACTGTAATGTATATAACAAACAAAGACTCGCGATGAGCATGTCCTCAAGGATTTAACAGAGAACCTAATAGTATAGAATTATGTGTGTGTTTGCAGAGGCTTCAGGAAGTCTCCCTGAAGTTAGGCCTAGGGGTGCAGGCACCTACCCCCTGAAATTGCAATTTGTTCATGAGATGAAGGAGTATTCGCTGCTCACCCAACTGGTAAGTAGGGCCTGTGTTTTGGGTCCAGTGTATGTATGAATGCAACCAACCCGAAGTTGTGTTTCTTGGAAGCACTGACACACGTTTCTTGTGAGATGCAACAGGAACTCCCCAAAGCGTTTGCAAGGGCTCTGCCCGTCTCTCATGGTGGCATAGTGACACTGCAAAATGAAGACGGTTGCACATGCGAAGTACAGTTCCGAGAGAGGGAAAAAAATAGTGATGTCCATTTCTACATCAAGCAGGATGGGTGGGCACAATTCACCAGTGACAACGGCTGCAGGTCCGGTGATGTTCTACTATTCACGGACATATCATCTCCCTTCCCAAGCATCGGGGTGATGGTGCTGGACTCAGAATCGGGGAAGAACTATCTGCAGCAGGCACAGAGGGGTGGATTGTTGTAGCTCACATTCTAACATATTTAAATGACAAGAAACTAAGAGTTTTTGGGAAATTTGGGCCGTGCATGCCCTCTTAAAAAACAAATGTTATTAATTATGGCCGTACGGTGACAATTTCGGTTTGTGTATATGTACTTTTTTTTGTGTGGCTCCAACTCCTTGTTTATGTTGGGCCATATTTTGCTAACTTGTGTTGCTCGTCGAAAACGTTAACGAAATTTACGGGGCCATGGAATGGGACGACGGGTAACACATGTATCGTTGTAGTCTGGACTGCATGTAAATATAATATGCTTTCACGTACTATTACTCTTGCATATTGGGGGACACAGGAGGGGGAATTGGGGAACACAACAATACGTGCCTATGCATTCTAAATATAATTTGTTTACCGGACCCTGCTCAATACACAGAAACATAGAGAATTAGGTCCGGTGCCAGCAGTTATAAAAGTAACTTGTAGTTTGTATCAAATGAAACGAGTGGAGCGTCTCAGTTGATCCGGTTGGGTTAGTAGTGAGTGCAGGCGGTAATATATGATATGCACATAATAACAGTGGAAGAGGTAGCGTGATTAAGGATAATGTGTAGCGATTAACACACAGCGAATGGTGTAGTTTGTCTTAGAAGAGGAATATGAAGGGAAGTATAACCCTAAAATACAACAGGTGTAGCATTACCAATACGGATGATAAGACAGTTGGATATGATCGAGGCCGAGTCCGATGGCCTCTGATCGCGGCAGAAATGTGCAATCGTAAAATGAGTATAGTATTGCTCGTGTTATCCATGAACAATCAACCTCGATACATCACGCCGCCACTCAAGGAAATGGTAATGGATCAATTTCTTACGAGTGGAAAAACCCGTAAAGTACCGAAAACTTCATCACTTGCACCAAAATGGAATTTTATAATAGTGCACGTTATTACTCCACAACTGTTAATGTATATATATCGAGAGTATGAATAAGGCCATGTGCAAACCGCCTATAGTACCATATGCATGGAAATTAGGTGCTACAGTTTATGATATGGAGGAAGAAGATAGGTATCCGACAAAAAAAAAACAGAGCATAGCGGTAGTACTAAGTTCACGAATTAAAACAAACCAATTCAACGACGCGTAAATTAAACGGTGCAATACGGCAACGTAAAAAACATAAACACCCGCGCGTTTCGGTATCTTAATAGGATGGTTAGTTGAATAATAAATGGAAAATGGTACTTGTAAATCGAATACAAGAACTTGTCGTGAACGGATTATAGATACTTGCAAATGTACAAGGTAGATAATAAACAAACAAATAAGTGATGTAATATTAAGCAAGCACGCATAAAAACATGCCTAAATTGCTCAGACTAATAGGAGACTGCACCGGCAGTAAGGAAGGTAAATGCAGCGCATCATGAATAGAAGTGAGAAATTCCGACAGCGCTTTCATAGGACATGGTGTAGTCAACATTTGGTCGCAAAGGTATAAAATTTGGTCATATTTCACTACTTATTATTGAATCTGCACGCATAGGTGATGGATTATGAATATTGGTCCCACAACGTAGACGAAATAAATTCATGCCGTCACTGCCGCTTGCTTTGGACCAAAATCGCCTAAATGGCTGGGAAAGTGAAATTTTCACTTTCCCTGGCGTCCGTAAAATGTAATCACCTATTCACGTTTTGTAGCCGACAACTTGCTCTGTACATACGGGCGGTACATGTTATTATTATTGAATCCATTGAGATATTGACGTAAATAATAGACTAAAAGGTCAATTGAACAACCAGCCATAATTCGTTTCAAAATACAGACACATTAAGAACGGATTAGGGTTGAGAGTTGGGATGACGCTTGTTTTGTCTGAAACCTAACAAAGAACACATGGTAACATAAAGACCAAAGTTGTTGTTTTGATGATAACGACACAGAAAGAATATTGATATAATAATAATTATTATTCTTATATGTAGGCTATTTATTTTGCAATTACTAATTATGAACAAATATACATGTTATAATTACTTAATTATTTGAAAAGATTATTTAAAATTCCATCTGTTTTTTACTTATTAATGTGACATGTGACTATATGGGTACAAGTTCTAAATCAACGTTTTTAATATTATTGAATTGTTTTTAAATTTCCATTTCACAATTTATGTAATTAGTATAGTTTAAAAATCCACATATTTATTTTTAATATGATAGATATATAAATTACTAATGAAATGTGACTAGGAAAAATTTAATATTATTATTTAAATTTTTTCTATTAGGTTTATTTATTGTAAATTAATACATTTTACACTTAGAAATTACTTATTAATATGAAATGAACATGTTTAATTAAAAATATTTTTTTGTGTATTTGACGTTTTCAATATTGTATATATTGGATATTTTCTCTCTTATTATGCGTACGAATGTGTATTAGCTTACTTAACGAATGAATTAATTTCATAGGACATTATATTTAATTATAATGGGTTTATATTATTTCCAAAATTACCTGGGGTTCGGTTGGCGCGCGTCCATCGCGAATAAGTGAAGTTTTTTAAATTGAAGTTCAAAAACTTTGTATGAAAGTTGGATTTTTGACGGGAATTATTAAATTACAATTTACTGGATATTATGTATGAAATAATTTACTAATTACAGGTTTAATATATACACTAGTATATATAAATGTATATGTATATAACGGTTTATGTATATATAATAGATGACTATTACATAACAACCATTCATCCAATATAAATGGTTATAGTACATTTCTTGCAGTGGCAAAGGTTAATTTCATAAATAATTAACCGGTCATTCGGAAGGAATGCAATATTCATAAGAGGACGACCGTAGAACAAGCCAATGAATCTTTGTGCGGGAAGAGGAGAAATGAGTAGGTCACTTAGAATCCATATGAGGGTGTTCTGCTCTAGTAGATGAAACCATCTCACAAAATGTGACTGAGCATTCAGTTGACAAAGGCCAGGTCCAAAAAATTAACAAGTGCAATATTACAAAAAGATTGGCCACTCGTTGGGTGCAAGATGCAAACCAAAAAGGCTCCCCAACTAATCACATAAACACCTACTAAAGATATATACATATATATACACTATGCATTCATATATCATGGCACAACCTCCTTCATAGAGTGCTACTTCCTCCAGCACCTACAAAGGCACGCGAACTGAGGACCTTCAACCCGAACTGGAAGAGCTGAGAGCAGAAACTCTTCCAGCGGTATGAACAAAGTCGAGGGATGATAGAAGACAACGGTCGGTTTCTAATGAGGCATTCGATATACTGCACGGCCATGACACCGCAATCAGAGCCGTTCCCTTGCTGCAGGGTGTCTTCCTGAAGCCACACTTCAAACTTATCACCCAACGGTTGCAACGCCCCGTCCTTCATCGGCAAAATTCTGCAGAAACGGCAGATGTGAGGGAGGTATGTGGACATCTTTTCAAACTCCTGTTTCACAATAGACCAGTCACTGTCCTTCGAGGTCGAGTCGTGCATAATGATTGTCTGCGCATCAATTGAAATGTGGTACGACAGCCAGTGATTAGTCTTCAAGTGTGCAACGCCTACTACCCTGCGGGAGACTGCCCACCTTTCACCCCAATCTTCGATGTAGCTTCCCTTTGCGAACGGGACTACAATTTCTTCGAACAGCATCCAGTCATCCTGCTGCAGAATTTCCTGCCAAAATATGTGCATTATATGAAATAAAACATTGGGGCATTTAACCAAAACCGTAGTACATGCAGCTGGAAGATAAACTTGTTATCATATGTATACCCAGCAAACTGTATCCATGACGCTCACACTCATTTCAGCCTGCAAAACGTCCTCAGCCTTGGCTTGCCGCATGATCAGTGCCAACAATGCATCGATGTGCTGGGTACAAGAATCAGAAATGAATGTAAGTAGGCGGCTCAATGGCTGCCCCTACCTATGAAATCCTAATACTGATTGAATGCAACAGAGTATGTAAGGACACACCTGGTCTTGTAACCAGCTGTCCGGGTTACATAGTTTGTCAAACCATAGACGCACGACACCCAGAGTCATCTGTGTGGGGACTGGTATGTTGTTCGGCCTGATATATTTTATTAACCACAGGTGTTGGTGAAAGTGTACAGACTCATGGAATATGAAATGAAATTACTAAGCCATTTTAAAATGTGGTACTCACAAGCTGTTTTCAGGCTCCTTGCACTCATACCATCGCTTGTAGGCAGAGAAATCGGCATCACCATCCAGGGTAACGACACTCAAGACATCTAACCCAGAGGGATATGATTGTGTGCTACATGTCGCACCGGCAGCAGCACGTGCTGAGGTGCCTCCGATTTCGTCAAACGAGAGGCGGCGGCAGGGCACGGATCTGATCTCATCAATGGGGAGCACCCCAGCAAATTGAGGTGATGCGGAGCGGAAATCAGTTGGAGCTGCGGATGGGAACTTCATTGCATAGAACGGAGTTGCAACTAAAGATTGGCAAAGTTCCTCAACATTTGCCAACCTCTGGGATATCTCGGACACTGACAATATGTTAACCTGCATCGATGTAGATTATCACAATTCCAGCGATAGCAACAAACAAAGGAATCAAGGGGAGAAGTGGGAACCACTGCTCATGCTTTGTAATGTGATTAAGGTACGCTTACGCACATCTTTCTTGCGTGACAGATGATCGGGGTGACTCTTCCTCTGCGGCAGGACAGATCTGGCCCCCTGGTTGGGGCATTGGTAGGCAGCCTTGTCATGGAGAATAGGAATGACCGGTTTTGGTGGGGCAGATTGTGGCCCTTTCAATGTGCACTGCTGCAGGCCCATAGGGAGTTCCTCAATATCTCCACTGCGAACTCCTCTTCCTCTGCCCCTTCCTCTTCTCGCCGTCCGCTTGCCTCGGCCAACGACAGGAGTGGCACCCTCAGTACGAGTAAAAATCTCAGACACCATGAATCGCAGTCGGAGGTTCTGCAGACCCACATCCACATTATGGACTAACGGCGGGGCGGCTTCATTGCAGCCCTGATGAAGAGATGCAAATGGAGTGGCCGCCAGCTGCGGAGTACTATACGGACCTGTGTTAAAGAGAATGCGGCTCTCCTCGAACGTCTCTACCAGCGGTGTCTGTTGGGAACATTAACATAAAATCAAGACCAACGTGACAACATCAACAGCAAATTATCGATTAAGATCAAATTCACAATACAAACTTCAGTTCACGCACTACACCACTAAGAATATGAGATTACCTTAACCATCTTATGTCACCTAGAAAATAACTGCTTCACTCTCGCTGGGTCAGCAAAATTGTTAGTGTACCACCACAACATACGGGGAATACGATCCATTTGGCTACCAAGCATATGACCGCAAACAGCAGCAAGGTCGGGCATCACCTCGTATGCCCACAAAATCAAGGCCATGTTGAATCCACCAGTATACACCTCCATCGGGTACCCACCAGCATCATTAGGTTCAAGAGTAAGATGGTCTTGAAGGTCACATGCTTCATGAGTGGACTAAATGAGGAAATTGTAACCTATCAAACCCCATGGAAACTTATTGAAGGCTTCTAAGTCATCCACTAGATGAAAATAGTTCATCTCAATTGGGTCGGTAACTCGACCTCTAAGCAGAATGGTGTTGTACAGGATAAACAGCAAACCGAGTTGGAAACAGAGAGGGGTGCTGCCCTTCATCTCCACACATTCATCACGAAAGCGGTCATGCACTTCAACCAGCGTCAGGTTCTGTTTCCCGCCAAAGGCACCTTGATGCACGGCAGAGGAAACTGGAGGGGCCGTGTATCCATTGAATTTTAAACTGGTCATCAGGGCGAACTCCGTGGGCCCGAACATAAGGGCGTCTCCATTTATCACGAACCGCAGGGTGTTACTTGCCCGAGACTATTTATCCAGGCAGCGCAAGAGTTGTTGATATGCTGAGGCGTTGAAATGTAGGGCAGGAAGATCAATTAAGTGTTTGAAAGGAGACGTGCTCATGCGCATGCTGTTCCACTTATCAAGACATTGACGTATGTTCTCAAGCCACCACAGGTGGGAGCGCTCGGATACGAGGAGGGGATCATCACCTGTCTCCATATTGGAAGCACAACCCACTAATGAGCATGAACCCAAAAAATAAACATTCAAATAAAAAACGCCATTTGCATCCAACACCAAAAAAGCATTCCGATAACAAATTAAATAGAGCAGCACACAAGTTCACAACCAATTCCCATACACTATTTGTAAATCAGTCTGGCACCATGCATGCAAATAGCCTGCTATATAAATATCTTTGCAGGTTTAAACACTGTAATTAAACAATATACATAGACCTTTATGGTGGCATATTCAATTCGTAGTTATGGACATACAAACACACATTTAGGGCATTATATGATAAGTACAACATGCCAATTTCCACCGTAACATATCACACTCTCAGACATTGTAAACGGATTTAATAACATCCAAACCAGGCCACGACTATAAGCGTACGGGTACTAGATATATATTCCATGATTTCAAGGTCAAATGTAGCATCACAAACACAAATTTAACCGAATAAATACACCAAATAACAAAATATTTTCCTTCAAAACATGTGCACTCCACCTGTGATTGTAGGCAGTCCATGCTTCGAATTTATAAACAAAGCATCATATGTGACAGGTTAAGCACTTTCACATAGAGTACAAATACAGTGTTCAAGGTACACTGGAATTGCTTTTATAATCAATCATGTATTCCAATGTAAACCAAGCATCATAAAAAACAACATTCAGGCAATGTAATCCTAATAATATTCACAATTACAAACGAACTTCTGGTCCCATCGGTTATTTGGGTTGATTGATACTGAAATTAATTCTTTTGATAAATGGTTTTACGTATACACTCCATTCATATATTGCTGAAAGTTGATATTTCTCAAAAATAGTTGAAAACCATTACTACAGAGATTCGAGCTCTTAAAAGGATTCAAAGGATACAGAGTGAAAATGATAACATTTTGTGAATAAAATTCATATACTCAACAATGAAATATACAAATCAAGACCATTCATCTACTAAAATCAGTGGCTACAATCTGCCCCGAATCATTTCACAAAGACCTCAATTACAGATGATCCAAGATGTATTTAGTAGATATATAGAATGGTTTTCAGAAACATGCACAAAGTATAACTACATACGCCACCTATTCAATTCAGGTTTCCCTCACATTCCACACTGAAATATACAAAGTCAGAGCTCAATATACAACTACATTCTTTCAAAGGCCTCGTGTGGAAACGACAGAGACTTCATTGATCGGAAAATGATAAATGTGACTTTCACAAGCTCAGTACTAGGCAACTCCTTAAAGAACCGTTATAAACATTTAGGGGGCTAACTCACTACCATGTCTGATTTAGATAAAACAATTACAAGTGTTGCAGCACACTTACAGTTGTATTACACTTAATAAATTTCCAAGGAAACACCCAGTTACACCCACACCAAACCACCACACAACTACCGACCCAATAACAAAAAAGAAAGATTCACACAAACATAGAGCATGAAACTATTTCCGGTCAATCTCATACATGCAACAATCAAGAACGACACATTTCGAGATGGCTAAGAAATTAAAAAAATTCCAGACAACCAAGGACATTAAAACACCCTTAATTTCAAATTGAAGGACCGGCAATTACATAAAATCCAAGGGCTACAAGTGCAGACACAAATACCATTTACGAAAAGTACTCTATAAAAATTGCTTATAAGGGTTTCAATTGACAGATCATACCTTTAATTCTAGGAAACGCACTCTCATTATACGTCCGCTTCATCGCTCTAATTTCTTGAACTCTTCGCTTCAAAACGCCGTGCATAACAACAAATTTTAGTACTGCAAAAAATAGATAGCACACAGTTGTCTGAAATTAAGAGAACATTCACAAACCCTCTCACAGAATCCTCCGCTTGCTTCTCGCTCGCTTCCAGTGAGGTTGATTAATAGACAGGCTTCCCCAGAGAACTTACAATAGTCGGACGACTGTAGTGCTCTTTTTGGGTGCGGTTGGCTATATAGGAGTTTAGAACCAGGGTAATTAAGCCAATCACTCATTAATTATCACTGGGGTTATGCAATAGCAAACTTTGCTACAGCTCCCTATATAAGGCGGGAAATTTAACCACTTAGATATATAAATTTAAATGAAGGGCAGAGTACTGCGCTAAAAATTATTCCACGCAAATTCAACAGGGTTATTTAGGGTATTACAATCGGGCCCAACAATTACATTTACCCCTATTTCGATAATCTACTAAATTTCACCATTTACTGATATTTATGTCTAATTTAACAACATATATATACATAAATGTTCAGATTTATCAAATAAATAAAAGTGCATTAGAATTTCCGCCAAAAAAAGACAACTCCGAAGTAATATCATAAGTACATAAATCCAACCCACCTATTACTGCAAAATAAACATACACAAGTATGTGCTAATATAGAGGTTATTTCAAAAGATTACAACATCAAATCCTACAAAAATCATAGTCTAGAGTATTGGCCGAAAAACCAACACCACATCCAAAAATAGCTCAAACTTCTGGACTATATTAATGCAACATGGGACCATCTTACCATTAATGGTAATATGAGAATATCCTCGCAAAATAATAACATTAAAGTCTGTAAAAAGCTTAGTCTATAGTTTTGGCCGAAAAATTAAAACACAATCCAAATAGATCTGCTTTCAAATCCATGATGGACCTTTCTGACTGAGCGAAATGCGGGATGCGTGTAGCAACGGCCCAAAACACAGCCACCCTATGGCCTAGGCTGACTTCCCAAGGCGAAAAGTGGACGGCGCGTGGATGGCGGACGCTGACGGCGTTAACGGCGGGTAACGGTGAAATGGGTTCGGGCTGCTTCAGCTGAAAATGGGTCAAAGACTTTGGAGAAAAGCACTTTACACGTGTCTTCAATCCAACGGGAATGCGCATTACACTAGCGCTCATTATCGAATTAGCCGTCAGAAGAGGTGTACTATGGGGATTAGGGAATACATTGCCGAAAGCTACTTGAGAAAAACAAAGTCGGGTATTCAAGTGGAAGATAGGCTGACGATAAACTTCTAAACAATAACTGATGCAGAGTAATCCAATCGGCAAGGGAAAAGGATATGCTCAATACAACATGAGGAAAGAAATAGATAAAAACGTCAGGACAGTGTCTTATTCAGAGTAATCGAATGGGGAAAGGGAAAAAATATATTCTCAATACAACATGAGGAAAAAAAAATGATAAAAATCACAGCACACAACTTCTGAATAGTCCAGAATAAGATAAACCAACAGATTCCTAAAGCCTACCAGGGTATTAAAAAAGGCAAACACATTCAGGCTCAGAGGAATACCTAATACGGGGATCGAGCTTAATCAAACTCAGACCCCTTAGCTGACCTGCACGTATCAAGCAGCAACGGGTTCGCCTACACTAATCTCATACAATTTTGCACAATAACTGCGTCTGTACATACCGCAACGCTCGCTATCCAAAACAGAGACGTCACCACCGCACAAAAGGCATTCAAGAAACTTGATTACCATGATGCCGCAATCAAAGTTGTTCAGTTGCTGAGGAGGGTGGCGAACCTGGATAACATCCCACATAGGATGCAGAGGGATGTTCATACGTTTTTCATCCCAAATACGGAGTTCGGCACATAGCTTCAGAATGTTGATGCTCATGTTGCGAAACGGGGTCGACAAAGATTCTCAAGAACGACTGGTGGATGACGGATCATAAACTTTGATGCATTGTTCCCGTGTTTATCAATGTTCCCGACTCCATACACGCGTTTAGCATGCTGCTATTGAACTGGACAAGATGTTGGATACCGGCCCCAAGCGTAGGGGCCAACATAATGTGAAACAACCTTAAAGTTATCCGAGATAAGAGGCTTCTGGAAAGGAGCATAAGCATTATTATAATTCACGTAAGAATAATGACAACACATTATTTCAAATAGTGCGGGAAGGACCAAACATGCATACCCAGCAAATCATCTCCAGAAGTGCGCGCTCACCATTGAGCTGGCCAGCATCCTTCAGCATCCAAACCAGCACATTTATCAACGAATCAATATGCTGCAAAACAACAAACTATACATGACTGGATGTTAATAGAAGGACGGTTACGCTAACAATGTAAACAGAAACGGGCCACAGGTCACTATATAATGTAGAAGCAGCACGACAGAAAATACATCATCACGGAGCGGATATCGGGGCGTCCAGATGAAAGAAAACCAATTAGCATCCGCATGTATACCATTGAGCAGGAGGATGGATTCAGACCTGAAAAAGAAGAAAATACACAATCATAAACAACATGTATATCAATTTTAGAGTCCCACATGCTCCATAGAATCCCCACTTCTCACGCTTACTCAGTCTTTTGGGTACATTCGTTATATCAACTCTCAAACTCATCAAGGACTGTGTGGTCAACATCCAGATCTCATGGATCGTGTTGAGCATCTAACGTGGGAACTGCCCTAGAGCGTGTGACAATGGTGCGGGGATTTACTTTTGGTGGTGGTTTACGGACTCGCTTCCTCTTACTGCCGGATGCATTCCCTGTCATGATGAATGGAGTTCCGACATCACTTTGCGAAGGCAATTGCTCCCTTACAGCGGTTATGAAGGAGGGTGGGTCATTATTCAGAACAGCTGCTGCAGAATGATTGTGCTCAACAAGATCATGACTGATGGGGACCTCACCTGGGATAACTCATGTAACTGACTCATTCCCTGCGGGGGATCCAACGGTTGGAAAGGCCGGTGCCGGCATAGGATTACTATCTCCACGAACATCATATTCAGGGCGATCATCATCATCTAGTCCTGCATCAGTGCTCGCCCCACACGGGTCCCCTACGGCCGCCTTTAAACCTTTCAGATTTTTCTCAAGACTAGCAACCCGCTTAAGCATCCCAGATATGACGAAACTCGTCTCCTGCAACATTGAATTAGTAAGGCAGGGTCTAATTTATTCACACAGCATGATGCAGATGGGACATCCTCACCGGAGGTGGTACGCCGGGGCAAGCTGTCCCTTCTAGTCTCAACGATTTGCGTTTAATATATGTTGCTCCTTATCGGAAACTATAATATCAACCTGTTACAAGTGTTCTCCATGTTAATTGTATTCCCAACCTACACGTGGAACTAAGACTGCGGATATAAAGAGTAAACAAAGTTAATATTAAGTTTTCCACTGCAAAGTATAGTACACTCACTGGATATGCACCGGCATTTTTGGTAGTGAAATACCTATTAATCCGCTCAAAACAAAAAATTTGTGTTGGTTGGTAGCCCATCTTATCATCCTAGGATTTTGGTCCTCCATACCAGGCACCCTCATGGCACATCTACGAGCAAGATTAGGCATTACCTCATACGCCCACGTCTGCAGAGCAATGGTGAACCCATTCGCATCATAAACCAAGGTCTTTCCTTCAGCAATCAAGTTATCGAGAATATCCCTAGCACGATGAGCCATACGCACAAGAAATTCATACGACACCTGGCCCCAGGCGAACCGATTAAATTTCTCAAGATCATCAATTAGGTGGAAGTACTTCAAATCGATCCTCTTCGATTTCCTTGCACGGATGAGTAAAATCCCATACACGATATAGAGGAGTGCAAGCTTGAATGCATCAAGCGAATCACCAGCGGTGGATTCGCATTCTCTTATGAAACTTTTTTGAATGTCGCTGAAAACTAGATCAGTTCTGCCATGGAAGTAAGTTTCGTGGAATTCAGAATCGGATGGCGGTTCTTCCCAACCATACATGCTCAGCCCTGTCATTAAAATAAATTCACGAGGCCCAAACTCAATAACTCGATTGTTAATACGGAAAGACAAGCGCTGCCGTGCCAGTGAGCTCTTTTCCAGTTTCTTTATGAGCACGTGATACAATTGACCTTGAAATTGAATATCAGGAATAGATAATAAATGACCAAAGCACGACGCGTTAAGTAGTTCTCGCTTTTCAACATACAGGTGTGACCGAATCGTGTTCAGCCATGATAAGTGTCCACATCCAGAGACAAGCGCACCTACAAATACCCCAAACGAATCATAAATCCTCACAAAATTCACAATCAGACATCGTTTACATGCACGGACAAAGGTTCACCACCAAGCAATGTCTACACAACATGCAGCGCTACACTTTACGAAATTGAAGTGAACACGATTTCATATGCAATGTTGATGAAATCTTCTGCAGACCGTATAGATATGTTGAATTACAGATTCATGACAGCATTTGCAAGAAAGGTCGAAAAAATATATCTTCCATTACAACCTGTGCCATAAATAGCAAATATACAGACAAGCTCTCAGAATTATGTGGCTTCGAAAGTCCATATGCGGAGAGGAACACATCAAAGGCACGATAACTATGCTTAAAAATCTGGACACAACTACACGGTATTCAATATAACACGTAGAACATATTCACTACCGGCCTAAATGCAACCTAAGAGCGACCACTTTATCAATTAGACTTCCTCAGCGCCCTACTCACATTCATGCAAACTAGGACATCTTCAACACAGGACAAACAACGCGCCACTGATTACGATGATTCCTCACCTAAATACAAATTCGCTAATGTAATGGGACAGCACCACATTATCTATATTCATAAACGAGGATGATTGAATTTTATGTCAGCACTAATTTAAGAACACCACGCGGAGTAAGCAATGTGTATGGAATAACAAACAAACTCATTCAAGGATGGAAACTCAAAATTAACACTGGGCGCACCCAAATAACAGAGAATTCCCCAGTTAATACACATAATCTCATACACTCTATGTGCAATAAGACGAATTCACAGCAATTGCACGATTACCCAACCAAACCATGTGCAATTCATCTGGATACATTAAAATATCGAACAGGATACCAACTAAATAGGTAAGTGAAGATTAATTACCGCTGCGACTTGTATTGGATGTGTTCGAAGTCATTGCTTTCCTCTGTGAACAGCCGCTCAACGAAGAAATGACACAAACCCTAACACCGAAACTGAGAAGCGCCGTCGACGGAAAGCGCTGGAAAAAAACAGATCCAACAGTGGCCGTAAACAGAGTGGGTCAAATTAGGCAGAAATCGTCATTGAAGAAGACGATGGACTGGAAATCTTAATGTTTGGGTTACCTCTAAGCTGGAATCGGGAGACTTGAAGAAACCCAAAATTCACAACTCACCGCAATAAAGTCACTGTACACCAAAACGAAATAAAAAAAATCATTATTAATAAAAGAGCTCATGTCGAATTAAATCACATGCACTGGGAAAAATTATAGGCCAAAGTTTTATGTTCACTAAGTCTTGATAAAGCTTTGTTGTACTAACACGATATCAAAATAACTATTTCAGCCTGCTGGTTTTGGATCAGACTACTGGTTGCAAATAAAATTTTCCCCATCCGGTTTTATATTTCATAGAATAACTTTTCAAGTTTAGTATTAATTAATCATGAAGTGTGTTTTACTATCTTATTCTTCCAATTAATCATCGCCATATATTCAGTGGGTTGTATTTCACAAATTCAAATAATCTACTAGATTTCATTCAGCTATAAAACGATTATCGCTAATATTTCAATTGTACGAAACACAAATCATTTGAAAGTATAGCCGATAAAATCCCAAACAGTACGCCTTTTCATTGATTATCACTGTAAACAATAAACATAAATGGGGTCGATATGTATGTTTACTCAATTGTATATTATATTGTATTTACATAAAATGTGAATGAATGGTGAAATTTGTGTTGCCTTAAACATCACCGCCCGTCGCACAATTTAGAATGGTAAATTATAGTCTTTTTGTAGTATTTATTATAAATAAACTTTTAATGGGTTATATTATATCGAGGCATTTGATTTACCGTGCCTGTTAATTGTATATGCATGCGATAAAATCCCTACTTCTTCATAAGTCACGAAACAATGTAATGCATTTGTTCATAATTATGGGATATTTTTCACGTACTTAGATCTTCAATTACTTTCGAGTTATATAATTACTCGAGATGGGATGATAAACATTTTAACTCACACATAATATACACGCTCATAACATGAGAATGTTAACTTCCATTGACATGGGTGGCCAAAATAAATGTATATACGTGGTTGTTTGTTAGAGAACAAGTTCACTTAACAAACCCATTAAAGAAACTAACATGGAATCTATCGAAAATAAATTGTTCGTTTCAAAACTACAATAGTGCACGGTTTGTCCTTCTAGTTGAGACACCACATATTCAAGGGTATTAAATATTTCTCACTTACATAGGGTATCCAATTGCATAATAATCCTAACGAGAATATGTTGGGTGTTATATTAATTAACATGGAGATTAGTGGCGTAGTCAATCAAGGATCAATCACATGAAAGTCGACGGAATCTTCCCATTATTTTTTCTGATTCCTTTTTCAAAATACATTGGATATTCATTAATGAATATTGATTCATTAATCAATTGATTGAATGGAAATGATAATTTATTATGTAATGGATTTAATTGTTGGCATTAGAAACAACTCAAGATCAAATCGGAATATTAAATTCTTGAAGGAACATGCTTGTGTAACGATTTCTACTTGAATAGAATTGAATACAACTAGATTTTAAAGAACTTTTAAAAGTTTGGATTAAATACACCCGAATTTTAAATGTCGTTTAAATTCCAACGAATTCCACATCCAATACACCGCCCTAAATGAATTTTTTAAATTTACATATACAGCATCCGATTGCTGCAAGCACGTCAAAAAACGATTAACATTAACACCACGCATTCTAAATTAAATAACTTTAACAATGATGTCATAAATCCTCGTCGATTATTCTACTGGGGAAATACAGTGAAATAAAAATAATACAACACATAAAATTACAATGGCCTAACTTTTCATTAAAGTATCATATATATTGTTATGAAAACAATTTACCGAATCATTAAAATTTGTTATACATGGTCCGATTGCTAAAAATAAACTCAGGCACCTATTATAATTAACAACTACAAGGCTACACTTAATAAATTTAATGATGGTCTAAAAAATCCTGGTCGATAAATCTAATTGCAAAATACATTGAAAGTAAACAAATACACCAGCAGACAAGCACCTGATTTAATAATCACAGCATATAATATAAATATACAGTACAACAAAGGGTTAATTAGCCATAAATTTAACATGTAAATTAAAATTAGCATAAATCACAATTCAGTACACTAATTTCGGCATACTACATGATTGCAAAGGCTGAGGCTCTGCGTCGAGCAGTGTGTATGTGGGCCACCCTACGTTCTGGCCTATCAAAGAAGGGGAAACTTACAACACTGCCAGTTCACGGCACGTGGATGGCAGACGCTCACGGCGTTAACGGCAGGGAACAGTGCAACGGGTTCGGGCCGCTCCAGATAAAAATGGGCCGAAGACTTTGGACAAAATCACTTTACACGCGTCCTTAATCCAACGGGAATGCGCATTACACTAGCGCTCATTATCCAATTTGCCCAATTATATTGACTATATTGATGTGACGATGCTATCGAAAGCGTCAATTAGTAATCGATTGAAATTTTTGTCTTTTATTGTTTGCTTCACACAGTCATTTAAAATTTTTATTTTTTATTTTTTATTTTTTATTTTTTATTTTTTGAATCACATGTTTTATATTTGCTCATGTCTTATTGTTTTTTGAATCGCATGTTTAATATTTACTCTTAAGTGCATCAAAAAAAATCTACCAAGAAGTTTGAAAAATATTTATTAGAGAGCAAAATCATACATTGATGACATTGTTATTTTTTAAAAATTTATCAATTTTCTAATTTTCGATTGATCTTGAATTTTCTAACATTACTAAATATATTTATAAAGTATGATGATATGAAGCATACATACATACATAGAAATATAAATTTTTTATAACTACCAAAATTATACAATTTAATAATTATCTCTAAGTATAATAATAATTGATTTAAGTACGTTGAATTGCGTCCAAGACACTTTCTATATTATAGTATAAGAAAAGTTGTGTTTAATTTGTTATATTTATGTTATAAAAGCTTTTTTAATTGTCTTTATAAATTATACTCCATTCATATTAAAATACATATTGCTTTAGAGTTTTTAATTTGTGTCAAATATTTATAGTTTAATATATCTTAACACATTTTCCTCAATTTTTATAAGTCTGCATTTATTAGGAAGAAAGAGAAATATGCATTTATTAAAATGGTGACACGGGTGATATATACTTTTAAGAATACTCATACATATGATATTTTTTTTAATTTTAAGTGATATTTTTTATTATTACGGTTGATATTGACTTTTACCGAGTTTTTTTTTTGTCGATACTTTTTAAGAATACAAATTATACTTCTGGATTTTTGAGTAATACTTTTTAATGTTAGAGTTGATACTGATTTTGACTTTTTTTTTTACGGGTTGACGGGTCAACACGTGCTTTCTGGTGTTAACCGGTCAAACGCGTCTGATGGTGCACCTAATGCACACAAGTCCAACTTTATCTTAATATAATTCTATATGGGGTGGAAAGAGTATATTTATCAAAATAATAATACCTTAATTTTGTGGAAAGCTCTAAAACATATATTTTGAAACGGAAGTAGAGGATATTGTAATAATCAATACATATTGATATTATTATGTTGTTCATTATAAATTTATGTTCATCTCTAATGTGTGTTTCAATCACTACGGCGTTGGTTTCTACTTGTTATCTGTAGATCATGGAATATATATATATATATAAAGAGAATTTTAACTTGTTATATCTAGATCATGAAATATATATATATATATATATAAAGAGAATTTTATTATTACATTTGAAAGGTGATCTAAGCCCTAGTTTTCATTAAAATCAAGCAATTTCATCAAGAAATGGATAGTCAGTATAGCCAACAACTGGATCAGATGTGTAGAAAGTCTCCCTCTCATATTTGTTGAGAGGAGTATTCAGCGCAAACCTCCTAGGAAGATCTGGATTAGCCAAGAACAGACGGCCATAAGCAACTAGGTCAGCACGATCTTCAGCAACAGCTTCGTTCCCGTCTTCCCTACCATAACCACCGGCCACAATGAACGTGCCCTTGAATGCTCGTCTCATAGGCACGAGACTATGTGGACACTCGGATTTTATGACAGTTTTTATATCCGGTTCAACCATGTGGCAGTAGGCAAGCCCGTACCTGCTCAGGCCCTCGGCCAGATATAGGCGAGGGCGCTAGGGTTTGAGTCCTCGGACTCCATATAGTCTGCAAAGGGGGAGAGTCGGATTCCTACTCTCCCTCCTCCGATCTCAGCAGCCAAAGCTTCGATTATTTCACTAGCGAAACGACAACGGTTCTCTAGAGACCCTCCGTATTGATCTGTTCTGTCGTTGACACCATCTTTCAAGAACTGTTCTATAAGAAAGCCATGTGCACCGTGGACCTCAACTCCATCGAAACCTATACATACATACATACATATATATATATATATATATTATACATGTGTTGGTGAGTTACTTATATATTGTTCTCATAAATTTAATGTTCATACAACTTCTTCTCTTACCAGCTTCTACAGCATTCCTTGCAGCAATTCTGAAATCATTGATGATTTGTGGGATTTCTTCTGTTCTTAGACGACGTGGTGGAGAATATTGAGCCACATCAGCTTCTCCATTAGCTTGAATTGGTGGAGTTATGTGTTTGTCTGTAGATGATATTGGAGCTTCTCCATTTGGCTGAAACCCTAATCAACACTAGTGCAATCAATAAACATGTAATTAGCTAATAAACAGAAAGATAGACGGGTTATAATGGGTACTAGCTAGTGCTTTCGTGTGAAAATTAGGAACGGTGCTTATTTACTTCGAATTTGCAGTTTATATTATTGAAATTTTAGTGCTAATTTCGTTTTTTTTTTTTTTAAATCATAGTTTATATTGTTGTATATTAGTGTTAGCTAGTGCTAATAAATACTAAAATGCAATAAGATAAGTTATAAAATCATAGTAAATTAATAAATACCGTTTTTAGTTCTCACACAAAGTACTAGTACCTATTATAAATTCCTATATATATAGGGTTGGACTTGGTGTGAGATTGAACCGTGCACTATGCTTATTTACTACAATTTTATTGTTTATTTTAGTGTATTTTAGTGTTTATTAGCACTAAATACAATCAACAATAATTCAGTAAAGGGAATGACTATTTGCACTACTAATTTTACTCTTTGCATCATAACAGAAATAAAGAAAAAATAAAATAATTGTAAAATTACTTCAATACCCTTTATTAATTGTTCATACTACTAAAATTACTCAATGCACCACAAATTCAAAATTAAAAAACATTAAAAAAGAAAACAAATTAATCAAAGTATTCATCAACTTCTAATAATTTATTAGAAGTATTAGATACTAGTAAGGGCATATATATTGATCGAAAATAATCGAGTTTAGAACGTGTTGTGGAAGTTTTTTTTTGTTCAGGTCGCAATACGTTCGAACTGAAAATTTTGAACATTTTGAAGTGGTTCAAACTCCATTTTTTGAACAACACTTGGAAAAAAATTGAGTTCAAGGCATTCGAATTTAATTTTTTGAACATATTGGAGTGGTTTGAACTTTAATTTTCGAACATAGTTTGTTCGGAAAATATTTTCTAATATTTTTGTACCCTGAAATTTTCTAGTGTCGTTCAAACTTTAGTTCCCGAACAAATGAAGGTTGTTCGAACTTTAGTTTCCGAACAAATGGAGGTTGTTCAAATTTTAGTTTTCGAACCAACTTTTTTTCTAAGTATTAGAGTCGTTCGAATTAATATTCTCGAACAAGATGAACGTGTTCGGAATTTTATTTCCGAACATATTTTTTTAATTTTTTTCCAAGTAAAACAAATATTTTTGGAGTGGGGGTATTAGTGTAAATGTTTGTGGTGCAAAGAGTAAAATATGTAGTGCATTGAGCAATTGAAGTGCAAAGAGTAAAATCAGTAGTGTAAATAGAAATTCCCTTCAGTAAAAGTGTAAAACACAACTAGATAAACAATAAAAATTTAAAATAAAAAATAGCACTAAAACACGATAAGATAGACGGTAAAATTATAGTAAATAAGTGTAGTGCACACATTTTCACACCAAGTAGGGTATTCATTTAAACCTACTTGTGTTTGAAGCCCGGCCTACATGCCAGATCTGGCAAAAAAACACTGCACCTTTGGCATGAACTGCGTCTACAATTGGTTTCCACGCATCTACTTGTTCCTTTGTCCAGATTCCGGGAGTGTCTGGGAGTCTGTGAGATTTTTAATTATTTATGGATAAATTGTAGTTTGATACATACATTTTAGGTTGTTCTTCAAAAATAGTTCAGTTTTTCAAAATAAGCGAAGCAATATCCGCTTTTTCAAAAAAAAAATTGCAAATCTAACATTTGATCAATTTACGACTCGAAAATCGTACGTAATTGATTGTACTTTAAAATTTCTCAATTGAATGTTTTTTTCACGCCGCGGGAGAAATTAGAATGATTAAAATACAACCAATCACATAGAGTTTTAGAACCGAAAAATTGATCAAATGTTACATTTACAATTCATTTCAAAAACTAAATACTGTTTTGTTAGTTTAAAAATAAAGTGAATCTTTTTTTCAGATATAGGCGTCAAAGTGTAATTTTCCCTTAATTTTTTCGTTAGCGATGAATTACGACGAGACAGGAAAATAGTGGAAAGTCCATGAAAACTTACCCAGCTGTGTTGGAAACTCCTGTTGCTTCACTAATGAGAAACCCTCCTTTATTAGCTCTCTGTGAGTAATACAATATAGCATGTGGCTGAGGTAACTTGTTGTAAGATCTTTGCCTTGTCAATGGCGCCAGAACTATTCTGTGAAAAAACATAATACACATGAAAATTAAACAAAGTTGAAACAACACTAAACTTAGATAGAATAGAACAAATTAACCATGTGCAACATGCTCGTCTTAATTGGAAAAAGACGTTGATGAAATTCAAATTTAAGTAATAACTTATATACTATGCGCTCGATCCACCTACCAACTAGGCCAACTCAATATTAACAAATGTTTAGTGACGGAAGAACACTGGAGCCAGGGCTTCTGAAATTTTAGAAAATAGTAGGGATATTCTAATATTATTTTAATATTGAAAAATAAATAAAAAAAACATTAATTGTTTTCTTCCTTTCAATTCAAAGTAGTAGAGGGGCAGGTTCTTCATTTCTCTTTTATCATTCTTCATCACCTTTGTCATTTTACTAGAATATCGTGCGATGCACGGATAAACTATATATAATTATTTGTTTTATTCAAATTATTCGTAGGAAATAATTATAATAAATTATGCAGTTGAAGAGTTAAAACATTATGTACTAAAGAGCATAATAATGGTACTTTAAAATTAAAAAAAAAACCCTTAGTTTATTTGATTAATAATGGTTTTTGGTTAATTAAACCAAAAACAATAGATATGAACAAACATAAGAAAATATTAATAAGAAATTTTTAAGCAATAGTTTATTTTGGGGAGACAAAAAATGTTCTCATACAATAATCTTGAGAGTGTAGACCAATAACACTGAAACAACTACGTGGCAAATCTAGGTACTCTCCAAACGGTTGTCTGATGTAGTTAAAAATTAATAATTGCTTAAGACTTGAAATTAATAGATAAGTAAACCATGTGTTTGTTATCAAAATCAATTCAGTCGATTATTGCAAATAAAAAACTAATAATTATTAAAATCACTTACGTTATAATTTTGTATTGTTGGAGCTAAATTATTACTTATTACTTAATTTTTGTAAGACAAAATCGTTCACGGATTATCTAAAAAAACTCTATAATTATTTAATCATGCGCCCGTTTCAGAATTTGAAAACTGTCAAACTAATTTTGTGCGATAATTATGGTCTAGTGACTCACGATTACATATCACTTATTACCATATGCGTGCAAAATTGGTAGTTTGATACTACGGATTTTAAGGAAACTGATATATGATAATGGATACAATTACATCATTAATTTGGGATCATTATAAATTCACCCCCCCCCCCCCCCCCCAAAAAAAATTGAGGAATAAAAATTAAGGGAATTTACTTATATAAAAATTGGGGTTAAAATATCATATAGTAAATTTATTAAATTGCCCTTGTTAATGGGCAGGAAAAAATGTCTTTCATAACTCATTTATTGTTATTATAGATTTAAAATATACTATATAAATTATCTTCATAAAATCTAATTTACCTACAAAAATGATGGCTAATTGGCGTATTAGTTGTGATTCATTAATGTTGATCAACTATTAACACAATTAAAATAAATTGACTTATTGACTAATTTATCAATGTTAGATTAGATGTAATTAGATGATGTTAATTAGGTGGGTTGGAAAAAAAATGCTCCACGAGTGTGTTCTTATATATATATATATATATGTGTGTGTGTGTGTGTGTTTGTCAAATTTATCCAGTTCTTTTTTTATCAAGTTTAAATTTATTATCATTATTTGTTAAGTTTTCTGCCCCTTAATTCTATACCTCCACTCTTAAATAGGGTGTGTTTTCATCACTCCATTGTTGAATTTATGGTTTGTGGTAGTAGTTCTCTCATATTAAAAAAAACAAAAAAAAAAACATTATTTTCATTCTTTAAAGTTGAAATTATTTTCATCCACTTTTACAATTTATGTTTTATGTTGATTTTTTTTACTATTATGAAGTGCTTCATTTTTTTAATTGTATTTGCCAATTATACTTGATTTTTATTATGTGAATCATTTTATGTTAGAATGTAATTAATATAGCATTATGACTTTTATAAAAATATTTTGACTTAACAACTTCTAATTTTATGTTTGTATATTATTATATGGGCTCTCTCCTAAACAGAATTTTTGGCTCCGTCACCGCCAATGTTACGATAACATTAACCAAAATTCTTTACCGCAAATTAATTTCCTGGACGATTATTAATAAAACGGGCTATAAAACATAATTCAAACTTTGCTGCTAGCGCTAGCTAGTAATCTAAAAAAAATGAATTAAAGAGTAAAAAAAAGATTAATTCAAAGAATGAAATACCTATGAGAAAGGTGAAAATTTCCCATTTTGTAAGGTGTGAGAAGTGGGATTTGCTGCTTCTCTTCATCTGTGTTTCCCATGTTTTTGCAGATCAATAATTTTGTATTTGGAAATTATTGAAAAACGATATGATGCTAGATCATTAACTGAAATTGTTTCTCTATATATAGAGGTTTGAAATTAAATAAAAATATTATGAAGTAGAGTCTCAATGTCAACACTGTAATTATGGCTACTTCGATGTCTGAATTTGGATATGCATATAGAAATAAGGGTTAAGGGCCAAATATGTCCCTGGACTATTTGGGGAGAATAGATAGGTCACTGAACTTTTTTTTGTCTCAATTGGGCCCCTGAACTTTTATTGAGAGCTCAATCAAGCCCCTCCGTCACACCCTCACTAACGTCCGTTAGGTTGATTCAAAACGACGTCGTTTTGATCCTGAAATTAAAAAAAAAAAAAAAAATTATTTCTCTCCTCTCTCTCCTCTTCCGCCGTCGGCCATCTCAGGGCCTAGCCGGACTTCTGCCCACCCCACCTCATCGTATCCGACATCAACTCCCTCTTCGCCGGCTTCTGCCTCGACCCGACAACCCCCAGCAGCCCCTTGTCCGGCTGCTGCTATAGCTCACCATTCCCGGCCGTCGATTTTTTTGGGTCAGGTTTTCCGGCGGCCGTTCTCCCTCCTCTTTCTTCCATATATGCTTTGAGCTCCCCCCCACTCTGTCCCCATCTCCATGGGCCTCCTCCATCCCTCACAGTTGATCCGCAGCCATCACTTTTTCTTCCCTCTCCAAAACAGCCGCAAGCCACACTTAATCCCCAAATGTCAAAACTTCCCCCTCTCTCTTCTTTATCTACTCCATGCTCTCCATCCCTCTCACCTCATCAATTTGTGTCTGCTCCATCATCAAATACAAGGCAGCAGACATATCTTCATCCTTCTTCTAACCTGCCTTCATCGATCGAGAGGGAGAGAGGAGAGAGAGAGAAATAAAAAAAAAAAAATTTAATTTCAGGATCAAAACGACGTCGTTTTGAATCAACCCTAACGGACGTTAGTGAGGGGTGTGACGGAGGGGCTTGATTGAGCCCTCAATAAAAGTTTAGGGGCCCAATTGAGACAAAAAAAAAGTTCGATGGCCTGTTCTCCCCCAAATAGTCCAGGGGCCTATTTGGCCCTTAACCCTAGAAATAATCAGATAAATTCGTATATAATATTCTTGTTAATTAGGTGAAATTTAATCCTACTCTATGTTGTTTAGATCATAGGTTGTTTTCTACTAAATGCAAAACATGCATTGATATATATATATATATATATAGGGGTGAGTTCAAATAGGAACCAAACCCCCCTGAAGGAACCTAGGAACCAATCAAATTCAAGGATTTTGATGACATGGCGGATAAAAAGCGGTGGCATAGTTGTAAATATGTAAAATTCGAATTATAAGGGGTAATTCCATATTTTTTTAATAAAGCGATGACATCATCTTTTAAAAAATTCCTAAAAACTTTAAATAATCATAACTTATTCGTTTTTTATCCAATTTATGCAAAAAAATATATCAAATTAAAGATTTTTTCATGCTCTTTCATTTAAGATCGATAATGCATATGTTTATTTGAGCAAAAATTGATGAAAAATATAAAAAACTACTTTTCGCGTATATTCAACTCGTAACTGTCAGATATTTGCTAATATGATATCACAATATTGCTCATATCTTGTGTTTATATTGCTAACATGAAATTTTTTATGCACGACTTTGAATTTTAAGTTGCTTTCATGATAAAATAGTTAAAGTATGAGCTATATATAGTTAAGTTCATAAACAATTATAACTTTATCAATGCTTAATATTATTTTGAAAACTTGTAATATTTGAGAATTTAAGTCATGCTAGCATATCATTATTCACATATTAGCAATGTGTTACTACCATATTAGCAAATTAATAGTCACATATTAGCAGTGTGTATATTCTCTAACATATTAGCAATATGTTGTATGTATGAATGATGTTACACATAGTATTATTTTAAATGTGGTCGAATATTATATGTGTGGTGTTTAATACGTGTCAATTTAATATTATGATCTCTTCAAGTTAGCAATATGAGTCTATCTCATGATAGCAACAAAATCTGTTGATGTTAGCAATATACATCTTTCATCTTAGCATATTAATACAACGCCAGAAAAGACAACAGTTTTAAAATGTTGTCTATTTAATTCCGGGAATTGGACCTAAAATCCGAAAAAACATAACATAATTTCTAAATTATGAAAATAACCCCGCTTTCATTCAGTTCTCAAATATTACAAGTTTTCCACCTTACTTTGACTAAATTATGGTCATTAGATCTAATCAAATTTAAGGTTAGGATTGGTTCCTAGGTTCCTTCAAGGGGAATTGATTCCTATTTGATCCCTCCTCTATATATATATATATATATATATATATATATATATATATATATATATATATATATATATATCAGAATACAATTTGCAAAATTAAAACTATATATATACAGTTGTAATCCATCTTCTATTATTAAAATTTTAACATGTTATTTATGTTGCATAAAATTTAAACTATGCCAAACAAAATAACACGAACTCATAATTAAAAAAAAAACAAAAAAAACTTCAACAATCACAGAGAAAGGGCTAAAATCTCCACGTGTTATTGAAATCTTAGTTACATGATATTTAATCCTCAATTAAAATTATTTATTTTTAATTTTTAAATGATAATTTGGAGTAATAATTAATTTTCTCAAATCTAAAACTAGGTCTTTAAATGTAATATAATTCAACAAAGAAATATCATGTCTAGCTGACTAGGGCGCCAAACTCGTGGTAGCAATTTAAATTTTCATAAGTTTAATTGTGGACAATTCTAGAGTGTATTAAGGAATCACATCTGCCGAGGGAATTAATAGGCAAACTATTCAACAAGAAATAGGGACTTGCCCTAGTAGCTTATTAATATTATTTAATGACAAAGACTTCTATTACACGGTTTAATGGATCATTTTTGTCAGACGGGCAGGTCGCGGGTCAACCTGATTCCCGACCGAGTAGCTCTAGAAAAAAAAAAAGGTATGACATAGTAGAATATTGAAAACTTGATCATAAAAGTGTATCCCTGCTACTTCGCTTGTATGAGCTCAAGCTCGTCAGTTTCGGACGAACGCATTGCGCAAATCGCTAGATCAAAACGAATTAAATTAATTTATTTTAATTTTATGATTCACTAATTTCATTTTAGAGTATATATATATATATATTGAAAAAATAAATAAAAAAATCATCAGAAAAAATAGTAATAATAAATTAATTTTTTATTTTATTTTATTTTATTTTATTGGGCTTGAGCCCGCCTGATGGGTTAGTTGGATCGAAGTCCTTCTCTTATTTAATAAATATAAGTCAAACTCAAGGCTTTGTAATTCTTCTTGTGCATGAAACTCATTTCTGACGGTAATTCTAATGACAAACACTTATTTGATACAGATTTTGCACCAAATATTACATCAAATAAGAATATTCCCGAAAAGAAAGGAAATCCGGAGATGAAGGGCAAGCAATTTGAGGATTCTTCAAATATTTTCGGACAATATTATAAGAGGCACACTCCTATAGGACGGTCTAACAGGTCACTTTCGTTAGACGGATCCTAACCCGACCCGGATCTAATTTTCTCCTTTTTTTTCACCCAGCCCCACCCCAGCCCCACCCCCACCCCTCACCCTCTCTTTATCTCACACGCACACACATACTCGTGCCTCTTTTTCTCTCTTTTTTTTTTACAATTCCAATTCACGATTTATACAATTTTTTTTTCTTTTTTTTTGGGAGCACATTTATACACTTTTTTTTCTTTTTTTTGGGAGCACATTTATATACTTTTTTTTCTTTTGTTTTGGGAGCACATTTATACACTTTTTTTTTCTTTTTTTGGGCAATTTTTTTTTCTGCTTCAATTTACGCTTCACTATGAAT
Organism: Perilla frutescens; assembly: GCA_026008535.1. Taxonomy (NCBI): domain Eukaryota; kingdom Viridiplantae; phylum Streptophyta; class Magnoliopsida; order Lamiales; family Lamiaceae; genus Perilla; species Perilla frutescens. Next base: position 62,494,868 of record BRKX01000009.1, read on the forward strand.
ATTTAGAAGTTGTGTGTTTTTTTGTAATGATTTTATTAATGTTACTTTATCCATAATTAATGATAATTCATATCAATGTTAATGATACTTCACAAGATAAAAGTTATATTTCATTAAAATGAAAATTACTGATGATTAAGCATTAATTGTTAAATTAACAATAAAGAAGTATAATTAATTATGAAGTAAGTATCACTAGTAATAAAAAAACAAAGCATCACTAATAGTGATATATTCTTCTGCAATAAGTGATATTTTTCTTCTAATTAATGATACTTTATTCTGTCATTAGTGATACTTTTCTTCAATTAGTGATACTTTCTTTGCTATTACAGTAAAACCTCTATATAAGAATACTCTATATAAGAATAACTTCCTTATAGTAATGAAAAGTTGTGGTCCCAACTCGGGACCAGTTATAAATAAGAATAATCTCTATATTGTAATATTCCGTTATTTTTTTAGGACCATCCATAAGAAATTTACCTCCATATAGTAATAAATTGACATTAAATTTCATATATATTTAAATATCTATATAAAATGTCTAGAACTATTTTAACTATATATGTTATATTAAACTTAAGATTGTATAAAATACCTAAAATTATTTGTGGCAATGCTTTAATTTTTTTGGGTTAATATCATATCCTTTAACTTGCACGTTCGAAGTAATTAATCAACACAGTCACTTTCTTATTGAATCTAAAATATTTCCAACTTGTCCAATATATTTAAAGCTTGTTGACACAATATTTTTTCTATTTCTACACTATCATTCTCTGGATTATCATCATGTGCATCTTGCGTGATTCCTATATGATGTATTATTCGGTTAGAGCACATGAATGAATCTTATATACCTTTTAAATTCATTTTTTTAAATATGAAGGGACATTTCAAAATGTTGTATAATATATATTATTTTTTTTTAAATAATGATTTTTATATGTAAACTCTATATAAGAATAACCTCCATATAGTAATATTTTTCTCTGGTCCCAACAATATTACTGTATAGAGGTTTTACTGTAGTAATATTTTTCTTTCTAATTAGTGATACTTTCTTCTACAATTAGTGATACATTTCTTCTAATTAGTGATACTTTCTTATGCCACAAGTGATACTTTTCTTCAATTAGTGATACTTTCTTTGCAATTAGTGATACTTTTCTTTCTAATTAGTGATACTTTCTTCTAATTAGTGATAGTTTCTTCTGCAATTAGTGATATTTTTCTTCTAATTAGTGATACTTTCTTCTGTCATTAGTGATATTTTTCTTCACTTCCTTTGCAATGAGTGATACTTTTCTTTCTAATTAGTGATACTTTCTTCTACAATTAGAGATGTATTTCTTCTAATTAGTGATACTTTATTATGCCACTAGTGATACTTTTCTTCAATTAATGATACTTTCTTTACAATTAGTGATACTTTTCTTCAATTAGTGATACTTTCTTCTGCAATTAACAATACTTCATCCCTAATTAATGATACAATAATTATTTTAAGGATACTCCAATATATATATTTTTTGAAATAAATCTATACCCTAAATTGAAATTAGTGAACCATAAAATTGAATTTAATTTAATTTATTTTTTTAAATAAAATTTCACCACAAAAAATATATTTTTTAAAAAATAAATGTATACCCTAAAATGGAATTAGTGAGCACTAAAATTGAATTGAATTAATTTTTTAAAAAATAATTATTTTTAAAAAAAGGAAGAAAGATAGTGAAAAAAAAGAAATTGAAATAACAAAAATTGGGCTGTGAGAACATGAGAAAGAAAGAAGAAAAAGGAAAAAAAGAAAAGAAAAGAGCAAAACAGTTTTGTTCTTTTCTTTTTCTAAAAAAAATTGAATATTAAAGAAAAAGTTAAACACTTGGGTTAATGATATACTCCATAGTTAATGATACTTTATCTTATAATTAATGATACTTCTTTTTTTGACTCAATAATTAGTCAACCGTCAGAAAAAAATATATATGTTTTTTTTAAAAATAAATTTACACCCTGAGAAGACTATATTATAATTATTACAGAAAAGAAAAAAAAAGAAACAAAAAAAATGAGAAGAAAAAAGAAAAAAAAAAAAAGAAGAAAAAAAGAAGAAGAATGAAATGGACGAAAAAAGAGAAGAAAGGAAAAACAAAAAAAAAGGAGAAGAATGAAATGGATGAAAAAGGAGAAGAAAGGAAAAAAAAAGGAGAAGAATGAAATGGACGAAAAAGGAGAAGAAGACAAACAAAAACAAAAAAAAAAAAGGAAAAGAAGAAAAGAGTGCCGCGCCCAGCAGCAAGAAGGAAAGAAAAAAAACTGCAAAGAAAAAAGATAAAGAAAGGAAATGGAAAATGGGCTTAGTTGTTGGGCCAAAAAAACTGAAAGAACAAAAAAGTGGGCTTAGGTGCGGGTGGGTGGGTTTTGTGGGGCGGGTCGGGTCAAATATGACCCGTCTAATGTATGAGACCGTCTCATACAAGTTTTTGTCATGTTATAATTATCCTAGAGGATCCATAAATGATTTGTAATCAATGTGTTGTTCAAATAGTTCATTGTTAAGTTATTTGTAATGTATTGTTAAGTTAATTGGTAGACATTTGTGATGTGACATTTTCCTATGCATTATGTTCATTTAATTACATTTTTATTGAAATTATTTATTCATTAAAATGATTTATAATTTAAATTAAATGATTAAGTAATTTATAAATTAAATTAAATTTATTGGACAATCGATTTAATAATAATTTTAAATAATAAAATGGATCATTAAATATTGTGGGATCATATCAGCACATTTGAGACAAAATTGGAGTAAAAATCTGTCCCAAATTAGTGTTTTGATACTGCACTGGAGTTGACCTCACTAATTTTAGCCTATTTATTTTAACAAAATAAAATAATTATTCAAAATTTTCGTTTTAGGCTGTCCATTTTAACAACCTATTTTTTTATTTTTTTTTACTCACACACCCGATCTGTAGTATTGAGGATATTCGAACCCGTGACTTTTGGTCTCCAAACAATCTCACTCCACCACTAGATTATCTCCACCGGGACAACAACCTATTAAATATAAGAGTTGTATACGTATGCCTCTTGGTAAAAAATAGGTGGAGTTGAACTTTCAAGAGATCCTGTTTTTTTCAACCCTTCACTCTTCCATATATATTGCCCTATTCGTTGGTGACATGTTGTTATCGTGTCGATACAATAATGATTTTATAGCTAATTTCTTATTAAATATTTATATATTTTATAGTTTTTGCAGACTTTTGTAATCGTATCATCGTGTATTAATACAAAAAAAATATATATTACGTCGTTCAAGATATATATGTATATATATCATCTAATAAAATTAAATTTTAATTTATCGTGTTTGTGTTGTATTCATAGCGACACACATTCTTAGCACGTGTTTTTAACAACATTACTATAACGGCAAACGTTAACGCTCATTCATACACTGGTCCAACATACATTCAACATCAAAACGGTTTACAAGCCCGAATTTGGGCCGGGCCAATTTCTATTGGCCCGAAAAATCGAATAGCCCAAATGGACTGGTCCGTCTAGCCCAAAATCTGAAAAAGAAAAACACCGCGGCCGGGCTGGGCCTCTAAAATATCGGCCTGGAAGGATTTCGGGTCACCCGGGTCCCGATTTTTGCCAATAGCCTAACAGGCTCAGGCCGCGCGGCCCAATTTGCCATCCCTAAAACAACAACAAGAATTTCCACACACACCCACATATATATAATATAAAGAGAATTTTATTATTACATTTGAGATGCATTTGAGGTCTAATTTCATAAAAATCATGCAGTTTCATCAAGAAATGGATAGTCAGTATAGCCCACAACAGGATCAGATGTGTAGAAAGTCTCCCTATTATATTTGTTGAGAGGAGCATTCAGCTCAAACCTCCTAGGCAGATCAGGATTAGCCAAGAACAGACGGCCATAAACAACGAGATCAGCTCGATTTTCGCCTACAGCATCGTTCCCGCCTTCTCTATCATAACCACCAGCAACAATGAAAGTGCCCTTGAATCTGTTCCTCATAGGCACAAGGCTGTGTTGAGTCTCCGATTTATCGCCTACAGTTTTCATCCTCGGCTCAACCACGTGGCAGTAAAGAAGACCGCACTGGCTCAAAGCCTCGGCCATATATAGGCCGAGGGCCTCCGGGTTTGAGTCCCCGGACTCCATATAGTTTGCAAATGGAGAAAGCCTAATGCCAACTCTCTTTGCTCCTATCTCATTACTCACAGCTTCAACTACGTCGAGAGCAAATCTGCACCGGTTCTGCAGAGACCCTCCGTATTGATCTGTTCTGTCGTTGACATGATCTTTCATGAACTGTTCTATCAGAAAGCCATGTCCACCATGAATCTCAACTCCATCGAAACCTAAAAATCGAACAAGCATGCTTGTGAATGAGTGATTCATTACAGTCAAAGATGAGTTTTTGTGCAGTTCTTGAAAAGTTGTTACCAGCTTTTACAGCATTTCTTGCAGCAAGCCTGAAATCATTGACAATTTGTGGGATTTCCTCTGTTCTCAGACGTCGTGGGGGTGAAAACCGAGGAGCATCCTCACCATCGGCTAGAGCTGGTGGAGTTAGGCCTCTGTCTGTGGAGGATATTGGAGCCTCCCCATTTGGCTGAAAATCTGAATAATGCAAGGATTTTAGAGAGGATATACGAGTTTTGTGATTCGTGATCGAGCAACAAGAGAGGACTGGTTAACAACGAAACAAAGGAAGCTAAGCTACCTGTGTTTGAGACCCTGCCTACATGAGCTATCTGGCAAAAGAAGATGGCGCCTTTAGCATGAACAGCATCTACAATCGGCTTCCACGCCTCAACTTGCTCGTCTGTCCAAATCCCGGGAGAATGCAAGAAGCTTCATAGGCAGATGATCGTGTTAGCCAATAATTCAAGCGGGACCTAATCAACAAGTATTGTGTTTACAATGCTTGAAACCCGAAACTCCATCGAGTTAGTTACTCACCCTTGTGCAGTGTCGGAAACTCCAGTTCCTTCGGTTAAGAGAAGGCCGCCTTTGGTTGCTCTCTGGGAGTAATACAGCACAGCATGTGGCTGAGGAATGTAGTCATAAGATCTCTGCCTAGTCAGCGGTGCAAGAACAATTCTGTGACAGATAGATGAAGAAATTATGCAATTTGAAATTTAGATATTGAAGATCAACTAACTAGTCATCAATCTTTATGTTTGGGAGCACTTCAATTCTTTGGAAAACTGCTCTATGATCATTTTTTTCCCTTTCAATAAAATTTGAGCAAACACTCTTTGTGATTATCAAGCAAAGGGCAAGTTAATCCAAATAGTGACATTTTGGAATGAAGAGAGAGATTAGTTGGAGATACGGTTGTAAACGAACCGAATCAACCCGAATACCCTTTATATGTTCGAGCTCGGCTAGTTACGGAATATTTGAGTTCGAGCACCGTTCGAGATCGATTCGAAAACAAAACAAGTTCTTTCTTAGCTGAACTAAATTTCAACTAATTCATCAGCAATCAAAAGAGGGGGTGAGAGAGAGAGAAACCAAGTACCTATGAGAAAGCTGAAAATCTCCCAATTTGTAAGGAGTGAGAAGTGGGATTTGCTGCTTCTCTTCTACAGCTATGTTTCTCATGCTTTTGCAAATTTACAAGTATGGCCTTACTGTCTGAAATTCAGAAAAAAAAAGGTTTATAAACTGCGCTCTCTCTCTCTCTCTCTGCATTCGAACATCTTTATAGGCTGAGGATTGAAATGGCAGAGCTTGATTGTCAAATAATCAATGGAGACTGCGCTGACTTTGTTATTCAAAGGAGACAACAATTATGGATTGTTCTACTTTTGCAAAAATTGACATTTTTTTGCTGACGCAATAGATGACAAATATTTATCAAATAATTGGGATCTACCATATCAAAACACACATATTAAAATGTTTTTTTAAGAGTGATTTTTAGGGTCTATTCAATTCCATTGAATCTGTAAATTAAAATATATTTCAATAAATGTAATTAAATATGTATTTAGACTACTTCCATTGGTGACATCCTATATGATGTCACCGAAAAAAAGACAAAATTTTGGAAAAAAAAAAGGGAAAGTCACCAAAATTGTTGACTTGGGTCGGCTAGCTGTCTAAAAGGTGTGACCCAATTACTGCACATGTGGCACCTTCTGATTGGGTGCCACATATATATATATATATATATATATATATATATATAAATTTAAAATATAAATATTTTATATAATTATTTTAAAAAAAAAAATACACCAAAATTCATATTTTTTATTTATAAATAAAGCTTACTATTGATATGTTTTTATAAATTGAGCACTAGTTAAATATGTACATTTTATGTACTCAGTAATTTAAAATTTTACGTGTTCTCATTGTTGTCTATTTATTTTATTTTGTTTTAACTCTTGTAATGTTTATTTTTTTGTTAAGTAAATTATGAATTTATAATTTTATAATTTTTTTTTTTGTAATTATGAATTCCAAAAATATATCTAATAAATTAATTAAGATTTTTTAAATACAATAAAAAATTATTATTAATAACATGTTGTTAAAAAAAATAAAATGATAAATATTTTATATAGATTGGAAGAAAGAGAAATTAATATTTTATTGTATTTTTTAAATATATACAGTAAAAAATTAATAATAATAATATGTTATTAAAAATAAATAAAATGATAAATATTTTATGTAGATTAGAATAAAGAGAAATTAATATTTTATTTGAAGGTTGGATTGGATGAGTGTCACTGATGAGTGCAAATTTTAAAAGATTGGGGTTGTAGATATGAAGGAGGGATAAATTAATATTTTATTTGGAGGTTGGGTTAATGAGTGTCAGTGATATGGGTAGCCTTATATTGACTATACATGTGTAAAGCATAAATTTTAGGATTATATTTAAAATTTAATTCCCAACTTTTGGGATTTTAAACAAAATGATCAAATGTTTTAATGATTATAATTTAATTTTCAATATCTACACGTTTTAATCGAAATGACCTAAAAAAAAAACTTAGTTTGGTAGGGATGGTGTAGTGATGGAGTGAGGTTGATTTCAAACCTCCTCAATATCACCAGATTGGGTGTAAGTAAAAAAAAACTTATATCTTAATATATGATAAGTTATGAGATTAATTAGTACTAGTATTTCTCCTGTGCGATATGCACATATAATTCTTTTTTTTTAATTTTTAATATTTTGATTATTTTTTAATTTTATATGTTGTGCTTAATTTTTAAAATTAATAAAACGATATGCACATATATTAATTAGATGAAAAGACCAATTTTGTGTAGTTACGACAAACAAAAAAGAAAATTAAATTTTAGGAACCAAATGAAAATCCGAGATAGAAAAAGATCGAATTGAAATATTTCAAACGACACAATTTTATAAAAAGCAATGTATAATTGTCCAAGATTAAAGAATGTTTGATTTCATTGAATATATGCTAGATATAAAAAATATAATTATTTAGTTATTTTAAATGATGAAATTGAAATAAAAATTATTATTATTATTATTATTATTATTATTATACCGCACCATAAATGAAATCTTTTTTTTTATGTGACAAATGTAGAGTACTATACAAATCATATCCACCTATACATAAAAAAATAAAATAAAAAATGATATAAATCTTCAATTTCCAAGTAAAAAAATAATAAATAAGATTCCAAAAATTTATTAAAATACAACGAATATAATCTAAACCATCATGAAAAATGAAAAAAAAAAAAGAAAAATTTACTACGATAAATGTCACTACTGTTGTCTATTAACTCAAAACTGTTGTTCATTAACCGTTGTCTGTTATATAAAAAATATTGTTTAAAATATAATTATAAAATCGTGTGATAGACAACGATTTATAACAGAACCATTGTCTATCACATAATTTTATATGTGTATAGATGTACATAAATAAGGAAAACAATAAATTGAGGGGTTATTTATGTCTAATCAATCATATAATTAAGTGACGATTTATCGATATACATAGATATATCATTTCCGTTTCAAAAACATAAAGCTCGTATAATATATGATTGATTTTTTTTTATATAATATTAATGAATGATATGTATATTTACTCCATATAAATATTTTTTGTGGACTTAATTGGTCTGAAACCAAGGTTAGGTGTATACTTTCTCCATAAAAATGATGTCTATAAATTAATAAGGCTGAGACCATCAGATTTTAAGTAAATTTATTATTTTATAGTGATATTAATTAATCTATATATTAATATTTATTAATTTAAAGAGTGTTTTCATGATTTAATAAAATTAAATTTTAATTACATCACAAATCATTGGAATACTAATTTATGTATCATATTATTAAATTAAAATTAAAATAAATTCATTTCACATGTTATTAATGAAAATTAATAAATAATGTTCATTGTTTCTTAATAATTTAATACCATTCATTGTAATTTTACTAAATATATTAATTGTGCAATGATGATAGATTACATTATATAAACAACATAGTAATTTCTTAAAATTGTATTCAACAATGACTTCTCATATAAAAGGTATCAAAATTAACATTGACAGATGAAATATGTAAAATATTATGTGATTCCATATACACTAAAAAAGATTTACGGTTGTGGCTTAATGAAAATTTTCATTTGAAAGTTAATATGGTAGTATCTTTGAAACTTGTTAATTCGGTAGTACTTTTAAGAAAAAATAAACAACACTAGAATTATATTTCACTAAAATGCCTTAATTATGCATGTAGTTTTAAACAATTATTAATTTATGATATTAAAGAGACCATATATTTATATAGGGGTCTTCAAAAATTACATTATCTTATTATCTTATCATTATCTATGATATTTTCAAGTGACCCAAGTTAGAACTGCAGAAGAATATTATCTTAAAATATTTACTAATTTAATCAATATTAATTTACTAAGATTTTACTGTAGTGTGTATTTATTATTTAAGACATACAATTAATCATAAAATTAATAAAACTCCAAGTTTTTTCATGACTATAGTGTAAATCTTGAACATACGCCATAATTTACAAGCTGACGGGCTACCGTTTCTTGTGTCATCATCACATCCAAAACGCCTTGAATTGCTCGTCTATGGTAATTGAGGTTAGCTCATGCCTGAACAACAGATGCATTCACCATCGACTGGGTGGCAGCATGATAGACATCCATGAAATTTTGGAGATCATCCGCGGAAAGATGATGTAGTATGTTGTGGGTGACCACATTTGAAGGCACTCCGGAAAATCTTGACTGCATGTACTGATCGTCTTGAGACTTAGAGGGAGATGGATTGAGAAAGGCGAGAGAGAAGATAGAGAGGATTGGATTGATGATTTGACAGGAGAGATAATTGGAAAATTTATAGACATGATTGAGAGAGATCGTCCAAATTCTTGAAAGAGATTGAAGTTCTTGATTATTGAATTGAAAGAGAAGAGGAAAGAGTGTTTGTAACTAATAAAATAGTATAATTGAGATATAAACTATTTTTAATTTGGTAACGCAATTGCATATTTGAGAGAAACTGGACGCAAGTTAATTATGGATTTTTTTATTTAAATATGTAAAATATTATGTGAGTACAAATATCACATTCCATATACACTAAAAAAGATTTATGGTTGTAGCTTAATGAAAAATTTCATTTGAAAGTGAATATGGTAGCACTTTTGAAACTAGTTAATCCGGTTGTACTTTTAAGAAAAAAAAACAACACTAGAATCATATTTCAGTTTTAAATAATTATTAACTTTTATGATATTAAAGACACCATATATTTACATAGGGTCTTCTAAAATTAAATTATCTTATTATCTTATCATTATCTATAATATTTTCAAGTGACCCAAGTCAAAATTGGAGAAGAATATTGTTGGTCCCAAGGTGAGTCTATGTCAGTTTAAAAGGGGTGAATAAACTGACTTCAAAAACTTAAACTGATTGCGGAATGTTTAGGACCCTGACTCACTTTTGATATTTTATCTGTGCATTATTCAGTTGAGATAGAGAGCTTGACTAGCTTAGCTGGTGAGCTGATCAGTTAGGACTGATAGCTTGAAGATTTAGCTTAGCTTGTCAGTGCAGCTTGTGTGCTAGAGTGTGCAATTAAAGAACATGCAAAGCTTAAAGCAATAAGTACAACACACACAAGACTTATAGAGGTTCGAAGCTTCCTACTTCTACGTCATTTCTTCCTTCCGTAGAAGGGCAATTCACTATGCAAGAGTAAAGTTTTTTTATTACAGTTACACAGTGAAGAAATTTTGTTGGACCTAAAAACGGCACCCTTCAAACCGAGCGCGGCCTCCTTTCCAACTGTTGTTGTCCCGAAAGAACGGACCCATCGGTACACGCCCCTCCTCAGCCGGTTTCTGGGTCGACAGCTCACACTTACCAGTCTCAACTGCTCGCTGAGACTTTAGGTGCTATTGCCCGTCTTTTCACGATTTTAGATCTCGCTCGATCTTCAAAAATACATTCTTGAACCTGTTATCAACCTGGAGTGCTCCTTTAATCTTGAGCTGAGTGATTGATCTTTGAAGAACTGAACTGAGAAGCTTTGCTCTAGCTGGAATTATGCTTCAGCTAGCTGCTTGCTTGAGATTTGAAGCACGCCTTCTCAGTTGGGATTTTTCGCACTTAAGAGGTTTAAGTTTTGAGCTGTGGGGAGGGAGAAAGAAGAGCTCAATGTCTGCAAGATAGCAAAAGTTAGATTGACGAAAGTCTATGTCAAAATTGTGTTCGCTCTCTTTTTATAGATGAGTGGTCTTTTGACCATTATAATTGATGAATCTATTGAATTTATCGGCGGCAGTTTAATGCATATAGCCGTTTGAAGCTTTAAATGAACTAGCTGTTTGACTTTAATGACTTCTGCTCAAAGATCATCAGGATATTCCCTAGATTTCCTGTCAAGATCTTCATTGACTACTTGTCAGAGAGAGCAGGTATTTCGGCTATCCGTTTTGGACATTCAGCTGATTACTTTCAGCTGTCTCGGCTTTCAGCTCTGAAATTGTCCAGTTGGCAGTTCCTCAGTTGCCTTAAGCTTCAGTTCTGGGATGGTCCAGTAAAAGCTGTCTTGGCAACTTAGCTTCAAAAAGCTTTCAGTTTTGGACTACCAATCGGCTGCTTCTTTGAGCTTTTCTTTCTTTGAACTGATCATAGGTCAGTTCAGTATAGGCTCAAAGCTCTTTGAGCTTTCTCCCAGCTAATTGATCTTTGATCAGTTTTAAGATTAGCTGACTGATCATTGATCAGTTCAGCTTCAGCTTCTCAAGCTAGCTCTGTTCTCATCAGTCTTTGTTGACTTTCAGCTAGACTGATGGTTACTAATCTGTGGATGCCTACCAGTCTCCAAAGTTCTCTTCCCCCTCTAGCTTTTTAAGCTTTGAAGAGTTGACTCTGACTGGTCTGACTGAGGCAACCTTTAAGCTGGTTGACCATGCTTCAAGACGGTTGACTCTCGTTTCAGCTGGACTTTGTCTGAAGTCTTACTTGGTCATTTCCCCTGATTTCCAGCTTCAAATAACCTGCAGTTTTTCATTAGATCATCATATTGTTTTGACATTTCATCAAAACCATCAGTTGGGTTTTTCCAACAATTTTCCCAACAAATATTATCTTAAAAAATTATTAATTTAATCAATATTGATTTACTAAGATTTTACTGTAGTGTGTATTTATTATTTAAGACATACAATTAATCATAAAATTAATAAAACTCCAAGTTTTTTCATGACTATAGTGTAAATTTTGAACATACGCCATAATTTACAAGCTGACGGGTCACCGCTTCTTGTGTCATCATCACATTCAAAATGCCTTGAATTGGTTGTCTACAGTAATTGAGGCCGTTTCTTGTGTCATCATCACATTCAAAATGCCTTGAATTGGTTGTCTACAGTAATTGAGGTTAGCTCATGCCTGAACAATAGATGCATTCACCATCGACTGGGTGGCAGCATGATAGACATCTATGAAATTTTGGAGATCATCCGCGGAAAGATGATGCAGTATGTTGTGGGTAACCACATTTGAAGGCACTACATAAAATCTTGACTGCATGTACTGATCGTCTTGAGACATAGAGGGAGATTGATTGAGAAAGGTGAGAGAGAGATGATTGGATTGATAGTTTGAAAGGAGAGATAATTCGAAAATTTATAGACACGATTGAGAGAGATCGTCCAAATTCTTGAAAGAGATTGAAGTTCTTGATTATTGAATTGAAATAGAAGAGGGGGGAGAGTGTGTAACTAATAAAATGGAAAAGGATCAAATAAACCCTTAATGTTTACACTTAGGATCAAATAAGCCCCTATAATATTTTTAGGTACAAATAAACCCTTAATGTTATAATTACTAACATTATGCCCCTCTCAAGTATTGCCACTCCAAAATAAATTTATTCAAACTTTTGAAACAACAAGAACAACTAACTATAATTTTATCATCTTATTTTTTTTAACTTATGATTCCTCCCATTTTTCTATATTTTGTTTTATAAAATTTATCAAATATTATTATTTTTATAATTTGTTAATTAATTTAATCTTTTTTCTAAAAAATATCATTAGGTTAAAAATGTTAATATTGTTGCTCCGACGCCATTTTAATTCATTTGGGGAGGGGTGTTAGCTGGGGAGGGGAAGAAGGTAGTTTTTTTTTAAACTAAGGATATATTGTTAGAAAAATATTAATGAATTAATAATAATAATAATAATAATGCTTTTAATATTTTTAGAAAACAAAATAGAGAGAAATGGGAGAGAGCGTAAATTTAAAAAAAAGATGATAAAGTATACTAATTAGTTGTTTTTGTTAATTTTTCAAAAATTAAAATAAATAGAATAAAATTTGGCACAAAGTAATTTTAGAGTGACAATAGTAGGAAGAGGGCATAGATGTTAGTAAATTACAATATTTAGGGTTTATTTGAACCTAAAAATACTTTAGGGGTTTATTTGATCCTAAGTAGAAACATTAAGGGTGTATTTGACCATTTTCCCCTAATAAAATATAATGAATAATATTAAATTATTAAGAAACAATGAACATTATTTATTAATTTTCATTAATAATATGTGAAATAAATTTATTTTAATATTAATTTAATAATATGATATATAAATTAGTAAGATAATTACTTTTGATGTAACCAAAATTCAATTTTATTGAATCATGAAAGCACTCTTTAAATTAATAAATATTAATTTATGAATTAATTAATATTGCTATAAAATAATAAATTTATGTAAATTCTATAGTGTCAACCTATTAATTTATAGAAATTTTACAATATATAACCAAAACATACGATTACACTACTTATGCAAGAAGCTATATTTAACAGCTACTTCCTTTTGATTTTGGATGTATTGAAATTCTAATTAAGGTACTATCTCTTGTTTGGATGTATTGAAATTCTAATTAAGGTCTGATCCCTTGTTTAGGACAAGCATAAGTGTTTTGACTCATTAGTATCTGATCTCTTGTTTAAGATAAGAGTGGTGTTGAAGTCAATGACAAAGTTTCTACTACTTAGGGTGTGTTTAGGACAAGAGCAGTGTTGAAGTCGATGACAAAATCTATACTGCGCAGAGTGTTTTGACTTATCTTAGGATTTGATGCGTCATTCATTATTTTAGAATTCAGTGTTTTGAAATCAGTTTCTACTACACAGAGTGTTTTTTACTCATCTTAGGATCTGATTCGCAGTATTTTGACTCATCTTAGGATCTGATGTGTCATCCATTATTTTAGAACCCAGTGGCAGTTTCTACCACGCAGTGTTTTGACTCATCTTAGGATCTGATGTGTCATTCATTATTTCTACTATGCAGTGTTTTGACTCATCTTAGGATCTAATGTGTCATCTATTAGTTTAGAACCCAGTGTTTTGACTCATCTTATGATCTGATGTGTCATCCATTATTTCTACTACGCAGTGTTTTGACTCATCTTAAGATCTGATGTGTTATCCATTATGATCTGATGTGTCATCCATTATTTTAGAACCCAGTGTTTTGACTCATCTTAGGATCTGATCATCCATTATTTCTACTCCACAGTATTTTGACTCATCTTAGATCTGATGTGTCATCCATTATTTTTGAACCCAGTGTATTGAAGTCAGGCGTCTTATTTAGTTTCTACTACGCAAAGTGTTTTGACTCATCCTAGGATCTGATGTATCATCCATTATTTAAGACGTCTTATTTAGTTTCTACTATGCAGAGTGTTTTATGCAGGGTTTTGACTCATCTTAGGATCTGATGTGTCATCCATTATTTTAGAACTCAGTGTTTTGAAGTCAGACGTCTTATTTAGTTTCTACTACGCAAAGTGTTTTGACTTATCCTAGGATCTGATGTGACATTTAGTTTCTACTATGCATAGTGTTTTTGACTCATCCTAGGATCTGATGTGTCATCCATTATTTAAGACGTCTTATTTAGTTTCTACTATGCACTACACATAGTGTTTTTGACTCATCCTAGAATCTGATGTGTCATCCATTATTTAAGACGTCTTATTTAGTTTCTAATACACATAGTGTTTTGACTCATGTAAGACGTCTATCATGACCGTGTTGTCTGACGTCTTGTTTAGTAGATATTGTCATGAACCCACAGCAAAACTGCATCATATATAACTAGTAATACTGAGTAGAATATTTTTTTATTTCTCTATTTTTTCTAATTATGAATTTTACGGAATGAAATTAAATATCTAACTGAATTAAATGAAATATATAACTGAATTTAAACACATATTTGCATTTTGAAATGATAGATCCGATGACGAGAGAGAGAGAGAGAAATAGTACACTTCAAAAATCACTAATTAACCCAAAAAAAAAAGTTTGATAACATGATATTGACTGACATATAGCAAACTCCCAAGTTTTATAGGGCAAACTACAAAACTGAAAACCAGTTCAGAAAATATAGTAAATCTGTCCAGAATCAAGGATAGAAAATCTCAGAATTTGTGAAGGCAAAAGGCAAAAGGAAGATAGGCTACAATCACAAAAACTACAGAGGTAAATGAGTTGTAATCCAAACCAAGCCAGCGTCTCTCCTCCTCACTTGAAGCACTTAGCATCCAACAAAGGCTCACCCTCAAACGGCTCAGCGTCTTCAATCATCTGACTGACACGCTCCTTTTGGGCTTCATCGTTGATATCCACCTTCGTCCACTCGTAAAGTTCCATATCGTAACACTCGTCGATGATGAACTGAGGAACTTCCTGCCCTCGGAAAAGCCACAGCCCCTTCACCTTAAACGGGCCAGTCGCACCGATAATCAACATCTTTCCAAACGCATACTTGCGGGCCAAATCCATACGCTGCAGAAAGCCGCCAACTTTGTTCAAAGTGACGAATGATACAGTGTTTTCATCATTGTATTTGTAGTCACAGAACCAAAGGGAGTATCCTTCAGGATCATACATGTCCCAGAAACCTATCAAAACATAGAATGAAATGAGCATCATACAGTAAAACATAGTTCATACTTTATTGATGTTTCTCAAAATATAGAAACATGCCCAATTAAAATAACTAGATTCATGGAAATTTGGAAGGGTCATTTGCAGATTTTAATTGAAAGTAATTACCTTTAATAGCAACCTCGCGGAAGTTGGTTTTGGTGTTAGAGTAGAGCCTCTTCCAATCATCGAGAACCATCGGACTTGGAGGTAAGAGATCCAAAGGATTCTTTGCCTTGGACTTAGGTGCTTCTTCCTCTACCGCTTCTTGGGGCTTAGCTTCTTCTTTCTTTGGTTCCTCCTTTGGCTTTGGTTTTGCAGCTTCTTTCGGCTGTGCAGGTTTCTTCGATGCAACAGGTGGAACAGATTCTGCTTGTTGAATGTCACCCCATACTTTCTTGAAGTTGGGTTGATTAATCAAGGTCCAAAAGTACCTCTCGACATGCGGGAATTCTGAGGTAAAGCTCTTGGTCAAAATTACCTTGAACCCCAAAGCCAGGTTACACACTGTTACAATATCAGCAAGTGTAACACCATGTCCAACCAAGTAGGTGTGAGATGCAAGATGGGTGTTCAAAGCTGCCAGGCCTCTCTTCAGAGAAGCAATTGTTACCTCTTCAGCCTGTACAAAGCTCAAAAATATCAATTTTATCATATATCGAGAATAATTTCAAAAGGCTAATGAGCTAGGATATGATCACAAGGATTCGATATGACAGTAATTAGTAATACCGGAGGAAGATAAACACGGTAACCAAGTCGTGGAATAAACCAGTTCAATATGTGTGCGTCAATCTCATTAGTAGAAAAGTCAATCCATTGCTCAACTTGGCCCTGCAAAATCCAATGAACCAAAAAAAAAAGGTAGGAATGGATAATTATCAGCACAAGAAAAGAGCTCGAGGGTAAATAATTCATAAATAGAAACAAAAGCACGATATGTTCCATCTCCAGAAACCAAACAACAGTCCCTTACATATTCAATAGATGAGGAGCCAAATAGGGTGTTGTCAGGATTCAACCGAGCCACTGTACAAAATAAACAAGAATCATGCCAGAGCAAATCAATTTACAAAATCATCACAATGAACAAGTAGATTTACTTACCGTAGCGTGCAATAGCATTGCTTTCAAATATCGAGCCCTCAGGTGTTTCAAGCACAGGAATCTACAAAGACAAATCTGAATAAGGGGGCCAATAAAGCAAAGATTGTGTCTAATTGGTAACATAATATCTCTAAATTATACAATATCGCACCTTTCCAATGGGATTCATCTTAATAAATTCTGGGGTCTTATTTGTTACACCCATCTGAAAATCCTTGATCAGTTCAACCTTTACACCGGTGAACTCTGATACAATAAGTGTCTTGTTCGCATTTTTGTTTGGATTAGAATGCAAAACCTGAACAACATACAAAATAAGGTACCGACGAATATGAAACCATAAAGAAAGCTAGAAACACTGACACATGATCATGACCTTGCTATTTAGTCCAATATTGAATAAGAAAAACGTTGACATATCTAAATTGATTCCTACTTCCAATTGAGTACATCTTCCCAAAAATGATTACAGGTGACATTGATTGTTAATGCAGGTATTCTTTCAAAATACAGAGTTTTTTGCAGTGAAACTCAAGAAGTGCCACTGAATAAAAAAGCTCAAGAATGAGGAAGCATAAATTCAAGTGGACAGTAAGCAACACACATTAACATAGAGCTGAATGCAACATCACTATTCTCAATTTTTCAAGAAAATATTGTTCAACTAAGTAAAAAAATGATCTTTGCGACAGTCAAAATTCTTGTTTCGAGAGAATGAAACAATGAGCAAGCAACTGGAGGAACACCATAACCATGATTTGTGATTCAAATCAATAAACCCTCAATCGTGAAACTCCACAAGTAAGCAGTTAAAAAGCTACATGCTTCACTCATAGACCAATTACAGATCTACTACATTCATCACAAAATCCAAAGTTCAAATTACGGAAAGTAACAGTAAACTCACCAGAGCCATGGCTTCACAAGGTCGAATTACTCACTCTCCAATTCAAAGAATCTGAAAAAAAAAAAAACAAAATCCATAAAAATCATCAAATATAGCAAAATCACGAATACGAGACGGAAATATAGCAGATCAAGAGGGTTTAGAGAGAGAAAGCAGCTGAATTGATGGTTTACCTACAGAGTGAGATGAAGCCGTGCGCTGCAGAGGCCGAGTGAGAGGATATGTAGAGAGAGAGAGAGAGAGAGAGAGAGAGGAGGAGGTTTAGGGTTTCTTGTGGTGGATATATAGTTTGTTTTTGTTATAATACTCCAAGGGTACCCATTTTGTTAGCGAATATGCCGAATTTACTTAATTTGTGATGGGCATTTTGGGCATTTCCATATGAAATTGATTTTTCCCTTTTATATTTCTCTTTAACAATTCTTTGGAATTTCCTAAAACCCAAATTATATGTATCTACATTTGTTGTTCTTTTTTAAAAATGGTTTTTTTTTTCAAAATTAATGAAACAATATCACTTTTTAAAAAAAATTACAAATCTAATATTTGATCAATTGTACAGTCCAGAAATCGTACGTAATTGATTGCATTTTAAGATTTTTTTTGATTGGAAGATTCTTTTTTACACGGCTCGGGAATAAAAATATTAAAATACAATCAATTACATAAGTTTTTTTAGACCGAAAATTGATCAAATGTTAGATTTGCAAAAATTTTGAAAAAATGAATTTTATTTCGTTAAATTTAAAAGAAGTGATATATTTTTGAAAAAAAAAACATAAAATGTAAATATGAAAGTGTAATTTTCTCTTCCCATAAACTTAAAGACATGAGATTTCATCAATAAGAAGAATGGGATTTAAAATTAATTAATTAATAAAAATTATCGGCAGCTTAGTTGGTAAAATAGATCATAAATTTAATTTGACTAACACTTTAAAATAGAAGTTACACATTTTCAACCGGTGCAATAAATTGTAGGTTTGGCCAAACTTGTAATTTATTGCAAAAAAAAAAAAAAAAAGGGGACCAACTCAAATCCACACTTGCTCTTAGAATTGAAGAGTCAACGCAAGCAAAATTCATTTTAATAGTATTATTTCAAATTTATTGTCTTGTGTTGTTACAAAAAAAAAATGCAAGATTTTAAATCAATATAATTTTTTTATGTGCAATTTAATTATCATTATATACATGATTATTTTAAAATAAACATTGAGCAGATATTAGGCCGTTGGAGCTTCACCAAGAGTGACTTTAAATGTCAAATTTAGAGCAAAAGGTGAAAAAAATACTCCGATAGATGCTGGGAGTGTTGCTCTATTATCCAGTCACATGCAGTATTACTTCATTTTTGGAGCATAGAGCAATAATGTTTATTTTGTTGTAAAAAAATTGTTGTTTAATAGGTTTATAGTTTATTTTTTCCTTTTCTTTTCATTTCTTTTTTTTTAATTATAATTTTTCGAAGCTTAATGAAATAATTGTATTTTTTCTAATTATTTATTCTTTTTTATTTTATTTTCTTTCATATTTCCTCCTTTTCCTTTATTTTTTATTTTATTTGAAATATAGTGTACATCAAATAAAAAGACCTATATTGTTTTTCTAATATTGAAATTAAAATCACATTAAATAAGAAGTTCATATTTTTTTTATGTTGAAATTAAAATGACATTTTAATGTTATTTTGAATAATTACTATTAAATTAATACTTAAAAATGAATATTTTAGAATATTCTTTTTAGTGCAAAATTTAGACTATTGGAATTGAAATGCAGATTCTGCTGTATAATAGAGTTGAAGTTGTTGTAAAATGAAACAAACTTTTGAAGATGCATGTAAATGGAAATTTGTTTAGAACCTAAGTTATTATATTATATTTTTTTTATTTAATTGGGAGTTTGGGAAATTGGGAATTAATCATGGTGTCTCAAGCATAAAATTTTATTAATCAAATTTAGGAGCATGTTTTATCACGTTTGACAGTATGAGGCTTTGAGCCCAGTCGTAATCTCCAAGGGCTTTTATGTAAATAGAGAGTTTTGCTCTAATTCAAATATAACTGTAAGTAAAATTATATGGAATGGAATTACATGCAAATTAATGAAAGTATTCCCCCCGTTCCAATCATATAGTCCCGATTACTATTTTGAACTGTCCCAATTATATAGTCTCATAATTATAAATAGTATTAATTTTCATAATAAAATACAAATATACCCTTATTAGTTTTTGGAAATTAAAAACCAATCACTTACATTTTTTAAAGTTATTAATTTCAAATAACGGTAATATTGGAAGTTAAGCTTTTATATCTTATTTTCACAAATATTTTAAATTTACGTGTGATGAGAAACTGGACTATATAATTGGGACGAAGGAAGTAAGTATTAGCATATGCAAACAAGACTCTCTTATTTCTTTGAAAAGCACAAAATTTTGGTTGTTTCCATTTATGATAGCTCATGTATACTATTGCATTAATTGACATAGGGGAAATTTAAAATCTAAAGAAACTAACTGAAAAATAATGAATTTGAATTCAACAATAATTACGGTTATCTCCAAAAAAGAAATATATACTGCATCAATACAGATTCATTTTAGGCAATGTATTTTTATATTAGTCATAAATATTACACACACACACATATAAACATACATAAGTTATAAATAAAAGGAGAATTATCAATTTAGAATCTGAAAAATGAATAATCTATTAATTCAGGAGTTGAAAGATGAAAACTATCAATTCAAAACTTGAAAGATAAAAAATACCAATTTAGAATCTCAAAAATCATGAATTTTGATTTCTTTTTATTTTTTTTAATTATTCTTATACTAGTTTCCAACAAGAATTACTAATTATCTATTAAATCTAGTAAATAAATTATTAAAAAAAATATTAAAAAATAAAATGAAATCAAAATGCTTAAATACATGACTTTTGAAGTCATAGATTGACAATTATTAACTTTCAGGTTAATTGATGCTTTTCATCTTTCGGGTTTATAATTGATCGATTTCTCATCTTTCAGGTCCTGAATCGAGAATTTTCGTAAATACAATTAAACCGAGCAGATATAGCTTTGGTTATGATATTTAGATATGGACAACCTAATTATGAAGTTAAGATTTTCCACTAACTTGTTTTAGATCTAAGATATTCTATACGTCGTGAACAACTATTGATATGTCTTAAAAAAGACAATTATAATAAAAAAAAGTAATTTGTAGTTAATAGGAGTAATAGATTAAGAGAGAGAGAGAGTCAAAAGAAATTGAGGAGGCAAGAACGACGAAGGATCTAATTTCCATCGCCGGACCGGTTCAAACATATGCAGAATGTAATGAAATAGTAACAGTAAAGATTTAATTTTTATTTTTATGTTGATAGTGGGGAAGAGTGGTGGAATTAACAGTTGTTGAATGGTCTCATTCGATTCTTCCCAACTCTTCCCAACTGCAGCCCGACAAACCCAATTACTATTAGCCCACAAAATTTGGTGGTAGAAATCGCTCCACAAAGAAACGGAGAAGAGGAAGGAAGAATTTCTTTTATAAGCAAAAACAGATGAAGAAGCAAATCATAGATCTCAGCTCTCTGCTGTTTCTCTCATGTTTTTCCTCTTCAATTTCTCTCCTCTTGGTTCCAGGTATGCCCTTTTCTCTGTTTTCTTGTTCAAGATTCAATTTTTTCTGTCGTCTTTTCGGTTGTGGCTTGTATTGGTAGAAGCAGAATTGAAGGTTCTGGAATTTTTTCTCTCTCTTTTCTCCCTCTAGTTGAATTTGTGCAGAATGAATATTAGGACAGGGTATTTTAAGGCTGAATCTCTGAGCCCTTTTGTGTGCTTTGCTTCTATGAGTGTGTTTAGGCGTTTTATAGTTGTTTGTAGAATTAATGGAATTCATCTCATTGATTGAAAGGGGGAATTAGGAATTTTTAAGGCAACTGTTCAAATTTTCTTGGGATTATTGTTCATAATTGTTGTAGTTCTTGTAGAGTATTGTCATCATACTGGTTTGCAATTGTTGTGTTGTGTCTCTGATCCATGCCATTAGGCGAAGTTTGATTCAAAACGTTTGTGTTGAGCTGATCTAACTGGTTTGATGTTGAAGAATAGATCAAATCTTTGTGCTTTTGGTGTGAATTGTTAATCAATCAGTTCAAGACTTATGCTGTAGAAACTATTAATCTAGCCAGGATCGGCTCGTGTATCCCGGGTAAATGCATCTGCAAGTTAGGTATTGTTGCGTTCAGTTTTTGCTATAGCCAAACTTCAGGGAGCTGAATTCTTGATAAAGAAGATCATTAGTTCTTTTGCTGTAAATGGCGATTTAGTGCTTGAATATTTATGAGGCTAGCTAGCCTAGCTTAGACTTAGTAAAAGATGGATGGAATCATGCGTAGTTTTTCGTTGGAGCTGAGTGCAACGCTAGCTAGCTTCATAAGAGCTTGGTAAAGAGTTGCTCGATTTTGTTTTTTGCTGTCATGGCGATTTAGTGCTTGCACGTCTATAGGCTAGCTCAGACATATCAAAGCTAGATGGGATCGCACATTGGTTTTAGCTGGAGTTGAGTTCAACATTGGCTTCATAAGAGATTGGTAAAGACACTAGATTTTGCTGTATATGGTGATTTAGTGCTTGAATGTTTATGAGGCTAGCTCAAACATATCAAAGCTATATGAGATCACGCATTGTTTTTAGCTGGAGCTGAGCTCAAGATTGGCTTTATAATAGATTGGTAAAGACACTAGTTGTATATGGCGATTTAGTGCTTCAACGTTTGTGGGCTAGCTCAAACATATAAAAGCTAGATGGGAATGGGATCACATGTTGTTTTTAGTTAGAGCTGAGCTCAATTGGCTTCATAAGAGCTTGGTAAAGTTCTCGGTTTTTTTGCTGTGGATGGTGAGTGCTTGAATGTTTATGAGGCTAACTCAGACATAGTAAAAGCTGGATGGAATCACACGTTGCTTTCAGTTGGAGCTGAGCTCAACATTGGCTTCATAAGAGTCGAGCCTACACAGATCTTTCATTCTTTGTTATATGCATATTCTCCTTTCCATTTCTCCATCAATATGATTTTCTGAACTTTGATCATTTCTCAGCATTGGCTTTGTAAGAGCTTGGTAAAGATCATTAGTACTTTTGCTGTACACGGAGAATTATTGATTGAACGTTTATGAGGCTAGCTCAGGCATAATACACACTGAATAGAATCACGCGTTTCTTTTAGTTGGAGCTGAGCTCAACGTAGGCTTCATAAGAGTCGAGCCCACACAGATCTTTCATCCTTTGTTATACGCATACGCTCCTATTCATTTCTTCATCAATATGATTTTCTGAAGTTCGATCATTTCGAGTGCAGTTGGATTTCAGGACATCTATCATTCTCGTAGTTGAAACGAGTTGTTTTGTGTAGGATTGGCGGACAGCTCGTCCACATCAGATTCGTCCAACAACCAGAACGCTGCAAGTAAGAAGTCGTCCGGAAGTTCCACTTGGTTGGAAGTCCTCCTTATATTCCTCGGTATTTTAGCCGTTGGTGCGTTCTCTGTCTTCTTGTTCAAGCTGTGGCAAAGGAAGAAGAGAGAGGAGCAACACGCCCGCCTTCTGAAGCTCTTCGAGCAAGACGATGAACTTGAAGTCGAACTTGGCCTCCGGGATTGAGATAGGATTTTGCTGTTAGATCTCACTGTACTAAGCTTTTTATACTTTGACATGGATTGATTTTGTTCTTGATTCTTGAGGTTGTTGTCAAATAATATTTGTAGTTGTTCATTCTTCAGTTTGATATTTATGGAGTAATTTGTTAATGATTTTCAAAGATTATTCGAAATTTCCAGTAGTTCCTTTCTTGTCTCGATAATGTGCATGTGTACTGATAAAATAAAATACGAGATGTATTGGTAAAATGAAATATAAGAATGTAATGGAAGATCTCTAGGCATTCAAGCAGTATTAGTTGATTTCCTGCCAGACACACATTTTGGTGTGAAAACAGTGAGTTTATAAAAAAAATTGTATGTTTTTTCACATTTTTTATAAGAATCTCTAAAAATGTGTATCTAAGTTATTATTTATTTTGAAATTTCTGCACAAAATTATTTTCAGTAGAAGTACTTTTGTAGGCATATATAAATTAAGTCAATTTTAATTCTGAACAATAATGAAAATCTAAAAAAAAAAAAAAAAAAAACATTAATTATACCATTCCATCAAACTAAGATACACTTTTTTGCTATAAGTTGTGTACGTGTTTTTAATATAAAAAATACATTTTTATAAAAAAATGTTTATAAAATTTAAATGTGAAAAATATACGCACTATTTTTATAAATTATATTAATAAAATACATGATCAATAATGCTAATGCCGATAATATGAATCTTAGACTTGTAATATTATTTTAGTTCTATATATAATTAAGAAAAATTATGCCAAAAAATGGTATTTTAGAAATGAGAAACAAGAAAAGAAAATTGTAGTCAACTAGCACTTAACTCCATTAATAAATGGCACCAATAAAACTTTTTTTTTTATTTGCTCTTCCTTCTAAAAATTGGGGATGTATTTGCTTCAAAATAATGTTATGAAATTATTTTTGCTAAACTGCTAATAAGAAACTAACCAACCAACCATTTAATTATTTTTTTTAACGCAAAAAAAAAAAAGCAGTCAGGCTGTGCCCGATTCCAAGCCCAATATTGAAGGAATTTGGGTAAAAATGTAAGATATACATACATACATACATATATATATATATATATATATTTGCATGGGCTTTAGAATCGAGTGGAGATTTTCTTGTCCCAATTTTGTATGTCAACATTAAAATTATATATTGTTAATAATTTTTTATAAAAATAAAATTTATTATATTATAACTAATCATAATTAATATTTATTGTTAAAATTTATAATTTTAAAAAATCATATACCTTAAGTTTGGAATAATCAACCCTAAAAATTAATTATATTAACTAAAAAATGAAAATTAAATATTAAAAATATAATTATAAACCCCTAATTTGGTGGAATAAACCCTAAATAAACTTGTGAAATTATACCAAGCCAAAATGAATTAAAATAAAAGAAAAAATAACAATTTTAATGTTTGGTACACGATTGGCACACATAAGTTGGGATTAGAAGATCTCAAGTGTTTAAAATCTCTCCCTATTTCTCTCTCCTTGAAATAGTAGGTAAATTGCGCTCCTAAGTCATATATATCCACTTGTTCAAGTCTCGTGCGGCAAATTTGGCTTATATTTAAAACTTTGATAAAATTCAAACTCTTAATATTTCAATCATATTCTTATTTACTTTACCAACTAAGTCACTATTGACGCCTCCCTTAATTTGGGTCAAATATATGAAATTACATGGTCTTGAGACTCTATTTAATACATTTTTTACATCCACCATTTTACTCTTTCTCGTAATGGAATATTGTAAATATATATATATATATATATATATATATATATATATTCAATAAATTAAAATTCCAACTCTTTAACGATGATTCGAATTTTTACCTCCTATCTGATAAAAAAAAAGAAGAAGCCAAGTACATGTAGTTACTATAATTTTACTGTTTCGAGATCATTAGAACTTCCTTTTAACTTGATTCGGTAAGAGTAATTAATAAACAAGTTCGAACATATCTTTATAAAGTAATATTCGTAAATAATAAATATAAAAAATATATAAAAAGATGGAACCACTCATCGTACATTGTAATATACTTAGATGACTTTATTAAAAGAAAAAATAATAAAAATAATAATTGAAAGTAGAAAATAAAAGTGGGTCTGAAACTATTCGTTCTAGATTTCAGATTCACATGATAGAAATGAATTCGAAAGTGATATATTGAAAATGACAATGAAAATTAAATAACAACAGTCCACATTAGGACCACAAAGTCACATTTCCATTGAAGTTAGGGTTTTGCCTTTCATTTTCTCATGATATATAAAATAACTATCAAATAATTGTGGATGATATTTTGAAACTTTGATTAATTCAAATTAAAGATAGCACATATTGTCTTAAGAAAATATAAAAACACATTTTCCAATATATAAAAATATACAATCATGGTATATATGTTATTGAATAGGGTTAATAGTCTTAAAATACACAAATTTTGGGGTGATTTTGGTTTTTCACACATTTTTAAAAACATAGTTTTAATAACATAAATTTAACCCTTGTTTGGTTGTTCACATGATTTTAAAATTTTGACTCATTGAAAAAATAAAATCTGTCCAATTTTGCGCATTTTAAGACAATTTGGTGGCAATGCAGATGTACATGTCCCAGTGACTGACTGCCACGTCAAATTTAATCGGCCGGAATTTGAAAATATGTGAAAAACCAAAAACACCACAAATTTTGTGTATTTTAAGGCAATTAACCATATTGAATATAAATAAATATCTTCTTATTTATATTATCGATTCAAGATCTGAATGATAGATGATATCTATCAATTCATAACCTGAATGGTGAAAACTATCGATCTAGGATCTTAGAGATGAAATCTATCAACTCAGTACCTCAAAATATGATTCATAATTTGTATAGGAAATAATATATAATAAGTTTTGACTTTATTCCCACAATTTTTTTAAAAAAAAATGTTAAGTTTGTAAAAATATGCACCCAAGTTCGTGAATTTATTTAAAATTAAATCAAACTTTTCAATTATATATTATGCAAGTTGCCTAAAAACATTTTATGCAATAATATTTTGTGAGATCAAATGCTTCTAGTACCAATATATAAATATTATTACTATGGGATGCACAGTTCTTTTATAATTGAACTAATATAGCTCGATCTCTTGATGCAATAAATCTTTTTAGGTCCAATAGTTAAATTACTTCTTTTTTTCTTTTTCTTTTTTCTAGTTTTACATAAAACGTTCTTTGCTCGTCACCGGTACCTAATTTTAATTTTTTGCTCAAATTTGTAACAAAGTTCCTAAAATGATATTTTAGAAAACTCGGATTTGAGGTTTAATAAATAAAAAAGATTCAATGAATCGAACGAAAAGGAAAAAGATAAAATCTTGTGTGAGACCGTCTTAATTATGGTTCAAAATTTGTAAGTAGGGTCAATATCTAAATTAAAACTCGTATTACATTGTATATTTGTAATTTTGTTGATATTTTGTATCTGGATCTTGACTTGGCTTACGGATTTTAACCCATAAGACGCACGGTCTCACAAAATTCTCTTAAAGGAAAAATCATCACATTTATAACTGCATTGACTCCTAAATAAAATCCTTCAATACTTGAATTATGTTGGCCCGAGCATTGAATTCGAATAAAAATATCAAAGAAAAAAAAAGGAAAATCTTGTGTGAGATCGTTTTACGAGTCAAAGTTCTGATTTAAACACAATCAAACATCAATAAAATTACAAGTGTTCGATTATATATGAGTTTGGACCTGAATCTTGACTAGTCTTAACGAATTTCATTCGACCTATAAAACAATCTTATACAAGTTTTTATCCGAAAAAAAAAGTAGCTATGTGTTGAACTATTTTTGGCACCATGATTGAGTTCAACAAAACTAGACTCCACATACAACCTAAAAATGTGAAACCTTTATATTATTTGGACAATTTTTTGTAGTACAAAAGTAATACTTTTACAATTTTTCTTATCACTTGCACACACATAAAATTCATAATTTTTTTTATAAAGTATTTCCACGAATCTAAAAGTGGGCAATTTCAAGAACTAAGCCTTTTCTTTCATTGAACAATTTCCAAACTTTATTGGAGAAAAATACAAAATCTAAAAAGTTTGAGGGGTCATCTTACAATTTTTTTCGTAGGATGAATCTTTGCTGCATTGTCACTTTCCTCTTCAAACTTCAATTCGAAAATCCACGCTTTGATTTTATTCATCAAGATTTTGCCATGGTTCAATCAAATCAATTGGCCAAACCAATCCTCAAATAAAAATATAATAAAAATAAAAATAAAAATAAAAATAAAAATAAAAATAAAAATAAAATAAAGTAAAATAAAATAAAATCTTCATCGAAGTGACTACCTTTTTAATTATCAAATAAATTTTACAACCATATTATTTGATTTTTTTTTTCGAAAAGTATCTCAACACATGTATTTACATTGCAAGTATTTCGGGAAGAAGCTTTGTGAAAATTCATAATTAATAATAATTCATTAATGACAAGAGACAAAAAAAAGTTCCTACTTTAGTGAATATATATATATATATATATATTGTATAATCGGATAAAATCATTTACTATATTTTATGCAACACTCTATGTTATACACTTAAAAATAATTTTTATTCCGGTTTGTTTTTCAATTTCAATTGATTATATTTTATTTTAATTATGTACTTATTAATTAGGGTTCACTCTTCCCAATTATGGTATATATAATTATATTTTTAGAAAATAATCAATTATTAATGAAAAAAATGAAATTAAATATTGAAAAAATAATTATATACTTTAATTGGGAAAAGTTAACCCTAAAGCACAAATTAAACAATGGAAATCGAAGAAAAAAATTAATATTTTTAAATATATAGCATAGAGTGTTGCACATAATGTAGGTTAGTTGTATAATGACAAATAAAACATAATGCTAATTGGAGTCATCATTACGATAAATGCTAGCTAATTCAAATAATTACGGGTCAATCTCACATAATAATTCCGTGTAAAATAAAATATCCAAAATGAATTACTAACATAATTTAATTTGTAATGGTCTGCAATGCATATTTTAAAACGCGACTCTATTATTTTGCATGGCATTTTATTTTATTATTTGTATTAATGTAATATATGCTAAGTCTAAAATATTAATTACGTGCACTCAATTTATTTTAATACATTCAAAATATAGGACATGAAGTACCTTAATTAATTATGAACTAAATTATATAACGGATTGACCGACTTTCAAGTTTATTTATAGGGTTGAGACATAATGTTGTTTCATTAATGTACTATATATTTTTCTTATTCTAAGAGTTGACAATAGTCCACACTTTAAATCTTTTTTTTTCTTCTAATTTTAATAATGTAAACTAATATGTAACATTCAGGAATCGGAGCTTAAATTCGAAATTCGATCCTATTTTTTCAACTTCATTGAAAGTAAATGAAAAAAGATATTGGCATGATTTTATTTTAAAACATCTCCATATTCTACATAAAAATAGAAAAAAGTTTTATTAAAAGCAATTGACATTTAATCACAATTAATATGGAGTATAAATTAAAAATAAATTATAATAAATAAACAATAAGTATTCCATAAAAAAATAGGTATTAAGCTGAACAGAATTTTATACTTTAGTAAAAAATAAATTAATTGGGGGTTGGGGGGGGGGGGGGGGGGGGGCAAAATGGACATTAAACCATATGTGTGGTCGATGGTAAAATTAAATGAAAATATGAAATTGATTACGTGCATATAAAATTTATCTAATTTAATTTCCACAAACGTGGCGTGTATATATACACATAAATTTATTTTTAAAGCCTAGCTAAACGTTTAATTTTCTTTAATATTTTTTTTAATTTAAAAATCACCTATAGCAAGATTGGTGGTTTATTTTTTGATGGGATTTGAATTCATAACTTTTCCATCATGAATTAATGAATGAAGTTTAATTAATTACACTTTGATGCAGTGAATTATAAATGAACACACAAAAAGTTAATGATCGACAATATGAAGGTAGCTTTAATTTGAAACTAATTTTCTATTAATAGTTCATGGAATTTGGGATTAAGGAAAGCCAAGCTCACAATAAATTAGTTAAAGAAGTAATTTGATTTATGCATCCCAATCTCCAACAAACATAATTATAATTAGTCGTATATGTATAGTGATTTCTACGTGGAGTGCACCAAACCCTAATATGGCAAGAGAGAAAAATATTTCGAACATTCCCACAAATTAAATTAAAAACACCATTAACTTGAGTTAGATTATATATAGTGTGATTCATATTGTTTAATTTAATACAAGGGACTATATATATATATATTCAAAATTTTAATCTCGAATGTCACGAATCCATTTAGGGTTTTAGTGGGATCGAATGTGCAACCACGTACAATTTGTTACGGACAATCATTATTGTGTTTTTCTTTTTCCATTCATATTTCTATTGGAATTCCTAAATACATGATTAGTAACATCACCACTTATTAAAGGGAAAATTACATTTTAATATCTATATTTTAGTTTTTTTTTTCAAAAATATAGTCCACTTTTTAAAAATTAACAAAGCAATACGTGCTTACTTTTTCAAAAATTTTGCAAAATTTAACATTTTATCAATTTTACCACATGAGATTCTCTAGTTCAAAATTTTGTGTGCCAACTGTATACTGCACATCAAAATTATTTTTCTCCAATTTTAATTTATTTTGGTTTGGTATAATTTTATAATATTATTTAGAGTTTATTCCGCCCAATTAAGTTTATGATTATTTTTTAGGTAATATAATTGATTTTCAAGATTGATTATTCCAAATTTAGGGTATATGAGTTTTTAAGATTTATTTTTTTACCAATAAATAATAATAAATATTAGTTATAATGTAATGAATTTTATTTTTATGGAAAACTTTAGATTAAAACTACGTAATTTTGACGTCAACACACGGTTGGCAAACAAAATTTTGGACTAGAGGATGCCATCCGCAGTTTTACAGCCCGAAAATCATATCGTACGTATTTGATTGTATTTTGACATTTCTTGATTTGATTTTTTTTTTTACAAAACCATCATTATCATACAAGTATTTAGCCTATTAATTAATTATTAGTATAATATTTGCATGCAAATCTTGAGTTGTAAAAGATATATACAAATTTTACTTTATGGGAAAAGAAAATTTTATTCTACATATATATATATATTCTTAAAAAAAAGGACAGCATGATTGCCGTTTTTGGTATACTAATATTAATCACCAACCCATAACTTCACGCTTGGTTTATAAATAGCAAACATGTCATTTTCTTGGCCAGCTCTCTCTCTCTCTCTCTCTCTCTCTCTCTCTCTCTCTCTCTCTACATAGACATACGTATATGCCAACCTAGGTAAAGCGAAACATGTACAAAGAAAGAAAGAGGTATATGTAAGAAGGGTTATGATGATTTCATTGAAGAGGTTGAGTTAAAGGCCAACTTCTTCATTTCAAGGGATTGTTTGGAATTCGTGTAAGCTTTCGAGAAAGCAAAATTGTCGCCGGAAAATAGAAATATTTTCCGAACAAGCCAGGTTTATTAATTTGTAGCTAGCTAGGTTTCATATTGATATATATGTATATATCTGATTTCGATCACTTGTTTAATTAATTAGCTAGCTCTCCATGCATTTGGGCACAGTTCCAAATGTTTTGATTTTCTTGGCTAATATAGCAAAATTTGTGTGTGAGTCTTGGTTGAGGATATATAGATCTGCAGCTGAATCTAATAAAATCTCGTTGCCTCGCATTAAAAACCTCTTTTTTATTTAATTAATTTGCTTTCTTTCATGGTTTTTCTGGCCGGCCTCTTTCTCTTACTAGAATCTCTCTCATCGAAAAATTATTCGAAGATCAGGAGATTTACGAGGATGCTAGCTCTTTTTTTCTTTTTTATTCTTTTTAATTAACAGTGTTGTTAGAAGAGTTCAGAATTAATTGAGAATTTTGGTTTTCATCAACTAGTTGTGTTTTTTTTTTTTTGGTGTGTGTGTGTGTGTTGTTTTGTTCATGATCATCGCTTTTCTCAAACAACACCTTTTTTCCAGACAAGAATTTTTTACTGTTTTTACGAAATTATTTTGCAACGTACGTGTTTGCTGTTGTTGTTTGTTTTTTGTTGAAGATAAATTACTCTCTAGCTTCTCATTTTTAAATTTTCACGTGAAATCAAACCGGAAAATCTCAAAATTCTCAATTTGGAGCGACCTAAAACACTATTTTCTAAGTGTGTTAATTACTTAATTACCTGAGATTTACCAATATGTGCAGGTTTTAAGACAGATCTAGATCAGTTTATATGTCACTTCGAAATTCAAACATGTCTGAATTTTTTTCCAGCAAATATTTAAGCATTTACAATAATTTCTCTCTCACTCTCTCCCCAAATGATTGATTAGGGTTCTTCCGAGATGGGAAGGGGCAAGATCGAGATCAAGAGAATCGAAAACAACACGAATCGGCAGGTCACCTTCTGCAAGCGCAGAAATGGCCTATTGAAGAAAGCTTATGAGCTCTCAGTTCTCTGCGATGCAGAAGTTGCTCTGATCGTTTTCTCCAGCCGCGGCCGCGTCTACGAATATTCTAACAACAGGTAAATTTCTCACTAATTATATTAACCAGTTCTTTAAATGGATCCACAATATATATATGTGTGTGTATGTGTGTGTGGCTTTGTTTGGTCTGGATCTGATTTTTGTGGGAGTTTTTAGTTTGTCTTGTGTTCATGTTTCTGTGTTAATTAACTAGGTTAATCAATCTATTTTTAGGTCAAGTTTTAGCTAGAATATTGGATATTGATGAGAGAGAGAGAGAGAGAGCTTGTCTTATTGAGACCAATGTAAAGAAAAACAATCATGAGTTTTTAGTATATATTATAACCAATTAATCAGAAGGAAATAAAACCCAAATTTTCTGGTATGAATTAAAAATGAAAACACTAATTATCTTCAAAAAAATGAGATTGTTGATAATCTAAGACAGCTAGCACAGGTAAAGCATCTGCCACAATATGTCAAAGACAAATAATTCAAAACAAGCAGTGGTGGTAAAACCAAACAGTTATGATTCTTTCACAAATTTGTTGTTTAAAACTTGCAGTTTGCTTTTCAGGTGTTGGTTTCCAAGGTTTTCTCATTCTAGCATTATAAAGATCCCCTAATATTTTTGTAATAAATGTTAGCAAACAGAAAAGTTCATTTGTCCAGTACTATGTTGTACAAGTGTTTCAAGATAAACATTTGAACTTTCATTTGTCTTAGGTTCTTTGTCTTTCCACTTTTGGTTTGGGATACATAAAAATAGAACATAAGTGACACCAAAAAACAAAGGGGTGGAGGGAATTAGGGTTCTTTCTAGCTCATTTGATCATGATAAAAAAACTGAGATTGAAAATAGCAGTTTCAAGAAAACCAGATAGGTTTCATATATGATCTAATATCGATTCTATTTTAAATCGTAATATTGTTTTTTTAGTGTTATTATATTCCAAAAAAAAGAATGAAGTATAATGAAAGTGATATCATAATTAATTAAGCAAATTAAAGGCAATTGTATATTTTTGTGTTTAAATTTGCATTAATAATTGCATTTTAATTTACATTATCGTATTACATGTTATTATTGTATAATGATACCATTTTATTTGCTTTTTTGTGTATGTGGAGAAATGATGAAGAATGTTGAATTATATATAATGCTCTCCTAAAATCATATATATATGGCACTCAAGAAGCTAGCAATCATTCTTTATTAGCTTATCACCATTAGATTCCACCACAGAACTCTCTCTCTCTCTCCCTCTCTCTCTCTCTCTACATATATATGTGTGTGTATCATATATGCATATTGTTCAATTCAATCTACTGTCACACAGTGTGTGTGGTCATGTCGGAAACAAACATATATCTTGATGCTCCAACTAAATTACCTCATAGCTTCATCATTTATTCCTCTCAAACATATCTTTTCCATTTCTAGCTTTCAAGATTTTCACCTGCGTGTCTGTGTGAGTGAATCATTGCCATTGCCAACATTTAATTCATAGTTCACTTCTCATAAATATATTATTTCACTTCCATTTCTAGCTTTCAAGATTTCATCTCCTCTCCCCCCCCCCCCCCCCCCCCAAAAAAAAAAATCAAATTTTGAGGAGAAAGCTAGTCTCCTAGTCAAGCTATATTCAAATGACAATATATATGTTCAAAACCATGCAATATACTGAATTTTACTGTTAGGGCTGGGTAAGATAAGAAAATGTAGGACTATACATACACATCTCTCTCTCTCTCTCTCTCTCTCTCTCTCTCTCTCTCTCTCTCTCTCTTCATATATATAATTATATATATGTGTGTGTGTGTGCTGCTCTATCCAATCTTGATGGAGTAGTTAAAGCATTTTAGGAGGCTATCTGCTCATTCCTCTCATTTTCAGCCTTGTCACCTCATCACCTTCTTCTTATCTTTGGATATCTGTCGTAGGTTTTTTAGTCCAATCATGTGACACTCTGGTCAATTATATTTTTTTTTATGTTATCCTTAAAAATCAGATTTCCCTATTCATAAGCATGTTGTCTAGGCCACTTTCTACCAATAAGTTGTCAACTCCTGATTTGTCTCTCACCTTTGCCCCTTAAGGGAATTAAGTGTGACAAAATTTACATGAAGATGCGTAGTTTTCTTACATGAATGTAGCATTCAGTGAGATCTCTTGCTTCTGAAAAATCTTGATTCCAAATATGTCTTCATATATATCTATCTATATATATATATAGTATTACAGTTTTAATTAAGTCAAGGAAATGGAAAACGAAACATATATCGTGCTTCATTTTCATATCGATCCACATATATCTTGTGACGCTATTTTGAAATAGAGAATCGAACTAGTCGTGTTACGTTGAATCTATATATATTTGCAATATTTATATATGTATGTATCCAGCGTTAGATCAACTATTGAGAGGTACAAGAAAGCAACTGTGGATAGTCCAAGTGCCTACACAACTCAAGAAATCAATGCTCAAGTAAGCTATAATTCTTCACTGAAAACTAAATTATAAAAATATACAAAATTGTAACTATAAATTATTGTACATGAAATTAATATATTTAATTAATTTATTTCCCTACATTTTTGGACTGAATAATGCAGTTTTACCAACAAGAGTCCAAGAAGCTGCAGCAGCAAATACAGATGCTTCAGAGCTCCAACAGGTAAAAACATTTATTGAAAAGACAGCAATATATTTGCATGCAAATGTTGTAGCACGAAAACTAATGTCTGAACACATAAAGAAACCACCTTTGTGAAAGTGAAACTCAACAAAAACGAAACAAAAGATTAAATCAAAATAAAAGGGGACAGAAAATATAATTTTTGCATATTATTTATGCCTTACATATATAACAACTTAAAAAAATTAAATTCATGAAATGGAAAGATCTTAATTATTATATATATATATGCTCTTGCATGTAGGCATCTAATGGGTGAAGGCTTGAGCTCTCTAAATGTGAAGGAGTTGAAGCAGCTGGAGAGTAGGCTTGAGAGAGCCATCACAAGAATCAGGGGCAAAAAGGTAAATTCACCATTATATATATATATATATATATAATTTGTAGAAAATGTGGTATATATACTGACCTTTTGCTATATATTTTGAGCAGCATGAACTAATAATCACTGAAACTGAGTGTCTGCAGAAGAGGGTAAATTT
Source organism: Perilla frutescens (assembly GCA_026008535.1). Lineage (NCBI taxonomy): Eukaryota > Viridiplantae > Streptophyta > Magnoliopsida > Lamiales > Lamiaceae > Perilla > Perilla frutescens. The sequence goes on from BRKX01000009.1 coordinate 62,529,974, forward strand.
CTCTCAACCTTAAATTCTTACACTATACTATGTTTTAACTTTTTTTTTGAGGAAAACTATGTTTTTCTTGGATTCCTCTTCTTACAGGAAGCTCTGCTCGAGCAGGAAAATGCCTGCCTCAGAGCAAAGGTAAACTATATTCTATATACAAATGTAACAGAAAAATCGAACTGATTAATTATCATATAAATAATTTAATTTGGATGATGTGTGTATATATATCAGATACAAGAAAATGAGAAACTTCAGCAGCTGAGCATGATGCCTGCAGCTGGGCAAGACTTTGCATTTCAAGCATTTTATGCTCGAAATATGCTTCAACTCAACATGATGGAGACTGCATCTGTCTATCCTCTTCCCGACAAGAAAACCCTTCATCTTGGGTAACTTCATAAATTTCTTCGAGGCCGAAAAATCGAGCTCGATTGATCTTTTTTTTTCTTTTCTTTTCTTTTTAAACGACACCCCTAATTTTTTACTGTGCTCTTGATGTATAATACAGGTATTGAGTTGCATATGAAGATTCATGCACAACTGACGGTTAAAGTTTGGAAAAAAAAAAAACTTACTATTTGAAGTGTTTGATTTTCCATCTAGTAGTAAGGAACTAGCTAATACTAATAGGGCCGTTTGTGGCTATATCGATTGATCGATATCTAGAGACGTGAATCCCTTGATTAGTTTGTGTTTGTGGTGGTTGGAATTGAACTATCTTGTTTTATCCTAAATATAATTCAATGAAAATGTTTCTAGGCTTACAACGCCCATAACCTCGATTGTTGTAGAATTCGGTCTAGGCAGCATCTAGCCGTGCCGAAAAGGGCCTAATCGGTTTTGCATACGGTTAAATATACTTTGTTGTGCATTTTTTAACATTAACCGAGCGTATAGCTCAGTTGGTAGCGCATTTAAATGTTTCGAAACCAAAGATTTACAAATATATAATGAAAAAATAAAAGGGCCTCGCTTTTTTGGCCATTCAATTTTGTTCGAAAATAATAGTATTTTGGTCAAAAAATTAAAAAAAAACACGAGGTCTCTCATTGCACTATAATATTATGTTATAAGGTAAATTACACTTTCGTACTTGCATTTTGGACATTTTTTAAAAAATAACCTACTTTTTTAAATTAATAAAATAGTAGTCACTTTTTCAAAAAATTTACAAATCTAACATTGATCAATTTTATAGCCTAAAAATCATATATAATTGATTGTAATTTAATATTTCTTCATTGAAGGATGAGAATTTTAAAAAATTGATCATTTTTTCTTAAAAAATATCCAACCTATAGGTGTCAAAGTGTAATTTTCCCAATGTTATACAACAAATAATATATACTAGTACTAGTCTACTCTACTAGACTAAAACGGCACAAACGGCGTGAATTAACGGCCACTCTCGATAACGACAGACGGCAGTTAAATAGTAAAGGAGTGTTAGGAGGGAAACCAAGAAGAGAATTGAAACACACACACATATATATAGGAGTAGCAGAATAAGCAATTATAAAACCATTTTCAGACAAGAAACCTAATGAAACCATAATGTAACATAACTAAATACCAAGCAGGTCTGGCTTTCAAGGAAGCTCTTGATTATACAAAAAAAAAAAAAAAAAAACACTACCTTAAATGATGCACAAATTGCATCACATTTTTCATCACAAAATAACACAAGGCCCCCCATTCTCCTTGCTCTTCTTGCTCTCCGATTCCTGAAGCTTCTCTTCGAGCTCTTGGCTCCGTACCTCAGCTCTCTTCAGACGATCTGCCAGCTCAAGCATCTCGTCTTTTGATTTCATTTGGGCCGCCTGCGCCTTTGCCTCCGCCTCCACTCGAGCAGCCCTCTTCTCAGCCAACTGCTTTTCCAGCCTCAGAATGCTCTCCCTCAGTCTTGACTCAACCTTCATGGAACATCATCGTTCAATTGAATCAATTCACAAAACCAACACATTTACATGAACATGATCAGTCTTAATAAAGCATTATTAACTACCATCTCAATGAATCGCTCAAACCGGTTTTCATATGACTTGAGAAGTGCAGATGCACCTTCTTCAGATTGATCATCCAGATTCAACTCTCCCTTCTGCATTTACAAACAATAGCATCATATCTTTAGAATAATCAATAACATTTCCATCAAGAAAAAGTGGTGAACAACAAATAATTCACTCACCATCATCTCATCGAATAGATCATCCGTATATGGTATCCCACCATTGTCATCTACAACAGCATTCACAAGTGATAGAAGCTCCTTCCTTTGTTGAGTTTTCTTGGCTTCATCTTCTGTCACGTTATCGAATAACATAAACCTATTTCCACACATTTCGAGAGTACTCTGTAGCAAGACACCAAAAGCAGAAAACTTCAGCACATTTAACATCAACAAGAACTGCACATTCATTTGAATAACTATATATATCATGACAAAGAACAGAGTCGAGCCATCACACGTGATGATTTTCAGGCTATTGCACATAAACGAGATTTTTTAAGTACCTTCAATAGCTCAGGGCAACTACGATCAAAGATATCACTAAGACACGCATTCTTGCCTAGGGCATCACCATGAGTAAAAACGACAATCATATAATCTGCAATTTTGCTACCAAAGACTTGGCGCAGGCATTTCTTCTCGCGAGAAACGATTTCTGATCGACAGAACTAGAAGAACTGCATGGATTCCATCCTTGGCCATCTTAATGCACCTAGCGATCTCCTTTGCAATGACATGAGGTTCAACAGAAGGATCAAACAGCCCTGCAAAATTCAAGAAATGAAATTCGTCGATTTTGAAATGGAATCGAAAACAACAAACACTGTGATCGGATTCATCAGCACACTGACCGGGAGTGTCTATGACGTTGAGAATTTGGGCGTCGTCTAGCACAGCGGTCTCGAGCTGGCATGTCGAAGTGACGGCGGCTAAGCTAGGCAATGAGTCGAACACCTGGCGCCCAATGATGCTGTTCGCGGTGGCGCTCTTGCCGTTGCCAGTTTTTCCGACCAAAACTAGGGTTTTACGAGGTGGGATCTCCCAGCCGCAATCGGATGCGCGTTCCCTCATTTCCTGCAGAGAAAAAAATCGACGCGTTGAGTAGTTGATTCCGAGATGAAGGAATTCAAAATGGAAACGAAAAATTCGACCTTCTCCGCTGAAGAGATGAAGCAGAGGTTTGTGTGTGAGGATTTATGCAGGTTTCGATGTTATTGATGCTGCTGCTTGCATTGTATACGTATATATGAATGACCTTCCACATTCTGCAACAATTTGGAACAGTTTCCAAAACATTTGGTTCTTTTAAGAAATCTCTCTCTCTCTCTCTCTCTCTGATTAATTATATATGTTCCATTTGAGACGATGAGATATGAAGAGTTTATTCAAATTTTGAGCTCTTTGCATTCAATTTTAATATCTTAATGTGAAATTCATATTTTAGCTTTGTTTGTTATAAAAATTTAAGTTATTATAATATAATCCATCAGAATTAATATATAGATAGAAAAATAAATGGGTTAAAAACTAAAGTGGTCAAATTCGAGATAGAAAATGTTTTTCTAGCCAAATTTGATGAGTCATGCTTTTCTATTCAAAAAGTGGTGTAAAAGTTCTATATGCCTTTTTTATCTCATGTGAACAATTCTCATTTCTTTTCTCATTTATTAAAAGAAGCATGTGTGACAATTTTTTTTTTTTTTAAAAAAGGAATCAAATTAAATATGGGTAGTTAGATTGTAGTTGCATGCATTTAATTCCAGAATCAACAAAACACACAATTAATCTTCACGTAAATTTCAAACAAAACTCATGCCCATTTTACAAAATATTATTGGAGAAACAACAACACATATCCAAGAAATTTAAGGTTAGTTTTTTAATTTTTATAATCGTCAAGTTGTTCGAATTAGTCGGGTTTAAAGTCCTTTTAAAATCTTAAGTAATTTATCCGCAATTTGTGTTAATTTCATAATAGATATGTTTAATAGTTATTCAAGTTATAAGATGTTTATTTTTATAATTTTTAATGATCCTATATGCATAAATTGTTGTAGATTAGGATATTTTTGTGGTAGATTAACGTGAAGTTGAAGATTTTGATGTTTTGTAAAAATTAATAGCATCAAAAAAAAATTTCGAATATACAGTGTTCTCGTGACAATATTGTCACGAGAAGAATACATCTCGTGGCTAAAAAATTATTGTCACGAAAAGAATTCATTTCGTGATAATATATTCTCACGAAATGTATTCATTTCGTGACAATAATTTTTTTTTAAATTGTCAAGTGTCTTGATTTTGTGACAATAATTGTCACGAGATCACCTGAACCGTGACAATATTGTCACGAATTCTATGCTTCTGTGACAATACTGTCACGGGATTATTTATTTTTTAAATTACTTTAATTACTGTTTATTGTTGATTTGCAGATGGCTTGGCAACGTATTGTTTTCTGACATAGAGGTAGATGGGAGATATCTGAGTATGTGGATGGTGAAGATCAGCTCGTGCACCTCTCATTTGAAAATTTATCTCGTGATAAATTAGTTGAAGAAATTCACGATTTTATGAAAACATCTTCAACAAGTGTTTGTTATAGACTGAGTTATTTGATGAGGTCATTGACAGGGAGGACACTAAAAGGACTTTTGAAAACGGATGTTGATTTAGCTCGTTTAGTCCAGAAGCAAGATGAGCCGGTTGTATACGTTACTGAGAAATCAATTCTGCAAACTCCAAATGGAGTGTTGTCAAATGATGATAACGACGAACCAATTGGAGATGATAGTGTTGATGATTTGTCTTGGGGATGATGATGATGATGACGACGACGATGAGAATTATGAGAGTGAAGTTCAGCGTAAGCAAATTGCCGAATTTTGTGAATGGATTCGCAAGCCAGGGCATCTCGATGAGTTTGTCAATATTCTCCAGCATGGTGGACCTCACAACTTCTCATCTGAGGATATTGTTCCTGATGTTGAAGCTCTGAATGTAGAGTTTCCTCCCTTGGGACATTGGTCTATTCCTGTGGCCCATGTTGATGATGCACTAGCAGTGGTATAGGATAACCCATCCCCGAAAGATATTGATGCGATAGCCGTGGGAAAGACTTTCTTGAAGAAGAAAGATTTGGTAATTGTTGTTGGAAAGTGGCATATACAGCGTCAAGTAGAATATACGGTCTCCTGATCCAGTAAGAGTCGACTAACAGTTATTTGCAAACAAAACGAGACCTGCCCGTTTAAATTAGTAGCAAGTTCTAAGGGTGGCTTGTGGATGGTGACTAAATTAGAGGATAATCATACGTGTCGGTTGGACCTGACACGTAATGCGCCACGGAAGTTATCATCTAGGGTTATTGCTGATTTATTTAGAAAGAGAATCCTAGACGAGGGTTCTATCCTGAAGCCGAGAGCAATGATAGCTGGGATATTGAGGGAGTATGGTATTGAGGTTGAGTACAGTGTTGCATTGCGGGCTAGGAATCTCGCAATAGAGATGGTCCACTTCGAACACCTGGGCAATGTGGCTGGTGATGAAACTTGTGCACAATGTACACCAAGTCGAGGTAAGGCCTCATATGCCCACACCTGTAAAATAAAATATTGATCAATTTATATTCGATAAAATAAGATTACAGTCATGATCGTGATAAAATTGAGACCATACCAGTAGAGCCAACACCGGTCCATAGAAATGATAAGACAGGCTTGCTTTTTCCTCCGTCTTCTTGAATTTTCTTCTCAGTTCCACATCAGTAGACGGTACCAAACCCATATAATGTTGTAAGAGACTGAATGCATAAGCTCCCCATGGAAATGAGTTCCATCGATCCTGATCCTCGACTAAGACCCATACCCAGTCATCTATCATGTGTGTCTGATCATATCCAAAGATCATGGTGTGCAGGAACAGAACATTGGCGATCAAGATGTAATCCATGACGTCATCTCCTAGTGAATATGTCCTAAACCTCTCAAGTAGGTCCTTAACTCTCAGAGGTGTCTTGTTCAACTAACGAGAATAAAATGATCTCCTAGGAATCTCATATGATGCAGACGGATCAAAATCAGATCCCCCAAACTGCAGTCCAGTCACCAGAGCAAACTCACTCGGAGAAAATCTAATATTGGTTTCTCCAACCCGAAACCAAATATCGTGCTCCCGTGTACCGTCAATGATCACCTCCCTACTCAACAATGCATGTAAAGCATTGTTACAACTGTTTCTACCCACAAAATCTATCAAATGCCAAAACACCACTCTCTCCTAAATTGTTTAAATAGTTCGGGCCCACTACTGATCACGTGTAATACTTCCCTAATTACACACATATTGTCCTTCCAGTATAAATTGATCTCGCAGGTGATGTATTGTAAAGCCTCTTTTCTCCACACCCATTCACGCTATTTTTTAAATAATAAACAAAAAATAGCAATAAATAATGAAAAATTAAAATAAATATAATTAAATTAAAACTAATTGGACATGATATAGATATCTACATGCTGAAGAAAAAATAATTATGACATAAAAAATCCAAGCACAACCGATTATAAAAAAAATTATATTTCGTGACAATATATTGTCACGAGATTTGTTCTCGTGTAAATATTTCAACACGATATCTTATTCGTGACAATATATTAACACGAAATTTTTTAACTCTGAACAAACATATTTCGTGAAAAAAATCCTCACAAAAACGATCTCGTGAGTATATATAGTCCCGAAAGGTGATTTCGTGTGCATATATACTCACGAGATCGTCTAAAATTCCAGAATTCAAACAGCATAATTTCATGAATCCAAATAATCAAAATTCAACTGTTTTCACAATAATCCACAACACAATACGAATGCCCTAAATTCGAAGATATTAGCATATTTAAATTGACAAAAATCCACCACACAAATGTCGTCGACGGAATAACTCTAAATTGTTCCTCATAAATTATTAAATCGTTGGAATTTAGTTTCTAACCTGTTGAAATTCGACAGCCCAAGGCTCCAAATTTTCCATGTCGTCGACAAGATTCCCGTGAGTGTTCGTGACAATTAATTGATCTATTTCCGTGAGTTTTCACCGTTAAATTCGTGTGTATGTTGAGCAGAATTCGTGAGGATTTTAATATGAATTCGTGTGTATGTTTGGCCAGTTTTCTTGAGAATTCTGAGAGGAAATATTGGCTGTTTTCGCGATAATTTTCAACACGGTGAAATCTGTTTTTTTAGCTTCTATTTGATGGCTCGTGAGAAAAAACCGACCCTCCTTTGTTGTTGCTCGTGAGAAAATGGGCAGAATTTTTGGCTTTTCAGATCTAGATAAATTTGAAATAAATGAGTCAAAGGTTCTTATTTGACCGGGCCCACCATTTACTAAGGGTATTTAAGAGATTGTCAAATTATTTGAATAAAAAAGCATGAGTTATCAATGTTGGCTGAAAAAGCATTTGCTATTTGGATTTTGAATAGTTGTATCCATTTACACAAAATAAATCATAGTAATAAATCATTGACTAAAAAAATGAGAATTGAATTATAAAAAATAGTTATAAATTATAATTGGATAGAATAAATTCTAATTAATAATTATAAAATTAAACTAAATTATAAAAAGTTAAAATAAAGAAAATCTAATAAACTCAGAAGTGGGATACCAAGTATGATAGGAAAAGTGGTCCAGGAGATAATAGATGTAGAAGTTTGCTTAACTTTATTAACGAATAGTTGAAAACCTTATATAGGCAAATACATGAATAAATAGAAAAACAATACAAGGTAAAAATTAAATTAAAATAAGAGAATATAGTCCCCTCCACACATACCAGAGCAAATCATTTATTACGTTTGGTGTTACATTTGGTGTTGCATAATTAAATTTTTTTTTATTATTAATTTTTAATATACTCTAATCGGGAATGGATGAACCCTAAATATAAAATTTAAACTAAAATAAATTATAATAAATAAAAAAATAAAAAAATTAATTTTTTTAAAAAGATATTGAAGAGTTGCAATAGGGAATGCAACATGATTTATAATAGGTGATCTCATTTCCACCCACACACACACAGATAGGATCCCTCAAGATGGTGTGAATCACTGACATCAATCTTGATACACAAATCAAGTAATCAATTTTTTTTTTTTACAACTTACTATTTTTTCGGGGAAAAAATTATGTGTTATTATATAAAAATAGACAAAACTATTGTGAAAAAGGGAAAAAGAGACAAGTTTTAGTGTATAGGGGAAAAATAGACAATTTATATAAAATTAACTTTTCAACCTTGATCCATTTTGCTAAAAAGACACTGGTTAAAGTGTCCTATTTGGTGTTTGGATGGTATTTCTTTATTTTAATTCTATTTTGCCACTTTACATGAAAATGGTATCAAAGCCTAGGTAATTTTATTTAGGAATAATAATTTATTTATTATTAAAAGTAATATCCTAACGGAGGAGACACCCAGAAAATATGGATCCGAACAATTGTTCGAGATGTTTTTATTTCAGAAGGTACCTTCAAATTTTGAAGGAACTGGAGGAAAGTCACCAGGAGAGGCTAACCTACTGGAAAGCCCAATACGAAGAGAAATTCCTATCGGAGTCAAGTCTGGAGGAAAGAGAGCAGTGTATTTCCCAAAGACAAGCTCAAATGAACTTGTTAATGGTGAACAATCTGCTATAATGCGACTTAATGAACCATCAACAAAGGGCACACCAAAACCACGGTTGATGGAACAAAGAAACTACGAGATAACTCCCAGATTTAAAGAGATCGTGGAAGACACATCTAAAATCTCGGAGGATTTATGAGAGATCCAGAAGACGGTACAAAATCACGAAAATCACACGTATGGCGTACCACAAGAAGTAAGGCGAATTTCTATAAAACAAGATGAAATTCTAACCATCTTGTTAGAACTTCAAAAGAAGATCCAGACACTAGAATTAAATTAGACATGTTCTAGTAGAAGGAAACCCATCAACTTTGGCAAAGTGAATTTCACACCAAAGGCCAAAGAAGAACCCAAGAAATCGAAGGACGAAAGGATTTGCCAATTGTTAAGACAAATCAAAGAATGACGTCCTCCGAAAGGATAGGATTGGAAGATCTATAAGGCAGAGTCATTTGCCAATATGAAGATGGTAGATCTGAAGATGAATACAGGAGATGGGGCTTTAATTCCCCGAGGATACCATCAGGTACCCCCGGAACAACAAGTACCGCAGGTGCCACCAGCCCAACAACAACATGAAGGAGGCCCAGCACAAGACGTTCTCATGAGAGCCCGCGAGGACTTTCATGTTGGAGATCAACACAGGAGAGAGAGGCCCAATATGAACAATCTTACAGGAACTAGGGTGAGGAAACAGATCCCTAAGTTCCGAGATACGCCTCTTGGGAAAACAAGCCTTGATCCCATACATCCGTACGGACTCATGCTCAATATCGATGATATTGACTTCAAGGACATCAATATGATTATTGATGATTGGTCTTCATCGATGAGAATAGCAGCAGGAACGTTGGATCTAGAAAAGGAGGGATTCATCAAGCTGCTAGAGATGAGTTTGTTGGGTGTAGCCAAAACGTTATGGTCAAGAGTTGCACCAGCAGTCAAAGAAGAAACCTTGGAGCCAGCCTCATACACGGAGATCGTGGATAGAATGGCTTTGTGGTTTAAGCTCACCTTTTTGGGAGCAGACAATTTCGGAAGTGCAGATTCCGAAAAGAGGAAGAATTATTCTCAGGCTATTTTAAACCTGAGACTGAACAACATGGAGAAGGAGTCAATTGACCAATTCTTCAAGTTATACCACATCTACCAATGGAATTCAGATGTGGATGAAAGGGTCTGTGTAGAGATTTTCTTCACGAAGTTCCCGAGTCCCTGGAAGGAAATGTTCATTAAAGAATACATTCCAGGAGATCCTGACAATGTTGGGAGGAGAATGTCTTTTGTCAAACAAAAGCTAGCTGAATGGTGCGGACAGGCCATTCTACAAAAGAATTACAAGAGATTAAAGAGGATGAATAAATATTCCCCTCTTGACTGTACAGCCAATGATCTGCCGACCATCATTGGAGGAGAATCTCAAAGGCCACGAAAGAACAAGAAACACCGAGTTCATCCTTATGCCAAAGAAGAATTCTCAAGGAAAAAGAACTGGAAACCGAGGAGCAGATGGACCAGGCAAAAGGCCAGATTTTACAAATCTGGACAAAGAAGGGGTCCTTCCAGAGACAGGACATCACAAAGTTCATCAAGTCGAACTCACGCGAGGAAAACTTTCAGAAGAGCCCATACGAGGGCAAATGAAAGTTTTAAAGATTGCAACTGCTGGACTTGCGGTGCAAGAGGACATATTTCGATAGATTGTCCAGAAAAGAGAGGAGTTAAAAGCTTCGAAGGTGCACCAGACATCGATGAAGCGGTTTACTACCAAGACTTGGTAGAAGTCTATCAATTCGAGGATATACCCTCAGATGAGAGTATATACGAAGAAGAAGAAGTATTTAGCAATGAAAGTATTGATGGGAGATCAGACTCTGAATTAGACTGGAGCTGAGGTTTTTCATCAAGAGCAAGTGGACGAAACTGGATATTCCAGTCAAACCACTATCTCACAAAGCATGATTGACAAAATCATGAACAAGAGCCTTAATATCCAAAGATATCAAGGCTTTTCAGCCGGACAGATTGATCAATTGCTCCGCAATTTTAGTCTGAAAAGCAGAAAGCACAATGTAATCTATAAGATTACCAGAAGAGAGATGTCGCTTCCTATAGAGCTTACAGGGAATCAAGTTGAGTTACAACTGATTCCATACAGTGACGTTCAAGAAGAGTTGGGAAGGATGAGGCCAGAGATAAGGGATACCATATCCTGGATCCACATCGGGGCTGTCCAGATAGTGCTCAAATCCGCACTACCCGCATGTGTTGATACGTCCATTGATATTGCAATATGCGATAAGCATATCAAAAATCACAGAGATTCCTTGTTAGGAACTATATCAGGAAATCTCTGTGCCAAGCAGATTATAGGGGTAATCTATCCAAAAATATCCTATAATCTGAAAGATAGAGATTTCAGTCGAGCCCTGACGCTGTACCAAGACTTCAAAATAAAGGATATCAGCTACGAGGGAAATCGACCGTTTTCTTTAACATATCAGGTGTCTTATGCGCTTTCCAATTCACACCACACATATTTATTTCTGGGAAAGCAGTTCATCGAGATACCGGATGTATTCTCAAAAGTAGCACAGGCAATCCACCCAGACAGATCAGAAATGCCGCTACCAAGAGAGATAAATATTCGAGTAGGAGACAAACCATTGTTGAAATACAATGAGAGTCTCAAGTTGGAAGGCAAAAGACTGTCAATCTAAGGAGATCTCAGGCGACCAAGGCAAGTTAAAATAAAAATTAAATGCCCAGAAGGTTGGAGAGAGATTGACACAAGGTTCGACAGTACAAGATGGGAAAATAATTTTCCTTGCGACGTCATGTACTGTTTACAGCAACCAGAAGTCGGCCACTATAAGGGAACTCTCAATATAGAGGCTATGACAATGGAAGTATGAGGAAGAGCCGGAAGAGAATCAGGAGTCCTAATCTTAGGACTTGACTTCTTAGAAAGGTTCAAGCCATGGGAGCTGAAGGAAGATGGGATGATGATCACCTTTAATGGAAAACAACTGGTGATTATATGACCAGTCCATTCTCCATATACATCTCAGTAGGGATGTTATACGAGAAATATAAGGCTGAATACTTTGCAGCCTATATCGACTCAGAAGTAGGAATTTGTACTGCAAAAAGAGGAATCTTCCCAGAAGAATTGAAAGAAGATTTAAATCCAATTGTAGGAAGAGATTTCTCAAAAAGAGTCTTCCTCCTATCTAAGGGAGTGAAGCAGTCGGAAATCTTGATTGGAGGAGCAGGAGATACACCATGGTATAAGGTGAAAACTCCACCGATCTATTTTCATGATACAGGGGCAGACATCTTGTTAGGAAACAATTTCCTACAAATGTTCAGAAAGTATACGCAGGACAATACCAACCGGAGACTGATCTTTACGACGATCTGTGATCATAAGATCATTGTCCAGCGGCTAAAAGGGGCATTCAATTGACAAATGCCACTACAATTTCGCAGCAAGCGTGGTGATGAAGGACATCTTCGACACCCAAAAATGCAGGATAAAAGAAAATTCGGAGAAGTAGTTCTGAGTTTTCGTAGGGAAAAGGATCTTGAAGAACAGGAGATCCAAATCCTCAAGGCTTCTTTAATATCACATCAAGATATTAAGGAAGAAGCAAAGATATCCCTCGAAGATGTCAAGCGGAAAATAGCTAGAAACTATAATGAAAATCCGCTGGCTTGGTGGGGAAAGAACCAACTCAGAGCAACCTTGAAGAACCAACTCAGAGCAACCTTGAAGGTTAAGGCTGGAAAAGAGTTTGAGTTCGTTAGATACAAGCCTATCCTGATGAACATCAAAGATCAAAAGGATATGCGAGCAATCATCAAAGAACACCTTGATCTCAAGCTGATTGAACCAGGGAATTCGCCATACAGTAGCCCCGGATTCTTAGTAAGGAATCATGGTGAGATTAAAAGAGGTAAACCAAGGCTAGTCATTAATTACAAAGGGATTAATGACATTCTTGAGTTTGATGGATATTTTATCCCAAGTAGAGAACATCTTATTAACTGCATACGGAATGCTAAGATATTCTCTAAGTTTGATTGCAAGTCAGGTTTCTACCAGATTCGCATGGAAGAAAAAAGCAAAAGGTTTACAGCCTTTTCAAAACCACAAGGCCATTATGTTTGGAATGCAATGCTGATGGGGTTAGCTAACGCACCCCAAATATTTCAGAAGAAGATGGATAATCTTTTTAAAGATTATTTCTCTTTTATGTTTGTCTATATTGATGACATTCTAATCGCATCAAAGAGTATAGAAGAACATCTCAAACACCTGGAGATCTTTGCAGATGTTTTTCATAAAGAGGGCCATGTGCTGTCAGAAAAGAAGACAGTAATAGCTACCCGAAAGATGGAATTTCTGGGAATCGAGGTGGATGAATCAGGAATCATTTTGCAAAATCATATTGTAGAAAAGGTACAGAAGTTCCCTGATGTCCTTAAAGAAAAGAAGCAACTGCAGAGTTTTCTAGGAGTTGTCAATTTTGCAGGAATCTTTATAAAAAATCTTGCAAAACACAGGAAGGTGTTCAGTAACCTTCTAAAGAAGGATACCCCGTTTGTATGGACAAACGAACATCAACAAGGAATCAGGAAGCTAAAGGAGATATGCAAAAATCTCCCAAAACTGGCTATACCACAAGATGAGGATGAATTGATCCTCTATACAGATGCAAATGATCATTGGTAGGCAGCCGTGCTTACAAAGATCACACCCAACGGAGAGGAGCCCTGTAGATATTGCAGTGGTCTCTTTTCAGATAGCGAGGCCATTCGATGGCATATCAATGAAAAGGAGTTCTTTGCAGTTCGGAAGGCATTTAAAAAATGGCATCTGTTTCTCTTAGCAAATAAGTTTACTCTAAAAGTTGATAACACACAAGTTAAAGCTTTCTTAAAAAATAAAATTGAATCTAAACCTGAGAAAGCTAGACTAATAAGATAGCAAGTTGAATGTCAATATTATTTATTTGACATTATTGTGATAAAATCTCATGAAAATATTCTTGCAGATTTCCTAACAAGAGATGGAAGCGATTGAGGTCGATGCCATCATGATTGCGCAGAGGCACTTCACTGAAAACATGGAGTTGCTTCAGCGTGAATGGAACGAGCTGGTTCTTCATGCTGAACAAACAGATCAGAACAAGGTTAACGAGAGAATACGAGCATGTGTAAAGACTCAGGGGCAACTCTGGTCAGCTAGGCATGAACCCCTCCTCCGGGCCATCAACTTACCATTGATGAAAGGAGAGTTATCAGTACCGACCTATGAAACGGAAGTAGGGGATTCAAATACCCCTAACACGAGCTCTAAGCCGGTGATTTCTAAAGAAATACAGGCCCAAGAGAAAATTGAGGGTCAGGGATCACACTCTAAACAATCAAGTCAACCCAGCACCTCTGGGGTTAAAGAGGGAGAGATTAATCTTAGACCCATGACGGTTACCTCTAAGATTAATACTAACAAGTCTGAAGCTTCATCTTGGCAGGTTTATCAAGCTAACTGGGAGAAGCTCTATACTAGACAGGGAATCAATCCGTCTAAAATAAAGTTTGATATCTCTGGAAAGTACCCAAGGGTGTGGATGTTACCAGGAACCAATCCACACGAAGTCAAGCAATGGTATGATTTTGGGGCATTAGCTTCAATTCAGACCATGTCACCAGGCTTCCCAGAAATCAAGTGTCTACCAAAGTGGATACAGGAAGCTGTGCAAGAGTCCTGGGCTAACAATGATTTGCTTAGCCGAGGAGATGTTCTTGAGCTATACTTTATCAGTGCTGCTCCGGAACCAACAGAAAAAGGGAATCATGAGGCCTTTCACTACATAAGGCTTCAAAGGTCAGATTCCAGGAAATGGGGTGATATCAGAACCTCATCTGAAGAAATTCCACTAATCGCCTCCATTACAGAAGATCAAATATCGACTAGGCGAGCATGGGGATTATGGGTCTGTCTCACTGAGATGGACAAAGTCAAGTTCCCATTCAAGTTTTTCCACAATGCTGCGAATGGGTCATTCCTGTTAAATACCATGACAGGGAGAACAACGAGATTTGCTGAGGATCTGTTCGAGAAGAAAAGGTCCTTGATATGGGAGAACAAGCTTGCTATGGGCAAAGAAACCCATCGCAAGTACTGCAACATGGCTCATTTTGGGCAATGGGATAATCGAGTATGCTCGGATTGCCAGAACCAAAAGGAGCCAGAGTTCGGAAAAGGGTTCCGTCCAAGGATGGAACGAAAGCGAGCTGGGGAGGATAAGCATCCAATGCCGAAAGCAAGGATGCCAAGAGCCCCACCAAAAAAGTAGTTTCCCGACAAGGGAAGGTGGAGACATGTGATTACAGATCATGTGACCCAAAAGAAGAGGCCACTAGCACCAAACGACAAAGGCTGAGTGGTCCAACACAAGAGGCATATGGTGCCATTAATTGTGGGTACCTCCACCCACAACCACTTTCACTTGAGGATAAAGGGAACCGGGCCCGACCACAAATTCAAAAGGAAGTGTCGGCAGAAAGGGCCACTCACGTGAATTGCGGAGCTAAATAATGGAGTTGGTGAAATAGAAGGATTCCCCTTCTATAAAACGAGAAACTGAAGGAAGCATAGGGCATCGAACATTTTCCTATCTTTCTTCAAAATTGTAATAGTTATAATATTTTGAGTGTTCTTAGTTTATGAGCGTGGTAAGGATTCTAGCTACCATGTGTAGCTAAACAAGTTTGTCTCCTCCCCAAAAGGAGATTTACTTATTATAATAAATGTTTTATTATTCCTAAATAAAATCAAGGCTTTTGCTCATCACTTATGTTTACCATATATATTTTCTATAAACCAAAGGAGTATTCTACACCCCGGGTAGGAAACGAACGAGGGTTGTGCTGTTTGTTACTGAAGGAGTTCGTGTCTGGAAATCATAGGTTGCGATCGTGTGGTTTGGCAAGGCCTGTAAAAATCCGACGGATTACCCGGCAACATTCCGGTCAAAAAGGTATGAATTTGGTTTATAGTTCAATGTATTTGATTTACGGAAGCATGATGGGCCTGATATGGTCGTAATGGACTATTTCCATTTGATTATGAAAGTGGCATATTAGGATGAATAGTAAAGAAGCTAACTTAAGGGTATACTAGTCATTTACCACTCAAATTACCTATAAAACTACTATGTTTTAAATCTTGCCCTTTTTTCCCAATCCTTATTTACTTTTGTCTATATATAAGTTTGCCCCAAAAATTATTAACATATTTCCCTAAAACTCAAGCTGCTATATCCATATAGAATTTGGGTGTTTTTTTTTAATGCTTTATTTTTTTTAAATTAACAAATCAGTACTTATTTTTAAAGAAAAATTATAAATATAATATTTAATCGATTTTACAGTCCGAAAATCGTATGTAATTAATTATATTTTAATATTTTATTTTCTCACCCACGCACGTAGAAAAATATCTTCAATCAATAAAATATTAAAATACAATCAATTACGTACGATTTTAATATTGAATTAAATTAAAAAATAGCAAAGTAAGTGATTGGGCGTTATTTTTCACCTTAAAAAACACGACTTCACATCGATGGACATTTATTTTGGTCTAGTGAAGTAAAAATATTATCCTAAATTGAAAAAATCATGTACTATATAATTAAAATAAAATCCCATTTTTTGTTAGAAAACGTATATCCATGTTCGTAATATCAATACTCCACTCCACCGATTAGGCTACCGAGTTAGTTACTATACTAAGTTTAGATATTGCAATTCATATGAAACAAAGTGGCGGTCATAATATTAATATTGTTTGAGTTGGGGCGATACCTATTTATGCCCATTCACATGTCACTTCATGTCTAATTTTTCTTTGGACAGTTTTGTATGGATCAGGTGCATATCAGACGGTCGTGAGATTGCTTGGAGATCAAAGGTCACAGGTTAGAATCTCTTTAATACCACAGGTCGAGTGTGTGAGTAAAAAAAAAGTGCATATCATCAAACGGTCAATATGTTGATCAAAAAAATTGTCAAAATCAGGATCCGTAATACTAAAAAATATCACTCAAAATTTCAAAAGTATCACCCGTTTTTACAAAAAAATTTTATCAACACGTTGACTGTCTTATACACACGTGGTGCGGTGCACAGAAGAATTGACCTTTTTTTTGCCATTTAAGGCAAAACTTCATACTCGATCTATGAGTTAAAACAAAATCCAAGTTTACCATAGTATCAATTAAGTTTCATGCAATCTATTGATCAATCAAAAATTTAACCTATAATTAATTAAATCCTATATACATGCACATGTATATCTATCTATATAATAAAAACAAGAGGCATTCTCCCGTGACACCGTATAAGGATCTCAACTCTTAAACAGATCTATAATTTACTTTAGAAAGTTGTCACGCCCTTCCTTTTTCTTATCAATTTTTCTTTTTAAATTTTTAATTTCTTATTTTTTTATAAATATTTTTTTATCCAGTCAGTGCACTCGCCCGATATTAACCTGTGGACTCGTGCACTGTGTTTGATATAAAATGAAAGTTAAAAAAAATCAAAAAATAAATGTAATCCGCCAAGCGGTGTACCTTGGGCCTTTTTTTGCATATTCTAAGATGAGTTTGGATTATTTTGGACAGGTTTGACCTTCCAACGAATTATAAGACTAAGATTATCGGTGCACAAAATGGCAACCGGTCAAACGCCAAGTGGCAAAACAAAAAAAAAAGAAAAAAGAAAAATGATTTTGGCTTGTAGAAGGCGTTCGACCAAGAGAGGCCAGCCAGCCGCTGGTCTCTCTCTCATCTTTCTATTTTTTTTATTTTGTAATTTTTTTATCTATTATTAAAAAGAAATATATTCATTACATCTAAATTTTCTTAAATGTGTAAATTTTATTTGGATGCTTGTATCTATTTTATTGGATATGCGAAATTTATTTGGATATGTAGATATAAATGATTATTAAAAAAAACTATATCCATTATATCTAAATTTTATTAGATATGTAAATTTTATTTGAACATTTGTCTCTATTTTATTGGATATGTAAATTTTATTTGGATATGTAGATATAATGCATATATTTTTTAATAATTTTTAAAAAAAAATATATATCAAAATTCGTATTTTTCATTATCTATAAATAGAGACCATTTTTACTAAATGGAAGACAGAATAATCAACGATCTCATTTATTCTATGGAGAGGATTGCAAGCTTGTCGAGTTATATGAAAACTAGGTCACAACTTCGCAATCGAGAAGCTCACGCCATTCTTCGTGACGACCTGATCGAGCACATATGGCAAAAATTCGGCCATCAGCACTAAATTTATATTTGTTTCATCTATTTTGATCGTCGTTTGTTTATTTCAATTCATGTTGAGTTTATTGTTATTTATGTTCTTATTTTGTTTATTTTGTATTTTTATCATATTGTCTATTTTATAAAAGTTTGTTATTTTATGTTATTATAATTTTCAAATTAAATAATTATTTATTTTAATTATTAATAATTATATTATTTTTATTAATAAAAGGAAAGGAAAAATAATATATAATGTAGTGGTTGAGTGTTTGGGGTGGTTGCTGATAAACTATCAAATTGTATGTGGTTGGGTTGAATAAAATATTGCTGATGTGGAAGAGAGAGAAATTAATTAAATATTGAGGGTGATTGTCCGGTTGGGGTGTTTGCCCGGTCGTTGATAATGGTACTCTAACCCGTTAGACAGAAAATTTTATGCTGTCCAGTGGGTAATATCTAATGTGACACTCTTATCTGTCATAATAGATCATATAATAGTGTCACATTAAATCTATTGTGACACATTAAGCATTAACCATTGGGTAGCATAGAATGAATTTATCTCGTTAGACGGTAAATTCTAATGTAAGATGACTGCAATACATCTCCATCTCTGCAGCCGACATGTGTCCCGGTCCGACCAAATTTTGGCTATTTGCAGCTCCTTTTTTGTCCAAAAATAAAAGTGTTGGCCCAAAATTTCGCCCGATCGAAAAAATCTGTCATGACACTTCGACTAACATATTGTGACACTTTGACTACTTATTGTTACACTTAATTACCATTGTGACAATTCAAAATCAAAATTATTTTACGATCGACCGATAAAGATTATAAATAGAAAAAAATGATTATAAATAGTAAGAGGGATGTAATACACTCTTCGTACATGAAAAATCACTCCCGTTTGACCGTCTAACGTTGTGTAATTATAGACTAGTAGTAGTAGTTAATAAAATCAGTATACAATTAATAGTTAATTACGGTGACGCAAGGCAATGCGAAGCTAGCTCAGTGTGCTTCACGTGTGGCTAATAGGCCTTCCAAGAACCTTCGATTTCCATGGCATTTGCAGCCTCTCTACGACGACGATCGGTCAAAATCTTGGGCCCCCATCTTTAAAATATGTTTGATGATTTTAAATTTGAGTCTACGCGCATAAATTCAATAGATTCATTTCACAATTAAATAGTTATAAATACGATCGACGGCGAACGCATGCTTTCAATTCAAACACGTCGATTCGAATCACTCACGTAGCGGAACTCACAACGAAGATGGGGAGTGAAGGGGGAGCGGAAATCGAGGGTTGTTCGAGGAAATTGAGGTTGTTGTGTCTCCATGGATTCCGTACCAGCGGAGAAATCATCAAGAAGCAGGTGACCGGAAAGTGGCCGGAATCTGTGCTGGAAAAATTGGATCTTGTTTTCGTCGACGCCCCTTTTCCCTGCCACGGGAAATCTGATGTTGAGGGAATCTTTGATCCCCCATATTATGAGTGGTTCCAGTTCAACAAGGTTTCATTTTTTTTATCCTTATTTCATTATTGTTGAGGAAAATTCGCAGCCGCCCTGTTATACATACATATATGTATGTGTGTGTGTGTGTGTGTGTGTGTGTGTGTGTGTGTGTGATGTGAGGAACTCATTACTCACTCCAACATTATGCTACTTTTCCATTGATTTTTTGTTGTTGTTGTTAAATTTAGCTGGGATCATGAATGATGATTGGTTTTTTTATTTATTTTTTGTTATTTTGAATTGGGTTTTTTTTTTGTTTCTTGATTGGGTGAATTCAGGACTTTACAGATTATGAGAACTTTGATGAATGTCTTGCTTACATAGAAGATTTCATGATCAAGCATGGCCCTTTTGATGGTCTTCTTGGTTTCTCACAGGTATGTGTTTGTGTGTGTGTGTTTTGATGAGTTTAAGGTTTTGGATCTTTGTTTCTAGCCTTTGTTTTGTGTTTTGTGTGATCAAAATCTACGAGTTTGATGCGATTACACCGATGTTTTATGCATTCGTTGCAACAATATTTCTGTTCAAACATATGAAATCTGCTAAATCTTTCAGCTGCTAATCTCATATTTTCCTGCATATAAAGTTCTACAATTTGAAGCATATTGTTCTTTATTTAGGCAGCACCATACACTATTACACCTGCTGTCTTTCACATTACTTAGGTGAATGTAAAAACATATGAAATTCAAGATGTTTCTTTAAGGTTAATGTAGCATCATCATTCATCACCACATATAGATTCTGCTCTCTTTCATATAAGGCCTTCCAAGAATCAATGCGACTAACATAATCTGCTCGGGTTTTTGACACAATCAGGGGGCAATTCTATCAGCCGGATTGGCTGGAATGCAAGCAAATGTAAGTGATGCTGCTTCCTTTGATCTGTTTATTGAGGCTTGTTAACTAGAATGTTTTTGACAATTTTTTCGCGTTGCAGGGTGTTGCTCTTACAAGAGTGCCTAAGATTAAACTTGTGGTAATAATCGGGGGTGCAAAATTTAGGAATCCATCTGTGGTTAAGAAAGCTTATGCTTCACCAATTCAATGCCGCTCAGTTCACTTCTTAGGTAATTTCCTAAGCCATCTATCTGCACGTGCATGCTTTTTTTGTGTTTGTTTCTGTGTTTGCTTCTGCATATGATGTCCTAACCTTAGCTGCAGATTTTTCATTGATGTTTCTTGAAATGAACATCTAGTTTATGTTACTCATTCAATCTTGCTATCTTAAATGAAGGATTGAATTTGGATTAGGAGTAAAAAAGGGACAGCTCTACCTAAAATATTTAATGAATTAACTAGATTAAATAGCTAGCCTACTTGATTCCCTTCATTATACGTAGTTTTCTGCATCTATTAATGTATAGCTTCTATAACCGTACAAATCTGCTTCGTGTTGTCATTACTAATTACTAGACCATGAGGCCCGGCACGTGTCATCTCGTGTTTGACTCTTGATGCTTCGTTTATAAGTAGGAGATTTTTATTTTATTTTTTTGGTGACGAGAGAACGGATTCTTACATTCTTGGTTTGCCTTTGATGAAAGTCTTGCATTGAATCGAAGTGAGCTATGAGACTCTCTCAAGTCTTGCAAGAAATAATTTGTTTCCGCCATGAAACAGGGGATCAAGATTTCTTGAAGGAGCACGGAACCGAGCTGCTCGACTCGTTCATAGATCCCTTGGTGATTCGTCATCCCAAGGGGCATACGATACCTAGATTTGGTAACGACCTAACCTTAATTTACGCGTTCTAGGTATTTATTCCGATGATGATGATACTTAAAAACCGCGTCGTCTTGGTTTTTTCGCAGATGTCAAAGGTTTGGAGAGCATGCTTGGTTTTCTTGAGAGGATGCAAAGGGATGTTGAAGATGAGAAGCAAGAAATTCAAATTAGTTTAGAAAATGATGTGATTCAGCTTTAATTGTTCGAGCTCGACTCGATTACTTATTATTATTAAATAATTTAAATTCTATTAACTTTCTTCATTGAATTCAAGATTCAAAATTCTCCACAAATACAACATTATATAAATTTAGAAAAAAAAGGTCAAATGTGCAATAAAATGGAAAGAATTTAATTACTGAACTGAATCAATTTCTATATGTATAATGTGTTGAATAGATTCCCTTGTATATTATACACTATAACTACATCAAATAATGGTGTCAAATCATTTAATTTATAGAAATTGGATACTAAGGAATTTGAGCTATTTCAAGCAAGATCTTATGTAAAGACTGAGGTTTTGAGAAGAAAGGGCAGTGATCACTGCCTTTGATCTTCAAAACTCCTTCTGGGGGGTTTTCCCTCACCAGCTTTTCTTGGACGTCGGGCGAAAGGGCATTATCGTCCAATGTCTGAACGTAGAATCGTCTGCCCATCCCGTATTTCTCTGCCGATAAAGACAGCTTTTCCATCATAGGACCAAGAGGGATAGGTCTCATAGAAACCATTGCTAAAGCAACATCCTGCAACAAGAAGTTTGACGTGTTACCTATAATTGTATCGAGATGCTGATGCGGTTCGAGTTCATTTTATCAGAAACAACAACGTGCTTTTAAACTCGTGTCCTACTCCGTTGTCTTTAACAACAGCACTCGTTTCACAAAACAAAACGCTGTCCTATTGAAGGTCGACTGAGATAAAAATGAAGGGCAAGAAGCTCGAAAACAAACAGCTAAAAGCAAGGTTACCTTTGTAGGAGATTGATTGAAATATAACCCTTGCAGATGCTGCTTCTCAAACATGAATCCGGTGGGAGGATTGTCTTTACCGTTTGCATAAATTAGAGACTTCGACTCTGATGAAAAGAGTTCAGCAGAACCGAGCTGCAAGAGGGAAAATGTCATCATGAGGCATAAAGAGGTGATGAAATTACACTTATTTTCACATCTAGGATTTACATGCATCTGTGAAGAGGGGATTTCTTATTAGTTTATGTTAGGTGTTTCAATTCCAAAACAGATCAAAACGAAAAAATAGGGAGGTTCCACAGGCAGAGGTTTAATAAGCAGTACGAGACAAAGAAATCACACACACTTAATGCAGATGAGTAATTTTTCATATATAGGGGATGAATTTGTGGTATATGGTTACTAAACAGAGATGAATGGTTCATTTTCTACGAGAGCTCGAGAAGAAAGAGATTGTTTACTGTTGGAATTCCATGAACGAGGCTCAGCATCACAGCTACTTTGTAAAGAGACGAAATTTCAATTTTAGAACTTACCTCTTCAGCAAACACATCAAAAGGTCTCTGCCCATCCGATATCATTGTACCACAGAGGTAAACAGCTTTTGAGATCTTCTCGGGAAGATGCTCTAACGCGTAGGAAATGCAAGCACCCCCACTACTGTGGCCGACCAATATTACCTGCAACGACGTGCCTTGTCAAAAATGCCTAAAGACTGCATATTGAAACTATTGGGTAGAAATAAATTGATGCTAGAGTCCACATTTTTTATTACCTTTTCATCCTCAGGCAAATTCTGCAGAAAATCGATCAATGGCTTGGAGTAAGCAGCCAGTGTCGTGACATTTTTGGTATCCGTAATGTCAATTCCAGATCCGGCTAGATCCAAGGCGATAGAAAGCAGTCCAGATTCCTCGAGCAGAGCAATACTTTTGTACCAACACCAAGCTCCAAATCCTTCACCATGTACCAAAACAAATTTCTTCGTCTTGATATTCTCCAAATATTCTGGCAACTGTCAAAGATATACCTTATATAATATGTGAAACTACTGCATGATAATCACATAACTGGTAAAAGAAATAGAACAATTTTAATCTCATAGAAATAGACTCTTGCATAATAAATCCATGTCTTCCTTGCTGGTGATGAGAAACTATCAATTACACACAGATACAAGAATGAGCTAAAGGCAGCAACCTAAACTATGAAAACGAGGCTTAGTACCGGTAAATGCCATTGAATTGAGTATGATTGTATGCGGCTATGCGCGATAGCATCTATTATATACCAAGAATATCAACCAATCCGATTATTGCAATTGCTTAGGGTACCCTTTTCCTAAAACAATCTATTATTATCTGCATCAACCACCAGTAAATAAAAATTACACACACCCGCACATGCACATACATGAATGAGCAGAAGGGGAGTAGCCTAAAACCATAAGAAACGAGGCTTAGTGATAGGCAATTCCACTGAATTGAGTATGATTGTGAGGGTGACAGCATCTACTATACTAGCAATATCAAAGAACCCGATTATTGCAATTATTCAAGACACCCTTTTTCCTAAAACAAACTATTATCTGCATCAAGAATCAATAAAATACTAGATAAAAATTACACACACCCGCACACACACACACAAGAATGATCAGTAGGGGAGCAGCCTAAAATCGTGAAAACGAGGCTCAGTGATAGGCAATTCCATTGAATTGAGTATAATTGTGAGGGTGATAGTATCTACTATACTCGTAATATCAATGAACCCGATTATTGCAAACTTCTCAAGACACCCTTTTTCCTAAAACAAACTATTATCTGCATCAAGAATCAATAAAATACAAGATAAATTAGAAAACTTTTCCACCCTCAATGTCTAAAGGAAGAGCCCCCCTTTTACTTTCCTAATCAAAAAGTCCAAGAACACTTTATCCCCCACCTTTTCAAGAAAATCATGAAGCTTAATCACACTTTTCATCAACAGATAACACTAGCTAATAATTAATAAAGTAATCTACAAAAACCACACCACTGAAACCAACAATAAATTACTCAAAAGTAGCAAATAACGCGCGCACACACACACACACAAAAACAACCCTTTTTCAGAATTCAGATCCTAATCATACATCAACAAAAACAAGCAAAAGTACAAAATCACAAAAACAAAGGAAACGGCAAAATCTTACCGGCTTAGTGTTAGTACTAGAAAAAGGGTCGGACAAACTGGCGGCGCGGCGGCGGGAGGAGGTGGATCCGAGGCGGCGGGACATGGAGCCATTATCAAATCTTTGAGAAAGCTGATGCTGCTGAATTGCCATAGCTAATGCTTGCCTGTGCAGTAATTCTTCCTCCACTGAACTCCTCCTCTTTGAAAGTGAACCCCTTTTGCTTCTTGATACAATCCCACCATTCTTGGTATCTTTCTTGTTCATGCAAATAAAATTATTCCCCATCTTTTGGCAAAAAGGGGAAAAAAGATTGGATTTTTACGGAGTTTTGTTTTTTCAAAAAAATAAAATAAAAAATTAACCAGAATTCTTGAGAGAGAGTTGCATTAGAGGGGTAGAGAGAGAATTGTAGGAGGTGGGGGAGGTGGTGGTGGTGGTGGAGGGAGGCGGTTTGTTTTGTGTATAATTTATTGCGGTAAACGCATACAAAATTTTCCTTAAAAAAAACAAACGTATACAAAAAGGAAAAAGGGAGGAAAATTTGTGGGAACAAACAACACAAAACCAGCTCAACTGCAAATGTAAGCAACCAACAAACCAATTTATTACAATCTTTTTCAAACGTTTGTTTTTTTCTGCACCCGGCTCAGTTTGAGACACACACTAATATGGCTTCTCTCTGCAGAGAGAGAGAGAGAGAGAGAGAGTATGGCTTCTCACTCACTTTTCCTTCTGTTTCTTGCCTCACTATTTTTTATTTTTTTTTACCCATTTTGTTGTGTAAAAGGAGTTGCTATTTGTAATTTTGCACCCTTAATCTTATTATTTGCACCGCAAATGAAAAAAAAAATTGAGCTTACATAAATACTCTTGACTTAAAAAGAAAAAAAAAAAAAAAAAAAGAGGCGTTCGAAAATAAAATGTCGAATTCATAATATTTGTTTAAAGTTAAATTTTCGAACAAACAGAATTTTTAAAATATAATCTCGTTCGAAAATGAATTTTCGAACATATCCAGATTGTTCAAAAATACGAGTTCGAACATAATGCGATTTTATTAGTAAGAATATTTAGATAAATTTATAATTAATAAAATAAAATAAAAAATAACTTGTGGTGCAAAATGTAAAAAAGTGCAGTAAAACAGCAACTTCCTTCTTTAAAAAAAAAACAAGAATTGGATTCGAATTACAATCATATTCATTGGACTGAATAAAATATGTTTTGTAAATAGAGCAATAAACAATTAATTTGTAAAAGAGGTCGACTTCCACGGTTCTACTACCATATAATATTCTGTCCGTTTCAATTATATAGTCTCTAATACTTTTTTAGGATTTTTCAAATATAGAATCCAATTACTATAAATAATATTATTTTCATAGTAACGTACAATTATACTTTTATTAGATTTGGAAATTAAAAACTCACCACTTGTTTTTATGAAATTTAAAAATTTTAAATAAGGACAATGTTGAAAGTTTAGCTTTTGTATCTTATTTCATAAATATTTGTAATTCATGTGCAAATAGAAAATAGACTATATAATTGGGAGATAGGGAGTACAATCGAAATATGAATATTCAACGATTTTTTACCATATTTTCTTATTTCGGTTTATTGTTTGGAAATTGGAGATATGCATTAAAAAGCAAGTGATTCTTCGTATCTACATGTTAGAGACGATATTAATTTTGGAAGAGGGCATCTGAAATAATTAATTAAAGGGACCAATTGTTGCCTTTTTCCAAAATTAATATCGATTCTAACATGTAGATACCAAGAATCACTTGCCTTTTAAAGCATATCTCTAATTTCAAACAACAAACAAGCAACCCAAAAATTTTGTGCTGAAAAAATTGTTGAGTATTCATATTTCAATTGTTCCGTATTCTAATTTTAAAATTTTCAAAAAAGAATTTTGAATTTATAATTATATTTTACCGGAGTAGTATCATGTGAACACATGTAATCATCCATACTGTAAAAAAAAGGGTGAATTAAATTTATTAGATGATCTAATTAATGGTAAAATGAATGAGATTGTGACAAATATGCTCGTTTTGAACTTCACCAATGTCACAAATGTGAGTTTATTACTACCTTTTCTAGTATAATTTATCTTATATGTATAATTTGAAAAAAAAAATCACAATTAGCCATATTCTTTCTTACCCAATAAAATGTACATGGTTGATTTTCAACTCAATATACATGCATTGAATGTGTTTCGAGTTATTCGCTTGTGTGTGTTTTTCTTTCATTTTAGGTAAATTACGCTTTCATCCCTACATTTTGATATGTTTTTTCAAAAAGAGCTCGCTTTTAAAAAAAAAACTTACATTTTATTAGATTAACGGTTCGATTTTTTTTAAACATAGTCAATTATGTACAATTTTCAGCTTGTAAAATTAATCAAATGTATGACTTGTAATTTTTTTTAAATAATAAATACTATTTTACTAATTTTGAAAAAAATAAACTATTTTTCAAAATTTGCCTAACTTTTAACATGGTAGTTAAAAGCTTTGTAGTTATTGTAATGATTGGAAACTTAGTCAAAGTGGAGTAATTATTTCGTGGGCCAAGCCAACAATTAGGATAATAACAGGTGTACTTATAGAATTATCAAAAATATGTTAGATTTAAATTGGGAAGAACTATAATACATTAATTGGAGTATAATAGTGTAAGATCACTATCAATTAGGGTTAATAAATCCTGAATTTGTCACATTTGTTGTTTCTGTATTTATTTTGCGTTACAGACAACTCATTTATGTTATTTCATGTTTTGTTTTTTCTTGTATTAAAAAATGTGATGCACCAATAAATCAAAATTTAGATGAGTGCATGAAAATATTTATAAAACTAAATGTTCATATCAAAATAAATTATTGGCGTCACAGACTCTCATAACTCATCTGCATAAAAATATAAAAATATGTTAATTGTTAAATGCACCACCATTTTTACTCTTTGGACCATAAATAATTTTTCATTTCTTTTATTAGTTATAAATTTATCTAAAAATCATTACTAATAAAAAAAATAAAAAAAAATTCACATTTCGTTTGAACTCATGTGTTCAAACAAGCATGATGTGTTCAAAATTCGGTTTTCGAACAGTACTTCAACAAAAATTCATGAAATCCATTCGAAAATAATATTTCGAACACATCGTATTTATTCGAAAATTTATCTTCGAACGAGACTAGATTTTAAAAATATTGCCTGTTCGAAAATTAAATTTCGAACAACTTTTGACTCTTTTTTTTTTTTCAAGTAAAAAACATTTAAGTAACTTTAAAATTATTTTATTTTTTCTTTTTTTCTTTTGTGGTGTAAAGAGTAAAATTAGTAGTGCAAATAGTCACTCCCTATAAATATACTTCATCCGTTTCATTTTGTTTGTTGTTTTAGGTTTTCTTTTGTGTCAAAATATTTATTGTTTTATATATTTTGACATCATTTTTCTCAAATTTAACCTTACAAATATATGAAAAGAGAAAATGTTTTCAACTTTTTAAGAAAATATAAGTGGATAAGATTTTATGTAATATAAAAGGGAGAGATATATTAGTCCAAAAATTTAATTGTTAATTCTAGATTAAAATTCTAAAATAACAAACAAAACGAAACAGATGGAGTATTAAATTACATGATATATTAGGGCACGCACAAAATATTTCAAAAAGCATAGATAGAATTTGACCAATAAACCATATTATATATTTAATAGACAGAGATGAACTGGATCATTCCTAATTGATGCAAAATTCAAGATGACAGCTACATGTTAGGTGAATTCATAATGTGACCCCGATTCACCCAACATAAGAATCAAAATAATTCATAATGTTTTTTTTAAGTACTATTATTCACTAATAATCAATATTTCATAACCACCACAGATTCTTGTATTGATAGTTTGATGCCATACTCTATTCTCCTCTTTCATTTTATCGAGATGTCATCATATACACGAACATGTGCATACACATGACATACACTGATACATAATCGAAACACGATATATCAAGTCTATTGGGCAAAAATAGAGGACCGCACAAATTCTCATTCCTGAGCAACAGGGGTGGCAATTTTGGCCGCCCGAATCGGGCCAAGATAGCCATGAATTTTTAGGCCCGAATGAATTTGGCCCGGCCCGAAATAGATAGTGCCCCGGCCCATTCGGGTCACCTAGCCAAAAACCCTAAAAAATACACTATGGCGTGCAGCCCGTCTCGCCTTTTGGGCCGGGCTGGGACTGAAATATAGGGACTAACTGTTTTCGGCCCAGCCTGAAATAGATAGTGACCCCAACCCATTCGGGTCACCTAGCCAAAAAACCTGAAAAATACATTACGGCGTGCGGCCCGTCTCACCTTTTGGGCCGGGCTGGGACTGAAATATAGGGACTTACTGTTTTCGGCCCAGCCCACTTTTTCACAGTTGGCCCGGTGGGCTGGGCCACCCGTTTTGCCACCTCTACCGAGCAATGAAGCATAATAACTTTTTTTTCATCACCAAAAAAAAAAAAAAAAAAAAACTACAAACAATTAGTATTTTAAGCATACGTATATACATGCAAGATCAAAAACTAAATCCTGGTCCAATTTTTGCTTACATGCGAAAAAAGGAGTAAAAGAGGGGGAATACTAAGAAGCTAAGCAGATGGGGCAACTTTCAAGCTTACGATATTATGTGGAGATGCAACTGAGTAGCGACAACGGGAAGACTGCTGCTCTAGTTAGCATCTTTCAAAGATTTTGTAGAGTTTCTCCAATGAAGCAACCTGGAAATTCAACAAGTTTATGTTCGAGAACTGAATTTGGAAATTGTAATAGAAAGTAAATATGGGCAGATCTCAGTTGCACAATTGTTTAAGAACATATAAGAGAATGGCCACACACCAACAAAATGGTCTAAAGTAGACGCATATGCACATGATTTACTTATGTAAAAATCATAAAGAACGTGTAGTTCAATAAGAATTATGGAGGATTGCGCGACATGGTGTGAGTGAAGGTAAAATTGTGGAATCGAACATCATGAGGAAAACAGGGAGAATGAATTTATGAGGGGATTGAAGATTAAAATCCGATGCTTCATCAAATCGCCAACCAAAAGGTGACTCATTCCAGGGGTGAAATGGTGAATGAAGCAAGCTGTCAAACTAAACAAATAAAGAGAAGCAATATAATTTTCTGAATGGGCAGTTAGTGCAGAAGTTGCACCAAATTAATACTGTTTTATAACTATTAGCAGAAATTGCAAAGCAAAAATGGGACACTGATTCTCAGGCTGAGTACCTTGACAAATGTTCCGTTTGTAGCCATAGAAATAGGAGGCTTGAGAAAAAGCCTCATGGAGGGGAACAAAACATGCTGAATCGACCATTCACGCTGAGACCAAGCATTTTCAGCCTCCAAAAGTAGTTCTTGCTTGATTTCTTCTTCCTTTATTTCATCTGATTAACAGTACGTGAACTTGTAAGCAACATCAGAACCATGCAAAAAAAGAGAAAATTATGAAGCATATTTAGGAACTAAGAGAATCAATAATCTAATATTATAGTTTCCTCTTTCTTCAAAATACGAACCCCTACAGACTAAAGACTTATATAGTATGAAATGAAATTTAAGAAGCAATAATCACAAACATGTTGCGTGGAGTTCATGGCACAACAGACTTACCAGCACTTTGTGAGGTAATAATTCCTTCTCCAGGATCTCCAGAACAAGTTCTCTTATAAAATTGTAATCCCTCGCCTGATGGATTAGGCAACAACGGGGGATGTAGGGCATAGAAGTTCGCAATAGCTGCAGCAATTGTTTGAAAACAAACCTTCTCATCATCCCAATTAACCTGTTAAACAGGAAATATTAGCAAATTCTGCATTACATGCATCCCAACAGGATACCCACTGTTTAGCGCCTGAGGTTTCTCCGTTGAACCACTGTAATTATCGATCAAAACAGACAAGAGAAGAACTCATGAAAGATAATTCAAGAATAGACTATAATTGATTCCAGATCATTAGGTGGCCATAATAAAAGGATAGGTCCTAATTCACCATTAGTGCAAAAGTTAGGGGCCAAATTCTACCTATTGCCGTCTCAGATAAGGCTGCTCTAGCTAAGTTGTTGTCATGTTTGCTTTTTGAAAAAATTGCTTTCAACTTAGTCAATTCGGGATAAATATTGAGAACATACAATCCAGATTTTGTAAAGGTAAAACTTGCCGTAGTTGCCAGGATCCAGATCCGTGAAATATCCAAAGATATTATCTTAACATAATCAATATCAGGAAAAGGAAACAATTTAAACATGGAGCTTACATCGTTGCCCAAACAAAGAACAAGCTCTGGAACACGATCCATGTCAGGCGTGTATTGGTCAAGTACAATGGGTAGCCGGGACAAATTACCATCAGGGTCAATATGAATGCTGAAGTACTCCTCCAGCAGCTCAGCTTTCTGCTTGATCAGCTCTGTATTCATCTAGCAATGGAAAACAAGATGATTTAGAAGGAAAAGTATGGCGAGCGGACCATTCATGGAAATGAATTCCACAGTATCCGATGTCACATCTTAAGCACGATGCATGAAAAGCTCAAATATGTCATTTCATGCATAAATTGTGCACGACTTAATTGCAATACAATTCCTTAATCTTAGATACAGAAACTGTCAAGTATTAACAGATCCAGATATGATGCTGAGGCTAAACTTGCAAAATCATGCAAACCACCCTTATACATTCTAGAATTGGTCATTAGCATTAAGAAAACTTACTTCTGCTATCTTTTCTTTCAGGTCATCAGTTTCATTGCCTTCTGGATCCAAATCCTCCTCCTTTAGTGCCAGCATTATCAATTCTCGCAGAGGAGCAGGATCACTCAATTGAATCGCACTAAAATGCGCAAATCGCCGTAGAACTTGCTGATACATGAGCTCTTTGCTGCCAAGGCATCAAAAGAAGAATGGAAAATTTATAAGATAACTCAGATAACTACAGAAAAGCAATAAATATAGTGACATTAAGGGGGCTGAAAATGAAAGACCAGCATGCCAAGTCCTATTTATGGATCAGAAAGAATAAGATAGTCATCAACTTGAATAGTCCAATGGCAGAGTTCTAAATTATTCTTTATCTGAAGAGCATACATCAGCCACGTAACTGCTTGCAGACGTCACAAACCAAATACAGAATATTCTCATCATAGTATGAGCTAAGTGGAAGGACCTATGAGATCAAATGGTACACAATCCACCATTTCTTTGTCCTCACTAATTCGACACGCTTCCGAACCTGCAAATTAAATTAAAAATTCTACCTCAAGTTCACCACATTAGCAAGATAAAGATGAGTGTTGTGCTGCAGCAGAGCAAAAACATCATCTGCCATTCCAATGTATGAGCAGTGTCCAACAAGGTCCAGCAACTCTATAAGATCACAAGTCAAAACATGCCATGACAAGTTTGTCA
The DNA here is from genome assembly GCA_026008535.1 of Perilla frutescens. NCBI lineage: Eukaryota > Viridiplantae > Streptophyta > Magnoliopsida > Lamiales > Lamiaceae > Perilla > Perilla frutescens. Next base: position 62,561,928 of record BRKX01000009.1, read on the forward strand.
AAAAGTATCTCAATCAGCAAGGGTATGACTTAACCAGAGTGGCAGCCAGAGTCAATCTCTCTGACAAGTTCCTGTATGCTAGTAAGGTCTGCAGTCTCCCTGGAGTTCCTCCTTTGCCTGACTGAAGACCTGCAGTTAAAAAAGATGTAATGATGGGAGTCTGAGGGGAACCAAAGGTCACAGACATGGACTTCATCTGACATTTTCCTTTGAAATTAGCATGTCGAAGTGACCTCTATAATTATATTGGCACCGATCACTGCAGAAGATACACAAGAAAGCCCATCCCACATCAATCATATGCAGACAAATGAACTTGATATAGGTCCAATAGGTCGTAGGCAATAGATATTTCATGATCTAGTTGAGGAATTAACAATCGTTTCTCATGCATCCTGCACTTTATAAATGATATGCCCGATCTGTTGTTTACCCTACAGTCATTAATAAGGTTTCTTTTTGATATGAAACCTGTTATAGACATAAATGCACTAAGAGCAGATGTGTTCTACCTCACGGAGGCCAAGATAGAATTTCCTTGCTGTTGACTCGAGTGCTTAACATGCAAGTATGCATGCAACCTTCCTGCAGGATCCTGAGAATCTGTACGTACCATTTTGTGCACTGGAACTTTTTGTGATTTTATTCCTACAGAAGTTCACATATGAAGACTAAAGATTTTAAAAGCAAAGGCCAACAACAAACAAAAATAATCCAACACATTCTGGATGTGTAAAAAGGCAAAGAAGAGAGCTTTAGCATACCAGAAGATGAGGGCTGAGTTGGGGTATCCTTGCTCGTAGAAAGAGAAATAGCAGTAGAATCCACTCTCTACTCAGAAAAGGAAGCAAAAATATGAGAAGTACACACACACTCAGAAAACTTTAATCAGATACCTCTAAAAACGTGTCACCTGAAAATTACTTGAGCACCGAATTAATTTCATAATGTTCACAAAAAAACTTTTTTACAAAGTCAAACTCCCTTAAAATGAAGGTCTGAAGGTTCAAACAAATCAGCATGGAGAGACATTAAATAAAGCTGATGTGGTACAATTGTCACAACTACCTGTTCTTGAAATGTCCTCGAGTCATTGGAGTTCCTCAATTTTGATTCTATAGCAGATTGAATCTTCTCAATTATAATTTCTTGGTTCAGGAGGCTTACCTGTGCATACAACAGCAGAATAAAACAAAAGGTATAACATAAAATGCATCCAGGGACTTTTCACTAACTTCTAGTCCTCATTCATTAAAGCTTTATACGTACCTCTCTCTTTGTTGGGTGTACATTTACATCAATGTGCTCAGACGGCAATTTGATTGACATGTAAATGAAAGGTTTGGATGCCTTCGGCAATGTAGCAGCATAAACAATCTCAATCGCCCTCTTTAGAGCACCACACTCCACTAGTCTATCTGAAATAGGGAACATAACATAAGGAAGAAAGAGAAACTAAAAACTCACCCCTCAAACAGATCAAGAACCTCACTAGAAGCATCGCCCGCGGACATAATTATGTGCTTCAAACCCAGAAAGCAAGAAGCAAAAGTAAGTTTCAACAATATTCTGAGATACTGTGGGAGATTGAGAGAGCTATAAATCATGGAGCCCTTTACAGCAAACAGATGCACCACACAAGCATCAAGTGTATACTCATTTAACACGTAAAAATAAATAACTAAGCCACAATACTCTAATCCTCAAACTGCACTAAGCACAAAGAGATATGGAGGACATAAATCATGAGGAAATATATAGGATGATATTATTAACAATCTCACACTAAGCATTAGTAAGTAATAACCTACCATTAATGAATAGCACCATAGTTATCTTCTTTGCAATATAGTTCGAATTTGAAATAAAACCGTTCATTTCGAAAGTTGAACTTGATGGATCATTATCAGAGACTTTTATCTTCATAAGATTTTGTGCAACTGATACCCCGTAGACAGATCTGATTGCGTCAAGCCTTGAGGATGTAGCAACTGAGTGAACATCTGCTCTAGCAGCTCCATGCTAAGAGAAACATACATCTTAGAAATTTGTAAGTCTTGTCCAGAAACAGATAGAATGGAAGTGGACTTCATCAATGGACAAACCTTTCTGCAAGAGAAGCTCACACTTGTGTGATGTATGGCAAACCGGCAAATTAAATCGACTATTTTTGAATAGTCGTCAGCAGAATTCTGAAGTGTTTTCTTCCGAGCAGTCATGTTATAAAACAAATTTTCTATCTGCCAAAGAGACGCATGTCATGTGAAAGCAATCACGGTTATCAAAAGGAGTGTAAGTTTTCGCAAGCAAAAAAACATGAACATGTATAGCTCATTGAATCAACTATATCAACTAGTGTATCTTTCGTGTTAGCATTTAAACCTCATAGTTAAATCAAACATCAAGTTCTTTCAATTTTTCATACTTCGATTTCTCTCTTTGCTTGCTTTAACTCCTTTTGGTTTAATATAAATCTCGAAATTTGAAATTAGTGTTTCAACACTCAAAAAATTGGTAACAGCAAGGGATCAAGATAAGACACATACCATGATTTGAGTACCTTTAACAGCTGCACATGCTTTTGGTTCATACTCCATCATACCGTCTTTATAAGTTGCCCTAGCAAATGAGGGTACATAAAACAGAAGTTCATATATACGCATACAATCATAAATCACATCATTGATGCAATTATGCCTAAAGAAAAGGGAAAACTCTAAAAGTTAAAAGAACTACAAAAGGCAAAATTCAAAAGAAACCAAATAATACACACCAGGGTTTTGAGAGATTTTCCTAAAGAGCATTGAAATATATAAGAATATGATAAACAAAAGTAAGGAAATCAAAAGGGACGAGAAGAGGAGTTTAACTGATTAGATAGAAGAATTTGCCTGCATGAGGCAATTCTCATCTAAGTACTAACTAAACTGCAAGAACTTTAGATTTTTAAGAAGAAGAAGATCATTACCTGTATCCATGCAATTGACCTTCGGTAATGGTGGTAACTGTCACATGACCCACATAGGTCATACTTGCCAACGCCTCACCTCTAAATCCCATTGATTTGATAGACATCAAGTCCTCAAATTTACTCAATTTTGAGGTTGTATGCCTTTCGCATAATATTGGTAGATCTTCAAACTACGCACAAATAGAAACAAGCAAAAAGTTAGACTCGATAAATGCGATAATGCATGGTATATATTTCCTCATGAATACATTTCTATACATCAGTCAGGAATATAACATACATGCAGGCTTTCATCTTTTTATGAGAGATATGGGAGCTGAAAGAAACACCATATTACATCGAAAGCTTCATGCCTGGTCAAAAAAATTCATAATATAACATCGCCATGATACTCATCTACCACAAGACATATCATTGTCTATTCTCTCATCCACAGTTATGCACAAAAAACCTTGGATTCCTCCCAGCAATTATAATGCCATTCATATGCATGCCACTACATATTCACCAAGTTTCCCCAAATTTCATTTCCGTTCCCGCTCAAACTTGCAAAAACCAGTACACCAAATGTACAAACAGAATGTAAAGCAAAGAATTCCATTTCCCGAGTTTCACAAATATATATATATATATATATGTGTGTGTGTGTGTGTGTGTGTGTAAAAAATAAACCACACACACACACCACATAGAAGCACAAGCACATATTACAGAATGAGTATGAAAAGGAAGAATACTCGAATTCCATGACCGTCGTCGGAGACTTGGATGAGTTTGAGGCCACCATCTTTCACTACTACGGAGATGGAAGTAGAGCCGGCGTCGATGCTGTTCTCGACGAGCTCTTTAACGGCGGAGACCGGGCGTTGGATGACCTCACCGGCGGCGATTCTGTTAACCACCGCCTCGTCCAAGCGACGGATTGTCGGCGGCTCTCTCCGAGCTGGAGTAGGTATGCATTCTTCCATATCCATTCCATCGTTGGTTTCAATTTCCATCTCCATTGCTGAAATCAAGATGATTCGAGCATCATCCAACTCAAAAAATTCGAGTAAATCAAGGGTTTGGCGCCAAATGAACTGGCATGGGCCGCAATTTGGGCATATGATTGATCAACCTCTGGAGATGAAAATCACCAAAGGAGTCGTAGGTCGATTCGATAAGCATATTAAATGTTAAATAAGTATGAACGTAGTTTTTATTTAATAATATTTAAAATTGAAAATTTTAGCTCAAACTCCAGCTCCATAATTAAAAAATAGAATAAATATGTATGAAAATATTAAATTATTCGAGTTCGATTCATGTTCGGATCCGTTAAAACTTGTTTGAGCTTAACTTGATCTTCATAAGTAAAATAGAACAAACATGTATAAAAATATTAAATTACATGAGATCGACTTGTGTTCGACTCGATTAGAACTTATTTGAGCTTGACTTGATCGCTAATCAAACAAGTTTGGGCCACACTTGTGTGAAACAATCTAACGGGTCTCTTCCATTAGACAAATTTCCACCCGACCCGACCCGATCCGGCCATGTATATATATAATATATATTAAAAAATATTAGTTTATTCTCTTCTAGGGTTTTGCACCTCCTCTCTCTTTCACCCTCTTCGATCCGCCGCCCAAATTCTCTTCCACCAAATCCTCTTCCTCCGCCACTACCGCTGCAGTAGAGCTGTGAGTCAGCCACTGCTCTAGATCGGCATGCTCTCTCGGCCGTCGAGGAGGAATATTAATATGAGAGACGGATTTCTTCGCACTGACGGCGGCATTGATGTTGATATTAGGAGGATTGACAGCGGAGCAACCGAACTTTTCGGGGAGATCGGAATAGGCAGCAGTATAGTATCCCTAGTGACGTAGTTGTCAAAGTTGAGGAAATGTCGTTTCATCTTCACAAGGTACATTTTGGTGGTTTTCATTTATATTGGTCTTGGCTTTATAGTTTTTTTTAACTTAGTTGAGAATGGATGCGAAGCAAATCATTGTGCACATTTTTTGTTCCTGTCAACTGAATTTATCTGTGTGAACAAGAAGTTTTTTCCCCACAATTAGCTTCTTCTTGATGAGATTTGAACATGATTTAATATACTATACTGCTGAAGTCATTATGTTTATTGTAGTTTCCATTGTTGCGATTGTCAGATTCATGTGAGGCGCGGCCATTGTTATAGGAAGAAGACGTGTCGTACGCTTGATTTGTGTTGTTTTGAGTAATTCCTAGATTTATTTTTGGGTTTTGAGTTTATAGCAGATTTGTTATCACTTCTGTATTGGAGGATGTCATTATTGGTCTTGTAAGGTGAAAGATCGAGATGTTGTTGAAGATTTTTAGTGATACTTTTATTTGTAATTAGTGTTACTTTCTTTTGTAATTAGTGATACTTTATTTTGTAATCAATGATATTTTTCTCTTATGATAATGAAATATTTTTTTTACTCAATAATGGGTTTTTATTGTATTCATAGACCTGATTCTCAATTTGAGATATTGTTTAAACTGACACTTTTTTCTAATTAGTGATATTTTCTTTTATAATTAGTAATACTTTCTTTTGTAATTAGTAATATTTTCTTTTGTAATACTTTTTTCCATAGTAATGAGACTCCACTCAATAGGTGATGATACTTCACCCATAAATAATGATACTCACATGTGAGTTAATGATACTTCACTTATAAATAATGATACTCACATGTGAGTTAATGATACTTCACCCATAAATAATGATACTTGAGTTAATAATACCCCACTCATAGTTAATGACATTTATCAATTCTGAATTTGATAATTAATGTTTAATCATCAATAATTTCACATTCCACTCCACTTCCGAATTAATGATACTTCACAAACAGTTAATGATATTTTGTCAAAATTATACATAATATCTAATGATATTTCGCCCAATTTATATCTAATGATACTTCGCTTCATAGTTAATGATGCTTCACTTCACAGTTAGTGATATTTCACACATGGTGATACTTTACTTTATATCTAGTGATACTCCAGTGGCTGCGTATGGGGACGCGGATAAGACACGCGCCTACGCGTGAAAATGGGCTTAGGGGCGGGTTTTTGGCGAATTTTGGACGGGTTTGGGTTTTATTTAACCCATCTAACGTAAGAGACCCGTTAGACGGTCTCATATAAATTTTTGTCAACAAATTTAAACTTAAATTTTAAAGTTTGATATCTTTTCAAATAAGCTTGAACAAGTGTACGTTCGTACTCAATTTATTGATATCCTTACCTTTAAGGAAACTAATTAAATATTTGTTTGGATTCAACTCAAACTTATTTACATCCCTATCCCAAAAAAAAGGACGTTTCACGGTTTCATAATAATAAAAATAATTAAATATTTGTTTCTTACTACACGTTAATTAACATCGTATGATTGAATTTGTTAAAATCAAATCAACTTTTTTAATAAATATTTCGAATAAGCCTGTAATAAAATTCAAATTTTAACTTTGGTTCGAAGGTTAAAAATAAACAAAATAAGAATTGAAAAATATCAAATTACTAAAGGATTTGAACCGTAACCTTCCGATTATAAAATCGTCACTTCAACAACTAGGCCACGATGAATCTGTATTCTGTAATGCATAATATAAAGAAATGTCCACATAACAATATTTATGCATAACTAATAATACAATATTTAAATCGAATGGGAGAGAAGAATTCCAGAGCATTAATCTACAGCAGCTTTAGCTTCAACCACTTGAATATTTGAACATGGAGTTTTTTACAGGCAAATACAAAAATTTTAACCACTTTTTCTGGAGCAAAGCATAGAGTTGTGCATACTTCTAAATCTAAATCACCAACTGGCTGACGACGATCCCTACGACTGCCGCTTACGATCATCGTCCTCGTCCTCGTCCGAATCACCACTCTCCCGAAATCGCGGGTTTTTTTCCTGTAAGCATAAAAATGGTGGAATATGAATCATGACTCCATTTCTGTTCTTTCTTCAGATAAGAACATCAACAAGGATACGAGATATTGATACCCATACTTCAATACATGTGACATTCAAGATATTGGCATGATCGATGAAGATATCAACAACATATGAAAATCGAAAACAACGAACAACTAAAACCATCAGAACTTACAGGTCTGGGTTCATTATCTGGATTTCTCCGATATACAAAGTCTGACTTTCTCCTTTGAAAATCTGGCCCCCGACGGTCGTCGTCTCTGTGTCGTTTACGATGGTTATCTGTTTTGCCCAAAGTAAGTCATCATTTAGTACATTGTACGAACAGAATCACAAGACTAGCTTAAATGAGCTTCAATACCTCTGCCATGACGGTAGGAACCCCCTTGACCATAGTTTCCACCATGCCTACCATCTACAAATGTAGAATGTCAGCATACCAAGAAGAAAGGGCTTGCTAAATCTATTTACTTATTCATATATTGAACCTAAGTTATAACCCTCAGAGTTATGAAGAAAATCGATTGCTAAACAAAGAAAAACCATTCCAAATAAATGCTAATAGAATCATGTACCAAAGGAGAAATCAGAAACCAACAAAATGAAATTGATTATCTATTTTTTTAGTGATTTGAATAATCAGTCACAAGCACAAACATATGCACAGTTGCACACACAACTTAAACCTGTAAGAAGTTCGTAAATGTGCAATTAAAATTTATCCCTCCATATACACCGTATAAATGTCTTAAAGATTACAAGTTCAACCCTAAATAAAATTCAATCACATTGAGATATCTGTAAACAAGATGTAAGATAGTGTGTTAATGTATAGATATGCTCCTCAATAATATTAAAAGAACTTTATTGTTGTGCTAACTATATGAAGTCTAAAAGTCCATAAAGAACCAGAAATGAAGAAATGAGCTTAGTTTGATGCACAATAAATATAAGATAGGCTAGTTGACTTACAGTTGGGTGGCATGACAGGTTGAAATGAACCTAATGATCCAGCACCATAATCCACTAGCTGCCTCTGGGCTTCCAACTCTTTCTGTACTATTTTTCCATAACCACCTCTACGTATGACTTGTTAAGAAATTGAATAATCAGGTAACTTTATTCATAAGTAAAAACTAATAGCTTTACGGGCATTACTATTTACATAGAAATGCATAAGAAGAAAATTCGGCCACACGCAATCTTGTGGCTGATGGCATTAAGTAAGGCTTGAAATGGATTTTGATAATACTTGCTCCTATATATGACACTTATCCTAGAGACCAAATCACGATGAAAAGCAAAGGACAGCAAAATGGTAAATTCGAAGAAATTGTTAAAATTGTGTAGATAAAAAAGAGCAATAGTTTCAACAATGATTGGCATGAGAAGGATATCTGGATCGTAGTCAGTACGATATTCATCCCGCACCTGACAAAAAACAACATGAAATAGATCAAATATTGGATTATCCAGGAGAAGACAAAAATAGAAGAGAATATATGCCTCACCTGCCCACCACTCCGTCCACGTCCCCACTGTCTGCCGTCTTGAAAACCCCAATCAAAGTCAACACGAATAGGGCGGTCATCGAGAATAGTCCCACTAATATATTTTACACAATCTTCAGCATCATCTCTGGAGTAGTACCTGATAAGTATGAAGCTCCATAATGAGGGGATGAATGATAATAACTATTTTTCTTTCTGCTGTTTTTCCAAGATTATTAGCATTAGAAACATAAGGTACTCAGCTACCAGCAAAACACGAGCTCAAATATAATTTCCGATAACATAAAATTACTCAAGAACAACAATAACAGATAAAGCAGCATTGGCCTCCCCTCCCTCACCCGCTCACCCATACTCCCATCAACACATGGCTAATAGATTTTTTCATTGTTAACACGATTCAAGCCAGGCATCAAAGCCACTATTATCCATTCGCCTCAAATGACGACAAGATGAAAGTCACCAACTAAACCTCGAATCTTGAACCAACACTTCCAAGCCCAACTAACATACTAGACTCATTGACAAGCTGGAAACAGAACAATTCGTGCAAGACATAAACATCTTCAACCAGTCTATACGCTTACATTACGAAGCAGAAGCCGCAAGGGGTCTTGCTGTTCTTATCCAAACCCATTATCATCTTCTTAATCTCCCCCGCCCGCGAGAAAAGCTCATAAACCTGCTCCTCCGTCGTGTAAAACGACATGTTCCCCACGTAAACGGTCGTCGAGTTCAGTAGCGCCTCCTCATATTCTTCCTGCGTCCCAGGAAACCTTCTGTCCCTATACGCCGATAATTTGTTCGGATCCTAACCAAAAAAAATCCCAACAAAAAATTAAAAATTGTCCAAACATCAGTAAACAAAATACAACAGTCCGACGCTAATCGTAAAACAAGTTAGATTCAGCAAACAACAAGCTCAAATGCATAACATCAAAAAAAATCGTTGCAGGCAGCTTAAATTATTTTCCCAATGTATGAATTCAAACCGAAGCTAACATTTCACAATTCATTCCATTACTGCTCGCGAAATTCAAACAATTAGAGAATGATGAATCAAATTTACCTTAAAGAGGGAGGCCATCAGAAATTCCCACCAGAAATTTTGATTTTAGTATGAAAATGGGAGAAAAAATGAAGCCCTAGTGGAGAAAATAAATTCCTCTCATCGTTTGAACTGGTTGAAATAAATTGCAAATTTGAGTCTAATTAAATTAAATGGGTTGGGCTTTTATTACTGTTTTGGGCTGAATTTAGCTACATTGTTGGGCCGCCCATTTTTACACTTTTCTTATTTCGGGTCGAGTTTTATTAGGAGAGTTTCTATCTGCACCACTAAAATTACTTTTTGCACCACAAAGAAAAAATAAAATAATTTTAAAGTTACCTAAATGCCCTTTACTTAAAAGGAAAAAAAATCAAATGTGGTTCGAAAATATAATTTCGAACTCACCATGTTTGTTAGAAATTCCATTTTCGAACAGGCATGATTTTTAAAATAAGTCTCGTTCGAAAATTGATTTTTAAACGAATTCCATTAATTTCTTTTAAGTACCATTTGAACACACGACTTTAAATATATCCATCATGTTCGAATGCAAGACTTCGAACATATTCAGAATGTTCAAACACACAACTTCGAACGGAACGCGGATTTTTTATTTTATTTTTTATTAGTAAGGGTTTTTAGGTAAATTTATAACTAATAAAATAAAATGAAAAATAATTTATGGTGTAAAGAGTGAAAATGATGGTGTAAATAGAAACTATTTTTATTAAATGGATTCAGAAAGATAAAAAATATATATTAATTATAATTTAATTATCAACGTTTGGAAATATTTTGATTTATTTCCTTTCGATATAAGTTTTGGGCGTATTTGAATGGCTCGGAATTTGGACAATAAATATTTCCAGAAGATGTATAAAGAAATATGATTGTGTTTTAATTTAATTATAGGATTTATTTAAAATTTAATGATTAGGGTATTTTAATGATCATGTATTGAAATGAATATATATTATTGGTATTTGATTTCATTTAATAAAAATAAAAACGAAACATGAAGTTATATGATAGGGGTCTCTTATATTACGCTTCATTATAGTTTACATTATGCATTGTAAAGCACTTTTGACGATATTATAACGTATAATAATAATAATGTTGATCAAATTATTGAATTTATAAATTATGAGATTAAGACGACACAATTGAGGTGCTCCTTTTGTGATGGGAACGGACCCGCGACGGTTTGGAAAACATCGATAAAATTTAACTCATCATTTTTCAATCACGAGCTCATTCACTCAACGACACCATATATAATCGACATATTTATGCTCCATAATTCGTCGTATGTTGGTAGTGATACATTGATGAATGTAGAAAGAAGTTGAACTCTTACCTAAAAATGTCGTTGCACTTTGCTTATGGGGTTAAATTAAGAGAAAGATAATGTCTTCAAGAAATGTACTCTTTAATTATGGGTGTTATGTATAATAGCTTACAACTACGAATTTGTCTCAATTACTATTTAAAGGTCAATATTTTGATATAAAAACTTATATTCTTTTGTTAATTATAAATATTCAAGATACTGCATTCTCCAACGTATAGCAAATGTGGGTATATTGGTCATTTCATCATCCCCTAAAATTCATTAAATATAGTAACAATTTGATTACGGGTTAATTATGATTAAATACATAAATTTTGACACAATTTGCAATTTTAACACAAACTTTGAAATGTTACAATTAAAACACAATCTTGCAATTCTTTTTGCAAAATAGACACCCCCAAATTTTCCAACGAACGAAAAATAGATATATAACATAAAATATTGTAAAATTGTATAGATATATAGTATAATCATAATTTGAATTTCATTAATACATGATAAATATCTGTATGAAATATAATGTTTGATTTTCATATTATTGCAAATTATGTCTATATATTCTGCAAAAAAAAATGCAGTTTGTGTTTGAATTGCAACATTTCAAAATTCGTGTCTAAATTACAAATTGTGTCAAAATTTATGTATTTAATCATAATTAATCCTTTAATTATGTGTAGTGGACATCATTAATTATGCGACTTTTTTCAAGAATAATGAAGCTTCATGAAAATATCTATAAATTAATACATCAATGATGATATTTTCCTTAATTATTATACTCATGATTACATATATCAAGAAAATAGGAGTTCTTGATTTTAGGTGTATGTAATCTTTCTTTCTTCTACGTATCATTTCCAAAACTGCATGTTTTTCCCCCCCAAGCACAAAATTATCAATTTTTTCATCATTAACTGTTTGAACAATAAATGTTAAATCAACTACAAAAGCAATTTTAATCATCTAATCCCATGTTCCTATCTCAGCATTTCTTTCTTCTCAAGAACTACCTCTCTCTCTCTCTCTCTCTCTCTCTATTCATCTTTTTCTCCTCATGAAATCAGTGTTGACTACTTAGAGGGGATGTATGTGTTTGTAGGGAGTAGATTGAAGAGTGAAGCAAAATCCTTCAAAATTATATGTTCTTAAACTTCAAGTGTTAGCTTTATATGTGGCTCTTGACATTTTTTCATGCCCTTTGAAGTCAAGACAAATAACCCCACAAAAAATCCATTCCATTCTGGATAAATCAAGAATAAATTCATACATACGTATTAAAACAACACTTGATCCATGCATATAAACTAATCTACATCATTACAAGGCAACAACATCCTTAACATCATGAACAAACTAACCTTCCTTTGCTTTCTTGCCTTGCTAGCTCTGCCCCTCAGACTTGCAGACAAAAAACACTGTCCTCATCGTCCTGACAGGTTCGACGTTTTCTCAAAGCTCGATACTCTGGAGGTTCAAGAGCCAGAAGATGATGAGTTTGAGTTCTTGGAGTTGCTAAATTGGGAAAGTGATCGTGGGAGCAAGGCTCTTTTAAATGTGGATGCATTTGGTGCAGTTGGAGATGGGGTGTCTGATGATACTAAGGTGGGGAGTTGTTGGAATAAGTAATAACCATTTGCAGATATTGGGATCAAGATATGTTTTACCTTCTCAAAATCTTTGTCTGCTTCAATGTTCAGGCCTTTGTAGATGCATGGAAGAAGGCTTGCTCAACACGAAAATCGGTTATCTTGGTTCCTGAAGGGAAGCGTTATCTAGTCAATGCAACCAGATTCAAAGGGCCTTGTGCTGAAAAGTTAACAATCCAGGTAAAAAAATGCAGTTATATCAAGAATTAGATCAATGTCATAACATCATAAACAGAGTTGTTGTCACAACATGGTATGTGTAATGTGTGTGTCTGTGTGTGTGTAGATTGATGGAACTATTGTAGCACCGGATGATCCGAAAACATGGGATCCCGACAACCCGAGAACTTGGCTAGGTTTCTACAATTTGAGCAAGGTATTTTTCCAAGGGAAAGGAGTCATTGATGGATCAGGCAGCAAATGGTGGGAAGCTTCTTGCAAAAGGAACAAATCCAATGTAAAATCTTGAATATGATAAGGTTGTCTTAGTTTAATGAAGAAACTGCTTATCATGACTAACTAGTGATGTTTCTTCTGTCTTCCTCAGAAATGCAAAGGAGCTCCAACGGTGAGGTTCTATTCGATGCAAGTAGACTTACCTAAACTCCATGTATTGTGTGAGAAACATTTGATAAGTATTGGTTGATGCAGGCCTTAACCATAGATTCAAGCTCAGCTGTAAGAGTGAAAGACATCACTATCCAAAATGGACAGCAGATGCACTTTGTCATAGGCCGGTCTGAATCAGTTCGTGTGACTGGTGTGAAAGTTTCAGCTCCCGGGGACAGCCCCAACACCGATGGAATCCACATCACTGAATCAACGAATGTAGTTCTGCAGAACTGTGAAATTGGAACAGGTCGCACCTTATCATGGCTTTCTCTCTCACATCATATTGAAATAGGCAGATTTTATAGTCCCTACATGTTTTACTGCTAAAAATAAGCTGTCTTATAACTTATAACATCAATCTACTCATAAATTTAGCCTGTGATTCAAGTTTAAGCCCTAATAGTAAATCTGATCTTGATCTTAATTTCTAGGTGATGATTGTGTCTCGATTGTCAATGCTAGTTCAAATATCAAAATGAAGAACATCAACTGTGGACCTGGTCATGGAATAAGGTAAGACTAAAATACAAGATTTAACAACCAAGATACAGCCGTTGATTACTTACTTGTTTGCTGCTGTTTTCCTCACTATCATGAACCAGCATAGGTAGTCTTGGCAAGAACAACTCCACCGGCATAGTTGAGAAGATTTTGCTCGATACTGCCTTCGTTAGAGACACGACGAATGGACTCAGGATCAAAACATGGCAGGTAACTCCCATTTCAACGCAGTCTTCTTACATCAATGCATAGACAGCAACAGAAGATGTGAATGTACGAGGTTTCTTGTCTTGTAGGGAGGCTCCGGCTACGTGAGGGAGGTGCGCTATCAAAACGTGAGGATGGAAAATGTCTCGAACCCCATCATAATCGACCAATTCTACTGTGACTCGCCAAAAACTTGCCAAAATCAGGTTACTACATCTACTGCAACTCACTGTCAAAAACACGCACCTCTCTTTGAACTCAGACATGTCTAAGAATGTTTTCAACTTGAATGTCTCAAGACTTCAGCAGTGGAAATAAGTGGAATCATGTTCAAAAACATAACCGGGACTTCAAGAACCCGAATCGCGATGAAATTTGCATGCAGCGACACAGTCCCCTGCACCGACTTAGTACTTAACAACATCGACTTACAGAGAGAAGATGGCGCTGTGGAGACATACTGCAACAGTGCGTCGGGCTTCGATAATGGCCATGTTCACCCTTCTGCAGATTGTTTGTCATCTTCTGCATTGCAGGAAAAAGAAGATGTCATTACCAAAAGTAGCTCAGAACATATCATTCATACAGAACTATGAGCCAACCTCTTCAAGACTGCACATACATTAGATTATGAGCATGTATGAAATCTTAGATTCCTCATTAAGAAATCTAGTGTGAGTAAACATGTCTGAACAGCTTGTTTAGGAACATTATTGGATCAAGAAATTCTTGCAAAACTGTATTTATAAGAAAGTAAAATAGAAAGATACAATTCTGTTGAATAGACAGCAGTCAGTGGTTTAGTTTTTGGTAACATAATAGTTATTTCCAGAAACGAAAACGTGTTTTTCACTTACATTTCGACAAAAATAAGAATGAATTACACTGTTTCCATTATGTAATAATAGCTGCAATTAGAGAAACTAAAAATCGTCGAAACGTGTAAGAACTGTGCATTTAGAAAATATATATCTTCATTAAGCACAAAGAAACAGTATAGATTGCACATTTGCTTTTTCTATGCTACAAGGAACATCATCTTTTTGGATACAAAAAAAAAAGACCAAAAAAAAGAACACGAATGAGCCGTCTAGCGTTTTACATCTCCAACAGAAAGTGGGAAAAATCGAGAAAATATATTCCGAATGAGCCTTGAATTGAAGTTCCGTTCATTATGAGACAAATGAATCGATGCTTCACTTCTTTCTCTAGTTCAAGAACCTCCGTGACGAGTAACGAGAACAGCTCGGTAAAGGGCAGCAACATACAAGAAGCATATGAAGACGACGATCAGATCATCCAGCAAACCAATAAAACCTAGCAGAGCTGTGAAAAGAAAATCCGATATCATTAACTGTCAAATCCGCAAACACCAAATAATTCGGAAATAATCCAATATCATTATTGTACCTTCAGGGAAGAAGTCCACAGGGCTGATGACATACATAGCACTAACAAACATCTGCTTGTTCAGAAAACAGAAACATTAACATCCGGTAATGTTAAGCGAGTTGAAAATCACTTACGAAAGAGATGTATAACTTTAACAGCAAACATCCAAGATAAAACTGCCGAGCATGTTCAGTTAGTACCAATAAGAAAAGTTAATATATGACATATATGTAAAATAATTAGATTCCCAAACTGCTGGCAAGATTGATTCAGATGACATTATCACTATTCATAAGTTGGTGGACTGTAAGAGCAAGAAAATAACATAAGCAGCGGTATAAAAGCTGCATGTCAAAAACAGATAATTACTTTTCTGGTGAATGCGGACAAGCAAAATAAATCATTCTCAGGGACTGCATATAATCTATTGGCTGACAGTTGATAGATTAACCAAATAGTTCAAACATGGGGCACAATATAGTCAATGAAATACTCTTCTTCTGAATTGACATTACGATAATTAATGGTCATAATGGAGAGGGGGTGGGGGCCGGGTTTCTGCACGTTACAAAAACTCTGCTGTAAAATCATCTTCTTCAATCAACAAACACTTGTTCACATTTATGTAACTGGACGAAAGTAAATCAGTATATTAGCAGATTTTGAGCTGTTTGAACTGAAATAGTTGTACATGCCCATAAAAGTCAAACGTCACTACTGGTGAGTTATGAACTAACATGAATTATCCTTCACACATCATCATTCTAAAATTGTCTCAGAGGGACACTTTACCTACATGAGTATTATCAAGATCATATATAATTGATGATGGTCCACGTAAATGTCAACCAACTAACAATTTCAAGTACCAAAAAAGTGACAAGTTTAAGTAACATAAAAGCATTGCAGCTAAAAGTGAGAGCATCCCCCGTAGGTTTTTAATGGTGCATATGAGGGAATGACAACTTAACTGCCAAATAAACGCGTGCCCTGATAACAAGTGGAAGTGATCTTTGAGGATCCAGTATATCCCGTAGCAATCTCTTGAGAAGAAAAGGTAGGTCTTGCATTCTCTGCCAAAAAGAATGATATGTTTCATCAACTATTTCAGAATGGACATTCATAATTCTCAAGACACAAAAAGCCATGAGCATCATGCACAATAGGACCAGGGAGATTTGGATTTCACATTTCACGGTACTTAACCTTGTTAACTTTCATGGATAGCTTACAGTAAAAACAAAACATAAGTCCAAGGGAGAAAGGCAGTGCTGCTACTCTCAAAGATTGTAATCTACAACAAAGTGTAAGAAACAAATAGCAAGTTATTTACAACTCAACAACCTGCACGAGACTGTTTGAACGAGCACCGTATTGACGGTTATATGTTTCGATCCTCTGCAAAATCTCAGCTACATCAGCCATATTTTGTCTCCTTAAAGAAGCCTCACTAGGAACCAACAAGGTGATCTCACGTCTGCACAATGGACATCTACATGGGCGAAGAGCAGGTCCGTGATCCCAAACTCGCCAGATACAATTACCTGGACAAAAAAAGGGGGAAAACACTCTCTGGGCATTACAGAATGGAACTTCAGTTGCAAGTAAAAAGTAAACATCACGTAATCCATTTCACATGAGCTTATATTGATCATTATATTATGCCTAGCATCGACATGATGGGGGTCTTCGATTGGCTACATGGACTTACTGCCTGGTTACTGAGTTTTTTATAAAGCCATCAAAAGGTCTGCCCGAATGCATTCTCTTATAAATCTATTGTGAGACCCTAATCCTATTATCGAGTTAAATAAGTAGTTATCATAGTATTATTTGAACGAGATAGTGTATAATTTTACTTCCTCCGTCATCTGCAATACGAATAATGCGGTAGTCTACTACTCTTTAAGTCTTAACATGCAAACACTACTAACTAATTTCAAATTTCCAAAGTAAAATTCGATCCATGATAATTCAATCCAGAACCTAATTACAAGCTCCAGCAAATGAAAGATGCAGATCAGTCCAGCAACAAACGCATTAAAACGAGCAATCGAGCTGAATATCAAAGGCTCGAACGAGTTCAACCTTACAGTCAAAACTATCATCAACAATCTCCTAATCCTACACAGTAACTCGATTTCCACCAAAAAAAATATGGAAACGAATTTCACCAAATCATTTCACGAGGAATTGAACAACCTACAATCAAAACATCAGCGTAGAAGTAAAAAAATAACGCACCACAAAACCAATGGCTGCAATTGGCTTGGCAAGGAATGTGAAAGTTGTGACGGCATATTGAGCATACATCATTCTCCGGAGGACCGTCCATTTTCTCTCTCTACAAATCACGAATTTCCTCTCCCTCCTTCAGTCCTTCTCCCTCTCTCCCTCTCTCTCTCTCACCTACAGTTTCAACGTGAGAGCTGGGGTTTGGCATTTCTGATTTGGGATTTAGACATTGATGACTTAGCACGTAAGATTGGGCTATTTATGTAATTGTCGAAAATGAAAAGGTCTTAGATTGTAAATTTGAACAACTTCGAGCACGTATTTTCCAATTTATTTTGAAAAATACTATTTGCACTGCACTTTTTAGTCCATGAAACATAAATTATTTTTCATTTTCTTTTATTAATTATAAATTTTCTTAAAAATTCTTATTAATTAAAAAATTTTAAAAAAAAGATCAAATTGCACTATGGTCTTCTTCTCGATAGATCTGTCACCTTCTCCGGCGAATACACCTCTGGACATTGTCGACGGCTTATTCTCTCATGCGAATGTTCCCGCTGTTGATAATAATGCACTTGAGTCCAAAATATTTTATGATTGGATTTTTTTTTTCATAATTTGCGTCCCGTTCGAACTGGTGTTTTCGAACAATATGAATATGTGCGAAATCATGTTTTCGAATATTACTTAAACAAAAATTCACGAAGTCCGTTAGAAAATGGATTTTCAAACAAACATTCATTTTCGAACGAGACTCTATTTTAAAAATCTTGCATGTTCGAAAATTGAAACCAAACAAATATGGTGAGTTCGAAATTTCATTTTCAAACCCCACTCTGAATTTTTTTTTCTTTTTAATCTGTGGTGCATTGAGTAATTTTAGTGGTATAGACAACCGATCAATGGCGGAATTGGGGGAGCCAGTGGCAAAAAAAAAATAGTACATAGAATTATTAGTGAAGAACAATTCGCCCCGATAAAAAAATTCTAATTCCGTCCCTGCAAGCAATATTAAGAGGTATTTAAGTAACTTCAATTTTATTTTTCTTTTACAGTACAAAGAGTATTATTAGTAATGCAAATAGTTGTTCCCCTTTTTTTTCCGGATGAAATCATCTGCAATACTCTGTGCAACACTTGGTGCTACACAATTAGATTTATTAATTTTTATTCAATTTTTTAATTCAATTTCAATTTATTATACTTTATTTTAATTTTACATTTATTATTTAGGGTTCATCCTACCCAATCAATTATTAATTAGAAAATAAAATTTATTATTAAAAAATAATTATATACCCTAATTGGGTAGAATGAACCCTAAATAATAAGTATAAAATTAAAATAAAGCATGATAAATTGAAATTGAGTTAAAAAATTGAATAAAAATTAATAAATCTAATTATGTAGCACCAAGTGTTGCACAGACGGTTGCTGAGGATTTCATCCCTTTTTTTTTCATAACCTTCCAATTTTATTTGTCCAATTTCATTCATACTATAAGTAATTAACTATTAATTGATTTATTTATGTAGTGAGACTCGTATTTTTATTTTCATCACAGTTGTGGTCAGTGCATTTAATGAAATCATCCAATTTTAACGCTAGATTATACAAAAAAAAAATTAAAAAATTGCGGTATTACTAATTACTAATTTACTATAACTCATTTATATATACTTTTTGCAGCGATTTTTACGAAAATGACTACTTTTTTTTTTTACGTGTTGCAACTATTTTTACAAAAATAAAAAATCACGGCTAACATTTATATTTTAATCATTTTTATTTATTTATATGTGTTGCAACTATTTTTATGAAAAATGATGCCAGTATTTTTATTTTTCATACGTTTGTAGCGAGTTTCATGAAAATTACTCCTAACATTTATTTATTTTTTATTATTTATATGTTTGCATCTATTTTCATGAAAGTTGTTGCTAACATTTATATTCCCTCCGTCACATTCATACATGTTGATTGAATTTTTTACAATAATTAAAAAAATTATTAAAAAAAATAATTAAATAAGTAAATTTTCTAATATGACCATATTTATTTCTTTGATAGTGAATTAGTGTTTAACGTAAACGTATTAAATATTTATATATATATCAGTAAATTAGCTAAATATATATATATATATATATATATATATATAAATGAGTCTATATGTTGGGACACCTAAAAAAAACAAGTCTATATGAATAAGACGGATAGAGTATTTTAAACTTTTTATATTTATACATTTGAGACGATTTTCATGATTATTATTTTTATTTATACATTTGCAATAATTTATACGAGAATTGTTGCTAGCATCACGAAAATGGTTGGTAGCATTTATATTTTATTTACGTGTTGCAACGTTTTCTTATGCGATAAACGATTAATTATTACTGGATTTACTCGCAGTTATTATTCTTTTTCATAGGTGCATTGTAGATAAGTTCAACTAAGACGTTGACATGAATTGGTAACTTTTCAATCGTGAAATCGTCTACTCCACACTAAATAACGGAATGCTACATGACATTATATAGAAAGAACTAATAAATTATTTTTTATGAGGATAAAGAACTAATAAATTAGACTATAAACAAATGAGAGGTGAGTTCCGGTGGGGATGATCCAGTGGTGGAGTGAGATTGTTTGGAGATCAAAGATCACAGATTCGACTCTCCTCAATACCATATGTTGAGTGTGTGAGTAATAAAAAAGGTCGGGTGTGTGAGTTAAAAAAAAAAAGGGTAAATGCGAACAATTTGTTGACCAATTGTAATTTTACTTTTTCCAAAATTGAGACAATAAAATTTAATTTTAACAATTACACACAAAAAAACATGTAAAAAGGTAAATGAAATATTTATTTATGCCCAACAAACTTTTCATAATCGGTAAGTAGTTTACGTGAATGAGATTCTCTATTCTAATTTCATGGTCCATCATCTATTTCAATGATTGAACTCATGACATGTGTATTTAAAAAAAATTATAATTTAATACCCAAAGTTTGCAGGTTTTAATAAAAATAACCCAACGTTTTAGTAATTACAATTTAATTCCCGCCGTTTGAATATTGTAACAAAAACAGCCCAACATTTAATATTAACAATTTAATTCTCAATGTTTGAACATTTTAACATAAATAATCCAATATTTTTGATAAAAAATACTATTTCAATCGATTTTAACCACATTTACTCTCGAGTGACCTATAGAACTCATATAACAAACTGACATTTTTGCCCAAAAAATGATCAATATTGTTTTTTCGTCTAAAATGTCGGGTCATTTATGTTAAAATATTCAAACGTTGATAATTAAATTGTTAATATTAAACGTTGGGTTATTTATATTACAATATCCAAACATTATGAATTAAATTGTAATTATTAAAACATTTGATTATTTTTGATAGAAACTTCAAACTTTGAGAATTAAATTGTAAATAATTATCCAATAAAAACAATACATATGGCATGAATCCAATTATCCAATGATTGAAATACAAGATAAAACATGAAATTGGAATAGAAGATTTCGCATGTGATTTACGGGGGCACAAATCATATTTATTAGTATATAGTTTAATTGTTGAAAACAATGTTCAAGGTACACGGAATATAGTATATTAATTTTTATACTTTAACAAAATGTACAAATAATTCATAATTAGTTTAAGTATTAATGTAATAAATGTAATATATTGTTTTTCTAACATATCAAAATATATTCAAAATGTTAGATTTTTTTTATAAAGATTAATTACGTGCACATAACGTCTATTATGATAGATTTACAATATTATATTCAAATTAGTATTTCTCCCGTGTGATGCATAAATAATTATTATAATTTGATACATCATGCTAAATAAAATATGTGAACGTAATTTATTATTCGCTTTACATTTCTTTATTCTATATTTTAAAAAAAATCAATTTTTTGAAGTATTTTTTTTTTAGATACCGTCCCCGGTAGTTTATTCTTATTTGTAATTGAAACCTCATACTTTTCATTTTTTATTTTCTGGATCGGAATTGAAAAGGCAGGGGGGTAATTTGAAATAACAACACCTCGAGGACTAAAGCACAATTATAATTTCCAAATTCGGAACGGTTAAATTGCATTGAATTTGAACCTCAGCTGAAAATCCACAACGATTTCCCACCATAACAAGGAAAGAAAATCCAGCACAGATTATTGGTGCTGCAATTATGATAGCCATAATCCCAAATCCGCCGCCATTAATCACCCCTTTATATATTAATAATCCCCATTCCTCATTTGCTTCGTCTCTCCACTCCTCATATGGCCGCCGCAGCCGCCGCTTTCAGGCTCGGGCATTGTCATTAGTCCTCCCGCTCCTGCCTTTCCCGATCGATCAGGTGAATTTCATTCCCGTGCTGTTTTTCTGTTCCGATTTGGATTTGGATTTCGATTTCGTGTTTTGCGTTTGTTGATCAATGAAGTCTGTAGCAGTTTTGATTTCTGGAACGTTTGGAGGCGTTGTTTTGAGTTTTTTGGAATAGATTGAAATGGATGATAGATTGTTTGATTTTGGAAACTGCCGTAAATCTGGTTGTCTGGCCACGTTACATCTTTAGCGGCTTTGATTGTTTTGCCGGTGTGGTGTGTGAGTGGTGCACTAGTGGTAGCAGTCGTCGACACCGTAAAATAACGGATCAGTGTTTAGATTTATCATGTTCATGTCGTTATCATGTTGGCACGATCGAGAATTTTTGTATGGTGTCAACATGATAAACACGACATAAATTAACAGGTTACACGAGCCTGCCAACAACCCGATAACATGATAATATATTAAAATTAAATTATATATTTATTAATATTTAATAATATTAATAATGCACATTTTAAGTTTAATTATTGTTATAAATTATTTTGTTATGGTGTCGTTAATAATAACAACAACATATGCTTATTGTTATAATAGCAAGGCTCCCGCTGGCTTCCCCCCAGTTCCGCCCCTGATTATATGACTGTAGTGCTTGGCAGATTTCATAGCTTATCTTATATTTCCGAAACAGAGAAAAATATGTCAAGAATTTTGGCTTTTCAGCTGTGAACTTGATGTCTTTACAAGGTTGGTGGTTCCATGCAGCACTGAAACACATGCTTTGATGCACCTTATCATGGATATCGTAGAATAGATTATTCTCCGGCTTTCTGTGATTTTTGGCCTCGAACCTGATTGCAAAGTTTTATATTTCGATTGGAACGAATTAGAAAAGTTATATATTTGGATCAATGAACTTGATGTTCTATGTAGAAGCATATAGAACCTAGATTAACTAAGTTTCTTACAAATATAATGTGGATATTCATTACAGGGATATTGATTGATTCTTTTTTATTTCCATCTTTTGTGTGCACAGGTGCTCATTCCATCTGAGGTTAAAACCCTTCATCTTTACGAAGCAAGGTATATAGCGCTGCTGGAAGAGGTATTGAAACTCTATCCAAGGACCGTAATATACAATTTTTCTAGTTTTGTTTTCTGTCATTCAACATATTTTATTGGGAGCATTGGTAAGCAGTATGGATTCTTGTAATTTTCTCACCTGATTGGCTAACTCATTATGCAATTAAATTATATTATCCGCATAATCTACTTCATCTCACCTAGCTGCATTAGAGTCTGCTGGAGTTCAAATTAGGAAAAGGTAATTATCCATAATTCAAAGTTGAGCACAACATGACCAAATTTCAATAATTTGATTCACACCCTAGAAGTTTCATATCGCTATCCTTGAAATGTTTTAGTGTCTTTATTGAATTTTAGGTGAAGTTCCCCTTGACTTTGACTTTAAGTACTTCTATCATTTTTCTCATCCAACCAACGACAGTATGTCATAGGAATTATTGGCCCAATGAGGGACTTAGGCTTAGGGCATCTCCAATGGTGTACACAATCAACAAATTTAGTGTTTTTTTTTGCACCAAATCTTGCACCATTTTGGTGCGTGGAGTCCCATATATTTTCCAATTTTATATTATTTAAATTTTAAAATAATTCAAAATAATAGTTTTAATTATTTAGCTTAATTATTAATGAACTTTATGTCTAATAAATTACTATAAAATTAATTGTGAAATTAAGAATATATATATATATATATATATATATTAATCACACACACATACTGAATATTTAATATTATATTATTATTTATTAAGTTTCAATAATTGCTATTTAGTGTGCATATTGAAATTGATAATTAAAATTACAAAACAAAATAAAATATTTTAGAGATATTTTTTGTAGAGTATATTCTTTTTAGTGTGACATTTGGTGCAAACCATTGGAGTTGACCTATGTCAATTGTTGGTAACACAAAAGTCTTTGGAAACTCTGAGACCATCTATGCATTTAATCAAGCCCTGGAGCAGGACACTCACCTACCTTAATGTTTCTATTCTTTGAGGTTTTGTTGTTCACCAGTAAATGTGCTTCTTACCAATTACCATGTAATGATGGTCAAGTTACCAATTCAGCCTTATCTAATTTGACTGGAGTTATATGCAAAACCAGTGACTTGGAACATTTTAGTGCTCAAATGTGCATAGCCAAAAAATACTTTTGAAGTTGTTCCTTGTGAACTATACCTTTGAGACCTGATAGGTTTGGGTTGGAACCTTGAATTTTCTTTTGAAGGTTCAATTGATCTATGTAGATAACATATTTTGATGAAAGTGGAGGGTTATTTTTGGTTAAGCTATGTTCTCTAGTGAGGGCTTCAAGCTTATCTCGTATGAATGGTACGGCACAACTGACTCTGGGTTAGTAAGGGTGACTAGAAAGATCAGTAATTTGTGATATCTTCATCTTTATGTTGATTTTTCCTCCCACAATGTATAATGTATTTATCTATTTTAGCTTTTGAACCAAACAGCGCCTAAATATTTCCATTGATAACCTTGTTGTTTTCTTGTAGTCAAGTATGCTCCAATATTTGTTATCCTTTCCTTCTTATCTATGATTTAATGCTATTTTGTTAGATTTCTAGTGTTATTATCTTTACTTAATCTTCTATTTCAGTGATGTGCTCCAAGTATCTATTAGAAGATTTCTTTATGATAAGAACTCTACTGTATCTTTCACATCTTCATACGCATGAACTCATACCAGCTTAGGTTTGATGTTTTTGTCGGGATGTTCCTACAAACTTTATCGAGTTTCAATAACCCAACTGATAGAGACATGGGTCACATTCCAGTTGTAATTCAAGCAAAAAAAAAAAAAGAACAAAAACAATAACATTGACAGCCTTCAAAGGTAGAAGACCTGCCCACCAAGGTTTGTCGTATTACAACTGAGATCTTTCTTAACCCTACTAATGACTTACCCAATTCCTTAAATATTATTTCCTATTCATAAAATCCTCCAAAGGATATGATGCAATGTTGGCCCATTTTGCAATAAAAATTAACTAATGAAACTAAATATAATAATTAAATGAATATCCGACTCCTAATTAACTACTACTGCTTGCACTTCCTCGCCTAGATGCTAGGCCCTCGCTTTATGCCAACGCCAATAGACTCAAATGTTACCACCAACTTTTTGTGTTGCCCTTAAGAAAATAGTGCTTGAGTTTTGCTTCACAACAATGTCCCATCTCCAATGGGCCCAACTAGCTTCAAGACCTGAATCCCAAGCATCAATGCATTTTGTGATCTTGTTCTTTATTGGATGTTTCTCAATGTTAAAAAGGCTTCAACATCATATGCTATGAATATGAACTGACCAAACTAATATAAGTACACTTAAGAATACAGTTCCAACCCTTTAGTGGTATCTAATGTAATTTTGTATTGTTATTTTCTTCATCGCAGTCTTTATTTAAGAAGAACAAGGTGTTTGTGCACTTTGTCTTAGACCCAATTGGTTTTGGTGGTACATCACTAGAAGCATCCTTTGCTGCTAGATACGGTTGCTTGGTCATAATAGAGAAAGTAAGTTTTTGTGCTTCAATATCCTTGTATGTACTGAGTTATATGCTTATCCATTCTACATTCTCTCTTGTGCTTTGCAGGTTGAACAATTAGATATTGGAGCGTTGGTCTTGATAAGAGGTGTAGGTCGAGTAAAAGTATTGGAGTTCAAACAGGTAGGTCATTTTAATGTTCTTGGACTACTTTATGTATGTTTCTTTTTTTACAAATGTGTCAATGCCATTAATGTTCAGGTGTTGAAATGAGCAAGTAATATTTATCACCATATATTAGCATTTTTGTGTTGGATTCTATATGATTAAAAATGGATTAAACTATGTCTCAACATTATGAAGCATTTTATTTTGGGGTACATGTACCAATAATCATGTCAACATTGTAATTGGTGTTGACCCTTGAGTAGCACAATTTAGGTTGATTGATAGCCATAACAACGTTATTGGTGAAGCTTGTGGTGTTAATAATTGTATGAACAAGTGAACAACCAAATCAAGGTTTCTAGAAAAGGTAATTGAGTTGCTGATGATGGCTCTGTTAAAGATGACTCTAGGATTCATCACACATTTTTTGATATTACATCTTCAACCGACATGGTATTTTGGATACTGTCGTCATATTAATGTGTGCTATTTCATATAAGATATGTTGAATTACCTTGTAGCATATGTTAGAGTTGGGTCATTTTTTTCACAAATGAAGCGATGTTATTGCTTTTGGACATGTAGGTCATTTTTATTATTTTTTGAATCTTTTAGTGATGGACGACTAATTAGAAGAAACGAAATTACATTAATTTTTTTTTTACATGTGAAAAGTTATGAAAGAGTGGGTAGCGTGATTCAATTAAAATATGACTCATTTAATCAAAAATCTATTTTTCCATGACAATAAGCTTATCGTGTATGTTGCAAGTCTGCATTTAGTATCATTTCTATTAAGACATGTAAAGGTGTAATGCAATGAATTAGACCTAATTGTCCATGATTTGATTTAAGGGTCAATAAGTGGTAAATGTGATTAGTTTATGGGTGGAAAAGTTGATTAAGAATGATGATATTGCATAATGTTTTAGCACATACTTTGTAGATAAATATGAGTCAACCTAATTGTCCATGATTTCTCTTACCTATACTATCATACCATATTATAATTTTTATTTATATTTTCCAATCCTTTACAAGCTTGAAATTCTTTGTCTTTTGTAGCTTTAAATAATTTTACCATGGTTCGATCAAAGATCAAATACGAGTTACTTGCTGATGAGCGTTCACGACGTGAGACATTTAAAAAAAGAAAGTCAGGTTTGTTTAAAAAACTTAATGAATTGAAAACATTGTGCGACGTGGATGCTTGTGCCATTGTCATCAATGAAGATGGGACTCAATCCGATGTTTGGCCTTCAATGCATGCAACATCCCAAGTTGTACATAGGTTCTTAAACTTGCCTTCTTCTTCCCAAACAACCAACACGGTTGGTCAGTCTGGGTTTCTTAGGCAAAACTTGTCTAGGATATCTAAGAACTTGGAAAAAGAGACTAAGAAGGTTCAGGATCTAGAGAAGGAACTCCTCTTAGCCGAGTGTCTGTCCAAGGAAGAGGTGGATGTGAGCAATTCTGACGAATTGAATGAGATGCTTCGCCTCTTGGAGAGGAAGATTGGAATAGTTGATCGTAAGATTGCTGATGTTGGGCCTTCTAGAAGAGCAAAAGGGAGAAATCGCGAAGTTTATCATGGAAAAGGGAAACAACCCCTTTGAAGATTCCTTATGAAACCATATCTGAACTTAAGTAGTCTTTACTTGACTCCTCATTTGAAGCTTTTGAAAGATTCTAATTTTTTTGAAGGCTCTTAGTTGGTTTTTTGTCATGCTAGTTTATTCCTTTAAAGGTCAATTTATTAAATGAAAATAAAGGAGATGCATATGACGGGTACGACATCCTCTCAAAAATCAAGGCTATAATGGCGAAGAGCTATATCCAATCTCTAAAAAAGTTTGAAACAAACAAGTGCCTACCTTTCTTATGATTTCAAATTGATGAACCGCCCTAAGCTGAATTCCAGCCCAACATTGTGTTACAATTTCACAACTCTATTGTTGAACATCATTCAATTCCTCTTCATCTTAGCACGACCATTTAGACCTTGGCATCCTTTGTGGATATCCCATATCCAACCAAATGGACTAGCAAACAATGGTCACCATGGCTTTCTAGAGCCATTTGCTTGGATTTCTTAAGAACCACTCTATATCAATTGTAAATAGATCTTAGGGTGTCCCAAACAAGGCCGCGTTTAGTTTGAACATTGCTCCACTGAATAGTGGGAAATGGCGATGAAGAACTACGCACACAAAAGAATAGTAAATAAATTTGTGCTCTTAAGTACATCACAAATGGGAAGGAACCATTATCCGTGAAGAAAGTTTGACCTTGGTTGGCACCGACATCTCCAAGTGACTTCAAAAGAGGCAAATGAGGAAGAGTAGAAAGGAAGACTTGGAAGAAAGATTTGCAAGAGCAAATCATTTATCCCATTTAAACACTCTCCCCAAACCTCCTAATATTTATTTTCCCATGAAATGAATACTACCTCCTAAAGAAAGTAGCATTCATTTTTTTCCAAAATTGTTCAGTAAGCTATTAATTCAGCACATTGAATATTTTTTTCTCTGTTCACTAATTTAGCGTGGTCATTCCGAATTAAATAAGCATTAACATTTAGCAAATATCTCTCGTAGCCCACCATTTCTTAAATTTGTTCTATTTACTGTGAAACTTATATGTCATATAATAATATATATATATAGCAACAAAAAAATGGTAAGAAAGCTGAAAGTCATCAATATATGGTAATGGTGGCCATGTATTATTCTGGCTTTAGTCCATAATATTATGATTAGAGCGCCAAGCAAGGAAAAAGTGAGGGCTTGTCTTTATGAAGATCATAAATGGGATAAATGATTTCCACCTCAATTTTTAGTATGAACTGGTTACCTAGATCAACCTAAGATCGTTTAGTGCGATGTATTTGTATGTATCATTAGTACATCCAACATGATTTTTTAAGATTGGATTTGGATTCTCTTTTACGGTGTGATAATCAATTTGGGATTGCTTGCCTTCTAGGCCGGATTGGAGGAATAACTTAAATGAGATTGTTCGTCAGCTAGGTCAAATTCGAGTAAGAATTATTAAATACGTGTTCCGACTTAGGGTACATTTAACAAAACATTCTCAACATAAGGAATAGGAGCATCGTCTAGACACTATTTTTGGTCCACCTTCTTTAAGCTTATTGGCCACGTGCTTCTTACTTTAAAAATCTCCATCAAATTCATTGTATAACCCTAGGATGAACAAATATGAAATAGGACAAACAACCCAAGCTCTTCAAGAAAAGACGTGGAGAAAACTATCTAGTAAGAAACAAGTGTGCCTTTAATGCTCCCTCCATTAACCCAAATTTGATTGTAGCCCATGGTTACACATTATTTTTGTTAGATTGATATTGATTGACGAGTTGTCATTGAATGCTCAATCTTGGTTTAACTAGCCAAACCAATCCGGAGTTGAAATTCAAATAATGCTTAAATCAAAAATTGGCTTGATGTTTGTATATCAAGTCTTTTTGGTTTTCGAAGTTGGTTAGGAGCAAATTTAGAATGGATATTTAAACCTTTATTTTATTATTTTAGTTAATTGTCGCAGATAACACAACATTTACCGAATTTGTAATTTTCACATGACTTTTAAAACGTTGTAATTACAATATCACATTTTATTTTTTGTAATTATAACATCTCCAATTTTTCCGACGAAGTTTGTTCGATGGGTACCACTAAAACGACGTTGTTTTATTGGTAAAACGTTGTAGTTTTACCGTTGAAACATTGGGAATGTTATAATTGCAAAAAATTAAAATGTAATGTTGCAAGTGCATTGTTTTAAAGTGGTGTGAAAATTGCAAAATAGGATAAATGTTGTGTTATTTATTGCAATTAACACTTATTATTTTTGTAAAGACTTATCCAAGCTACATGTTTTCGCCATCTCTTTCTTCCTAAAGTGCTACCTCAACTTTCCATATTTCCAACAACAAAGTCCAAGGAAAGTAACAACGCAGATTTTACGTGTACAGACATGAGGGAGCTGAAAAGGTAAGTCTAGATGACAGCGATATGAGTGTGGTGGAAACTGCCAATGTGAAGGTTTTTTCAGTAATGATTAGTGGCTCAACTGGCAACTTTTCTCCTTTGTGCGATTGTTTTCATCCCATTGGAATTGTTGTTGTGATTTACAAATGAATTGCAAAAAAGACGTGGTATGATGCCATTAGGATTTCTATTTTGTTTTTCTTGTAAATCAAACACCCAAACATAAAATTTAGAAGTTTCTGCTAATGACCGAATCAATACTTTTATTTGATTCAGATTTTAGTTTTCGATTTTGGCGAACCAAAATCTTAATTAACTAAAATGCCAGTTAGTTTATCGAATGTGGCAATGTGCACCACTATATGTGGTGGAGGACAATGCTTTGGGCGATAGGGGTACTATGATCAGTGAAAATATGATATGGGATCAAATCCATTTATATTATTTTGTTATTTTGGTGAGAATGTCTCTTTGATTTCTAAGTGCAATATTTACCTTTCTTGGTTCATAGTGATTCTGGTTAATTGAAATGTGTCATTTTTTTAGTTTAATTATTTGGGCAACTAAATTCATATAGTGATGTAAGGAAGTGTCCTATCTGCATCATATAGAAATTAGTAAATAGTAAAAAAGTAAAATAATGGTATAATACATGTGTATATTTATTTTCTAATTCGGTATTGGAAGTAAAAACTAGTAGATTTTTAATAGGCACGAATACATAAAAAGTAATGAAAACCCTAATATAAAAAATTGTAAAGAAAAAGAATAGCCTATGAGACTTTCAAATCTGGTTGACTTACTAACCTTATTTTTTATTTGGACCATGTCATTTGTTTTACTAAATATGAACTACCTTTGGTGTTCTTTTAAGAAAGAGACACAAGAAAAAAGGCCAAAGTGGTAACATCTCATTCCATATGAAACAAGTAGAAGAGTAATTTATCTTTAAAAACCAATTATGTATGTGATAATGTCCTAATAATATTTGGAAAATAGGGAAATCCATTACACCTTTCAGATGTAGTTGATCTTGGTCTCCGCAAATTCTAATGGCGCATTTTTCAGAATATTTTATCAAAGTATTCATCATTTATTCTTGTTCTTCAAGATTTTTTTATATTTAAGAAGCAATGCCAATAGTGTCTGCTTATATGCCTCCTAGCACCATTCTGTTATAAACCAAGCTTTTCGGTTGTAAATAGCCTTTTAGTTAAATCTTGGATTAGATTTGTAGAAACAGTCAAACAGGGTGATATTATGGGTATGCATGAATGCTTCTCCTGAAATCAGAAGACTAGTTATTAGCAAAAGCATCTTTAAGATCCTTCAAATGGCTATGCATGCATGTTTCTTCTAGGCTTTTTGTATTGGGTTTAGAAGATATATTTTTCCTAATAGATCTTTTGTTATTATTGTGATTTTTCCTGCACAAAGATCTAAAAATAGTTCTAGCTTCACACAAATGTGCAATGAGCTTATATGGAAAAGCCTATTCCTATGTTGTTTTTACAAATGATACTCATGAAGAAACAGAAAGTTAGTTATCTTCAGATTAATTCCTATTGCTTACTAGTAAGTTCCATCGCAGGCTCAACCTTACTTGACTGGAGAAGTTACACCAGTACAGGACAATGTTTTTCATACAATGACAGAAATAAACTCTGAAGTTTTGAAATTGAAAGAAGTTCTTCTCAATTTGAATATGTTGGAGATAAAGTTGAAGGTTCTCTCGCTCTCTCTCTGTGTCTGTGTGTGTGTGTGTGGAATGCAGGATCATTTATTATGCGGTTTTGATATGTTTAGAAAGACGTGTTTTATATTTGTTGGTGGAGAGGATAAACTGAATTACCTGAGGTGACAGATCCTTATGACTAATGTTCTGAACTGTTTATAACAGGCCCCAAGGGAATCAATGTTGCAAACTAAAATTACAAATTCTCTCATTTGGGCTGAAAAGCAAATAACTCTGGATTATATCAGAGATTTCATTCCATCTGTCGCTGAGCGTGTTTCTTTTACAGCTCTGCAACCTGTATCAGGTAAGACATTTATTACCATTATCTGTGAGTTTTTACTAGGATCGAAGGGACTTACTTTATCTGATAGTGCTTCTCAGTTAAAACCTTAGATTAATTAATTGGTCAAGAAACTCTTGGTCATTGGTAACAATTACTTGTTTTTAGACTTTGCAAATTAATGAATTCAGCTAATATGTTGTAGAAATGATGATAGGGTGCATCGCTGTACATCATGCAGGATTTGATATCTGAGGATCTGTGTTTTTATGCACAGTTATGTGGCTGGCATTTAGTCGCTATAAACGTTATGATTTCTTGCTCCAGTTATGCTCCACAGAGGAGAGAGAAAGAAAGAAAAGAAATGATACGACGGAAAAATGGCAAAAATATCACACACACACACTTGTACCATATGAATTATCAACCCCTTGCCATCCTAGAGAGACAATCCAGTTTTAGGCTTAACAGATCTTGTTTCTATGAAATTTGACAAAATTAGTTTCAAATGTTACCCGTGTCTGTATAGAGATTGTCCAAAGTTTAGATATTGAGCTAAGAGATGAAACGTACTTAATTGCTGCATAGGCAAAAATAAACTGCTTGCTGGAAGGGAGTTGCTATTTGCATTACGATTTTTACTCTTTGCATTTCACATTTTACTCTATGCACCACACAATATGACGTATTTACCCTTCATTCTAAAAAAAACTTAAAACACGAACAAAATTAGTTGTGTTCGAAATCTAATTTCCGAACCACCTTCAGCGTGTTCAGAAACTAACACTCGTTCGGAAACTAGTTTCCCAACGACCTTCAGCGGATTCGGGGAGTGTTAGATTTTCCAACACGACTAAAACATAAAGGGCATTTAAGTAACTTTAAAATTATTTTATTTCTGCTTTTTCTAATATGTGGTGCAAAGAGTAAATTTCATAGTGTAAATAGCAACACCCGTAAAGAAGTAATTGGATGATTTGGAGCTTCTGCTCTTCTTTACATGAGTTCGATTGTGCATTTTTTAATCGCTGAATTACTTGGAAATTATACGGCTTCTTTTGTGTTTACGTTGTTTTTTATCCCTCCCGATTGCAGGTTCGACTCAATCAGAATTGGCAAAGTTACAGAGAGAAAAACTAACGGCGATGGATGTAACAGATACACTAGAAAGACTGGAAAAAACTACTGAACTAGCTAGAGAAAACATGTCAATACTTGCAGCCAAGCTTGCCATCCAATCTCTAGAGAGGCAATGAGTTTGTATAAAGTAATTTGTATATGTCAATGACTAATTGTTGTATTATACACTAAAAAAATAGATTAATTGTTGTATTTTTACATAAAAGGAAGTATCTGAATCTGTTTTAGGTGTTTTGGGTTGAGCAATCTGGGAGAATGAGTTTTGAAAATGTATATTGAAAATTTTGATGTTGTAGACTTGTAGGAAAAATTTTATGGAGATTTTTTATTTATTTAACTTTTCTTGTGGGCCGGTCGGGCGGCCCACCCGTTGGATGTCGTGATCCTAATAAGTGATTCCACGAATTCTAAGGTTGCTAGCCTTTTGAGTTTGGTGTGTTGGATATAAGTTTTACGCTACTAAAAATGAAGGCTAAGTCCATATCAATTGAAAATTATGGAAAGTAAATTTTAGGGTGATTCTATTCACAGTCTCATTTTTCTCTTTACAACCTCTATATTATCTAATGGGTTGATTGCCTTAAAATACACAAATTTTGAGGTGTTTTTGGTTTTTCAAATGTTTTAATAAATGTAATTTTTAATAACATAAATTTAATCTTTGTTTTGTTTTTTCACGTGATTTTGAAATTTATACCAGTTGAAAAAATAAAACAAATCTAAAATTTGTGTATTTTAAGGTAATTTGGTATCCAAGTAGATGTACATATAGCAGTCTTTGACTGGCACGTCAAATTCAATTGGCTTGAATTTGAAAATATGTGAAAAACCAAATAAAGACTAAGTTGATGTTATTAAGATTACGTTTTTAGACTGTTTGATAAATAAAAAACATCCAAAGTCTATGTATTTTAAGGTAATTAATCCTTATTTAAAATATGAATATTATTTTATTTGACTTTATTGTCCTCACTACTTGAAAACCTTTAAAAAATAAAATAAATCCCAAATAAAGTAATTTTTATATTTTAAATAATTTTGGAGGTTATAAATAGAAAATTAGTGATTATTAATAGAATTACCCCAAATTTCATCAATGAATATATGAAGTTGGGCTTGAATGTATTGGGCCTAGGGTTCGAAGTATTTTTGTGAAGCCCATTTACGAACCCATCTTCTTCCTTAGTCAGCCGTCTCCCTCCAAACTCTCTCTCCCTCTCTTCAAGTCTTTCTCTCTCTACCCCTACCTCCACGGCGGCGGCGCCACCGTCGTAAACAAATAAACGCCAATAAAGACGATAAACAACACTAATTAAACACGATTAGCTGCAATTCGCGGTTTGTTATATCTGGATTTCTGCGGAATTTTAAATTTTTTAGCTCTTCATTGGAAACTGATAGAAGGTGGCGTATTGTGAGAGAGCTTGTTGACTGAGCGAGATACTTGTGTCAGG
Source organism: Perilla frutescens (assembly GCA_026008535.1). Lineage (NCBI taxonomy): Eukaryota > Viridiplantae > Streptophyta > Magnoliopsida > Lamiales > Lamiaceae > Perilla > Perilla frutescens. The sequence continues at coordinate 62,596,126 of BRKX01000009.1, forward strand.
AGCTGTCGGAAATCATGGCGGAGAAGGGTAAGGGGAAATCTAGGAGTGAAATTGCTCAGCGTCGGAGGAGAGATGGAGAAGTTAAGGGCAAGAAGAGAAAGAGTTCGAGCTCAAATGGTAAGAATAAGGAGGAGAAGCGTCGGCGCGGACCTCATCTGCCAAATGCTTTGAAGAAGGAGCTCGAGCTCCGTAACCCGACCATCGACGGAGAGGGTTCGGATGGTGATGAAGAGATTGATTCTGATTGTGCAGTTGGAAATGACTTTTATGAATACGAAGAAGGTGTGGCGGAGGAGGAATCCACGAAGAATAAGCGGTATGATACTGTTGAAAAATATGAGTACGAGCTTCCTGAAGACTTTAAGGTCTCTCTCTCTCTCTCTCACACACACACACACATTGTGGAATGTATATGTGTTTTCTGCATAAATAGACAAAGGTGTGAAAGTTTTCACTGCGTTAAAGTTTCCATGTTTGATTTATAGGATGAGAAGGTGTCATCTGATGATGAAGATGATGATGAGAATGAAAATCCGGGGGGACATGATCGAATGTTGGAGGGGATTACTGGACTTTCAGCTGCTGCGTTTGGAGGTATTTTTTATATAATTTTGCAAAATAATTACTGATGATTTTGTATGATTAAGCAACTGGTATAGTTCTGTCTCTTTAATATAGGGGTCGATAGTCGTTGAAATATGATTGGTTCTGATATCATTGTATTATCCCAGGTAAAAAGAAAAAGGATTTTATTGTATCTGAGCCATATCCAGAGTCTGAGTATAATCCTAGTGGTGATATTCTTGATGGTGGTGGCCGGATTAGCATTGCTGACCTTCTGGACCCGCTGCATGGCAAGTCGGGCTTCAGCAAGCTCCGAAAGACCTTGAACCGGATGGAGAAGAAGACTATTCCCACTCTGGCACCAATGCCCAAGACTGATAAAGAGAGGGTGGAACGGAGGGCTGCCTACGAACAATCTAAGAAGGACATCACGAGGTGGGAACCTTTGGTCAAGAGGAACAGAGAGGCACCTACTTTGTATTTTGATGAAGATGTGAACTTGGGATTTTCAACTATAGGATCAATTGCTTCTGAATTTAAACCAAGAACTGATTTTGAGAAGAGGATGGATTCTTTGGTCAACCAAAGTGAAGTTGTTGAAGCTCACAAAAATGATGGTGCCAGGCTTCTTGAACTGAACGAGGTGATCCCTTAGTTTTTTGTTATCATGTGCATTTGTCATGTTTTTCATTGCAATTAAAGATAACATCAAAATTTATTAAGCAATGCAATAAGTTTCTCGATGGTATATTGTAGACATCCATGGAAGATGTGAGGGAAAGGCAGGAAAAGCTTGCGAAAATGCGCAGTGTTCTTTTTCGTCATGAATTAAAGTTAAAACGAATTAAAAAGATAAAGTCCAAAACCTATCACCGGCTGTTGAAGAAATCTAAAATAAAAGCAGCAGAATCTTCATTTCACATGGACCCAGAAGCTGCCAAGGAACATGCAATGAAGCTAGAGTTCAAAAGGGCTGAGGTAATTTTTTTTATCTCTTTATTTATGGTTATGATTTCTGATTAATTCTTGATTTTGAAGAATCTGCATAGCGTCAAAACAATTGCTTGATTCCTGCAGGAACGTATGACCTTGAAGCACAGAAATAGCTCCCAATGGGCCAAGCGAATCTTACAACGCGGTCTCCAAGTTCAAGATGAAGCAACCAGAGCAGCATTTAGTGAACAACTTAATAAACATGCTACTTTGACTAGAAAACAAAATTCTGTCAAAGAAGGCAGTAGCAGTGATGATAACAGCGACAGTGACGACAGTGATGATATGTCAGCTGGGTCAGATGAGGATGTTGCGGAGACAATGAAAAAGAAGGCCAAAGAGAAGATGCTTCAAGTCCTAAACGAAGGGGATGGCGAAGTGCCTACGTCAGGAGTGCTTGCATTACCTTTCATGGTAATGTGCATGTTTCATATCTTCACTCTACCCACTCAAAATTTGAGAATGTGAAACAATAGAGTGACTATTATGAGATTGTTATAATCTTCTGAAACACCTCAGGTTATTCTTACTTGAATAACTTCCTTTGACTGGTAATGAAGTTGAAGTATGGTCCTTTTTCTTTCCACAGGCACGTGTGCTGAAAAAGAAAAAAGATGCTGCTGATGAAGAGGCAAAGCTTGCTCTCGAAGAGGATGATTTGGGAGATAAAAGTAAGTCAGGAAGCTGCGACAAGGATACCCCAAGTGGTAGGAGAGTGTTTGGTGATTCTAAAAAGGTGGTTAATGAAACAAGAAAGAAGGACAAATTGGATAACTGCTACACTAATAATAGTGACGGTGAAAGTGATGTTGAAGCCAATGCAGATGATATTGCTCAACATGATCAAAATGGGAAATCTCTAGAAGAGCCAGATATTGACCATAGTAAACTTCGGGAAGAGTTTGGTTTTGGCCATGATTCAGTATTTAAGGTGACAAATCTATGTTCTCTTCCTCTTCATCTATCAGTGGATACTTTCATGTTTATTTAATAAAATCTTTATTGCAAATTATCACTGAAATGCTCGAGTGTTGATATGTTGGATGAAGAGAACATGACATATGGCCTGAGAGGAAGAGGTTTCTGAACATCACTCGAGCATTATCATTAATGTTGGATCAGGGTCAACCCAATTTCGTCGTAAACAATTTAGGAAAAATTATCCTCATTTGATACGATGTGTTTAGGTTCACCCAGGATCTGAGCTATTAGGATCTTTTTTTTCTTTCTCAAAATGTTTTTTTTAGAATGTAATATTCATATTTAATTCAAAAAATGTTTTTTCTTATTCAATTTTTTCTTACATGCACTTTTAACAGAGCTTTCAAAATGTTGAAGATCCTGAACCCAAGACAACTTATGAGATTGCTTATTTGGCTTCTGATACCTGGAAAAAGGTTTTTCTCTTTCTCCCCCTCCCCCATCCTCTCTCTCTCTCTGGTTTCTACTCGTGTATTTATTTGTACGAGAACTTGTTCATTAAATGAAAACCAATGTTGTGGCTGATCAATAGATAAGACAATCATCAGATGCTGTTAAAGGGTCTGAAGACAACCACAATGTTCGCAAGCCTGAATTTAAAGTACAAACAGAACTCGATCAGGGATCTGAGGTATCTTCTTTGAAAATGTAACTAATCGTCTCATTGTCTCAAATAACAGATGAGTAACTGTCCTTTTGTTTTCTTTTTAATTATTAGCAGGACAATGATGAAGATTCCGATACAGATAGTGAAGAGGAAATGGTAGATGGAATGTTATCATCTGGCCCTAAGTCTACTTATGAACTTCCATCCCAAGCAGAACTCATACAGCGGGCGTTTGCTGGTGATGATGTCGAAGAAGATTTTGTAAAAGAAAAGGAGGCCGTGTTGGACGAGGAAAATCCCGAACCTGAAAAGCCCGTGTTGATTCCTGGCTGGGGTCAGTGGACTGACGTACAAAAAAAGAGAGGTTTACCTTCTTGGATGTTGGAAGAGCATGAGACTGCAAAAAGGAAAAGGTTGGAATCTCTGAAGAAGAGGAAGGATGCACATCTTAATAATGTCATCATCTCGCAGAAGCTTGATAAAAAGGTTAGGTCTATCTCTAGTTATGTTCTTAATTATTAAACGGGTCACGGGTGCATTGAGACAACGACAGATTATCCTCTTTGCCAACCGTGGTGTTTTATCCGTGTAGGCTGAAAAACTGCATACGAAGACACTACCTTATCCTTACACATCGAAGGAAGTTTTTGAGCAAAGTATTCGGATGCCAATCGGACCAGAATTCAATCCTGTCACTACCATCGGAGCTCTTAACCGTCCAGAGGTGCATTTCGAGAACTCTGATCCTCATATTATTTGCTGAATCACTTTTTTTAGCGCGGCATAACATGACCTTGCTCTCCTGCATGGCTAAGCCATCTCAAAATGCTGCAAATTTCTCATATTGAGATTAAAGATCCATTTCTGTGTAAAATCATCATCCTGTGCAATTTTCTGGGCAGGTGGTGAAGAAAGCCGGTGTTATCATCAAACCGATTCAATACGAGGATGTGAGCGTCCACGAGCGAGGCGAAACCCGAAACCACAACGGTCAGAAACAAGGAAAGGGTAAAGACAGAAGCCGTTCAAGGAAAAAGATTGCTGCTAATGTGTAACAGCAGAATTTTTGGCCATAGTCATGGCTTCTTTATGTTTAATTTTTATTTTTTTTATTGCTTGGTCTTATAGGAGTTGTATTTCCATTCATCAAATTTTGTTAATTATATATAGTGTGTATGAGGATATTTATATCAAATTTTGACATAGTGAAAACATCATAGGATGGTTGCAATGTTTGTTTGCATTTTCTGGGAACGTCTCTTTCTAGTTTCTACTAAAAAGACTGTCTAATAGAGCATCTCCAATTGTATTCTTATTTACGGTTATAGAGTTTTGAACAATAATACTCGATTCGTTTCATAATTGTATTCTTAAAATTATAGTCCTATTTCTTAATCGGACTATACTTTTTAATATTATTTTAGAAGTATAATTCTATTTAATATTTTTTGAAATCTAATATTAAAAACAATTAGAGTAGAAAATTATACAGTTTATGATTCTGTTCTACTTTGAAATCTCAAAAGATGTACACCCTTCAACGATGAAGATTTGTGATATTATCTGCTCCGTTCTGTTTTAATTGTTATTTTAATTTTTTTATTTTGTGTCAAAATTAGAAAATCTTTGTTGTTTTGTTTTAATTGTTATTTTAATTTTTTTATTTTGTGTCAAAATTAGAAAATCTTTGTTGTTTTATATGTTTCACTCGCTCCTAATTTTAAACTTATCCCAAAAACTATTTTAAGAAAATATAAGTGAATAAAATTTCATGGGAGGAAGTATAAATTGGCCTATGCTTAAGCTTCAGGATAAAAATTACTTAAATCTAACCTGTGACTTTAAACAATAATAACCCAATATTTTTTAACTAATCTTATTGTTAACAAAATAAATTCAAATATTTGTTAATGTATTAATGGGTCATTCATGTCTCATCTTTATTATTAGGAAGAACTAAAAGTACAATAAAGGAAAAGTTAATTAACAATTTCAACATAAATTTAACATTCCATGGAACCAGTAAAACGCTACATGACAAAAAAACGTAGTAAAATTCGCTCTCAAGAAATCAACATCTATTGTCAAGTAAATTTCATAACAAAATCGAAGAAAAGAGGATAGCAAAATATTTGTTTTCAATACAACCTCCAACATGATTTAAAATAGGCCCTAAATTTCAAAAGCTCTTCGTCTAAAACACCAACTCATGTGGCTTCATGCCAGCCTTCAAAGAGAACCTAGCACCCAAATAAGCTTTCAAATCTGGGACAGCCTCGAGAGCTTTCAACAACGGAGCATCGACGGACTTTTGGTCTTCCTTCTTCTCTGTCGGGAGTGTGTTCTTCTCCTGCATAGACATTATACACCATTAGATCAGACGAACAGCTCAAGATCAATTGTGGGTCATTATGGAAGAGTAACTAACCTGCTTCTCAGCCTCAAAGAACTCAGTTTCACCCTTCTTTTTCTTCTTTTCAACTTGCTTGCCGAAGTACTTATCATCAAATTTCGAAACATCCACGCCAGAAATGTCTACCTTTGTGGAAGTTCCAATGACGTAAGCCTGGTTGACACGCCTTAGAGGAACACCATTGACCTTGTAAGGTCCTGCAGCAACAGTATCAACAAAAATAAATGAGCAAAAGGGAGGATTTTCTTGTCGAACGTCCGGAGTGGTACTCAACGAATTGACAGAGATTCAATACAGAATTGAATAAATATCACCTAAGATAGAAACCTAAGTTAAAAGAGTACATAAGGAAGTGGACTCAATAAATGTATTTCTCATGGCAAGTCCCAAAAGGTAATTGCGGCAACCCACTCCAAAAGGCGATAGGATATGAGAACACCTCCTCCAGAAAAGTGGGAGTCAACCAAAAAGGATAAACAAACCACAGTATCAACAGAGGGGGCTCATTGTTTGATAATTTCAAATCAGTTGAGCAATACGAGAATTTAAGATATCCCGCCCCAAATACTGAATCATCAAATAAGACATACACCTAATGAACTTAAAAATACTACCCACGAGCTTAGTATCACCACCTAGAAGCATCAACAACAGTGAAACTCAGCTTACCAACTGAAACTACTAGTAATAGTTTAAAATTGTATGTTCATTAATGATTTATTTCTCATGGCAAATCCCAAAAGGTAATAGGATATGAGAACACACCATCCGGAAAAACGGAACTTACCCAAATAGGATAAGAGGATTTGTGTTCTGACACTTAAAAATCAATCGGGCAAATACAAGAATTTAAGAAGCCTCGCCGCAGAAATAGAATCGTAAAAAACTAACCAAGACACGTACAATGAAGACAATGGCAATGCAGCTAATAAGAAATCAAAACAATAAATCATACAGGGAATTATAAAATAAGTGAGCTTACTTTCACTATAAAAAAAAGGATCACGAAACACAAACTATACAATATGGGATATCTTTTAACAGAGTGAAAATGTCTGATCTGAAAAAACTCTTTTGACATCTAAAATCAAAGTAATTGTGCAGCAACATTGCAAATGAGAATCATCAAAATAACCGATCCTCGAAACTTGTACAGCAAAAATAAACACAGGAATAGACATTTTAAGCAAAACAAAAACAAAAAACAGAAATCCTCACCAGTGATAAGCAGCAATCCAGAAGTGAGCTGCTTCAAGAACACAACTCTCTTTCCCTTAAACCTCCCAGTCAAAATAATCAACACAGTCCCAGGAGTAACACTCGCCCTACAAACAAAACACCGCACACAGATCACCACAAATCCAAAAATCGATCAAAAAAAAAGGCATCAGAAAATCCACAACAAAAAAAAAAACCTGAGCTTGGTGGGCTTAGGCTTGCGTTTGTTGGCAAGTGGCTTCTTCACATCATCAGCTGGGTAAAACTTGGGCTGCTTCTCCTCCACAGCCGCGGCAACGGCGGCCTTCGCGTGCACGGGGAATTTGCCGCCATGTTTGGCTTTAATAGCCCAGAGACCACGCTTGTGGTACATCTTGGACCTTGAGACCTTACCAACACCACGGATGAGCTCGGGATTGCGGGTCGTCTGCTTCGGCGCCATTGCAGCAGCAGCTCACTGTGTGCTGTGTGTACGATGAGAGAGAGAGAGAGAGAGAGAGAGCGCAGGCGAGATAGGAAATGTGAGCCAAAACCCTAGCGATAATTTATATGCGTGTAAAACCTAATTGATCCCTTGTTTTATTGGGCCGCTAATTTGGGCCTTACAAGTTTGTTAAGAACGGGTTAAATGAAAGATGGCCCGTTCATCGAATTCGGGTCTAACGTGATCCATCATGGATCCATGGAACGTTCGATGCCGCCCGCACGGATACGACTGTAAATGAGTTGAAGCGAGCCCGGACATATATATGTTCAGCTTGTTTGAAATAGTATCGAGCTTTAAAATTTATATTTGAGCTTGTTTGATTATCTATCGAGTCGAGCTCAAGCGAGCTTTAATCGAGCCGAACACGAATCGAGCTCGAATAATTTGATATTTTTACACCTTTTTGCTCAATTTTTACTTCTAGAGCTCGAGTTCGAGCCGGGCTTTAAATCTTATCGAACAAAAAATTATGTTCAAACTTATTTGATATCCTTATCGAATTGAGCTCAAACGAGCTTTTAATGAACGAACATGAAACGAGTATCGAGCTATTTGGTTTGATTCTCAATCCTACACACAGGCTGTGCCCTTGTTTTTTGAAAATCGTCCAAAATACGCATCTAAAATATCGTCTTAAAATAATATACTAATGTCACTAATATAGTCAGAAGAAAAAAAAAATCGAGACCAACATGATTAACACCTCCATAATATGGTCATACATGCTCCGAATTTTTTTTTCTTAGTTTGTTTTTAAATGTGTATTTTAATAAAAAGTAAAAAAGCAAAGTGCGGGCGGCATCGAATGTTCCATGAATTTGCAGATTCAATGAGCCTAAAATATATTGACTGTAAATGGGCTCGAATAGAGGTTACGGGTTCGTAGAGTGTCACTGAACTTCCCAACGGAATGACATTTCTGATAAAAGGAAAAAAAATATATAAATTGATTTCATAATTATTAAAATGTTAGGGCATTTGTGATAAAATGTCTCGTCATTATGAAATAAATTGTAATTAGTTAAACACGGTGTTATCTATTTTAAAACGTCCCGATATTGAAAATTAAATTATAAGTAGTATTGTTGAGAATCTCTTCTCTCATTTGGGGGCTATTTAAAAGAGAGTGCAGTACATGATATTTGTGTGTATGTGTGTGACAAGCTTTATCTAGTGGTGTTAGTAAAATTTGAATTACTTTTTGTGTATACAACGATGTAAATTACATTTTGATACCTACATTTTAAACTCCTTAAATAGTTTATTTTTTTAAAATTAACAAAACAGTACATACTTTTTCAAAAAAAAAAAAATAATCTGACATTTGATCAATTTTACCGCCGATTTTTTTTAAATATTTTTATCACCCTAATCATATAAACAATATCAATCAAGAAAATATTAAAATACAATCAATTAGGTTCGATTTTCGGACCGTAAAATTGATAAAACGCTAGATTTTCAAAACTTTTGAAAAAAATGGTATTGTTTTATTGATTTTGAAAAAATGGACTCTTTTTGAAAAAGATCAAAAAATGTACGTATAAAAGTGTAATTTTTCGTAGTATATCTACTAATTAGAATGGCATAGTGCATGTACCATGGAACTAATGTCCAAAACATGGGAATTTTTTTAGCATTTTCACCTCTACAAATTCACCTACTGCTATAGAATAATTAACCAAAGTAATTTTTCTCTGTAGCACATAACCTTACTTATAAATATAAGACACTGCAGTAAACACAACTAGGGATGTAAATGAGCCGAACCGAACCCGAACTGAACCCAAACATACGTGTGTTCAAGCTTGTTCAAAATGATATCAAGTTTTAAAATTTATTTTTGAGCTTGTTTGATTATCTATCGAATTGAATTCAAACGAGCCTTAGTCAAACAGAACACGAATCGAGCTCGAGTAGTTTGATATTTTTACACATGTTTGCTCATTTTTTACTTATCGAGCTCGAATTCGAACAGAACTTTAAATTTTATCGAACATAAAATTATATTCAAACTTATTTAATATGCTTATCGAATCGAGCTTTTAACGAACGAACATGAGTCGAGTATCGAGCTATTTGGTTTGATTTTCAGCCCTCAACACACCTTATTAATAGACATTCATGAAACATGACTCGTGAATAAGGAACAAGGCAATCTCATTCGACCGGTTTGGTTCAAAACTGAATCCAACCATATATTTCTTTTATCAAAATAAAATAAAAATCTACCACAAATTCATCAAGGTTGCAAAATAATCCGAAAATTGGATGCAAGAATTCTACTGTACTCATCAGATGAAACAAGAAACTTAGTATTTTGTGAAATTATCAATACACCATTCATAAAAGTGGTTACCTTGATAGACAGGAAACATGCCCTCTTCAATAACCTCGAACCAACAGTAATTATTGTCTTCTCTCTCATGTTCAACCTCTCTCGAACAGAGATTCAAAAGAAAGAGATAACATTCGCGAAAACAATGCAATACATCGCTGTTATTGAGTGACGGGAAAGAGACTCCTGGCAGTACAATTACCGAGTAGAAAAAAGCAAACGTAAGGGAAATGGATGTCGAAACCCTGGGAAAACCTGCCCTCGAAAATTTATTCATCCTCCACCTGCAATAAGTAGGCACACTTGTTCAAAATGTATATAACAAATATGAGGGGGATGGGCGGAGGAATTTATGGTATAATCGGCTTTAGCTGAATAAACGTATAAAAGGAGATGAACAAGAAGGAAAAATTATCTGATCAATAACGACGATGAACACAGTGCAAAATCGAACTCAAATTATATGACCAACATTGTAAGCTGAACCATTCTCGTCTATTTACAATTACCCACTAATCACGAATTTATCATCCATTTCAAGATTTACACACATCAAAACTTTCAAATCCAGAAACAGATGGATAATTTGATAAGCATGATAGCAAGAATACAAGGACACAGGGCTTTAGCTTCAAGATAGCGGATCCAAACCTCCTTCTATCACATGTATAAATTCATTCCAAACTATCCAAAGACTTTGATACCTAAAGGTCATTCTTTATCAAGAAATGCAGACAACCCCACAATAAGATCTTCATAGACCACGCCTGTTTAAAACTTATTAGGCTGAAATCTATAAAATGCATGTTGGATATGATTCATATGAACAAGGCTAACACCGGATACAATCAAACACTCGGAAACTAGAAAAAAGAAATAGAACAGTGCACAACTAATGCCAATTATTCTCAAACTCTTGTTAACCACAAAAACTCATGATTTACTACCTCAAACAGAAAACGTACAAGACAATTCAAAGCAATCATATCTTGGTACGGACTACAGACTACAAAATTTTTGCAAGTATTGATCGGATCTCCAAATGAAAGCGGTACTATCAGCGATTAGTACCCCACAACTTGGGAAATAGAGTGAACCATAAAAGTATTATTTTCACTTATTTACCTTTGGATGAGGAGCATCAGAAATGTTGGGAGTAAATTTTGTTGTAGAAGTATTAAATTTGTGAGCGCACTCTGAGTATGCAGAACCAATCCCCACCCCGGCACCAAATGCTACCGATGCCCAGCGTGTTACGGGACTTCCTGACAATCAACACAGCTGATTGGTCAAATTGATCGATAAAGCAGGAATAATCTTGAAAATTTTAGTAATTTTATAGCTACATTCACTAATCCATACGAACAAGCATCCAATAAATTGGTATGGAAATGAAAATTCTAACATAACTAATTTTCTCAAATTCTGCAACAAATTCACCAATCCACAACTCTGCTATTCACAAATTCTGCAACAAATTGTTGAATTAGCAAAAAAAAAAAAAAGGAAAGAAACTCAAACACATGCAGCACCAATCACATTCTACATTAACCATTTTAGCAAGCACATAACATCACGATCTGCTCCATCCGCATACACTATCAAAACCTAAATATAACATTTATCGAGCTCAAAACACCAAAATCAAATATTTTCCAATACAATCGAGCAACAAAACTAAAAACGCATAAAATTTGAGAAAATCGAGAAACACTCACGGAAGAAAAGAAGTCCGGCGAAACCTCCGGCGAACGACGAGTACACGAAGCGGCGCACGCCTAAATCGACACAGGCATCCCATTTCGCATTCAAATCGTATTTCTCTGGCAACTCAGCTTTGTTTTCAACCATTTTCGATTATTTTGGGGGAAAAACTCTAATTCCTTTCAAATTGGATTCAGGAATCTCTCCCTCTCTCTAATCAACAACGAAATTCTCTCTGATTGCACCCGAGGGTTTCGCTTTGTGTCTGGATTTTCTAATTTTTCAGGTCTTCTTTTTCATTTGTTTCTGTAATTCAATTTTATTTTATTTTTACTTTTTTTTTCTGAGTTCTTAGTTTTTGGGCCTACCTTTATGGATATTTCTATAATAGTTTTTTAGGCCCAATTTCCCTAGTAAATGGGCCAACTTATTCAAATAAAATAACGCCAAAACTCTTGTGCATAAGGTGCATGGGTCGGCCCATCAGACGGACCCACTCCGCCCCAGTCCGACCCGTCCCAAAAAAAAAAATGCTACCCATAGTACCATTTTGAACACTAAATAGTATCATTTCATGTTTTTTTGTGTTTTTTTTTGTGTTTTTAGAGATTTATTTTGTGTTTAGGGGGGGGGGTTGGGTTTAGGGGTATATTTTGTATTTTTTAGGGGTTGATTTTGTGTTTTTTATGATTTTTTGGGGGATTTTTTAGGGGTTTATTTTGTTTTTTTATGATTTTTTTTTGGGGTAGGAGTTTATTTGTGTTTTTTTTAAGAAAAAAAGAAACAAAAAAAGAAAAAAGAAAAAGAAAAGCAGAAAAAAACGTAAAACTGAAAAAGAAAACAGTAAAGGAAAAAAAAGGCCCACGCGCCCGATATGCGGCGCGGGGGAGGGGGTTGAGGGCTGGTGCACAGGAGACCTCCCCATAAAATAATTATTATTTTTTTGTGTATAAATTGCATTAATTACATGAATTTTAATATTTGATCCACACATGAAAAAACTAGGATAACAATAATAACAACAACAACAATATTAATAATAATAATTTATAGAATAATTTAATTTTCTTACTACTTATTCTTAAACAAAAGTAACAAATAGATTTCCATTTTTAATATATTTGAAAACTATGATGATTGTAGATTGTAGTTAAAGTCATCAACTCAACATACTTTTGGTATTTGAAAACTTGAGTTATATATTTTATTTTTGTATTTATATGTACAATTCTTTGTCAAAATGTTACCCTAAACCAAACCAAACCAAATAAAACACAGATGAAAACCACCTTCTATTTCCAATCACATTCCACGTAACTAGTGCGAGCGTATGTGAATACTCAAAACTGATGAAATAAAATACGAGACTGAAACATGACAACGAACAAATAACTCTTCACCACCATTCACCACATGGGCCATTTTGCTTATTTCTTGAGTGAAATTGGAGTGCATGAATGCTCACAATCTGGTAAAAACTCCACATCAAAACTCACTCCCATATCAAGAACTCTTAAGCTCCCAGAAAATCATGCATTTCTGCAAATCTGCAGATTGATGTTTTCAAGTTCATCAGTCAAAGAGGCTCGATTTCGAGCTCTGTGGCTGCATCATCTGCTTAAATTCTGCATTTCTGATGCGAGATATCTGCCGTTGAGGTCACCAAACAGGGCAAGAGTCATCAGAAAAAACTGTGTTGATACTAGGAAATAAGAATTAGCAGAAATTAAGGAACAAGATTTAAACACACTTGAAATTCAGACTTGCTTTTAGTATGAACTGATCTTTGAATAGAAAGCCAAACAAAATCGACAAAACCTTAGAAATCTCGAGCAATCCAGACACACAGCATAGCCTTTTCCAGACATTTCAAACTAGTATGAACAATCAAGTTCCTCTCTTTATCAGAAGTGAACTCATGACAATTGAAATGACAGTTTTAAGAAGAGAGAATTTAAAGAAATAGATCATCATACGTAGTCGAACAGAAATCTAAGCTAGCTAACAACACTTGCAGTTGTGATCACACACATTACCTGCTTCCTGATGCAATTTCTCCTCTCTTCCATTCCCCTTCTGCACTGGAATCGAACTTTTTGATGTTCGTCTCCAGAATTTGGCCCGAACTGGTGGAAATCGAGGCAGCTGCAGGGCCTAGGGAGGCCATGCTCGATAACCTAACAGAAATTTTTCAATGGATTGTGCAAATATGCATCATAAAAACACCAAGTCAAAGAATATGCAATAACAAAAATCAAGGACCTACAATGAAGATCATATATTCAATAAAATGGAATGAACAAACATGACTGTATTATTGATCAATCGATCAATGGACATAAGGGTTCGATATATACAGTTTAGTATCGAAGCATTTTATGGAACGGGAAGATTGGCCAGCCAAGGAAGCAACTTTGCATGGACCAAATCGGGCCTGTCATCGTGAGGGCAATGTCCGACACCTTCCAGTAAAAACAGACTCACAGTTGGCAGTCGAGCAGGCAACGAGGAGAAGTATTTACCAACAGGTCCATCAATTGGTGTAAATGGATCTTGATCACCCCACAATAGCAAAACAGGCAAGTTGATCTGAGGCATCAACTGGACCGGAGTCGGCCCAGGTGGCCCCGTGATGATCGAAACAAAAGCATCGAGAGCCCCTTCATCAAGTGCTGGCCTCCTAATTATCTGTAATGCCATAATACAGTATGCTTAGCCATCAAATTTGTTCAATTTGTGAGAATCAGACTAAAGTTTAGTACACAATCCTACATTTTAAGGCTAAAGATAGTAAATAAGATTGAAAATCAAACTCAGAAACATTAACAGAAAATTATGTGGGAATAACATAGTCAATATAGGGGAAATTATAATTTCTCATTGGTTTCTTTAACATATAACTCTCGTCCCAAAATAAACAAACAAAAAGAATTTAGTACCTCCACGAGGTCCTCATCCACGAACTCCTTATTTCCGTAGACAGACGATAACACATTTCTCAGATTTTCTCTGCACAAATCAAGAAAACAAAGCTCATTGTCTTCATTTCTCATCAACTCCATATATATAGAAAGAAAAAACAACTTAGTACCTTTGTCTGGCGCGATCAAACAAATAAGAAGCAATTCCTCTTTGTTTCAGCAAGAAATCAAAGAGCCAAAGCAAAGGCAAGAGCAGCTTTATTCTCCAGTCATCAACTATTGCCTTGTTGTTCATCCCACCAGCGCAGTTCAACAGCACTAGTGCTCGAACAAGGGACTGACTAGACTCTGCTTAGAGACAAAACAAATCGAAACTTACACCAGTTAGTCCTAAAAACTTCTCACCGAATGTCACAAAATGCAAAGATTCATCATCCTGCTGATGAAGATTATCAACGCAAACCTGCAGCAGCAATCACACAAGCAAGACTACCAATCGAGTTCCCTAATAACACAGTCGGCCTTTGAACAACTTCATCCAAGAAATCGAGTATCAACTGCAAATAGTGCATCATTTTGGTCAAAATCGAAGAACAGAACAACCAGCTTCACATGCTCAGTTTTGCCAAGATACAAAAACATAAATACCGGCATCATCAGTTCACCTGAGCCCACACTTCCATGGTATACTGAAAGCCTGCAGGCTTATCTGAAGCACCAAAGCCAATGAGGTCAATGGCGTAAACCGTGTGAGATTGAGCCAATGTTGGGATATTCCTAAATGAGATATAGAATAGAACTCAGCAGAAGTTACTACAAATATCCAAACCTACAAATAAAACAAGTATCTACCTACTCTATACTTGTTAAGGAAGGTGCAAGCCAGCATCCCCGTATAAGCCGATAAATTTCAAAGAAAAACTACTTATCAGCCTCTACATGTTGGAAAATGATGGTCACTACTCACTAGAGGTAAGAACAAGATGCTATCGATAAGGGAACAAACATATGAGAGGTAAACCATATTCGTTCCTATGCAATAGCCCATAAAACAACGTAGGAGAGGCAAACCGTACTAGGTAAACCCTATGCAATGAGCTTGGGAGTCACTTAACTATGCAATAGTTAACAAACAAAACATTGTATAGGCAAATCACACTAAGTAAACTTTATGTGATGAACTCGAGAATCACTTAAAGCACCCTGGGGGAGAATAAAAGACACAAGACATATGATTAATGAATTCTCTGTTTAGTAGTAGATTATCCATTATATTGGAATGGTAAGAATCAAACACAGTTTCACAATCCCATTTTCTAGTCATCCATAACAAGAAAGACAAAACTTTTAAGGAGAAAAAAAAAGGGTTCTTGAATCAAATAGACCAGATAATTTCATCAATTAAACAAGAAAGAACCCAAAACACACATACACACACACACACACACACACACACACACACACACAGAGAGAGAGAGAGAGAGAGAGAGAGAGAGAGAGAGAGAGATGCACCTGCGCCAATGAGCAATTGAAGCACCAAAACCATGAACTAGGAGGAGGGGAGGATTCACATCAGCAGCATCGCCACTAATTTCTGGATAAACAAGGTAATTAATGGCGTAACCTTTCCACACCCACTTCTTGCACTTCCCATCAATCTCTCTCACCTCCAACGGCGGCAAAGACTCCTCCGTTCCGGCTGCCACCACCGCCGCCGCGTCGGCTGCGGCTGCACTAGCACAAACAACGCCGGAAATGGGATTCTTGGGAATTTTCCGAGAAGGAAACTTGAGCAAACTTCTCAAACTACAACTGGGATTATGCTGTATTTGCAGTGGAGCAGAAGAAGATGATGACAGCGGTGAAAATGATGGGAAAAGAGCATGGCGTGCAGCAAGATTAACTGCCATAACCAACCAAAAAAAAATATTATATGTTTCGATTAATTAACTAGCAGAAATATTTGCATGATTTTTTACTGTCCCGCCAAAAATTATGAAGAGATATTGTTTCGGAATTGGCAGAAAATTGGGAGTTGATAGCCAGTGACACCACCACCACCAACCTCCGATTTTCAGTTGAAGCTTTATTTCTTTTCTTTTTTTCTTTATTTATAATTTTTTTAGTCAATGATTCTTTATTTTGTTGGATTTTTGAGAGGATTGATGGGCTTTCAGCCCAATTGGAACAATAAGTAAATGGATCCATATATGGGCTACCCAAAAAGAAAATGGGTAAAATCAAATAAATCGACTCCGAAATAGGGCAAGTGTAGGCATGCGTCTGAGGATTGAGTCTCCCATCTCATAAAACGACGGTCTACGGTAGTTCTGGATGATCATGGTGTGTTTGAAGTTGTAAGGGTTCGTGGATTTTCGGGGCATGTTTGGTAGAGGTGGGCGAAGCATGGCCTTGCATGAAGCATTTCATTTTCGAGATTGATTCATAGGTATTTTTATGCTCTATGGAACGATTTCTTTTTCTTTGAATTTAATCCGTTGTTGACGTTGTGACATATTGATAGGGTTGCTTATTTTTCTAAGATTTTATTGTTGAATCGGACGATCTCTTTTTATGGGCGGTCTCCTTAAAAGTTCTTGTGTTTATCTAATGAAGTGGTTCGATGATTGGTTTTTACTATATGCAAGTTGCGCGTGACATAATACCATTGTTTTATATGTAATATCTATTGGATTGATTATTAATCCATTAACTACCCCCAAAAGGTAAATTTACTTGAGTGCCCCTATTTGGTTATTTAAATTATATTTTATTTTTATCTTTAAGGGTGATTTTGGTATTCTCCTAAATTTTAATCTTAATTATTCAATCCAAATAAAATATTAACAATTTATCTTATATCACTAAAATTGCAATCAACCAATTTAAACACAAAATTAAATCAATCCAAATAGTGTAAACATACTTTACCTAATAAATATGATCTATCCTATCAGCAAAACCAAACGACCCTTAAAATAAATTGAATAAACGAATACACAACCATCCCCCAAAAAAAAATGGTCTATATCTATCCGTTTTGCTTAAAAATAATAAACAAAATAAATATCTCATTTGGGTTTAGACAACCTACTTGTGAAGTGGAATGACTCGTGATCAAATATTTTATGTTCGAATTTCACATTTTCTCTCTCTATATACAAGAGTGAAATTCACCCAGAGCCCTCTCTTAAAATTATGTTTACTCATAACACACCCTCAAATGGCCACGAGTTTCTAGTTTGAAAAACAAACCAAATAATTTGATACTTGAATAATTCGATAGTCGATTCATATTCGTTAGTTACCTACAACAAATTTTGTGTAATCTCTATCGCCATCAGCATCACATTACTCGAACTCGACTCGTATTTGATTTAGTTAAAGTTCGAGCTCGACAAATAATAAAATAAATTCAGATATAAATTTTTAAATTCGATATTAGTTTAAATAAATTTGAACAAGTGTACATTCGGCTCTCCTGTCTCATCGATTCAATTATCATAAAAAAAAAATAAAAAAAGTTGGATAATTATTGGGTTGAGCAAAGCCGGTGAGGAATGGATAAATGTTGTAACTTAGGATTCCATGATGCAATTGCTCGTGTCAACCCTAACAAATTGACACCTCACTCACCTTCTGATCATCTCTCTCTCTCTCTCTCTCTCTCTCTCTCTCTCATCTCTATCTACTTTTTATCTCTTAAACTCAACTAAAATTAGAGAATCTCACTCCCACTAAGGCCGTGTTTGAATACCTACTACATTCTCGAACCACCAATTTTGGTTTTTGGTTTGCAAGTTGAGATCTTTAAATGATATTATACACATATTTATAAAATAATCAAATTATTTTATACAATGTTATATGAATACATTATACATTACATGAGCCAATATATGAGAGTAGATGTGATAGAAATGAGAAATTTTCACCTCAATTATTTACAATGTCACTTTTTGAAAAAATAAAATTAAAATGTCAGAATGAATGCGTAAAATGTCACTTTTTATGAAATAAAATTAAAATTTCAGAATAATACTTATTCAGAAACCGAAGAAATGGTATTTAATGTATTCAAATTGTCTGAGTTATGGTTTTTTATTTATTTATAAATATTTCCATTTATTAATTATCTAACAAGTTTAACTTGATGTTGAATATAACTTTGACACAGAGGGATATAAAATACACAAGTAACCAAATTTAATTTCGACTTTAATTAATTAATCAAACGGGGCCAACTTGATCCATATGCAATTCTGCAAATTCCCTAACCCAAATAATTATATTTTTTTTGTTAATAAATTAGTATCTTCATATTAGAAACTAAATAAATATTTAATTTTGTAATTGATGCCAAACACAACCTAAGTTGTTGAAAGAAAACCTGAGAAAAAAACAGAGGTCGTTTTCCCTTCTGTCTTCATCTTCATTCTTCTTCGTTAATTCTAGAATTTACACTACCACACTACACTCTCTCTCTCTCTCTCTACAGAGCCACCAGAGATCACAAATGGCGGAGGAAGCCCACCAAACACATTCACCAGATACCCCACAGCCGCCGCCGACGGCAGCGGAGGAAACGGAAGCGTCGCCTGCGCAGCAACCGGAGCCCATTTCAGAACCGCCGCTAGCTTCACTATCATCACTAGACCTGCAGAAAGAATCACTCCCACCAACCGAACCACCGCCCGCCGCCGCCGCCGCCGAAGAAAATCCCAAAGAAGCAGTAACTATAGTCGAGAAAGACGCTCCTTTGCCGCCGCCGCCGGCGGAAGCACCGCTCGAAACGGAGCATGTCACCGTCACCGCCGCCTCCGCAGCGTCTCAGCCACTGGCCGCCGCGCTGTCGGTGTCTCAAGAGCCCGAAGAAGTGATAGAGCAAGAGAAACCAAAAGCGGAAACCAAGCCACCGCCGCAATCTCTGGGCTCTTTCAAAGAGGAGAGCAACAGAGTCTCAGATCTCTCGCAGTTCGAGCTGAAATCGCTGCAGGAATTCAAGATTCTAGTTGAAGAAGGCATCGACAGCGCCCAACTCGGTGAAAATCCTTCCGAAGAAGTATCCATATGGGGCGTGCCGCTGATGAAAGACGACCGGAGCGACGTCGTTCTGCTCAAATTCCTTCGCGCCCGCGACTTCAAGGTGAAGGAATCTTTCGCAATGCTGAAGAACACGCTGAAATGGAGAAGGGATTTTGGTGTTGATGAGCTGCTGAAGGAAGATTTGGGCGACGATCTTGAAAAAGTTGTGTTCATGCACGGACACGACAAGGAGGGCCACCCCGTTTGTTACAATGTGTACGGAGAGTTTCAGAACAAAGATTTGTACGCTAAAACGTTCGGAGATGACGAGAAAAGGCACAAGTTTTTGAGGTGGAGGATTCAGTTTCTGGAGAGGAGTATTAGGAAATTGGATTTTAATCAAGGTGGAGTGAATACTATATTTCAAGTTAGTGATTTGAAGAATTCACCTGGGCCGGCAAAAAGGGAGCTTAGGATTGCTACGAGGCAGGCCTTGCTCATTCTACAGGATAACTATCCCGAATTCGTGGCGAAGCAGGTATAAACACGAGATGTAATACGAAAATGTGATATGCCCTGCAATTTTCTTGAACTTATGTTGAGATAGTATAGTAGGATCATCATTGACTAAATCTGTTTTGTTGCATAACCGGCTTTGTAGTTGAGCTTTCTGCAGACTGCAGTGAGGTGTTTCAATTCGATCTGCATCTATATGTTGAGCTTGATATCTTATATTTTGAGAAGTAAAAATGCATTCTTGGTGTGGTGAAGTTAGCAATGCTGTTTACAGAATGTTGTTGATTGTATAGATTTATGTGGAGTTAAGGTTCTGCACACTTCATTTGGGAATGTGATGGAAGATTTTGTACCCACTTTTTTTCTTGAATTTATGTTGAGGTATTAGGATATAGAGTAGGTTACGACGGTGCAGTGTTGCTGATCTATTCGATTCGGTTAGCATCTATGTGTGGAGCTTGATATTTTAGATTTTGAGCAATAAAAACACATTCTTGGTGTGGTGAAGTTAGTAATGCTATTTAGAGAATGTCGTTGATCGTATTAGTATATGTGGAAGGAAATAAAAAGTTGCATTGGCTTTAAGTTTAAGATATTTGAGTTGGGAGAGCTTTTGATGAAGATCATTTTTGGGGAATGCTGTGATTTTGCATCAGATTAAGGCTCTGTAGATAACCAAACATCTCTCTCTCTCTCTCTCTCTCTCTCTCTCTCTCTGTGTTTAGCTCTTCACTGTTAGCTATCTGTTAAACCAGTAAACCTCTTTTCATGCTCGTAGGTATTCATCAACGTCCCGTGGTGGTATCTGGCTTTCTATACGATGATGAGTCCGTTCTTGACTCAGCGAACCAAGAGCAAATTCGTATTTGCTAGTCCATCGAAAACTGCTGAAACCCTTTTCAAGTGTGTAAAGTTTTCTCTAACATCGTTTTTTCTTTCCTAGATTGTTGTTTAAGGCGTTGGGTGCCATAACTTTCGGTTTCATTACTGGTTGGAACAGGTACATAACCCCGGAGCAAGTGCCAACTCAATACGGTGGCCTCAGTGTCGATTTCTGTGAATGCAACCCCGAGTTCACCGTGGATGATCCAGCCACGGAGATCAGTATCAAACCTGCAACGAAGCAAATCGTTGAAATCATTGTGAACGAGGTTTGTTTAGTACACATTTAGGTAGATAGTCGTTTCATGTTATTTAAATGGTGATCTGATAACGGTCTGATCTGCAGAAATGCACCCTCGTCTGGGAGCTCCGTGTGGTCGGGTGGGAAGTGAGCTACGGTGCTGAGTATGTGCCGAATAATGAACGAGGTTACACCGTGATCATACAAAAGACGAGGAGGATGCTCCCGACGGATGAGCCCGTGGTGTCCAACAGTTTCAACGTGACTGAACTGGGCAAAATATTGCTCACCATCGACAACCCGACCACCAAGAAGAAGAAGCTCGTCTACCGGTTCAAGGTCACGCCTTGTGCCGGCTGACGTTTGAGCTTCGTCCGGCCATGCCGAGGTAGAGATGAAGGAATTTCTTTAAAGAAAACACGTTTTTAGGTTGAGCTAATTGGTGTATTTCACTCGTTTCCAGTCAGATCCGATGCTTGTACCATGATTTTGTGTTATGTATTCTCATTGTTCATGATCCGTTTGTACTAATTAAGCTAGCAATATTGTTCGTGTTACGTCTTGTATTTCACTTCACTAATACATGTCATATGCGATCTAATACATGTTGCGTGTACAAGAAAGACATATTGGGTTTGAGAATCGTCGTTCCTCCTTTATCTCAACTAAAAAAATAAAGGGTTAATTACAATTAATACATAAATTTTGACACAATTTGTAATTTTTAGATATAAAGTTTGAATTTTGCAATTAAAACACGAACTTTCAATGAATGAAAAAATGAATACATAACGTGAAATATTGTAAAATTGTTTAGTATAGAAGATAATCGTAATTTAAATTTCATTAATACAATAAATATTTGTATGAAATATAGTGTTTGATTTTCATATTATTGAAAGTTGTGTCTATTTTGCAATAATAATAATAATAATAATAATAATAATAATAATTGAAAGTTGTGTCTATTTTGCAATAATAATAATAATAATAATAATAATAATAATAATAATAATAATAATAATAATAATAAATAAATAAATAAATGTAAGTTTGTGTTTTAATTATAACATTTCAAAGTTTGATTTTCATATCATTGCAAATTGTGCCAAAGTTTATGTATTTAATCATAATTAACCCCAAAACAACTAAATTGCAGGATGCTGCAAGGAAAAATGAGTGAAAATATAATTATCACATTGCAAAAGGAATAGAGTTGCTACTCCATCCGTTTCATTGATATAGGTTGATTCGATTGTTTACTAGAATTAAAAAAATATTGAAAAAGATAATTAAACAAGTAAATCTGTCAATATGCCCATATTTATTTCTTTAACAATGAATGAATGCTTAATGTAAACCTGTTAAATAGGATATATATATATATATATATATATATATTAGTAAATGAGCTAAATATATATAGAAATCGGTTTATATATCGGGACATTCGAAAAACGAAAAGAAAAAAACACTTATATTAATGGGACGAAGGGAGAATAAGAGAATTCGAAGGAGAAAAGGGCAATATGATTAGAATGTTCATTATTGGTAGAGAAAAGTTAAACCTGTCGGTTAGTTAGACATTTAGTAGTGATAATCATCATTTAATCACGTTAAACACTTGCTTGTGTCATTAATTGAACAAAGATGGGTGTTGTTGAGCTTTCAATAATCACTTGATTATGACGAAAGGTTGCACCTTCCATTTCAATTTGTTGTTTTTGTCAACACTAAAAGTCGAAGATCATTATAATAAATATTATAAAATAAATGGTTAATTGCCTTAAAATATGCAGATTTTGGAGTGTTTTTGGTTTTTTACACGTTTTAAAAATTGTAGTTTTAATGACATCAACTTAACATTTGTTTCGTTTTTCACATATTTTCGAATTCAGGCCAATTGAATTTGATGTGGCAGTCGGAGACTGCTACATGTACATCTACGCGGACACCAAATTACCTTAAAATACACAAATTTTGGACTGGTTTTATTTTTCAAGTGGTCGAAATTCAAAATCATGTGAAAAACCAAACAAGGGATAAATTTATGTTATTACAACTACATTTTTTAAAACATGTGAAAAATCATAAACAACTCAAAATTTGTGTATTTTAAGGCAATTGGTCCTAAAATAAATTATATGGTAAATCAAGAGTTCGTGTACAATTAGAATTTGGATTAAGCTAAGAGAATCTCGTTAGAAAAAACACAAAAAACTTGTAACAAGTTATTTTACGAATTAAACTATACAAGACGGGTCAAGATATAAATTCAAGCTCATATACAACGAGTCAATGATATATTTATAATTTTATGATTATTTGATTGGAATTTTAGATCAAATATTGAACGTCTTACAAAATTTCACCCGTGACACGGTCTCATATAATTTTTTTTTTATGAGAGAAGATTAAGAGAGATTTTGGGCTTATTAGATTTTGATTGGGCTATATAGGGATTTGATAAGGCTATGCAAATTTGGACCCAAGTGATTTGGGACAATTTGGGCCTTGTCTTTCTACAATCTTTAGTGTACATTTTTGTAGCCCACAAATTAAAAAATAAAATAAAAGAAAACTGCATGATCTATTCAAGTTAGTGAGCTAGCAACCGAAGGTCACGATTTCAAATTTCACCAATTTCTTTTAAATTTTTCTAATTCGGTTTGTCTGTTCTGCATGCTATTACACAGAACTCCGGAGATGAATCTATCCTCATATAGAATCGAACATAGATTTTCCCGATGTACCGCATATAAGAAAACGCATCATCGAGTAACGACCGCATGTTTGGAAAAAAAAGAAAAGGAAGGGCCCGAAGACATGTGATGAACCCTACTCACATGCAAACAATTGGACCAAATATCTGGAAAATAATGGTGGAGGTGACTTATCACAATTGGATTATATTCACATTATTAATTTATGCGATATACATAGATATAGATATAGATATAGATATAGATATATACACACATGTTCCTTCATTCATGGCTGTTGCGGCGGCCAAATTCTTCCATATCTCTTTTCTTTTCTACTTTTTACAGAGTTTTTTCTTGAAAAAAAAACACTTTTTATTTTTATTTGTCATCTTCAAAAGAATAATTTAATTTATCTCTTGAGAGAAATCATGGAAAGCCTATTATTCCTGTGTAATTGAGTACGTGTGAACAAACTATATATAATATATCCAAGGCCGAAAAGTTATAAAATTTCGGTTCTTAATTTTTATAACGATTTAAATAAAAAAAAAGAATTATTGATTTGGATAAAAGACTCATTATAAGTGATTGAAAAAAAATATTAAAATATGTGTGGTTTTTAGCCTAAGATAGTTTCAATCTAAACTAACTGTATTTTTCTTTCAAATCATGAATTCATATAAAATATATCATTCATATATGCCTAGGGTTGTAAACGAGACTCGAAAAAAGTTTGTTCGAAGCTCATTTTTTTCTAAATGATCGAGTCAAGTTCGGACAGAGAAATATTCGGCTTGGCCAGCTTGCAAACATGTTCGAACTCGAGCTTGATCGAACATGTTCGTGAATATTATAAATATTTCAAATAGGTAAATTAAATAATTTTTTTCGAGTTCGAGTTCGAATGTGTAAATTTTAAATGAGCTTTTTTTTGAGCATTCGAGCTCAAGCTCGATTAGTAAATTTTTTAGTATTTCACTAGTCGAGCTTGAGCATAAATATTGCTTAACGAGCCAAGCTCAACATCAGATATATTGAGCTAGATTCGATTTATTTGCAGCCATAATCATGTCCATAAAACTCTTATCATTGCACATTTAAGAGAGTACATGGTATATTAGATGTTCATATGAGAGAGAGAGAGAGAGAGAGAGAGAGAGAGAGAGAGAGAGATGAAATGGGAAAGAAAAGCCAAGAAAAGACCAAGCGATGAAATGGGAAAGAAAAGCCAAGAAAAGACCAAGCTTTATCATAAATATCTCCTTTTATTTCGATTATTCAACAAAGAGGAAAAGAATCAAATAAAATCATACATAAGCACTATCAATCTTTTTAAAGTAGTCAAGAATCTAATGGAAAAAGACAATAAACATTTATTCATACACACAATGCCCTTTGCAATCTGGTACCACAACATTAATTTTTCACAAAAAAAAAAGGAATAAATTTCAATACCAAAATAAGTTTCATAGTACCAAAAAAAAATAAAAAAATTGCAAGATCTATTTTACCAAACAATTTGTACCTCTAGAAGTTAATTAAATGTTTATGGCACTCTCTATTTTGTCAGAGAATTATTGTACTTTTCTGATCAGATCATTTGAGCTATCTGGTCCTTTTCTTTGGACAGCAAAAGCCAAAAAAGGACAAATTATAGATACATATATAACAAAAATATACTGTAAAATATCAACATTTTTTTTTATTATTTTTAACATAGCTTTTTACATGAACAAACAAAATTTCCAAAACAAAAAAAAAAGTTGGGACGCTCATTGTAATTAACTATATGTTGGGGTTTTTTTTAATAAAAAATTGCAAATATATGTTGGAATATAATATGATATATTGGATCTTTATAAATAGTAGGCGTGAGACGATGTAGTTAGAGCTAGTTTGCAAAATCAAACCGAAACAAAAGAAAAAAAATTGAGTTGAATCGATCATTAATCAAAATAAATTTTGATGTGGTGTTATTAATTATGCATGTCAAAATTATACATTTATATGATATGAGTGCAGTAAATACTTAAATATTAGCATTGCATCATGTATTTCCATTCCCATATGCAATTATATATATATATATATATATATATATTATGTATATTTAGAGAAAAATAGAGAAATTTCTAGAAGAAACCATGCAAACCACTCAGAGACAAGAAAGATTCAAAGACAACCTTATTATACCATAATTTTAGCAAAGTTGACCTAGATTCCCTCCATATCAAGACATTGTTAGCCAGTTCATATATGCTGTATATATAAATTGTAAGAAGTTAGTATACATTCCAGCTTTAAAATCAAACTATTTTTAATTATGAAAAAGCTGAGTAATATTATATATACACACACATACATACATGGAGTATCTCTCTCGTGCCATGCACGAATGCGAGATATGTATAATTTTATTTGTTAGAAATTTATAATTATGAAAAAATAACAAAATTATCATAACAAAACAATATTAATTTACAACTATATACTGTGAATTATATAAATTTTTACATTAGTTTGTTATAATGGTCATTGATATTTAGTCCAAAAAAGGGAAAAATTATTATTTAATCTTGATTTCGAAATTCAAGTTAGGCTCGAATTACGAAGAAAATGTATAAATTGCTACACGATATAACTTTTGATAGAGTGATTCACAATTAATAATAAAATATCATTTCTTTGATTGACATTAATAATAAAAAAACTAGCTCCCATAATTAGCAATGATTTTTGGCGAGAAAACTATTTTTAGCAACACTCTTATTATTAAAGAGTAAGAATTCTTGATTAGTTGATTGCACACAATAATATGAAAAGCAACTAGAGTTAAGTTCTATGCCCTTATCCATGTCTAGGGCCCTACTTCATCAAATGTATTATGAAATTATAATTTATAAGTTTTTACATTAATTAGTATAACACAATTATCAGCTAATTAATAAAACTTAAGATGAAATAACATCTCTCACATCTAGTATACATGTTTCTAAAACAAAAGTCACCAATGTTTGGTAAGACATCATTTCACAATAAAATCCTGATTTTTTTTAGCCTAAATCACTCTAGATAATCCATTCATGTAATGAAAGAAACAAGAGAAAAAATAAAATATAAACAATAACTATAATAAGAGGAGATTATCACAATCAATAACTTCTAGAAAAGGGCAAAACTTTCAAATAAAAAAATAGGATGAATAATCAAAGAATCAAGTTGAAGACATCCAAAACATAATAAGGATCATGTGAGGGAAGAAATGTCTTCCCACAATCAAAGGCAAAACAGCTCAAATTATCATTATTTCTTTTCTACTTTATGAATTTTCAATTGTCAACTTAATGATGTATTTCACATAAACAAAAACATGCCAATGAATCGTGCACCCATGTAGTAAGGTGGTGCAATGATAAGGAGTTTATTGAAGTGTTTGCAAATTCGATTTATCGGGATATGTCGTTAAATTAGTAGGTCTTGCTATCTGATATTCAAATCGATCTCTATTTAATTATTAGTGTACATAATTTTAGTTGGTGATGTATATATATGCTTGTAAATGTGTCGAACTATTTGTGAACTACTCTTATCTTGATTCATATATAAAAGCTCGTTTAATTTGAATTTTGATCGTTCAATAAAGGAGCCGAGCTTAAGCCTCGATTTGAGCTCGAAAAATACAATTTTCAAGACTAGATTAAGGTATCTGGTTTACTAGCTTCCGAAATTATTGGTTATATGTAATTGGGTCTAATACTTAATCGAAGCCCGATCTCGATTCTGCTTTCAAAAATCTGTTAATAAGCTCGAACTCGAGTTCAACTATTTTTTTTCTTTTTTTTATATTTGGTAAATTAATTTATTTTTCACTTAATTATTCTTAAGTTGAGATCAAATTTGGTTATCCGCATAGCGAAGTGACCTTGAACGATGCACGAACTTAATAATTTACTCGTTCTTAAAAGAAAACAATTAGCTAAAGTCTAGAGATTGTATCCGCATAAATACATTTTGATTCGAAAATATTGAATAATTCATCCGTTCCTAAAAGAGAATAATCAGTGAAAATCTAGAGGCTGAATCTACACAAATACATTTTGATTCGAAAATATTGAATTTGTACGTTATTACTTATTTTATGTTTATTAAATTAAATACAATATTTTGTATTACACACACATAATATATATATATATATATATTAAGATAAATAAGGAAACAAAATCCCAGGAATCTTTGAGAAAAAAAAGTATGATAGTGGGCTTGCAAGATTATTGGTGGAATCTATTTGAGGGATTATTTAAAAATTGTGGGGCTCCAAGTTGAGCTGATAATTGATGATGAAGACACCTTATTTATTTATTTAAGTAGGTGGGAAGAATGATTAGAAACCAAACTTTAAGGCCATACAATTTGCAGTTATTTTATCATAAAATATAGGAATTTCATTAAAAAAAAGAAAAAAGAAAAAAGAAAAAAAAGAATCTTAAGTTGACTGTTGTCTAAAATAGTAAGTAAATATATTTGCTTTGCTTTGTTTAATTGTTTCAGACAGAGGTGTGCTTCTGACAGACTGATTACCTTATTTCACTGTTTAATGAAACCATTTTTGTCTGCTGCTTTGTGTAAAGTGCCTAACAAACTCTATTTGCTTTCTACTTTCTTGATTTATTTCAACTGTTCTATTGAAATATTTCAACATATGACTGCTAGTATTGGGCTTTCTGTGTTCCCTCATTACTTTTTATCACAATTTTGACAGGTGAGAGGTTACATGATATAGATGATATTTCACTGTCACACACTATATATACCAACAACTCATACATGAATTAAATTACAGATGAATATATTTAGGTAAAGATACTTGATCATAATTGATTTAGACGGATGAGATCCTCTAATCCCAACTATAGGTGTCAATATTAAAACTGTATGATGTTAATAATATTTTTTTCGTAAAAATAAAATCTATTATATTATAACTAATCCTAATTAATATTCATTGCTAAAAATTGAAATTTTAAAAATTTATATAGCTTAAATTTGGAATAATCCACCCCAAAAATCAATTATATTAACTAAAAAATAAAAATTAAATACGAAAAAATAATTATAAACCCTAATTGATATCATAAATGCTTGTATAAACCATTGTAACTACAAAAATTTAAATAGATGAAGCAAAATACAATTTCATCCAAAGTAGCATATGATATGGTCCCATATCTAGGGTATGTTTGTTGTGGTACACAAGAAAAATATCCATCAATTCCACTTGGGACTTTGCAATTAATTAGATACACATGCAAGAATTTGACATATTGGCATTTTCTACCATGTCTTGCCACAGAGAGAGAGAGAGAGAGAGAGAGAGAGAGAGAGAGAGAGAGAGAGAGAGAGAGAGAGAGAGAGATTATACTTTTGACATCAACATCCATGAAAAGGAACAGGGACAAAGTAAAAAAGAGAAAAAAAAGAAACAAAATCTAGACAAAAATTAACAGCATGAAAAATATTTCACACTAGCAAAATGAAAGAGAAAAAAGAAAGCATTTATGTTCACATATCTGTACTGCCATTTCCACATTCCAAATTTGTTACACCAGACATTCTCCAGAATCCAACAAAACAAAACTTCAATGTAAGAACAACCAACCAACCAACAAACAAATATAGAATAAACACATTTTCAGACCAACTAAAGTTTTTTTTTCCATCTTTTTAAACACAAATCAAGAAAAAAGAATTGTGACTGAACAAAGGAAGGAACCACCCCTCTTTTTCTTTATTCAATGCTGCATTATGTTTCATTCATTCAGAGGCCTTAGTCTTGAACCTGTAGAGAAGCTTCTTCTTCTTGGATGTTTGGTTGTCAAATGTCAGCACAACCTTGCCAGTCTCACCAATCTTGAAGCTGCACCCGATGACCTGCTCGTCGCCCGCCCCAATCTTCCTCGACTTGTGCACGATCCACGTGTACCCGCCCTCGGTCGTGGGCACGAACTCCGCCCCGTAGGTGACATCCCACCCCACCACTCTCACCTCCCACACCAGTGTGCAAGCCTGCAACATTCCATGATCAAACAATCACCATTAGAATCAGATTTTTTCACTAGTTTGAGACTAGAATTAGCTCGTGATCATAATCGGATATCCCCCTACCTCGGTGATGGGTAGTTCAACGGTGTGCTTGCACGCTGGCTTGATTATCTCCTCTGTTGCAGCATCAGCAGAGGTGAATTCAGCCTCACCCTCCTTGCTTAGGCCACCATATTGAACTTGGACTTGCTCGGGAGCTATGTATCTGATACGAGTAGAACTCCGATTATTACTTACAATCGTATACTGATCAATACTAACCTAGTACAGTTCAAAGCAGGGACAAATATTCATCAATTGCAAGAAAATTTAAGGTTTAGTTTTACTGACTTGAAGAGGGTTTCAGCAGTCTTAGTAGGGCCAGCAAACACAAACTTGCTCTTGGTTCTTTGAGTCAAGAATGGACTGATCAACCTATTGTATGCCACATACCACCATGGAACATTGATGAACACCTTCACACCCACCAACAACAATCACTTTTAGTTCAACATAGATAACAAATACAAACCCCCCAAATTGCAATAAACAATCAAAATCCATCCATCAAAACTACAACACCAGAAGCAAAAAAAAGCAGAATAGATAACATCACACACTTAAACTTACATAACCAACCATATATGTCTTTAAAAATGGATCTTTTGAGAGTGTGTGTATGAGTGTGTGTGTGTTTGTGTGTGAGAGAGGGGGGGGGGGGGGGGGGGAGTACCTGTTTGGCAACAAATTCAGGGTAGTTATCCTGGAGGAGCTGGAGGGCCTCATTTGTAGCTTGTCTGAAATCTTTCTTGAAAAGGATCAAGCCAGGTAGATTCTTGAGATCAGTTACTTGAACGATGGTGCATATGGAATCTGGGCTGAAATCAAATTTCCTGATATTCTTCTCCAATATCTGAATATACCACCTCAAGAATTTGCCCCTTTTCTCAGCATCACCAAAAGCTTTGTTGTACAACTCCTTGTCTTGAAATTCACCAAAGGCGTTGTAACAAACGGGGTGCCCCTCCTTATCCACTCCATGCAGATACACAACTTTTTCAAGCCCTTCTCCGATTCCTTCCTCCTCCAACAGCTCGTCAATCTTGAATTCCTTCCTCCACGCCACCACGCTTTTCAGCATCGCAAAAGCCTCCTTCACTTTGAAATCCCTAGCCCTCAAGAATTTGAGGAGGATCACGTCACTCCTCTCGTCAGCTAGAAGAGGGACGCCCCAGATAAAGACCTCCTCCGGCGCCGCCGGCGGGGCTGCTTCCTCCTCCTTCGGCTTCTCCTCCTCCGCCGGTGCGGGGGCCGGCTCCTCGCATGGAGGTGGAGCAGGGGCTGTCACTTCGTGAACTATGGTTTCTTTGATCTCTTCAACAACGGCTTCGACTTTTTCCTCGACCTTCTCCTTCTCCACCACGGTTTCCGATGGCTCTGCAGCGCACGGTGGTGGGGTTGCCTCTTCAACCTTCTTCTCCACCACCTCCTCCTTCACGGGCTCCGCCGCAGGCGGCGGCGGCGTGACTTCAGCAGGCGCTTCACAAGCTTCGGCCTTTGGCTCTTCTTCTTCCTTCTTCCCCTCGGCTTTGGGCTCTTCTTCTTTCTTTTCTTCCGGTTTCGCTTCTTCTTCCTTCTTCTCCTCGGCTTTCGGCTCCTCCTCCTTGGACGGCGGCGGCGGAGCGGTGAACTCGTGCTTGTTGAGGGCCTCCTGAATCAGCAGCTTGAATTCGTCCAAAGCTTTCTTTTCCGGATCAACGAGATCATCGACTTTGTTGCTTTCCTCTTTGAACGAAGCGGATTCATCAACCTTCTCCTCCGCCGCCTCAACTTTCTCCTTCTCCTTCTCTCCTTCCGCCGCCTTCTCAGGCTCCGGCTCCGGCTGCGGCGGCGCCTCCTTCTCCACGGTTGCTGTGGGCGTCTCCGCCACCGGCACGTCAGACACCGCCACCTCCTCAGCAGCGCACGCCGCCTCGGGAGCCGTCTTCTTGGTTTCCTCGGCCATGTCGAAGCAACAACGTTGTTAATTCAAAAAAAAAGGTGATTTTGATCAGAAATGGTTCCAAGATTGAATTTTTATGATAAACCCTTTTCGGTTGGATTGAGAATTTGAGATAGAGAGAAATGGGGATTGAGGGAGACGAATGGAATGAGAAAATTTGGAGGAAATTTGAAGAAATGGAGAGGGAGAGGGCGACTATGTGTAGTGTGTGTGAGGAGGAACAGTCTGTCAAAGTCTCGGAATTTGCCAGCTCGTTACCACTCTTCAGATGGGGCCCACCTCCACCACACTCCACATACCCCTTTTCTTCTCCAAAATCAATTTACATTGCAATTAATTTCTTAACCTTAATTAATTAATTAATTAATTAGAAATCCAAGTGAATGGAAAGGAAAAATATAAAATCTCATTAATAATAATAATAATAATAATAATAATAATAATAATAATAATAATGGAGAGTTGTCAATTCAAAATCTATTAATTTAGAGATAGAATGATAGAAATTATAAACTCATGACTTAAAAGATTAACTGTCAGTCTAGAACCTCAAGAATTATGTATTTTAATTTATATTTTAAATAACTTTTTTACTAAATTTAATAGATAATTAATAAGGGATTTTTGTTGAAAATTAATATAAAAATAGTTTAAAAAATAAAAAAAATACATCAAAATTCATGATTTTTGAGAGTCTACATCGACAATTATCATCTTTCAGGTTCCAAATTAATAATTTTTCTCATTCATGTACTGTATTAACGGATTATCCATATTTCAAATTCTTAATTGACAATTCTCCATAATAATAATAATAATAATAATAATAATAATAATAATAATATGTTTGACGTTTATACTCCATTAATTTGATTGTAGGAAATCTTGTATTTTGATTTACAGAATAAAATTAATTATAAAACACCATAATCTAAATAATTCGTATAGATTTCCTCAAATATTTTCGCCCACGAAGTTTTGTTTTAGCTGTCACATATTACACTAATATTTTGATTGATTTCCGGATTTTAGAAATATAACATACTTGCCATTGATGATTGTTCCTTTAATTGTACTATTATTTACTCTACCTGCTTAATGTTCATGTTGTTCTAATTTTTTTTATCTATAATTAACAATTAATTTTATCAATTAATATACACGTGCTTTATATATAATATAAAATCTTATTCATTTGTATTTTCTTAAAAATAAGACAACATTTTCTCTAATCATTTATTTTTATGATTTTGGATATGGTTAGAATTGAAGAAGAGAATGTGAAAATATATAAAACAATAAACATTTTAAGACAGAATAAAAAAAATTAAAACACAATCAAAACGAAGTGAAGGGAGTATCAAATAATATAATTAAGACACTATAACAAAATTTATAACTTTTCCACATAGCCAAGAGCCGATATATTTCTCCATTTATAGGTGATATAGTTTAGGTTTTTTCATCATACCTAATACTAGGAAAATTATGAACCTCTTTTGAATAAATAATAATTCACCCATGAAAGGGAATTTTGTCATGATATGAAAAACAACCATGGCGTAATATCAATTCGATTCTTACAAGCAAGCCATATCTATAAAAAAAAATGTATATATTATTATTGCCTAATAATTAAATATAGTATACTATGGGAAACTTGGGAATTAAATATTCCTATCTTCTAGAGAAATAAATATTCGAATAGCGTTACGCTAATTAGATAAGGCTTGCTACATGGTCAGAACCTGTCCATTTCAAGACTGTCAATAAATGAACATAGTCTTGTAAATTAATAAATCATCGAGATAGAAAATGAAATTTTGTGGACTTTGTGGATATCTTATGAGCCACAATATTAATTAGATAAACTTTGATTTCAAAACGTAACATCGGGAATATTTATAAACAAATGTATCCGAAATTAGTAAGAACAATATAAACAAGATTAATGATTATTATTTAATGCCACAATCTTTGCTAATAATAAATTACTTAGATAATTTAAATTTTGGTACCATTAGAATAGACTCAAAATATTTTTAGTCCCAAATCTTAATTTTTTGGTCCAGTGTAAATTTACTCGATATTTTTTATCCCAAATTTTACTTTTTCAGCTTTTTTTCTCCCAAAATTAAGAACTTACCGCACAACTATTTGAAAATGTTAATTTTGGAATCAAAAGAGTTGAAAAATAAAATTTGGGACCATAAAAGTCAAGAAAATAAAATTTAGGACAATAATGTGAAGATTGAGATCGAAAAACGTGCAGATAATGAAAATATAATAGGATGTTATGTTGGAAAAATGAAAGTAATATGTCATATCTATATTATATCATACGATCACAATTCACCTAATATAATGCTTTTGACGTTTATAAAAAATTGTCATTCCAAAGCAGTTGTGAGGTAAATTATTAATTTTGGGACCAAAAAAGTCGAAAATATAAACTTTGAAACGAAAAAGTAAGACCTGGGATTAAAAGTGATTTGATTATGTCCGATCAGAACAAAAAGTGAAATTATCCCTAAATTAAACGAACAATGTACCCAAATTGTTTGATTTCGAATTATATGTATTAAAAAAAAATCAACCAACATAATCATCATCTAGATTCTAGCACATAGCTTATGAGTAGCAATTTTGAAAATTATGGAATTTGATTCTAAAAAGCTAAATTCCCGGGAAATAAACTTAATATTTGACAATTTTAATAATTGCGTGACAGTCTAATTAAATTGCCAAAAATAACCATTAATTCATCAAACAAAAAAAATTCAAACTTTTCCTAATTTGACATAGGAAATATTAGGTTCCACCTTCGTCATCATCAACTTCATTCTTCTCCATATACGAACCCTTTTATTATTACTAAAAATTAAAAAAATCCCACAACTTTTTCCAGCACGACAAAGTTGTCATAAATATATATAAAATCAAGAAAAGGGCAACACTCCTTTTTACCATAAATCTCGTAAACTCCAAAAAAATATTTATTCTCTTTTTTTAATACATTTATTATTTTAAGCAACCTCTAAATAATAGGCTGTCAAATGATCCCACCTTTGTGCATATAAATCCCATGCATGTTTTGTAATCATCGTCTCCTTTTAAAAAAGCCGGCTCACCAAACAGCTACTCATATTCCAAATTAAATTAACCACTTAATAAATAATTATCGAAGAATGGTCGAGTGAGGATCTGAAAGATGGATAATTTATCAATTTATGACTCAGAAAATGAAAATTGTCGATATGGGATCTCAAAGTCACGTAGTGTGATTTCTTTTTATTTTTTAAATTATTTTTGTATTAATTTTCAATGAAAATTCATTTATTAATTATATATTAAATCTAATAAAGAAATTAGTAAAAATATTTGAAATTTTAAAAATGAATCGAAATGCTTGGTGTTTTTTTGAGATTTTATTATATTGACAATTTTGA
Organism: Perilla frutescens; assembly: GCA_026008535.1. Lineage (NCBI taxonomy): Eukaryota > Viridiplantae > Streptophyta > Magnoliopsida > Lamiales > Lamiaceae > Perilla > Perilla frutescens. The sequence goes on from BRKX01000009.1 coordinate 62,631,253, forward strand.
TCTTTCAGATCCTTAATTCACAATTTTTTTTTCTTTCGTGTCCCGAATTGATAAATTACTCATTTTTAATATCCTGAATTGACAAATTTTTTCATAATTATATTCCATATCTTTCGAGTCTTGATTTGGTAAATTAGCTATAATATCCTGAATTTACAATTCTCCATAATCATATTCCATAACGCAATTACTCGTAACTATAGATGTGTACATGATGTATATAAGTTGGGATTGTAAAATAAAAGTATCATTTATTTATTACTTGATAAAAGTATATTTTATACATGAAATTTACCCGAATGACAGAATTAAGAGAAGAATGAGTCTTTTTGTAAATATTTATTATAATTGGATGAGAGGTTGATTAATTATTAGAAAAATATTATATAAATATAAAAAGTGTATATATATATATATCTAAAGTGTATGTATAGGTAACGGGTGTGAGGAGAAGTTGTCTGCGGGACCCACCAGCCTCCGTCTTTCAAGCGGTAAAGCAATCGAAAGCTGTTGGCTGATCTTTCTTTGCTGTCTTTTCATGCCTACAAAAAAATTAGACTAGAATTTCTAAAGATTAATGTCACACAAATTTCGTTTACTAAAATTACTTACCATATATAATTTAGGAGTTATTATCTACACTTTTTTTTTTTTTTGAGGAAATGTTATCTACACTTAATTATTCAAATTACATCTGTAAATAGGGTATGCAGTTTATCATCATCACTACAATATTTTTTTTAAAGTAATACTATTTTGAAAATCAAGAAAATATGTGTGTGTGTGTGTGAGAGAGAGAGAGAGAGAGAGAGAGAGAGAGAGAGAGAGGAGTTTAACGTTGAGGGCCGGCAAGTTGTGTTGAGATCCGTTGGGAAATAGTGGGAGTCGGAAATTGGAAGTTGATTTGGTCATATTTATTAGAAATCTAAATTGTTTGGATTTAATGGGGTTGAAATGTCCTTTTACACTTTATTGTGTTTCACTTCGTGTTTTATCATCAAATTTATGGTTTTAATAATATTTATTATAAAATAAAAATTAATTATAACATAAATAATCATAGTCAACATCTATCAACAAAAACAATGAATTAAAAATTTATAAAACGTATTTTTTTAAAAAATAAACTATAATAATGAATTATTAATTAGAAATCGAAAATTAAATATTAAAAAAGAATTATAAACCCTAATTGGGTGCGTGAACCCTAAAAACAATCATAAAATTAAACTAAATCACATAAAAATAAAATTGAAGAAAAAAATACAAGAAAAACTCGTAATTTAAAAGTGTAACACGAAGCGTAACACAAAGAGTGTAACATGAAATTCCAATTCGATTTAATGTAATGTTATTTAACTAACTTTGATACATATTACTCATTTCATATTTAATTTTATATAGACTTCTTTTCTTTTTTTGAATGTTTCGTTATATGGACTGATTTTTATATATATTTAGCTCATTTACTAATATATATATATATATATATATATATATCCGTGTTTAATATGTTTACATTAGTCACATTAATTCATTGTTGAATAAATAATTATGTGCATTTTAGGAAGTTTTACTTGTTTAATTGTCTCTTGTAATAATTTTTTTAATCCTATTAAAAAATTCAATCAACCTATATAATGGGATAGAGGGAGTATTTAATATAATTTTCAATCTCACTAAATAATTGAGGACCGTGATGTTGTGTTAAAAAAATTAAATTATATATTTACAAATACAACTAATAGTATATTTAAAAATTACTATGATTAATATAATAATTATTTACTATTACACCATTATGCCCTAATCAAATGGGAAATCACAAAAGATCAAAAGAAGAAAAAAAAATTTACTATCATGTTTAGCTGTGTTAACAGACAAACAAATTAGCTTGGGAAAAAATTTACCATGGCCCGGCCCGATGAGAGTGGTCCGAATGGGCCGGCCCATTTAGCCCAGAAATCAGAAAAATACGCCGAACTCAAAAAATAGTCCTAAAAAATTCGGATCGGACCGCACCCGATTTTTGTCATCGTCCGACGGGCCCCGAGCTGGGCCGATGCCCCGATTTGCCACCTCTAATTAAGTACATCTATTTATCGTACCATATTTTTTTATCATATTGGCACAAAATACAACACAGTTACACGAATTATCAACTCAATTTTTTTAAGGAATATCAACTCAATGTTTTAGATCTTATTAAACAACATTTATGAATTTCATGTACAATACCTATGAAATTGATATTTACTAATCAATCTTTTAGTTAAGCAACGAATGATCGAATGATGTTGTCGCAGAATTTCATATGTCGTCACGTTTTCATTATATGTGAATATATATATGTTACATTTTTAAATGAAAAATCAACCTCGAGTTAGGCGATTGTTCACTAAGCAGCATTTAATTAATCAGTGTAATTTGATTTCAAATTTTAATAATTATTAAAAGTCGGCTGAATTAGCGAAGATATTGTTGTGTAATTCCAGACAAATCACATGCTGCAATCTTCTCAGCAAGAAACAGTCTAATTAAATGAGATTTTTGGAATTAAGTGAGATTAATTTGTATTTTAATTTGGATTAGTATCATTAGTAACAACTGCCGCTTTTATCGGTTTTTTTTTCTTTTTTCTTTTACATAATAACGTCACAATCTTGACCTCCTATTTTTTTTTCTTTCTTTTTACTATTTTTTTTAGAACTTCAATTTGTTTGAGTTAATTACACTTTAGTACTCAAAGTTTGAGTTTTTTTTTTTTACATTTTTCTCCTAAAAATTCAATATTACGTATTAATACCTAACGTTCACAATTTTTTTAAATTAACACTTAAATCAATTGAGTAATTTTCTAACATTGCAAATGTTGACGTGGACTACCATAAATCTTTCTGACTTAGTCTGTACAAATATTGGATGTGGGTTGTTACTCTTCATCATTTCCGGCAGTCCACGTCAACATTTACGATGCTGAAAATTGTTCTAGTATTATAAATATTAATTTGTGCAAATATTGGACATTAATATGTCATTTTTTAAACATTAGGATAAAAGCGTAAAATTCTCAAACATTTGGTACTGAAATATAATTAATCATTTTTTAGGATTCAAATTCTATTATTATACATATATTAGACATGTGTGTATGTGAAGTGTAAATATTAAATATACCAACCCATTTTACTTAGATGATCCGTAACTGCATCGGTAAGTGCACACATAATATCTCAATTTTAAAAATATTGACGAGATTCGAACATATACGCTTTCTGTCACAACAAGGTCGTAATCGATCCATCTATACACAATATACAAAAAAAATTAGGCCATGTTTGTTTTTATTTTCAATTTCAATTTTCAGTTTTCAGTATTCCCAGTTCAATTTTTGAGGTATATTGATTTTTGAAAAAAATGTAATGATTTTATTATGATGAGTGATTTAATGTTTTTGATTTATAGGTTTGAAAAATGGAAATATGTTTGTTTAATTATATTTTCAATTTGAATTTGTGATTGAGATGAAAAGATAAATATTTTGTGTGATTATGATAAATTGATGAATATTTAAATAATGGATCTCATTGTAATGATATATAATATACATATATATATATATATAATTGAATCGGCTATATAGGATTGAAAAAAGTAAAAATTTAAATAAAAAATGAGCAAACACAAATATATTTTCAATGTTTTTTTTCCAGTGTATTAAATAATAAAAATGAGAAATTTCCATTTGAAAATATAAACAGGACCTTGAATACTCAGCTAAATTCATACAAACAACTTTTGAAATGCAATTTTCGATCTTTAAATGCCCAAATCGCTCAACCAATTAACAACACAATCATGCATAGGGAAACATGATGTTTTTTCGTATTGAATTTTAGCTTTTGGTACAAATAATTGACAGTGTGACTGTGTGACAATACCTCACATAAATGAATCCAGACATGTCTTTTTTTGGCACATTTGTACCACGAACCTAACCAAGTGTCAATTTAGGAAAAATATCGATGCTATATACCTAATTGATTTGCATCTAATTTGGGGAGCTTTCTGACGGTGCAGACACAAGATTTATGTGAAATTATTTTACGGACCAAAATTCATAAGACGGTTAATCTGAATTACTTCATTATTCAATGAAATTTTATAATTTTATTAGTGTTTGTTTGTATTTGATTCAGAAGCTTAACCCGTCTCACAAATACTACCCGAATAATATATATGACAAAATTCAGTAGAATTAAATGTAAAATCAGTTGGGGTGGCCGGTGTCTCATATATCAGTATTTTAGTGACTTGTAACTTAGGTTGGAATGTGGAGTTCATTAAGTGATCTCTAGACTGTTGAAAAATTGGATTTAATAAATTGAGTCGTGACTCATTTTATCCGATTTTTTGTGACTGGGTTATTTAATTTTGGTGGATTTAATAAATTGAACTGTGACTCATTTTATCCGATTTTTGGTGACCGGATTATTTAATTTTAGAGAAATTAAATAGCGTACGATTGATCTATTTTTGTAGTAGATAATCGTAGTATTTGTATTTTCTCAAATCCGTTTTTTGGTGAGTGAGAAATAAATAGTTAAAGTCGGTCACACGATCGGACATTTATGGTGCGTGAGACAATGTGTTTAAAGCACATTTAATTATCTCACATTAATTTCTTAACTTAGTTAAGAGGTGTATTTAAGTGTATTAATACTTAAGTGTAATAACTAAGTGCACAAAGATATGGATTGTGAGTCCACATGCGAGCACACGCGCGCACCCGTCCGTGCCCGGCTCGTCCTTGAACTTGGATCTTAGCAATTGTACTCTGGGCGTACGCGGGCTTCTGGTGGAGTTAGTGGGGGTGGAGTGTAACCGCAAGTAACTCCTGAGGGAGTCAAAGTCTGCAGCTGCGTTGGACATGTGTTGGAATCCATGGGATACAGGACACCTGTCGAGATTTGCAGAAGTTGGAGGTTGTAACTTCTGGAGAGGTCTGATGACAGAGCTGTAAAACCTGAAGGTTACACCACTTGGTTTGAATGTCCTTAAACCCTAGCTGTCCCCTATTCTACACAAGCTACAATCATATTGTTGCATAAGTTTCTTTCGAGTCTTAAGCTCCCACTTCTTGACATTAGCTAGTTCGCCGGAACCTTGTCAGATTTTCCGTTTCATCTTTGAGAGACAATCCGTCTAATCGTGAGCACTATCCGGGGTGTATTTGTCTTGCGGATAGAGGTTCCCTCGACTCGACTTGCCGGAATCTGCCTCCAGTTCCAGTTTGTCTAATTTGTTTATTACAGTTTATTGTTTCTTGTCTACTCTATCTTCTTCTCTTGTACTTCAGATTGTAACAATTCTAGAAGTTATAATTGTGTTCTAACATAGATCCCTTTTGAGTTCCAATATTACTTTAGGGATAAATCATCGATTATATTTCAAATTATTTCTATTTTCTTAAATTTATCCCAAATTAACACTTTTATCAATTAAATATTTAAGCTATTAAAAACTAATTAAATTTATCCCCAGATACATTTTTAGGCAAAAAATTAACTAATATTTATGCTAAATAATTGAGTCTTCTTCTTGTGTTGCAGCCGAATTGATCATATCCATGACATAATATCTTTTTCTAATTTTTAAACTTCTTTTTAGATTCAATTTTGGCCGAAAAATGTATCTGATAGTAGATTTGATTGGTTTTTTTAATAGTTTAGGTATTTAATTGATAAAACTGTTAGTTTGAGATAAAAATTTTAGAAAATGAAAATATTTTAAGATATAAATGATGGTTTAGCCTTACTTTAGCTTTTATATCATTATAAACTCCTACATAAATTCGATGAGTTTTCATGAGTGTACATCTTTATAGTTTATTAGCACAAGTCGAACATATGATCTTTCAGATATGAGATAGCTCGTTATCAACTAGATCTTCCAAGAGAGGCTAGCTACTAGCTAGTAAGTCTAAGTTATACTTACCTAAATGGGTACTCAAGGAGGATTGAGTAATTTTAAGTATTTGATGATAACAATTTTTTTCAATGACTTAGATAATTAAATGAGCTATTAAATGCAATAGGAACTGTGAGATTAATATTATTCATGTTGGCTAAACTTAAATGTCATAAATCGACAAATGATGGTGACAAGGAACTGAAATGATGAGGAAATTGCATTTGGAATAAATAGAGTGAATACGACCTATATTGTGATACGAATTCATAAATCATAATGAATCATTACTATCAACATGGTCTAAATATCGTTAAATGATAATGTTATATATTTTAATTGTTGACTTAAAAATCGTTAACAAAATTCGAAGTCGCGATGTTTTAATTATGAGATCGATCATAATTTACCTATAACGTCTCTCGAATGGGGTAATTCACGTGGAATTTCTTGGTACATTTTTTTGTGTTATACTCCATGTTACATTTTAAATTCACGAATTTTTCTTGTATTTTTTCCTTCAATTTGTTTTGTGATTTAATTTAATTTTATAATTATTTTTAGGGTTTACCCCATCTAATAAAGATTTGTAATTATTTTTCATATTTAATTTTCAATTCATAAGTCATTATTATGGTTGATTTTTTTAAAATTATGTTTTATAATTTTGTAATTTATTTTTTGTGTTAATAAGTGCCGACTATGATTATTTATATTATAATTAATTTTTATTTTATACTAAATAATATTAAAATCATAATTTTAATAATAAAACACAAAACAAAACACAACAAAATTAAAGAAAATTTCAACCCGGGATAATTAGATTTGTTTTGAGTCAAACTAGGTAAGTTTAGAGCAATAATTTAATAGCTAAAAGGGACAGCTAATTAGAGCTAATTAGGTGCACGTGTCTATCTATTATTATTGAATTTTATTCATTAGTTAAGTGGTCTTATTTTTTAGGTTAATTTATTATTCAATCAGTATACATTTTCATGCAAAAATTTGTTTGAGATAATCTAACTGCTCAAAAATCCGTTATTCTGTAACGATCCGATTACCGGATTGATGGCTATCCCCACAAATCAATATAAGTTTTTCTAGTGCATTCTATTCCACTATTGATCTGGAGATCGGACTGACGACTGTCCCCCATAAATCATTACAAATCTTTCTAGCGTACTCCATTCCACCATTGATCCGGAGACCAGATTGGCGGTTGTCCCCACAAATCAACACGAGTATTTCCAACGTACTTGTACTCATTCACACACCCACTTCTCAAGGGGTCACCCATCCCATCATTGACCTATAGTAACGAAATCAATACAAGTCTTTATAGCGTACTCCATCCCACCATTGACCTGGAGACCGAATTGACGGCTGTCTCCCCACATATCAACACGAGTCTTTCCAACGTACTTTGTACTCATTCACACGCCCACTTTCCAAGGGGTCACCCATCCTATGATTGACCTAGAGTAATGATCTGGCTACTGGACTGACGGCTGTCCCCACAAACCAACACGAATCTTTCCAGCATGCTTTGTCCTCACTCACACGCCCACTTCCCAGGGGGCACTCATCCCACCATTGTCCCAGATCAAGCATACTTAACTTTGAAATTCTGGTGGAACGAGTGTGTAACACAAATTTTTGTATTTAATTTGATAAAACACAAAACGTGTACAATTCAGATGATTTTCGAATCAAAATATATTTATACGGATCCAATCTCTATTTTTTCTCTGATTCTTCTCTTCAAAACTTGATCTTCAAATGGTCTTTGAAATTTTCAGAGTAAATTTGTCTCTTTGATTTTCTCGGACTTGTTGTTTGAACTTGGCCTTTGAAGTTTTCAGGGAAGATTTGTATCCTCGATCTTCTTTGACTTAGTATTTGGACTTGATAACGTTAATTCGGAGGGTCGACGCCTTGTTTCCGGATCAAACGCCAATTTCAGAATGAAGTTGATGAAGAATGCCTTTGACTGCCTTGCTTATGGATCAAACACCGTCTTCGGGATGAATTTGGTGAAAAACGTCTTGAATATTTGAGAGAATTTCACTTACGGAATTTCTTCTCAAATTCTTGAACTCTTCAAATGACTTCTGGTGTGATTTTCAACTGATATGGAGGCCTCTATTTATAGTTGTAGGGAGAGAGATCTAAGGCTGACGTGGCACTATCTCATTGGCTGTTGGAAATTGATATATATCTTTTTGAAATAAATTTATTTGTTGTCAAAGACTCTTGATATTTATCATATAATAATATCTTTATTATTTAAATATTTTATCTAATTTTGGATTTCATAAGATTCCAAAACTAAATAAATATATATAAAAATCAATAAAAATATTATATATAATATTTAATTTTTGCTATCTACAGAGCGATAGAAAAGAAGATGTACCTTGTAGTATGAGTAGCACCAATTAAATTCGTTAAGCTCTCCTCGACTATACAATCTCATTTTTGTATAGTCTCAAAATCACTCTCTTTCAGGTGGATTCGGTTCATTCATATGCCCCTTCGTTTGGAAGTTTTATAGGAGCCGCCCTTTGTCCGTGCCTTGCACCGGCGATCACTCCATGCTTCAGCCTTGGACGTCACATGTCCACCAACTTCCGCTTGGGTCGTCCTCGAACCACACCTTACTGCGAGAGTTTCAGCTCTGATACCACCTGTAACGACTCAGTTATGCTTGAAAGTATTATAAGAGCCGCTCTTTGTTCGTGCCTTGCATCGGTAATTCCTCCATACTTCGATCTCGAATGTCACACGTTAGATATGTTAAAATTTGAATTAAAAAAATTGGACTGTCTAACGAATTTTAACCTGTTAGAGGGTCCAACCCTATTTCTTAATTATTAATTGAAACAATCTGCATAAAAAATCTAGATATTCATGTATATGTATATTTAGTTTCTTTTGAAAAAAATATATTAATAATATTAGATCTATGTCCTCAATAATTTGTTAAAGTTGAGCCATTGTGTAAAATTCGTGTCATTTGTACTTTGAATTATGTTAAAATTATTGTAAACGATTTGAAATTACCCACAAAGTAAGGATCCAATTTCATTATAAATAAAATTATGCGGGCCTAGTTCATATAAATGAAATTGTGAGGACACATTAAAAAGCAAATTCTAAAGTTTTATATTTATGAATAAAAGTAAAAAGACCTAATTAATTGGAACTTAAAAGTATAGGAATGTGAATATAAAGGCAAACACTTAGCTACACTCGTCGTACCGAACTATTTCAGTCAAATAAAAATTTATGTTATTTTTCAGTGTTAGGAGGGACACCTTTTTTAGAATTATCAGTGATACTTTTTTCGATTCAAAACATGTAGTAATAATTACAAAAATATCACCGTTTTTTCTAACAGTAATTTTCAATATACTAATGTGATACTGTTTAGTATATGAAGTCGTAATCTTTTTTTCCGCCTGATATAAAATTATATGTACATCTTATGTATAGGAGATCAACTTGAACATAAATACATGTGATGAAATAGCGATAATTAAGGAGGGGGATTAGGATATGTCAATTCCAGCTGTCATCACATTAGAGGCATGATTAGACTCCAACTATCCCCACCCACCAACAACTCTACACACACACATATGCTTGCCACGAATTCTTTACTTGAATTGTGTTTTAAGTAAATTTAATGATAGCTTAATTATTATTTGGGTCAATTGTCTTAAAATACATAAATTTTAAAGTTTTTTTGATTTTTCATACGATTTAGAAAACGTAATTTAGTAACATGAACTTAGCACTTGTTTGATTTTTCATATATTTTTCAAATTCAGGCACTCTAATCCGATCAAAATCGATCAAAAATTCGTGTATTTTAAGATAATTTGATGTCCACGTAGAAATGTCTAACAACCATGTTACTTTATTTGACCGAGATTTGAAAATCATGTGAAAAACTAAACAAGTGTTAAGTTCATGTTATTAAACTCTGTTTTAAAACTGTGTAAAAAACCAAAACACCCTAAAGTTTGTGTATTTTATGACAATTAACCCTTATTATTTCGAGGTCGAAAGATAAAACAAAGTATCAATTTAGAATTTGCTTGCTTGAAATTATTAATCTAATTAAGATCTAAAAATTATAAATTGTTTTTTTTATAATAAATTATTTATGGAAAAAGTATTAAAGTGGCAAAAATTAATACACAAGAAAAAGGTTTTTTCCAGCAAAAAGAAAGTTATGATTTTTCAGCCACACAAAAAATCTCGAGAGCATATGTTGCGCTCAAGAATGGTATTAATGGGTGCATTTTTCGGGTGCATGTATGTTTGAAATTTTCTTATGACTAGAAAAGCATATCTTTATTTTTTTTGGCTCGAAAAATATTTTATTATCTGTTTTTAGCAGTAGATATCCATTATCACACATTATTATATTTAATAGGCAATACATGAAGGGAACTATATTGAACTTTTTTCACTTGGTTCTTGTTTTATCAGCTTTGTTTATTTGTGGTTCAATTGATATAGTAAATTATTTAATTAAAATAGATTGTAGAATAAACAAGTATACTAGATATATATAATTAATTAATTAATTAATTTTCAATATTGAATTGATTACAAAATAAAATTTTCCAAAACTTTATAATTTAGTGCAATTCTTGATCTTTTTTAAAAACAAAGAAAAATAAAATTTTCTTGTTTGTTTTAGAAATGGTTCGTACGAGGTGTTCAACACTTGAGATTAGTCCGGGTGGCTCGACAAAGCACGGGCGATCTCGATGGATAGTGCTCACTAACTCTTTCTATCATACATTTGTTTTTGTGAACCAGAGACATGTGTATGATGGAGGAGGCATGTGGACACTGCCCATCGAGACCCATCAAAATTACTCTTTATTTACCTATCTAATAACTAACATGTAATAATCGTAATCAATTAATGCATTATGAACAAACTCCATATCTATGTAATAACTTTGAAATTCAATGAATTAGATCTAAAATTCTCACTATATTATATAAATACGCGCGTATTGATAGAAAGGGGCATATCAGAAGGGCTCAATTATTATCTAAAAATTAACCAGGTTTGGGCCAAAAATTTGATATTTTGAATTCTAAGTAAGTCTGAGCCCAAATAAGATACATTAGGCCCACAATTGATGGAATAATTTTTATATTTTATTTAAAAAAAAAAAATTCTTATAATGTTTTTTTTATAAAAAATATTCGGAGGGCATATCTTATACTTTAAATAGATGTTAGTTATATTGATCCCGTTTTTTTTTTTGGTTTCCTACTATATATATGACATTATTATGAATTTTTCTTTTCATACCATATCATTAAAAAACACAATTATGTCGTTTACATATCAGGAGTCGGGAAAAAAATTATGACCAATATAATTAACATATATTAATATCATCATTTACGTCTCCAAAATATAATTTGCATTTTTTAAAAGTATTTTTAAAAATAAAATAGAAAATTCGGGTGTGGTGCCCGTGTGTGCAGTATCGAATTTTCCTTAGTTTAGGCCTAACTCCAGAGAAATGATAAATCATAAACAATACTCCGATGTTTGTATTTTTTTTTATAATAGTACATCCACTAGTTAATTACAACGCAATTTTCAACGGTTTTTTTTTTTTATCATAGTTTTACTTCCTATGTTCGTGATCGAAAACTGATTTAAATTTCAAGAATAAAAGGATAGAGAGTAAATAAATAAAAAGGTAAATAGATAGGAAAAAAAGTCAATAATTAATTTTGAAGATGAAATGGCGCAAGACATTAGTCTAATAAAAATTCAATTTTCTTGTCAAAGAATTTGCCTAATCATTGTGGACTTGATTTTTGTAAATAAGAATTCAATTTCAAGACTATATCATTTTTTTACTCACAAAACTACACAACCTCTCTCTCTCTCTCTCTCTCTCTCTCTCTCTCTCTCTCTCCACTAAAAAAATAGCATTCTCTTCATCCAAATATTTTTTTTCAAAATTCAACAACTGGGACCTTTCCTTTGAATTTTAGCAACTAAAATATTTCACCCATATTCACATATGTATATATGTATATATATATATATACATTAATATGTAACTCCTCATTTACATAAATTTTCACAACCAATTTCAAGAAAATTTCAAAACACATGGATCATCACAATCAATCCACCAAATCTACACCCTTCCTCAAGAAATTCTACGGCCAAAACCGTCCGCCGGCCGCCGCCGTCTTCGACCAAAACTGCCGGAGTCCGCCGTACTGCGCCATATGCCTCTCCGATATTCGCGGCGGCGACCGCTACCGGAGACTGGCGGAGTGCAGCCACAGCTTCCACGCTCAATGCATTGATGCATGGTTGATTAGTCATTCCACCTGCCCACTATGCAGAACTCAACTCCCTCAAATTATTTCTTTAAATGAGAATGATCATTACCAATTGGCTTCTTTCATTTCTAACATTGTTTTGTTATTTCACAATTTTCTTGAAAATATGTGTAATCCTCTCAATCATGAACTCACCATCCATGTTATGTGAAAACATAAATAAGTAATATGTGATATTTTTTTTTGTTTTTTTTGGCGATGAATGAATGAAGTAAGTAAATTTTATTTTTGTGTAATAGCCCGTTGTGAGTACGAGGTCGTGGAGTCGAATTAATTACCATTTTTTTTTCTTTATTTGAAGAGCTTGTTTGTTATTTAAGGAGAATTATCAATTCAAATTTAAAAGATGAGTAATCTATCGATTCATTACCTGGAAAATGAAAATTCTAAATTCGGGACCTCAAAAATCACGAACTTTTATTTCTTTTTATTTCGTAATAAATTTTAACAATTTCTTTATTAGATTTAATAGATAATCAATGAAGGATTATTTTTATTGAATATTAATATCATATTAATTAAAAAATAAAACAAAATAAAAATACGAGATTTTTGAGGTCCTAAATTGAGAGTTTTCATCTTTCACTTCCTAAATTGGAAGTTTTCATGTACTGAATCAATAAATTACAATCTTTCAAGTCCTCAATCGACAATTCTTCTATATTTAATATATTCATATTGGCCGAAGGAATCATTACTTTCAATTTTAATTGTTGTGACATGTGATGTCCTTACATTCGTCGAGTACGTTCACATGTGCAACTTTTGATGTGTACATGAAATATACACAATTTTATATAAACTAGCGTAGATTACGCGCGTTGCACATATTGTCTATTATTTAGTTATATAAAATCCATAAAAAAGTAATTTTATTGAAATGTAATCCAAACATATAATAATTATCAAATAATCAATGAAAGCAAGCAAAACTTAGCAAAAATATAAAGTAAGTTAAAGTAAAATGCATAATAATATTATATACTGTAAAAAGTGATTGTATATAAATTTGTAGAAGTATTTAATGAATTCATGAAAATATTTAACTAATACTATTTATAAATGATGTCTAATGTATTTTAAATGTTGATCGTCATGGTTTGCGAACTTTTCTTCTTCCTTTTGTTTGAGAGATAAGAATCTCAATACAATCTTTAATTTTCTTCTTTGTGATTCTGTTTCTTTTATTTCTTTGCACTTAAATGGAATACATGGCCATTGCCGATATTTTCTTTTCTCTCACCTTAATTTACTTGGGCCTTTGAGTTGAAGTTTTCATTTGTTCTTCTTGATTTGACTTTAAGTTTTCAATTGAATCACGTAGTTCTTTTTTTTGTATTGATTTGGCGAGTGGTTGTATCCTTTGGATTGAACCGGCAACAATATTTAGATTTCTCCTCTCATCTACTATTGATTTCTTGATTATAAACATAAAGCATATCTCAGTCAATGATTGCAAACTCAGGCCCTATAATATGTATGTTCATTTTCGCCCTGGAAATTATTTTATTCAAATTGTAGAATGTTAATTGAAATTTAAAAATTTAATGAAATTGATGTTATAGTAACAATTATTTTTAGGGTTAAGGGCCACATAGCCCCCTCGACTATTCTACAAGGATCATATTGCCCCATCTTTGACTATTTAGTCTATTTAGCCCCCTTAACTCTCTAAAATGGCTCAAATTGCCCCTTCCATAAATGGAAAAGTTAACACCATTAACAAACACACACTGACACACATTTTACTCACATAGTAAGATTTTTCATATTTTTTACACACAATTTTACAATTAACCAAAATTATTACAAATTAATAAATTATGGTTAATAATAACTAAAATAATAAATACCAATAAATTGATTAATAAATTATCTAAAACATAATAATAGTAATATTCAACATAATAATAGTAATATAGTATGAAAAATTCAATATATATATAGAGAGTTCATTTATAAAATTATTTTGAATTTTAAAATTCGATGATTCAATGATGAATTCTACAATAGATATATATATTGAGTCTTCGTTTATGATGATTTCATGTTTTGGAAAGGGAGTAGGAATTATGAATTTCAGATTTGCTTAGATTTTTCATCTTCAAAAGTCATTATGTAGTGAAATTAAAGAAAGTTGAACACTTAATTGCAAATTTGAAATACACAGATGATGGTTTTTAGATTTAAATAATTTTATGAATTATCTCAATAGATATATATATATTATAAATAATGAAGTTTTCATACTATATTATTATAATTATTATTATTATTATTAACTGTTAATTAATTTATTAATAAATTTCATGATATTTATTATTTTATTAACGACTAACCATAATTTATTAATTTGTAACACTTTTGGTTAATTGAAAAATTATGTGTGAAAGTACGTGATACCATAGCACCCTACATATATTGTAGTTTGACTATTAATTATCTGCCATGGTGTACCTAATACAACACACATATTGTTGTGACCTCTGCATTAGAGATTAAATATGTTTTGTTGGCCTCAAATGTCTTGACAAAAGAAAGTATATCATCCTTAATTATTCTAACTCAAATTTTAACATCCTGCAAACATTATAAACATGTAATGAATACATAGTTGAAAAGATGATTTTATAATTTTAGTTTAATATTTTAAAATTATAATAAACAACATCCATGTTAGAGAATAATAAAAGATAAATATTAATGAAATAATTTATTTTAAAGGAAAATCATAACTGGTAAAAAACACAGAGTAAAAAATTAATTAAATCATAAGATATATTTAGATAACCTGTTACACATTTGCAAAATATTTTTGTGAACCTTTGTGATCAATGAATGGTTGGATTGATTTGTAAGCATTGACTAAGAAAATATTGTTTTAAAAAGCTTCTACTCAACACGGGGCTTCAATTAAGTTTAGATCAAAACTTAGTGCATGCAATTAGTAATCTATAGAAGGATATATTTATATCAGGGGTAAAATGTAATATGGAAAATTTTCGTACATAAATAATTATGTGATATCAGATGCTAATTATGGAAGATGTAGTTGTAGTGTTACCATGCAAGACTACCAATAGATAAATTATTTTTGTAAAATTAATATAATAAAATATAATATAATTAAATGTTATTGTTCCAAAAAGTTCAACCAATTTAGCTGTTGAAACTTTTCAACTTCTGTTTTTTTATAGACAAATTAGAATTTCCTACTTTATAAAACTCATATATGTGGATACACGTATACATCTATTCTAAGTAAGGAATAAAATCATTGGTTTGTTTTCTTAAATTCTAGACCTTTTCCTACTTGATAAAATTTCCTTTTGTTTTTCAATATTCTAGGTTGCCTTTTGTATAAGGATGGGGAATATGTAGACACCAATAATTAAATTTTCTAAAAAAATAATATAATAGAATATAATTCATTGTTTCATATGCAAGACCTAGTGCTCACTTTAATTAATATTAATATCGAAACTAATATAGTATATTAATTTTTTAATAGTCTAGGCTTTCTTTAGTTTTCAAATATAATTTGTTTTCACAAGTAATATAATATAATATAATATAGAATTAATTATATAATATAATATATTATATTATTTTTTTACTCTTAATTTAATTGAAGATTATAGATTGTAAAATTTAAGACACTTTTGAATAGATATAGATATAAATTACTTAATTAAATTTTGGAGAATCATTAATCATAGACCTGAAAGATGGTTTATCTATCAATATAGAGCCTGAGAGATAGAATCTATTGATTCAATTCTTGAAAGATTTAAAACTATCGATTTAATGCTTGAAAATTTAACGGTGTTAAAACTCCATCCAATAGAAGGTGATGAGGTCATTAAATATCCACATAATTTTTATCCTAAATTAATTAAATAAAAACAAACCTAAGTTTACATTAATTACCTTACTTAAAACCCCCTGTTTAATTTAATTAAAATAATTAATGTAAATTTGTATTTTTTTATCCAATTTAATGTATGATAAAAATTATGTGGATATTCAATGGCCACATCATCTTTTGTTGGAATATGAAGTTTTGACACCGTTAAATTTTCGTGCCTTCAATGATAGTTTTAGATTTTTCAAACCTTGAATCGATTTAATCTATCTTTCAGATTCTGTATCGATAGATAAACTATCTCTTGGGTCTTGAATTAATAATTATCCTTAATAGTCTAGGCTTTTTTTTTTATTTTTCAAATATATTTAATTTTAATCTTTTCATTTTTTCTTGTCAAAATTTAAGGGTTAATTTTTAATATTTAGAGTATTTTTTTATTCTCGGCTACATTTTATTTTTTATTTAATTTAAAATTTAATGATTATTTGAAATATATTGTGTTTATTTTAATTTTTTATTTATTTTTATTTTAGAGTTTATTTATATTTTTTAACGTACAAATACTGTGCACGAAAAATGGGAAAAGGGTGAAAAAATTATAATCATTAGGTAAATGAAAATTTTATATATTTTAAACTCGTAATGATTATTTTATAATATATTGGCTTCAAAAAGATGAAATAAAAAATTAATTTGGAACAAATGACGTAGTTAATTTAGATTAGACGAAATTGAAATAAAAATAAAAAGAATCAAAGATGGATATGCTTAATTAAAAAATCTAACATGAAATTATCATTCATGACTCTTAATCCATTTACAATTTTTCGAAGAAGTTTGTCAAACATTTTTTTATATCGTTGGTTCTATAGTAGGATTAGTTTATATCATTATATTTAAATAATATTATATATATGGAAATTAATATGGTATATTATTATATTAAAATAAATATAATATATTATATCATATAATATTACATTAATACCCTTAAATTAGAGTTATAATATGGATATAATGGGTAGATCAAATTTTGTAAAACAAGACTCTTTTTATATAGTAGTAGATCTCCATCGTTTGGGTGTCCCCGAATGATCAATTAAATTACATTAAGTAATTTAATGCATCAATCACTATTTATGGGAGCTGCATGACCTAAATAAATCAAACCAGTTAATGCAACTCTCCAAAATCAAGATTCTTGAAGCATTAACTAAGAGAACTCTTAGTATAATTTCTTTCTTGAGATACTTACATACTCTACTTCTCCTAGATGTGAACATAGACTCGTAATCTTTCAATCATGAATCGGCATTCCACCAATTAGACGACTCGATAAAGACTAATAACACTTGAATAAACTCTAACAACCAAAGTTTGAGACAGAGCAGAAGTTCAAAAACAGAACAGATTCCTAACCTGTTTCAACCCAATGCAGGCTAACCTCCCTCCACACACTTCAAGCAACAACCGAACCACGATGATACCTAAACGATCTAGCAAAGTAAACGAACGCAGCAAACTCGATTGCACTAATCCCAGCTAGCAACCAGTAGAAGTAATCAAGATGAGCCCGATTCAGGTTGTCCGAAAACCAGCTATGTCGCCCCCCTCCACTCGAGAGCTTGTCCACGACGTATATCAAGAAACTGCTCAAGAATCCCCCCACACCGGTGACACTCAAGCCAAGGGCAATGCCTATGCTCTTCAGCTCACTAGAGACCTGGTCATAGAAGAACTCCTGCAGACCAACCAAGGTGAACACATCAGCAACCCCGAACAGCACGTACTGAGGCCCCAGCCACCACACGCTCATAGGCACAGTCTCGTGTGGCTCGTCAATCAGCCCGTGTGCAGCAGCAGCAGCGAGGCGCTTGTGCTCAACAACAGCTGCAATCACAATCGAGAGAAAAGAGAGGAATAGGCCCGTCCCAATATGTTGAAGCATGGATATGCCGGTTGGCTTCTTGGTCATGGCTCGAGCAATAGGGATGAGCAAACGGTCGTAGATGGGAACAAACACAACTATGGTTAAGCTGATGCAAGAGAGGAGTGAAGCTGCAGGGATTTGGAAACTTGAAGTAATGTATCTGTCCATGGTTGCTCCTTGTTTGGTGTATAAAGTTGAGTTTTGTGAATAAACAACTGCATAGCCTAAGCATGTAAACCATATTGGAACAAGGTTGAGTATAGCCTTTGCCTCATCAACATCAAGCATGTTATCACCATTTTCCCTTCAAGAGCACCATAATGAGTGATCAAGAACACATTTTGAAACAAAAATTAACACATTACACGATAATATACAAGCATACGAGGTACATCCGGGCAAGCAAACACCGAAATGATGCAAGTTTAGATTGAACAAAAGGGTTAATTGCCTTAAAATACACGAAGTTTAGAGTTGTTCTGCTTTTTCATGCGTTTTAAAAGATGCAGTTTTAATAACATGAACTTAACATCGGTTAGAATTCCGACCAATTTTCATTTATTGGTGATAGTAATGATAGGCTGAGAATTCTATTTGAAGACTCAGGAATACAAGCGGATTAGGAT
This sequence comes from Perilla frutescens, assembly GCA_026008535.1. Taxonomy (NCBI): domain Eukaryota; kingdom Viridiplantae; phylum Streptophyta; class Magnoliopsida; order Lamiales; family Lamiaceae; genus Perilla; species Perilla frutescens. The sequence continues at coordinate 62,650,055 of BRKX01000009.1, forward strand.
TCATACTAATCAGTGGTCAGCAAAAGGTGAAGACAATCCTTCCATATTCCAATTTATTTTTTTACATTATAGGTCTAATTAATATTTTACTTGAAATTTGCATGGACTTTTATTCAAGGACAATTGTGTGAAAAATCAAAACAAATATTAAGTTCATGTTATTAAAACTACATTTTTCAAAACGTACGAAAAACCAAGACCAAAACACTCCTAAAGTTTATGTATTTTAAGACAATTAACCCTTAAATAAACCAAAACAGTAGAACATACTAATCATAAAACCTTGATCAAAATGCATAACAAGGACTCACATAGATTCAACTCTTTGATGATCCACTTCAATAGACTTGGCTTCACAGACGCAGAAACACAAACCCTCCCGTCGTCTAGCCCTAGCCAGTTTGACGAAAGCTCGCCCAACTCTAACGAACGGGTTCACTTCATCGGTTTCCATGCTGTAACGGTAAGTCCGGATACCGAGCAAAAACAGAACCAAGGCAAAGAACATAACAAGGCAAGAGATTCCAAAGCAAAGCCCCCAGCTCAGATTGTCTTCAATGTAGTTCAAACCCAAGATGCCTACAGAAACACTCACACATACACAAAAATACCACCAATTGAAGAATGTGCTCTTGGATTTTCGTTCATTTTTATCTTCCTCGTCGAACTGGTCAGCTCCGAAGGCCTGAACACAGGGCTTATGCCCTCCTTGGGCAAATGCTACTAGGTACAAAGAGAGAAAGAAGAAGATTATCTGAAACTGAGATGGAGAGCATTTGTTTCCATCCATTTGGCAGTTGGAAGAGTTGAAAAATGCAGCTGCTAAGAACAAGAAGCCTAGTCCCTGAGATCCACCATAACATATCTTAGTCAAGAACATTGTGTACCTCACAATCACATACAAGAATATCCTTAATACAGGGACGGGTAGGGCTGTAAATGAGTCGAGCTGTGATTGAAAAAATGACATGATTGAAAACTCAGAAGCCAGTCAATTTAGTTAGTTGTCTTCATTTCTACTTTGGTTTATCCAGACCTAGCTACATGTTGATATTATGTCTTAAACTAAGTTACCAAATAAACTTTTCATATTTTTATTCAAATACTATACCTTCTAATAGTAGGTATAGGGCGGTAAACGAACATAGCCGCTAAATGAGTCGAGCTAGAACTTAATCGAACATGTTATGGATATTATAAATATTTCGAATGGAAAAATCGTATAAGCTTCTTTTTTTCGAGCTCGAGCTCAAACATGTGTATTAAACAAGTTTTTTTTCAAGCTCGGACTCAATTAGTAAATTTTCAAGCATTTCACAAAACGAGATCGAGCATGACAAATATTTGTTGAACTGAGCTCAAACAAGAGAAGAAAAGCTCGAATCGAGCTCGAGCTCAAATATTTCTTAACGAGACGAGTTCAAGCATTAGGGTGTTCGGCTCAGCTCAATTCGTTTACAGTTCTGTAGGTAGGTGCTAAACAAATCAATCACATATCCAAAATTATAGTTGCATTGACTAGGTTCCTTAATTAGTTACACTTTGCAATGCATTTCTTGATCTACTATTGCCTATACATACCACGTCACGTGTACATTTATGATTATCATTGAATACGATTCAATCCACGTAGCATGCATCGGTGATAGTGGAAAAGAGACGTAAAACCAAATTATTGCAGCATGCAAAAACCACTCCACAACTTCAAAAACACAAGAAGCAAAATAGGGGGAAAAAAAGAATTTAAATTTCTTATAATTTCAGCACCAACCAAGATGTAGAGCAGAGAAGCAGCGATAATCATTCTGAATCGGCCCAAAAAGGAATCGGCGAGGAAAGCACCCAGAAGCGGCAAAAACGACACCGTTCCGGACCAGGCGTTGACGTTGGCGGCGGCGGCGGCGGTGGATTGGCCCAACTGCCCCGTCAAATAGGTTACTAAATTCGAACTTATACCGTAATGAGTTAGCCTTTCAACCACTTCAACACCTGAATTATCACCAAAAATTAAAAAAAAAAAACGATCTTGAATCAGAAATTCTGAGCTTTTTTTTTGAAGAAGGAGATGATACCTATGATGAAAGAAGCGGATTTCCAGTAGCCGGAATTTGATCGGTGGGCGGGTTGTCCATTGTAGTCAACAGCATTTCGAACTACGTCGTTTAGCAGAGGAGGTTCCGCCTCCGAGATTTCATTCCCGGTGGCTGTACAGGCGGACATCTCTCTCTCTCTCTCTCATAAACTTAAATTCACTTTTTTTAAAAAAAAAAGAAAAAAGATTTTTTTTTTGGTATGATATGTTACGTAATGCTAATTCTGTTAATCTGTTGCATGCTTCGATGATTCATGCTATTTTTCTGCACTAACTACCGTTATATTATCGTGATTAATTAAGAAAATAAATGATTATTTAAACTTAATTTTGAAATTCAAATTAAACTTGAATTACAAAAAAAGAAAATGTATAAATTTCTACATTATATGCAATATTTTTTTTTTGTTTTCAAAGCATGTATGTGAAGCTTTAGTTAAAATGATTCACAATTAATAATAAAATATTATTTAATAGATTGATACTAATAATAAAAAAAATAGTTTTCAAGATTAGCAATGATTTTTGATAAGGAAAACTATTTTTAATAACGATTTTATAATTAAATAGATATATGAAGATGATTAACATAAGTCGATGCATAATATAATTCAATCTACGATATGTTAATAATTGAAGTGCAATTCCACCGAAATAAATAAAACAAATTAAATCCCTAAAAAGAAAAAACAAATTAAATGCATTGCAGTTTGCATGCGTCGTGTTGAATGTTTCTTTCTCCCTATTTTCTCCAAATAAGTGAAATAATTAGTAAACATACAAATGTCGGTTCAAATTTTCTGTTGCATTCTTTCATACGTGTTTTCATATTCAATTTATGATTATGATAATATTTATTATAAAATAAAATTAATTATAATATAAATAATCAAAATTAATATTTATTAATAATGACTTATTAATTAAAAATTGAGAATTAAATAGTAAAAAATAATTATAAATTCTAATTGAGTAAGTTGAATCCTAAAAAAAATCATAAAATCAAACTAAACCATTAAATATATACATATATATATATATATATATATATATATAATTCATAATTTAAAAGTGCAACCCACACACAGAAAGTGTAATAGGAAATCTCACATGCACGTGTACCTAACAAACTTCTTCACTTTTACAAAACTTCCTTATTTTATATGCACCTATAACAAATAATGGCACTAAATACCTTAAATAAAAAGGAAAAATAAAAATTCATTGTTTCAATGAATCGAGACACCATGGTTGAACAAAATCTTCCTAATTTTGCACTAAATATAAATATCTAAAAAAAATATATCATTTCTGTTGATCGAAGTGCGTACACTATGGTCGGATGAAATCCTCTAAGTTCATCATCTTCTGTTCCACTAAATACAATATCCACGTATGAATACATGCTTATGCATGTATGCATTTTTTACTTAATATATTTCATCAAGTGTAGCATATAAAAATCCTAGTCAAGAAGAGGTGGGAAGTGCTCTAAACTCAATTTCTACTATTAGATATGGTAAAAATCGATCATTTTAACTGTATCTCTAAGTGCATTTTGATTACAAAATAAATTTTTAATTCAAATTGATCCCCACAACTCTTTTAAATGTATCAAATTGATCATTCCGTTAATTCCTCTCCAAACTGCGGTAAAAAAAATCCATTACAACAATCACTAACATACATTTTTCTCGTACAATTACATCATTTTACACACATGAATTAAACACATCTGTTCCACAATTTTAGAAGAAAAAAAAAATGGACATCTCCTTTAATTTTTTTTAAAAATTCCTACAAATTTGAATCCAAATTCTGTTTCGGGATCAAAGTGCTCCAGTAGATATAAATTAAACGATTAATTTGTACCTTATCCCCAATAAATACATAAATTGGTTCTAAAACAAGAGCCAAATCTTGCGAAATGCCCCAATCTCCCAATACTAGACTTAATCTTTTCTCTTATAAACATAGGATTTTGCAAAGTAAAAATATGCCACCATTGTAACTGCACTGATCCCAGCCAGCAGCCAGTAGAAGTAGTCGATATGGCCTCGATTCAAGTTGCTCGAAAACCAACTGTCGCCGCCGTCTCCGCCCGTCACCTCGTCGATAACGGATATCAAGAAGCTGCTCATGAAGCTTCCCACCCCGAAAACGCTAAGATACAGAGCAAGCCCGATGCTTTTAAGGTCAGCGGGCACCTGATCGTAGAAGAACTCCTGAAGGCCGATCACCGTGAACACATCAGCCACTCCGAGCAGCAGATACTGAGGCGTCAGCCACCATGCGCTCATCGGCACCACGGCCTCCGGCTCGTCTACCAGCCCATACTCCTCAGCCGTGGCTAGACGTTTACTCTCAACAAGCGCTGCAGTTACCATGAGCAGTATTGAGATAAATATACCTGTGCCAATCCTCTGCAGCATTGTTATCCCTACCGGTTTCTTGGTTATGGCTCTGAAAATCGGGACCAGAACCCGGTCGTAGATTGGGACGAAGATCACGACACAGATGTGGATGATGGACTGCAGCGAGGCAGCCGGTATCTCAAAGCTAGACGTGATGGCACGGTCCATTGTGGCGCCCTGCTTGGTGAACAGAGTTGAGGCCTGTGCAAACACTATAGCGTAGGCCAGACACGTGCACCAGATTGGGACGAGCCTCAGAATCGCCTTTGCATCCTCCACGTCGCGAATGCTGCTCCCGCGTACTCTTTCTTCCTTGCTCGACTCGAGAAATGCTCTATCAAGAAAGCTGGATTTGGTGTGAAGAATCTGCTCATCTTCATCATTCTCAGCAGAAGCAGAGTTCCAATTTCTTGCTGCATTCACAAAAACCATGCCTATTCTCACAAATGGATTCCTTTGATCACTGATCATGCTGAAGCGATAGGTCACGGATCCGAGCAAGAAAACGATCAGGGCTAAGAACATGAAGATGGCTGGGATCCCGAACCCGAGCTCCCAGCTCATGTTTTCTTGAACATAGCTCAGAACCAGTTGAGCAAAGAAAACACCAGAAGCCATTGAGAAGTACCACCAGTTGAAGAACGAGCTCTTGGCTTTGCGCTCTTTCTTGTCATCCTCGTCGAACTGATCAGCTCCGAAGGCGCAGACACACGGCTTGTGCCCGCCTTGCCCGAATGCTACTAGGTATAAGGAGAAGAAGAAGAAGACGACTTCGATCGTAGGAGGCGAACAGCCCGAGTTATTCTCATTGCTTTCGCAGGCAGAGCTGTGGGATGAACTGAGAGCAGCTGATAGAGTTAGGAAGCCAAGACCCTAATTATCCATCAAAATTCATAAATCTTAGCATCATCAGCCATACTTCATTTCCTTTTCTCTTCTTTTTCCCAAAAATAAAATCATGTGACACTTGGTTTATTTTTAGCTTCATGCAAAGATATGTCTGCATTATCAAATTCACTAACATAATCAAGTCTGCATTTGAATCCAATGCAAAAATTCTTTAAAAATAGAATGTAAGGAAATAAAAAATAAAATATGAGGGTTGAGCATTCGGCCTATTTCGGTTTAAAAATCCTAAAACCAAATAGACTGAATTGGGGGGGAAATTCGGTTTGGTCTGGCTCGGTTTCTCAGTTTGCTTTTAATATTATATTTTTTCAATAGTATGATTTTTCTATATATAACTCATCTTCTAAGATTTTAACATTAATGTTTAACATTAAAGAACGAAACAACATAATAACTAAAGTCTCGTTTGGTCAAACTCTCAAAGACTTAAAAAAAATATAATAATTAAATAAAGAAATTCGGCCTATTCGGTCTGTTCTCTTGATGCGGCCGAGGATTGAAAATTGAATTTTATTTTAAAAAAGGACCAAACCTGATCAAAAATTGATTGAACCAAACCTAATAGACCAAAATGTGTTCGGTTTGATTTTCGGTTTTGTCAGTTTTCTGCTCACCCTAAATAAGAGTCCTAAATTCGGATCCCAAGATAAAATTATATATGAATGAGATAGAAGAGTTGACAGAGCGTAGAAAAGATCAAGGTTAGAACTTTCATTGCAAACACAATTTCAAGTTTCAATTTTTTATTTATTTATGACATATTATATTTGATAGTATCATTTTTTTTAGGGTTAATTACTATTAAATACATGAACTTTGACACAATTTATTATTTAGACATTAACTTTGAAACGTTGCAATTAAAACACAATCTTACAATTTTTTTCAAAATAAAGACAATTTACAATAATATGAAAATTAAACACAATATTTCATACATATTTTTATTGTATTAATGAAATTAAAATTATTACATTTTGCAATATTTCATGTTATATATCAGTTTCTCATTAGTTGGAAAATTTGAGTGTCTATTTTGTAAAAAAAAATGCTAGTTTGTGTTTTAATCGCAAAATTTCAAAGTCCATGTATTATGTATTTAATCTTAATTGATTAGTGCATAAATTTTTATACTTTTTGAAAATCTCTCAAACTTTTGTTCATAGCAACATTAAAAAAATCCAATTTAATCAAAATAAAGTTTCGAGGACTTAATTTGAATTTCATTGATGCCATCTTTATAAAATGTTGCATAAAACTCATTAATTTGATTTCATTTAATTAAATTTAATGAAGTTAATTAGCATGTACTAACCAAGATGTAGATCACAGAAGCAACGATAATGGTGCGATATCTGCCCAAAAAGGAGTCGGCGATGAAACCGCCGAGAAGCGGCAGCAGCGACGCCGTGCCGCTCCAGGCATTGACGTTCGCCGCCGCCGCCGCCGTGGACTGCCCCAACGGCCCGGTCAAATAGCTTATCAGATTCGCACTTATTCCATAATATGCGAATCTCTCCGCCACTTCAACACCTACACCAAAGGAAAAAATTGAGATTCAAAATCCAAAAAAATGTGTTTTGATTGGCTGATTATTCAAAACCATTTTCTGATTTGTTATTATATTATACCTATCATGAAATAAGCGGATGTCCAGCAACCGGATTTTGACCTTACGGCGGGGCGGCCGTTGAAGTCGACGGAGCCTCTGACGACGTCGTCGAGCAGCGGCGCTTCGAGCTCCGTTATGTCACCTCCTCCGGTGACCGCAGTAATGGTCATTCTCTCTCCTCCTCTCTCTCTCTCTCTCTCTCTCTCTCTCTCCGCTCTGTGGTTTTTATATTAAGTTTATTTCCAGCTTTATTGGTTCAATGTTGAAAAATATTTGTTATATATGCTTTTTGGTTTGGTGTGATTATTAGGGAGTTACTTTATTTTTTTTGTTTATTTAGGGATTAATTATTGTTAGCAATAATTTGAAATTACATTTATTACAAACATTATTTTAACTATTACACATCAAAACACATGATCACATTAATATATGAATTCATCCTTCCTTTTCTTCTGAATGGCTATATATCTAAACATAAAGTTGGTTTAAATCCAGCTCGGTAAATAATTAAATAAATTTTAAAATTTAATATTATTTTAAATAAATTTGAATAAATATATATTCGACTTGAGTCGACTCGTTCGCGACTCTAATGTTTGGGCATGAGATCCACAATTTTGCACGTAATGTTTTAATAGAAGATTTCTATGTATTAAATTTGACATGTGATTTTGATCGTCAAAAACGTGGTTAGTTTTATACGTGAGAAAATTTTATATAGGATTATTTCAGTGCCTACTTTCCCATGGTTTTGGTAGGTGAGCAGGTGAGTAGGTGACACGTGATAATTCATCTACTCCACACATGCAGATATTAAATGAAAATAAGTACTCTAAAATATATTTATCTAAGATAATTAGTAATATAAATGAATTCAGCACCAGCCGAACACCCTCACGTTTAAGTTTGAATCGATAAATATTTATCATGTTCGAATTTGATTTGAATTCAGCTAATGATCAAAATGTTCAGAAATTTATTAATTGAGTCCGAACTTGAATGTTCGAAAGAAAATTAGCTCGTTTAATTTACATGTCCGAGCTCGAATTCGAAAAAAGAAAATTTATTTAATTTACATATTCGAAATATTTATAATATTCATGAACATGTTCGGCTCGTTTAGAACACGGACGAGCTTTTTTCGAGTCGAGCTCTAATAACTCATGAAGGACTCTCTTCGACTACGACCCTAAATGTAATAATACTCATTTCATTGTAATTGTATACTTCATCCGTCTAATAATTACAGTGATTTTATAAGGATAATTGTCTTAAAATACAAAAATTTTGCATGAAATTTAGTATTCACATGATTTATAAATGTATTTCCCTTAATATGTACATAATGTTTTTTTATGACTACAGCATTTATGAGTTTTTACATCAATCCAAAATGGCAGTTCCATTACAATTTTTATGTTTGCTTTTCCTTTCCAGCTTTCTTGGTCTAAATTGATTTAAGATTAAGTAACAACTAAGATTAATTACTTTGAAAAATATGAAATTATAAAATCACAAATTATACTAATATCACATATAATAGAAGATTTTGCATAATTGAAAAAAATACCTAGCTAGCTCATATAATATCTATGCAAATATTCTTTCATTCAATCTTAATTTATATATAAACCACAAACAAACTTACATAGATACTATATACTAAACATGCACGATTTCTTAATTAATTACAACATTAGGTCATGTCTCTTTTCTTGTAAATGTAAAATTTTGCAAAGTAAGCATAAGCAGCTATTATAACAGCACTAAGCCCCGCCAGTAGCCAATAGAAATAGTCGATATGTGCTCGGTTCATGTTGTTGGAGAACCAACTCTGATGCCCGTCTCGACTCGTGATCGACTCGATTATCGATATGAGCAAACTGCTCAAGAAGTCCCCAATTCCCAATATGCTAAGGTACATAGCAAGCCCAATACTTTTCAACTCATTAGGAACTTGATCATAGAAAAATTCTTGAAGGCCAACCACCACAAACACTTCAGAAACACCAAACAACACATATTGCGGTGCCAGCCACCACACGCTCATCGGCACGGCCTCGTCGTCAGCGACCCCGTACTTGGCCGCGGTGGCGAGGCGGCGCTTCTCGACTAACGCTGCGATCACCATGGAGAGAAAGGATATAAACAACCCGGTCCCGATCCGTTGGAGCATCGTTATCCCTGCCGGCTTCTTGGTCATGGCTCGAGCCACCGGAACCAACACCCGGTCGTAGAGAGGGATGCAGAGAATGACAGTGACGCTTATGAGAGACTGCAGCGTCGCGGCCGGTATCTCAAACCCATGCATGATTTCACGGTCCATCGTTTTGCCCTGCTTTGTGAACAGAGTCGAGCTCTGTGAGAGCACGACGGCGTAGCCTAAACACGTTAGCCATATCGGTAGAAGCTTCAGGATCGCCTTCGCATCGTCCACGTCGCGCTTACTGCAAAGGTTATCGCCTCCTGTAGAGGCGTCGGGCGCTAGAACGGCCTTATCAAGAAATCTGAAACAGTTCGCGTTAGAAATGGATATTGGACCTAACTCACTCTCACAAAATCGACTTGTAAGAAGAAACGTATCATCACCTTAAAAAAGTGTCACATGTTATTTTACCCAACTAATGTGAGACATTTAATTGTTCAAGAATAAGATATATGCATATAAATTAGTCTAGGAAATGATAAATAATGTCTCAATGTTTAAGCAAATTTCTAAAACGTCAGACAAACGTCATTTTGATACCCAACATTTCAAAAAAAAAAAAAAAATATACAAGTCTAGTTATCCAACGACATAAAATACACGTGACACCAGTGAAAATGTCAGTGTGTTTTCTGTCGCTGGATAATTAGACTCATGATATTTTTTATTTCTTTTAAATGATTAGTATCAAAATAATATTTTTGAAACATTGGGACATTACCTATCATTTATTCAATTAGTTTTGCATGTTATTATGATTATATTGAGAAGATTAATGAACAACTTACTTGAATTTGGTTTGCTCTTCAACATAGGCAAATGTAGCATGCCGATTTCTCACTGCATTCATGAAAACGCGACTGATTCTGATAAATGGATTCTTTTCATCGTTGTTCAGACGAAATCTGTACGTAAAGGAGCCGAGCAAGTAAAGAAGGAGAGCGAAGCACATGACGATGCAAGGGATTCCGAAGCCGAGTTGCCAACTTAGATTTTCTTGAATGTAGTTCAAAATCAAGAGGGCTAGCAAAGAGCCTCCGGCCATTGAGAAAAACCACCAATTGAAGAAGGAGTTCTTTGCTTTCGACTCGTTCGTATTTTCCTCGTCGAACTGATCGGCTCCGAAGGCTTGGATGCAAGGCCTCATTCCGCCTTCGGCAAATGCAGCTAAGTACAAGGAGAGATAGAAGGCGATGACTTCGAGCAGAGGAGGAGAGCATACCGAGCCGTTCTCCAAAATTTTGCAGTCGGAGTGAAGTGTAGCTGACAGAGATAGGAAGCCGAGACTCTGTTCATTCATCAGAATTCCGAAGTTAAGCATGCAGTCGTGCACTTGTGAGTTGTGCATATGTATAACCAATGCCATATAATTAGGTAAATCTTTATCATGAAGGTTGAATTGGGATTTGTGTGGTTGAATAAAAGTAAATGAAATAATCTAGTTCACTTTGTATATCTCACTCGGTGTCCTATTGTCCTATTATAAATTTTTATTAGCTTTCACTTTTTTCATTTTTTTTTTTCAATTTCATATCCTGGTTGTTTAGTTTAATTTTATAATTATTAATTAAAATTTATTTAAATTTTATTGTTTAATCTTCATTTTTAGTTAAAGATTGATTAGTAGAGATGATTATTTTTTTTAAAATCTCAATCCTCAGTGAAATTGATGATGAGATACAAGAGTATTAATGGATAAAAAATATTCTTATTATACACTATATCTTTGATAATATTTTCATGATTTTTGATTCAAAATTTCTAAGGGGCAAAGTGCAATAACTACTCTACTTCGAGGGTATAATTTGCCAAAATTTTAATTTTAGGGTGCAAATTAAGTGCAGACCTACATAATTAGAGGTTGTTATATGACAAATTTTCTTTCTAATATTGGATAAATTACACTCTGATACTTATATTTTTACATTTTTTTTTTAAAATGACCTACTTTTTCAAAATTAACAAAACATTACCCACTTTTTCAATTTTCGCAAATCTAACATTTAATCAAAATTTTACAACTCAAAAATTGTATATAATTGATTATATTTTAATATTTCTTGATTAGTGAGACTTTTCTATGTGGTTGAGAAAATAAGAATATTAAAATATAATTAATTACGTACGATTTTCGGGTTGTAATTGATTAAATGTTAGGTTTGCATTTATTTTGAAAAATTGAATATTATTTTTCTAATTTTGAAAAGTGTGTAATTTTTTAAAAAATATTTAAAATGTTGATTTAATTAGGGCTAATTGCCTCTAAAATTACCACTTTTACCGGATTTTTGGTTTTAAACATCACTTTTTAATTTTTGTAATTTTAACATAAATTGAATTTTTTTTGTAAATTAGACATCCCCAATATTTTCTATCAAATTGAAACTGATGTGGCACCAAATGAGCACACATGTGTAGCTGACGTGTCATTAAATTATAATTATAATTTAATTATTAATTTTTTAGTGGAATTATAATTATTAATTTAATTAATCATTAAATATTTTTTTTAGATAATTAAACATGAAATGTTTCCAGATCTCTTCTCTGGCGACAACAATCCACAGCAGCCAAGCATCCACTCCATCGGCGTTTAATTTTAATTCTTCATGAAACTTCAACCTGAGTCACGCAACCACGCCTCTAGCTCTCCCAAGATAATGACTCCCAATCAAAACCCTCTTCTTCCTCTAATCGTATCCAATCTAACCTAATTTTTTTTCAACAAATCTCTCAATTTCTCATCCTTGCATTCACCATTTCTCGAATCATTATAATTCAAATTATTGTTCTCCAAATCTAAACATGAATCTCCTCATTCTCATCGTTGGAGCGTAAATAAGCATGGACATCGCGGAGCGATAGCACGACAGCTGTGGCTTGTTGTCGTTGCCAGAAATGAGAGTCGGAATGGTTGATGTGTTAATGTTCAATGTTTAATTAACTTAATAATATAATTATAATTTAATGACACGTCAGCTGCACATGTGTACTTATCCAGTGCCACATCAGTTTTAATTCAACAGAAAATATTGGGGATGTTTAATTTACAAAAAAGTTTAAATTTATGTTAAAATTACAAAAATTAAAAAGTGATGTTTAAAACCAAAAAGTGGATAAAAGTGATGATTTTAGAGGCAATTAACCCATTTAATTAGGACGTACTAACCAATATGTAGACAACGACAGCAATCATAATAGTACGATATCTGCCGAGAAAAGAGTCGGCGACGAAAGCACCCAACAGCGGCAGAAGCGCCGCCGTGCCGTTCCAGGCGTTCACATTTGCCGCTGCCGCCGCCGTCGATTGTCCCAATGGCCCCGTCAAATAGCTGATCAGATTCGAACTTATTCCGCCATATGCAAATCTCTCCGCCACTTCAACACCTAATTAAACCATAAGTTAATTTACAACCAAATTTTAAGCTACTATTCATTCATACCTTAAGGGCTTGTTTATTTTGAGGATATACAATTTGAAGGATAGATGGTTTAATGGATACATTGATGGATAAATCATATCCCACCTCTTTAGGAGGGATACATATAACATAAATAAGCACTCAATGCTCATTTGTCACGGGTCTTGGGTTATCCCTGATTTTCATATCATGCAAAGTAAACATATGATAATTTATTAATCAACTTTTATCCATCAAAGTAAACAAGCCCTAATAATAATAATAATAATAATAATAATAATAATAATAATAATAATAATAATAATAATCATTCTTCCTAGAAGTTCGATCAAATTACGAAGCACCTTCTGAAATTTTTAGAATTAAGTACACAAAAACTTCGGATGAAATCATCTGCTACACTTCGTGCAACATTTGGTGATACACAATTAAATTTATTAATTTTTCTTCGATTTTTTAATTCAATTTCAATTTATTTTACTTTATTTTATACACTTAATATTTATGGTTCATACTACCCAATTAGGGTATATAATTATTTTTTTCAACATTAAATTTTATTTTCTAATTAATAACTAATTATTTCGTATATAGTTGATGTAATTGACCTTCAATAACGAGGTTTTAATTGTAATTTTCACAAAATGATCTTACCAAACTTTTAACTTGAGATATTTAATTACTACAAGTTTAAAGGTTCCTTCAAAAATATATTTAATTAAATATCGAGAGAAGTTGATGTAATCAACCTTCAATTCACACGACTTCAAGTGTTTTAACACTAACACTTCAACGAATTTTTTTAATTTTTAAAAAACACTTATAATTTAACATGCAAGAGGTAGACGTGTGAGACAAGGTCAATTGCTTTATCAATTGTTCTAGCAAAAATCGATCTATATATACAAATTAGATGAATAATAATCTCACCTAAGATGAAAGAGGTGGATTTCCATAATCCCGATTTGGATCGGACGGCGGGGCGGCCTTTAAAGTCGGAGAAGCCGGCCACGACGTCGTCTAGTAGCTGAGTTTCCGCCTCAGAGGCGGCGCCTCCGCTAACTACCGCGATATCCATTCTCTCTCTTTCTCTCTCTCTCTATATATATATGAGCTTAATTTCTGTCTGCTTATACGGGAACTAAAGACTTTTCGAGAAAATCAAATATTTCTTTCAATTCATTGGGTCCAAAGTGTTGAAAGATTGATTGATTTGAGCAACATAAAATTCAAAGATTAATTTGTTTTCATTGATATGTGATATTTTTATACATATTTTCTACGTAACTGCGAAGATTGTGGAGGCATGCATTTTCAAGGAGAAGACCAGTAGAATCACAAGAATTGACTTAAGTTGCAATATTTCCTTTCATGTGGTTTACTTGGAGCAGTTCAGTGGATTTATTTATTTACGTTATCATCAAATTAGACAAATAATGTAACATCATCCAACATATATGATGGGTGATAATAGAGAAATATTGAAAGTCGTACGTTATAATTAACAATCATGTAATAGAGTCGTACGTATTTACTTTTAGTGGGCTTTCTCGAAGAATGCAGCTAATTAATTAATGTCATAATATTTTTTTTAATTTAATTATATATATGTGTATTAGGGTTAATTGCAAAAAAGAAAAACACCACCTTTTACCTAATTTACAAATTCGACACCACTTTCAAATTGTTGCAATAAAGAACACACCTTTGCGTTTGTAGCATTTATGACACCCCTAATTTTTTCCGGCCACCGGAAAATTGATGGAGCACAAAACGACGTCGTTTTGTGCGAGAAAAAAATAATCATATTTCTTCTTCAACATCTCTTCCCTCTCTAGTTGAGATTCTTACTCACATCTCCATCTTTCTTCACCTCTCACCACTAAGTTTGCATTGCAACTTGACACAGACAGTATAATTCTCAAACATAGAAATTAGAATTTGAAAATTTCATTTTTAAATTTAACAAATTAGAATATAAATTGACGGGTGGAGTGGTGGAGGCATTGAATGGACATGGAGCAATGACATTTGATTACAGTTACGCACGCAAGCCACTGTGCGGTAGAGAGCGGTGACGACGGGCAAACCTTAAAAAGTGGCGACGCTCAGATGTTTCGGCTAGAAGTTGTTGTTGTGGTGACTTCTGATGGGTAATTAAGGCGACTAGCGCGCAACATAAGAGGCAATCATTACGGGGTCGGCGAGGTGGGGAAAAGGCTACCGTTGGCGTTGTGATGTCGAATGCAAGTTGGGAGAAATGATGGTTGGCTATTTTGAAGGAAGAAAATAAATGGAGATGGATAGAGACATTGGAGCAAGGGGAAGAGGTGGAAGAAGAAATGTATTTCTTTTTTAATTTCTAGTACAAAATGGCGTTGTTTTGTGCTCTATCAGTTTTCCGATTGTCGAAAAATATTAGGGTGTCATAATTGCTACAAATGTAAAGGTAGAGTCATTATTGCAACGTTTTGAAAATAGTGTTAAATTTGCAAATTGGGTGAAAAGTGGTGTTTTTTTAGCAATTAATAACCCTATAAATTACTTCCTCCGTTTTTGAATATGTGTCATTATAGCATTTAAATATTATTTCACAAAAAAAGTCATTCAACAAATTATAAGCAGAAAATTTCACATTTTTCTCACATTTGCCTTTATTTAATGCGTTCAAACATATATATTTAACTCACTTTTGGGCTCCCCCGGACGATGATGTACTCCCATTTTTTGGATGATATACACAGGTCGGGGATCCTCCTTAATCCCCCACCCGTTAGGGTGCTCTTCTAGAAAAAAAAAACTCATTTAATGTAATCACACAAAGATGTATCGGGTAAGTTAATTAATTTAATTATTAATTTGTATGCATTTATTCAAAAAGTCATTTAAATAGAAACGGAATGAGTATGATTTTTTATTTTTGTTTGAAAACAAGATTAAGTAATACCTTCATAACTTTAAAAGCTCCATAAAAATTCAAACTAGCTGAACTATGGTATTCAACTCAGCTCAACTCGATTCTATTTTGCGGTTCTTGCGAACGGTCGAACATTACAAGAGTTTGCTAAGCAAGCAAAAGCTGTTGGCTCTCAATTCAAGTTGTTTAAAAAGGACTATCATCGCACCTCTCAACTCGTGATCGACTCGATTATGATGGATTTTCTCAGTCCCTATAAATGTACACCAGGGGCGTACCCACGTGGGAACAAGTTGTACCCCCAAATTTATTTATTTATTTATTTTTACTAGGTGTTCATGTTTAAAAAATCTCAAATTTAATATTTGCCAAAATCGATCATCAAAGCCCAAACTCACTCTATTTTATTAACTTAAAAGCCCAACCCAAACTAATTCTATTTTATTAACTTACATCTCCTTTCTAGATATATTTAATGGGTGTTGATTGTGTGAATATTCATTTTTTATTTTTATTTTTGGCTTTATACATGTATTATGGTGTGTGCCGTTTTGTTACAATGTTTATTGGTATAGTGAAAAATGCAGGACATATTTTGTAATTCAAAATTATATTTGATATTATATATTTTTTTAATATTTGATTGAAACTTTTAAATATTTGATTAATAAGTCCGTATGAGTTTCTGAATTTTTTTTAATGGAGAATTTGTGTTATGATTGCTATATACACGCTTGTAATATTATATATATATTTTTTAATTCAATTAGAAAATGATGGCTGATACGTCTAAATAAAAAAAATCATTAAATCAGAGGCTATGACAAAGCAATCTGATTGTAGTTTTTATTTGAATGTGTTGTGTGTGTGTGTGTGTTTTTTTTTTTGTAAAATTTCATATTTTTGATTTTAGAATTTTAAATATTAAATTATTTTTTGAATTTTTTGTAATTTATATATCGTATCGTCAATTTTAAAATTCTGAATGCACCACTTACATACGCTAATGTCAAAATGGACCTCAATGAGAACTCAGGGCTTGTTTGTTTTTGTCTCTATGTGGACATTTTCAACTTTTTATAATTCAAAATACTGAAAACATGTTTGTTTTACTTATTTTCGATTTCAATTTTCACTTTTTCCAATCCTATAAAACCTATTCAATCATATAAATATTATTACAGTGGGACCAATCATTTAAATATTCATCAATCCATCTCGACCACACAAATATTTATCTTTTCATCTCAACCACATATTAAAATAGAAAACACTAATCAAACAAACATATTTCCATTTTCCAAACTTATAACTATAAACATTAAATCATATATCATAATAAAATCATTATATTTTTTCAAAAACCAATACACCCCATAAATTGAAACTGAAAGTACTGAAAAAACTAAAAAAAAATTAATGTTGAAAATAAAACCAAACAAAAACCCTTAATATTTTACTTGACATGTGATGTGATTTCACTTGGAAGACAGAAGAAAAGGAAAGAGACAACTTATACATAATGCTCTCCCGATAAATTAAATTTCTTATATTTTACACTTTAGTTTAATACTTTAGAATTTAGTCTAATTTTACACGTATTATTTATGATTCATTTTGTACAATTCGTATGCATTATAATTTTTTAGTATTTAATTTTTAGTTATTAATTGATTACTTGAATAATTAAATACTAAAAAATTCCATTAAACCCTAATTGAATAAGATGAACCGTAAATAATAAGTGTAAAATTAAAATAAAGCATAAAAAATTGATATCAAAGAAAAAAATTAAAAATAAATTAAAAAAATGAGTGTGCAATAGGGAATGCAACACCAAATTTACAATAGACGATTTCGTACGCTTTCCCTCATATAAATATATAATATCTATACAAATCTTGCATTCAATCTTAATTTTATATATGAACCACAAACAAACTTATACAAATACTATAACTAAACACGCATGAGTTCTTAATTAATTACAACATTAAATCAAGTCTCTTTTCTTGTAAACGTAAAATTTTGCGAAGTAACCATAAGCAGCCATTATAACCGCACTAAGCCCCGCTAGCAGCCAGTAGAAATAGTCGAGATGTGCGCGGTTCATGTTGTTGGAGAACCAACTCTCATGCCCGTCTCGACTCGTGATCAACTCGATTATCGATATGAGCAAACTGCTCAAAGAAGTCCCCAATGCCCAATATGCTAAGGTACATAGCAAGCCCAATACTTTTCAACTCATTAGGAACTTGATCATAGAAAAATTCTTGAAGGCCAACCACCACAAACACTTCAGACACACCAAACAACACATATTGTGGCGCCAACCACCACACACTCATCGGTACCGCCTCGTCGTCCACGACCCCATACTCGGACGCGGTGGCGAGGCGGCGCCTCTCGACTAACGCTGCGATCACCATGGAGAGAAAGGATATAAACAATCCGGTCCCGACCCGTTGGAGCATCGTTATCCCTGCCGGTTTCTTGGTCATGGCCCGAGCCACCGGAACCAAAACCCAGTCGTAGAGAGGGATGGAGAGAATGACGGTGATGCTTATGAGAGACTGCAGCGTTGCGGCCGGTATCTCGAATCCATGCATGATTTCACGGTCCATCGTTTTCCCCTGTTTTGTGAACAGAGTCGAGCTCTGTGAGAGCACGATGGCGTACCCTAAACACGTTAGCCATATTGGTAGAAGCTTCAGGATCGCCTTCGCATCATCCACGTCGCGCTTGCTGCAGAGGCTTTCGCCTTCTGCAGAAGCGTCGGGAGCTAGAACTGCCTTGTCAAGAAATCTGAAAGAGTTCGTATTAGAAATGAATATTGGACCTAACTCACCCCACAAAAGGAGAGTTGTAAGAGGAGATGTGTGATCACCTTAATAAAGTGGCATATGCAACTTACTGTGCGCACAAAATACGTACACCCTTTTATAATTTGGTATATGTCATATAAATCCCACATCTTTTCCTTATTCTTATTTGAGTGGTAAGGTTCGTGTGACACATGTCAAAATTATAAATGATGCACGTAGTGTGGGCTCACACGTTTTAAAACTTCCCGCTATTTTACTCAACTAATGTGTGATATTTAATAGTTTGAGAATAAAATACACGCATATAAATTAGTCTAGGAAATGATAGATAATGTTTAAGTGAATTTCTAAATGTCTGGCAAATGTCATTTTAACCCAATGTTTCACAGAAAAAAAAACAAAAATATCCCGAGTCTAATAATCTGACGTCATAAAACACATGTGACACTAGTGAAAATATCAGTGTGTTTTTTATCGCCGGATAATTGGACTTGGGATATTTTTGATTTTTTTTTTAAATGAATGGTATCAAAATAACATATTTGAAACGTTGGGACATTATCTATCATTTACTCAATCAGTTTTGCATGCTATTATGACTATATTGAGAATAATCAACTAGTTACTTGAATTTGGTTTGCTCTTCCGCAGAGGCCAATGTAGCATGGCGATTTCTCACTGCATTCATGAAAACGCGACTAATTCTGATGAACGGATTCTTTTCATCGTTGTTCAGGCGAAACCTGTATGTAAAGGAGCCGAGCAAGTAAAGAAGGAGAGCGAAGCACATGACGATGCAGGGGATTCCAAAGCCGAGTTGCCAACTCAGATTTTCTTGAATGTAGTTCAAAATCAAGAGGGCTAGCAAAGAGCCTCCAGCCATTGAGAAATACCACCAGTTGAAGAAGGAGTTCTTTGCTTTCGACTCGTTTATATTTTCCTCGTCGAACTGATCAGCTCCGAAGGCTTGTATGCAAGGCCTCATTCCGCCTTCGGCAAATGCAGCTAAGTACAAGGAGAGATGGAAGACGACGACTTCGAGCAGAGGCGGAGAGCAGACCAAGCTGTTCTCTGAAATTTTGCAGTCGGAGTGGAGTGTAGCCGATAGAGATAGGAAGCCGAGACTCTGTTCGTTCATCAGAATTCCGAAGTTAAGCATGCAGTCATACACTTGTGACTTGTGCATATGTGTCACACTATAGCCAATGATGTAATCGGGTAATCTTTATCATGAAGGTTGAATTCGGATTTGTGAAATGATCTAGTTCAATTTATATATCTTGTTTGATGTCCTATTATAAATTTTTTATTAGTTTTCAATTTTTTTTTTCAATTTCATTTTATGGGTGTGGTTTAGTTTAACCTTACATTTATTAATTAAGATTTATTTATTTATATTTTATTATTTAATGTTCATTTCTTAGTTAATAATTGATTAGTAGGAATGATTATTTCATAATTAGAATATATATATATTTTTAAAATTTCAATTCTTAGTGAATTCGGGGATGAAATCACGCGTCTATTGTATTAGGGTGTGACATATCCGCGTTATTCTATTAAATTTATAATTTATAATAGTTTTTGTGAAAAATAAAAAATAATTTATTAACAAAAAACTGAATTAAAAATTATAATTCTAATTATAAAAAAATCAACCATAATAAGGAATTATTAATTAATAAATGACAATTAATTATGAAAAAGATTAATTATATGCTCTAATTGGGATGAATAAATCCTAATTAAAAAATATAAAATTTAAATAATTTTTTTTTTTCTGTAAAAGATGTCACACTAATAGTGTAAAAGAGGATGTCATGCGATGAATTTGATGATGAGATACAAGAGTGTTAATATAATGGATAAAATATTCTTATTATTAATTATATCTTTGATAATATTCTGGTGAATTTTTCAATTCAAAATGTTTTAAGGGATTGCGCAATAACTATTCTTTGTTTCAAAAAAAAAAAAAAAAAACTATTCTAATTCGAGGGCGTAATTTGCCAAAATTTTAATTTTAGAGTACAAAGTGCAAATGTATATAATTGGAGGGTGTTATATAACAATTATATATCCTTTCAAATATTTGTCAACAAAAGCTAGGCAAATGAGATTTAATAACTGCGTACTGACCAATATGTAGACAATGACAGCAATCATAATAGTACGATATCTGCCGAGAAAAGAGTCGGCGACAAAAGCACCCAACAGAGGCAGAAGCGCCGCCGTGCCGTTCCAGGCGTTCACATTTGCTGCCGCCACCGCCGTCGATTGTCCCATCGGCCCCGTCAAATAGCTGATCAGATTCGAACTTATTCCGTTATATGCAAATCTCTCCGCCACTTCAACACCTAAATCATAAAATAATAATAATAATAATAATAATAATAATAATAATAATAATAATAATAATAATACGAATTACCTTCTAAATTTTTTAGAATTAATTACACAAAACTTTCGAATTTTTTGTTTTCTCCAATCAAATAAAACCGTGTTGTTGATTAATTTTTTAATTTTTATTTTTATCATAGTCAATGCTAAAAAGATAGGAAATTTGACTTAACTTCGAGGAAGAATTAACGAGTATATTGTTTGACAAATTGGTGAAATAATATCTCAAAATTTCAATTATGATGATGAGGGAGTATATAATAGATGTAAAACAAGGTCAAGTATCAATTGTTCTATCAAAAATCGACTTATATTATGTGTGTGTGTGTGTAGGATTTGGTTCAAATGAAAATAGTGTTTGAGCACAATGCTTGTTTAGTATAATTTTAGTATTTATCTTACTGTATTTTAATGTAATTATTTTTATTTTTAATATTTTTCTTATTATATTTTAGTGATAAATGTTTTAGAATTATAAATTACAATAAATAAGCACGTTCTCACGTTCCCACACCAAACTTAATTTCTATTATGACCAACTCATATATATATATATATATTGAATGAATAATAAAGTATGGGGAGGTCTCCTGTACAGGAGCCTCCCCCATGCGACCGAGTTAGACTTGACCCACGCGCACCCAGACTGACCCACGCGCGGCGCGTGTACGACACGCACCAGCTTTTTTTTTTTTCTTTTTTTTTTCGTTTTCTTTTGCCTTTTTTCTGTTTTTCTTTTTCTTTTTTCTTAAAAAAAACACATATAATCCCTAAAAAATTCCCCCAAATAAATTATAAAAAACACAAAATAAATCTTAAAAACACCTCCCAAAAAAACCATAAAAAACAGAAAATAAACCCCTAAAAACACCCCCAAAAAATCATAAGAAATACAAAATAAACCCCTAAAAACACCCCCAAAAATATAAAATAAATCCCTAAAAACACCCCCAAAAAACACAAAAATAAAATAAAAAAAAACTCTAAAAAACACAAAAAAAACGAATTGGTACTATTTAGTGTTTGAATTGGTACTATGAGTGGCGATTTTTTTTTTTTTTACGCGGGTCAGATACGGATCGGCCCGGGTCGGAGCGGGTCCATCTGATGGGCCAACCCATGCACCTTATGTACAGGAGTTTTTGCCATAAAGTAATAATCATACCTAAGATGAACGAGGTGGATTTCCATAATCCCGATTTTGATCGGACGGCGGGATGGCCTTTAAAGTCGGCGAAGCCCGCCACCACGTCGTCTAGTAGCCGAGTTTCAGCCTCCGAGATGGCGCCTCCACTAACCACCGCGATATCCATTCTCTCTCTCACACATACACACACACTCTCTCTCCCTATCCATATATATATATATGTATGTATATGAGCTTAATTTCTGTCTGCTCATACGGGAACTACCGACTTTTTGAGAAAATAAAAAATTTCTTCCATTAGGTCGAAATTGTTGAAAGATTGATTGATTTGAGCAACAAAAAATTCAAAGATTAATTTGTTTTCATTGATATGTGATATTTTTATACAAATTTTTTACGTAACTGAGAAGATTCTGGTGGCATGCATTTTCAACCAGAAAATTGACTTAAGTTTCGATATTTGTTTTCAAGTGGTTTATTTTGAGTAGTTTAGTCTGTTTATATATATTGTCTTCGTTTCATTGTGATTGTCGTTATTTTAATTTTTTAATTTTATATCAGAATATTTGTTATTTATATATTTTTACACACTCTCTTTTTAATTTAATCATATCATAAATTCTATTTTAGAAAAATATAATTGAATAAGATTTTATGTCATACATGATGGATGGATAAATTAATTCATAAAGTTAATTGTTAATTCTAGATAAAAACACTAGAACAACAATCAAAACAAAATGAAAAGAGTATTTACGTTATCATAAAATTAGACAAATAATGTAACTTCATCTAACATATATGATGGGATTGATGGGTGATCAAAGAGAAATTAATGAAAGACGTAATTAATAAGAAAAATGTAATAGAGTCGTATTTACTTCTAGCGGGCTTTCTCGAAGAATGCAGCTAATTAATCAATCTCATAATATTTGTTATTACAGTAAAACCTCCGTATAAGAATACTCTATATAAGAATAACCTTCTTATAGTAATAAAAAATTGTGGTCCCAACTCGGGACCAGTTATGAATAATAATAATATCTACATTGTAATATTCCAATATTTTTTTAGGACCATCCTTAAGAAATTTATCTCCATATAGTAATAAAGTTACATTAAATTTCATATATATTTAAATATCTATATAGAATGTCTAGAACTATTTTAACTGCATATGTTACATTAAATTTAAGATTGTATGAAATACTCATCTAAAGTTATTTGTGACAGTGCTTTAATTTTTTTTGTTAATGTCACATCCTTTAACTTGCACGTTTGAAGTAATTAGTCAATACGATCACTTTCTTGTGAATCTAAAACATTTTCAGCTTGTCCAACATGTTTGAAACTTGTTGACACAATATTTTTTTCATTTCTACACTACCATTCTCTGGATTATCACTATGCGCATCTTGAATGATTCCTATATAATGTATTCTTTGGTTAATTAGATCATATGAATGAATCTTATATACCTTTTAAATTCATGTTTTTAAATATGAAGGGACATTTCCAAGTGTTCTATAATATATATTAACTTTTTTAAAAAATAATTTTTATATGTAAAATCTATATAATAATAACCTCCATATAGTAATATTTTTCTCTGGTCTTAATGATATTACTGTATAGAGGCTTTACTGTATATATATATATATATATATATATATATGGAGATTAATTGCGATTTTTTTTTAAAACTAGATTAATTAATATCTTCATATATAATTTTCAAAGCTCGATAAAAATTCAAACAAACTCGACTGTGGTATTGCGGTTCGCGGTCACAAACGACACCGAGACAACATGCGAGAAGAGGTTGACGTAGTCGAGATGAGCTCTAGATCCAAGTTGTTCGAAAACCAAGTATCATCGCCATCTGGACCCGTGACCAGCTCGATTATGATGGATATATTTGGAAAGGGTCGATTACAAAAATAAAAGAAATAAAAATTCATCACGTTTGAATGAATTTGCAATTTAAACACGATTTTTAAAACTTTGCAACTATAATCCAATATTTTGATTAGTAGTAAATTCGACATTTATTGCCTTTTCCCCATGATCGTAGTTATGACGTGTGAAATGCTAATTTTCCGATCGTCGAAATTCTATGAAACTGCCTATTTTGCTACAAATTAAAATGTTAGGTTATTATTACAATGTTTTAAAAGTTGTGTTTAAATTATAAATCCGTTCAAAGACCGTGAATTTTTTAGCAATTAAACCCTATTTAGAAACTACTCAACAAGTTCCCTATTCCAAATATGCACTAATGTTTCCTTCTAGCTTTCTTGTAATAAAATACAAATGTTGAAAAATCCATCTTCATTATATCTTAGATAACAAGATCAACACAATCACATTAAACACTCAAAATGGATCTCAATGAGAATGAATATTTTACTTTTGACATGTGATGTGATTTCAATTGGAAGCCAAAAGAAAAGGAAAGAGACAACTTCTACACATCTATGCTCTCCCAAGATATCAAATTTCATGACTAAGTAATTTCAGACAGTGAGTCTTTTATTATAAACATAAGACTTAGCAAAGTAAATATACAAGATAAGTGACAACACATTAATCCCTGCAAGCAGCCAATAGAAGTAATCAAGATGAGCTCCATTCAAGTTGTCTGATAACCAGCTCTCCCCGCCCCGCCCGCCCGTGGCCGTGTCAACGAGAGACACCAAGAAACTGCTCAAGAAACCACCAATGCCAGCCACACAGAAGGACAGAGCAAGCCCCATACTTTTCAATTCACCAGGAACTTGATCATAGAAAAATTCTTGAAGGCCAACAAAGGTCAATACATCAGCAATGCCCATAACCAAGTATTGTGGGACTAACCACCACACACTCATCGGTACAGTCTCCTCTGGCAAGTCGACTAGCCCGTGTTCAAGAGCAGTCTCCAAGCGTTTCCTCTCAGTAAAACCTGCAATGGCCATACAAAGTATACCGAGAAATAGGCCACTCCCTATCCGTTGGAGCAATGATGGTTTGTGGCCTATGGCTCGAGCAATGGGAATCAGAAGGCGCTCATAGAATGGGACGAAGAGGATGATAGAACCCGGTGTGAAGGCCTGAAGTGCAGCTGCCGGTATCTGAAAATCACTGCTTATGATGTGACGGTCCATCGTGGTTCCTTGCTTGGTGAACAGAGTTGTAGATTGTGAATACACGATGGCAAAAGGCAAACAGGCCAAACATATTGGAAGAAGCTTTAGAATTGCCTTTGCATCTTCAACATCATTGATGCTACAAACTTTCTCACCATTTTCTTCTAGTATTGCTTGATCAAGAAACCTAGCACAACCCGAAAATAATGATCAACATCAACAATAGCAGCACAAACATTACTTCAATTCACTTCATATTCCCACAGTTCATTTAAATTAAAGGTGATTGATTTACCTAAATTCTCAACATTATGTTCTAGTATTGCTTGATCAAGAAACCTAGCACAACCCGAAAATCATGATCAACAACAAAAACAACACAACCTTACTTCAATTCACTTCATATTCAATTCACACAGTTCATTTAAAGGTGATTGATTTAGTGATTTACCTAAATTGAGCACCTTCACTAGGCAGAATAGACTGAGCTTCTTCCTCAACAGCTACACCTGCACGGGTAGCATCCCGGTTTTTCACTGCTTCCATGAACACACGAGTGATCCGCACAAATGGATTCCTCCTCTCATCTCTCTTGACTCGAAATCTATATGTCACCATCCCGAGCAAGAAAACAAGCAACGCGAAACACATGACAATGCAGGGGATTCCAAATCCGAGTTCCCAACTCAGATTTTCTTGAATGTAGGTCAAAACCAATAGGCCTACCACAACACTAACACACAAGCAAAAGTTCCACCAATTGAAGAATGAACTCTTTGATTGGAGCTCATTCTCATTTTCCTCATCGAATTGGTCAGCTCCGAATGCCTGCAAGCAAGGCTTGTGGCCGCCTACTGCAAACGCCACTAAATACAACGCGATGAAGAAGAAGACCACATCAATCAGAGGAGGTGATGATGAATCGGACGAATTGAGAGCTGCTGATACAGACAATGATCCAAGTCCCTATCCATACAACATTTTCAAATATTTTCAACATTTCTATCAATAAACAGGTTAATAATCAAATTAATCTTCAACAAATCATTACTGTTGAAATTAATTTCGACAAATCACCAAGATGTAAAGCAGAGAGGCGGCGATAATCGTGCGGAATCTTCCGAGGAATGAATCTGCCACGAAAGCGCCGAGCAGCGGAGAAAGCGACGCCGTTGCCGACCACGCGTTGACGTTCGCTGCGGCGGCGGCCGTGGATTGGCGCAACGGACCGGTTAAATAGATGACCAGATTTGAACTAATTCCATAATATGCAAATCTCTCCGCCATTTCAACGCCTGAAATCGAAATAATCCAAACAGAACAGAATCAAACAAAAATGAAAACAAACGCAAAAAAAAAAAAAAAGATGAAGAAGTAAACAACAGCAACACATCAAACTACCTATGATGAAGGAAGCGGATTTCCAGCAGCCGGTCTTCGAGCGGAGAACAGGGCGGTCTTTGAAGTCAACGCTTCCTCTGACGGCGTCATCGACTAGCAGAGCTTCAGCATCCATTGCGTCTCCTCCGGCGAAGGTAGCTGTACTTGCAGCCATTCTCTCTCTTCCTCTCTCTCTCTCTCCTGTTTGGCAGGAGTGTGGTGACCGAGCTGTTTTTTTACTACTACGGTACTACCAAATATATTATGGTGTTTCTGGTGATTTTTTTTTTGTCGGAAAGGGTCGGGTCGGGGCGACCCGCAAAACTAAAAATATATTAAAGTAATGAAAAAAACAAAATATTTATTTTAGTAAATTCTGTAACATATATTTTTAAGAAATATGAGCAATGAGTAAACGTGTTAACGAGTTTATATGAACTTTATAGAGTCCATGTAGCTACAAAAACATATATATTTTTTCCTAGAAATTTTTTGTCATTTTTATTTTGCTCATAAAAAATTATTACAAAAAAAAGTAACGAATCTTAAAATGAGTAAATTACATTAATAATTTGTTAGGTTTGTGTAAATTTTTATAGATGCACAATGAGAATGATCACGAATTACTGTATACAAACAAAGTAGGCAAAATCATTTTTTTAATTACCCAATCCCTTTAGCTGACTATAAAGTGGGCCCAATCTTTTCTGCTTTTTTTTTTTTTTTGAGTAGAAGCTTTTGAACTCAATGATTAAGAAATTATATGATTTTTTGAGAAGCGATGAAAGTTAGTCGAACTGTCACGATATATTAGTTAAAGTATCATGATAAAGTTTTTTTTTTTGGACAATTTAAACTATAAATATCTTCCTCAATGTCATGGTTAGTGGAAATAAGGATATGTAGGTCTAGCAAATCGCTTTTGAGATTTTCCTCAAAAAATTAAAAATAAAAATAAATGCTTTTCAGATGTAAATATTAAATAGGTTTTTCAAGAAAATTAACATTGTATTTTATAGTCAATAACTCAATATGAAGCATCAAGTACCCAAATTGAGAGCCCTACTTGAAACGCATTAAATGATAGAAATGTCGTCTTCCATTCATATATTATTTTAGATATAATAGTGATTATTATTTTTTGTTTATACACACATAAATGATATGTCTTTAGTGTGAAGGGTAACAACTCTCTATATTTATAGAGACAAAATAATGAATTTATGTTTTTAATATTTGCATATCAGTTTGACAAGCAAACAAATTTCTTGATCAATTTTGCACACTAAGCCAGTTTAACAAACAACTAAATTTCCCAATCAAATATATTATCAATATCTAACCCAAATTATTATTTAGTTAGCAAGTTTGGGTAAAGATCAAGGGTGGGCAAAACCGAACCGAAACCGAAAAACTGACTGAACTGATAGGTTTTGGTCGGTTTCGGTTCGATTGATGAGATTGATTGGTTTCGATTCGGTTAGAAATTTTTGAAACCGAAATATTTTTTAGTCAGTTCGGTTTTAGACCAAAAGAGTTCGGTTCTAACCGAACCGACCGAAACTCATATTTTTTAATTTTTATTTTTTCTAATTATACGAATATACTTTTTATATATTTCTATTATAGTAATGTGTAGTTCAATATGAGGCATGTTTGCTTATGTATATACACTTGAATTTTTGTAACATTAATATAGTCCAAAACAAAATTAATGTTACTTAAGAAGAAAAGAATGAACTTATTGTAAACAGAGGAATTAATATTTACTCGTATACTTCTTTACAACTAACTAATATGTTTGATCCCAAACTTTTCTCAACACTCATGTGCAATTTTTGGTTCTCAAGTTTTATAAAAAAGAGAAAAGAAAATGGTGAAATTCGGTCAAAATCGAAAACCGATCGAAACCGAAATCAAGATTCGGTTCGGTTGAAGTGTAGTCCTTCGGTCGATTCTGTTAAAATTTCTCAAATAATTCGGTTGATCGATTTTCACAATTCCATTCGATTTTTTATCGAACCGACCGTATGCTCACCCAATCACCCCTAGTAAGGACGAGTCACCTGAAAAGGAACCCCAATTTTCAATGAGAAAATGAATTTCTTAAAAAAATAAATAATAAAAAGAAGTCATTCGTTTTGTAAACATTCATATCACCTATCGATCATAATAGGGTTGTAAATAAGTAGGATAACTTATCGTTGAAGTCGCTTATCGGTCATGATAGGGTTGTATACAACTAGATAGATGATCAAAGCATATACATTTACAATCTTTCTATCCACACAATATGTATATATACACAGACTCATTCCTTCCTCTTGTAAGTATATGATTTTGCAGAGTAAACATAGGCCGCCATTGTAACAGCACTGATGCCTCCCAGAAGCCAGTAAAAATAGTCGAGACGTGCTCGGTTCAAGTTGCTCGAAAACCAACTGTAACCGCCGTCTCTGCTCGTTGCTGTGTCGATGAAAGATATCAGAAAACTACTCAAGAAGCTCCCTATACCAAATATACTAAGGTAGAGAGCAAGCCCTAAGCTTTTCAGTTCAGCAGGAACCTGATCATAGAAAAACTCTTGAAGGCCAACCATTGTGAACACATCAGCAAAACCGAGCAGCAAATACTGCGGTGCCAGCCACCACACGCTCATTGGCACCGTTTCGTCTGGCTTGTCGACCAGCCCATGCCCGACAGCAGTAGCAAGGCGCCGTCTCTCAACAATTGCTGCAATTACCATGACGAGAAAAGATAGAAATATGCCCGCACCAATCCGTTGGAGCATTGATATCCCTGCAGGTTTCTTTGTTATGATTCTAGCGATTGGAATCAGAAAGCAGTCGTAGATAGGGATCAAGACGAGGATGGATGTGCTGATGAGGGATTGCAGTGAAGCAGCCGGTATTTGGAAGCCACGAGTGATATGGCGATCCATTGTTGCGCCTTGTTTGGTAAATAGAGTAGATGCTTGTGAAGAGATGATGGCGTATCCCAAACATGTACACCAGATTGGGACAAGTCCGAGAACTCCTTTGGCCTCGTTTATGTCGACTATGGAACATGTATCCCCATCTTCGTCTGCGCCTTCACGTACTAGAATTGCTTTATCAAGAAACCTGTTACAGAAACATATACCTCATTTGGATAGTCCAATAATGCAACTATATACACCTAATTTAAGAGACATATGTTTCAACATTCAAATCTTCAAATGCTTGATCACACCTCATTTTATATTCGAGTATGTTATACAAAATATTAGGTCTCCAAACTTCAAATATACCTCATTTGGATAGTCCAATAATACTCCTACAACTAATTTAAGAGACATGTTTCAACATTCAAATCTTCAAATGCTCGATCATACCTCATTTTAGATTCGAGTATGTTACACAAAATATTAGGTCTCCAAACTTCAAATATACCTCATTTGGATGGTACCTAATTTAAGAGATGTATGTTTCAACATTCAAATCTTCAAATCCATGATCATACCCCATTTCAGATTCGAGTATGTTACACAAAATATTAGGTCTCCAAACTTCAAATATACGGTGCAGGATTAATGACTTACGTTAATTTGGCACCTCTCTGAGATGGGATTCCCTGAGCTTTCTCCTCCACAGATGCAGCTGCAGGAGTAGCATTCCAATTTCTTGCTGCTTTCAAAAAAACGCGACCAATTCTCACAAACGGATTCCTTTCATCACTGCTTATGTGGAATCGGTAGGTCATAGATCCGAGCAAGAAAACAATTAGTGCAAGACACATCACAATGCAGGGGATTCCAAAGCCGAGTTCCCAACTGATATACTCTTGAACATAGTTCAGAACCAAGATAGCTGCTAGAATACCTCCATTCATCGAAAAATACCACCAGTTGAAGAACGAGCTTTTGGCTTTGAGCTCGGCTTCATCTTCCTCATCAAACTGATCAGCTCCAAATGCCTGAACACAAGGCTTATGCCCCCCTTGCCCAAATGCTACTAAATACAACGAGAAAAAGAAGACGACGACTTCAAAGGCGGGAGGAGAACAATCCGAGTTATCGTTGTTTTTGCAGCTCGAAGAGTTGGATGAATGAAATGCAGCTGATACAGACAAGAAACCAAGACCCTATCAAAATCCACAATTAAAAAATGAACATAAATTAATCAAATGTTGCCCATGAATCTCAAGAATCAATCAAACTTTACATTGATCTCTCAATACATTTCCGATTAATCAAAAGCCCAATATTTTTTACCACACACACACTGTGAGAGAATACAAACTACAAGTCCATGATGAACCTATAATTAGTAAATAAACTAAATAAATGTGAAAGATACCAAGTGTCCAAGTCAATTGAAAATTCATGACATTTTTCAAGATTTGTAACTGTGGATTTTAGCTGCTAACCAGTATATAGGTCACAGAGGCGATGATGATTGTACGATATCGGCCCCAAAACGAATCGGCGACGAAAGCGCCCAGCAGCGGCAGAAGCGTCGCCGTTCCGTCCCACACATTGACGTTCGCCGCCGCCGCCGCCGTGGATTGGCCCAACGGCCCCGTCAAATAGGTTATCAAATTCGAGCATATTCCGTTGTACGCAAATCTCTCCGCCACTTCAACACCTAACGAAAGTTACGTCGGATTAAATTCAATTTTTTAAACAATTGAACAGAAAAAATATTCTTCTCTATCTCTCTCTCTCTCGATTCGTTGATGTTTTACCTATGATGAAAGAAGCGGACTTCCAGCAACCGGATTTTGACCGCCGGGAAGGTCGGCCGTTGAAACTGACGGAGCCCGTTACGACGTCGTCCAGAAGCGGAATTCCGGCCTCCGATATGCCATCTCCGGTGACCGTAGTGATGGCCATCTCCGGTTGCTTCTGCTTATATTTCTGGTGTTTTATGTTATTTTTTCTTCTTTTCAATATATTTTTATGTCTTGTTTAAATATTTTTATTTTTTTTTATGAATGAAGGAATTGTAAATGCTACTAGAGAGTAAGTTTGGTAAAAGAGAGATGAGTCTAGATCATATAATCAAATAACATTTTTATACGAAATTCTAGTTACATTTTAGTATTGAATCAAAAGATTCAATTTACTATCATAAATCATCGATACATATCACGTGTACAAGAGAAAGGAGTCCCGACAACAGCCACATCGAGTTCTTTACAAATGGCTCCAACACAACTAGACCTAGTCTTTCCTCTTGTAAGTGTAACATTTTGCGGAGTAAACATAAGCCACCAACGTGACTGCACTAAGGCCTCCCAGCAGCCAGTAGAAGTAGTCCAGATGAGCTCGATTCAAGTTGTTCGAAAACCAACTATCACCCCCGGCTTGACTCGTGATTGCCTCGATTACAGATATCAGAAAACCACTCAAGAAACTCCCTATGCCAAATATACTAAGCTGCAGGGCAATCCCTAAGCTTTTCAGTTCAGTAGGAACCTGATCATAGAAGAATTCCTGAAGACCAACCATTGTGAACACACCAGATAAACCGAGCAGCAGATACTGTGGCGCCAGCCACCACACGTTCATCGGCACCGTCTCGTCTGGCTTGTCAACCAGCCCATGCTCGGCTGCAATGGCGAGGCGCTGCCTCTCCACAAGTGCCGCAATGACCATGACAAGGAAAGAGAGAAATATGCCTGCACCGATTCGTTGGAGCACTGATATGCCGGCTGGTTTCTTCGTCATAGCTCTGGCAATTGGAACTAAAACCCGGTCGTAGATAGGAACCAAGGCGAGGACTGATATGCTAATGAGAGATAGCAGCGAAGCAGCTGGTATTTCGAAGCCAGAAGTGATATGACGATCTAATGTAGCTCCTTGTTTGGTGAAAAGAGTTGTTGCTTGTGATGAGACAATAGCATATCCCAAACATGTACACAAGATTGGAACAAGCCTAAGGATCCCTCTAGCGTTGTCTACGTCGGCCATGGTGCAGACGCTCCCATCCGCACCCGGAGGTGCAAGAATTGCTCTGTCGAGAAACCTGTAAATAAACCAACGCACAACTGTTAGTTCGTCTACTTCTCCTGTACAAGCCTAAACGAGCTTTCTAAATAGTTTCCCCTTCTCGAGATAAAGAGAAGGATGAATGACTTACTTAAGTTTGGCACCTCCATCAGGCAAAATACTACTAGATTCCTCTTCCTCTTCCTCTTCCACAGATGCAATGACAGGGGCAGCTTTCTGATTCTTTGCTGCACGTGCAAAAACCCGGCCTATTTTCAGAAACGGGTTCCTCTTGTCACTGCTAGTGGGAAAGCGATATGTCATGGTTCCAATCAAGAAAATGACTAGTGCAAAGCACATCACTATGCAGGGGATTCCAAAGCCAAGTTCCCAATTGAGATTTTCTTGAATATAGCTCAAAACTGGGAGAGCTGCTAAAACGCCTATACTCGTCGAAAAGTACCACCAATTGAAGAATGAGCTCTTTGCTATGACCTCGTTTTCATCTTCGTCGTTGAACTGATCAGCTCCAAAAGCTTGCACACAGGGCTTACGTCCCCCTATCGCGAACGCTACTAAATACAACGAAAAGTAGAAGAAGACGACCTCAAGCGTCGGAGGCGAACATGCTGAGTTGTTTGCTTTGCTTTTGCATTGAGAGAAGTTAGATGAATGAAATGCAGCTGACAGAGACAAGAGGCCAAGACTCTGAGATTCATCACAGTAAAAAAAATTGTTAAGTTAGCATCAGTAGCCATACTACATTACCATGAGATCAATAGCTTCATGTAATTCTCAACTTACAAAAAAATATCCCTTTTTTCTTCTACTTTTTCTTAAATGTCTTGCAATAAATTCATTATTTGAGATTAATCTGAAGCTAGGTATAAGAACAGGAAATTGCATGCTTTACTTCTAATCGATAGATGAATTTTATACATCCAGCACAAAATTCAAGCTTAAATTCTAACTCATCAATCATTCAATCCATGTTCATTAGTCAACAAGTTCATTTAATTCCCCTAAATTACAAAATAATCGATTTCATCTCACTTGTAGTAAATTCATTAATTGACCTAATCCAAAGCTAAGTATAATCTAAATCAGTTAAATTCATAAAATGTGCAAAATTTACGAAAATTAGGGTACTAACCACAGCGTAAAGCACAGAAGCAATCACAATGGTTCGAAATCGGCCCAAATACGAGTCGGCGACGAAAGCGCCCAAAAGTGGCAGCAGCGTCGCCGTGCCGGTCCAGACATTGACGCTCTCCGCCGCCGCCGCCGTCGATTGGCCCAGCGGCCCCGTCAAATAGCTGATCAAATTCCCACTTACACCAGCCAACGCAAATATCTCCGCCACCTCATTACCTAATTAAAGTCACCGGCAAACATAAATAAATAAAATTAAACAAATGATTAGTTATTTTAAAAATCACGAAATTTAAGCATGTTTATAAATTTAACATAAATTTTAAGTTTGAATTTGTGTGTCATTCATCATTTCTAAATTTTTATAAAATAAATTGACCTTCAATTTAACAGATAATTTGCTCGTCTCTTCGAATTCGTTAAAGCTCGACCATCAAATTTTGATAAAGAATGTTAAATTGGTCGAATTTCACATTCATATTGATGGGAAAAAAACAATTATGAATTGTTAAATTCAAATACACTGACATTTTTTTAAATTGATAATAGAATAATGATGAAGTCGAAGAAACAAGTAAGTTGACGGTCAATGATGACAATGAGTAAGATACCACTATACTCGTCCTTACTCATTCCCATATTCGTTGGGTAGTAACTTCTATGGCAGTTCCCATATCCATTTACTCCCAATTTTACTAAGTAGTATTTCACTTATACGATGTACGTGAAATATTTGATGAATTTTAATTAAAATGTATTTATAAGTTCAAACAAAAAAAATCCACAATTAAATATTTATTTTATGTGTATATTATATTTTAAATACATGAAAATATATTGAATATCAAAATGTAATTTTATAGATGGAGTAATATAATTGATTATTTTTTAAAAAGATAAAAAAAAGTCTTTTTTTAGAATATGCTCACGTTTTTATATTATAGGTCACTAGAATTTCCCATATGTGACGCACATAGTTTATATTTTATAAAATGAAAAGTAAAATTCACACTATAATTTATGAAAATGAAAAATAATTTTAATGTTTAAATATAGAACATGTAATATATATATATATATATATATATATATTAATTAAGACACAATATTGGAATAGGAAGAATACGTGCATAGCAAATTATTTGTCAAATCTCTGTAAAAGAATTACTCAATTTATTTATTTTATCGAATAAGTTATAAATATATATAATATTTATACATACATTTGTTACTTCATTCAAATATTATATAAACATACATAAATCTATTAAATGGGTATACATTAAAATATATGCTAGAATATATAAATTCAACTATATATATTACCACATTATATGAACTTTACCCTGCTCAAATTTGTTCAATCGAGGCATTGCATTTTGTTCTAAGTTATTACATATATATATGTTGCTTATGCGGTTATGCCAACCCAAATAAAGATAAATATGTTTTTTTTAAAGAATGCTTCACATTATAAAAAGAATTTTAAAAATAATTATTTTGTTTATTTAAACAATTATTATAATTTTCTTTAAAAATGAATTGCATCCGTAAATGATACTCATTAAATTTATTTTTATATAGAATATTACACATTTTTAATTGACAATTCATCAAACACATGCTTATTGAAGGAATTAAGTTTTGCCTATCAATATAGAGGTATGGTATTCAATTGGTATGTATAAGCAGGATGATTAAGGACACAAAATTATATATTGCACATTTTGTGTTGCATTTCTTATTGCACACTCTATTTTTTTTTTCTGATTCCAATTTCTTATGCTTTAGTATAATTTTACACTTGTTATTTAAGGTTCATCCTACACAATTATGGTATATCATAATTTTTTAATATTCAAATTTTTAAGTAATTAATTAATAATTAAAAACTAAATACTAAGAAAATACAATACACATTAATTTGATATTATGAATCATAAATAAAAAGTGTAAAATCAAACTAAAGCATAAGAAATAAAAAAAAATGGAGTGTGCAATAGAGAATGAAGCACAAAAAGTGCAATAGAGGATCTCATCTCATGATCATTAAGAGCACCAAAGTTAATAATTATATATTTTTAGTGCACAAACTAATAAAAAAACATGATAATTAAACAACAAAAACTTTGGCATATCAGGCTATATATTTAGGTACATAAGTACATTATTCTAAATTTTTAACAAATATTTGTTCATTTTAATTTGAATATAAAATGTTAGATTTTACACAACTTAACATTAAGTTAAAATAAAACTGGAACAATAATTACAATATTAATAGGAATGTTTCTACATCCGAATAAAAAATTTGGATGAAATAGTACTTTAGCAAAGATATAAATTAAAAGTGAAGTCTCTCAAGCTGCTCTTGATCGATAAAATTTTATCTTAATTTTCTTCTCTTCTTGGCTATCATTCTTCTTATTTTCACCTGATGAATCTCTAATCCCATGTTTTTTTTTAACGACCATCACAATTATCAACTGGAGAATATGGTTCATGTCTTCATGCTCCATTATATATATGCTATCATTCTTCATCGTCTCTAAACCAATTGGATTTTTTAGCTTAAAATCCTTCTTCTTTTTATACATGAAAAATTATAAAAAAATCTAAAAAATATACAGAAAAGTGAATAGAAATATCCTTAAATAAACATTTCAATGCATTTTTCTTTGTTTGGAAATAATGTAGGAATGTTGTAGTGTCTCCTTGATCCAATCAAAATTGTAGAGTTGAACTACTATATAAAGAAATGGAGTCATCAATGGTTCACAACTCTGCAAATAATTAAGAAATATGACTATTAGAGCTTAAAAAATAAGCAAGAAAATATATATATATATATATATATAACTATGTTATTTAAAAGCACAAAAATGAACATATGAATTTCTCTATAAAATAAAATAAGACTGATGAGGGATTTATACAAATTAATCGCCCTTAAATTAAATAATAGATCAAATAAAAATAGAATCAACAATAAAAAAATGAGAGATTATTAGAGTTAAAGATTTGACTATAACAAGCAAGTATTTCTAAGCATCAACAATCCATCTCACATGAGCAAATTTTAATTTTTAAGTGGTAAAAATTATGGCAATCAATTAATTAATTAACTAATTGTACCAAAATATATAGTATTCTCCTTCTTACATATAAAGCATATACACGTTCATAGACGGAATTCTAGTGACTACTATAATCAATTGCATTAGCATAAAAATATATTATATATCAGTAATTTCGGTAATTGATCATTAATTTATTTTCTTTTTAAATACAAATTAACAATCTATAATCGTGTAAAAGAAATATCCTTAAATATAAAACATATACCCATGTATTATAGATCGATAATAGATATATAGTATTTATTATATAATTGTTATATATGTATTGATATAACAATTAAGCACAATATTATATTATATTATATTATATTATGTGTGTGTGTGTGAAAATTATTATATTATATTATATTACATGTAATTAACTTAATATATATTTAGTAAGTGTGTTTAGACAAAAAAAATCCTAAACTTACTATTTTAAGGGCCATTCCGCTTTTATATATATAAAGATTCATCAATCAACCTTAAATGCTTTAAAATTTAAGCAACACATAAACCAATTAAAATTGGACCAAATTTGTTGTAATTTAAAGGGCAAATTACAATTTAATTCCCAACGTTTGAAGGTTTTAATAAAAATAATTCTACATTTTAATAATTATAATTTAATTCCCAACATTTAGATAGCGTAACAGAAATAACCCAACATTTAATATTAACAATTTAATTCCCAACGTTTGAACATTTTAACATAAATGACCCGATAATTTAGGCAAAAAAAAAAAAACCATTTTGGTTATTTTTCGTCAAAAATGTTAGTCCGTTATATGGGTCTCTAGCTCACTTGAGAGTAAATGTGATTGAAATTAACCGAAATAGTTTTTTTAGCCTAAAATATTGAGTCATTTCTATTAAAATTTTCAAACGTTGGGAATTAAATTGTTAATATTAAACATTGGGTTATTTTTGTTAGAATATCCAAACGTTGGGAATTAAATTGTTATTATTAAAACTTTATATTATTTTTGTTAAAACCTTCAAACTTTGGGAATTAAATTGTAATTTGCCCTAATTTAAAAGACAACCTATAAGTAATTAATTTATAAGACTAATTTGTTGTCGAAACATATAGATTTAGATATTTATACATTATATTATGTATGTGCAAATTATTTTATGTGTACATGCCTGCAAAAATAAATTATTATATTAAATATGTGTATTTATCTAAATTGTTATCTTATATTATATGTATAATCATATATAGATATAACTAATAATTTACTATAACGTCTATATGTATATATGTATATATATAAGCGGCCATATATTGTATATATGCAGACATCATTATATTGTATTATATAATTAAAACTTATATTTATATATATATATACACACATATAACTTATCTTGGTCATTATATCTTGTATATATAAAACATCAATATATTATAGTATATTGTATTTTATATAAATATATGATATATAATCAAATCAAATCAATATTAATATACATATATATACATATATATATATATATATATTAAGTGAACTTACTAATTTGGGTAAGTGCGTTTAGGCGGGAAAATCTAAAGGTTACTATTAGTAGGATTTAGAGCTGTAAAATGGGTCGGATTGGGCCGGCTCGGCCCCAAACCCACGGCCCAACTGGTTTTTTCGGATCGGGCTGGCCCGAAACCATTTTAGGTCTAAAAAATTGAGGTCTAGCCCGGCCTAAATTTTGGGTCGGCCCGTCCTTAAAGCTAAAATTCTATTTTACACTGGGCCAGCCTGGTCCATTCAGACCAATTTTTTTCGGGTCAGGCTGGCCCCGCCTGAAACCATTCGGGCCTGTAAAATTGTAGCCCAGGTAGGACCATTCTACTTTTATATTTATAAAGATTTGATAATAAACATAGTAATGCTATAAAATCTTCGATAATAATACCATATTACAATACAATTCAATACTAATAGCAAATATTATTACTATTATTATTATTATTATTATTATTATTATTATTATTATTATTGAATATATAATTATATTTGCATGCGTATGGGGTGGGATTGGGTACTAAAGTACACGTACTCACACCTAGTGGCGGATTCATAAAATTTTTTCGAAGGGGGAGGGGGGCATCGTTTCCTAATAGAGAGACTGTTGCTTTGTGTTTTCAAGTTTGCTTGTGCGGTAAAAAAAATGTGAGATGGTGGTTGTCAATCTTTTTTGTACATATTTCTTTTTATATGTGTATTAGCGAAACGACATTGTTTCACTAGCGCGTGATTTTTTTTTATTTGATCCTGGAGTTGATAATGTTGTTCTATTTCTTCTTTTGCATTGTTTTACCTAATTTTTAACAATATTAATATAATTAATACATGAACTCTTAAATTTGAACATATTTTAATAATACGTAACATTCATAAATCATAACTTAAATTAAAAATTCCAAACTTATCCTTTAATTATAATCAATAAACTTCATAACTTAATGTTTAACAAAAAACCCTCAAATAATTAGATATTTAACAAAAACATAAATATTGAGTAAATAACCATTAATAATAATCCAAGAATACATATATTGATATTAAAAAAGAAAAATTTAAATTAACCAATAGCTTAATAAATTTAGTCATGTTATTTAAAATTTTATTTAGTTAAAAATGTATATATATTATAAAATAATATCACAAAAATTAATTTGGATAACCAACAAATTTTTAGAATTTTATTAATGCTTAAAAAATTATATTTAACTAAATTTAAGAGAGATTAAAATTTTATATTTAATTATGGGAACCATTTTTTTCCTTCTTTTCTTCCCCACTCACCCCAACAATACACAGCCATCTCGAGATCTCTCCACGTTCCATTTCGCAGCACCCATATATATATATATATGTGTGTGTGTGTGTGTGTAACACAAGTTGGAGGCGGCGCAGTCGTACTCGTCAAATTTTGTGTTTAATTACCTATGTTCGTGCCCACGTTCTTTAATTTGATAAGTTTTCTATCATCATGAATATTTTTTACAGACACTCACGGGATTTATTACCCGTTGTCATTCCTATTGGAGGTTTAAAAATTAGGAATATTGAATAACACTCAAATTAAAAATTCGTTTTAAATTTACAAGTATCAAAATTCGTAATTTTTAACGCAGTTAATCCTTAAACGAAATCAAAATTCAATAAAATTCTCGAGCTCGAATGTTCATGGCTATTTGCACATTACTTACCTATGATGAAGGAAGCGGATTTCCAGCAGCCGGTTCTCGACCGCCTCGCCGGTCGACCTTTGAAGTCGACAGCGCCGCCGACGGCGTCGTTCAGCAGCGGAGCTTCTGCGTCGGTTGTGCCGTTTCCAGTTATCTCACTAACCGGCATTCTCTCTCTCTCTCTCTCTCTCTCTCTCTCCATTTGATTCTTTAATGCGCACATGGTTATATAGAAACAATATTTTACATACCAAACGACGAGTGGGGCTTCCTGTCCCAACTACAAATTAACAAGAATCTCCAAGTTGTATAGTACATAATATTTTTAGTGTATGAGTGAGATTCTTTGGAGATTAAAAATTACAGATTTAAATCTCTTTAATATCATAGATCGGGTGTTTAAGTAAAAAAAATTATTATAATAATTTTAGTATTTTTATTTTTATTGGTGTACTTTCAGAGTTTAAAAATAAATTAAATACCACACAGTACACAGACATTGTCAAGTATGAAAATGTGTGTTTTTCACACACCCACATGTGTGTGTGTATATATATATAAATAATTTTAAGTAATTTTCATTAAATATTTATTAATTTTCAAATATGAAAAGTAAATACTATTTCTCTTCGGAATTCAAATTCACGCAATAAATAAAATTAAATTTTATTTTTTTAGATTAGCAAACTAACACACACACACATATATAAGAATAATATGAAATTACATTATTTTACTTCATTACATTTCAAATAATATGAAATTATATTATATAAGTTCATTTCAAAACGTAGAAGGTACAAAAACATCCCCATATTTACATCAAGGAACATATACACCACTAACATTAAGGCAATGTTTGGTATATTAGTACGGATATACCCATATTAATAAAATTTAGATTGTTTTGAAAGATAATTGCGTATTAGCTATTTTAATTGTGTGTTTGGTTATTAAGATAAATATACTAAGATTGTTTCACACATGTGTTTGGTACATTGTTTTATTTAGTAGACTAAGTTCTGGAATGAGTAAATTAGTTAAGGCAATGTTTGGTAGCCTAGATAAAGACATATATACTAAGATTGCTACGCCAGAAACTGTATCCGAGGGGGGGCGTCGGATACATTATCCAACCGAATCAGTAAATTACACCCCGGGCCTCGCATTAAGACCGGGCCTCGCGTGAACGAATAATGGCTACCAAACACATGGTTCTTGCTAGATACCTATACTAATATGCCTTTATCCAGACTACCAAACATTGCCTAAGGGTGTGGTATTTGCATTATACAACTTCATTAGATTTGAAATCATAAAAAATTATATCATATCAGCCCATTTCATTTGAAATTTTAAGAAATTAATTATATTATAGAATGTGAAATGTAATGAAGTTATCCGGTCTAATCTCTAGTAATTTGAAATGGAATGAATGATATAATATAATTTTTTATAATTTTAAAGTAAATAAACTTATATAATCTTATTTCTTATAATTTAAAATTAAATGGGATTATATAATACTCCTATAATTTTTTCAACTGAAATATATTTTATAATAATTGAGTTACTGATAAAAAATTATAAACTAGTTCTTATATATATATATATAGGGATGAGATCTGGTGAGAACCAGTCACTATGTGGGAACTAGGAACAAATCCCATTCCTCCATTTCATAATCTGGACGGTCCAAATCAATCCAGATTTTTCGGTGGCAATTGTGTAATTAAAACGAAAGTCTTCAATTCGCGCGTTTCATTAAGGGCAAAATCGGAACTGAACTCAGAAATTGCCCAGATTCAATTTTAGCCTTCAACTTCGCTCATTTTAGCCTTATGCATTTCTCATTTTAGCATGTGTTGATAAACAAAAATGGAACGATGATTTCATTGGAATGAAATGCAATACAACCTATTTGGGGACAGTGAACCCTAATGGGAACCTCATAATTACTAGTTGGGATCAGAGCCTAATCGGAACGTAATAAACCCTAATTGGGAACGGTGAATCCTAATGGAAAATGTCACATCAATTTTAGCATCATACTCCGATCATTTTAGCCTCATGCGATTCTCATTTTAGCCTCAGAACAAAAGGGAAGAATTATTGAATTATGAAATTACTATATTACCCCTCCATCCACAAAGTTGCCGAAAATTACAGGAATGCCACCGCCCATCCACTTAAATCTGATTTAATCTGGACCGTCCAGATTGAGTCAAACAAGGGCTATGATTGATTCCTAGTTCCCACCTGGAGGAAGAGTTCTCATTTGATCATTTCCCTATATATATATATATATATATATATATATATATATAAGAAAATTGAATAGGTTGAGTCAAAAGGGCCAAAGTGCAAATTTTAGAAAAATACTTTCATTTTCTCCCCCCTAACTCTGTCTCTCTCAATACATTCTCCATTCATCTAAAATTTTAAAAAACAAACAAAAAGAGTGACACATGTCAATCACTCATGGTAAGTGTGCACTACACTTATCGTAGCATTGAATTTGAATTTAATGCAAATCACGTCACATTAAATGTATGCACAAATTGTTGAGAATTAAAAAAATCTGAAAAATAATGTTTTTTTTTTAAATTTTATTATCCCTTTTTTAAGTGATGGAAAACTTGTAAAAAATTCACAACTCACAAAAAAAAAGTTAAAATTAAAAGACTGGTATCAACGAAATTAAATGCACCAGTTGCATTAAAATCTTAAATATAATTTTTATTTAATAGTTTATTTTATGAAAAATAATTGTCATTTTTTTATAAGAAGGAAAACAATATCTCGGGTTAAATTAAATTTTTTAAAAAAATACACGAATCACAAAAAAATGAAACAATCGTGTCAATGAAACTAAATGCACCAATTTCATTAAAATCTGAAAATAATTTTTATTTATAAGTTTATTTTTTGAAAAATAATTATCTCATTCTTATAAGAAGGAAAACGGTATTTCGAGTCTAATGAAAATTAATATCACAAAAAAAATACATGAATCAAAAAAAAATATTAAAATTAAAGCATCCGTGTCAATAAAACTAAATGCATCTGTTGCATTAAAATCTAAAAATTAATTTTTATTTATAAGTTTATTTTTAAAAAATAATTTTTCAACTTTTTATATGAAGGAAAACAATATCATGGGTCTAATTAAAAATAAAATAAAAGAATAAAAACTAAATCACATGTCAACGAAAGTAAATGCACCCTTATATTGAAAACGGGTGCGAAATGCATAAAAAGGGGTCATAAACCTTAATGTACCCGTTTTGGAAAAATTTGGTGCATTTGGACTCATTTTCTTGGATCCAGGTGTAATTTGAAACCGTTTTAGGGAAAATGTATGCATATTATGCCCTCATTAAAGTTAAATTGTCTCGTTTAATTTGAATATCAATTCATGAATTTAATTCAAAATAAAATATTTGATAATAACATGAATTATAATACAAAATAACATAAATGTGAAACATCTTTGAAAATATATAGTGTATAATAATAGGTTGTTGGTTGGATCTTGTTAAATAATTGACATGTTATTCTGTTTGATATTATTACATTATATTTTGTTCTTAGACATGTTATTTTGAACAATGTTATATGTTATTATCTTAAGTTATGTTTCACGTGAGAAATGTTATTTTGAATTATGTTCATTTTATTATATTTAATGTAATTATATTAAATACACACATAATAACGCATTAACATGAATATAATAACATTCACTAAATGACTAAATGCACTAAAATCTGAAAAAAAATAAAAATTTATTAGTTTATTTTTTGAAAAATAATTATCCCATTTTTTATATGAAGGAAAATTCATTAAAAAAAATACACTAATCACAAAAATAAATAAATTAAAGAACTTGTGTCAACAAAACTAAATGCCAACCATTGCATTAAAATCTTAAAAATAGTTTTATTTACAACTTTATTTTTTGAAAAATAATTATCTCATTTTGATATGAAGAAAACCAGTATTTGGGTGCGAAATGCGTAAAAACGGGTCATAAACCCTAATGTACATGTTTGGAGGAATCAAGTGCATTTGGACTTATTTTCTTGGACTCGGGTGCAATTTGGACCCATTTGGAGGAACCATGTGCATTTGGACTTGTTTTCTTGAACTCGGGTGCAATGTGCACCTGTTTTGCCAAAAATATGCACACCTTAATGTTAATTGCCTCGTTCAATTTAAATATCATTGCATGTATTTAATTCAAAATAAAATTAAATATTTGATAATAGCATGAAACATAATACAAAATAACATATTTAATAAAAATATAAAACATATTTGAAAATATATAATGCATGCATA
This sequence comes from Perilla frutescens, assembly GCA_026008535.1. Classification (NCBI taxonomy): domain Eukaryota; kingdom Viridiplantae; phylum Streptophyta; class Magnoliopsida; order Lamiales; family Lamiaceae; genus Perilla; species Perilla frutescens. Next base: position 62,694,286 of record BRKX01000009.1, read on the forward strand.
ATAATAGGTTGTTGGTAGGATTTTGTTAAACAATTTGACATGTTATTGTGTTTGATGATATTATATTACATTTTGTTCTTAGACATGCTATTTTGAATAATGTTACATGTTATTATCTTAAATTATGTTTCATATGGAAAATGGTATTTTGAATTATGTTCATTTTATTATATGTTTAATGCTATTATATTAAATCTTATTTTGAATAATGTTTACATACTATTATCTTGAATAATATTGTTTCTATTATGATTTTTCATTATTGACAAACATGAATTGAAATTTGCTTTAAATTTTCACATAATTAATTTCTTCCAACATATATAAGTTTCTACCGTATTTAAATTAATTTTGTATACCTCTTAACATTATTTTTCAAAAAAAATATAAAAAAAATTAAAGCATTCGTGTCAACGAAACTAAATGCATTCATTGCATTAAAATCTAAAAATTAATTTTTATTTATAAGTTTATGTTTTGAAAAATAATTATCCATTTTTTATATGAAGGAAAACAATAGCCTGAGTCTAATTAAAAATAAAAATTAAAAAATTAAAACTAAATCATTGATAAACCTGGGTTCACATGCATGTCGGGTAGGTCTGGTAATTCGGGGCAGCCCGGCCCGGCCCGGCTGGGCCCAACGGGCCAGAAGCTATGGTGAGCATCGGGCTAGCCCGGCCCGAAAAGTCAGTGGGTCTACATCTTCTGAACTCGACCCGGCCCAGCTCGGGCCACCGGGTCCCAGGCTTTTTTGGCCCGAAATTTGGATATTTTTTTTTAATTTTGTAAATTTTCAAATTTCATAATCCAATTCCAAATTTTCATTTTTCTAATTCTAAATCTTATTAAAAACAAAAGCATATCCAAACATTACGTAATACGCGTGTACCACATCCACATCAAATAAAAAAAGAGTGCTCAAAACAAAAGCACACAAACATTACAGAATAAATGTATGAAAATTCTTAAATTCAAAATATTAAAAATCCTTAAGAGTGGGAGTTCCCAAGTCATCGATATCCAAAATTCGATCGTACAGTTGATCCTCCAATAATTGATACATGTTCTGTACAATCTATAGGAGACTAAATCTGATGCTTTAGGGAGTTAACAAATTAACCTAGAGACGATAGTGATAGTTAATTTGTTAATCCATGACTACCTTGAGACCTGACGAAAATAGGTAGCAATATTTCTGATCCTCCACCAATAATCGGATTAAAATAGGAAATTGTTAGAATTGGATTAGTATATAACAGATTCATGTGTGTGCATCCCTTAGGATTAATCATTTAATTGCTTGTTTGACTCTTCTAAGTAATTTAGTTTGTTGAATTCGTTTCCGTTTCTTTCTTAATTAATTGTTTTAGTTTAATTTGAATTCTTGTCTAGGATTAATAGAACCCGATAAATAGGTAGTCTGAATAATAGAAACCTGTTAACTTAGTACTTAGTGTGGTCGACATTACAGTCTCTGTGGATATGATATTCGATTCACATACTTTATTGCATTGACCTGTGTAGTTGCAGTAATTGCATATAAAAACATAGTGCATCACTTTTTTGGCGCCGTTGCCGGAGAATGTATTATATTATACACTGATATTATTACTAACAACACTTTATTATTTCAGGTACTTTATGAGAACAAGGTCTACCCAACCACACGCAGAGCCTGTTCCAAATTAGTTACATACAATCAAACTGGATAATTAGTTACATACAATCAAACTGGATAGTCTAATTTCAATTATTAAATTGTCAGTGTATGAAATTGTAAAAAATAAAAATTTTACCTAAAATTACAAACTACTACATAATTTCAACATTTTCAATTCAAAGTAATTTGATTTTTGAGATAAATTTTATTTCTTTTTTAAAAATGAGTTTAGGTAATATCCTCGTGTACATGTGGGTTGATGCATTTGTTTATAAATTGAATTCCCATAATTACCAGAAATTCAAGTTCACACACCCTATCATGAAACTGCGTGTATATATTTATATACGATATTTTAAATATATTGTTTTCATGCTATAAAATGGCTACTGTATTTTAAATCATTTCTCCCATTCTTTCTTGGCCCACACAAAATAAATAAACAAGGTCCACTAGCCATTTCTCTTTTAATTAATTGTCAATTTTATTAAAATAAAAAATAAAAATAATAAAAATATATATGTTAGCGGGGTACCCGCCTCGCCGCGGGCTTACTCGCTTGGGTCCGCCAGGTAAACGGCCTCAAAATTTAAGCTCTACCCACCTAAAAATGTGACGGGGACGGGTCGAGCCCGTTTTAACAGCTCTAATTAGAGTTGTCGAATGGGCTGGATTAACCCAGCCCAGTCCGGTCATGGGCTGACCCAAGCTACATCAATGAACAATGCGGGCTAAACCGAATTTACTTGGGTTAAATTGGCCAATATGAGCATTTTTTTTTAAAACAAGGGCCCAACCCAACCCAAGCCCACTAGAGACCCAACCCGTCTAGGCCCACCACAACTCACTCCCCAGTCTCTATATGACAACACACTATGATAAGTCAAAGAAAAATGATTTTACTTATGATCAGCAATAAATTTCAGATTAAGTATTTTTCAGACTTTTCTAAATTTCTAAATGCAACATCATCCATTATTTGAATTTAATGAAATTGATGCATTTTTATTTAGTAGTATACTTTTTTTGCTCATATTGTTATTTTAATATCATATAATTTTCAAGATAGTTCATCAATGGATTTTTCACAACCCATAATTGATTCATCTTTCCAAACATTCCAAAACTTATAATAAAATATTACTCAATATAAGACAAAAAAAAAATACTAGGCCAGACCCGACTTAGCTCAGCCTAACACACGCCCGTCCCAAATGCACTTCAACTTAACCCATGGGCCGAGTAGGGCTCACATTTGTTAACAAAGCCCAGCGCAGGCCCAGCCCGTTCTGTTGGTGGTCCTGGGAAAGGTTTTCATTTGATAACCTGGGCAACCCGGGATCCTATCCTGATTGACGACTCTACATGAGATCCTCAATTTTAAATTACGATCCAACACATTTGATAGCATAATAAGTATACACTTGATATATGATATTTGATAAAAGATAACGTTGGAATAAGAGATCAATTAGACCTCATCTTATGTTGCATCAATAATTGCGGTTTGGTGTTAATTGTGATTTTGCACCAAACCGACCGATTTTTCATCCAAACATAAATCCTACTTATAAATTAGGAACCATTTAGCCCCCATCACGCAACAACGATTGAGCTCACTAGGGACTCGATACACGCTACGTGTACGAGAGAAACGAATTGGGTCCCGACAACAGCCACATCGAGTTCTTTACAAATGGCTCCTACACAACTAGAATTGTAAATGCTACTAGAGAGTAAGTTTGGTAAAAGAGAAATGAGTCTAGATCATATAATCAAATAACTTTTTTATACGAAATTCTAGTTACATTTTTTCGTATTGGATCTAAAGATTCAATTCACTATCATACATCATTGATACATATCACGTGTACAAGAGAAAGGAGTCCCGACAACAGCCACATCGAGTTCTTTACAAATGGCTCCAACACAACTAGACCTAGTCTTTCCTCTTGTAAGTGTAACATTTTGCGGAGTAAACATAAGCCACCAACGTGACTGCACTAAGGCCTCCCAGCAGCCAGTAGAAGTAGTCCAGATGAGCTCGATTCAAGTTGTTCGAAAACCAACTATCACCCCCGGTTCGACTCGTGATTGCCTCGATTACGGATATCAGAAAACCACTCAAGAAACTCCCTATGCCAAATATACTGAGGTAAAGGGCAAGCCCTAAGCTTTTCAGTTCAGTAGGAACCTGATCATAGAAGAATTCTTGAAGACCAACCATCGTGAACACATCAGCAAAACCAAGCAGCAGATACTGTGGCGCTAGCCACCACACGTTCATTGGCACCATCTCGTCTGGCTTGTCGATCAGCCCATGCTCGGCTGCAATGGCGAGGCGCTGCCTCTCCACAAGTGCTGCAACGACCATGAGAAGGAAAGAGAGAAATATGCCTGCACCGATGCGTTGGAGCATTGATATGCCGGTTGGTTTCTTCGTTATAGCTCTGGCAATTGGAACTAAAACACGGTCATAGATAGGAACTAGGGCGAGGATGGATACGCAGATGAGAGAGAGCAGCGAAGCAGCTGGTATTTCGAAGCCAGAAGTGATATGACGATCTAATGTAGCTCCTTGTTTGGTGAAAAGAGTTCCTGCTTGTGGTGAGACAATGGCATATCCCAAACATGTACACCAGATTGGAACAAGCCTAAGGATTCCTCTAGCATTGTCTACGTCGGCCATGGTGCAGACGCTCCCGTCTACGCCCGGAGGAGCAAGAATTGCTCTGTCGAGAAACCTGTTACAAAAGCAACGTAGAACTGTTAGTTCGTCTACTGTTCAAGCCTAAACGAGCTTTCTAAATAGTTCTCCCTTCTCGGGTCCTAGAAGGGTGAATGACTTACTTAAGTTTGGCGCCTCCATGAGGCAAAACACTACGAGATTCCTCCTCCACGGATGCAATGACAGGGGCAGCTTTCTGATTCTTCGCTGCACGTACAAAAACCCGGCCTATTTTCAGAAACGGGTTCCTCTCGTCACTGCTAGTGGGAAAGCGATATGTCATGGTTCCGAGCAAGAAAATGACTAGTGCAAAGCACATCAAGATGCAGGGGATTCCAAAGCCAAGTTCCCAACTCAGATTTTCTTGAATATAGCTCAAAACCAAGAGAGCTGCTAAAATGCCTATATTCATCGAAAAGTACCACCAATTGAAGAATGAGCTCTTCGCCATGACCTCATTTTCATCTTCATCATCAAACTGATCAGCTCCAAAAGCTTGTACACAGGGCTTATGTCCCCCTTGCGCGAACGCTACTAAATACAACGAGAAGTAGAAGAAGACGACCTCAAGCGTAGGAGGCGAACATGCAGCGTCATTCGCTTTGATTTTGCAGTGAGAGAAGTTAGATGAATGAAATGCAGCTGACAGAGATAAGAGGCCAAGACTCTGCGATTCATCACAGTACAAAAGTTATTAAGTTAGCATCATCAGTAGCCATCAGATTACAAAAAAAAAAATCACTTTTTTCTTCTAGTTTTTTAAATGTCTTGCAATTAATTCATTATTTGAGATTAATCTGAAGCTAGGTATAAAAATTCCATGCTATACTTCTAATGAATAGATGAATTTTATACATCCATCACAAGATTCAAACTTAAATTTTAACTCGCAATCCATTTTCATTAGTCAACAAATTCATTAATTCCTCTAAATCACAAAATAATCGATTTCATCTCTCTACCTAAAGCTAAGTATAATCTAAATCAGTTAAATTTCATAAAATGTGCAAAATTTACGAAAATTAGGGCACTAACCACAGCGTAAAGCATAGAAGCAATCACAATGGTTCGAAATCGGCCCAAAAACGAGTCGGCGACGAAAGCGCCCAAAAGAGGCATGAGCGTCGCCGTGCCGTTCCAGACATTGACGCTCTCCGCCGCCGCCGCCGTCGATTGGCCCAGCGGCCCCGTCAAATAGCTGATCAAATTCCCACTTATACCATAATACGCAAATCTCTCCGCCACCTCAACACCTAGCTAATGTCACCACCATACACAATTAAATAAAACATTTAAACAAACTCAAATTTCAACAAATTTATCGAGCTCGAACGTTCATGATTATATACACATTACCTATGATGAAGGAAGCGGATTTCCAGCAGCCGGTTCTCGACCGCCTCGCCGGCCGACCTTTGAAGTCGACTGCGCCGCCGACGGCGTCGTTCAGCAGCGCAGCTTCTGCGTCCGCTGTGCCGTTTCCAGTGATCTCAGTAACTGCCATTCTCTCTCTCTCTCTCTCATTATATAGAATAATAGAAACATTATTTTACGTACCTAACATGAGCATTTCCGTAAGCAGTAATTTTATTTGAAAACGATGAAATTTTTAAAATTTTATTTTACGTTAAAAATATAGTTTTAGGGCGTTAAATGTTCACGCATTAAGTTAGTTTTTAGTGTATTATTTTAATTGTATTTGTTTAAGGGTAATTGCTTTTAAATGTATAACCCTTTGACGTGTTTTTTATTTAATTTGAATAACATGAATTTAGCACTTATTTGATTTTCTAGGGGCGATCGAAAAAACAAAAAGGTTGAAAACCGAATCGAACTGAACAGATTTCGGTCCATTAGGTCCGATTTTTTAAATTTTTCGATTCGGTTCGATTCTTTTTTTTTTTTAATAAAAATTCGGTTATTGGTTCGGTCTGATTCGACAGACAACGGACCAAACAGACCGAATAGACCAGGCCTTTTTAGTTAGGGAGCAATTTTTATTTAGATAAAAGTAAATAAGATTTGGGAAAAAACAACAAGATTTAAAAATAAGGTGTTATGTGGGCAATTGTATTTATTTTTAATTGAATCAATCTAAATGGGCCCACGCGTCTGAAAAAGCTTACAACTTTGTGTACTTATCCCTGCCATGTTGAATTTGGTCATGCAAAAATGGAATATTTATTATTAGGGTTTCGACCAACTACCTCTCTTGCAGATTAAAAAAAAAACGTTTGATTCTCTCTCTTTCTCTCCCAACTGCCATTATCACTCTCTCTTTGAAGTTGAATTTAATTTTCCCAACCACCCCCCACATTCTCTCTCTCCTCGCTTAAAGTCGATAGAATCGTGGGCTGAAGAAGAAAATCTCTTCCTCGCATAAGTGTGAATTTTTACAGTTTAATTTGAAGAACTGAAAAAAAAAAAAAACGCATCTCATCTCATTCTCGCCAAAAAGGTTTCTCTCTTTCTCTCTCTCCCCCAACTGACGGTCTTCAATGGTCGTTGCAGTTGACTACTCATCGGCACCGGAGATGGAGCGAGCACCCCTTGGACCGGAGACCTCATCTTCTTCTCAAGTAGGGTTCCTTTTAAATTTGTTGAATTTAGGTTCCTTTTAGATTTGTTGAATTTGTCGATTTAGGCTATGAAAAATTAATCGATGTCATCATTGATATATTCGATGCCTTTATTAAAAATAAGAATAAGCGATGCCTTCCAAAAAATTAAGTGAAAAATATTATGCTAATAGTGGTTGTTGAAATTAATCATGATTTAGGTATTGTTAGTCGCGGCTTATTGTTTTAATTACCATGGCCCTAGGTATTATTGATTGATTATTTGCTATTAATTGTGGGTTATTTGTTGTTAAATGTGGGTTATTTGTTGTTAGAAATTAATCGAGGAGCATAAAATATAATCGAGGCCTTCCTCGATAATTATAATAATAATCGAGGCCTTCCTCGATTAAATTACAAAAATAAAAACTAATCGAGGCCTTCCTCGATTAATTCAAAAAACAAAAACTAATCGATTAATTAAAAAAAATTAATCGAGTAACTAATCGATTAATTTTAGAAACAAAAACTAAATCGAGTCACTAATCGATTGATTAAAAAAATTAATCAAGGCACAAATATATTAAATAAGAAAAATTAATCAATGCACTAATCGATTAATTAAAAAATTAATTGTGGCATTAATCGATTAAGTAAAAAAAAAACCAATCGAGGAATTAATCGATTAATATTTTAATTAAAAACAAACTAATGGATTAATCGATTATTATTTTAATTAAAAACAAACTAATGGATTAATAATTAAAAATAAACTAATCGATTAGTTTTTTAATTAAAAACAAACTAATCGATTAGTACTTTAATTAAAAACAAACTAATTGATTAAAATAATTTAAAAAAAAAACTAATGCATTAGTAGTTTAATTAAACAAAAAATAATCGATTAATAATTAAGAAAAATTAATCAAGGCACTAATCGATTAATAGTTTTTTTTTAAAACTAATCGATTAATAATTTAATTAAAACTAATCGATTAATAATTAAAAAAAACTAATCGATTAATAATTAAAAAAAACTAATCGATTAATAATTAAAAAAAACTAATCGATTAATAGTTTTAAGAAAAACTAATCGATTAGTACTTTAATTAAAAACATACTACTCGATTAATAGTTTTAAGACGTACTAATCGATTAGTACTTTAATTAAAAACATACTACTCGATTAATAATTTAAAAAAAAATAATCGATTAGTACTTTAATTAAAAAACAAACTTATCGATTAATAATTTAAAAAAAACTAATCAATTAGTAGTTTAATTAAAACTAATCGATTAATAGTTTAATTAAAACTAATCGATTAGCAGTTTAATTAAAATTAATCGATTAATAGTTTAATTAAAACTAATCGATTAATAATTAAAAAAAACTAATCGATTAGTAGTTTAATAAAAAATAAAGTAATCGATTAATAGTTTTAAGAAAAACTAATCGATTAGTACTTAAATTAAAAACAAACTAATCGATTAATAATTTTAAGAAAAAATAATCAATTAATAGTTTAATTAAAACTAATCGATTAATAATTTAAAAAAAAAATAATCGATTAATAATTTTTTAAAAAAAAAACTAAAAAAGCCTAAAATTAAATTTTAAGAAATTCCAATTTATATGAAATATTAAAAGAATTTACTTTATTAGTTTTAATTTTTAAAATGTTGTTAGATTGATTGGGTTAGACTACCGTTACGGAGCCGGACGCCTTCGGTCGTCGTGTACGCCATCCCAGGTGTTATTGACACGATTAGAAACACACTGCTCACGATTGGTGGTGACGCCATGCGACTGTTCAGATCGGGGTGTTTCGGATATTTTCTGGACTACAGAGGTGGTGACGTCCAGAAGAGGATCATGCACGCGCTGATGACGTTCGAGGTGCACGCGCCGGATCGTGCACGTGTGGGGCTGGAGGCATGGTTTCACATTCATCGTTCCCAGCTGCGGTTCGGTGCGAGTGAGTACGCCTTGGTGTCAGGTTTACGCTTCGGCAGCTCGACATTCGATCCTCATGGCGCTCATATTGTTCCGAGGAGATCGGTCTACCACCGTTTATTTGAAGGGAAGCGTACGACAATCAAACAGATGGAGGACAGGTTCTCCGCCTTGGGGATGGCCAGAGACACTGCGGATTATGTGAAGGTTGCGAACATATTGTTCGTATACCGGATGATTCTGTGCCTAGATCCGCACCGGGCCGTGGATCCATGGGTGTGGGCGCTAGCGGAGGATGTGGAGGGATGGAACTCGTTTCCATGGGGTGCATATTCTTACCAGTCGTTGATGCACTACATTGGCCTCCTCCCCAGGACTCGAGAGGCTATGGGCGGGAAAGGATCGGGACAGTATCATTTTTACGGGCCGATCTGGGCACTCCAGGTAATTAGTTTAAATTTAATTCTTCTAAATTAGTTTAAATCAAGTGAATACGTAACTAATCCATTAATTCACTTTACAGGTATGGGCTTGTGAGGTGATACCGGAGTTGGCTACTGAGGCTGGTCTGCACAGTGGATAGCTCACTGTGCCTCGATGTTTGAGGTGGACATTCAGACTCCCTGCCACCGACCCAGTCATCTTATTACAGCGAGTGGTACATTTTGATGTTTCTTGATATATTTAGAATCTTCGATCTATATTTATTAATTCATCTTAATGATATTATTAATAATTCCATGCAGTCACGTGTGGTTACGTTGGTGCCATCTCCCGAGGAGACGGCAACTTCATATTACATGAGCCTACAGTTGGAGCCTGGAGCTCAGAGCGTGAGATATGTTCCCGCTCGATCCGGGAACAAGAAGAAGATGCTTGCAAATGTGCCATCTTGTTGTTCCACATCGGCAGAGGCGGTTGTCCCCCCGTCAGCCCGAGGCACCAGAGCTGCTCGGACACCACAGACGGGCCGTCAGGCGACCAGTCGACCCTCGACTAGCCGGGCATTGAGGGACGAGCCAGATCATACTGAGCCTGGAGCCCGGCCCCTCACTGAGGACGCACCAGTGCACACGGATGATTCGATCGATCCAGAGAGCCCTCCTCGAGCTTGGGGAATGAAGCGTTCGAGGAGGGATCGCACGCCGAGCAGTGGGGAGCCCTCAGAGGGTTTCATTCAGAGGATTGTGGATCGAGTGATGCCCCGTGTCCAGGAGCTTATTGACACGACTATTGCGCCCCGTGTCCAGGAGTATGTGGATCGGGCGATTGATCGTGCATTAGCTAGTCTGGGTAGCCGCTCTTGGAGGTCACACATGCCTCAGGATAGAGATCGCCACAGCCCGGAGCCGAGCGACTGTAGTCCTGGTGATCAGGCTCCACAGCCCACTGTGGAGCCGGAGGGTACTAGCACTTCGGCTCCACGCCATGGTGGTTTTAGCGCGACCTATCAGCTCATGAATGACATCGATGATAGCACACTCCAGGTCACCTACCCACGATTTAGATCCTTAGGTCCGGATGCCGTTGTTCAGCTCCATTTCAACGGCGATCGCTTGCGGCATGGATGGTTTGATCATCTTGAGGATCCGAGGACTGAGTTGAAGGATGTTCACATGAGCTACTTTCTGAGCGCGATGACTCGACGAGTTAAGAGGGACAACCATTGTCGGACGACGGTGGCTACTACTGGTCTATATGTGAGTTCAAGTACTTATTTGAAAATAGTTTGTCTTTTTTCTTACTAGACGCTTAATCGTAATTCATTTTTTGCAGGAGGCCCTCGTTGCCACATGGAAGAGACTGCATCCTCTTGACCCGGAGTGCACACGTGCATACGGTGACGATGACTACCAGCGATGGACACCTACCGAGGGACTGATACATCGGATCCAGGGCAGGGATGGGCGGTATCAGGTGCCATCGATCACAAGCACTGGACGAGCATACTGGAGAAATGCATTGACACACGCACCGAGAGCAAGGAATGAATGCTTGAACCGACCATCACTCGTGATCTCCATGTCTACTACAGTTCCCAGATTCATTAATTGCAGAGTGTGAAGGAAAGCGGGCAACTGTGCGTAGGACTTGTCAAAGTCTCCATATACCATCTGAATGGCAATGTTCCTCGTGCGCAGAGCGAAGCTGTAGTCGATGTGGATGCCAAACTCACGCACAAGCTCCGCCATCATCTCCTTCGGCTTCAGGACAACCCACTCGTCCACCAATCTACGAGCAAAGTATTTTCCGAGCACTCGTGCAGGTACCTGTCGCAGAGCAATTCGACCCATATCAAGATGGCATGTGTGAGTGCCGTTGAACTTGTATATTCTCCACATATGCCCATCAGCAACCGCAAAGCACTTGAACGGGCAATCACCGCCATGCTTGCAAACATAGCCCAATCGTGACCTGTTCGAGCGATACACAGCATACTCCACTCGATTTTGCATGTGATAGATACCGACCGCCAGGGTGAGATCATCCTTCGTCCGAAAAATAGCTCCCTGGTGCAGTGTATCTGTTTCTGGTGCTGGTCCCTCATCCCAAGATAGTGGGCCCGCAATGTCCCAGTCAGCAAGGGGAACCACCCAATTGCTCGAAGGCCCGTCAGATCTAAACGGAACACCGGTGGTAGATGGTGGGACAACTCCCGTTAAACACAGCAATCTGTCTGTACGATCAGCAGAAGAACGAAGCCAGCCACTGAATTCTGTCAACAGTGACTTCACCAACCTTGTTCTATCATTCACCTCTTCTTGTTCTTGTTCTTCTTCTTCTCCCTCTTTTTCTCCTTCTCCCTCTTCTTCTGCAGTAGGACCATGCGTCTCTGCATGTGAAAAGTAGGGAACATAGTCATCCCTCATAGATGGTCCGGCTCCAGAACCTTCCAACTGTCTTGAAATCACGTACACGACGAGTTCAGTAGTCTGCTCGTGAAGTAAATCAAGCAAATCTCCATCATCTTGCAAAGATGCTCTGATCCGTCTGCCAGTATTGGTGCTGGTGAGGTAAAATAATTCATACTCGATCCTGTTCGGGTCAGTCCGCAACAACTTGTGAACCTCCCTCACCAGTGAGCTAAAGCACAGCTTATCGAATGACATCGTCACGAGTTGTTCGTCCCCATCTACATATTCTGATCTCTCCCATCGTCCACTGTGACGTACAATAATGCGGCATCTAACCATCTGGACAATTTTTAAACAATGCCACATGAGATCACAATTTAACCCTAAACCCTCTTAAACCCTAAACCCTATAAAACACTAAACCCTAAACGTAAACCCTAAAACCCTATAAACCCCAAGCCTCTATTAATCGATTAGTTTTTTTTCAAATTATTAATCGATTAGTTTGTTTTTAATTAAAGTACTAATCGATTAGTTTTTATTGAAAAAATTAATCGATTTGTTTGTTTTAATTAAAGGACTACTCGATTAGTTTTTTTTAAACTATTAATCGATTAGTTTGTTTTTTTATTAAACTACTAATCGATTAATTTTTTTAATTAATCGATTAGTGACTCGATTTAGTTTTTGTTTCTAAAATTAATCGATTAGTAACTCGATTAATTTTTTTAATCGATTAGTTTGTTTTTAATTAAAGGACTACTCGGTTAGTTTTTTTAAAACTATTAATCGATTAGTTTGTTTTTTTATTAAACTACTAATCGATTAGTTTTAATTAAACTATTAATCGATTAGTTTTTTTTTCAAATTATTAATCGATAAGTTTGTTTTTAATTAAAGTACTAATCGATTAGTTTTTATTAAAATTATTATTCGATTCGTTTGTTTTTAATTAAAGGACTACTCGATTAGTTTTTTTTAAACTATTAATCGATTAGTTTGTTTTTTTATTAAACTACTAATCGATTAGTTTTAATTAAACTATTAATCGATTAGTTTTTTTTTTTCAAATTATTAATCGATAAGTTTGTTTTTAATTAAAGTACTAATCGATTAGTTTTTATTAAAATTATTAATCGATTCGTTTGTTTTTAATTAAAGGACTACTCGATTAGTTTTTTTTAAACTATTAATCGATTAGTTTGTTTTTTTATTAAATAACTAATCGATTAATTTTTTTAATTAATCGATTAGTGAGTCGATTTAGTTTTTATTTCTAAAATTAATCGATTAGTAACTCAATTAATTTTTTTAACTAATCCATTTGTTTTTACTTTTCAAATTAATCGAGGAAGGCCTCGATTAGTTTTTGTTTATGTAATTTAATCGAGGAAGGCCTCGATTATTAAAATAATTATCGAGGAAGGCCTCGATTGTTTTTTATGCTCCTCGATTATGTTTTATGCTCCTCGATTATGTTTTATATTTAGGTAAACATTATACAACCCTCAAAATCACATAAACATCGACTAAATTCAAAACCAACAACAATTAACCTAAATTAAACATTACCAACCAATTCCAAAAAAAGGCCGTATCACTATATTTTCAAAGTAAATCTAACAACACATACAATATATAATCAAAATAATAAATATTTGCAAAATAAGTTCAAAAAAATGGAGTACAAAACGTACTTTTGAAAATTGGTGAAAATTTCCGAACACTATTTTTTTCTCCAGAAAAATCTTTTCTTTCGCACCTTGCTCGAAAAAAATTCTCCAACTTTTCCTATTCTTCGTCGATTTGTAGTAGTGTGAATAAAAACTTGTATGATTTTTGTGAACGAGATTTGTATTGTACTGTGAATGAGCTCCGGATTCTACATCTATTTATTCAGAAAATTCACCTACCTCGTTATAAAACATTAGAATGTATTTAATTCGGTACAACATCCTCTTCTTTTAATTAATTCGGTCCTACCTTCCCCTTCTTTTCATTTAATGAAGCCAACAACCTTTTCTTTTTATTTATTGAAACTAGTACCTACCTTAGACAAGAAATAAATGCATTCACTAAAAAAACATGATTAATTGTAGGGAACATTGTCTCGATAAAATTGCATGATCACGGTTAATAACATTAATCAATAATGGTTAGATATTAATCGTTCATAGTTAATCGAGTAAGCATCGATTAATCTAGGATATACAAGGAAGCAAATGTTAAAAAAGAAATCGAGGAGTTTTTTCTTAATCTATGCATATTAAATATTAATCGATGAAGCATCGAGGAGTTTTTTCTTAATCTATGCATATTAAATATTAATCGATGAAGCATGATTAATACATATTTAATCGATGAAGCATCGATTTAAGAAGAATTGCTATTTAAATCATTAACTCTTCATAAATCACCATAATCGAGGCTCAACTTAGAAAATTAATCGAGGCTATGAATTAATCGATGCTACTAAATATAATCGAGGCTGTTAGGGTTTCATTTTTAGAATTAGGGTTTGGGCTGTTAGGTGCATTTAATGCCTGCCAAAAGTACAATGTGTCAATCATTGGGTGTGGGGACCAAGTGTAATATAGTACAAATTGCCTAACAAACTACCTATATTTAAAAGTTGTTGTTTTTTCCCAATTATTATTTACTTTTGTCTACTTTTATCCATTTAGACTTTTAGTTATTATTAATTTTTATTTTTTTAATTGTTATTTGTTTGATAATTTGTATGTTTGTATTGTTATTTGTTAGTTTAGTTTTATATATTAGTTATATAGGTTCATTTATGATGCTAGTTATAGCTATATTTGTATAATTTGTTTATCATTTAAGCTATTATTTCCACAATTAGTCAAGCAATTCAAAATCGAAAAAAAAAAAACAGACTGGACCAAACTGAAAAAAATTCGGTTCGAGCTGGTTCGGTCCTCACCTTTAATTCAGTTCGGTTCGGTCCTAAATATTTTTTAATTCGTTATCAGTTTTATGAGTTTTGGATCGAAATAGACCGAATGCTCACTAATTTTTCCCATTATTTTCAAATTTCGCCACTCTAATCTGACCAAAATTAATCAAATTCGTGTATTTTAAGATAATTTGGGAATAACCACGTTAGTTTTAGTTGATCGGAATTTGAAAATATATGAAAAATCAAATGAGTGCTAAGTTCTTGTTATTAAAATTACGTTTTTTAAAATGTGTAGATTATTAAAAACACTCCAAATTTTAGGTATTTCAAGACAATTAACCCATTTTGACGAGGCTATCTATAATCGCACTGGGTAAATAGTTGAATTACACATTTCATCGAAAATCATAACGACTTTTATCATTCAATTATGATTTCACGTGGATATTAATATTAATTTAATCACCATTTGCGCTTATATCTTCTACGTGTGATTTCACGTGGATATTATTATAATAATGTACTCAATAATTTAATCACCGTTTGTCATCATTTAAATATTTAATAACTTTGAAATCACGTCTTTCATTTATTTTTGTTAGAGAGAGAAATTAATGATGAGTGAACTCTTTTGTAAGACTTTTATAAAATGGTGAGAGAATAGTGACGTCACTTATATTTTATTAATGTCACATTCTTCCATTTTACTTTTATTTTGACACCCATTCTTCCATTTTACTTAATATCATATGTTTCTCATTTACTATCCAATTTAATATTTTAATTTTATATAGTTAGTTTATCAATTCAGTTACCCCCTCCGTCCCAATTATATAGTCCATTTTATTTTCGCACGTAAATTAAAAATATTTATGAAAATAAAATATTAAAACTTAACTTCCAATATTATCCTCATTTAAAATGTATGACTTTAAAAAAAATTAAGCGGTTAATTTTTAATTTCCAAGATCTAAAAGGGATATATTTGTATATTACTATGAAAATTAATATTATTTATAGTTATGAGACTATATAATTAGAACACCTCAAAATGGTAATAGAGATTGTATAAATGCTACGGTCGGGTATTATTTGATTGGTGTTTGTGCGAGTTTAATTTTAATTACATAAAGATAAATTATTAGGTAAATTTTCATATTGCTCCTATGCATTTTCTTGAAAATTTAGAAAGTCGCCCGTATTTAATAAATACTCTAAAAAATTTCTCTACAATTGTAAAATTCATCAAACTCTCTTCAAATATCATAATAAGTTAACTTTAGTATTAACATATATTCCTCATTATACCATTTCATATTTAAAGAAATAAGTATTTAAAAAATAATACAAAACTTAGTAAATTCTCATAATAGTAAAAAACGTAGTAGTTTGACAAAAATATATTATATCATTTTTTAATAATAATATATATATATATTAAAAAAAGTAAACACTTGAGTACATCTGTTGTATCAAACTACTTCGGTCAGATGGAAATTTATGATACTTTTCAGTGTGAGAAATTATATTTTTTTAGTATTATAAATAATACTTTTTTCAATAAAAAAATATAGTGATAATTATAAATAGGGCTAATTACAATAAAATACACAAACTTTGACAAGATTTGCAAATTAGACACAAACTTTAAAAATTTGCAATTAAAACACAAACTTTCAATTTTTTGCAAAATAGACAAACTCATTATTTTCTAGTTAATGGAAAGTGACATGGCATAAAAAAAATCCAAGTGGACAAAGTGTCTGATGTGGAAATAAAAAAAGCCACGCCACATAAAAATTCTACCAAAAATATTTCTATCAACTAAAAAAAAGAGGGTATTTCCGTAATTTCGTCGCCTTCATTTGGCATCGATGCGCAACTATTTTTTTTATGGTTTATATTTATTTTTTAAAAATAATAATTATCAAGCATAATACATGAGCCCACGTATTAGCGTTGGACGAATGTACTGAGCGAGAGATTTCAGAGAAAAAAATTAAATTAATTCATAAATTAAATATATATTTGTAAAAAAAAAGATGCACCAAAAATAAAAGAAGAATCGGAGAAGGAGAATAAAATGAAGAAGAAATTCACTACTCCCCATCACTCTTCTCTCTCTCTACATATTTCTTCTATTTTTTCATTAATCTCCCCAAATAACTACTCCGATCTGCATGTGGATTTTCCTTTTTTTTGGTAGAATTTTTTTGGAAATAAAAAAAGCCACGTGGATTTTCCTTTTTTAGTTGATAGAAATATTTTTGGTAGAATTTTTATATGGCAAATTCACGTGGCTTTTTTTTATTTCCACATTAGACACTTTGTCCATTTGGATTTTTTTTTATGCCACCTCATTTTCCATTAACCAAAAAATAATGAGTTTGTCTATTTTACAAAAAAAAATAATGAAAGTTTGTGTCTAATTTGCAAATCTTGTCAAAGTTTGTATATTTTATAGTAGTTTAACCTTATAAATATGTCACCATTTTTTTTTATTCTTAGCAACAATTTTCAATAAAATAAATGTGATACCTTTTGGGCTCGTTTGCTAGGGTGATAAGGGGTTGATAGATTTCTACGATATCCCAATTGATTGTTTGGTTCAAAACTCAAAGCCCTTTATTAAATAAAAGCCCAGTATTTTTAACAAAAATCTGCAAGATTCAGTAGGATTTTGTATCCCACCTAGGAGGTGGGATGTGTAATACAGAAGATCATTGTTATAATTATTGAACTAAATTACCCCACTCCACATTGGTTAATGTCTAAAATAAATTATCTCATGCTTAATATAAGAGAGTATTTTTTGAATTGTAATTTTATGAGAAATTTAATACTTCCAATCAAACAGTAAATATGTATAAATTTTATAAATATTTTAATATATTCAAACAAACATGATATTGATACTTAATATATCAAAGGCATCCTAGTCGTGTGCATCAAAAGGGATTTCTTGATGATGAAGTGATCAACCTTCCCAAATATGCTAAAGAAAGAGGACCTGAAGTCAAGACAACTTCGGTTGGATGTGATCATGTGAATATGACAATTGATAAATAAATTTATACATTTTCTAAACTAGCTTCAATTTAAATTAAATTGAAACTTCACTTTATTACGTTTGTCTTTATTAGTTATTAGTGTGTATGTATAACTATCATCCCTTCCGTTTGGAAGTTTTCGTACCAATAAGTAATAGCCTAATAACAGCATTTTGTTTGAAAATTAAAACATCATCTTTAAAAGATATAGCTCGTTAAAAAGGAAAAATATTATATGAATATTTAAAGATGATGTTTTAATTTTCAAGTAAAATACTGTTATTAGGCTATTATTTATTGATACGAAAACTTCCAAACGGAAGGGATGATAGTTATATTAATTGAAGTTTCAATTTAATTTAAATAGAAGCTAGTTTAGCAAGTGAATAAATTTCTTTATCAATTGTCATGTCCACATCTAACCAAAGCTGTCTTGACTTCAGGTCCTCTTTCTTTAGCATATTTGGGAAGGTTGATCACTTCATCATCATGACAGAGAGAAAGGGAGAGATGAAGCGGTGTTTTCAAACGAGAAAATTTCACTTTTGGTTTCATAGGATACGCAGATCTTTTCTTTTGATTTCATCGATGTCGATTTTGGTTCTTTTTCAAAAAAAATCGCTCACTTTTAGTCCATCAATTTTTAACAGAAGTTAAGTAAAGTGACGGAGGGCTTCACACGTGAGTCACATGTGCCACTTTTGGGACCAAAATATATACTATGAGATCAAAAGTGAAATTTTCTCTAAAATAGAAATCTTAAAATGCAATCAGCTATGAATGATTTTTGAACCGAAATATTGATCAAATGTTAGATTTGTAAAAGGGGTACTTTTGTTAATTTTTTTTAAAAATGGGTTATTTTAAAAAAACTACAATAAAAACACGATTTAACGATGAATTTTATTCCGTC
Organism: Perilla frutescens; assembly: GCA_026008535.1. Lineage (NCBI taxonomy): Eukaryota > Viridiplantae > Streptophyta > Magnoliopsida > Lamiales > Lamiaceae > Perilla > Perilla frutescens. Next base: position 62,712,927 of record BRKX01000009.1, read on the forward strand.
GTTAAAATACCGACACGTTAACCACGGATTAAGATTGAGATGTTTAATGACGGATTTTTTTAATCTCTAACTTAACAACAGACGCACATCGTATTTTATTTTTTTATGTTAATGACGGAATAACGACAGTTTTTTCCGTCGTTACATTAGAGACAAGAAAATGCGTTACTAAACATTATTTTTTTTAATTTTTTAATTTTTTAAATCTTAGTGACGGATTAGCTGCGAAATTATCCATTCTCTAAATTAATTTTGATTTTTTTAATTTTTTCTAATATTTTTTATTTTCCAATTAATGCTTAATTACAAATTTGAAATTAATCTTTTTAATGTTAGTAATTTTTTATTTATTTTTAAATTAAAATTTATTTTATGCTTCAATTTATTAATATTATATACCATTTAATATTATATATTTTTTTATTTTTCAATTACTAATTAATTACAAATATAAATTTTTTAAATATTTTTATTTATTTTACTTTATATATTTTTATTTTTTAAATATTATTAATTTTTTAATTACTATATAACTACAAATTTAAAATTAATCTTTTTAACATTATTGATTTTTTCTTTATTTTATTTTTGAATTTTTTAATAATATATAATATGTTTTAATATTATATATTTTTAAATTAATAATTAATTACAAATATATATTTTTTATTTTTATTTATTTTACTTTATAATTTTTAAATTTTTTTAATATTATAATTTTGTAATTACTAATTAATTACTAATTTAAAATTAATCTTTTTTAATATTATTAATTTTTTATTTATTTTACATTTTATTATTTATTTTTTAATATTATATACTATTTTTTATTATTATATATTTTTTTATTTTTCAATTACTAATTAATTAGGCATATAAATTTGTTTTAATATTTTTATATATTTTACTTTACAATTTTTAATATTTTATATTATTTTATATGTTTATTTATTATTTTATATTATTTATTAATATTTTGGTCTTGACTTTGCGCGCTTCCGTCGCTAAAATTCGAATTTTTTATAGTGAACGTAAAAAATGTAAGTATGAAAGTACAATTTCCCTTGATTTTTTACTTCACAATAATTTAATTAAAAAATAATCAATCATAATAATGAATTATTAATTGAAAATTAAAAATTTAATATTAAAAATAATTATAAACTCTAATTAGATATGGTGAAGGTTCATAAATAATATTGTAAAATTAAACTAAATAAAAAATTTTCCTTGATTTTTACTCTACAAGAATTTAATTATAAAATAATCAACCATAATAATGAATTTTTTTCTTTAGGAAAATATCTGGAAAAATTGTTGAAGATATTTTCGAAAATTTTCATTTGGGGCCAAAATTGACAACAAATTTGACGGGAAACGTAATGAGTGGGAAAAACTGATAATTTGAAACTTTTAGGACCAAAATTGACATCGATGGAACCAAAAGGGGAGAGTAGCGTGTCTTATGGGACCAAAAATGAAATTTTCTCGTTTTCAAGATATACAAGACAAACATCATAACTAATTTTGAAAGGTTTATTAAAAAAACAAAAGCTAATTTTGAAAGGTGAAATTAATAAAAATTAGTTGAAATGCAATCACCTTACGTTAGAATTTACCGCTCACTAGGACTCGATGCATGTTAGTATGTTACGTGTACAAGACAAACGAACTCGGTTGAGACAACAGCCATATCGAGTTCTTTACAGTTTACAAATGGCTCCTACACAACTAGGCTTAGTCTTTCCTCTTGTAAGTGTAACATTTTGCAGAGTAAACATAAGCCACCAACGTGACTGCACTAAGGCCTCCCAGCAGCCAGTAGAAGTAGTCCAGATGAGCTCGATTCAAGTTGTCCGGAAACCAACTATCACTCCCAGCTCGACTTGTGATTGCCTCGATTACGGATATCAGAAAACCACTCAAGAAATTTCCCACGCCAAATATACTAAGGTACAGGGCAAGCCCTAAGCTTTTCAGTTCAGTAGGAACCTGATCATAGAAGAATTCCTGAAGGCCAACCATGGTGAACACACCAGAAAAACCGAGCAGCAGATACTGTGGCGCCAGCCACCACACGTTCATTGGCACCGTCTCGTCTGGCTTGTCGACCAGCCCATGCTCGGCTGCAATCGTGAGACGCTGCCTCTCCACAAGTGCCGCAATGACCATGACAAGGAAAGAGAGAAATATGCCTGCACCTATTCGTTGGAGCATTGATATGCCGGCTGGTTTCTTCGTCATGGCTCTGGCAATTGGAACTAAAACCCGGTCGTAGATAGGAACGAAGGCGAGGATGGATATGCAGATGAGAGAGAGCAGCGAGGCAGCTGGTATTTCGAAGCCAGGAGTGATATGACGATCTAACGTAGCTCCTTGTTTGGTGAAAAAAGTCATTGCTTGTGGTGAGACAATGGCATATCCCAAACAGGTACACCAGATTGGAACAAGCCTAAGGATTCCTCTAGCGTTGTCTACGTCGGCCATGGTGCAGGCGCTCCCATCTGTGCCTGGCGGTGGAAGAATTGCTCTGTCGAGAAACCTGTCACAAAACCAATGTAGAAATGTTAGTTCGTCTACAGTACAAGCCTAAACGAGCTTTCTAAATAGTTTCCCCTTCCAGAGATAAAGAGAAGGATGGATGACTCACTTAAATTTGGCACCTCCATCAGGCAAAATACTACGAGATTCCTGTTCCTGTTCCACGGATGCAACAACAGGGGCAACTTTCTGATTCTTTGCTGCGCGTGCAAAAACCCGGCCTATTTTCAGAAACGGGTTCCTCTCGTCACTGCTAGAAGGGAAGCGATATGTCATGGTTCCGATCAAGAAAATGACTAGTGCAAAGCACATGACTATGCAGGGGATTCCAAAGCCAAGTTCCCAACTCAGATTTTCTTGAACATAGCTCAAAACCGAGAGAGCTGCTAAAACGCCTATATTAAATGAAAAGTACCACCAATTGAAGAATGAGCTCTTTGCTATGACCTCATTTTCATCTTCGTCGTCGAACTGATCAGCTCCAAAAGCTTGTACACAGGGCTTATGCCCCCCTTGCGCGATCGCTACTAAATACAACGAGAAGTAGAAGAAGACGAACTCAAGCGTAGAAGGCGAACATGCCGAGTTATTTGCTTTGATTTTGCAGTGAGAGTAGTTAGATGAATGAAATGCAGCTGACATAGACAAGAGGCCAAGACTCTGAGATTCATCACAGTAAACATAAAAATAAAATAAAAAATATATTTAAGTTAGCATCAGTAGCCATACTACATTACCATCAGAAAAATAACTTGATTTAATTCCCAACTTACAAAAAATAAAATAAAAATTCACTCACTTTTTTCTTCTACTTTTTTTTTTTTTTTTATATTTCTTGCTGTAAATTCATTATTTGTGATTAATCTGAAGCTAGGTATAAAAAGCAGGAAATTTCATGCTTTACTTCTAGTTCTAATTCATATATGAATTTCATACATCCATCAAAAAATTCAAGCTTAAATTCTAACTCATCAATCCATGTCCATTAGTCAACAAGTTCATTTAATTCCCCTAAATTACAAAATAATCGATTTCATCTCACTTGTAGTAAATTCATTAATTGACCCAATCCAAAGCTAAGTATAATCAAAATCAGTTAAATTCATAAAATGCGCAAAATTTACGAAAATTAGGGCACTAACCACAGCGTAAAGCACAGAAGCAATCACAATGGTTCGAAATCGGCCCAAATACGAGTCGGCGACGAATGCGCCCAAAAGGGGCAGAAGAGTCGACGCGCCGTTCCAGAAATTGACGCTCTCCGCCGCCGCCGCCGTCGATTGGCCCAGCGGCCCCGTCAAATAGCTGATCAAATTCGCACTTATACCATAGTAAGCAAATCTCTCCGCCACCTCAACACCTAGTTAATGTCACCACTCACCACCAAACATAAAATATTTAAACAAATGATTAATTGTTTTAAAAAGACAAAACACTATTTTAGCTATTTATAATTTTAAATTTTTTCGGATTGGATCATTTTACTTTATTTGATTAAAATGAGATCAATGTAGGGGTAATATGGTTAAAATTCTATTTTTTTGAAGGAAAACAAACAAAAATTGAAAAAATAATTAAATGAAAATAAAAAATAAATGCAAATTGATTTTTTAAGTAAAAAACTAAATAAACATAAAAAATAAATATTTTTATCCAAATTTACAGTATAAGGAAATCATTTTAACAAAATTGATAGTATATGGATCCCATTTTGACTAAATAGAGTGAAGGGAATAAATTCGAAAAAATTTAAAAGTACATGGATTCAAAATAATATTTTGCCTTTTAAAAATATTTAATCTTGAGCATATTTGTAAATTTAACGCCAACTTTATAAATAGGCAAAACAAATTTTGAAGAAGTGTGTTAGTTAACATCCCAATTTTTTGTAAAAGAAATTGACTCCCAATTCAATCGATAATTTGTTAGTCTCTTTAAAGCTGTTGGAGGCTTGACCGTCAAATTTTGGAAAAAACATCGTGAAAGTCACTGAATTGGAAATTGTTAAGTTCAACTACACTCATATATATATTAAATTGATTGTAGAATCATGATGAAGTAATTTGCCGGTTAGATCGGAGCTCAATTTATTTTACAAAATTTTGAGGACATTAAATAACACCCCGGTTAAAAGTCTGTTTCGAATTTACAACTATATCAAAAGTCCGTAATTTTCAAACACAATTTTAACCTTGAACAAACTTAAAATTCAACAAATTTCTCAAGCTGGAGCTCGAATGTTCATGGCTATTTGCACATTACTTACCTATGATGAAGGAAGCGGATTTCCAGCAGCCGGTTCTCGACCGCCTCGCCGGTCGACCTTTGAAGTCAACAGCTCCGCCGACGGCGCCGTTCAGCAGCGGAGCTTCTGCGTCCGCTGTGCCGTTTCCAGTAATCTCAGTAACCGGCATTCCCTCTCTCTCTTCTCTCTCTCTGTATTTTATCCCTTGCCGTCTGATTCTTGTATGCATACATAGTTATGTTATATAGATACATTATTTTACGTACCTATGGACCAGTGGGGCTTCCTCTCCCAACTACCAACTACCAAGAATCTCCAAGTTGAAACGGTGGTCCGTACTTCGCATTTTTTTGGCATCGATTAGATAAATTAAATTGATAAAAATAAAATAAAATGAAGTACGATCCACCACATATTTTAATAGATTAAATTATTTTAAAATTTAAATCGTTCAAGTACTCAATCTCATACATTATCAATATAATATATCATCCAATATAAACGCACCCGTCTCAGATTACATGAAATAATAATATTTTTTTCATTAATTACTGATTACCCTAAATGATGCAATGTTATAAAATAAATGAATTAGATATGTAGCCACAAAATAATTCTTAGGGAGCGACTATTTGCACCACAAGAAATACTTTTTGCACCACAAAATGAATTAATTATGAAATTACTTAAATATCCTTATTAAATAAAAAAATCAAAATAATAATAATTAAAAACTGCATCAGGTGCTGCCGTGCTGCTCATCTATTGTGGCTCTTCTCCTTCTCCGGCGTGCCATGCCGTTAGCCATGGTCGGAGATGTCGGGCAGCTTCCACTCAAAGCACTAAATCATCGTCCCAATTATGATGACCACCTCCTGAATGGCTAAAAGCATCCCCGGACAATCTCTTCTGTCCGTTCCGAAAGCTCAAAATGCTGCCCTTTTAATGTCGATGGCGGTCTTTTCCTTCTCCAAAAACCTCTCTGGCCGGAACGCCGTCGGACAATCCCATATTTTATGGTTCCGCCCCATGGACCAGAGGTTGACGAAGAGCAGCGTGTTTGCCGGAATCGTGTAGCCATCGATGACGCAGTCGAAGATCGATTTCCTCGCCAACATTGGGATTGGAGGGTGGAGCCGGAATGTTTCTTTGATGAGGGCTTGAAGGTATAGCAGATTTGGGGCGTCGGATTCTTGCAGAATTCTGTCGAATCCGACGATGTTGGCGATCTCTTCTTGAGCTTTCTTCAACACGTTTGGAGGAGGAGGTACGCTGGAGAAGAAGAAGAAAGAAGAACGGCAATAGCTGTGCAGAAATTGGAGTTTTTTTTTAATTTTTTATTTAATAAGGATATTTAAGTAATTTTATAATTAACTATTTTTGAATTAATTCATTTTGTGGTGCAAAGAGTAAAAATTATGGTGCAAATAGAAACTCCTTTACGTAATATAAATTGACACTACACAAATTTAACAAATTACGTAATAACTGTCGATTATGTTATGTAAAATTAACTATTATTCACTAGCGACATATTTAATTTGTTTAAGTTTTTTTTTTATTCACACACCCGACCTGTATTATTGAGGAGATTTAAATCCGTAATTTTTAGTCTCTAAGTAATCTCACTTCATCACTAAGCCATTCCCACGGGACATTTAATTCGTTTAGTTTATAACATTGCGTCGTTTGGATTGATCGACAATTAATTAATAATCTTATTATGTTCATTTGTAAGGGGTGTTCGTTGGATCTAGATTTATAGTGGAATCATCCGTTGCCAGCGTGGCCAACTTCCAAGAAATTAGCTACTATTGTCTGCCACTTAACAATTCTCTTTCATATAAAATATTACTGACGAAAAAAAAAAATACTACAAACCATAAAATACTAAAACAAAACATGGTTTAATCTATGATTCCAAAATTTAAACGAGATCCTCAATTTCAAATTACGATTTAACATATTTGATAGCATCCTAAATATAATACTTGACATTTGACAAAAGATAACGTTGGTATAAGAGATCGACTAGATCTCATGTAACAATGCATCACTTATTGTGATTTTGCACCAAATCGACCGATTTCTCACCCCTTCAAGAAATCCTAATTTCAAATTACGAACCATCAAGCCCCCATCACACAACGACTCTCCCACTATAAACATAGTTTCTTGCGAAGTAAACATAGGCAACCAAAGACACTGCACTAAGCCCCGCCAGCAGCCAGTAGAAGTAATCGAGATGTGCTCGATTCAAGTTGTCAGAAAACCATCCTCCCCTGCCGTCTCCGCTCGTCGCGTTCTGTATGACGGACACGAGAAAGCTGCTCGCGAGGCTGCCCACGCCGAGTATGCTAAGATAAAGAGCAAGCCCCGTGCTCTTGAGCTCGCACGGGACTTGATCATAGAAAAATTCCTGCAGACCAACCATGCCGAAAACATCCGAGATCCCGGAGAGCGTGTACTGTGGGGCCAGCCACCACACGCTCATCGGGATCACGGCCGTGGGCAGGTCCACCAGGCCCTCCCCACGAGCAATCTCGAGGCGCTTAGCCTCAACAACAGCCGCAACCACTATAGACAACAGAGACAGAATCAGACCAATCCCAATTCTTTGAAGGGTCGTTATGCCTGAAGGCCTCTTGGTTATGGATCTAGCAACAGGGACAAAAAGGCAGTCGTAGATCGAGACGAAGATCATGATGGACAGCGAGATGCAGAGCTGCAGTGAGGCAGCCGGGATCTCGAATGCACCCCCAATGTGGCGGTCCATCGTGGCGGCTTGCTTCGTGAACAGAGTCGAGGGCTGAGCATACACAACGGTGTAGGCTAAAGATGTGCACCAAATTGGGATAAGTCTAACCATTGTCTTTGCTTCTTCTACACCGGTTCTCTCATCATCCAATGCAAGCAACCCCTTGTTTAGTGACCTAATACAAAACCATACACATATACATAAACGTTGGGTACTAAAATGTAATGACCAGATCAATTCTTGATCGAGTTTAAGGACTTACTCAAGTGATGAGGGTGTAGATGGAGGTTGCTTGTTCTTACCTAGTTTGAGAAAAACATGAATCATTCTAACAAATGGATGGCTCCCATTCTTGTCTATGCTAAACCGGTAAGTGATGGATCCGATGGAGAAAATAAGCAACGAAAAACACATAACGAGAGAGGGGATTCCGAATCCAATCTCCCAGCTGAGATTTTCTTGAATGTAGGTGACAAGAGAGAGAGCTAGAACTATGCCTAAGCAAGAGAACCAGAACCACCAGTTGAAGAAGGAGCTTTTCGCGGCGCATTCCTTTTCGTCTCCCACATCAAACTGGTCTGCACCAAATGCTTGAAGGCAAGGCTTGTGCCCTCCTTGAGCAAATGCAATTAGATACAATGAGAAGAAGAAGAATGCTGTCTGAAGCTGTGATGGATTGCATGAGACAGTGTTGTTTGCAGCATTTTTGCAGCTCAACGAGTTGATTGTTGCTGATAGAGTCAAGAATCCAAGTCCCTGTTGATTCATCATGATAAATCATTACATTGTAAAAGTTTGATAAAAATGGGAATTCGAGAAATTTCAAAGCTATTTGAGCTCGACTTGTGTTTGGGAAATGCCTAACCAAATTATCATAATAAAATAAGTCCAATCATTTTTCTTTTTTGTATGTAAATTTGGTAAATGTTCACAAATTTGAGTGGTGGTTGAGTGTGACTTGGCACTCAATCCAAGATCAATAGATGATAGGTAGGGAAATTTTGGAACAAAATATCATCAGTAAATCAATGGTCAAAATAAATCCAAAAGCATAATGTTTAAGAAATTTGAATCAAAATCGAACATAATAGATAAGACATATTCGGAAACTTCATTCTGCTCGAACTCGACTTGTGTTCGGAAAATTCATACTGTTCGAGTAAAAAGTTGTGCTGACGAACTAACCAAGATATAAAGAAGAGATGAAAAAATAATCGTCCGGAACCGGCCGAGAAACGAGTCAGCAAGAACGGCGCCGAGAATCGGCGAGAGCGCCGCCGTGCCGTACCATGCATTCAAGTTCGCGGCGGCGGCGGCGGTGGATTGGCCCAACTCACCAGTTAAATAGCTCACGAGATTCGAGCTAATTCCATAATAACAAAACCTCTCGGCCGCTTCAAACCCTGCAGCGGAAAATCACTAGAATTCAACAAAAATAAATGAGGGGAAAATTAGAAATGGGAAATTCTTGCTTAATTAGCTAATTATAACCGGCGATGAAAGAAGCGGATTTCCAGCAGCCGGATTTTGACCGGACGGAGGGGCGGCCCTTGAAGTCGACGGAGCCAGGGACGACGTCGTTCGGCGTCGGAGTCTCCGCCGCGGTGATTCCTTCTCCGGCGCCGGTGATGGCCATTGATGTATGTGATAACGTCGGTTTCCAACAACTTTTTGGCGGGGCTAGCTTGCTTATTGTGCGGAGGGGATAGCTTCATTTTATTTTATGATTTTCAATGCACGTGAATACGTACGTGACACTCGAATCTCATCGTCGACACCACTATATTTTATTTTTCTAGTAAAAAATTTACACTATTTTGGTTTTTTTAGATGAAAAGAAAAAGATTTTATTGCCGATTGAGTTGTATTTAGTAGACTTGAAATTTAAATAGCGTGCATATTCCTATATTTATACGTACCAAATTTATAGATGAATAAAATAAATAAATTAGTGATTGGTTGGTTCTTTTTTTGGAGTGAGATCAATTGCCTATCTTTTATTTAACATTTTTCTTCACGTGTAATTTCATTTCATTCATTATTTTCTTCTTTCGTAATATAAAATACACACACACACATATATATATATATAAGTTATTTTTGGAGGTACAATTGTATCCCCATGCTAAACACATCTATTCGCCACTGACAGTGGCCCTTGCGCAGTATGAAGTGTTGTGCATTTTTTTTTCCTTGAAAACTGAGTCGTTTTGACACAAATTTGATTTTTTTTAATACTTTTTTTGAAATACACAAAAACAATTAAAACTATATATTCTAAAAAGACTTATGAAAAGACATCCTGATAAATAGATCAACTGAAAATAGAAAATTAAAACAATAAATCCCAATCTTGAATAATTACCTTCTAATAATTGTAGATTAAAATTAAAAAAAAATATTAAACCCTAATTTTGAAATCAAATCCTATTTAATAGTCTAAAACTGAAAGATAACTATAATCCTAATTATGAAATAGTCATTATTGAAGGTTAATTGTTTTAATTATAGCTTTTTTAAGTCATTAGCTTTTTTTTGGAAAGAAAGAAGAATAAAAGAGATCAAAGGGGAAAAAATATATTAAAGGACAGTTTTTAAGTGAAAAAAGGAACCGCATAAGGATCATGATCCTTCTGTTTTTCACCTTTTCCTCTCTCCCTTTTCTTTTTATTTTTCATTTTTCAATTGGTTTTTTTCCTCATTTTTTTGGTCTGTTTCTTTTCTATATTTTCAGTATTTTTCTAAATCAATTTTTGAAGATTTTTTTTAAAAATTTTTATATTTAGTTTGTTGCCCCAAAATAATGAAATGTATTAAATGATTGTTAATTTTTTCGGTTGAAATGAAATAGCCATATGAATTGATTTTTTTTAATTATTTGTATGTAATTACCATTAGCATTATGTGTGATTAAATCACTTATTATATTAAATTAAAGATATATATAATGAAAAACGTAAATAAAATTTTTAATAAATTAAAATGATGTAAATAAAATTAGTGATATTACAGTGAATTTGGTAACTTTTCTCTCCTTTTTTTTGTTCTTTTTTTTTCATGCCTTTTGGCTGATTTAATTTTAAATACTTGGTAAATAATTGGTTTTTTCACTATTTTTTCTCTTAATTTTTCACTTTCTTTTTTCATTTCAATTTTCCCACTATTTTTCCGATTGAAATGAAATGATAGAGATGTTCATTGATAAATTATCTTTTTTTATGCAATTCATTTTATTTATATTTTAATTATTGTTGCAATTTACTAGAAAAAAAAATCATAATATTAAATTAATATAGATATATATATAATAAAAATCTTTAATAAATTAATAATAGATAGATAAAATGCGTGATGACCCTAAAAAATAATAATTGTAGCTGAATGTGTTGGGAAGTTTGGATAGCAATTTAGTACATTTAATAGCTTTTGATGTCGCATCAATTTGTACCTAAAAACTCGATTCATATCACTGGAGATGTCCTAAAATAAAAAAATAAAAATAAAGCCACTCCCCTTAACTCTTGAATTATTATGTGGAGACAACAACGGTATAGTGAGTAATGGTGCACTGGTCCTACTCCTACCTGAAAAAAACAAGACATGAATTCTCAAATTCCCTTCTCGTTTATTAATTAGGGGATGAAATCATATTAAATTTATAATTTTATAATATTTTTTGTAAAATAAAAATTAATTATAACATAATGCACCCAAATCATCATTTATTAACAAAAACATTGAATTAAAAAATTATTGCATAGGGCAGATTTTAGGATCTATAATTATAATTCTAATTACGAAAATATCAACCACAATAATGATTTATTAATTCAAAATATGATAATTGAATACTTAAAACTAATTACATACCCTAATTGGGAAGTATGAACACTAATTAGAAAATTTAAAATTAAATAGATTTTAATTTTACAAAAACTATTATGATATTATAAATTTAATAATATAACACAGAGATGACATACTATTAGTGCAATATACAAATTTTATTATAAAATTATATTTAGTTTTGTAACAAAATATGGGATCACAACCGAATTTTATTTAGTTTTGTAACAAATTAAAATACGTGAAGATTGCTAGAAGACTTTTTATAATTATAGTGATAGAATAAAATATGAAATATAATACTCAAAAATTTTAATTGTTTTTCTGCCTACAAATGTTATCCGAGTGAGTAGCAACATGGACCATTTATATCAATTGCATCAGATTTTTTTTTTTTTGAGTCAGGGGTATGACTGAAAATCAAACTAAATAGTTTGATATTCGATTTGTATTTAGTTTTTAAAATTTAGCTCGACTCATGTTCGGCTAGATTAAAGTTCATTTGAACTCGATTCGATAGACAATCAAACAAGTTCAAATGTAAATTTTAAAGCTCGGTATAATTTCAAACAAACTTGAACATATGTATGATAGGACTTGGCTCTCATTTACTACCATAATTGGAAATGAGGGGATTTGGATTCGTAATCATGTTTATCACCTTTATAAAAAAAGAATATCAACTGAGTTACATGCTAGATCGCTGACGCCTGAAAACAAATAATGCATAGTTGATGACACATATAGATCATATTGGAGTAGCATGATCGGATCTAATATAAAAACAAGAAACAATTTTATTTTATTTTATTCTTGTTTGATGTAACTATAATTAAGTTAATTGAGTACTCGATTATTTTTATTGAGATGTTCTTAGCTTTTTCTTTCTGTTCTTTTTTCTCATTTGCGACTTGGAATCAGTTTCACTGTTTAATTCACACCTAAACCTCTCACTTTTTTTTAATAATACTCAAGTAATCCAAATTTGCAGATATGAAAAGATTTTGTGTTGTAGTTGTTTATTTTCTCTTTAAAGTGACATTAATAATTGTTAATTACCTTAAAATACATAAACTTTAGAGGTTTTTTTTATGTTTCACATGTTTTAAAAAATGTAGTTTAATAACATAAACTTAACCCATATTTGGTTATTTACATATATAATTTTGAAATTCTGACAACTTGACAAAATAAAATCAGTCCATATTTTGTACATGAATTTTAAGACAATTTAGTGTCCACGTAGTTTTACTCGTAACAGTCGGACTGCTACGTCAAATTGAATTGACATGAATTCGAAAATATGTGAAAAATCAAACAAAGGCTAAGTTGGCGTTATTAAAACCACACTTTTTAAAACGTGTGAAAACCCAAAAATACTCCAAAATTTGTTTTTTTTTTTTTTATCGAAAAAAATTTGTATATTTTAAGGCAATTAAACCTTTTTAATTCGTAACTTAAAAAACAATCAAATAATTAGCTCTGACTTTGCTTTCCCCCCCCCCCCCCATTTCCTCATGATTCATGAAGGGTTCGTTTGGTTGTCAGGAAAATAAAGTTACTTTTAAATATGATTTTTAGGAATGTGATTATGAGTGAAATGAATATTACATATTATTTATCATGTGTTTAGAATATAATAAGAAAATTGTGAGATTCTCATTTTAGTATTTTTTTATTCAAATTAATCGAGTAGATTTATTATGATAAATTAATAATATTGTAGGCTTGTGTTTGATCATTATTCTTCTACTCTAATTAAAAAATTAACAATTAAGAAAATATATATATATATATATATATATAAAGATAAATTAATAATTAAAAATTACATAAATACAAACATACACAAACCATTAATTAAAAAAATGCATTATATTACAAAAGCAATTATATATATATATATATATATATATATATATATGGTTGACACCATTTGAACACAAATTGTTACTTATGTCGAATATTGTTACTGATTCTAAAGTCGAGTTGCTCGTCATATTAAGTTTGTCATTTCTCTACCATCGATTGTAAAATAATAATAATAATAATAATAATAATAATAATAATAATAATAATAATAATATGATAATTGAATTTTTAATAGCTTTTTTGTTTTGTCATTTTGTTTTGAAAGTCAAAATTTTATAATAAAAAACTAACAATAATCCACAAAAAAAAATTAAGATAAAAAATATTTCAAAATATTTAATTTTTTATTGAAAAATTATAAATACAATTTTAATAATAATTTATAAAAATAAAGGATGAAAAATTTAATAATGAAATGGTCTAATACAAGATTTCAAGTTTAGATGTTTTACCAACCAAACGAGACCGAAGAGTTTTTCTTTTCTAGAGAAAATTTATATGCATATGCTTATATTCGTAATTTATTATTAATACAATTTTTTCTTCTAAAAATCATACTAGGGAAATTATATAAATGGCCACACTAAAAGCAATAAAAAAGACACTTCGATCGAATAGTCGATTCAAGCTTTTAGAAAGAGAACCAAATAGCACTAATTATGTTTGTCCACTTGTTCCCTAGTTAGATTCCTCTCGTGTTATATTACGTGTTTCGGGATATCTATAACATGTATATTTATGATGTTATTCAATATAATAGACTCTTCCTATAATTTTCAAATAGTAAAATTTAAAATTAATATATTGTGGCTTTAATTATTTGGGCTATAAAATTATCTGGGGATATCATAACAATATAGAAAGAAAATAAGGGTGGTGGTCCTACCTATTGATAGGGATCAAACACGAATTTTATTTATTTCTATTTCCTCTTTTCGTAACAAAATATATTAATAATAGGAACTAACAAATATGATATGAAAGATTTTAATTATTATGATTTGCCTACAAATGTGGTCCAAGTAGTAACACGTACATGGACCATCGAATGTTTTTCTCTCTCTCCCTCTCTCTCTTTCTTTCCTTTCATTTCCCGCCTTTTATATCAGTTTATAGACGACACTCACCAACACTTGTGAAATAATTCAATTTTCTTATTATATTAAGCATTGAAAAAGTAGCTCCGATAATATTTTTGAGTAATTTCTATTAGCAATGGATATCGAGCCTAATTCACCCTTATAAAACCGACTTGTAAGGGGAGAGTTGCCCTCACCTCACGTGCAGCGTGGAACTATGCTACAAATCTTTAACACGCTCTCTCATTTGCGGTGGAACTATGCCACAAATTGCTGAGAACTCGAGCAGTCTTTAACGCGCCCTCTCACGTGCAGCATGGAACTATGCCACAAATTGCTGAGAACTCGATATTGGGGGCTGCCCCAACATTGAAACTCCCTCTCACTTGCAGTGTGGAACTATGCCACAAATCATTGAGAACTCGAGCAGCGTGGAACTATGCCACAAATTGCTGAGAACTCGATATTGGGGGCCCCAAAATTAATTGACAATGATACCATATTAGAAATGGATACCGGGCCTAACCCACCTTCACAAAACCGGCTTGTAAGGGAGGGTTGCCCCCACCTTAATAAGTGACACATGCCACTTTTCCCAACCGATATGAGATATTTAATAATTTCTTTCAATAGTTTAGACAATATATATGGGATACAATTGCAAGTTCAGTAATTGTATACATTTTTCAATATATATTTGTGCATTTTAATTTATTTTCTCCTACTTGATAATTATATTGCTTTTGACGGTAACGTCTCGATTTTCTTTCCCCACTTCTCAAATTTTTCAACGTACGATCAATGTGTATTTAAAGGAATTTATTTTAGTAGTTGACATAGTCTTATAAATAGTTTTCAAGAAAAAAAAAATTGTCATAGCATTTATATTTTGAAAATAATTGATTTAGGCCGTTCATTAATATTTAACACTTTGTCTGCGCATTAACGATTATTATATGGTGCAACAATAAAGGCATAATTTATTCAAAAAAAACAATAAAAGCATAATTGAAAAACTTACCATAAATGGGTAATTATTTGTTCTATAACTAATTTGCCCAATCAATATATATAGGCATATAGCAAACTAACCTCAAATAATTTTCAACATTCTGTTAAATAGTTCCAAACCAAGTATCAAATTCAAATAGTTCAACTCGACATTCAAGCAAATTAGCAAACTCATAACAACACTATATATATATATATATGTGTGTATATATAATTATAAGAAAATTGAGCATATATACATGCTCAAAGGAGATATTATAAACAAAAATAATAATAATTACAAGACACCTTTTTTGAGTTATGTATAATTACAAGTAGATCTATATATTGGACGTGCTCAAAGGAGATATAAACACAAATGTGCACCAAAACTTACAACCTAAGAAACATTCACAAATCAATCTATATTGAAAAACAAAAACATCAATATTGAAAAAATCCTCTCTTATAAACATAGGATTTGGTGGAGCAAACGAACGTGACGAAGCCCGCCGCACTGAGCCCCGCCAACACCCAGTAGAAATAATCGAGATGAGCCCGATTAAGGTTGTCCGAAAACCAGCCCCCTGAACTATTCCCCGAGGTGACATTCTGAATCGAGGATATGAGGAAACTACTAATGAGGTTGCCCGTGCCAAGTATACTAATGTAAAGAGCAAGACCAATACTCCTAAGTTCACTAGGAACTTGATCATAGAAAAACTCTTGAAGACCAACAATTGCAAAAACGTCAGCAATCCCCGACAGCACGTACTGCGGGGCTAGCCACCACACGCTCATGGGAACCATGGCCGTTGGCTCGTCTACGAGCCCACACTCCCGAGCTACTCCAAGTCGCTTCCTCTCAACAACAGCCGCGGACACTATGGAAGCCAGGGACATAACTAGTCCGGTCCCGACCCTCTGGAGCATTGTTATGCCCGAGGGCACTCCGGTCACGGAACGAGCAACGGGGACAAAGACACGGTCGTAGATTGGAATCGAGACCATGAATGGAGCAGCGATGAAACAGTACTGAAATGAAGCGGCCGGGATTTGGAAGCCGGAAGTGATACGGCGGTCTAGCGTGGCTGCTTGCTTCGTGAATAGTGTCGAAGGCTGCGCGTAGATTATCGCGTAGCCTAGACACGAAATCCATAGCGGTGCAAGCCTAAGAATAGACTTTGCATCTTCAACATCAGCAATGCTGCAGATCTTCTCATTGTCTGTCAAACCATTAGATGATGCAAGTAATGCTTTGTTAAGAAACCTATTACAAAATCAAAGTTAATGTAAGTATTGGTAACTAACCATAAAAACAGACACTAAGAGTCTAAGACAACAACAGTACTAATGCAATTTATTACATGGGAAATTACTGTCAACTTATAAAATTTAACATGTTTCTAATCTCAAATATCAAGAAATCTTTTACACAGAAATCAAAATCAATGTGTATAAGTAAACACAAAAACTACTCAGACAACAACAGTACTGATGCAATTTCTTAATTACTTGGAAATAACTGTCTACTTATAAAATTCAACAAAGAATATGCAATGCACAATGAAAACTAAAGCAGAAGGGTGGTAAACTAACCCAATCTGAGCACCTCCGTGAGGCAGAGTTCGACTATCTTCTTCCTCTTCAACAGACGTAGCCTCATCAGGGGCAACGCGATAGTTTTTAGCTGCTCGAGCAAAAACATGATAAATCCTCACGAATGGATTCGTGCCATCACCATTCTTGCGAAATCTATAAGTTCTACTCCCGATCAAGAACACAATCAACGAGAAACACATGATGATGGCAGGGATTCCAAATCCAAGCTCCCAACTCACATTATCTTGAATGTATGTCAAAACCAAGAGAGGCAACAGAATTACTGCAGAACTGAAACAGTTCCACCAATTGAAGAATGAGCTCTTCGCCTTATGTTCATCTTCATCTTCCTCGTCGAACTGATCAGCTGCAAAAGCTTGAACGCAAGGTAAATACCCTGCTTGTGCGAAAGCTACTAAGGAGAAGGAGACAAAGAAGAAGAAGAGCTCGAGCTGATTCGGAGACGAGGTGTAAGAATTTAGTGAAGCTGAGATGGTCAAGAAACCAAGTGCCTGCAATCAAACAACATTCCAAGAAATGTGAAATTTGATCAGCATTTTAGTCACGGAATTATAGTCAAGATTAAGAAGTTTTCCCATGAAAGAATTCATAGTTTGTTTTCAACAAGGTTTCCCTTTCTATGTTCGAAGCAAGATGTTGTCTAATTCGACCATGAACTACAAATGTCTGAAGAAGCTCTATTGCTTCCAATATATAGAGAGAAACTCACATTCTGAAAATTAGATTTTTGAGATTGACAGCATTGCAGATATCAGTCTTTTTTTAGTTCTTTTACTAGTTATCAAAATTCTTACTATACCACTATCACAAAAGGCTTAAAGTAATTTTTGGGGAAAAAAAAAACTGTCAAGAATTTACCTAATCTCAAACTAAATTGAGGGGGAAAATTCATGAACTCCATAATTCCACAATTAGCTTCACAAATTCATGGCACTCTACGACACCGGGTTCAAATTTCTTGTTGCATTTTTTTGTCTTTCACTGTCAAATTTATGATTTTAATAATATTTATTATAAAATAAAAATAACATAAATAAGCATAGTCAATATTTATCAACAAAAAATGAATTTAAAAAATTATAAAATTCAATCATGAAATAATCAACCATAATAATGAATTGTTAATTGAAACTGAAAATTAAGTACAAAAAAAGCAACTATAACCTCTAATTGGGTCAACCCTAATAAACAATTATCAAATTAAACTAAATAAAAAAATGAAATTGCAAAAAAGAAAATATAAAAAAACTCGTAATTTGTAAGTGTACGCAATACGGAGTAAAATACAAAGAGTTCAAAATGAAATCTCATGTGCTACAACCGCACAAGAAATCGTCTATTGCACCTTTCATGTTGTATTCTAATTGCACACTCAATTTTATTTTATTTTTAGTTTTTTCTTCGATTTTAATCTATTGTTTTTAGTTTAAATTTACACTTTCTATTTAAAGTCATCTCCTATTCAATAAGAGTATTATAATTTTTTAGTATTTAATTTTTCAAATAATAATCAGTTAATAACTAAAAACTGAAAATTAATTACTGAAAAATTATAATACACTCACTCTAATTGGATAGGATGAATTCTAAATTCAAAATTTAAACTAAAACACAATGAAATTGAAAACAGAAAAAATAAAAATAAAAAATCGAGTGTACAGTAGAGGATGTCATCCCAACGGAAGATCAGTTTCCGACACAAGTTAATTAAGTGCAACTTACTCTAATTACTTCGTAAGCCAAAGTAAAGTAATTTATAAGACAAATATATCACAATTTGCAATCGTAATTAATTAAGCTTCTGTGACAAAATCATATAATAATTCGATTTGATTTCCCGAACTAACCGCTACGTAGAGCACGCAAGCAGCAACAATCATCCGAAACCGGCCGGAAAATGCATCCGCCACGTAAGCACCGAGGATCGGCAAAAGCGACGACGTTCCGTACCAGGCGTTCAGAATCGCCGCCGCGGAAGCGGTCGGCAGCCCCAAATTTCCGGTCAAATAGCTCACCATATTCAAACTTATACCGTAATAAGCAAACCTCTCCGCCATTCCAACGGCTGACAATCGAGAAAAAAAAAATTACTCGTTAATCAACAGTACTCATGCATGTATGTGTGTATGTGTGTATGTATATATATATATATAGGTGTAATTTTTAATGGTTAATTACCTATGAGGAAAGAGGAGGATTTCCAGCATCCGGATTTGGATCGGACTGATTGCCGGCCGGTGAAGTCGACGGAGCATGGCACGACGACGTCGTTGAGTAGCGGCGTCGCCGCCTCGCAGATTTCATCTCCGGCAGTCGTATTGATCGTCATTCTCTCTCTCTCTCACTCACTATGCTTACATACACACTTCTCTCTCTAAAACTATGGAGATATTTTTGCAACGTTGGGGACTTTTGTCCGTGGCGGGAAGAGGTGGGGTGTGGGTGGCGGTGCTCTTAACGCTCAAAATGTTGGGTGAATTCTGTCGGTGATGACGATATATTTATAACATATATTTTTTTTGTTAAAAAAAATACTTTTTGTAAAAAATGGTTTTTAATTTAGAGTGGCAGTTCATGCGTGTCGGGTCGTTAAGGGGTTGACACGATAACAACACCACACGATAAAGCCAAACACGAACACGATCTGTTAAAGATATGCTCGACATGAACACGAACACGAACACGAACACGATCCGTTATGTATAAACACGGGCATGGTATGAACACGACACGAATACGAAAAATATGATTTATTATCGTGTCAACACAACACGATAAGAGCACGAACACGACAATGACATGGTAAAAAATAACTAATTAAATTAAAATTATAATTCAAATAAATAAATGTTAAATTAAATAGTTGAGTTTTAACTAAAATTTTAGATTAAATAAATATGTTAAATAATTATATATAATTAAATATATTTATTTATATAATATTAACGGATACACAAATCCGACACGAACCGATAAGAACACGAATACAATAAGATTAAATACTAATCCGTTAATTTTCCACTTGTTCGTATCGTGTCAAAATTTACCAGCCCTAGTTTTAATTTGATTATTGATTTTAGATTGAGATGGTTGTTTTTAAATCGAGATATCACGTATATATCTATTAAATTCGATAACATCATTGTGTCGATTCAAGTTCTATCTATGTATTTTTAATATGATTTAATTATCAAATAAATCACCATGTTTACACTATTTTATAAATTAGACACTACATTTAAATTTAGTCAGTTACAACACCTTATTTTAATTTGCATGGGAATAAACATCACCACTTTTTCTGGTGAGTTAAGTATAATGTGTTTGGTCTATAAACCACGTTGAAACCCACATCAGCACATGTGTAACAAGCGACTTCAGTTTTGTTAGTTTTTTTTAATATATATTCTACTTTAAAAATAATTAATTATATAAAAAATATTTTTTTCAAAAAAAAAGAGAGAATAACAAAAAGGGCGTCGTTTGTTACGCGTGTGTACTAACGTGGATGGGCTGCCAACGTGGTTTTTAAATCAAACACGTCATACTTAACTCGCTGAAAAAATTAAAAATGTTTAATCTCATACAAATTAAAATGTGATGTTATAACTGACTAAATTTAAATGTGGTGATTTATTTGGCAATTGACCATATTTAATACTTCTTAACTTTTGATATTTTTGGCTACTAGATTTTTCAAGGTTATCATTTCAATACATTACTCAATGTGCTATGTACGTGAAGATATCAAAGATAATCTAAAACACATGGGAGCTGAGTAATATGAAATTTGTCCTTATAATATATTTTTTTTAAAAATACCTTAGTGAAAATGGGCACACTTGTGTTAGATGGTCTAACGGATCTCTTGCGTTAGACATATATTATTTGACCCAACAAAGTAGTCCACCCTCCCTTTTCATTTTCTTTCTGATTTTTTTTTTAACAGTCTCCCTCCCCTTCCCCTCTTTTCTTTTATTTTCAATTTTTAATTTCTTCCTTTTAAAAAAAACTATATGTTTAATTTTTTTAAAATTAATTTTTTTTATCCGACGTTTCGCGCAGTGCACTCGCTCGACGCTAACGCGTGGGCTCATGCACTGCGCTCGATAATTATTTTTTGAAAATAAATATATACCCTAAAATGTAATTAGTGAGAACCCTACAATTGAATTGAATTAATTTTTTTTTTGAATTAAATTATTTTTTTTATCCGAGCTCGTGCACTGCGCTCAATAATTATTTTTTTTGAAATAAATAATATACCTTAAAATGAAATTAGTGAACCCTAAAATTCAATTGAATTAATTTAAATTTTTGAATCAATTAATTTTTTTATCCGGCATCTCGCGCAATGCACTCGTCTGACGCTAATGCGTGGACTCGTGCATTGCACTCGATAATTAATTTTTTGAAATAAATAATATACCCTAAAATTGAATTGAATTAATTTAATTGTTTGAATCAATTAATTTTTTTTATCCGGCTTCTCACTCAGTGCACTCGTCCGACGCTAACGCTTGGGCTCGTGCATTGGGTTCGATACAAAATAATTATTTTTAAAAAAAGGAAGAAAGAAAGTAAAAAAGAAAAGAAAAAGAAGAAGAAGAAAGAAGCGAGTTTTGGACGGATTTGAGTATTATTTTACCCGTCTAACGTAAGAGACCCGTTAGACGGTCTCATACAAATTTTTATCCAGCGAAAAATGGTTTTAATTTGATTATTGATTTTAAATTGAGATGGTTGTTTTTAAGTCGAGATATCATGTTTGTACCTATTAAATTCAATAACATCATTGTGTCGATTCAAGTTCTATCAACATACTTTTAATACGTCTTGACTTTTGATATTTTTGGCTACTAGAGTTTTCATTGTTATCATTTCGATCAATCCATTACTCAATGTGCAACGTCAAGAAATTAAAGATTATTTTCATAATGATAAATTTGTCTTGAAATAGAAAATGTCAAGTCCGTCTAGAAGTCTAAGAAGAAAATGTATAATCCACTTCTTTTATGAGTGACGCAATCTAATGAAACAAGTAATATTTTTGGTTAATACAGATAGAGCAAATGATACAATCTTGTTTGGACAAATTAAGGAAAGTTTAGTTCGTATGAAATTTTTTATTTTTTTTGAATTATCGATTCAGGACCTGAAAGATGGATAATTTATTAATTCAATAGCCAAAAGATGAAAATTCTCAATCTAAGACCTCAAAAATCACGAATTTTGATTTATTTTTATTTTTTAATTAATTTTAAAAATTTATTTATTAGATTTAATAGATAATTAATGAGGAATTTTCTTGAAAATTAATATAAAATTAATTAAAAATAAAAAGAAAAGAAAATTCGTGATTTTTATGTCCTGGATTGAGAATTTTCATCTTTCTAGTCCTGGATGAGAGTTTT
Source organism: Perilla frutescens (assembly GCA_026008535.1). Taxonomy (NCBI): domain Eukaryota; kingdom Viridiplantae; phylum Streptophyta; class Magnoliopsida; order Lamiales; family Lamiaceae; genus Perilla; species Perilla frutescens. The sequence goes on from BRKX01000009.1 coordinate 62,735,295, forward strand.
CATCTTTCAGGTCCTAAATCGATAGGTTACTCATCTTTCAGACCCTGAATTGATAACTCTCTTATATTTTTATATTCTCCCTCAATTTCAGAAATTATAAATTATTTGATGTTTTGTACTTTTCAACACTCTTTATTCCAAATTTACACATGTATCTTACAATGAGAAAGTATATTCATCACATTTTTAATTTTTGTTGTAAAACTTAAAATATCAAAGTGAGGGAGTATATTTCATAGTTTGCATTATTTTTGTTGAGTCAGATGTAATTATAGATGGATGCAGTTCTTGTAAAATAAAAAAGAAAGAAAGAAAGAAATGTGGGATGTCGTGAATTAAATAAAATGGAGTTTTTCCGACTATTATCATTTGAATAAATGTAGCTTATATTCTAAATAATTTTGAACCGATAATATTATGTATCCCAAAATTTTACCAAGTTGCAAATCTTCAAACTTTTTTATTCTCTCTCAAGATCCAATCCACAATCGCTACTTATAAATGTGTTACGGGTAGCTCGACTTAAAAGCCATTGGTGAAATTCAAACTCATAAAAGCCATTGGTGAAATTCAAACTCATAAGAACATGCTCGACTGCGCATTCGCACACACAACAAGAACATCATCAAGAAAACCTTAGGAAGAGATATAAGAAAAATTGGTACATAAATACACTTTTACATCGATACACATCACTGCATGCAAACGAGGCATGCGCTTCATCATCCCCGTTGTATACATGCTACACCCAATGAAATACACCACATACGACGTCTATCGTTCATTCCACATCAACTCACATTCTATATAGGCATGAGCTAGCTAGCATTTTACAAAATTAATCGTAATTGACAATACATCATCGTGGAAAAAAAGAAGGGGGAAAACCATAATGCCATCGCAGAGCAAACAAGCACGATATTGCCATTTATCGACGTGCCTGGTTGAAGCTCGGTTTGTGTTGTGTTGCACGTGATAATATCAGGCAAGGCCTCTTCTGTTATAAATATAAGACTTCGTGAAGTAGAGGTATGCGATGAATGCAGCTGCGCTGAGCCCCGCTAGTAGCCAGTAGAAATAGTCGAGATGTGCCCGGTTCAAGTTGTCTGCGAACCAACTGTCCTGGCCCTCGCCACTCGTGGCATTCTCAATGATAGAGATGAGGAAACTGCTAATGAAACTCCCCACCCCGAATATGCTGAGGTAGAGAGCAAGACCGATACTTCTCAATTCACTAGGAACCTGATCGTAGAAGAATTCTTGGAGACCAACCATTGTGAACACGTCGGAAATCCCGAAAAGCAAATATTGAGGTGCCAGCCACCACACACTCATAGGTACCGTGGCATTTGGCAAGTCCACCAGCCCGTGCTCGATAGCTATTTGAAGACGCTGCGTCTCCACCAGAGCTGCAATCACCATGGAAAGCAAAGATAGGAACAGTCCAGTACCAATGCGCTGAAGCATTGATATGCCTGATGGTTTCCCGGATACAGCTCTGGCTATTGGAAGTACAACACGGTCATAGATGGGAATGAAGACGACAATGGAGAAGCTTATAAGAGATTGAAGTGAGGCAGCCGGTATTTCAAAGCTTGAAATGAGGTGACGGTCCATTGTGACTCCTTGTTTGGTGAATAAAGTGGAGGACTGTGAAAACACTATGCCGTAAACCACACATGTACCCCATATTGGAACAAGCCTAAGAACTGACTTTGCCTCTTCTATGTCAGTGATGCTACAAGTTTTCGAATTCTGTTTTGAATCATCAGGTCCAACTAAAGCTTTGTTAAGAAACCTGTCATCAGCACAAAACCTCGAAGTTTATTACCAAATCACAATAAGCACAAGATATGCATATCATAGCTCATTTGTTTCCTCCGAGTTTCAACAAAATGAAAGGCGGTTAAAGCAAGATTACAACAATATATCATATACGTAACGACTTATTATACAGTATAGAATAGATGCAAGTTCCTAAGGCTTGCAGATCATTGAGTTAATGAAATTTTAGTACTTCATATCCAGATCTCGTGCTTCTCCTTCAAATTTATTTTTGCAAACTTGTTTAGCACATATATCAACAAGTCTGTTAATCAGGCAAATTAATAGATCACATTCAACACAGAAATTTGAAAGCTATTTAAATAAACGAGATCAACATATCTGTATGCTCTTGATTCTTGAAATACATAGCACCATAGTTGACTTACTTATATTGCTGAAAGCCTTCATAGGGCATAATTCCCTGGACTTCCGCTTCCATGGCTATGGCAGAATCAGTAGTCCGCCAATTTCTAGCTGCTCTGGAGAACACTTGACCAATTCTGATAAATGGGCTCCTCTCGTCACTTTGTACACGAAACCGATATGTAAAACTTCCGAGGAGAAACACAATCAATGCCAGGCACATGACAATGCAGGGTATGCCAAAGCCAAGGCCCCAACTCAAGTTGTCTTGGATGTAGTTCAAAGCAAATAGAGACACCAAAACACCAGCACAAAACGAAAAGTACCACCAGTTAAAGAACGAGCTTTTGGACTTACTCTCCTCTGGGTCTTGTTCATCAAACTGGTCGGCTCCAAAAGCTTGGACACAAGGCTTATGCCCTCCTTGGGCGAATGCCACTAAATACAACGAGAAGAAAAAGAGAACAACTTGAAATTGAGACGGAGAACAAGATTTCATATTCGCTGCATCTTGGCAGTCAGAAGAGCTCGCAGAATAAATGACAGCTGAGAGAGACAAGCTTCCAAGTGCCTATTATCAATCAAGTAGTGTCAATAGATGCAAAAGTTCAATTTTGATTATGCAAAAATAACAACTTCTCATGCAAATTAACTAGGAAGTTTATGTCTATCAAGAATTGGAATTCATTTTTAATGTACATCTCTACATCAGCATAAAATCCAAATTTTCCTAGCCAAATGAAGTCCTCAGTGAATCTCTTTCCAAACTACCACGAAATTTCCCAAAAATAGACTCTTTCAACCAAAAAACGGAAATTATATCCAAACACTTACTGCAAATCAATAAACTGAAATTTCATATCTATGAGCATATTAATTAGGGAAGAAAAAAAATTCAACGACTAACCAAAATATACACCACAGAAGCCACAATAATCATCCGGTAACGACCAAAAAACGAGTCAGCCAAAAACCCGCCCAAAAGCGGCAAAAGCGACGCCGCTCCCGACCACGCATTGACATTCTCCGCCGCCGTGGCGGTGGACTGCCCCAACGGCCCCGTCAAATAGCTTATCAAATTGGAGCTTATTCCATAATAAGCAAACCTCTCCGCCACCTCAACACCTAATCAGACACACAAGCATGAAAATATGATGGAGAATTGAGGTGAAGAAGCTCGAAATTGAGTAATCCGCATCATTACCTATGATGAAGGAAGCGGATCTCCAGCCACCGGATTCGGATCGCGAAACGGGGCGACCTCTGAAGTCGACGGATCCCTCGACAGTGTCGTCCAGCAGAGGAACTTCGGCATCAGAAGCGGCGGCGGTGGCGGCCATCGCAGCGGCTGCTGATCAATCTCCGCCGCGAAAATTCGAATACAAAAAAAGAAAAAGAAAAAGAAAAAAAAACTCGTTTATTTCGTGCTTGTTTGTTGTAGGATAACGATTTGGCGGCTATATTGCTACCACAGTTATGTTGCATTATGATTTAATTTAAATTGTTTATTTGGAAAAATTCACCACTAATATTATATCCGTCATTTTATACAATAATCTTGTGTCGTAGATAGGGTCGAAAATCAAACCAAATAGCCCGATACTCGACTCATGTTTATTGGTTAAAAGTTCATTTGAGCTCGATTTGATAAATATATAAAACAAGTTTAAACATAATTATTTTGTGTTTGATAAGATTTAAAATTGGGCTCGAACTCGAGATCGATAAGTAAAAATTGAACAAACATATATAAAAATATCAAACTTCTTGAGCTCGACTCAATCAAAGCCCGTTTGAGCTCGACTCGATAGATAATCGAACATGGTCAAATATAAATTTTAAAGCTCGATAATATTTCAAACAAGCTCGAACACAAGTACGTCCGAACTCAACTCAACTCATTTACAATCCTAATCGTAGATAAAAAGGAGGCACTTGGTGTGAATTAGTGAATTTCTCAAGTTCTGCTTAACTACAAAATTGTGTTAATTTTTGTACTAAAGTGCCAGTCTCATTCTGAATCAGTGAGTAATCCGTGGCAAAATCTGATTTATTTGATTGGATTTTGTGTTACTTGATTTATCCTGCGAAGGGGCGTCAGCCAATCTGATTGTGCTTAGACTTCTTGATGTTTTAATTGCTCAAAAAAGGGGCTAAGTTCCTTACGGAATCAGCGAGATACCTAAGGCAAAAGTTGTATTAATTGGTTGGAATTTGTGATCATTGTTTATCCTACAAAGGGGCGCCAGCCAATTTGATTTCTGCTTTTCATTACTTGCTCTTTTAATTGCTTAGAAATGTGGCGTCAACTGTTCTGAATATATACGGCTACATGTGAATTTTTTACTCTAAGATCGAGGTATTATCTATTGTGTGTATTATTGTGCTAATTTGCTGAGAAAAGGAGCGCCAGCCAATTTGATATATTCTTGCAATTATCCTTGGTACATACAACAACTGTCTCCTTGTAACCTACTGCATTAACATAAGAATCTGCCCCTAAGCGCAATTTTTTTGTGAATTACAACTATACAGTGTGGTAAGTGTTGGAATTGACCTCCATTGGGGCGTTAGCCAATCAGTGGGCTATCCGTCATATCTTGCTGAGTTTATTTGATGTTTTAAGCAAATAAAAATAGGGGCGTCAGCCATTTTGAATATAAATTGTCTTTACTTGCTTGATTACAAAATTGTGAGGTACAAAGTGCAAGTTTCATGCTGAATCAGTGGTAATCTGTGGCAAATCTCTTTTAATTGGCTGCATTTTGTGTTCCTTGCTTTATTTTGCTAAAGGACGTCAGCCAATTTGATTTTGCTTAGATTTCTTGCTGTTTTGGTTGCTTAGAAAAGTTAGTTGCTGTGGGATCAAGTTCAGTACTGAAGTAGACAGCTACTTGAGGCAAAAATTGTATAAATTGGTTAGAATTTGTGACATTTACTTATCTTGCTAAGAGGTGCTAGCCAATCTGAGCTTTTTCTTACTCTTAATGCTATTCTAATTGCTTAGAAAAGGGACCATGTTTAGTTCTGAATCCGTGAATTAATTGAGGCAAAAATTATATTAATTGGTTGGAATTTGTGACACACATTTATCTTGCAAAGGGGCGCCAGCCAATTTGATTTTTGCTTACTTTTCTTGATGTTTTAAGTGTTAGAAAAGGAGCCATATTCAGTTTTGAATCAGTGAGTCAACTGAAGCAAAATAGTATTAACTGGTTGGAACTTGTGATTTTTGTTTATCTTGCAAGGGGCGCCAGCTAAATTGATTTTGTCTACATTTCTTGCTGGTTTACTTGATTAGAAAAGGGGACAAATTCAGGTCTGAATCAGAGAGTTACCCTCATTTAACTTGCAAAGGGGCGACAACAATTATGTTATGCTTACAATTTTTGCTTTTTCACTGGAGCTGCAAAGGGGCGTCAGCTGTATTGAATAGATATACTACTGCATGTGTATTTTATCTCTACATTAAGGCTCATTGTGATACCATAATCTGCCCCATTATTTTTTTAGTGATAAAGTTAAAAACACAAGATACAATAATATATATATATATGTATATAATAGTGGATTTAAATTGGGTTATAACAGACTAGACTGAACAATATATTTTATTTTGACCCATCTCTTCAAACAATGTGCCTGGAGAATAGCAGTCTTGTATGCTATATTTGGTAAACTATATATATCTTGGTCTGGAGAATTACAGGTATATGCATAGGGCGCTTCTCCGGGAAAAAAAGGCCATAGATGCTCTCGCCAAATCCTAGAATGCAATACCAAGCATCTCCTATCACACCAACGACTGGTTTGTGTTTAGATTTAAAGACAGGAATGCGATGCTTGAAGATTTTGAGAAAGGCCCCTACAACATATTGAAAAGGCCGATCCGTTTGTCCCTCATGGAGGACAACTTCAACTTCACCAATTCCATCCCTCGAAGGATCAATGTGTGGGTGAACATAAGCAACCTCCCGTTGGAGTTTTAGAATTTTAAAGCCCTTGGAAAAATTGCTATCCGCATTGGTGTCCTTATCATGATGGATACTGCCACTTACAGCAAGAAACGTATGGATGTAGCTCAGCTACAAGTGGAAATTGATGCTGCCATTCCCCCCTTGGAGAAGCTTGAAATAAGGGCTCCTAATGGCACGGTAATCACTCTCCATTTTCAATATGATTTTATCCCTAAGCTTTGCATGTTTTGTAGGCGTTTTGGTCACTATCAAGACAATTGCAAAAAGGAAAAGGAGACGTTGAATGAAAAGAAAGGATAGCACACTTTCGAGCTCCCTCGATACAAATTGAAAGAAGTTAAAGAACTCCTAACCAAGGCTTTTCGATTAGCCATGTTCAAGAACAATAAACTCCCCTTTAAGGCTTCATTCATTCAATCTCTTTCCATGAATGAAGCTTTAAAGTGGCTGCACCACCCTATTTTCGAGAAGGTATTGGAGTTACCGATGAACTCTCGAGACATCCCTAGAGATCTTGAGGTGCTACTACAAGAGAAGGAACTTATGCCGGATCCAGCTACACCAAACACTCGCATACGCTTTGTAGACACTACAACTGAAGAAGAAGAGGTTGGTCGTGACCCCCTTATTAAATCTCCGGTTATTTATGATGGGGTCGTTGCAGAGTCATGCACATCAGAAGAGGAAACAGAGTACATTAATACCGAATTGCAAGAGAACTCCCCTGGAATTGATAAACCATCATTTGCCTCGGTATGTTTAACTCCTAAGATGGCCAAGATACATAACAAAATTGTAGAAGGAAACCTTGTTATCCCAACCAAGGGTTTACCGCAACAAGAAATTGACAAGTTCAGATTTAACGCTTTTCTTGTTAAGCTAAACAAAGGGACGGTGCAAGAGACCACATCACTTGTTGGACAACAACCTTTCAGTCAAAATAACCCTTCAACAACTACCAATAGCGAAGAGGTGGCAGCTGCAGCCCAATCAAACAAAGGGCTGAGCCTACTAACCCTAGCACCAGAAAACTAAAGGCGTGGAAAAAAAAACCACTGAAGCTAGCCCTTCCCCTAACCAATACCAGCTGAGAAATACCTAAAGGTGGCACTGCTAAAGGTAATAAGCGACAATAAGGGTTGGGCAAGAACAAGAGAGGGGGAAAGAACACAACTAGAACTACTAGACCCCCACCGATTGAAAAAGAATGGCAAGAAGCTAACACAAGTGCCAACGAAGAGAGATCAATACAATGAATCCACTGTAAAGTATCCCACACTCATTTTATTGCTTTGTTTATCTATGGCAAATGGTCCATCCTCAAGAGATGACCATTATGGAATTCATTTGATAATGGTGGGCTTGACCACTCTCTCCTCTGAATCACGACAGAAGATTTTAACTGCATCCGCCATGTAGATGATAGGATTGGGAGTGTAACGCCCACTAATTATCATTTGAATGAATTAACATGTTTTTTGCTTCATATGGCTTTGTAGATGCTATCTCTATAGGTGCTCTTCACACTTGGTTCAACAAAGACGGAAACATAAGAAGCAAAATTGACCATGTGTTGATCAACGGCTCGTGGATGGAAGAGGGCTTTGATTGCAAGGCTCATTTTGAGACACATGGTATCCACTCTGACCATTCGACCGTGACTATCAAGCTTATTAAAGAGGTCACTCATGCCCCGAGGCCATTCAAATTTTGCAACATATGGATGAAAAGCCCAAAATTTATACATATTGTTGAAGAAGAATGGGAGGGAAACTTCTATGGTACTTCTCAATATCTACTCACAAAAAGGCTCAAGGGGCTTCAACAACATCTCAAGTCCCTTAACCATGAGGAGTTCGACTTCATTTAATCGCGCATGTGTATGAAAGTCTATAGTATAAGTAAACATGCAGCATATGGGTGGGTACCTCTAGCATAAATCACGGCCTAAGATTGGAGAATGGTACATCGAGGATCATGCATAGAGCGAAGGCAATCACTAGGCATGTAACACTCCGAGAAAGTAATATCCGAGACTCTCAAAAAGGGGAACATACCCTGGATACGTTCCCAAGAATGTTTTAAAGCACAAGAGATGGATAAGCATGCTTAAGAAGAGAGCAAAGACAATATGGTGTCCTAACACACATATCACCGAAGCAACACATAAGAGAGAGACCTAAACATGAACCAAGGATCCAAACATGTATGATATCAAGAAAACAACTCATAAAAACATGCAAGCATAGAGAACACACGCAGCCTAAAACTTAGGGTGAAGATGGGCTCTACGCGCACAAGTTATGGGCATCGCTGTGAGCTTAAAGCTCAAAAACTTACACACACACACACTCTACATGGAGTGGAACTCCTAATCTAAGGAGCCCTGGGGTAGAGGAGATAAAAAACGGACATGCAAGCCCGATCTCAAAATAATCTAAAATAAAAGTTCTTGGCCAATGGCCTTAGTTACTTCCTCCGGCGTAAAGATTGCAAATTAATAGGTCTTTCCATGCTAAAACACAGTAGCCTTATAATAGGATATGTGGGATCAGTAGCCTGGTATACAGTAGCACCATTCAGGAACTCGTATCTTGTTGTATCCATCCTATTTCCTTGTTGGGTTGTTTAACCTGGCAAGGAACTATCATGCTTGAACACCAAGTCCCCCGTCATCAACAATTCCCATCCCTTTTGGAGAGGATTTCATTAGACTAGGTTGCTTCTTCCTCGAAGTGCTAATTAATTTAGCTAACAGCAAATTTGGGAGCAACAGGCAGAGAGTACAATGACAACACCCAACTCGAAAGCAAGGAGTCACTTAAAAGCAGATTGTCGATCTTTCCCAGGCAATCTGCAAGACAGATAACACCACAAATCCCATATCTTTCGGAGAGGAAGGTTAGTGCATTCACAACAACTCCATCCAAGCAATTAAATCAGTTCCACTAATAGGTATGCATTTTGAAAGTTTTTGGAACAATACGGATTTAATTCAGGGGGGGAGCATTCAAAGCAACTGCATACAAGCACAAAGTTTGAATATTTAATAAAAGATTTCACAGGCTGACTACATTATCCTATTCTTTTTTAACAAATACACATCAATAGGTATAGCTGATATGTAAAAGCATGCATAAATGAGAGCAGGTTAGTAGCAGCTAGCACGAAAAATCGAACAGAGCAGTAGAGCATTAATAGCAGATTATAACCTTTTAATTTTATAAGTTATTTCAAGCCAGAGAGGTATGCAAAACTCAAATAAGAGCAGGCCAATTCAATACATATAGCAGGTTAAGCCCATTTAAACATTTTTAACCATATTTCAGTGCAGCAAGGATACTGCAGATTCTTATTCGGCCAAAACTCCAACACATACGCCACATGTTAGGCAAAAAACAACAAAATACATGAAGTACTCAATTTTATTAGCATGAAGGACTTGAACCACTGAACCAGGAGCATTCTTTTCCATTTTATTAACATAAGCAATCAATAGCAGCTCTGTTCGAGAAGTGCATGCATCAGATTTTCAATATTCAACTACAATCATCCTATTATCACATAACAGTCAACCAATCATACAAGAGAGAGTAGCAGGGCAGCAACTCAAATAATGCATAAGAACACTACAGAGTATAAATCAGCACTAAAACACACAGAAAACCCATACAGTAGGTGAGCAGCAATTGAGAGCATGTATATAAGATATTTTAGAGCAGAAAACAGTACTAGACACCCACTGAGTACTTCTGGCAAATTAGTTCGACCAACCCAAGTCCGAGGACATGGACATGCAAGTCTGAGTATAAAAACAATCAAACCGAGGGCTAGTAGCCAATTATATTGGTTACCTTTTCCGGCGTATAGATTGCAAATAGAGATTTGTAAACGTGGACTTTGATCTTGGCTGCCACGTCTTTTTCTTTGAAGGGCTTATCTTCAAAAACTTTGAGGTTTCTTGCTGCCCAAATGTAATAGATGGACGCCACAAGAGCCACTTTCTTCGCTCTCTTCCCGATTGCCGATCCAAGGCCTTGTTGCCAGCACCATTTAATAGTACTCAAGATAGTAGAATTCCCACACCTAATCTTGAGCCATCTTTTGATCTCCTCCCAAACATGCTTATGACCTACACACTCAAAGAAAAGATGTTGTGTAGATTTTAAATGAAAGTCACAAAGAGGGTATACCTGTGGGATGTTGAGGTATCTCAACCTGTCACGTGTTTGGAGTCTTTCTTGTATTGCTAGCCAAGTGCAAAAGCCATACTTTGGGGGAATGAAGGGCTGCCAAATAAACTTCTTCCATATATTTTCCTCTCATTTTCTCCGCAGCCAATTATAAATGGTAGTTGTTTCCTTCTCTATAACAAAAGCTTTGCCAAGCAATTGTTTTGTTTTGTTGATATCATCTTTATTTCGATGGAGAAAGGAGTCACGTGTCTTTGCGAGGTTACGGAAGAGTGGAGAATCTGAGTTTTTAGGAATCTACTCCCAAATATCTCATCCTTTGGAATTCCGTGTGGATCTACTGTACCCAAAGTGTATCAACTTTACTTTGGATATTCCATAATTGCTTAGAGAGTAGCGCCTTTTTCCATACTCGGAGGTCACGAAACCCCAATCCACCTTCTTCCTTAGGCCTATAAAGATTGTCCCAAGCTATAGGGGTTGTTTTGGACCCCCATAAAAATTCACGGAAAAGTCTCGTGATTTTACTTGTGCACGCCTCCGGAAGGGGAAAATTTTGCAACCAATAACAAGAGACTCTTTATAGGACAGATTGTATGAGCATCATTCTCCCTGCATAGAAGAGTGTTTTAGACATCCACTTGTTAATATGTTCTCCAATTTTATCGACGAGCGGGTTGTAGTAGACGACTTGCAACGTCTTAGTGTCAAGAGGGACACCTAGGTACTTGACCGGCCACACCCCGCATTGGAATCCCACAACATCGTGTATTTCATCAAGTTCTTGGCCTTGAATACCCGCGGTGAAGAGCTCAGACTTGTGCTTATTAATGTTAAGTCTCAAAACAGCTTCAAACTCCTCAAGAACTCCCATTAGAATGTTAACCGGTGTGATGTCTCCTCTTGAGAAGAGGAAGAGGTCATCCGCAAATGCAAGGTGGGTGATCTTGAGCTTATCACATTTAGCGTGGTAGTTGAATTCCGAATCCCTTGTTCGATAGAGCATGAGTCTTGAAAAGTACTCAATGCAACACAAGAAAATGTAGGGGACATCGGGTCCCCTTGCCTCAAGCCATGCCTCCCTTTGATGAATCCATGCAATCCCCCATTGATTGATATAGAGTAAGTTAGTATAGTGACACATTGCATGATCCACTCAATAACTAGCCTTGGGAATCTGAGACCCTGTAGCACTCTCCTTAAGAAGTCCCAAGATATGGAATCATAGGTTTTCCTAAGATCGATTTTGAGAGCATACTTGGGTGCACTCATCTTCCTCGAATATTACCTCATGAGCTCTTGGGCAAGAAATATATTGTCGGTGATGGACCTCTCTTTTACAAACACCGATTGGCACTTTGAGATCAAATCCGGGATGATGTTCATCATTCGATTACTAATTATCTTAATGTAACGTCCAATTTCACTTTAATAGAAAAATGCACGTTATCCATGCTTTTCATTAATAAAAATATTTTACTTGAACCTTGCAATCAAAGCCCTCTTCCATCCACGAGCCGTTGATCAACACATGGTCAATTTTGCTCCTTATGTTTCCGTCTTTGTTGGACCAAGTGTGAAGAGCACCTGTATAGATAGCATCTACAAAGCCATATGAAGCAAAAAAATATGTTAATTCATTCAATTGATAATTAGTGGGCATTATACCCTCAATCCTATCTTCTACATGGCGGATGCAGTTAAAATCTTATGTCGTGATCCAGGAGAGAGAGTGGTCAAGCCAACCATTATCAAATGAATTCCATAATGGTCGTCTCTCGAGGATGGACCATTTACCATAAATAAATGAAGCAATAAAATGAGTGTGGGATACTTTACAGTGGATTGCTTGTATTGATGTATCGGCTACATCGACGACAGTGGTGAAGGGGTTCCAAAGAATTAAAATCCTTCCTTTGTCATATAGATTGAAGTTGTGGGTTGCCTCCCAACCTGCAAAATAGTTAGAGATAAAGAAACCAAGCGTATTTTCCTTAAGCTGGGTTTCCATCAACCCGAAGATGTTCACTTTGTTTATTCGGGCCATTGCTTGCATTTTCTTTTATTTTGTGGACTCGTGCAAGCCCCGGACATTCCATGTTTGAATTAACATGGATCCACCATCTTCATCCCGTGCTTGACGGGGGCTGATCTCTCTTTGTTGGCACTTGTGTTAGCTTCTTGCCATTCTTTTTCAATCGATGGGGGTCTAGCGGTTCTAGTTGTGGTCTTTCCCCCTCTCCTGTGCTTGCCCAACCCTTGTTGTCTCTTATTACCTTTAGTAATGCCACCTTTAGGTATTTCTTGACCGGTATTAGTTAGGGAAATGGCCATCTACAGTGGTTTTTTTCCACGCCTTTGGTTTTCTGGCGCTAGGGTTGGTAGGCTCGACCCTTTGCTTGATTGGGCCGCAGCTACCACCTCTTCACTATCGGTAGTTGTTGGAGGGTTATTTGGGCTGAAAGGTTGCTGTCCAATAAGCGATGTGGTCTCTTGCACTGTTTCCTTGTTTAGCTTAACAAGAGAAGCGTCAAATCCAAACTCGTCAACTTCTTATTGCGGTAAACCCTTGTTGGGATAACAAGGTTTCCTTCTACAGTTTGGTTAAGTATCTTGGCCATCTTAGGAGTTAGACGTACCGAGGCAAATGATGGTTTATCAATTCCAGGGGAGTTCCCTTGCGATTCGGTATTAATGTACTCCGTTTCCTCTTCCGATATGCATGACTCCGCAACGGCCCCATCATAAATCACCGAAGATTTAATAAGGGAGTCACATCCAAGTTTCTTCTCTTGTAGTAGCACCTCGAGGTCTCTAGGGATGTCTCAGGAGTTCACCGATAACTCCAACACCTTCTCAAAAATAGGGTGGTGCAGCCACTTTAAAGCTTCATTCATGGGAAGAGATTGAATGAAGGAAGCCTTAAAGGGGAGTTTAATGTTCTTGAACATGGCTGATCGAAAAGCCTTGGTTATAAGTTCTTTAACTTCTTCCAATTTGTATCGAGGGAGCTCGGAAGTGTGCTCTCCTTTCCTTTCATTCAACGTCTCTTTTTTATTTTTACATTTATCTTGGTAGTGACCAAAACGCCTACAAAACATGCAAAGCTTAAGGAAAAAATCGTATTGAAAAATGAGAGTGATTATTGTGCTATTAGGAGCCCTTATTTCAAGCTTCTCCAAGGGGAAAATGGCAACATCAATTTCTATTTGTAGCCAAGCCACATCCATACGTTTCTTGTTGTAAGTGGCGGTATCCGTCATGATTGGGACACCAATGCGGCTAACAATTTTTCCAAGGGCTTTAAAATTCCAAAACTCTAACGGGAGGTTGCTTATGTTCACCCACACATTGATCATTCGAGGGATGAAATCGGTGAAGTTGAAGTTGTTCTCCATGAGGAACAAAAGGATTGACCTTTTATATATGTTGTTGGGGCCTTTCTCAAAAGCTTCAAGCATCGCATTCCTGTCTTTAAATATAAACACAAACCAGCCGTTGGTGTGATAGGAGACGCTTGGTCTTGCATTCTAGGATTTGGCGAGCGCATCTATGGCCTTGGTCCCGGAAAAGCGCCCTATGCATATACCTGCAAAATAATAACCTCAGCCTACTTCCATAGGCTCTGAGTCTTCCAAAGTGAGATCAAGGATCTCTTTAGGGTCATCAGAAGCATTCGATTCAAGAGGGGAGAATTTCAGTTGTGATATAGCAGGGATAGACATTCATTCTCTGTATTTAGGGGTTGCATGATCTTGTTTGTTGTTCCTCCCTCGAGAATTCATCATGAGCTAATAGGACCACTAAACTAGTGGAATTAAGCTTGCACAACAGTTGTATTTTGGATGCAAATCTGCTCCCAGTACCTACTAAACTACTCTTGTCCCATTTTCACTAAAAAAAAGTAATTGGGGCAGATTATGGTATCACAATGAGCCTCAATGTAGAGATAAAATACACATGCAGTAGTATATCTATTCAATACGGTTGATACCCCTTTGCAGCTCCAGTAAAAAAAGCAAAAATTGTAAGCAAAACAGAATGGTTGTCGCCCCTTTGCAAGATAAACGAGGGTCACAAATTCCAACCAATTGATACAATTTTGCAACAAATAACTCCCTGATTTAGACCTGAATTTGTCCCCTTTTCTAATCAAGTAAAACAGCAAGAAATGTAGACAAAATCAGTTTGGTTGGCGCCCCTTTGCAAGATAAACAAGAATCACAAGTTCCAACCAGTTAATACTATTTTACTTCAGTTGACTCACTGATTCAGAACTGAATATGGCTCCTTTTCTAACACTTAAAACATCAAGAAAAGTAAGCAAAAATCGAATTGGCTGACATCCCTTTGCAAGATAAATGTGTCACAAATTCTAACCAATTAATATAATTCTTGCTTCAATTAATTCACTGATTCAGAACTGAACATGGTCCCTTTTTTAAGCAATTAGAACAACATTAAGAGTAAGAAAAAGCTCAGCTTGGCTGGCACTTCTTAGCAAGATAAGTAAATGTCACAAATTCCAATCAATTTATACAATTTTTGCCTCAAGTAGCTCTCTACTTCAGCACTGAACTTGATCCCACAGCAACAAACTTTTCTAAGCAACTAAAACAGCAAGAAATCTAAGCTAAATCAAATTGGCTGATGCCCTTTAGCAAAATAAAGCAAGGAACACAAAATGCAGCCAATTAAAAGAGATTTGCCACAAATTACCACTGATTCACCATGAAACTTGCACTTTGTACCTCATAATTTTGTAATCAAGCAAGTAAAGACAATTTATATTCAAAATGGTTGACGCCCCTGTTTTTATCTACTTAAAACAGCAAATAAACTTAGCAAGATATGACGGATAGCCCATTGATTGGCTGACGCCCCAATGGAGGTCAATTCCAACACTTACCACATTGCACAGTTGTAATTCACAAAAAATTGTGCTTAGGGGCAAATTCTTATGTTAATGCAGCAAGTTACAAGGAGACAGTTGTTGTATGTACCAAGGATAATTTCAATAATATATCAAATTGGCTGGCGCCCCCTTTCTCAGCAAATTTGCACAATAATACACACAATAGATAATACCTCAATCTTAGAGTAAAAAATTCACATGTAGCAGTATATATTCAGAACAGCTGACACCACATTTCTAAGCAATTAAAACATCAAGTAATGAAAGCAGAAATCAGATTGGCTGGCGTCCTTTGCAGGATAAAGAATGATCACAAATTCCAACCAATTAATACAACTTTTGCCTCAGGTATCACGCTGATTCCGTAAGGAACTTGGCCCCTTTTCTGAGCAATTAAAATAGCAAGAAGTCTAAACACAATCAGATTGCATGATGCCCCTTTGCAGGATAAATCTAGTAACACAAAATCCAACCAAATAAATCAGATTTTGCCACGGATTACTCACTGATTCAGAATGAGACTAGCACTTTAGCTCGAACTCGACTCAACTCATTGTTGGTGATGACCTAGTGGTGGAGTAGTGTTATCTTGAGGCCAAATGTCTCAAGTTCGACCCACCACCAACACCACCAGGCTCACACTGGCCTGCCAAGTGTGGTTTACCTCCCTTGTGTAGATTTACTGGCTATTACACAGGGACATAGTTTACCCAGTGCGCACCATGATAACGGCTGCGAGTTACCTTCTATATAAAAAAAAGACAAACTTTATGCAAGTACGCAGCATACTCGATTTTGATGGAATTTGAACACATACCCACTACATCAATCATGCAGATTCCGCAATATTTTTTTGTTATTTTAACTTTTTCGTAATTTATTTATTTAAATTACTCGTGATCATGTTATTCATAACAGTTAATCATATATTTATGGACTCGGTATAACTACCCAAGTAGGATGATCAAATAATTTTTTAGGATATTTGGGATGAGTTAGGGCCAAATTTTAGTATTTGTGACTAGTTGAATTGGGATGTCTGAAAACACATTGAAATATTTGAATTATTATGGATATTTAGTTAGTGTACCGTAATAAATACTAGTGAAAATAGTTCGAGCTGTTACTTTAAAAAAAGGTCTAAATTTAGTAATTAGTGAATGGTACATTTCATAATAATTAATAACCATGTCTCAACAGTTACGAGCTGTTGATTTAAAATTTCATTAATTAATCCCATTCTATATTGAAGTGAACTCAATTATACAAAAATAATTTATAGTTTTGAAATTGATTCTATAGCACTTCTATTTATAGTAAAGGAACAATTTCGACTTTATCTGTAAATATACAGATATTTCATTATCTGTTAATAATTTAAAAAAGAAGAAAAAAAAAAGAGATTATGTCTCATCATTATCTTTTCCGATTTGTATTCTATTTCTACTGTATGTAAACTAATATTAATATTAGGGTGCCCAGGATTTTTCGACAAAAGTAAATAATTTAAGAGAAAAAGAGACCAAGTTTAAAATCAATGAGTTATTTCGACACTTTGTACTTTTTCTGTACAAGAAATGTATATCGGATCCCACAAAATTAGTTTTCAATATTAAAAAACTGACACACCCTGCAAAGGAATAAATTCTCTACCTTTTGAATTTAATCCCCAACAACCCCACACTCTCTCTCATCATCATTCTTCTTCCAATTCATGTCTGCGATTAAAAAGAAGGGCTTCACAGCTGCAATTTAAAAAAAAAACCTAGCCACAGCCGATCATCTTCTCATCAAGTAGGCTTCCTTTTTTAAAAAAAAAATCTGTAAATATCTTCTTCGATTACAATCGTCGGTTATGTTTGATTTTTTTAATTTGTTGGGCATGATTAATTTAAAATTTTCAATCGTGGCTAGTTAGATATTATTGGTTGATTATTTGATATTAATTGTGGATTATTTGATGTTAATCATGACTAGCTATTAATCGATGATAGTTATAAACTAATCGAGGCTATTTAGATATTATCGAGGCTCTCTTAAAACTAATGGGTGTATTTTTTAAAATTAATTAAGGAATCGAGGCCATTTTGTAAATCAATCGATGCTATTTATATATTAATCGAGGTTATGTAAATCAATCGATGCTATTTATATATCAATCGAGGCTATGTAAATCAATCGATGCTATTTATATATTAATCGAGGCTATGTAAAGTAATCGATGCTATTTATATATTAATCGAGGCTATGTAAATCAATCGATGCTATTTTTATATTAATCGAGGCTATGTAAATCAATCGATGCTATTTATATATTAATCGAGGCTATGTAAATCAATCAATGCTATTTTTATATTAATCGAGACTATGTAAATCAATCGATGTTATTTTTATATTAATTTTTAATATATAATTTAAAATTGGCAATAGTTTTAAATTATCAATCAATTGTTTTGGAGGATATTATTAATCAATCGATGCTATATATTAAAATTTTTAATATTGGCATCGATTATTTTAAAATTAGTATAAAATCGAGGAATCAATTGTTTTGGAGGATACTATTAATCGTGGCTCCAAAACTTAATCGAGGAAATACTTTTAATATCCTCGATTACTTTTAATATATTAATCGATACTAATTTTTAAAATAATCGAGGATATTAAAATTGGCATCTTTAAATCAATCGATGCTAATTTTTTAACTGAGGCCTTATTCTAATTAACATAGGCATTTTTAAACATAATCGTGGGCCTATACACTATAGTGTAATCAAATTGATTCTCACATGTGGAATCACTGTACAACCTAAACACTATAGTATAATCAAATTGATTATCGATATTCTCGAAACAACTTATATATTATGGTATAATCAAAGTGATTCCCGCAAATGAAATCTCGATACAACACATACACTGTAGTATACTCAAATTGATTATCGATTATAAATTCTCGAAACAACATATACACTATAGTATAATCAAATTGATTCTTGATTATGATTTCTCGAAACAACCTATACACTATACAACCTAAACATATACACTAAATTAAAATCAAATTGATTACACTATGGTGTGTAGATTTTATCGAGATTTCACTTGTGATAATCAATTTGATTATACTATATAGTGTATAGGATGTATTAGAATTTCACATGTGAGGATCAATTTGATTATACTATAGTGTATATGTTGTTTCGAGATTTCATAATCGATGATCAAAGTGATCTTCGCATGTAAAATCCCAATACAACATATACACTATATTAAAATTAAATTGATTACACTATGGTGTGTAGATTTTATCGAGGTTTCACTTGTGAGAATGAATTTGATTATACTATATAGTATATAGGTTGTATTAGGATTTCACATGTGAGAATCAATTTGATTATACTATAGTGTATATGTTGTTTCGAGATTTCATAATCGATGATCAAAGTGATCCTCACAACTATAGTGTATAGGTTGTTTGGAAAAATCATAATCAAAAATCAATTTGATTATACTATAGTGTATATGTTGTTTCGAGAATTCATAATCGATAATCAATTTGATTATACTATAGTGTTTGGGTTGTATAGTAATTTCACATGTGAGAATCAATTTGATTATACTATAGTGTATAGGTTGTATAGGGATTTCACATGTGAAAATCAATTTGATTATACTATAGTGTATAGGTTGTTTTGAGAAATCATAATCAATTGATCAATTTGATTATATTATAGTGTATATGTTGTTTCGAGAATTCATAATCGATAATCAATTTGATTATACTATAGTGCTTAGGTTGTATAGTGATTTCACATGTGAGAATCAATTTGATCATACTATAGTGTATAAATTGTTTGCCACATTAATAATCGAGGAAAAATTAGTTTATTAGTTTCTTAATAATCGAAGCTTTTAGTTTATTAATCGAGGCACATTAAGTGAATTTAATGTGACATCGATTGAATTTAGTTTATTAATTGAAAAATTAATCATTATTTTATTAATCGAGGAAATAATTACTAGCATCGATTCTAATTCAATTACTAGAATCGATTATTTTAAAAAATAATTACTAGCATCTATTGTTTTAAATAATTACTAACATCGATTACTTCTAATTACTAGCATTGATTAATTTAAAAAACAATGCAACATAAGGCATCGGTTATAAAAATTAGGCATCGATTATTTTAAATAATGCAACATAAGGCATCGATTGTTTTAAATAATTACTAGCATCGATTACTTAACTAATAGCCTCGATTATAAGATATCGGTTAAAAAAATAGCTTTGGTTGATTTTTTGATGCCTAGGTTAATTAGCATCGATTATTTTCAATCATGCCTCGATAAATTCTAATAGCCTCGATTAACATAATAAGCTACATTTCACTTAATATTTAGATTAATCGATGCTCATTTGAAAATTAATCGTGGCAATATTTGAATTAATCGAGGCCTCATTTAGATTAATCGATGCAAATTTCAACTAACTAGGCCTCGATTAATATTAAATTGATCAATATTGAAAATATTCCTCGATTAACTATGCCTCGATTAATACTAAAAATATATACCTCGATTAACTATGCCATGATTAGCCATGATATACCTCAATTAAAAATAGCCATGATTATACCTAAATTGCCTCAATTAACTATGCCTTGATATATTAGAAAATTGCCATGATTAATAATAAAAATAGCCATCGATTAATAGTGAAATGAGTCACGATTAACAATAAATTGCCTCAATTAATTTTAAAATCCTCAATTAACAAGTTAATCGATGTCTTCCTCTCAATTAATCGTGGATCATATATAAGCCACAATTAATCGAGGCCTTCATCATAAGTTAATTGATACCTTCTTAAAAAATAAGCGAGGATCATAATAATAAGCCACAATTAATCGTGACTCATTGCAAATTAATCGACGTAGTGTTGAAAAAATTAATCGTGTACCTTGAAGTTAATCGAGGCTAATTGAGAGTTAATCGAGGCTCATTGCAATTAATCGAGGCTCATTGCAATATATAGTCGAAATGTATATATAATCGAGCCTTCTATCTGATTAATCGAGGATCATTATCGAGGCATGTCATATATATATATATATATATAAATATGTCGAAATGTATATATAGTTGTGTGTGGAAATGTATAAAAAATAGAGAAAAGTACACTGAGCCAATGATTGAGTGTGAGGACCAACTGTTTAATAGTACAAATTGCCTACAAAACTACCTAGTTTTAAAAGTTGTTGTTTTTTCCCATTTCCTATTTACTTTTGTCGACATTTATACATTTGGACTTAATATTACTAATCAAAATCGCAGTCATATTCAATTCAAATATATTTGACAGATATTTTCGACAAAATTCATCAAAACTCTGATTTAGATTATGATTTATGGTTAAACTCTCTCTCTCTCTCTCCCCCTCTCTCTTTCTCTCTCATGACTGTAATTTCTTTCATTGTCAGCATCATATTCTCTCTCATTCCACACGTTAGCTTCCCTTCAAGCAACAAAATTAACAGTCAATAAAATAAATTTTTTTTTAAAAAAAAAAGAGTTTTAGAGAGAGAGAGAGAGAGAGAAATCCCACGATGTGGGACTGGCATTCGTGGTGCTGTTCCCTTCCAACAACACGCCAAAAACAGCCTAATCAGAGCCCGCTTCTCACCGCACCTCCACAAAACGACGCCGTACGCCCCAACTGCATCTCCTTCTCCGCCGCCGCCGCTAGGATGCTGACGTCTTGGCTCAATCGCCGCCGCCGGAGATACCTCTTCCTGATCATCTGCAGCCCCTTCCTCATCCCGCTGCTCTGCGCCACGTGCCCCATTATCTGCGCCGTGGAGCTCTGCTTCTTGGTGTCGAGGAGGCGGCGGAAGGCGGCGGCGGAGGTCGGAGGAGGGCGGCGCCGATCCGGGGGCGGCGGCGGAGAAGTGGGGCTGCTGCAGAGATACCTCGAAGATCAGCTGGCGCTGGTGGCCGGACCGCCGTGCGGGTGCGGGGACGACGATGAGAGTTTTGGGGAAGAGGCAGGGGTCGATGTGGAATGTTTTGATAGTGCGAGGCCTCTTTTGCAGTAGATTGGATTTTGACGATTGGTCCTTTAGATTGTATTTTTTGCGATATGGGATCTTGTTTTTTTTTCTTTTTTGTCTGTAAATAACCAAATATGAAAGTCAACCCAACAACAGTGAAAATGAAGTTTCTGACTTTGTAAAGTCTGGAGCTGTCTTTCTATTTCCTCAGAGTATTTAAATATTAAATCTTAATGTTTACAGAAATAGAAAAAAAAATTATTGTATCCTATAATATTTATATGCTAAAATAATAGCAATAAGAAAGCAAAACTATTTATATCTCAAATTGTAGCCTCAAATATGCAATGTTGTTTTATTCAAGAAGAATAAAAAGTGACAAAGAAAATTGAAAAAGAAAAAAAGAAAAAAGAAAAAAAGCGAAGATAGTGTGCGTGTATTAATTGAAAAAAAATATGGATATTACATATTGTAAAACTTTTAACGAATGGTTAATTTTCTAATGCAACAAACTAATTAAATATATATCTATTTTTTAAAGCAATATATATATATATATAATATTAAATGCTGCATAATTATGACACCATTAAATAGTTAATTAATAGCTGGGGTTTAATTAATGCTTTAATAAATAAACCTGTCATGTTTTGAAACAACGTTTGACCATAAAAAAAAAATTGTATTTAATTTTTAAAAAAATTATACACGTATATTATACTCCCTCTGTTTCTATATAAATGTCATTTTGGATGAATGCACATAAATTAATAAATTAATTAAATTATCTAATACACCCTCACGTGAATACATTAAATTAGTTAAATATAGATGTTTGAATGCATTAAATGAGGACAATTGTGTGAATTTTCTATATTGAATTTGTAAATTCACATTTTTTTTAAAATAAAATTAAAATGTTGGAATGACATTTATTTAGAAACGGATGGAGTATGTAGTATATACTAGCATTCCACCCGTGCGATGCACGGAGTATTATAATTTTTATTTTTTTTAATATTAAGTATTTCAATATGAGTTTTGTGTTTGTACAATGAGACAATATATATTATTAAATTTAAAGGTGGCAAAAGAGGCGATCCAACCGATTGGGCCGACGGAGAAAAAACGGGTTGGGATCCTGTGGACCTTAGTGTATTTTTTGAGTTTTAGGCCAGGTGGCCCGGCCCATTCGGGCCAAGTCGGATTTATTTCAAGCCTAAAAATTATTGATCCAACTGGCCCAAATCGGGTTACACTGGACTAAAATTATCACCTCTAATTAAATCCATCACAAAATTATATGAAAGTAAAATATATTTAATTTTATTATAAATCTTGGAATGCATTATATACAAAATTTGTCATCAGAACATCATTATCCTTATAAATTAACATTTTTAATCTAACTTGAGTTCTAAATCTTGAATTAGCATCATAAAGTTCACCATGAATAAAATTAGTATTTAAAAAACACGCCAACATGAGAAATAAATTAATCCTTACATATATTTATAGTAATCGCATAAGAGGCAATTAGAGGAAATTATCGTCATTGGATGACGCCAATGACATCCTTAATATCAAAACCTTATGTCTTGCATTATGTTGAGTGATAACTTTTTGTTTCAAAATATTCATATCAAACCTCATAATAACTAATATTATGTCATATTACACAAACTATGATTATTAGAGTAATAATTACCCAAAATAATATATATATATATATATATACATGTATGTGCATATACATATATACCCCGAGCCTATATTTTTAGATACCAATAAGCCAATAATGTTGTATTTTTTTAATTAGAATCAAGTAACCCATCTCTACTATTCTTCCTAAAAATAACATCTGGCTATCTCCCTACCAAAATAAAAAAATATATTTACTGTTAATATCGAAATCAGTTTTAAATGTTGAAATCAATTTTAAATTATTATTTAAAAATAAAATATCTGAATATTTTGAACGCCTTTTTCAATAATTGTATATATTTTATTTATCTTAAATTTTTTATTTAATTTCATTCTTACTGATAAGGACCAATGATAACAATATAGTTTTATTTGTAACTCAAAATCATTCAATCAACTTTAAACTCTGTATTTCTCCTTCAATTATACGAAAAATCTTCTTTTTAAATAATTATTTGGATAACTTTTTTTTTTCAAAATATTGAGCCAAAAATGTTCTAACATATATATAAAATGAAAATTAAATTTATTTTTTTATATTAAAAATACTTTAATTTTTGCATTATATCTCATTTTCCTTACAAAATTATTATTATTGCTATAAAGTATAAACCTATAGACATGTAAGATATTATTCCTCCAGAACCTTATATGGTTATTGCTCTTTTTTAGATTGAATTTTATATATAAATTGAAAAAAAAATCAAATTAAATTTATTTATCCATAAAATTGAAAATTTGCATTTATTATTTTGAGCACATGTATAACTTACAGTTAAAATAATTTTTTCAAAAGTTACAAATATAATAAACATATATCTGATTTCAACAATTATAATTTTGACTCAATTCATAAGTAGTTGCAATCTCAATAATCATGAAAAAAATACAACAAAAGATTTTCATGAAGAACATGAATTATGTTCTTTAATTGGCTCTTTTTTTTTTTTTAATTTATTTTTTCCATAATTCTCATGATTACCACTATCCACATATCAATTCACATCTACAAACCTTTTTAATATACAAAAATGTAAAATGACTACAAAATGACATTTTTTTTTAATTTTTTAGTATTCAAAATGAGATTTTTACCACCAATTATTTAATTTTTAGAATTTTCATATATTTTGCTAAAACATTGTAAACTTTTCTGACAATACCAATTTTGATAAAAACAAAATTTGTGAAAATTGATTTACAAATGAACAACTAATTGCTTTTATCAATTCTACATATCGATAAAATAATAAAAAAAAAAACTTACCAACACAAATAAAGATAAACTTATAAATTAAAGTTTGTCCCGATTGATGATTGATGTTTCAAAATATTAAATGTGATGGTTTACAATAAAAATTAGGATACTTCACACTTGTGAAATCCATAATACACCAGTTACTCTATGTTTACATTCTATAAAAAAAATCATTCCTAAACTTTGTGTACAAAAATTTAAACAAAGTTACCTAATTATCCAACCAAAAGCCTTCAAAGTTATTATTTACTCGTATAATCTGTAAAATAACAATTACGTAAGAATACAACAAAAAGTACAATATTTTGAATGCATAACAGATTAATAAAATAAATTGAAAAAAAATCAAATGCAAAACAAACTAAAAAGAAACAAATAAAAAAGAATCATGAGTAACCATTGTATTTATAACATTACTGTAGGAAAATATATCAATTATATTAAGGTTAATAATAATTATATGCCGTATATTCTTTTATAATTAATAATTGATTGATGATTGAGAATAGATTTTCGTGTAAGTTGCTCAAGAAATTTGAATCTAAATTAAGATATTCTATTACCATATATATAATATACAATATATTATATTCTATATTAGTGCCCTTAATTAAGGTAAATTATAAAACTAATTTAGTTGTGACAATCTTTTAGACTAATTTGATGACTACATATAAATATATTTTCGGTTTACATGAGAAATAAACAATTAAATAATATATAAGATAATATTTTTATTTTTGGAGGGTGCATATTATATAGTTCATTATTTGGATATTATATTTGTAATTTATATAAGCGGAAATATCATTTAGGCGGGAAAACTATTATTTTCTAATTCCGGATCCGTAGTTGTTATTATATATTATATAGATATATACGGGAGTAAAGAAAATCTTTTGCCCATATGAGATTAAGGTTAATAAATATGCAAATGCCTTTTGGAATTAGATCAAGGTTCATTAAGATTATCCACATCAGTGACATCCATCTAACCCAATCTTCAAATAAAATATTAATTTCTCTCCTCCACATCCACAACCCTCAACATTTTAAAATTTATACTCCATCAGTGACACTCATCCAACCCGACATTCAATTAAAATATTAATTTCTCTTTCTACCAATCTACATAAAATATTTACCATTTTATTTTTTAAATAACATATTATTTACTATATTTAAAAAATCATAATTAATTTATTAAATATATTTTTTAAATTCATAATTAAAAAATACCCACACAATTATAAATTCAAAATTTTAATGAAAAAATTATACTATTTTTTTTCATTTTCTAATGTTATTCCAACTTTTGATAGTTTAAAAAAATTAAAATAATTATGAAATGTAATTAAAAATATACCAATATTAGGCTTTATTTATAAAAAATAATTATAAATATTGATATATTTTTTATATTTGATTATTATATAAATTATTTAAATTTTAAATTAATATATATAAAATTAAGTGACACCTTCTAAGTGTGCAAGAATTGAAGATAACCCCAAGATTGGATGGCCAACCGGGTTGGCTAAATACCATGACTTTATCTTTTTTTAAAAAAAATATTATTTGTCTTTTATGGTGGGTGTCACCGATGAGAATGGTCTAAACAATATAAATCCCTCTTTATGGGTGGACACGAAAAGTGTTTGATAAAAATTGCATTTTCAATAGCTTATTTCTCCTAAAATTGACAAAAATGTAATTTATATATCTCATGTTGCGTATGTAGATGTTATATAAAGAGTGTGGAACTAAAAAAATATTAGATTGAAAACTGCATATAAACAGAAAACTGTGTGAAGTGTGAACTAACGCCGTTATCCGATTTTTCCCGGGAAAACAAAAATCAAAAGAGTCATCGGGCGAAGCTGCATCATAAGTTCTGCTCGAGAAATCCTAGAATTTGTCCAGAGTTGTTCATCAAACGACAGAATATAAAAAAAAAGGTTCAGATTTTCATCAAACGATATATGGCTTGATTTACATGAAAAGAACTGTTTTTTTTTTCCTTCTTTAACGGCGTTAGTTCACGGGATTATGTAATGACACTTGACGTGTAATAACAGATTTCATCCGAATTCGTAATAGGAAATTTCATCAGCAAACCATAGGTCAACGCGCTGCAAAACCCTGTATCATCATCTCTCCCCCGCTCTCCATTCTCTCTCTCTCTCTCTCTCTTTCACACACACACACACAAAAGTCAAAACTAAGATCAAGAAAACTACATATTTCAGCCAATAATGGAAGAAGTTGTTGTTGGAGCCGTCGTCGGCGCCACCATTAGAGTTGCGCTGCAAAATCTGCTCTCAACTCCCGTGGAAGAGATCAGCCTCATCTGGAATCTGAACAAGGACTTGGAAAAGCTGAAACAATCGTTCGTCACAATTCGGGATTTCTTCGAAGATGCGGAGATGAAGCAGGTCACCGACAAGCCCGTCAAACGTTGGCTGAGGAAGCTTGAAGCTGCGGCTTTCGATGCTGACAACGTTTTCGATGAGCTCAGCTATCAAGTTCTTCGCAATAAAGTGGAGACCGACAACAAAATAATCATGGAAAAGGTTAGGTTCTTCTTCTCCACCTCTAATCCTTTAGCATTCCGTCGCAGAATGTCCAAGAAAATCAATGATATCAAGATAGAGTTGAAATCCATTCATGAAGAGGCAAACCATTTGGGCCTTCAAATGAGGCTCGCAGCTGGCTCGTATTCTCTCGGAGGGCAGGTAAGCCAAGAAACGGATTCATTCACTATGGATCGGATTTTTGTCGGACGAGATGATGACGTGAGGAATACAGTGGAGAAGCTGGTTAGTAGTCTCTATCATGCCCATTGTTGGGATGGGCGGACTGGGGAAGACCACTTTGGCGAGGACAGTGTACAATGATCACAAGATTATTTCACATTTTGAAAATCGTATTTGGGTGCATGTTCATGAGGCCGATTTTGTTCCGGCGGATGTTTTCAAGAGTGTTCTTGCGTCATTAACCGGAGAGAATGTTGATGGGAAGTTGTTCTGCAGAAGCTTCAAAAGAGTTTGGGAGATGAGAGATATCTACTTGTCCTCGACAATGTTTGGAATGAAGACCCGGTGAAGTGGGACAATTTCATTACTTCATCGGAAGGAATTAGTTGTGCCAAGGGAAATGTGATCATCGTTACCACTAGAAGTGCCAAAGTTGCTTCGATTGTGAACACACTTGATCTTCATCAATTAGGAGTCTTATCAAAGGAGGATTGTTGGTTCATAATCAAATCCAAAGTTTTTCAAAGAGGAGATATTCCCTCAGAGTTCGAGACCATAGGGAAAGATATTGCAGAGAGATGTCAAGGTTTGCCATTAGCGGCCAAAGTAGTAGGGAGCTTGTTATGCGATAAGCCACTGGATGAGTGGCTCTTTATTGAAAAGAATTGGGCTTTTGGAGGCGTTGGAAATACTGTCTCAAACATACTAAAGATGAGCTTCGATAATCTTTCCTTTCCGTTTCTCAAGAAGTGTTTTGCATACTGTTCGATATTCCCTAAAGGTTCTCGGATAAGGAGGGAAGAACTGATTGAGCTCTGGATGGCAGAAGGGCTTCTTCAAACCGGTCCCGAAAATGATATGGAGACCAAGGGCAGCCAAGGTTTTAACCTCCTCGTACAAAGCTCCTCGTTACAGGTTGTTGGAAAAGATCGTTATGGGAATGTGGAATATTGCAGTATGCACGACCTTGTGCATGATCTAGCTTTATCTATTCTAAATCCTACATGTTTGGATGGCGATTCTTATCAAGTTCGGTACATCTTCCCCATCTCTTTTGCAGATGAATCATCTGCTGCTCCAGAAAAACAAGTCAAATATCTGCGCACATTATTCTTCAATGGTGAAGTTTCCCATATCATGTTCTCAAAGTTCAAATGCCTTCACGTTTTGATTCTCTATAATAAGGATCTTAAAGAGCTGCCAATTTCAATCGGGAAACTTATTAGTTTGCGATATCTTGACATCTCACACACAAGAATTGGATGTTTACCCGACTCCATTCTTGAACTCTATCACTTGCAAACGTTGCGAGCAACTAAGAAACATGGCGGGAGAAGTTACCTGAGAAAGCTGCCAGATACAATGAAGTTCTTAATCAGCTTGAGGCATCTTCGCATTCCAAATATACCACTGCCGCCTGAAATTGGAAGCCTGACTTCTCTCCAAACACTAGCATACTTTCAAGTGGGCGATGAGAAGGGCCATGGAATCGCAGAGCTCGGGAAGCTGAAGAATTTGAAAGGGGAACTAGAGATTCATAAGCTCGAAAAGGTTCGGGGTAAAGAAGAGGCAGAGAGTGCAGATTTATTCCACAAGCCAAACATTTTCAAGTTAAAACTCGTGTGGAATATTGAGTCTGAAGAAGGTGAGAGGAGTAACGATGAGAATGTGTTGGAAGGTCTACAACCTCACCCGAATTTGAAGAGCTTAGAGATTAATGGATTCAACAGCAGAAGATTTCCATTATGGACTTTGCAGATGGTAGTAAGAGAAGACATGCTCGAAAATTTAACGGAGATAAAACTTTCAAGATGTAAGGAATGCGAAGAGATCCCCATGTTGGGGCAGTTGCCACATCTCAAGTTTCTTTATTTGCACAACCTTACTAATTTGAAAACTATGGACTCTTCATTCTATGGCACTAGTGGAGAAGATGGTGATAGTAAGAAGATGGTTGCTGTATTTCCCGCACTTGAAAGGCTCGAGTTGATGAATCTAGCAAACCTTACTACATGGGAAGAAATACAACGCAGGTCTGGTTCATCTCAAGTATCGGTGTTTCCTTGTCTCGAGCATTTGCAGATCACCAACTGTAGACAGTTGATGAGTGCTCCGAGTCATTTCCCATGCTTAAAAGAGTTGGAGATCTATAACATGGAAAGTGGATTGCCGTTGGCAAACATATGTGGATCCAAGTTGACAACACTCACAAAACTCAAAATTGAGAGTGTGGATGGATTAGTGTCTCCCATATACACTATTCTACAACAATCGAGGTCTCTTAGAGTTGGACATGACGAACTGCCAAAACTTAACACATCTAGTTCCCTTCTTGGGAAACAGTTCTCTTAGGAAATTGGTCATACAGAGCTGTTGGAACTTCATAAAACTGCCATATGATCTACACAGTCTCAATGCTCTCGAGGTGCTGATGATATGGAGGTGCCCGTATCTGAAGTCAATACCATATCCAAGGGGGGGACAAGGCTTCTCCTTCACTTCACTTCGTGAGCTGGAAATTTGTTACTGCAACGGGCTGATCAGTTTGCCAACCGGGATGATGGAGTCGTGCATGCCCTCACTCGAGGCCTTCTGGTTGACAGGATCAACTAGTATAACAAATTTTCCTCAGGTGATCAGTTCCCTGCAGAAAATGCCTCGTCTCACAAAGCTAAGAATCGAAAAAGTCCCCAGATTCAGTAATGTAGCTGCGGAGATTGGCTCCCTTCGTAGCCTGCAAGAGTTAGGCATTGGTGGTTCTTCAGATTCATCAGATTATGTTTCTTTCAAGGCGAGCCTCGATGGCTTATTCCAGTTATTGCAGTCTCTCCGCGTGTTGGGATTGCGCGGGATGAGCCACTGGGACGCTCTCCCTGATCAGCTTCAACGTCTCACTGCTCTTCGTTGGCTATATTTGAGTGACTTTGGAATAGAAGCTTTGCCTGAATGGTTGGAGAATTTGTCATCTCTCAAAAGTTTGGATTTGTTCAACTGCTGGAAGTTAAGGCATCTGCCTTCTAAGAAAGCTATGCAAGGACTCACCAAATTGAATGATCTAAGCATGTATGGATGTCCTTTGTTAACCCAAAGTTTGGAGCATCAATCAGAGTGGTCCAAGATTTCTCATATCCCTTACATCAAACTAGATGGCCACCTATTTTCAGCACAATAAATGTTAGTCTATTGCTTCTCGACTCTCTCTCTCTCTCTCTCTTCCTATCTAGATATTCATTTATGCTTCCACAATGCGTTCAAGGTGTGGTTTCCTTTTCTTTTCTTTGTTTTTTTTACGTCGAGGACATCCGCAACTGCTATCAAAGTGCATTCAGCTCCTGTGTAAACACACAAAAGAAGATTTCTTTCCAATTCCACCTTCAATCTTCAGTGTTAAGTGTTTTCACGGCTGATTTGATGAATAGTCTGCAAACCACACAAAAGAAAATTTCTTTCCAATTCCACCTTCAATCTTCAGTGTTAAGTGTTTCCACGGCTGATTTGATGAATACATGTTTCAATGGATGAGTTTCATATGGGCAAATTACATTTTGATACTTATATTTTGATTATTTTTCAAAATTAGCCCGCGTTCTTTAAAATTAACAAAATAGCACTTATTTTTTCACAAAAAAAAAAAATAATAATAATAAAATGCAAATCTAATATTTGATAAATTTTGTCATTTCTATTTCTTCAACCGCGTAAAAAGATCATCCAATCAAAAATTTTAAAATACAATTAATTGATTATATTTTAACATTTCTATTTCTTCAACCGCGTAAAAAAACATCCAATTAAAAATTGTCAACTACAATTAATCACGTATGATTTTTGGAACATAAAATTAATCAAATATTAGGTTTATAATTTTTTTTAAAAAGTAGGTAATGTTTCATTAATTTTGTAAAAAGTGGGTTATTCAAAAATCAAAATGTAGATAATCAAAATATTTAATTATAATAACTGGGGTTTAACTAATGCTTTAATAAATAAGCATGTCATATATTGAAGACCAAAGGTTACGGATTCAAATCTCTTCAATACCACACATCGGGTGTGTGAGTAAAAATAAAATAAAAAAATAAGCATGTCATATATTGAAACCGCGTTTGACAATAAAAATAAATAAATTATATTTTCAGAAAATTATACACTTATATATATAGTACTCCCTTCATTCCATTTTGATAGACCGTTTGAAATTTTTCATGGGGATTAAAAAAAAAAGGGAAAAAAGACAATTAATCAAGAAACTTCCTGATATCCTCCTATTTATTTCTTGCATAGTGAATTAATACTTATTGTAAACATATTAAATATGGATATATATATTAATAAATTAGCTAAATGCCTATATATCGGGACATGATATATTTATACATTAATAATGTATAAATATATCTTTGTTAGTTCTTGGAAATTAAAAATCAATCACTTCAATTTTTTTAATGTCATTAATTTTAAAAAAGGGTAATATTGAAAATTAAGTTTTAATATATTATTTTCATAAATATATTTTTAATCTACATGCGAGGAGAAACTGGACTATATAATTAGGATGGAGGGAGTACGTGATATAAAAAAAGGTCAAAGAATTGATAAATTATCCCGATAAGAATGATCTAATAGTGGAATGAGATTGTTTGGAGACTAACGTTCACGGGTTCAATTCTTTTGTTAGTTAAGTCTACTGAGTCGACTGCCTAAGAATTTTAATTTCTCACGTAGGAATAATAGTCTAGAGTTATTTATTAAAAAAAAAAACTTTATATGTGGCGTCAATTTCAACCGTTTTTCCTTTTTAATAAAAGAAGAAAAAAATATGTTGATTTGATCAAAATAAAAAGTAATTAATCCAACCATACAAAATAGCCAATTCAACCAACTACATTTAAAAATTTAATCATTTATCGTTGGTATTAATTTTTATTGAGGTATTAAAATGAAATAAAAAGTTTTTAGCAATTATAGTAACTGATAAAATGGGTGCATCATAAACGTACCACCGCGGCCCACACACAGTCACACAGTCGCACTCATAAACCAATTTTTGCCCAATTTTTCTTTCTCAATCCCTAAAATTTCTCAAATTCCTCTCAAGATTGAAGAAGATATCAAATTTTACAGATTGGATCGAATGAGGAGCTGAAGTTCTGACACGAATCGAAGCGTCAGATTGTGCTTTTTTTTTTCCTTGAGATCTGAATTTGCGGGAAAAAAATCGAGGAGGATTGAGAAGAGTTTCTGCATTTCGCTCCAAATTTCGGTTTTTTAGGTTTTGTTGATTTAGATCCGGAGGCGATGAGCTCATCGGTCAGATTCTTCTTCGTCTTCTCATTGTTGTCCGTGTTCTTCTTCGCCTCCTCTCTGGGCAAGGTGATTGAATCACTAATTTACGCTGTTTTAACTTGTTGAAGTCGTTAAGTGCTCGTAGGTTTTGTGTTTTAATCTATGTTTTTGTTTGTAAAGAATCTGATTTGATTTGATTAGATTACTCTTCGTGTTGATTGTGTCTTGTATGCGTTGTTTCGTTTATTTTTGTTGCTGTGTTATCCATTTGAATGATGAGGGTGTAATGTTTGTAGCATTTTTATATTTTAGTCTTTAATTTATAATGTGTATTTTCAAGATCTATAGCCTAGTGCAAATAGTATATCTTGCATTTTGTAGTTCGGATTTGCTGAGACATTTTTATGTAATCTGCAGTATCAGGATGGTGACGCTGTCACTTTATGGGTAAATAAAGTTGGCCCTTATAACAATCCTCAAGAAACCTACAACTATTACACCCTCCCGTTTTGCCGCCCAAAAGGCAAGGCATCTCATAAATGGGGTGGGCTTGGTGAGGTCCTTGGAGGGAATGAGCTTATTGATAGCCAAATCGAGATAAAATTTAAGAGTAATATTCTGTTATGGCATTTCTCTTCAGTCATAATTTAATCATTACATGCACTTTGGGTGTTACACTCGGTTAATCGTTTCACAGGAGATGTGGAGAAGACTCCAATTTGTGAAATCGAGCTGGAAGCTGCCAAGGTTAAACAGTTTAAGGATGCAATTGACAATTCTTACTGGTTTGAATTTTTTATGGGTATGACCGGCATGATTAATGCCCTTATTACTGTGGAATTGTCCTTTACACTTTCTTAAGTTCTGGTCCCTTTCTAACTGGTGTTCTCTATGTGTACGGTGTACCTGTGGCTCATGTGATCAGATGATTTGCCATTGTGGGGTACGCTCTTTGTATTTATATGAATTTTTACACGGTGGACTATGTTCCAACTTTGAATGATTTGGCCAATTCTTTCATGAAGGTTTTGTTGGTGAGGTGATTCCTGACAGAGCCCATGATAGTAGACATGTGCTTTTGACACACAAAAATCTTGTCATTAACTACAATGAGAACCAGGTGAACTTGAATTGCAATTTTATTTATTTATTTATCTATTTGCGTGTATGGGTCTGTTTATGCAGCACAGTTGAATAGCTTCTTTGTTCTTTTAACCGATTATGTTTGGTTGCAGATCATTCATGTAAATTTTACCCAAGAAAATGCTCAGTCACTTGAAGAGGGTCGAGTATTGGAAATGACCTACTCTGTTAAATGGGTTCCAACTAATACATCCTTTGCACGCCGTTTTGATGTTTATCTGGACTACCCTTTCTTTGAGCACCAGGTGATTGCTAATCCTTAGGTTTTATTGTGGATGGTGTCCTTTTGTACCTATTGTTAATTATCTGGGATATCAAATCTCGTAAGAAAAGAACAAAATTTCCCTTAATTCAATTCTTTTGAATTCATTGGACCCTTTTCCATTTGGGTTATGTAGTTTCACATTTTACTCCATTTACTTTGAAAGTTATATCAAAAGATGGTGGCACTTAAGGGGTAAATTATAGAAAAGTTACAGTAAAATAATGGTTCACCGACTCTTGGATTGTTATTAATTTTTCCAGATTTCAGTTAATAGAAGGTCATGATTTTGCAGATTCACTGGTTCTCCGTCTTTAATTCTTTCATGATGGTAATTTTCCTTACTGGTTTGGTGTCAATGATATTGATGCGCACCCTCCGGAATGACTATGCTAAATATGCACGGGAAGATGATGATTTGGAGACACTGGTAATATTTTCTATATTTGTCATGTCTTTCCATA
The DNA here is from genome assembly GCA_026008535.1 of Perilla frutescens. Taxonomy (NCBI): domain Eukaryota; kingdom Viridiplantae; phylum Streptophyta; class Magnoliopsida; order Lamiales; family Lamiaceae; genus Perilla; species Perilla frutescens. The sequence continues at coordinate 62,769,499 of BRKX01000009.1, forward strand.
CAGAAAACTCTGCATTAACAATATTTTGTAATAGTACATTCTTCAGGCAAAGCATGCCTTTAAAATTTACTAGTTAGGAGTCTATTAGCCTGTTATTCCAATTGAAAGAAGTCACATCCTGTATAAACTTGCTTATATGGTTCCTTGTCATTTATAGGAGCGTGATGTAAATGAAGAATCTGGTTGGAAACTTGTCCATGGTGACGTGTTTCGAACTTCCCAAAATCTGGCTCTACTTTCAGCTGTTGTTGGCACTGGTGCTCAGCTATCAACACTCGTACTTCTTGTCATCATATTAGCTATTGTCGGAATGTTATACATAGGGTACGTTAGAACCACCTATATTTTACATTATTTTACTGCAGTATAGTTTAAGCCAGCTGATTCAGTTAACCTGTTAAGTTGCATTTTTAGTAGGAATGACTCAGATGGTGAATTTTGCTTGCCTGGAAAAAAGTTTTCTTATGAGGCTTTTGCCTCTGTAATAATAGGTTTTAAGAAAAGCAAGGTTTGGAAAATTTGGTACCTAATTTCTTCTGCAAAAGAGCATCTTAGAAAAGCATGGTTTGCAAAATTTGGTACCTACGTTTCCGTTGTTCTACAGTTTCTGTGATATATTCACAGTTCTCTCCATGCATCCTTATGTGGTTCTTTCATAAAACTTAATAATTAGATCCTCATTCCATTTGTTTGTCCATTTGCTGTTTCTTAATGCCCTTTAGGAGCTTCTGCCGTCCTCAAACCTGTAGATTGTTTATCATATCAGATGTAAAAACTTACTTGCTGCATTGTTACGTGTCTCAGGAGAGGAGCGATTGTCACAACATTTATTGTATGTTATGCTTTTACATCATTCATTGCTGGTTATGTGAGTGGTGGCATGTATTCCCGCAATGGTGGTATGTTATCATTTTAACTTCTCCCTAACAAAAATAGTCATTAAATGTGAAGGTATTTCGCTATTAACACTATGTGATTGACATACATATTGTTATGTTTGGCTGTGTTAGGTAAAACTTGGATAAAGTCAATGATCCTCACGGCATCACTTTTCCCTTTCATGTGTTTTGGCATTGGTTTAATATTAAACACAGTTGCCATATTCTATGGTTCTCTAGCGGCCATTCCCTTTGGCACCATGGTGGTTGTTTTTATCATATGGGCTTTTATTTCTTTTCCCCTGGCGCTCCTTGGAACTGTTGTTGGAAGAAACTGGAGTGGTGCTCCAAACAATCCTTGCCGAGTGAAGACAATCCCTCGTCCGATACCAGAGAAGAAGTGGTATCTCACACCCTCTGTTATCTCTCTCATGGGAGGTCTACTTCCCTTTGGAAGCATTTTTATTGAAATGTACTTCGTCTTCACTTCCTTCTGGAATTACAAGGTAATTCACATTATACGTTGCTCAGCTGCTTTGATCAATCTAGTTTCAGCTATGTAGTCTCCTTATCCTTCCGGTTTCGTATTGGCAGGTGTACTACGTGTACGGCTTCATGTTGCTCGTGTTCGTGATTCTGATCATCGTCACTGTCTGCGTGACAATTGTCGGGACATATTTCCTGCTGAATGCCGAGAACTATCACTGGCAATGGACTTCGTTCTTCTCCGCTGCATCGACTGGTCTTTACGTGTTCTTCTATTCCATATACTACTACTATGTGAAGACGAAGATGTCGGGATTCTTCCAGACCAGCTTCTATTTCGGATACACTTTGATGTTCTGCCTTGGTTTAGGAATACTATGCGGTAAAGTTCCTCTTTTTCTTGCATTGCTTGCTTAGAAAACACTTCTCTTTTGCTAATCAAGCTGCAAATTTCAGGTGCCGTTGGATATCTGGGCTCCAACTTGTTTGTCAGGAGAATTTACCGGAACATCAAATGTGACTGATCCGAGTAAGGCGCGAAAATCGAGACGACGGAAGAGACGATGTCGGAGAATTTTTTTTTGCAGCAGGGAGCGAATGAATCAGTGAAAGTTGGCTGGAATGCTGAGACACGTTTGAAGGGATGCTAGAAGTCACCCTACTACTACTGCACAAAATCAAAATCTTTGTAGCTTTGTAAAATTTTTGATACACACTCATTTTTATCAATGTAGACTCCTGCAATTAGTTGATTTTCTTGACAACTGTGAACATGTTCATTGTCAAAATTTACACATCATTTCATATATAAGGTATGAAATCGCACATTTTCATTGTGCAGGGGGGTTACGTTAGAAAACAGTGTCTAACATATTTTAGACGTAGTGAGCAGCCTAATACACATAATTACGTGATCATCTAGCTACATGTAGTAAACATCAAGAATCCAACGCTAACTGTGAAAACTACATTGTATTCACCCACATCAACGACGTTGTGTGCGTGTTTAACACGTGGCGTGCAGGCGGTAGCCGAGGTGTACGAGGTGCCAGGTCAGCGACACGAGAGTTGCAGCATTGAGGAAAGATGAATAAGAATTGAACTTCTGTAGGGTTTGGTTCAATTGGATTCTTTGAGACCTCGCCGCTGCTTCTTCACCAGTCGGACCTCTGCCTGCCGCCGTCTCAGCAGCGGTCGGTTCGGCTGTGTGGCCTTCTTTTCCGGCACCTTCTTCCTTATCTTTCTTCATTCTTTCGAGCATCACCTACAACCACCCCCATCATACAAGCAAATGCAATTAGTTAGTATGTTATGTTTTGATAGATATGATTTTCGGAGTAAATTTCAATTTTGATGTAAATTTCAATTTTGATCCTTACATGAGTCAGTTCATTTTTTTATCCCGATACCAAATTGAGTAAATTTCAATTTTGGCCTGACTGAAATCGTTGGACCAAATTCGAAAGCCGATTTTTTTTTTATGAAAAAATGAAAAATGATAATATCGGGACCAAAATCGAACTAAATGCATATCCAGTACCAAAATCGGAATTTACTGATTTTCATATATCTACAAGGATCATAATGTTGTAAAATTTGAACACTAACATAATTCTACACAAATTCATAACTAAGCCCAAATTCAATTCATCATTAGACTAGTACACTACCTCCTAATCAACATTCATTCACATACTCCGAAACCACATAATAGAGCAAAAACTCAACACAAGCACAATTCACAAATCCAAGAAGCTCAAAACCATAAAACTCAAATCTTTAACCAACCAAACACACAAACCTTGGTTGCTCGAGGCTCCAACCACAGCAAATTCGTGAGGATCATCGCGAGCGACGAGGCGAGGTTGAGCCCTTCAAACACCACGACACTAGCCGGCGGCGACCTCCTCCTCGGCCCCATCAAATGCCCCAGCAAGGCCATCCCCACACAATACCCCATGGCCTTGAAATACACAGGATATATCTTGCTCTGCACCATTGCAAACTGCTGCCTCGGCAGCGCCTTCGCCAGCACGTAGCTCGACACGAACGTGATCCACACGCACATCCCGTACGCCGCCGCGAACCCCATCAGATGCACCACCCCCGCCACCGGAGCCACCCTCTCCGGTGGCGCCATGTAGTCGAAAGCATCGGCTGCAAGCTCACGTGCATGCTGCAGAATCTCACCCAGCTCTTTCTGCCCTTGTTTCTTCACCCTCTTCACACTCTCCGCCGCTTCCTCCGCCGCTCTCGCCTTCTCCGCCGCCATTTCTTTAGCCCCACCGGCCTTTTCAGACACCTTCTCCTTCGCTTGGCTCGAAACCTCAGCTGCAGAATCTTTGACACTCTCTTTAGCTTCTTGAACTTTGTCGGAGGCCTTCTGAGCAGTGTGAGTGACTGTGTCCTTGACTTTCCCCGCAGCCTCACTCACAGTCTCCCTCGCCGCCTCCTCCGCCTGGTAAACCTTCTCCGCCGCCTCCGCCACCGTCTCCTTGGTCTTCCCGAGAGCAGAAGCTATTTTATGCTTGCACTTTCCATACGCATCGCAGACGAGCTCTCTAGGCCTAAACTTCGGATGAACCTCCTCTTCTTGATTTCTAGCTTCATCAAGAACTGAAGAAGCAGCCCCCTTCACTCCCTCCTTCACACCCTCAAACTTTTCAGACAGCTTATTATTCGGCCCTTTTCCGTCAACGGCGGTCGGAGAATCCTGCGGCGAGATCGAAACCTTGGTGTTCCCATCATCTTTCTCGTACTCAACCACAACAGTTCTGTGACCTTCCTTCACTATGACACTGTCATCTCTCGATTTGGGGTTTTGTGGGGTTGGAGTGAAAAACCCTGCGCTTACAAGCGACGTTAGGACGAGACCTAATGCAAGAAAATTCATCATCTTGTGCGTTTATTGATTCTCTGTCAAAGATAGAAACGAAACTCTTGTAATTTTGTGGATCTGATCCAAGGATATATGCTATATATATATTTGAACTTTGAATTGGTATGAAGAATTAGCATATAAATTTGCAGGAATATTGGGAGTTGGTTTTGAGATATCGTTGAGTTGAAAGTGGGCACGTAGTGATGGAGGAGGTTTAGACATGCAATACGTGGCTTGCCGCATGTTCTTGCAGAATTCTACGCGGCAGTTTCTGGTTTAAGGATTATCCATTCTTCTCAGAAAGCAGATGTCTTTAATAACATGGCCTCTTATAAAAGATTGCAAAGATAATCATCTAAATTGAGTTTTACTTCAAAAATAGTTGGTTTATAAATTTTAAAGTCGAATTACATCCAATATATTTTGACTGAATTTCAATTCTAATTCATTCTGTTCAAATTTGATATCTTTTGTTAAAAAATAAATTAATATCTTTTGTAAAAAATAAATTAATATCTTTTGTAATTCGATTTCATTCCATATTTAAATTCGTTTCAAATTTCATGTATACACGTGTTTGTGTTTTATTCAGTATTTCACTATAAAATTTATTATTTTAATAATATTTATTATAAAATAAAAATAAATTATGACATAAATAATCATAGTCAATATTTATCAACAAAAAATGAATTAAAAAAATTATAAATTATAATTATGAAAGAATCGGTTATAATAATGGATTATTAATTGAAACTAAAGATTAAGTATTAAAAAAATTATAAACTTTAATTGGGTAGTATGGATCATAATTAAATAGTTGTAAAATTAAACTAAATCACAAAAAATTGAAATTGAAGAAAAAATTACAAGAAAAACTTGTATTTAAAAAGTGTAAGACATAGCTAGACTTCTCCAACATGAAATCACATACCAACTACATTCCTCTATTTCCGTACATGAAATTTTATGTTGTACCTTTTGAGTTACATTTCGTGTAGCACATTTAAATTATGAGTTTTTCCTTTATTTTTTTTACTTCATTTTTTGTGTGATTTAGTTCGATTATTTTTTTTAGAGTTCACCCCATCTAATTAGCGTTTATAATTATTTTTAGTATTTAATTTTTAATTTTCAATTAATAATTCATTATTATGGTTGATTATTTCAAAGTTAAATTTTATAATTATATAATTTTACAATTCATTTTTTTAAAAAAATATTGACTATATTTGATTATTTATGTTATAATTAAATTTTATAATTTTTTTAATTCATTTATTTTGTTGAAAAATATTGACTATCATTATTTATATTATAATTAAATTTTATTTTATAATAAATATTATTAAAATAATAAATTTAATAGCGAAACACGAAGGATTACAACATGAAATTTTAACTGCTATTTCCGTGTCATGTGTATTTAAAGCTTCATATTCTCCATCTCAGTGTTCCAAGTATTGAAGAATTTACCTCATATATATTTAAAAATAAATCAACAAGTAATCATTTAAAAAAAATAAAAAATAACCCAACTTCAATCAAACATCGTCGAGCAACGTCTCCAGTTGAACTACAACCGTTTTTTCGCTTTTGTAATCGTTAGACCGGCGAAATTGCTTCATGAACTTCAAGATTGATACGTTGGATTTCTATGGCTCGATCTGATCATCGACCTATTTGCTTGAAGACACCTTTAATTTGGGTTTTTGTATCGATTGTTTAGCTTTAAATGATGCTATTTGGAGAGTCTAATGTGTACCTTAATCCAATTTGAACTATTAACCTTCCGTTTAGAAGTTTTATTTTTTGTTTGAGTGTTATAGGGTGCTAGCTGCAACTTGAAACGAGCGAATCGGACGAGAAATAAATAAGAGCGAAATAAAATCGTGGAAAGTGTATAGCACGGGTGCGATCGATCCCAAGCCCTAGCTGCCTGGGTTGCGCCCTAGGGACCGTGATGCGCGACCTCTAAGCACGAGCCGCTCAGTTTAAATTTCATGTTCCACTTTTTCATTTTCACTTTACGTTTCTCTATTAAATTTATGATTTTAAGAATATATTTATTATAAAATATAAATTTAATTATAACATAAATAATGATAGTGAATATTTATCAACAAAAAAATGAATTAAAAAAAAATATATAAAATCTAATTTTGAAATAATCAACAATAAATTATTAATTAAAAATTAAAAATTAAAAAATTAAAAACTAAAAACTAAAAACTAATGATAAACCCTAATGGGGTTGGGTGAACCCTAAAAGACAATCATAAAATTAAACTAAATCACAAGAAAAACAAACAAAAAAAACTTTTGAAAGTGAAACACGCAGTATAACACAGAGCGTGCAACATGAAATTTCATGTACGTGTTGGCCTGGGTCTTACCCTAGGGTCGTCGGAGGTGCAAACCCAAAGCCCGAGTGAGCCAGGTTCATCTTGGGCGCAACCACGAACTCGAATTGCTTGGGTCTCGCCCCATGTAACCCAAACACGATTTCTATAGGCGATCGAGTGACCCCGCTATGTCCATCACATATTTTTTATTTTTTTGGTCATTTTCACCCATTTTTTTAATTTAATTTTAATTCTTTTTATTATCCCAGCTAGTGACGGATCCAGAAATCTTTTTTTGGGAGGGGGAATTATTGGTTACTTAGCGGCCGTTATTTTGTACTCCTGTTTGCACAGTAGAAAAAAAAAGAGTGTAGGAAATGATTGTGAACCCATTTTGCATTTTGTTTCTTTTTATATAAGTGTTAGAAAACAATATTGTTTTATTAACACATTAGATTTTTTCTTATTATTTTCCCGAGATGATGACATCATTCTACTTATATTTTGCTTTATTTCTCCTAATTTTTAATAATATAAATTAACATTAATTAACTTCTAAATTTTAAATTATTTTAATTATATTATAATATTCATGAATCATAACTTAAATTTTAAAACTCAAAATTTCCACTATAATCTAATATTTAACAAACAACCTCAAATAATAATATAAAAATATTAATTAAGCAAATAATATAAATAATGAGCAAAATATAGATGCAGATTTAATTGTATTATTTTATTTAAAACAAATAGTTAAAAAAATATATTATCAAAACATATGATTTTGGGCATTTTGGAGAGATTAAATTCCTTGATATTTGTGAGATGGAGAGAGAGATTAAATGAGATATATTATCCATAAAAAAAGATTAAATGAGATATTGACTTTTATATGCGGGTCCCATCCACTTTTTAAATATGTTTCCCCCAATTCCCAAACCCAAACATCACCCTTCTTTTTCAAATTTCACTGAAATCAGTTGGCGCAAAACAGCAATCTCCACCTCCCTCCAATTTCTACTATATATATATATATAAACTAGTGGTTGGGGGGAAGTGCCCCCGGACCCCCTTGGATCTGGGCTGGGGTCCCCAGCCCGGCCCACTGTATAAACAAATCATATTTCAAAATTAAAGTGAACACACATTCTTAGCCACTTTTAAACTTTTAGAAGATAGAGAGAGAGAGAGAGGCATTGAAAATGGATGGATATATATATATATATATATATATATATATATATATATATATATGAGAACTAATCCCATGTAGGAATTAGGAACTCATCCTAACCATATAATGTTTTAATCTCAATGGTCTAAATTTAAATAAAAAGAAGGTGGCATAATGGTAAATATGAGGAAGTCAAACGTACCCCAAGTTAAAGCTGACATCAACATCTTTACACAAGTTATTTTAAAACTTTGAACACCCATAATTTGCTCATTTTCATTAGATTTACACAAATTATACACTAAATTAAAGCTCTTTTCATTATCTTTCATTAAAGATCCGTTGTTCACATGTTTATCTGAAGATATATTTTTCGTCCATAATAGCATGACAAATTATTCATGATAGCATGAAAATATACGCATAATAGCATGAAACAATTTTCATAAAATTCATAAAACACGTAAAATTTACTCATAATAACACTAGTATAGTTCGTTAATAGTAAAATCATTATATGTTTATACTAGCATGTATATATATTCACATTAGCATGTATATATATATTCATAATAGCATAATATTACTTTCATTTTAGCATAGCGGAATTAATTATAAGAATAAACAACGGTTTTAAAGCGTTGTCTATATGATTTCGAAAATTAATTTTTTTAAGCTACTCAAATATTACAAGTTTGCCATCACCTTTGACCAAAAATTAACCAAATCTTAACCATCTAAATAAAAAAAAATGAATGAATGAGATGAGTTCATAGTTCTCGTATGAGGATGGGTTCTCATATGATCCACTCCCTCTCTCTCTATATATATATATAGGCAAAGCAAATTATAATATATAGATGGCCGTCCTTTTACACACGTGTACAAATGAAATTAAAAGATGAACGGGAACTGAACAAACAGAAATCAAACGCACACAAATTTTATTTGTGTTCCACAAACATGTACTGAAACGTATAATTAAAATGAAATTAAGAAACCATTTCGATCGGAAATTCGGAATTCGAATGCATGCATGAAACAATTATTTATCGAGATGAACGCCACTTAATTTCTTCTCAGACGACAGGCGGCCACGTTTCCAAAGCTGCAAAACAATGTTAGAAGCATGTGTTACTCTTTTAAAAAAAAAATTGCAAATGTCATTCAATTAATTTAATTTACTCTCTGAAAATCGTTCGTAATTGATTGTAATTTTATATTTCTTCTTGATTCGATGAATTTTTTTTTAAGTGGCCGAGAAAATAAGAATATTAAAATACAATAAATTACGTATGTTTTTTTAGGGCCTAAAATTGATTAATTAAACGTTAGATTTACAAAAGTTTTGAATAACATATTCAAAATGTAGGTAGCTATATATCATATGAATAATTGTATACCTGTTCTGGAAATGGTCCAGTGATCATCACCGCAAACATCCCAAAAGAAGTAGCCACCAAGTCCAAGATTTCTAGCATACACAATCTTCCGACGCACCGACCAATCATCGTCGTACGATATCCAGTGATTGCCCGCCACCGAGTACACCGACACCGTACCCTCGTCTTGCATAACCTTAGCGTTGTTGCGGAGATTATACTGCAAGACGTCAGCATAATTCATTATCCCCTCATCAGTACCCTGCCCCACACCGACTGCCGGTGCCCCCAAACCAGTTACATTTTCATGGTCGGCGAGCTTCCATGTCCTCCCGTACAAGGGCACCCCCATGACCAACTTGCTCGGTGGCAACTTGGCTTCGATCCACGACTCAATCCCCGCCGTGCCGTTCACACCGGGTACCGGGCTCGAGCCTTGTAGTGCCGCATGAGCACCGGTAGCACAAATTTCATCCCAGTGTCCATAGTAGTCATAAGTCATAACATTAATGAAGTCCAAATTATCTCTCATTAAGGCTGCAGGGTACTCCTGCTTGGCCCCCCAAAGGAAGACGGCCCTGTAGTACACGGCCGCCGTGAGGAGGAGTGGCTCTCGCCCGTTGTCCCTGGCCTCATTCCGCACCGCCACGCGCCACTCCGCCAGCAGAGATCCAAAGTTATTCATATTGGTCTGATCTTTGGGATGCTCCCAGTCCAGATCGATTCCATCAAACCTGCAGTCCGAGATATATATTATTTAAGAGAAGGTATTGGGTGCATAAGGTCTTATTTGCCCACGCGCGGCGGGTGGGGCCAACGCGTCCGTCTTTTTTTTTTTCCCATTTTTTCTGGCGATTTTTTACGTTTTTTTTGTCTTTTTTTTTCAATTTTCTTTGTTCCCAAAAAATATATACCTTAAAATAATATTAGTGAGCCTTAAAATTAAAATAAATTGATTTAATTTGTTTGAAATGAGTATGAAATAGAATTAATAAATCCTAAAAAACACAAAATAAACCCTTAAAAACACCCCAAAAAACACAAAATAAACCCCTAAAAACACCCCCAAAAAATCCTAAAAAATTCAAAATAAACCCCTAAAAACACCCCCCAAAAATTTTAAAAAACACAAGATATACCCTAAAAACCCCCTAAAAAACCATGAACCCTAAAAAAACCCCTAAAAACATGAACCCTAAAAAAACCCTAAACTACTAAGCTCTAAACATTAATTTTGAATGGAAAAAAATCACAATTTGAACTAAGTAAACAAGTATAAAATAACTAGCAGACCCTTACTTTTTAATGATGCAAATGATACTTTTTGAATTTTAGGTGATACTTTTTAGTGAGACTGTCGATACTGATTTTATTCTTTTTTTCTACTTTTTTGCGGGTTGACCCACATTGATCCGGGTCAAAGTGCGGGTTTGACCCGACCCATCTTAAATAACACTATTTAAGACCGCTGCATAAAAGTGTTTGCCATCATTTAATATCAATTATTAAAAGAGGCACAAATGTTTGTCATTATCAAATGTTTCTTCAATTTAACTTTAAATTAGATATATAAGATGTTCAATTCATTCGCCATCGACGAACTAACCCGTATTTTCTTGCGACGCGTATGCTTGATTCAATGAAAGCCGCGCGGTTCTGGCCGTTGGAAGCCATGTTGGATAAGACGGCCGTCCCTGCTCTCCCGCCGCCGATGGATAAGAGTGTCTTCACAGGTTTTTTACGGAGAGCCTCCATGAAGTCTTGGAGCTTGCCAGCTTCATATTCACTTATGTCCAATCGGAAGGTGCCAGCGTCTGGATTTAGAAACGCGTAGAAGACGTGAGTGAAATACTGGGTTTGGATTCCGGCCGGACCTAATATTTGATCCCACGAAGGATAATAGGCACCTCTGATCATGGCGGCGATATATATGAGGAAGAATATGAAGTGGAGAAGTGCGTGAGTTTTTCTTCAAAATGGCTTTAAATACACCACCAAGTTGGGATTTTTTAATTTTTTTTTTAAGTGGGAGGGTTAGTTTTTCAAGTTGTAATTAATTTAATATTTCTTAATAATTTCACCTTCTACTTTCATTGACGTTTTCTTCCTGTTTTTTTTACACAGTACCGTTAGTTTTTACGGTTGTAAATAATTTAATATTTCTTAATAGTTTCACCTTATATTTTCATTGTCGTTTCCTTTTTTTTTAAGCGGGACGGGTTAATTTTCAAGTTGTAAATAATTTATTATTTTTTTAATAATTTCAACTTTCATTTTCATTGACTTTTTCTTTTTTTTTTAAGCGGGACGGGTTAATTTCCAAGTTGTAAATAATTTACTATATTTTTAATAATTTCAACTTTCATTTTCATTGACTTTTTCTTTTTTTTTAAGCGGGACGGATTAGTTTTTCAAGTTGTAATTAATTTAATATTTCTTAATAATTTCACCTTCTACTTCCATTGACATTTTCTTCCTGTTTTTTTTACACGGTACGGTTAGTTTTTCAGGTTGTAAATAATTTAATATTTCTTAATAGTTTCACCTTATATTTTCATTGTCATTTCCTTTTTTTTTAAGCGGGACGGGTTAATTTCCAAGTTGTAAATAATTTATTATTTTTTTAATAATTTCAACTTTCATTTTCATTGACTTTTTCTTTTTTTTTTTTTAAAGCGGGACGGGTTAATTTCCAAGTTGTAAATAATTTACTATATTTTTAATAATTTCAACTTTCATTTTCATTGACTTTTTCTTTTTTTTTTAAGCGGGACGAATTAGTTTTTCAAGTTGTAAATAAATTAATTATTATGGGAGTTTCTATTTGCGCCATTCAGTTTATTCTTTGCACCACTAAATTACATAAGTAAAAAATAAATAATTATAAAACTACATAAATATCCTTACTAAATAAAAATAAAATAAAATCAATAAATAAAATAAAATAAAATATTAAAAAGAAAAAAAAAACATATCTCCTCCTGCTACCTTCTGCGTTTCCTCCCCTCCGCCACCAATACTGCCGCCGGACACCTCCTCAACATCAATTTGCAGAAGCCACCTCCAAATGGATTGAGGTTTGAATAAAGGTTTGATTCGAAAACAATTTCTGGATTAACTTCAGTCAAATACTAATAAAGGTTTGGATTAACTTCTGCAAATGAATAATGGTTTGGTTCGAAAATCAATTTCCTCTCCCCATACCTCAGTGACGGGAAAATCATTAGAATTTAATTTCATTGGTTTTAACTTCTCAATCACTTTATTGGATTGAGGTTTAGGGTTGATGTAATTCTTTCCGATCACATCGGATGCAGTTCCGAGTGACACCGAACCCTTTTTTGAATTAAACTTGACAAAGTGAGGTTTCTCTGAGATGCTGCTGGAGGAGCTTCCATAAGATGCTCCATTGGTGTTTTCTGGGTCCTTTTCTGATTTGGGAAACGAAGGTTCGGAGATGTTATCCCGCTTCATATTGCACAGCATTTCCGCCGTCGACTCTAAATTCCGGCCTGCTTCGCAGTAGGCCTTAGCTATGTCATCGAGAGAAACAGTGGAACCAAAAGCTTCAAGCAATTTCTTCAGATTGCTCTGGTCATCGTCATCATCCTCAGTGAATGAAGAATTCGAAAAAACCACCCACACCTACTTTCTTCAGATTGCTCTGCTCATCATCATTATTTGGGCATTGGGCTGAGAGGGAGGGTGGCGGCGGTAAGTTGGGTAAGTTGGGAAGAAGAAGATTCTTTTTTTTTAATAAAGTTAAATTATTATTTTTAAGTTTTTTATTTATGTAAAAAATATATTTTAGATGGAAGGATATTATTGTCAATATTAGTGGTGCAAAGAGTAAAAATTGTAGTGCAAGAAGTAGATGTGGTGCAAAGAGTAAAAATAATGGTGCAAATAGAAACTCCCAATTATTATTTGTTAATAGTTTGACATTTTATTTTCATTAATGGTTTTTTTAGCAGGACGAGTTATTTTTCCAAGTTGTAAATAACTTAATATTCCTTAATAGTTTCACTTTATATTTTCATTGGCGTTTTCTTTTCCGTTTTTTTAGTAAGCGGGACGGGTTAGTTTTTCAAGTTGTAAATAACTTAATACTAGCCATCTTCCGTACGATGTACGGGTAAGATACGTATAATTTATTTTATAATTAAAAATATAATAATATTTATAATTAGTTATTTAATTACAAAAATAATTAATCTTCAAACTAAATTATAAAAAAAATGTGAAATCAAATATGATGATGATGACTCATGTAAACTCTTCGAAGAATGTCAGTTGAATTTAATATTTGTTGTCGTATTTTGTGTTTATGTGCGTAATAATCTTAAAGTTGATACACCCAAAAATTAAATAAAAAATCTCAAAGTTAATATAAATTTAACACACACACACACATACATACATATATATGTCAACATTCAAATATTTATAAGCAAAAACATCAATAATATGAAGGCCGCACATATATCTTAAGATTAGAATCATTATGAATGTCCCAAATACTTCTATATTTCTCGATTTTAAGCGCCACATCAGTGATCAATCCCAACTTGATTTTCGAGCTTACATTTAACCTAAACAAAAAAAATGAATATATGATTTATCTTGCTTCTCCAATTGGATGTTAGTCATTTGAATCGTCTTCACCTCAAATCCTATATATATTGAATCATGTGATGCCAAGCTACAAAAATAGATCATATGAAAAAGAAAATGAAAAAAAATAATTAATACATAATATCAACAACAACAATATATGTTATATATAAAGCAAAAAAAAATAAAAAATCTTCAAGCTTTCCACATAAGTTGTATATGCAAAGGAAGAATACAATATCAAAATTGAGAATTCCAATCCTATTTATAGAGGAAATTCAATCCCTCTAAAAAAATCACATACGCGTGATTTTAAAAATTCAATCAATTAAAGTTGATTCTATAATTAAATGGCTAATTACTATTTAAAACATATAATTTTTTATTGTATTCAAATGCGTCGATTAAATCTCAATTTATGCATATATTCTATTAACACATACAATTAAATGAAATGGTGTCTTCTACATATATTACATGATTAAATTATCTATTACAATAATTAAATAATTTTTTACATTTTAATTAAATTAATATGAACGATCATTACCATAATTAAATTAATAATCATAGCAAAAAGACAGACAATGCAAAATCAATTGCATAATTAGATGTTATGATATATGACAATCTTTATACCTTCAATTAAATCTTATAATATTTACACTGTATTGATTAATATTAGTAATTATGAAATGATAGAATGATTAGAATTGATTAATGAGAATTGATTCCATAATTATCGTCTATATTACATTGATTTCACAATTATAGGACTGATTAATATATAATATTTAAGTGTCTCTATATTTTATTATATTAAAATAAGTTATAGAAACATCTAATTCGATCGAAAATAAGTTCGCATAAAAGTATTATAAATGTTTTATTTTTTAAGAAAAAATTAATTTCCGTAACATGAAATTATCAGTATTGTATATATATAATGTAAAATATATTACTTCCGTTTCAAAATGTTTGTTGTTTTATTTTTTTTATCTGGAATTAAGAATTAATTTTGTGGACAAATATACTCATCCCTCATATATGCCATAAAATCTAATTCATCTATATTTTCCTAAAAAATAACAATATTTTCTCTCTCCATATATTTTTCTCTCTTCATATATTATATGTAAGTTAGAATCAAGAAATCTTGTAGGATTTGAGAGGGTTAAAACTGGGAGAGAAGATGTCAAATTATATAAAACAACAAACATTTTGAAACAAAAAAAAAAAATCCTTAAACAACAAACATTTTGAAACGGAGGTAGTATATTATAAATCCAAAGCATTAAAATATAAAGTATATAATAGGGAGAAATTTTTATCTAGACAATTTAATTCTAAAATTTGGGTAGTTGAGCAAGTTTTAACACCATAAGGGCATCTCCAATGCATGGGTACAAATCCCATGTGGCATGAATTTGTACCCATGCATTTGGTAACATTTGCATTGTGGGTGTTGGGTAACATTTAAATTTTTTTTAGCAAGTAGCATTATTTGTACCAAGTATCATTTGGAAAAAAGGGGGACTTGTGGGGCCACTGCACTGTGCACCATTATCTCCCCATTTTTTTTTTCTCTTTTTCTCCTTGTTCTATTTCTCCTTTTTTTTCTTTTCTTTCTTTTTTTTTTCTTTCTTAATTTTCGCTTATTTTTTTGTTGAATCAACTTTGTTGTTTTTTTTATTTCTTTCCTTTCTAACCATTTGAATTATAATTAGATTACAATGTATATTTTGTATGATTACTATACGATTTTATATGGTATTATTTTGTTGTACATTGATTCTTATTTTTTTAAAATAATAAATTCATAATATGTAAATAAAATGAATTTTATTATTATAATTAATAATGTAATTATATAATGAAAATGATAAATAAAATTTACAGTAAATTAAAAATATGTAAATAAAATTTTCAATAAATTAAATAAATTAAAATTTTAAATTGGTATTTAAATTAAATTTATTAAAAAATATTATCACAGTAAATTAAAATATATATCATGAAAATTATAAATAAAATTTTTATGAATTAAAAAGATATAAATAAAATAAGTGATATAACAATGGAACCTCCAAAAAGTAACAATTGTACCTGGATGCACTGTGGATGTTTGGGTAGCAATTAAGTGAATATTGTAACTTTTGATGTGGCGGTGATGTGGCAACAATTTGTACCTAAAAATTGGGTATAGTACTGGAGATGTCCTAAGAGTTATTTGGGCAATTTGTACTATATTTAAACCATTTGACCACAAAAGCTGAAGATTCCCTCATTTTTTCAGAAAAGTGTCTTACACACTTGTACTTTCCATGCAAAAGAATAAAACATTTTTTTGAAGTATCATCGTTATTCCTATCGTTAAGTTAAATCGTTACAAATTATGATATAATCGTTATGCCTTATATTATTAAATTAATCATTATCACACAAAGTATAATGATAACTTTAGTTTTATTTAAGAAAAATTAATAATAATCGTTACTATTAATTTGGTTATGGCCTATTCAAAAAATAATAATAATCGTTATTATTATTTTTAAAACATATAATAACTTTTAGTCTCTTTGCAAAGTTATTATTAATAGGCCATAACGATTATTATTAATCGTTATAACAATAAACTTTCGTTATGGGTTTTTAAACAATCGTTATTATTAATCGTTAATCAATCGTTATGACATTCGTTATTATATTTAATGATAATAACGATAATTAACTTTCATTATTAATAAATTAGCAAACTTTCGTTATTTAATAATCAACTACTTTTGTTATTAATGAATTAGCAAAGTTCTAGGAATATTATTAATTAGCAAAGATATTGTTGGATTGAGATCCAATCCAAATTTGGATTTACTACAAGGAAACGCTTGATTAACGAAAATATCAAACTTTTGTTATTATTAAATAGCAACTTTCGTTATTAATAATGAGTGCATCATTCTCCATCTTTCGTTAACGAAGCTATTGCTATTCTCCATATTTTAATAATCGTTATTCTATTTTTTAAAACTTTCTTTATTCTATTTTTCGTTATGCTCCATATTTGGGTGATTTACGCTCCATATTCTATTAAAACTTTCCTTATTATATTTTAATAATTGTTATTCTCCATATTTTTCGTTATGTTCCATCTTTCCTTATTCTATTTTTCGTTATGCTCCTTATTCTATTTTTCGTTATGCTCCATATTTTTCGTTATTCTCCATATTTTAATAATTATTATTATTGTTATGTGTAGAATTTTCGTTATGCTCCATATTTTTCATTATTCTCAGTTTTCGTTATGTTAAATTTCGGTAGGATCGATCATTTTTTTATTTTTATATGTTAGGGGTGAGTGCATTTATTATTTAGTTATTAAAAAAAATTATAAGAAGTACAGTTACCCAATGATTGGGATGTGGGGACAAGTCTAATTGCCCAAATAACTCCTATAGCCTTATATCTTGTTTTTTTTCCCCAATTACTATTTCATTTTGTCTATTTTTATACATTTACACTATATAATATATATCATAATTATATCTCTAGTATAATTAAATTAATTATGAAAATATTTTTAATACATATAATTGAATTTCCTAAATGAATTGTATAAATAAAGGAAAAAATGTAACAAGCCTTAAAGTCCCAGATATCACAAGTCAATAACACAAGGGATCGGAGCCTCATCAAAACCCATATGGAAAACCCAGAGTAGGAAAAACCATATGGAAAAAAGAGTACTCCTCTAAGCAAAACGAAAGTAACCAGGAGAACAAAAGTCCTATAAAACAGCATCGGAAATACAAGGAATAGCAGAAGTCCAAAAAACAGAGGAGACAGTAGGAGAAGCTAAGATATCCGCAACACGATTGCCCTCCCTTTACACATGAGAAACACAAAAATGTATATGACTAATGAATTCCAGAACAGCTCGCTATCTTGATTTGAGCTTCCAAGGGACCTGCAGACTCCCAGAAGAAAGTAGAGAAACCACGTAAACTGAATCTGCCTCTAGCCAAATAAAGTCTAGAGACAGTCTTCGAGCCCATTCCATCGCAGCAAGAACTGCTAGCAGCTCAACCAAAAAAGCAAAGCCGACACCCTCATCCGTATGAAAACAACCCATCACCGATCCATCATGTCGTGTAAACACCCCTCCTGTAGCCATCATCCCTGGTGCGCCTTGACATATAATTGAATTTCCAATAGGCTTTGTATATCATAAATTGAATTCCCATAATTGCGGCCAGTTGCATATGATAGATTGAATTGTCCAAAGTAGGTTGCTGCATTGAGCGCGAAAAAAAAAATTCTTTTAGAATGTGTTATAATATATATATATATATATATATAGATTTTTTAATAATTTTACCTTTTATTTTCATTGACCTTTTCTTTCTTTCTTTTAAGTGGGACGGGTTAGTTTTT
The DNA here is from genome assembly GCA_026008535.1 of Perilla frutescens. Classification (NCBI taxonomy): domain Eukaryota; kingdom Viridiplantae; phylum Streptophyta; class Magnoliopsida; order Lamiales; family Lamiaceae; genus Perilla; species Perilla frutescens. The sequence goes on from BRKX01000009.1 coordinate 62,787,693, forward strand.
CAAGTGGTAAAAAAATTAATTAATATTTTTTAATAGTTTGACACTTTATTTTCATTGATTTTTTTTTTGCTTGACGGGTTAGTTTTCCAAGTTGTAAATAACTTAATATTTCTTAATAGTTTCACCTTGTTGGGTATCAGTCTAGCCGGGGGTTCACCGCTTGTTTTTCATCCCCTTCGGTTCAACTCACGGCTGCTCAGGCAGCCTGAAAGCCTCATAGATAGATCACTTGGATCTCTTGAGTATTCTTCTTCACAAGCTATCACCGTAGGTCTGTATTTCGGAGGAGTCTCAGTGTTAGAGTCTTCACAGACTCCTTCTTCCCAAATGAGTGTGATAGATCTGTAGAAAATAGGGAGTTAGAATCGAACTTAACACAAGCAAAGCTAAATAATAGCTAAGGACATAATCATAAAGAAAAGAAGTAGTAAAGTGAAAGATAAGAAAATCAGAGAGTTTGAAAATGGGAAAAATGTGTCCTAGGGACACAGATCGGCTCAGATTTTCCCACGGACGACGGCGATGGCACTTCCGGTGACAAGAAAGACCCTAGACCATAAAGGAGAGATGGGTAAAGGGCCTGAAGCTCTCACAAACCCTCAGCTTTCAGAGATCACTCAAGAACTCTCAACTCACGGCCAAATCAGGAGACCACAGACAGGAATCCGACTAAAGAAACAGAGAGGACGGCGGAGATCACTCTGAAGCAAGTAGGGTTGAAGGTGATTGGTATAAGGCTTGAGAGAGAAGATGAATCGGCGTAGCCATTTGTAGAGAGAGAGTGTGTGAGATCAATTTATGGTAAATTAGGGTAGAATTAAGTATATAAGATAAAATAAGTTAAAGGGGGAGGGGGGTAATGGGCTTTACAACTGGGCCAGGGATAAATAAAGGAAAGTGGGCCAAGACAGAAAGCCCAAAAGGACCAATACTCCACACACCTTATCTTTTCATTGACCTTTTTCTTATCCCTTTTTTTTTAACTTTTTTTTAGTTGACCCAAGCGGAATGGGGTTGAGTTTCAAATCCAATATGTCTCACTTTTATCACATGAGATTTCTATTGCAATTTCTGTATTACATTTTGGGGTTGAACTTTTAAATTACAAAATTTTCTTGTATTTTTTTTTAATTTTATTTTTTTATGATTTAGTTTAATTTTATAATTGTTTATTAGGATTCACCCCACCTAATTAGGGTTTATAATTATTTTTAGTATTTAATTTTCTGCTTTCAACTAACAAATCATTATTATCATTGATTATTTTAAAATTAAATTTTAATTATAGTTTTTTATATTTATTTTTTGTTGATAAATGTTGACCATTATTACTTTCGTTATAATTAATTTTTATTTTATGATAAATATTATTAAAAATTTAAAATCACAAATTTGATAGTGAAATACGGAGTGGAACATGATGGAGTGCAACAGAATATTTGAACCGCATTTTTATTACACAAGATTTTTTGTTGCACTCTCTATTTTACACTCCGTATCCCACTTTTAAATCACAAGTTTTTCATATATTTTTTTCTTCATTTTTTTTTTTGTGATTTAGTTTAATTTTACGATTGTTTATTAGGGTCCACCAGACAAAATATAGATATTATAGTTACTTATGCAAGAGGAGATACTAATCTAGGGGCATGCATGAGACGACATTTTTATTTTTATTTTTATTATATGTATATATCTTTTTTATTTTATTTTTTTAACCTCAAATATATACCTTAAAATGAAATTACTAAACACAAAAATTAAATTATTGGCGGCTCGTGCACCGTACCGGACCAACGCTAATGCGCGGGCTCCTTGCACTATGGTTGCAATTAATTTTTCGAAATAAATATATAATGTAATCATAAAATGAAATTAGCAAACCCTAAAATGGAATTGTTGGGGTGTCGTGCATGGGTTTCTGCACAACGTCATACTTAATTTTTTTCAAAATAAATGTATACCCTAAAATGGAAATAATAAACCTTAAAATTAAAGTGAAATAATGTCTCTAAACGTCAAATTTTTAATTTTTTTAATCGATAATTTCTACTTAATTAATGATGAATTTTACATCTCTAAGTGTAACGCCTCAAATTCATTTATAGAGCCACAATTTTTGGGAAAGTTCTAAACGCAACCATCATTTTAATTTTTATAGCCCCATTAATTAATAATATATAAAGTAAGTATGATAGACATTTTTACCCCATAGTCCATAAAGTTAACCTAAAACCCTATCTTGACGATCCCTATACAATTATACTATAGAAGCGATCAAGCAGATAGTCAAAGTATTTTTCGCAAAACTTGCAATTGATGATCACATAAAATAATAAAATATGATAATTTTTTTGTCAGCCTTGAGGACAGCGACTCTATCTCCACCATTGACCAACTGTTAAGGTTCTCTGTTTTCACAACAACCGGTGTGCCTCTGTGATTCCTACCCCCACTATGGCGCCATGGTTGCAAGATTAGATTTTTCTGCCAAGAATTACACTATAAATCCAATCTTGAGAGTGAGTTTCAAACTGCAATGCGAAGACAAACCAGAGAGAGAGAGAGAGAGAGAGAGAGAGAGAGAGAGAGAGAGAGAGAGAGAGAGGGATTCTCCTTGTTTTGTGAGGGATGAAAACTTGAATGTTACGTGAGTAGTTAATCCTGAAAGCTACAGAAGAAACTGTAGAAGTTAGTATATTTTTGTTGCTTTGTTTAGTTATTACTTATTAGAGGCAAAACTTATTTTAGCCACTTAAACTTTAAAACATATTTATTTTAGCTAGTAAATTTTAAACATACTTATTTTAGGACAAAAATACCCCTGTGTGCGCTGACAATGCGCGCAACAAGCAGGGGCAATATAGTAATTTTGGCTAAAAAATATATTTAAAAATTAGTGGCTAAAATAAGTTTTTTAAAAGTTTGACCAGCTAGTTTTATATATTTCCACTCGTTATTATATGTTAAATTAGTTGAAAAAAACGTATTTTACTTCCCTTTTTTTGTTTCTACGCGTTTTGGTTGGTGAGATATGCTATGATAAAGCATATGTATTGTAAAAACAAATCGTTATTTCTCTTGGAACAAAATAGAAAAACCCTCCCTTGCTCAGCACGACAACTTCTGCTTTTTATTCATAGTCATAATTATTTGTGAATTCAATGGAATTAACAGAAACTTCATTTTGGATGAGAATGAACAGAGCGAGAGTAGTGTTAATTCATGGAAGTATTGAATTGAGCTTAATCCAGACGAAGGCGGCGCCGGTGAATAGAACCATGAATCCCGCCTTTGACTGCTGCTTGATTTCCCAACTCGGGCTCAAAAGAAGAAGAAATATTTTTCACGTAAGTATGTATGTATGTCTTTTGGTGACATTTTGATTCTATTGGGATTGGGGCGTTAATAATTTAAATTTGACATCAATTTAATAAATATATATATATATATATATTAATAACTAACCTCGATTTAAAATTTTAACTAGTAAATATACTAATTTAATTAATATGTGCATCTATTGATTATAAGTTTATAATTAACTTGAATTTGGCACTTATAATTAAAATCTTTGAGACTTCTAATTTAAATTAAAACAAAAACAAAAAAATCAAGCTCCACCTTTTCAATATTGCTTGGAAATTAAACGGAATTATATTAAATTCCTCAAACAATCCAACGCCAAAGAGGTCACTTAAGATTTTCAACTTATCTTCTTGTTTTATTTTTCTTTCTTATTTTCTATCATTTCCCAATTACTTTTATTTTATATACTTTGCTTGTGATTCGTGAAAGACATTATTGTACCTTTTTACTCTCATTTATATTTTAAAAATTACTAAAGTATCTTTAAAGATTAAATTAAATTTTGAGGAATTTAACATTGTTAGTGCAAAAGTAGCACGAATGGCGTTGTGTGATTGTTATTATTTATGGTAAATCATGTATTTGATTTCAAGTGTTCAGGATGAAGATCATGTAGGTGTTCGTAATTCTGATGTGCAAAATGAACATTAAGGTTGATGGCGGCCGGGAGACTTCAAGGTTTGATGTTCATACATGTGTTCCGGCATTCCATTAAGATTGATGACTTTAGAGGGATGTTTACACTAGTGTTCAGAACAATAATCAAAGTCGGGAAACTTTCGATGATGTTCCACCGGTAGGAGGGAAAATCGAGCCAAACTACTCATGAGATACTCAGGTATCGGCTTGAAAAAAGCTCGCTCAAGACTGGCTCATTTGTTAAACGAGCCGAGCTCGAGCTTGAGCTCGGCTTGTGAGGTTCTCGAACTTTTTACCGAGCTATCTCACGAACTGTCTCGTGAGCTATCTCACGAGTACTTAAACAAACCGAGCTCTAGCCTGGCTCACGAGCTATTTGATTTAGAACTTGAGACACATACTATTTTTGTAATTTTTAAAATATTATTTATTTATATTGTAATTTTTGTCAAACTAATACTTCTCATTAAAAATAAAATGAAATTAATGGTATTAACTATTGAACTAATATTATTAAAGTTAAGAAATTAATGATCAAGAGTAATGATTATATACACAAACATACAAACTAATGAACTATATATATAATATAGTTATCTTATTTACAATTCTACATAGTATATTAGTATGATAAATAATAATATAAAATATGAAATGATATTATATTAATATTGTTGAACTTAAGAAATTGAACGCTCAATAATAAATACTAAGTAATAAGAGAAATTAAGACTGATATTTACAAAATGATATTTCTCAATTCATTAAATAATAAATATGATATGAAATCAATAATATTAATTTAATATTATCAAAATTAAGAAATATGGTGTTTAACACAAGAGTAAATGAGTAATAAAAGAAAATAAAGAAAAAAGAAAATCAACAATATATAATATATAATATATAGATTATAGTCCATCTTAGAATATTAGTTAAAACATAACAATTTAACAAAATAATACTCATCATTAAATATTAATACATGAAATGTAATCAATGATATTAAAATAATATTATCGAAAGTAACAAAATAATCATGAAAAAGGAAAATTAATAAAAATTAAAATTAATTAAATGTTCAAGAGTAACAATATTCTTACCACCAATGTTATATAGTTAATCTTAAACTCTGAGTCATATATATACTATCGTCCATCAATTAGTATTCTAATATATAGTCAATATTAGTTAAACTGTACATAGAAATAAAAGAAAAAAAATAAAATTAACAAAAATTAATATTAATATTGACAAAATAATCAATCTCAATTCATTAAATAAGAATGAAATGAAATAAATGATATTGGAAACATAATGATTTCTCAAAAAATTCATATCAAAATTAAGAAATTGTTGTAAATATATCTAATAGATATATATGGTATGAGTGACGACCAAGTAACTAACCCTAAAACCCTAGCCCTTGTACTATTATATATAGAGGCTTTTGGTCCTCATATTATACACACACAATTCATATTTTCTCTCGTCTCTCTCTAGTTTACAACACGTTATCAGCACGATTGTTCTACCCTCTCCTTCAATTCTAGAAGTCCATCGATCCTAGAAGGTACATTTTTTTTACATCATGTTTATTGGCTTTAATATATTATGTATCTTTTTCTTATTGTTATAATAATCGGTCTTTTCCGATTTAATCTTGAAAAATTAAATATTGATGCTATTCGAGTAGCACAAGTAATATTCATGAAGAACATTATAGTTAAGATCATAAATTGATGCTATTAAAGTAGCACAAGTAATATTCCTGAAGAATATTACATGCTCTAAAGAGTAAATAAATTAAACATGTGGATAATATATCCTTGATTCTTTGTGCCGTGCAGAATTGCACGAATGGCAAACATCATTGAAGGCTCCGGAAGAGCTTGTATCATTTTACCAAATGATACTAAATTAGATATTGAAAATGTCCTATATTCTAGTAATTCCAAAAGAAACTTACTAAGTTTCAAGGATATCTGCTATAATGGATACCACATCGAGACTATATCAGAAGATGGAAATGAATATCTCTGCATAAATTCTTTTGTATCCGACCATAAGCGAACAAAAGAAAAATTATCAACACTACCTTCTGGGATGTATTACACATTCATAAAGGCAATTGAGACAAACCATGTCATGAACCCGAAGTTCAATGACATAAAAAAGCTTTATGCTTTGGCATGATAGGCGGCTTGGACATCCTGGAGCAACTATGATGCGCTGAATAATCAATAATTCATATGGGCACAACATGAAGAATCAAAAGATTCTTATGACAAATGAATTCTCATGTGATGTTTGTGCGCAAGGCAAGTTAGTCATTAGACCTTCATATACGAAGGTTAATATTGAATCTTCATCTTTCTTAGAGAGAATTCAAGGAGATATTTGTGGACCTATACATCCACCATGTGGCCCTTTTCGATACTTTATGGAATTGATTGATGATTCTTCTAGATGGTCACATGTATGCTTGCTTTCTACTAGAAATACATCATTTGCTAGACTACTTGCTCAAATTATAAAATTACGAGCTCAATTCCCAGACAATTCAATTAAAAGAATTCATCTTGATAATGCTAGTGAGTTTACGTCTCAAGCATTTGAAAACTATTGTATGACTATTGGAATTGAGATTGAACATTCAGTCGTTCATGCCCATACTCAAAATGGTTTAGCAGAATCGTTTATTAAATGTCTTCAACTTATTGCTAGACCGTTACTTATGAAGTCAAAACTCCCAACTACTGCTTGGGATCATGCCATATTACATGTGGCAATATTAGTTCGTATTAGACCATCAGCTAACCATGAATACTCCCCAATGCAAATTATTCTTGGTCGAGAACTAGATATTTCTCACTTACGAACTTTTGGTTGTGCGGTTCAAGTCCCAATTGTACCCCCACAACGAACAAAAATGGGTCCCCAACGAAGACTTGGGATATATATTGGATTTGATTCACCTTCAATTATAAGGTATATTGAACTTTTAACGGGTGATTTATTTACTGCACGTTTTGCAGATTATCATTTTGATAAAATGACATTTTCAACATTAGGTGGAACGAATCTATATCCAGAAAAGTACAAGGAAATATCTTGGAATGAGAAAAGCTTGTCACATTTTGATTCTCGAACTAATCAATGTGAACAAGAAGTTGAAAATATTATTCATTTGCAAAATATTACAAACCAACTTCCTGATGCTTTTGTAGATACAAGAAAAGTGACACAATCTCATATACATGCTGCAAATACTCCAGCCAAAATTGATGTCCCTGAAGGAAAAATAGCATTGGCAGCAAATGAGTCTAAAATTTGTCAAAAACGTGGTCGACCAGTTGGTTCCAAAGATTTTGTGCCTAGGAAAAGAAAGGGGCAAGATGAAAACCAAACAATGACGAAAATGATTAATCAATCAAATGAAAGTGATGTAATTCCTGAAGAATTACAAGTATCTGAAAATCATGAGATCTCAATAAATTATTTATCTTCCAATCAGATACTGGAGAGAGAACATATCATTATAGATGATATATTCGCCTTTCATATAGCTCATCAAATTTTAAATGAGGATCCTGAACCAAAATATGTTACAGAATGTAAACAGAGAAATGATTGGCCAATGTGGAAAAGAGCTATGGAAATGGAATTACATTCCTGTGATAACCGAAAAGTATTTGGACCTATAGTCCTAACTCCAAAATCTGAAACCCCTGTTGGATACAGATGGATATTTTTTAGAAAGAGAAACGAGAAAAATGAAGTTACAAGATATAGAGCAAGACTCGTAGCGCAAGGTTTCTCTCAAAGACCAGGAATTGATTATGAGGAAACATACTCTCCAGTAATGGATGCGATTACTTTCAGATTCCTGATTAGTCTGGCTGTGTCACAAAGCTTGATATGCGCCTTATGGATGTAGTAACTGTCTATCTATATGGGTCATTAGATAATGACATATATATGAAAATCCTTGGAGGATTTAAAATGCCTGAAGCATTAAAGTCAAAACCCAAAAGCATATTTTCGATTAAACTGCAAAAATCATTATATGGGCTGAAACAGTCTGACCGTATGTAGTATAATAGATTGAGCGAGTATCTGTTGAAAGAAGGATACAAGAATGACGATATCTGCCCTTGTGTTTTTATAAAGAAAACCGAAAGAGAATTTGCAATTATAGCAGTTTATGTCGATGATTTGAATTTAATTGGGACTCCTGAAGAGCTCAATAAAACTGCTGAATATTTGAAGAAATAATTTGAGATGAAAGATTTGGGAAAGATAAAATTTTGTCTTGGTTTGCAAATTGAACGTGTCCGAGGAGGAACGTTTATTCACCAATCCACATATACAAAAAAAGTGTTAAAACGCTTTTACATGGATAATGCACATCCATTAGCATCACCAATGGTCGTTAGATCTCTTGATACAAAAAAAAAGATCCATTTCGACCTATTGAAGAAGGTGAAACGATACCTGGTCCTGAAGTACCATATCTAAGTGCAATTGGAGCATTAACTTATCTGGCTAATTATACTAGACCAGATATAACTTTTTCTATAAATCTTCTCGCAAGATATAGCGCTGCACCCACTTTGAGACATTGGAATGGTGTTAAGCACATTCTACGTTATCTGAAGGGTACCATAGACTGGCTATGTTTTCACATGTGGTGGAATTGTTATATCATGGAAGTCTGTGAAGCAAACCTTGACTGCAACATCCTCAAATCATTCTGAAATTATTGCAATCCATGAAACAAGTCGAGAGTGTGTATGGTTGAGAAATATGACAAGTCACATCCAAGAGTCGTGCGGACTAGCTTCATCAAAGATCAATCCAACTATTTTGTATGAAGACAATGTTGCTTGCATCGCGCAACTCAAGGAAGGATACATCAAAGGTGATAGGACGAAGCACATATCTCCCAAGTTATTCTACACATACGATCTCCAAAAGAATGACGATATCAACGTTCAACAAATTTGCTCAAGTGACAATTTGGCCGACTTATTCACAAAGGCATTACCAACATCAACATTCAGAAAGTTGGTACACAAGATCGGCATGCGCCGACTCAAAGATCTACAGTGATCTCAAGATCAGGGGAAGCAGTTGTACTCTTTTTCCTTCGACTAGATTTTGTCCCACTGGGTTTTCCTAGCAAGGTTTTAATGAGGCAACATTTGTTTTAGGGATTGGTCACTCAAGGGGGAGTGTTGTAAATATATCTAATAGATATATATGATATGCGTGACGACCAAATAACTATGGTATGAGTGACGACCAAGTAACTAACCCTAAAACCCTAGCCCTTGTAGTATTATATATAGAGACTTTTGGTCCTCATATTATACACACACAATTCATATTTTCTCTCGTCTCTCTCTAGTTTACAACAGAAATCAAGTTCAAGAGTAACAATATTCTTATTTATTATCAGTTAGCACCGTTGTATAGTTAATCTTAAATTCTTAGTTATATATACTATTTGCATTATAGTACATAGTTTATATAATTGTAATTTATATTAGTTAATATGCACATAACAATAAAAAAAATTAACAAAATTAAGACTAACATTAAATAAGCTAAACTAAGAATAATAATTAAAAAAGTTAAGAATTATTAGTCTCTTAAATAATATAGAATTATTAATTTATAAATTATTTTAATATATTGTAATAGGATATGACTTATGAGTTGTGATTAATGATTTATGAATCTTACGACAAACACTCGATAACTAAAACACACACATGTTATATATATATATATATATTATAACTGTAATATCTCAAAAATTTTATTATCTAAATTTAATTAGGAATATATATATCTAATAGTTAGAATAAGTGAAATATCCAAACTTCTTGGTATTAAAAAAATATATAAATAGCATATGCTAACCATAAGGATAATCTAGGAAAGAAAATGGACCCTTCTAGGTCACATTTTTAGGTGATGTATGTCCAATGAGTGTGTTAGAAATATCCTTAGAACATTCCCGTATTTAATTTAGAACCCTAGATATGCACTTAATTTGATTAATTAAAATTTATTTACTAAGTGTAATAGATTATTGTGACAAATACATATGCATAAAAAAAACCGAATATATATATATATATATATATATCTGTGTGTGCATGCATATCATTCATTTATTTATTTATATATATGTTTAAAAAATATATATGCACTACATATGTATATATATATATATGCATATATTTCACTTGCTAAAGTTGGAAATAGTAATATTTTAATATATAATATGTATAGCCAATTTAAATTATATATGTGTATACTTGTACCTCTCGTAAGCATTAAGTTAGTGGTTAATAAAATAATAGTAATAATAATAGTTTAATCCCTATCCTAGCTCACATAGGTTTATAGGAATGATAGGTGGAAGGACTTGAGTAATATGTATTGAAACATAAGTATACGTGTCTCTCTCTCAAATTGAAGTAATAGAAATTCTCATGATAACATAAATAGCTTGAAATAATGATATTTCATAATTTCTTACACACTACTCGTAATCAATAAACAAAATATTATATCCAAAATTAATTAGCATATTTGAGAAGGGTTCAGTTGAAGGTTTGTCTCTAAATTTAATTTCGAGTTCAATTTTTATAAGTATTCGGTAATAATTGATTATTTGAAAGAAATAGTAATATAACATATGTATTTCAGTAATAAATTTCATTCCTTTTGTGACATGTATAAGATATTATAAATCTTAATATATTAGCTATTATTTTTGTTTTATTCTTATTTAATTAATGATAGGAAACAAAAGGAATTAAGTGGACATATTCTATATATTTTTTAGTTAATGAACGTGGATTATCAAATTTATTACTTAAATTTCAAAAAAAAAAAAAAGAAATAAAGATATCAATTAAGTGATGGCTTAAAGGAAAATGTGATTTATGCATGATTATGTATGGCTGTATGTGTGTGTATATTAGTGTATAGGCGTGTGTATTTTTAAATAGTCTATGAAAGCATTAATTGGCAATAATAGTATATGGTTGTAATATATCTATTGAGTTCAAGGGTATTTTATTGCTTGAGGGATGAATGTGATTATGGTAGATCAAATAGAAACTTAAATTTAGAAAAAAAAATAGAGCTTAGGGATTGAGTTTTAATAGAGGCCATTTAGTTAAACTAAGCAAAGGTTGGTTGTTGTAGGCTCAGAAGAAGCAACAGGAATCAAGTAGAATCGATCTGGAAATTTGAAACCTTATCTTTTATCCAGGTGGGCTACTATATCTTTGCAAATTGTATCTTTCGAGTTATTAAGCTCTGCTTTGTTAAAATTGCATATGTGACTATCTGTGTTAAATATTTACGTGCTACTGTATGTTGTCGGAGTCTCATATACCAGTGATGTGTCAATGTGAGTAGCTACAGTATGCATGCATTATTTGTCATGCCCTACTCCTTGTCGGTGAGACTAAAATGAAACACTTATGGGTTACACCCATTGGGTATACTTGGCCATACTCAACTTTACACGTGGTGATGTAGTATGGGTTGCGGACAGTGACTGGTTATACTCTTAAGCGCTTCACGATAAAATGTTTTGGTGAACTTAGGTTGCTTTCAATTTTAAAATCTCCTAAGCTTCACTACCTGCATGAACACAGATAGATTACTTTAACAAAATGATTTGCATAACTTGAATTGAAAAACTTGCTCACTGAGTGCACTAGTACTCAGCCCAAATATTTTCAAATATTTTTCAGGTAAGTAGGTTGGCGCGTGGATGTGACGATGCTGAGAAATGGGCTTTTGTTGTTTACGTATTTTCTCATTGTCTCTTTTTGTTAAGTATTCTGTTGATAATGAAGTCTCCGCGCTTGTAATATCCTTTTGTTAAACACTAAGAGCTCTGATCTTGGTGTTATGAATAGGTATATATTATTATACAGCATGTTTGATTATTCTGACTCTTCTGTTGAGATTTAATTAATCAGGTTACCCTCTTTCTTTCCCGTTTCTTAATTCCAACCCCGCGGCGTTCATTTCCACGGTCTTTCGGGATCGGGGCGCTACAATAACTAATAGACATATAGTATAAATTTATAAATATATAAAAAATCAGAGGAATGAAAAAATATCAATATTGATAAATATATAAACGAGCCGGGCTCGAATTTTAAATAATCGAGCCGAACCCGAGCTGAGTTCGGGTTCGGGCTCGAATTTTAAATAAACGAGCCGAGCTCGACCTCGAGGTTTTCCTGTCGAGCTGAGCCCGAGCTCACGAATACTTAAACAAGCCGAACTCACGAATACTTAAACGAGCCGAACTCGAGCTCAGTAGTACTCGGTTCGGCTCAGCACGGCTCGTTTACACCCCTATCTACCGGACGTTCATCACAAATTTCAGCATTCTACTTCAGAATTCAAGATTTAATTGAAAATTAATTAAAAGTTGTATTTATTAGTATTCAAAAAGAAAGAGATATTAATGATTTGGCCTTGGAACTTGGAAGACACCTAGAAAATTCTTTAAGATCAACAAGAAAGATCCAACATGCTAAGGAAGGAAAGACGAGGTGCTCAACAAGAAAAATTCTGCTCAAAATAGAATTCCATTTATTTACTCATTTTCAATTTATATTATCTATTCCATTATATATAGTCATGGTTTAAATAAGAATCAATCCAAACAATACATCTTGATGACATAGATTATAATAAGGTGGTGACATACTTGTAGATATGATAAATTTCAAAAAAAAATTTGATGTCACAATTTTTTTTAAGGTGACAACATCACATTTAAAAAAATTGTTAAAGAACGATCATAATAACAAAATAAAATGATTTTTTTAATAATTAAAACATACGGGCGACGTTCGATGTAATTAAATTGTTACTCCAACCCATGATGCATATTTGTCTTTAATTTCACCATCCACGTCATGTTTATTGTACACAAAAATTTGCCCATATGTGTAATTGCCAAAAAGGAAAAAAATACAAGGTTGTTTTAGGTTGTAATTTGCAAAATTAAATGATTGTGTCTAAAAAAAGTGTAAATGGCGTGATAATATATAAAAGCAATTTTCCCTCGTTTAATCATAGGTAAACCAAAATCAATGATATTTAACTCTTCATGTGTAGTTTGCAGATTTTATATTTGTGCAAGATTTTCGAGGTGTGAATTTTCCTTGTCATGAAAAAGAAAAAATAGAAAGATAGAAATTAACACGGTGAAGAGTTATTTTGTTTTTTTTTTTAAATAAAGAAAGCCCAATGGTGTATAAATAGATTATAAAAATCAAAAGACTCATTGTGTTGTATAGCTGTAATTTTATTTAAAATATTATTTATCAAATTATTCCCTGCTCATCACTTAACACCAAAGTCTTTATTTTATTTTATTTTTTCTTGCAAGTAACTTCCAAATCAAACTTACGTATGGCAAGTTGGCAACAAAAAAAGTCGTTGCATTTTTATTTTTATTATTGTTTCTGTGTGGAGTCTAGTACAAACTGAATAAACAAAGACTCTTAGCCAAATTTTGGAAGACGACTTTTATTTTAGTCTTAATCTTAAATAAATATGCGATGTTAAATATCAGTTTGATCTGAATTCTGAATCCTATATAAATCTGTGACTGTGCCGATGTAATTCTATCTCCTTTTTATTTTCTTGTTAAAGGCGCTACTCTTAAATCTGCGGTGCTTTGTCTGTAACGGTTGTCCATTCGAAATCAACATTATTTCATCATTCACTATATTTACCGAGGTAATTTTTTCTTTCTCTTTGTGCAATCAATTTATGTTCCATCTATGATCTGTTATCATAATATATATACATAGTTCGAAAGAATATTAATTGTGTGCGAATATTGATATACTATATATACCTGCTTCTTCAATTCACATTTGAACTTACTTTAAAGGAGAATTATCGATTCAGGATCTGAAAGATGGGTAATCTATCGATTCAGGACCCGAAAGATGAAAACCCTCAATTCAGGACCCGAAAGATGAAAATTCTCAATCCAGTACCTCAAAAATCACGAATTTTGATTTCTTTTTATTTTTTAATTAATTTTATATTAATTTTCAATGAAAATTCATTCATTAATTATCTATTAAATCTAATTAAGAAATTTTTAAAATTAATTAAAAAATAAAAAGAAATCAAAATTCGTGATTTATGAGGTCCTGGATTGAGAATTTTCATCTTTCGGGTCCTGAATCGATAGATTACCCATCTTTCAGGTCCTGAATCGACAATTCTCCTAGTTTGAAGTATGCTTCCCGTAATATTCTGTTATCTAATATAACTTCTTGAATTATTTTATTCTTACTATAGTACTCTTTTTTTTTCCCCTAGGAATATAAGGTATAGTTTTTTCTATCATGATCGGAAGAAATGTTATGATTTTTTTTTTCCTAAAAAAACAACTAGAGAATATTGTTTAATTGTAGGGATGAAAACTCATCGATTGTAATTGAAAATCTCATTTTTCAATTGATCTTGTGAAGTTTAAAATTCATGTTTAATTTATCACTACAGTCCAAATTCGTGATTTTATTTGTAATTAATCCCTTAAGAAGAATTAAATAAAATAAAATTGGAAATGAATTAATTATATAAATATCATAATTCCTTTACTTAATTGGTATATACGTTCAAATGAATGAAAGAAGAAAATATCGATTTCTTTCTCAATTGCAACTTAAAATACTATGAATATTCAAAATGGTTAATTTTTCTCGATTATTCATCTTAACTTTTAATTTTACTGAATCATGAAGGATATAACATTATTATTTATTTCATTTAATTTAAATTATTCTTTTTTAGTTATAATATTTAGGTATTAAATTAGATTAATTATCAAATTTTTGCTATTTTTTTATGATAATTAAACTTACTAAATATTATATCATTAGATGTGAAAAAAATAAAAAATATATATTAAAATTTAGTATATATCGATACTTCAATACTACTGATATATGACAATATAACGAACTCTCGGTATACGTTCGTCATGGCCGGATGGAAGGGGGTCAAGGGGTTTAGCCCTCAATTTATTTATTTTTTTAATCTAAGGTTCTTGTTGTTGTTGGGCTTGATATATTTTAAAATATATATATATATATATATATATATATATATATCAGCGGTTGGATAAAAAATACACATTTTTCTGATGTATGAACTAGGAACCCATCTTATACTGTCCACCTAGATGATCTAATGGCTGAGATTAAATGTCCAAGTCAAGGCAAAAAAGAAGGAGGCAGGGGTATGATTGTCAAATTTCAATAAAAAAGCTGATGTCATCACTTTTTAAAAAAAATCCTAAAAACTTTGAACGACCATAACTCACTCGTTTCAAATCAGATCAACGCAAATAATATACCAAATTAAAGATCTTTTCATGCTCTTTAATTCAAGATCAGTCATAGATATGTTTGTTCAAATAAATATAGACGAAAAATACAAAATATAAATTTTTACTCGTGTCCAGCGCGAAAATGCTTTCGTTAGCTTTTAAATAATGGTTCGTCAGCATTATGATAAGTTGATTACGTATGCTGACGAAACATTTGTTATATGCTAACATATTGTATTTATTGTGCTAATGAATGATCATAATGTTAATGTACTACGCATACTTATATTATTATTATTATTTATTACATTTCAATTATGACTTATAATTATTTTTTATGATTTAATTTTTATGTTTTAGTTACTAATTGAATATTATATATTGTTTATTTTATCAAATTAGAATATATTAGTTAGAGTTTCTTCATCCATTTATGATTTATAACTTATGCTAACGATGAATTGTCATATGCTAACATAGTTTATTCGCAATGCCGATAAAATAATATCATTATGCTAATGTGTTATATTTATATTGTTATTATGATTTATTCCATCCAATTGGGATTTATAATTAATTTTTAGAATTTAATTTTATTTTTAGATCATTGAAGTTTATTATATCCGAATTATGGTTTATTTCATCCTATTAGAATTTATAATTACACTTTAGAATTTAATTTTTCGTTAACAATATGAGAAAAAAATTTATTAGCATAAATATAACGCTTCGTTAGCATGATGATAATACTTCGTTAGCATGATGATATGTTATCAAATATCCTCCGCGATTTTTATATGAATTACCAAATTACGTTAATACCCCCGCGCGAATTTTTTTCCAAATATTACAGGATTGCCACCACTCCTTTTAATCAAATCTGGACCATAGATCTTTATTGATTGTATGGTGTGAGATGAGTTCCTAGTTCCTACACTAGGTAGGGTTTGCATTATAACCCTCCCCTATATATATATATATGATATTAGTATATATAATTGGGCTTGGGCAGTTGGATCGCACTGAAATATATAAATAAATATCGAACAAAATTAAATGCACACAAATCAAAATAAATAAAACATATTCTCTCCAATCTCTCAGCAATCAAAACAAATTAGGGTTGAACTAGCCATTCGGCTTTTATGAACTAGATTACAGGGGTGTATTGGATTGGGATTTTATTAAATTTTAAAGGACTTTAAAAAGTCCATGGATTTATAAAATCCGTAGACTCTACATGGAGTCTCCCTGATTTGGGTATGGATTTCGGACGATTTTAATGGATTTGTAATCCTTCTTCCCAGCGCTCGTTGGAACACAACGAGCGCTAAATATGTAACCCAGCGGCCCCTGGAAGCCAGCCGTTGAGTAAATTAAACCCAGCGACCGCTGGAAGCCAGCGGCTGCTGGGAATTAGGCATTTGAACGTCTCAGCGACCGTTGGGGTACACCGCGCGCTGGGGTGTCCAAATTCAACTCCTCAGCGGCCGTTGGAGTACACCGCGCGCTGGGTTTTACAAATCCATGAAAATCTCATGTGCAGAGGTCGGATTTCATCCTTTGTAATTTTTACGTGATTTTGAGGTGAAATCCAATAGAATCACTGACTTTTTAAAGTCCATGGAGTTTTGAATACAGTTAGATTTTTATAGACATTTTAAAATCTGTGTTGAATACCTCTGGATTTTTAAAGACTTTTAAAAGTCTAGATTGAATACACCCGGATTTTGAAAGTCCAACAAAATCCTACAGAATCTCAATCCAATACACCCCCTATATATTTATTAAATTGATATAAACTTTAAATCAATAATGAATAATGACATGATTGAATTGTTTATTTATTTGTTTTAGTTTTTTATTTGAGATCTAGCTATGTTATTCACATAATTTATTTTATAAATTATATATTGTGAAGTTATCATTTATTATTTCGCCACCCTATTTATAATTTATACATCAAATGATTAGTATGAATTAATTATTACTCCAAATTTTATTGCTAAAATAACCAATTAAATTTCAATTAATGAAATAGTTTAGATAAGAATTCAATTCAAATTTTATTTTATTCATGTTATTATTTTCAGTTATTTATTTGAATGAAAACTGACATTCTTTTCTTTTTAATTTTGTTTCCACTTTCTAATTTCTTCATTTTTTTTATTTTTACAAATATTTATTTATTTTATCGTACGTCTCGCACAATCCAATTATCCGATGCTAATGTGTGGGCACCCGCACTACGCTTAATAATTAATTTATTTTTATAATAAATACCAATTAGTGAATCCTAAAATTAAATTTAATTAATTTTTTTTTAATCGGCGTCTCGTTCATTGTGTGCTCTATACAAAATAATGATTAAAAAAAGACAAGAAACAAAAAATAAAAGAAATAAGGAGAATTGTCGATTCAGTACCTGAAAGATGGGTAATCTATCGATTCAGGACCTGAAAGATGAAAACTCTCAATCCAGGACCCGAAAGATTAAAATTCTCAATTCAGGACCTCAAAAATTACGAATTTTGATTTATTTTTATTTTTTAATTAATTTTATATTAATTTTCAATGAAAATTCATTCATTAAATATCTATTAAATCTAATAAAGAAATTGTTAAAATTAATTTAAAAATAAAAAGAAATCAAAATTCGTGATTTTAGAGGTCCTGGATTGAGAATTTTAATTTTTCGGGTCGTGAATTGAGAGTTTTTATCTTTCAGGTCTTGAATCGATAGATTACCCATCTTTCAGGTCCCCAATTCAAGAAATAATAAAGGAAAATACTGGAGCAAAGCCGCTGAAAAACAATTTAAAAAAAAACACCCATACGCTAGGATACACGTGTCGGGCTGGGTGTCATACAAGTTTTTGTCTATCAACAATGTTTTTGCCTATCTACAATGTTTTTGCTCGGTGTGTACACCACTAAATTGGGATTATTATATTACAGTAAAACCTCTATATAAGAATACTCTATATAAGAATAACCTCCTTATAGTAATAAAAAGTTGTGGTCCCAACTCGGTACCAATCATAAATGAATAACCTCTACATTGTAATATTCCGATATTTTCTTAGGACCATTCTTAATAAATTTACTTCTATATAGTAATAAAGTGATATTAAATTTCATATACATTTAAATATTTATATAAAATTTCTAGAACTATTTTAACTACATATGTTACATTAAACTTAAGATTGTATGAAATACTTATCTAAAGTTATTTGTAGCAGTGCTTTAATTTTTTTAGGTTAATATCACACCTTTTAACTGGCACGTTCGAAGTAATTAGTCAACACGATAACTTTCTTGTTGAATCTAAAACATTTTCAGCTTGTCCAACATATTTGAAGCTTGTTGACATAATACTTTTTTTATTTCTACACTATCATTTTCTGAATTATCACCATGTGCATCTTGCGTGATTCCTATATGATGTATTATTCGATTAGAGCACATGAATGAATCTTATATAGCTTTAAATTCATGTTTTTAAATATGAATGGACGTTTTCAAGTGTTGTATAATATATATTAAAATTTTTTTTAAAATAATGATTTTCATATATAAACTCTATATAAGAATAACCTCCATATAGTAATATTTTTCTCTGATCCCAACAATATTACTGTATAGAGGTTTTACTGTAATTATGTTTTAATCTCTACAAAGGAGTCAGGATGGCCGATGGCGCCGTATTATTTCTTCTGCAGCAACTTACTGCATTGCTACACGATGAGCTAAATCTATTAGGAGGACTCAAGCAGGAAGTCCAGTCTATAAAACATGAGTTAGAGACTTTGAGGGTATTCCTCAAAGTTGCTGATGCCAAAGAAGAAATCGACACCAGCCTCAAAGGATGTGTTGACCAGCTCCGAGAAATTGCCTTCGATCTTCAAGATGTTCTTGACAAATACTTGCTTCGATTCGGACGACGTCGTGGTACTAATGGATTCGGTCGTTTCCTCAACAAAGTTGGTGATTCAATCAAGAATCTGAAAGCTCGACATCAGATTGCCTCTGAAATCAAAACTTTAAATTACAGATTGGAAAAAGTTGTCAAAAGCCAACAGATATACAAAGATATGTATTCTATTATAGATCATGGCTCGAGCTCTACGATCGCAGAAACTAAAGAGTATTTATATGATGGTCGAGGTGATGCTTTGTTCTTGGAGCAGGAGGATGTTGTAGGGATTAAGAAGCCAAAGAAACTTCTCCTTGAATGGATTTTGTCGATGGATAGTGGAGTTGATGTCATTTCAGTGGTGGGAATGGGCGGTTTGGGTAAAACCACCTTGGTTAAAAAGGTCTATGATGATGAATCCATCAAGACTTATTTTGATCGACATGTTTGGATTGCTGTTTCAGACTACAAAGATGACAAACATTTCTTGAAAAACCTAATTAAAAAACTCGTGGGGGAAATCAAGGAATCACATCCTCAGGGACTCAATGACATGAGCATTGATGAAATGAGAGATTTTATCCGTGTGTTCCTCAAGGGAAAGAAGTTCATACTTGTCCTTGATGACGTTTGGAGGCAAACTACATGGGAAGTCATTAAATTTGCACTTCCAAGAAAAGGTGCCCATGGTTGCGTTATCATCACAACACGCCATAACAACATAGGCAATGAGGCATGTAGTGAGACCAATCATGTGTATGATTTGAAACCCTTATCAGAAAAGAAATCTAAGGAGCTGTTCTTCAAAAAGGTATTCAAAGAAAACTCATGCCCGGATCACTTGATGCCATTTGCTGAAAGTATCTTAAAAAGATGTGAAGGTTTACCACTTGCAATTATTGTGATTGGTGGTCTCTTAGCTACGAAGGAAAGTAGAGCGGAAGTATGGGAATTGTTCAATCGGAGCCTTGGTTCTGAGTTAGAAGGAGATAAGAGATTATGGAGGTTATTTTCTGTCAGTTACAATGACTTGCCTTACTATCTCAAGTATTGTTTTTCATACCTGAGTATCTTTCCGGAAGGCGGCTTGTTGGAGAAGGAGAAAATGCTACGACTATGGACAGCAGAAGGGTTTGTGCAGTTAAAGCAAAACCTAAATTTGGAAGAAGTAGCAGCAGTGTACTTAAATGAGCTTTGCAGCAGAGGTCTAATTCAAGTGGCAGAAAAACATGCTGATGGAAGAGTGAGGGGTTTCCGTATCCATGACTTGCTGCGTGATTATATTACGTCAAAATCAAGAGAACATAATATTGTTACCATATACAATGGACAACAAGATCCATGGTCTAATCATAAGATCCGACGCCTTGCAATTCAGAACTCTATCCACCTCTCTATTGAAGCAAGCAATGTTGAGCATCTTCGTTCTCTGATATTGTCTAATGGAGGCATGGAGATGAGACTGATCAAAGAGTTTGTAACCCGATGCAGGCTCTTGAAAGTGCTTGATTTAAGAGGATCCCCGATAGAATCTATTCCAGATGAAGTTTTTAAATTATATCATCTCAATTATCTTTGCTTTAGGAACACAATGATCAAAGTCATCCCGAAATCCATAAAATATCTCCAGAAACTAGAGACTCTAGATCTCAAGAACACCGAAGTGATCCAACTGCCTAAAGAAATTCTAAAGCTTCGGAGGATCCGCCATATCTTGGTGTACAAATACAAGGTTGATGATTGGCACAAGATTTCGTTTGGCCATATGCAAAGCTTTAGGGCTCCGTATAACATCGGAAGTTTGCAGTCCCTGCAAAAGCTGTGTTTTGTAGATGCAGATGAAGTTATTGTGAGAGAGATAGGGAAGCTAACACAACTGAGGAGATTGGGCATTGCAAAGCTAAGAAGTGAACACGGAAATGCCCTTTGCTCTTCCATTGCCAATCTAACTAGGCTTCAATCATTGACAATTGGCTCAAGTGAAGAGAGTGAAAAGTTGGACCTAGACTATTCTCTATCTTCCCAAGGTTTGCCATTTCTAAGAGCACTTTTTCTGTCTGGGTGCATGGAGAAAGTACCCCAATGGGTAACATCACTGCACAGGCTTTCCACTTTACACCTAAGGTGGAGCAAATTAAGGTTGGATCCACTAAGTTGCTTTCAAGATTTGCCTAGTCTGACATACCTGATCATTCAAGATGCCCATTTTGAGGGATTGAGTTTTAAAGCTCATGGGTTCAAAAAGCTCAAAGTGATTCTATTATATGATTTGCAATTGATGAAATGGATACAAGTGGAGAAGGGTTGCATGCCCTTCCTTCAAAATTGGGAAGTGTCTAATTGTGAAATTCTCAAAGAGGCACCTCAAGGTATTGAGCAATTGAAAAATCTTAAAAAACTCAGTTTCCACGATATGCCAGAGGAATTTGTGAACATGCTAGTTGAAGGGAGAAGATGCCAAGGAGATGATTGGAGGTTGGCTCATGTTCCCCATATTTATTTCAGCACTAAGAAAAATGGGTTCCGTGAATACTCATCATTGGATGAAATGTGTGAATCCTATGCAGTCTAGCAAGTGGGCTCTGATACTATATATATTAATCATTATCGTCTAGATTTGGATAAGTTAGTAGATAGGTTACAAATGATAAGTTAGCTTCTCCATTTCGGTTGGATGGTGGTCTTTTGTTAGTTTTATATTGTTTGTCGGCTCCTTTGCTTTTTTTTTGTTATCATTTGGGATTGTTTATTATGTTATATTATATATACGACACTCTTTTTCCTCATGAACGTTTTTCTCTTTGATTTTTTTACTTCGTGAGGTTTTAATGAGACCCAGCTCTCGAGTTTACTTGTGTATTCTTTGAGTTTATAGTGGTTCTTCCTATCTCCATTTATTTTATTTATATATTAATTTATTTCGTATTTGATGTCCCAACGTACTCGTGTTTCATGATCAAATTTATGATTTTTTTCTTTTATTTTTTCGTCAATTGTTATTTATTGTGCTTTAATTTAACTTTACACTTTTTAATTAAGGATGACGATTCTACCCAATTAGGATTTATATTTATTTCTTAGGATTTATATTTTTAAAGAAATGCTTATTATGGTTGTTTTGATTCACACGGAATATAACATGGGAGAGCACAAGGGATTTGATCTGGTCATATTGGCACCACATGGCTTGTTAGTTTGGGCGCATTTTTTGTTTTCTTATGAACTATATATGAATATTATCATAAGTAAAAGGGCAGCAAATGATTCAATTGCAAAAGATATGGTGAAGATGTGTTGAACTTGATAAGAATTGTCATCTAAACATTGATGATTTAAAATAAATAAAGCTAGATCATGCACAAGGTGTTTTGCACAAGGAGGTTAAATTCTTGGTTTTCCTTGGTCTCCACATCATCTTCGGGACTGGTTTGAAAAGCTCTTCTGCCTATAGAAAACAAGTTTTGTATGAATGAAAACTCATTTGTTGTATTGAATAAAACCAATATAAGTAGCTTACAAAAATCCTAGACTATTGAAAGAAAAGAAGTAAATATACACACAGTGATCTATTCTAGGAAAAAACAAATAATATAAAAGATATAAAGAGATAATTACAACACCAAGATTGTTTGTGCAAAAGTAGTACGTTGTATGATTGTTATTATTTATGACAAATCACGTGTTTGGCTTCGAGTTCATTCATAATGAAGATCCGATGAAGTATTCATAATTCCGCTATATAAAAGGAACAACAAGGTTGAAGATGGGAGACATTAGAATCTTGGTGTTCAGATTGGTGTTCCACCGGGTGTTCATTACAGGTTTCAGTATTCTACTTCAGAATTCAAGAATAACTTGTCTTGGAAAAGACCTAGAAGAATCTCCAAGATCAACTAGAAAAGATCTAGGATGCTAAAGAAAGAAAGAGATTCTCAACAAGGAAAGCCATTTTCAAACTAGGATTTCGATTTCAAGAAACTAACTAACTTTCTTTCAGATATGAAGTGTTTGATAAGGTATACTGGTTAGTGTTCAACTCCACTGTGCAAAATAACAATGTTGAAGATATAAGACTTCAGTACTTGGTATTCACACCAATGTCAACACATCAGACATAGATGAGAGACTTTGGATGGTGTTTTGTAAGATGTTCAACCAGGTGTACATCTGCGAGCAACAATAATAAGACCATAGATCGATTGATGACAACTATGTATTTTACACAACTTTTGGATATGAATTGATGATGTTTATTATATGAAATTATGTGTTTTATATAGCTTTTTTGTTTATATTGTTATCATTTGGAGTTTTTAATGTGTTTGCTAATATAGCAGTAGTAGCTGTGATTTTGTTGCATATTTAAAGCAAAATAGTTAAATACGGACAAGAGGAGTTGAAAAGGGGATTAAATTAGGCTCTTGGACTTAATTAAATACTAAATTAAAGTCTAATGGACTGGATTAAATGATCAATATTTAAAAAAATTCAAAGCTCAGTGCGAAAATGGCTTAGATTGACCCGAAAAGTGTCGGTCGACCTGACCCATTGCAATTTGTGAAGGTTTGGGTCAACCTGACCGAAGTCACTTAGGTCGACCTAATGCAAAAATAAGCCTCTGGGTTAACTAAAATCCGTAGGTCGACCCATGTGTTTGGGTTCACGGGGATGTGATTTTTTATCTCCAATTTAGGGTTTTAAACCTAGATATAAAAGCTCCCACTTCGATACACGCCTAAGAGGAGATGTTGGACGCCCAATACCACATCATACACTTAGAATACACCAAGAGATAGTAGAAGAAGATAGATGTTTGCCGTCTACTCAAAAGGAGTTGACAAAGTTGCTAGAGATGGAGTGCTACTGCAGAAGAGACAAGACCACTAGATTTTCTCATGTTACTTGGTTATTTTGTTAAATTTGTCATAAACACTTACACTGTAGTTTTTTTTTTATTTAATTATGTCTAGCTAAATTCATACCTAGGTTTTAGGGATTGGATGTTATGGATTTTATAATATGATTTAATTACTTTATTCTTGCTATTTCTCGGGGCTTGATTTCTATGAGTTTATTTATATCTTGTATGGATGTTTGATCACCATTTATGCATGCTAGTCATTAATTTGAAGTACTGACCAGAGAAGAATTAGTGATGGAAAGATATAAATCAGGTTATGTGTGCTTGGAAGGACCGACCAAGTGAACAAGTATCACATAGTGTTGAAAAAATCTCTGTGTGCTAGATTGGGAGTAATGACATGTGTGAAGAACGAAGTACTGCATGCTCATTATATCTATGTTATGGTTTATGCCTTTAAAAGCAGTCTGACACGCTATTTATTAACAAATAAACGTACCGCAGTGCGTGGTGTGTTTGTAATATATAGGTGAGTAAGAGTATCGTATCCCACATAGACTGTTACCTTCTAGTTCTTAAACGCAAGTACCTAATTAATATCTTGACACTCGGAAAGCAGATAAACATGGAATAAACTAAATAACATAAAATAAAAACAAAGAATCAAATTACTCGACTTAAACAGATGTACGAAATCTAAGCTTTAGGGAAAATGGATTATTACATCAATTATCAATATTCATTAATTATGTCAACCCGACTTATATCTTTAATCTATCAATGATAGGGGATCACTAGTTTATCACAAGGTTACTTTTAAGGGCATGTTACTATAGATATAATGAGCATGCACTTCACTGCGGTCGGTTCTTCATATATACAATTACTTGTAATCTAGCACACGAAGATCTATTCAACCCTATGTGATACTTGTTTACTTGGCCAGTCCTTCCAAGCACACATAATCTGACTTCTATCTTTCCATCGTTAATTCTTCTCTAGTCGGTACTTCAAATTAATGAATAGCATGCATACATGGTGATCAAGCATTCATACAAGATATAAAATAATAATATAGAAATCAAACTCCGAGAGATAGCAGGAAGAAAAGTAATCAAATCATATAATAACATCCATAATATCCTATCCCTAAAACCTAGCTATGAAATTAGCTAGACATAAATAAATTAACAAATAAAACTGGAGTATAAGTGTTCATGACAGAAAAGATAAAAGAACTGAAAAATAATGAATAATCCAATAGTCTCGTCTTCTCAGTGGCATTTCGTCTCTAACAACCTTGTCGACTCCTCTTGAGGAGACGACAACTTTCTATCTTCTTTCTTCTCTCTTGGTGTATTATATTCTAAGTGTAAAAATATAGAATATGACGTCCTCTCAACATCTATGAGGCGTGTATCAAAATGGAAGCTTTTATATCTAGGTTAAAAATCCTGAATTGGAGTGAAAAATTTACATTCCCGCGAACCTGTGAGCATGGGTCGACCGACCTGGCTAGATGGATCCAGAGCCCTATTTTTACACAGGGGCGACCCAGGTGGCCAGGGTCGAGTCGACCTAGTGCTTTGTAAATTACATCGGGCTGGTCGACCGACACTTTCTGGGTTGACCTGAGCCTTTTCATACTGAGCTTCGAATTTCTTCAGGTTTTAATTATTTAATACAGTCCATTAGGGTTTAATTTAGTATTTAATTAAGCCCAATAGCCTAATTAAATACATCTTCAACTCTTCTTGTCCATATTCACTGGTTTTGCTTCAAATATGCGAAATCATAATAATTACTATAAAACTAGCAAACACAACAAAAACTCCAAATGACAACAATATAAGCTCAAAAGCTATATAAAATACACAATTTCATGTAATAAATAATATCAATTCATATTCAAAAGTTGTGTAAAATACACAGCTGTCAAACCTCCAAACTTAAATTGTTGCTAGTCTCGAGTAACAAAAAAGAAAAGGAAAGAAAGAAAGGATATAAAGTGATGATCAAAGTATTTACCTCAGATTCATCCGAGATGCGCTAAACTGAACATGGAAAGATTAGACAGATAAAACTAATATCACATTAATCACAACTCATTGGAATTACAAGCCTCTCGAAAGGTAAATAGAAAGATTATCTCCACACTCAAGTGCATAAGGTGAACTCTAAAAAAATCAGAAAAATATAGCAATCCACCATATGCTTGCAAATTGTCTATCTCTCCACTACTAAAAATTGTAAACTTGAATTAAAAATCAACTGTGAAGTGCCCTTGACCAAAAACCTGGTTCTTTTCAATTCAAAACGACTAAAAATGTCATTTATAGAGAATAAAATACCCGTAAAAACACAAAATAAATGGACTTATTAATGTTTCTATTTTCACTACAAAAATTACTCTTTGTACTTCAGTCACTTTCTAACTTCACATTTTACTCTTTGCACTACATAATATTACTTATTTACCTAAACTAAAAAATTAATAATAATAAAGGAATAAATAAGAAAAGAAAAAAAAAGGAAATTGAACGGAGAAGAAGACTTCTTCTTTGCGACTCTGCCTTCTCCAATGGCTGTCTTTTCCTTCACCTTTTTTTCCAGCGTCGTCGACGATCACCATCTAGACCTGACTCGATTCAACGATGCCATTGTTCTTTTTTTTTCCTATAAGAGAAGAGTGACTGCTCTCATTGCGAAAATGGTGACTGCTACCTTAGGAAAAACATTTCGATCTTTTCGATCAGAGCATCATTCAGTTTCCTAAGCAGACTTAGCACCACCTCCAACAGCAGCTCCGCCGATAATGCGGCGGCGGGAGATGGGGTCAAGAAGCCCAAGCGCAAGAAGAAGAATCTATTCAAGGTTGCTCAGTTTCTGCCCAACTGGTGTATTGACTATCACATGGCCAAAACTCACTGGGCTGAGGTCTCTTACTATACGAGATCATGAAAATCAATTTCTACAAATTAATTGATGTGAGACAGACTCTCATCGGAGAAGAACGCCCTTCTCGCCGGAGAAGAAGAAACGGTCTTTTTTCATTATATATTTTTCATTTTTGACTTAATTTTTTGAATTTCATAATAAGTATATTTAAGTAATTTTATAATTAATTATTTTTAAATTAATTTACTTTGTAGTGCAAAGAGTAAATGATGTAGTGCAAATGGTATCTACCAAAAATATTATGTGGACTTTTATGATGCCACGTGGTACCTTAAAAATTAAATATTAGAAATTTTATTAATTAACTCGAATTAAAAGATGAACAAAATTAATAACTCGATCAGAATATTTTAGTATTTCACTCGAAAGAAAATCTCCCTAATTCTCTACTACAGAATAAATTGCACATAGGTACATATTCTGTTATGTATTAAATTATTCATAATCTAGAATTGGATCATGTCTCGTCAAACGTAGCCCGACATATCAGAAATTAAAGAAAATGGATCGAATTTATTGAGGTATGGTGTGGCCCAATTCTGGTCCCAATCCTAAATTCCCAACAACTGATGTCTGCTTCATTACCAGTTTCCACCATATTTGAAAGTCCAAACAAACATCAACATTCGCTACGAAAACCTATTTTGGGATCAGGTTTTCTCCCAAAATCATTTCTTTTCATCTGGGTTATTTCAAGAATCAATCTTTTCAAGGTAAGCGTCGTATTTCTGCAAATATAGTCTCAAATGGAGTAATTTTTACCTTATTTTAAGTAAATTAAGAACCCCATTTGATCTACCTAGTCGGGAATTTTCTCTGATGTATGAATTAAACCCTTTGAATTCAATGGATTTCTATTTGGCGGCATTGAATTTTGTATTGGTTGGTAAAAATTTGATCTTGGTTGTAAAGTCATGTGCATTGGAATCGAATTGCTTTGGTGAGGTGAAATTTTGATGGTGGTTTCGTTGGATGTGTGAATATTTTGATGGACTCCCAAATAACTCTGCATTTCTTAGGCTATAACGATTGTTAATAGCCATGACATGTTATCCAATTAATAATAAGGAGATAATTTTACTTACTAGTGAAATATTGTTAAGATCTAGAGAAAACTGGAGGTGTTTGTAGAAATGCATAAGAGAGAATATTTTGAGAATTTTTTGTATTATTGAACTTGATGAAACAGAAGATATTTACGACTATTTATAGCAGAAAACTAACCATAACTAACTCTAAGTCTCTAACTAAACTCCACATAATGCGGATCTAAAGCCACATGGATAACAAGAACCAAACTACTAGCTACCTTACATGTATGCAAGCATGCATGCATAAATACATTTAACAAATATAATAGTAGATTTTTTTTAGCGTGACAAAAATAATAATGGTAAAATTCATACTAAATTATTTTAATTGAGGATATTTCGTGTTGAGAAAGTATTAGTTTATTTGATTTAAATTCATACTAAATTATTTAATCTTGAAGAAACTCTAACTACATTTCAGGAATCTATTCATGGAGACATGCAAAATCTTCACTTAGAAATTCTAAGGCAATTCCACATGCGGGAGGTAACAATAACGTATACGCGATAGCATGCTCGTCTTGTCCTTCTAAGGGTGGTTTTCAATATTTGAAACTATATGCAAATGGGGATGTCGAGCGTGATGAGATTAATCCTCGAAAATCAAGGCGAGATCATGAAAGAAATTCAGTCATTTCGAGAGGATTCTAAACAATTGTCATGCTAAAGAAGAGTCATGTTAGTGCTAAAATAAGATATGATAGTACTAAAATAAGTCATGATAGTGCTAAAATAAGGAATGACAATGTTAAAATCCTAAATTGAAAAATATACGCGTGAATCACATATACATTAAAATTTTTTATTTTACCCTTACTAAAATTCAGGGGTAGCGAAGTTGGACGTTATTACAATTATGTCACCGTGTTTTTTTTTTTTAATTTTGGAACAGATCTTGATCGTCCAAATAGGCGAGATCTGTGGCTGAGATTGGTTCTCGGTTCTCACGTGGGGTATGGTTCCTTCTGGAACACAAACATCAGCATCAATTTTTTCCCGCTTAGTGATAGAGACAATTTAGTAAACTTGTAAATTCGATCGTAGAATATGTGTTGAAACACCAAATTCAGAATAGAGGATCTCATCCCAAAACGTAGATGACGCAAGATAGATGACGCAACTTTGTTTTCCGTTTTTATTTTATTTTTTTTGTTTTTAATGTGAGCTAATTTAATTATTTATCCGATGGCTTTCGCGGTGAATTCGTCTAATGCTAATGTGTGGGCTCGTGCACTGCGCTAGTTAAATAACATTTTTGAAATAAATATAACCCCTAAAATTAAAATGAATTTTGTTTTTATGCGACGGCTCGTGAACTTTGCTCAATTTTTTCGAAATAAATATATACACTAAAATGGAATTAGTACGTGAATCAAAATTAAAGTGAATTAATTTAATTTTTTTTATCAGGTGGCTTATTTTGATTTTTAATTTGTTGTGCTTTACTTTAATTTTATAGTTATTAACTAAATAATGTGCATCCGCGCTAAAGGAGTTTTTCATTTTTTTTTTGTATTTTTTTTTTACTTTGCTTTATGTTAAAAGATTGCACTCTTCATGTTAGACCATACGTTATACTTTTAAATTGTGTTTTTTATATTTTTATTTTCTTCAATTATATTTTTTTGTGATTTAATTTAATTTTACAATTATTTTTTTAGGATCCACCCCGCCTAACTAGAGTTTATAATTATTTTTTAGTATTTAATTTTCAATTAATAATTCACTATTATGATTGATTAATTCAAAATTAAATTAAATGAACTTTTTCTGAGCATTCGAGCTCAGACTCAATTAGTAAATTTTCAAACATTTCATGAACTGAGCTCGAGCTGAATTCGAGCATGATAAATATTTATTAAATCGAGTTTAAACAAAAAGAAAAAAACTCGAGTTCAAATATTTTTTAGTGAGCCGAACTCGTCGACTATCAAAATATTCAACTCAATTCTATTCATTTACAGCTCTAGCGCTGACTAGTTGGGAGAGGGTCATTTAAATCTCCCTAATTCTACTGTAGAATAAATATATGCATATATTAAGGCAAAATCGCAGGGATAAAATTGTCATAAAAAATAATCAATAAAAACATAATTAAATATAATATTTTTTGTCGTTATACTAGTGAAGTGTGTGTAGTGTAGTGGTTGTTGGGCTTCCTCGAAATACATGCCCACCGCGTTGCTGAGCTTGGATTGAATCCTTTTGCCAGCATTTTTTTTTCATTCTATTTTTTGTGCTTTTGATTTAATGCTGCTGCATGCACCGGCAAAACGATTCAGTTATATTACTAAAGTTTTTTATTTTTATAGTTGTATGTATTCAATGTTTTTTTTCTTCAATTTAAATTATTCTATATATTTAATAACTTTTAATTATTGTATGTATTTAATGATATGATTTTTTTTTTATTTAGGATATTTTGATTTCATGTTGCTACCCACACGATTCAATTTTAATTTTTGTTTATTTAATGAGTTAATAATATCTTTTATTGATATAATCAGTTACTGACTTTTGGTGTAAATATATCCATGATAAAAAGTTTTAAATTATGTAAAAAGTTTAGACTATTGGGCTCCCTTGCTGGTTTTATAAATAGGCGACTGTTCTTATGTGATAACATGCCGACTTTGTTACTTGATGAATTCGAAGAAACCAATTCGAGGGAAAGATACTCGACAATAAGCTACATAAGAAATCGCCAAGCTCTTATAGTAGCACCATCTATCTATTCGAGCACCTTATTTAAAGAATTACAAAGACAATTTTGAGTTCAAGCCTTGATTCGGGGGGAGTGCAACGATAATAAAGACGAGTGGAGCCTTCCAGTTTTCGACAAATATTTGCCCGATCTGCACAATCAACCTCCGATAGCTCAAAAGTAAAGTGCCATACACAAATCTCCTATTATGAATTTTTTTTATCATTTTGGTGTTGATATTTAAAG
This sequence comes from Perilla frutescens, assembly GCA_026008535.1. Taxonomy (NCBI): domain Eukaryota; kingdom Viridiplantae; phylum Streptophyta; class Magnoliopsida; order Lamiales; family Lamiaceae; genus Perilla; species Perilla frutescens. Next base: position 62,818,890 of record BRKX01000009.1, read on the forward strand.
AATCTCAATGCCAAGCAGAAATAGAGGAAATTGGAGGTGTAGAGGCGGAAAATTACTGCGATTTAATTAGTTTTTGGAATTGGTATGATATTATACTTTTTTTTTGTTTGGTCCATCATTATGTTTAGTTATTATTTGTATATCGGAGTTTTGTACGATAACTAATTGATATTATTATCACATTAGATCATTTCATTACTTTATATAATTTAATTAAATTATATTTAAATTTTCAATTATCGTATTCATGCGAATATGACATATGTATTTAGCTTTCATTATGTTTTCATAGCCATGATGTTTGTGCTTTTCTCTTTGAAATGTCACTTTTAAAACATCAATACTTCTTTTTATTCTTGTGAATCTCCATCGTTTCTATTTTTGTTATCTGCATAATTCAATTCTCCATGCCCAACCTATAGAAGAGAAAAATGAATATTACATTAAATATTTTTTAAATTACTTTTAGAATGCATTCATTTATTGTTTATTTCCTAGAAAAAATAAAAGGTTACATTACACTAAAAAATTATAATTAATATTTACAATGTTCTCATTAATTTTCTGAAGCATCCAAATATAATACTAACATATTTTATGTAATGTTTCAAACGGGGATCCAAATATTATTTTGTTTTTGTTGGCTCTGCCTTGCCAATTATTTGGAAGACAAATACACACCTATAATCTATATATTAATATATTTGTGATTGTACTTTCTCTGTTAAGTTAAAAAAATAATTCATTTGACTCCCAAATCAATTTGTTCGGTTTCAAAGTTCCTAAAATTCATTCATTATAAACTGTATATTCATTATTTATCTGATTCATAGATCCAAGATCTATTACGCATCTAAAATTTTATTTTTAATCTTATTATATTAATACTAAAATAATATATATATTTGTGCATCGCACAGCAGAAATACTAGTTATACAAAAAGGTATATATTCTGTTATGTATTCAATTATTCATAATCTAGAATTGGATCATGTCTCGTCAAAGGTAGCCCGACATATCAGAAATTAAAGAAAATGGATCGAACTTATTGAGGTATGGTGTGGCCCAATTCTGTTATGGTCCCAATCCTAAATTCCCTACAACTGATGTCTGCTTCATTACCAGTTTCAACCACATTTGAAAGTCCAAACAAACATCAAAATTCGCTACGAAAACCTATATTGGGATCAGGGTTTCTCCCAAAAATCATTTCTTTTCATCTGGGCTCTTTCAAGAATCAATCTTTTCAAGGTAAGCGTCGTATTTCTGCAAATATGGTCTCAAATGGAGTAATTTTTACCTTTTTTTTAAGTAAATTAAGAACCCCATTTGATCTACCTAGTCGGGAAGTTTCTCTGATGTATGAATTAAACCCTTTGAATTCAATGGATTTCTATTTGGCGGCATTGAATTTCGTATTGGTTGGTAAAAATTTGATCTTGGTTGTAAAGTCATGTGCATTGGAATCGAATTGCTTTGTTGAGGTGAAATTTTGATGGTGGTTTGGTTGGATGTGTGAATATTTTGCTGGACTCCCAAATAAATCTGCATTTCTTAGACTACAAAGATTGATTTTTATTTTTTCGTTTTGAACTAATTAATTTGAGGTGAAATGGATCAGATGGCGGATGTCAATGCAGAAATAGAAGAAATGTTTCAGGAGAAAAAGCGTGTTAGGAACCCTCTTGTCCCAATTGGTAAATATTTCTAGCTGCTTTTAATTATTTATGTTCAAATTTCTTTGCTTACAAGCACTCCTTTTATGTGATGAACAAAATTAAGATTATGTTCATATTATATAAGAGCTTGCAAGCATTACTTAGTTTATTCAGTGATTTTGGATTTAATTTTGTTGAACTCTGAGGTCCATGGACTATGTTAAGATGTCTTTATTTGCCATTACAAGTGATGGAATGATTTTGGTTTTGTAATGGCAAGCTCGAATAGCCTGCTTGATCAGATGAACCTAGATGGGCTTGACATCAAGATCTTCGACTTTGGATCTCTTTTGTTGAAGTAAAATAAGATGCGTTGTCAGAGTTGTCCAGAGCTTTTGTTTGATGTCCACATTGTTAGTTATTTTGATGCTAGTGAAATTGTTGCTCTGTGAACTTTTTTTATCATCGCTTCACTTAGCCTTTTGTATATATTAGGTGCGTTGATGACAGCAGGAGTGCTTACAGCCGGCCTAATTAGTTTCAGACGGGGAAATTCCCAGTTAGGTCAGAAACTGATGAGGGCTCGTGTGGTCGTTCAAGGTGCTACTGTTGCATTGATGGTTGGCACGGCTTATTACTACGGGGAAAAGTTTTGAGCAGACGGGGCTGTGAATGAGCATTATTGCTACGCTCTATTCTTCCCCCCTGTGATGAAATAACACACCTCTTTAGCTCTTCCTTACCAATTTACCTCATACAGGGAGGGAGGATTTATACTTTGTAGCTCGTTTGTGTTCACAACAAAGCATTATGCTAGGAAAGCACTGCCATTTACATATGACATATTGCACATTACAGTTTGGTAATAAAGAATGTAAGAGCTGATTTGTTTCTATATGTGTCTGCTTTCTGTCATACATTCTTCGTCCTTGGCTTTCATCCCGATATTGCTTAGGATCATCGCTATACCCGATTCATTAGCTGTTTGTCTAGCTGTATCTTTGTCAAGATCCACCATGGCTCCATTGTAAGAGTGGGTTTGATGTGTCGTTGATTCTTGTTGGCGATCAGATAGCAACAGCTACGGAGGTTTTTCGTTCGTTTTTCTGGGAATTTCATGCTATCAGACAGAGAAACAGAGATTCAGAAAAGATTAGTTGTTGCAAGTTTTGGAAATTTTGGATCATGGAATATGTTATTACATTGTTGTTTTGGCTGTTTGAGGAATTGTCCAAAGTGAATGAGAACAAGAAGCTTAATTGAGGGGGTTTTTTTTATTTATTCATGAATTAACGTTTGTTTAATTCCATTTTCATTTTTAATTATTACTTCAACAATTCTTGAATCCAAATATCATCAATCAACACACTTTCACTTACATTATCTTTTATTCAAAGCATAAATAATAAATTTATACTAGCACCATGAAATATACTCTTTCCGTTCAAAAAATGTAGTCTCCTCTCTTTTTTTTTCACACGTATTAAAAATATATATTTAATATACTTAAAAATATAAAATTACATAATTGTTATCTTTTCACTTCAATCATTCTAAAAATGAGAAAAAGAAAATATTAATTTCAAAGAATAGTAAAATAGGAGTATATCTAGGAAAGGAAATATAATAAAGAAAATCAATTATAATTTTGTGGGAACAAAAATGAAATAGCAAAATATATTTTCTGATGGACGGTACTGTAGAAACTACTTTTAAGTTTTAACTAAGCATATTTGCATTTTCTTCAAATTATTAATCCAAATATATTTCCAAGTCGAATTTAATAAGCTTTATAGACAATATTAGAAATAACTAAAACTAAAAATTAAGAAGAAGCAAACAATAAATAAAAATCCTTAGCATTGTGTGAGGAATCTTGGCAACAAAAAGGCCCATGTCCCTCATTCCGACAATGGAAAATTGGAATAATTGATGAAAGCAAAAGTGTTACAACTAACCAAATATTTATATTTATATTTATATTTATAAGGATTTTACAGCATTTATAAATGATAGTAGAAGTTTGCATCTGTACTTAAAAAGCTACATAAATTAATAAAGGCTACCTCAGGTCAACATCTCATGCCTAACAGTCCACTTCATCAATAAATGGGGTCCCGCGAAAGAGATATATGTTATATATAGATAGATAGATATAGATAGATATAGAATTTCGTTTAAATGTAGAATAGTGTTTGATTTGCAAAATTATCATGAATTTTCGATATGGAACATGCATATCATGAATCTTTGGTATGATAAGAAATATACCAAAATATTAACACGATACAGAATATACTGAATTATCGGTACAATATCGATGTATTGTATACATGTGTCATGCTGAAAGTTCAGTATAAGATATAAAAAATCACGGTAAAATAACCATACAATTTTTATCATATTGAAAAGTTCGACAAGATAAACTATACACAAAAGTTTGACAAGATAAACAATACATAGTCTTGCATAATATTTCACTGTTAGAAATAGGGTTAATTACTATAAAATACACAAATTTTGACAAGATTTGCAAATTAGACACAAACTTTAAAATTTTGCAATTAAAACACAAACTTACATTTTTTTGCAAAATAGACAAATTCAAAGCAAAATTTTAAAATCAATTGAATTTGAAAACCGCAAAGTCATAAAAATTATTCACCTTTCTATTTAGATGGCATTGCATTGGTTTTAATAAGTGAAAATGAATTATATGTCGCAAATTCTCATTTTTCCGTTATTCCGAAAAATTTGAGTTTGTCTATTTTGCAAAAAAATGTAAGTTTGTGTTTTAATTGCAAAAATTTAAAGTTTATGTCTAATTTGCAAATCTTGTCAAAGTTTGTGTATTTTATAGTAATTAACCCTTAGAAATAATATAGTCTAGTATTAGAAGTAGGGTCGCGCACTTATGGATGACAAATATGGGGAACGCCTTGGGGGCTCCCACTTTTTTTTATACATATGAATATATATAATTAGGCAAAAACCTACATGCACTAGATGTATATAAGTTTATATCAGACGGTCAATGCATTTGACCAGGTTAAACACGGGTCAAAGCGCGTTGACCCGGTCAATCCGTAAAAAAAGAAAAATGGTAAAATAGGTGATACTTTTTAAGGATACAGATGGTACTTTTTGAATTTTGAGTGATACTTTTTAGTGTTACGGTTGATACTGATTTCGAGGGTTTTTTTTTTTAATTTATTTATTTTGACCTATACTTGTTAAGGATACAAGTGATACTTTTGGGCTTTTGAGTGATACTTTTTAGTGTTACAGTTGATACTATTTTTGAAGCATTTCTTTTTTTTTTTAGTTGACCGGATCAACGCTCGTTTTCCGGCGTTGATTGGTCAATGCTCCTGATGGTGTACCTAGTGCACACAAGTGCTTCTCAAATAATTATATCTAAGGCTGTGTAAACGGTCGGTTCGGTCCAGGATCGGACCAACAAGGTAGAACCGAATAGACCAAATAAATTTTTTTACAGACCGCACCGATTGAATAAGATTTTAGGACCGGACGGAAGACCAATCGAAAAATTTAATCAGTCCAGTTGGTGCGATCGAATGTTCTATATTTTTTTCTTCCTAAATTTTAATAATTTATATTCTACACTTTACGATTTTCTGATAATTTACTATTTAGAAATATTATGAATATGATATAATCAAGGTTGCAGAAGGCGCTAGGCGTTAATCAGGCGATCGAGAGGGGCCTAGTGCCTGGAACACCTAGACGGGGCCTATGCGGATTCTAGGCATTTTTTATTTTACTTTATTATTTTATATATATCTTAACAAATATAAAAAAAATTCATGTATAAATTCATAAACCCTAACATTCCAAATAATATCAATTAAAGTTTAAATCATCCAAAATTCAAATAAAACAAATATTGAAAGTTTAAATTATTCAAAGTTCAAGACAAAATAACATTCAAAGTTAAAAAATAATTAAGAAATAATAAAATAATATTAATATATTAAAAAATAATTAGGAATTAGGAGCCCATTTAATAATTCATATATTAAAAAATAATGTTTTTTTTTTAAATTGAAATTCGGCCGCCTAGACGGAACTCGACCGCGTAATCACCGAATATTTTCGCCTAGGCGGCGCCACCGCATAAGAGGGCCGAATAGCGTGTTTTCCCCTAGATTGGTCTGGTTCGTCCGTTTTCATTTTTTTCAGAATCGAACCGACCAAAAAAAATTGATCCATTTAAATTTAGACCGGACCGACAGAATAATATGTACACAAGACCATAATATGTACACAAGACCATCTAAACAAGACATACGATACTGAAAAATTGAAGATATGTATATCCAATGTACCCGGGAGCATCTCAAGACATTAGATATGAATACATGATGAAAAATTGAAGATATAGGGTGGGTGGTAGTAGTACAAACTCGTTCACTTCATTAATTCTTGGTGTGTTATGATTCCAAGGTGAATGCTGCAGTTGTGTGAGAGCTCCTCGTTTGGTGGGCTCCACCTGTCACTGCCACACATCATCAGTGAATGCAGCTCTCGTGGGTCCCGCCCTCCCACACACACTACACCTACACACTCTGTCGTCGGCTGCTGCCCATCCCTTTCGTGACCAGACAATTCTCTCTCTCTCTCTCTCTCTCTCTCTGGTAAAGATCTGGTTTTTCTTTATTCTTTTTTTATTTCTTTGACGCCCAAATGCAATGTTTTGTTTATTTACTACCCCGGCCCTCTCTCTCTCTCTTTCTCTATTATTGGCATATGATATGAGTATGCGCGTGTATGTATATCCCTGTGTGTGGTTTTAGCCGTATTCTAATCGGTTCGTTTCTGTCTCTCTCTCTTATTGGGTTTTATGGTGATGAGAAAAGGTAGGTGTTTTAGTCTTGGTTGGTAGGAGTGTAGGACTTTTCATAGTGGGGGGAGAGAGAGAGAGAGGAGAAACACGTACTTCTATGTGAAAGGATTCTCTGGCGTTGTTATTAGCGTTTTCTCCTCTGACTTTCATCATTTTAGTTTTCTGAGTGAAAAAGCTGAGACCTTACAAGATTTGCATACTCTCTTGTTTTTGCTGTTTCTCAGGTTTGTTGCCAACCTTAATAATTGTTCGAGTTGCAGAAAATGTGTTTTTCTGTTCAAAATTCTTGGCTGTCTTGTTCTGCAAAAGTTGGGGTTTTAGTTTAAGGTTTTGCTCCAGATTGGGTTTTGAAACATGGGACTTCCGTTTTCGGATTTGTTAATACTCAAAAATTTATGAGTTTGCAGTTGGTGTTTGCATCGATGATTCGTTAGATCCCGAGAATTTCACAGTTTTATGCTTGTTTCAAGTTTTTTCCACTTTTCCTTATTTGTTTGTTTGTTTAGGTTTCCATACTGGTCTTTTTAAGGTTTTGATGTTGCTTTTTTCTTGCAGATCTATGTTGAATGTTGAATGTTCAACATGTGTGCACCTTTTGAATTCTATTTAAGATATTTTCTGTAGTCTTTGCTTTACTAATGAGCTAGAAAATGAGGGGCGTTTTTATTGTTTTCTTCTATATCACTTCATTAATCTCTTCTTTGACTCAGTTGCAACTTGTTTTTTTCTTATTCGTGTTTGTGATTGCTCTGTTTTTCGTGGTCCGATTCTCGTGTTACCTGTTAGATATTAGACCGAGCAGCTGACAACTTAGTTGGAGACCTAAGGTCACTTGTAAAATGGTTAAATTTCTGTTTATGTAGCTTCAAGAGTAATTTTATGTGTAGCTTAGTTCAATGTGTGTTTCAACAATTTTTAGCATTGAATATGTTTACAATTTTTAGTATTGCAGTTTCTACCATGTGAGAAACCATCTTCTGATCATGGCTTTGAACTATTGCGGTGTAGTAGCTTCCCTGAGTGAATAAACCATCTGTTGTAGTAGACTACTTGTTTGCATGTAGATTGGGAAACTGAAATTGATCGGTTGATGAAGAGATGTGTTCATAGATACATCTGTTGTGGACTTGTAGTAGGCTACTTGATTGCATGTAAATTGGGAAACTGGAATTGATCGGTTGATGAAGATATGTGTGCATAGATACATCTGTTGTAGTAGACTACTTGTTTGAATGTAGATTGGGAAACTGAAATTGATCGGTTGATGAAGATATGTGTGCATAGATACATCTGCTGTAGTAGACTACTTGTTTGAATGTAGATTGGGAAACTGAAATTGATCGGTTGATGAAGATATGTGTGCATAGATACAATTGAGGTTGCGCCATTGCAGTCGATTGTCACTTTTCTGTTGGAAGCCGCTTAAAATGTTCTGGCTTTGTTGCTCTTGCATTGCCTTAAAAAGATGATCTACATATTTTTCTTCATGCAATTTGCTCACCTGTTCTTAAATCTTTTTTTTTTTGTATGTCGTTGTCGCTAGTGTGCGATACCCTTATCGCACGTTGTCAAACCGATGTCTTTGGAGATACCTTTTGCTGATATAGAATCGATGTGAATGTGCAGGAGTGGAGCTTCTGAGTAGATATATCTAGATGTGGCATACTTCTGTGTAAAAACATGACTTTGTGTACGTGGCTTGTAGAAAATGGGAGGGTGATGATGATATAGTCTCAAACTTGGTAGTCTTGTGCTGCTAGAGGCTGCCAACGGTTAAGCTGCTTAGAGACATATGGCTGAACTAAAGGGTGAGACTGTTGAAGCAAATACATCTCCTGAGTTTAAGAAAATCAAAGATTGTGCTCTTCATGATTATGCTGGTTTAAATGGTGCAGGAACCACGAAGATGCTTTTTTCAACATCAAGATTATCTGGCGAACAAGCTTTTGAGTCAGCGGACAGTGACAGCAAAAACGGATCAACTCTGGCCTTCGAGAGTAACTCAAAGTGTCATGAGGCTGATATGCAATCATCATCAGTTGGAGTTGCTTCTGCACGGCCTACATCTGTGAAGAGTGAGATTAGCACAGAGACGCATTTAACTCATGGGAATGGAAGTTTTGAAATGGATACGAGGAAGATGCAGAGGAGTCATCTAATTGCTGCTGAAGATGGATTAAATACGATGATTCATGATTCTCAACAGACGACTGAATCTTCCTGTTCAAACTCTTTACCTGTCGTGGCTCCGGTTTCCTTTTCCAATCATAGCTATCAGGAAACCTCGAAAGAAGCTTACTTATTCAGGAATTGCGGGAGCCCCATGGATAGTTCTAACTCTCGAGCATTTGACCGCAGCCCGGAAGAGCCAGTGACAGCCAGTTCTGAATCTGGTGTATCTGCTCAAATTGCTAGTAAGGCTATTAGAAATGCTAATGCTAGGAGTAGTATGAAGATTTTGTCTTTGGATGGGAATCATTCTTTATCGTTGATCAATAAAGGAGACCGAGATATTTCTCATAATTGGAATCATGAGGCAGCAACTCCTGAAGATGTAGAAGTTCTGAAAAAGAGTGATGATGTCAAATGTATCTCACGAAATACCTCTTGCACCGAAGAGCAAAATCCCAGCCCTGCTGGCAAGATTTCTGTTTGTTCTGATAATTCAGATAACTTTTATTGCACAAGCCGAAGTGTAAAGGATATAAGATTGAGCGGTGTACATGACAGTCTCCCTACTTCTCACTCTAGAGAAAAAATGATGAAGCATGAAATATCAGGGGAGGGCGGGGTCGTATTGGGAATGAAAGGCAAATCGCTAGGGATGGGTTCTGAAGTCATGGGCATATATAAGGATGAATTTTGGGTGAACGAATCTTCAGGTTCCTCGATGAAAAAACGTAGCAAGAAATCTGTGAAAGATCAGGATAAAGTTATTGCTGGATTTGATCTCAATGAAGACATTAATGCTGATGGCCCGGATGATTGTGTTCAGCCAGTTTTTGCTTCTTTATCATCTCACAGTGTAATACATGTTGTAGCAAAAGCTGGAATACCTAGTGGCCAACCTATGATTCCGTTGAAATTTGAAGGTGGGCTGGGCTGGAAGGGTACTGCTGAAACTAGTGCTTTCCGTCCTACTTCTCTTTCGAAGAATTCGGATGGAAAAAAATGCTCCACGAATCACATGCCAAAAGACCCCGAGGGCTTTACAGGAATCGACCTCAATGTTGCTTTTCTAGAAGATATTGCTGCTAACAGGGCTCCAATGGAGCATGAGGGGTTATCCTCGCCTTCAACTGTCCAAGATTCTCATTCAGAAGTTGATCGAAAGCAAGCCAAGAGCCCTTGGATCGATCTCAATTGTCTTTATGATGCTGCTGATGAGTCTACTCAACCTTCTATCCCACTGAAGTCAGAAAACTTACCTTTGGTAGACTTGAACTTGGATACTAGTGCATCACTAGCAGACAGATCCAACAATGCTCACTGGCTTCGCCAAGGTTGCCAATTTCTAGGAAACAAGGCTTCCGATTTTTCAAATCCAGGAACACGGGATTTTAGCTTTCCCGGGAATGTTTATTTTGCTGATTTCAGTACTATGCAGCGTATGGCCAAAAATCATACCCTAATGGCTTCACCACATATTCTCCAACCGATGCAGAGAGTAGTTTCGCATACTTTACCCCCTCACGGCTACTCTCCCAGTCCCAACAGTCCATTCCATTTTGGTTCTAAAGATCCCCTACCATCCAGCGTGCCCTACACCAGATTTTACCGTGAACATGGAATTTTCCCAGAAGCATTCAACCATGGCTCAGTTCACAGCTCGTATAACACCCCTCATCTTGCACAGTTCCTTCATGAACAGAGCAGTAGCAATGTTACGTCCTTCGTCCCCAAACTTGAAGTCAAAACTGAAGACCTCTTGTCCGCAAGTGGCAGCAAGATTGACGGGCCTAGGCAGTTCCCGTTTCTTTCTAGTAACTCCCCTATGGGTGAGCACATGCGTCAAGAAGCTTGGTATGCGACACCTTTGAAAAGGAAGGAGCCCGAGGGGGGCTACAAACAGGTGATGTGAAGACTATGATTACATTGGTGGCTGGCTAATCTAATTTATTTATTATCTCCATTTTGCTGCTAGGGTCGATTTTATATGTTGCTGCTCTAGTTTCTTACACGACTATGCATGAGATTCAGCAAGGTTTAGTAGCTTTAATATTCCTCAAATATTTCCCCTTTCATATTGAATTAGTTAGTTAGATTGCTGAATTTTTGTATATGGCACCATCTTATTTCTGAGCATAGATATAGATTACATTGATACCTACCTTCTCTATGTTTTTTGTCTATGAAATACATAGCTTTATATGCTTTTGAACCTGTGGGAATAGCTCTGGCCCATCTAAGACTGCTTTGTGAGGATATAAATTTGTTGGGCTAGTTCAGTAGTAGAGTTCTTTCATAGTAGGCAGCCTCGTCGATTCTTGATTAGAAACGGTGAGCCCAAGTTTCCATACCCGACTCCTATCCTACCCGTTTGATGTCGGGTATGATAACTCGGGCTCACTTCATGGTTACATTTTGGAATCTCAAGGAAATGAAAATGGTGCTGGACCACAGGGAAGGTTTGGAGTTATCCATTGAAGAATCTTTTTTTCTTAAAGATCATTTATATGAAAAGTTGAATATTCAGGAAAAATATTGACACCGAATTGCATATTCTGCAATATCTTTAGCTTTTTTTGCACCTTTTTATCACAATGGTGAATCATCTAGAGAGGATTGATCCCTCATGTGCCAGAGCAGAGTTTCACTTGATGAGGAAGAGAGAGAATGATATTCTATTTATTTAGGTTGATTTTTCAAGAAATGATATTATGCAGAAATTTATAACATGGCAACATGTGCAATTTATCATTTTCTCTTTTGTAATAATAACTACTTAGTACTTGAAATCTGACAGCACTAGTAAATCAAAATGTCAGAAAGTCTTGCAGAATTTAGTTTAGATTTCAGAGTACCCTTTTCTTTGTTTTGTTTGGATGTTAAAAGAGTTTTTAATTATTCTTTCCTTATTTTTTTTTCTGAATTGGTGGAAAAATCCCTTGAGAAAGAGTGCCCAAAAGTTGGCATGTGCTGCTCCCAATCTCAATTTCATGCTACAAGACAAAATACAAAGCATACATTCTCTTTCCTTTTAAAGATTCCCCTTTTCTATTCTTACTTATTTCAGCTCTCTCTCTCTCTCTCTCTCTCTCTCTCTCACATCATTATCTCTCTGCATGAACAAGTAGCAATTGTGCAAATAAAGAAATTCGTTGCTGATTTTTCAAGATATCTGTTCTCTATTAGATATTAATTATGGATTTAAAACAGAAATTCATTGCTGATTTTTCAAGATCTCTGTTCTCTATTAGATATTAATTATGGATTTCTTTCACGATTACACACAAAATACATAGCATAATATTTTGAAAGCAATTGCAATATCAATAATGCTAGCCAGTCAGATTCTGGCTAATTAATAAAATTATATTATTAATAGATTAATTATGTTAATTATTAAATGTTATGTTTTTACTATATTGCCCTTCTATCATGAAATTAGTGATTGTAATTGTCCCAAATAATATTGCTGATTTTTTGGGAAATATTTGATCGGTAATATTCATTAGAAGCGGATTTATTTTTTAGCAGACATTAGAAATGGATTTTTTTTAGCAGACATTAAAAGCGGAAATTAATTAGAGGATTAGACCTAATTATTATAGAAGGCATCAATGTAAATTTATTGAATAATTAGTATTTTATTAATTAAATTAATTAATTATTAAAAATAATAAAAGATTCTGGCTAGCCATAATCTGGCTGAAAATCACTGCTCTTGCAATATATAGGACAGATAATATTAAAATTGATGCAAGTTGAATACTACGAGGTAAACTGCTGTAATTTTAACAATTTGACTAAAATTCACTAATGATATTTCTAAAGCTTGAAGCCCATTTTTTGGTTTCTAAAGGAAAATAAAAATATCAAACCTCTTGTAGATATTGGAAGATGCATGATTGAAAACATCAAATTTATTATTTATTTTCTTAATAGTCAATCATGGTTTATTATTCACACTTACTATTGAGAATAAAGCTGAGTTGACATTTAAGATTTACTATATCGTGATCGAAGAAAAAAAATGTATTTTAATTTTCTCAAAAGATAAAAAGGATATGCATTTTTTTCTAGCAACCACAAAGAAATTCTAAGCCACTAGGCGAGGCCGTGTTTTGAGTAAATTCCACTTATATGCAAATTATACACGAGAGATAAATTGTACTAAATAAATATTGTGTAACAGACTTGATTTTAAAGATATCTTTATTTTAATATTTATACTTCATCACTATGCAGTACAAGTTAAAAATTTTGTCAAGTTGAGGGGATCTACTTTTACATACTGCTATCCTTTTTTTAATATCACGCAATCAAACCAAAAAAAATATAAAATTAAAAAAAAAAGTGGAAATCAAAAGTTGGGTGAATGAGGGAAACCAATGCCACTATACAAAGAACTTCATATTCCAAAACTCAATGCATACGATTTACAATCATTAATAGATATCGTGTATACATTTAAAATAATATAAGATTGTGTAACATGACCTCAATACATACATCGTGTTTGATTAAAGTAATGGATTTAAATCATCCGAAGACTCAAATCTTTGAGTCAATTCAAATATTTACCTCATGTTTAAAACTTCGAAACATGATAAGTGATAACAACTACCTAAATGCTCCAAATATTTGGTTAATGAATAAGAAGAGTATATTTGTATTATTCGAAAATATTCCAAAAAAAAAAAGGCATTTCCACTGCAATCAAAAGGGGAGAATGTCTTTTTGATACGATCGACATCTTTAAATTTCCATGAAAACAGAATCCATAAAAAGAAAAAATAATAATAATAAATAAATAAAACCAAGCCCCACACACACAACACACACTGATCAAACAAGAAATCTAAAAGAGATATTCCCACAAAAACAATCACCTCTTTTCATGCAACATGATACAAATGTACGTTCCCTCCTCTGTTTTTCTTACAACAAATGAACAAATGACATTGCCACTTCTGCCCTCTCTTCTTCCTCTCTCTCTCCTCTTCTTCCTTGCTCCCACTCTCTCCTCTCTCTTCACCATCATCTTTATCCAGTCCTAGCTTCTCTCTCTCTCTCTCTCTCTCTCTCTCTCTCAAATCCCACCACCAAATTAACTCTGTTTCACCAATGGCCAAACTAGTGGTTGAAGTTCTTGATGCCAATGACCTTATGCCGAAAGATGGTCATGGCAGCGCAAGCCCTTTCGTAGAAGTCGAGTTCGAGGGGCAGCGCAAGAGAACTTCAACAAAACAGAAAAGCCTCAACCCTAGTTGGAATGAGAAGCTGATGTTCAAAGTCAGAAATCCTAGTATTCTATCCAGTCAGATAATTGAGGTCTTCCTCTACAACGACAACAAGCATGGCCACCACAAGAACTTCCTCGGAAAGGTACGGATATCCGGCATGTCCGTACCTTTCTCCGAGGAAGAAGCCACGGTTCAGAGGTACCCTCTTGATAAAAGAGGCATCTTTTCTCACGTGAAGGGCGACGTCGCCTTGAGAGTGCATGCACTGCATGGAGGGGCTGAGCCAGACGATAACATTGATGTTGATGATGATGTAAGAATAAGCAGTGCTCAAAATCACCATCGCAGAGTCCCTTCTGCACCATTGGAGGAGATTGATGGTGATCATGAGCATTATTACAAAGAAAGTAATGATAAGAGCAAGAAGAGCAAGAAGGAGAGAGACTTGAGGACTTTCTACTCACTTGGAAATGGCTATGGGAGCGGTGTACCTGCTCCAACCACGGCTGAGATGCCGGTTTTTGTTGAGGCGCGAAGGGATTTTTCGATGGCAGGGCCGGCTTCAGCTACAACAGTGATGCAGATGCTGTTCCCGGAGCAGAAGCCGGAGTATGGCGTGGTCGAGACCACACCACCTCTTGCTGCAAGAATGGGGTATTGGGGGAGGGACAAGACTGCAAGCACTTATGACATGGTGGAGCCGATGAATTTCTTGTATGTGAGCGTTGTGAAAGCCATGGATCTCCCGGTGAAGGATGTGACAGGGAGTCTTGATCCATACGTAGAGGTGAAGGTTGGGAACTACAAAGGGGTGACTAAACACTTTGAGAAGAATCAAAACCCGGTGTGGAACAAAGTTTTCGCGTTCTCAAAGGAGATGCTGCAGAGCAGCTTGATTGAGATCACAGTGCTGGACAAGGATGTTTCCAAGGATGACTTTGTGGGGAAGGTGACGTTTGAGGTGCCCGACGTGCCTACACGTGTGCCACCGGATAGTCCTCTAGCTCCTCAGTGGTACAAATTGTTGAACAAGGAAGGGGGGCTGCTGAAAAGAGGGGACATCATGCTTGCTATCTGGATGGGGACTCAAGCTGATGAGGCCTTCCCCGGGGCGTGGCACTCTGATGCTTACAGTGTCAACGAGGATCACCTGAATACAACAAGATCAAAAGTTTACTACACACCAAGACTGTATTACCTCAGAGTTCATGTTATTGCAGCTCAAGATCTTGTCCCATCAGACAGCTCGAAGCCTCCTGATCCGATTGTGAGAGTGGAGATCGCGGGGCAGGGCAGGACGACCAGAGCTGCAACCACAAAGGGGTTCAATCCGGAGTGGAACCAAGAGCTTATGTATGTAGCATCCGAGCCTTTGAATGACTACATACGCGTTAGTGTGGAGGATAATGCAGCAGGAGGTGAGACCATTGGGAGGTGTCTTATTCCTGTTAGAGATGTTCCAAAGAGAGTTGAAACCACTAAGCCAACTGATGCTATTTGGTATGTTCTGCAAAAAGTTTCTGTGGCTGGGAATGAGGAGGATCAGAAGAAGGATAAGTTCGCAAGCAGAGTCCTTCTTCGTCTCAGCATTGATTCGGGCTACCACGTTCTTGATGAGTCGATACACTTCAGCAGTGATCTTCAGCCAGCAGCAGGGCAGCTGAGGAAGCCTAGTGTTGGGATTCTTGAAGTTGGGATTTTGGGAGCTCGAAATCTGCAGCCAATGAAGAAGAAAGAAGGGAAACTAACTGATGCATATTGTGTGGCTAAGTATGGAAACAAATGGGTTCGGACAAGAACACTCATTGACAATCTGCACCCACTTTGGAATGAGCAGTATACATGGGATGTCTATGATTCTTGCACTGTGATAACCATCGCGGTTTTTGACAACTGCCACATCAACGGCAAGGATGGGAAGGATCAAAGGATTGGCAAGGTGAGGATTAGGCTGTCTACATTAGAGACTGATCGCGTCTACACACATGCGTATCCACTCTTAGTTATTACTCCCTCCGGCCTAAAGAAAAATGGCGAGCTTCATTTGGCAGTACGCTTCACCTGCACAGCTTGGGTGAACTTGCTAGCTCAGTACAGCAGGCCATTGCTGCCAAAGATGCATTACATCCAACCCATCCACATCAAGCACATAGATCTGCTTCGACACTTTGCATCAACAATAGTGTCTTCAACACTCTCCCGGGCTGAGCCACCACTCGGAGGAGAGGTGATTGAGTACATGACAGATGTGGATTACCACATCTTCAGCCTCAGGAGGAGCAAGGCCAACTTCCAGCGCCTAATGCTAGTTGTGAACGTGATTCAAGACGTCTCTAGATGGTTCCACGACATATGCCAATGGAAGAAGCCCCTAACCACAATCCTAGTCCATATGCTGTTCTTGATACTCGTTTGCTACCCCGAGCTGATCATGCCTACGTTCTTCCTCTACCTCTTCTCCATCGGCTTGTGGAACTACCGGCTTAAGCCAAGACATCCGCCACACATGGATGCTGCTCTCTCTCATGCAGAGAATAACCAGCCAGATGAACTTGAAGAGGAATTCGAGCCTTTCCCAACTCCAATCTCACGATCATTCGACATTCTGAGGATGAGGTACGACAGGCTACGGACCGTGGCAGGGAGAGTTCAAACAGTGTCAGCAGACATGGCCATGCAAGCAGAGAGAGTGCTCTCCTTATTGAGCTGGAGGGATCCAAGAGCCACTGCCATATTCACAAGCTTTTCATTCATATGGGCTGTGTTTCTTTACATTACGCCTTTCCAAATCGTCGCCCTCATCATCGGCCTCTTCGTGCTGCGCCATCCACGGTTCAGATACAAGGTGCCACCAATACCTGTCAACTTCTTCAAGAGATTGCCATCAAGATCAGACTCCCTTCTGTGATAATCTCCACACATTCTGAGGAAAACACACACCAAAATTTGTGTGGTAAGTAAATCAAATAAGTCATGATGTTGCAGCAACATAATCAGAAATCCATGTTTGCAGTACTCAGCTACAGAGAGTTCACTTCCAAGAGCCACACAGTTTCTTTTAGTATTCAGTTTCAATATATTCAGCACAACAGTTTTCTCTTCTTTATTATGTTCATTGATTTTGGTCATATTCAATATTTCAATATCTTACTACATGTAACTTGTAAGGGTGGAAACTGGAAAATCTATCTGTCTGTAATAAGAGCGCTGACGCCAACACTAAGGAAATTGGTTCATTTCTTCTTAGCAATTTTCTCAAACAGTTGGAACGCACATTGTCAAAACTCCATTAAAACGTATGGTTCCTGCAAATGATGACTGATTTCAAGAATTTAAAATATATGGGTTTCAATTCCTCTTACATCACAAACAAAAAAACTAGCAATCTTACACAAAATCAATCACACAAAAAAAAAATCATTCTAAACTGAAAATGAGAATGTGTTCAGCTCAACTGTATTCAGGTAAGTGTTCTAGTTTTCTTTTTTGAAGTTTATGTCACACCATATATATTTTTCTTTAATTTTTTACATTAAATATGAACACCAAACTTCACCAATGCAAAAAATTCGTTGAATATTTGTAATTTTTCTAAATAATTCCTAATTTACATGACAAATGAAAATGGATTAGTTATTTGAGACAAATGGAGTAAGCTTGTATGATGAAAATTATAGGGCAGCTCATTATTTTTAATAATGAGTTAGTTGTAATAAAATCCGTCACCTCTGAACGAATTTGCAGTATAAAAATAATTTTTAAAACGATGTAGTAATAGCTCAATTTTTTTATTTATAGCAAAATAGACACTTTTATAAAATTTCAATGAATGAAAAATTAGTGTTGCACGATAAAAATCCTCATTTTCAACATTCCAAAACCAAATTAATCTCTGTTCACGTGGAAAAATTATTCCCAAGTCATAATTTCCATCGTTGGAAGTGTTGAATTTTTTGCTACAAATAAAAAAGTTCAGTTATTATTACAACGTTTTAAAAATCATATTTAAATTACAAAATTGTTCGAAAGTGATGATTTTTTTTTTTTTTTGCAGTTAACCCTTTTAATAATTCTCAATCAACATGCGTAATAGATCAAAGTGGACCAAATATTCGTAATACAGTAAAATTAACTTAAAATTTTAAATTTAGTAGGGTATGATCTCATTAATTGAGCAATAGTTACAAATTACAATCCAAATACCTAAGTGTAGTGCATTAAATTTTGAATAATTATTCAATTTCAACCCCATCAATATATATGGATTCGTTTCCTATAGGAAAAATTAATTCATTTTATTTCCAGTATCATCATATATATCTACATTGAATTTCAAATTGCCATGATATGTAAAGATCAAAAGGTCAGTAATTTTCAAGAAATTTTCTTGATAAAATATTTCCCACCCATCACCAAGAAATATTCCATCTTCATCATTCAACAATTGTACGCGCCATTTGCCTCTGCTAGCGACTGTTAAAGTCGCATTTCCCCTTGCTTCTTTTTCCATATGCTCCAGAAATGGTGGTGGAATTCTCTACCAAAAAAAAATTAAAAAAAATCAATCAAGCAAAATACAAAATGAAAATAAATAAAGTAGAGATCTCTATGGTTATGGATAGGGCTGGCCATTTCGGCCCGGCCCATTTTTCAGGCTGGATCAGGCTAAAAAACCTAGATTTGAAATAATTTCAGGTCGGGCTGAATTAAAAAATTACGCCCGGAATAATTTTGGGGGGCCTAGAAATGGAAGAGGACCGAATGGGGCGGCTTTTTCATCCAAAATACTTAAAAATACTCGAGGCCCGTGCGCAGCCCGACCCGCCTTTCGGGCCAGATTGGGCCTAAAAATATAGGCCCGAAATAATTTCAGGCCGGACCGACTTAAGGATTTTGTCACAGGTCCGAATTTTTGGGCCGGGCCGAGCAGCCCGATTTGCCAGCATTGAATTTCCCGAATTTCAAATTTCTTTTTGGGATGGAGGAATTATTTTCATCACGACCATAAATATATTCTTCCATATAGAAGAAAGAAGACTAAATAAATAAAGAGTTAATTGTCTTTATTATCACGATCGGATTATTCAACTGTTTTTTTCATGATAATAGACACAATTAACCCGTAAATAAACAGTCATTTACCCTTAATTCTGAAAACATCATTAAAATTTATGGGTTCAGAAAGAGAAAAAAAATTCAAAAAAAATATATATATATCAATGAATTACTAGTTGAAAATTAGAAAATTACCACGCCACATACTCTTGTACCAGGCAAAACAATCTTGTAAAAACTTGGTAGATGAAAATCGATATTTGGAGGAATTTCTGCAGTTGGAACTGAACTCTTATCATCACTCATTTATTATATTAGAATTTTATGTAATATTTTGTTTGATATATGATGAGTTCTGAACATCTCTTGAGTTAAATACTCGATGAAAATCTATGAAGTGTGGAAAAAACATTTAATGAAATTTGTAGAAAATAGGTACTTTAATAAATTGGAATCTGCAAACTATAATACATTGTACATTTATTTTTTTGAATTGCTTTTTATCTGCTTGTGGGATTAAATAGACATTATTACAAAGTTGATATCCATCATTTATTGTTTTTTCTTGAATTATTACCACAGGTGACAGGTCCACTGCTTTGATGCGATTGGCATTCCATAAATAGATTTAAAAAAAAAATTAAAAAAAATATGAAGATCCAAGAATTATCATGTGACTAAATTACAATTAATCGTTTTTTTTTATAATTTGAGAAAATTAATTATCAAGTTGATTTTAGTTTGTATTAATAGTTTTGAATTTTGAGTTAAATGAGCTTTAACTATACTCTCCGCTCACCTCCTTATACACTTTAAATTTTAAATTCGGTGATATACATGACAGGAGAAATAAGAATGTGATTTAAATATTTGACCGCATGACTATATTCATGTATAAAATGAATATGATTATATATTTACAATCGTCTTATTAAACACGTACTTATAAAGGTAAACTACATGTAACATATAAGAAAACACAAAAAATTGGACGGAATCTTTTATTCCCAAACCGTGTTTCATCTTACATTCCCCCATCAAATCTATTAATTTTCCTTCTATTTTTAACTCCGATTTCAACTTTTTATGTTTTGATTTAATAAAAGTTAATTCCATCCGATTAGAGCTCGTAGTATTTAATTTTTAGTTAATCATTTATTATTGCATAATTATGGTTCATTTTTTTAACAGTTGTAAAATCAAATAAAAACACAAATAATTGAAATCCAAGAAAAAAAGAGAGAAAAAAATGACTATCCTATTTGAATAATCATTCTAGCATTTTAATTTTATTTAAAAAGAATATCATTCTATCAATTCAAAATAAAAAATTCACATTTTTCTCACATTTGCATTTATTTAATGTATTTAAACATTTATATTTAACTCATTTAATGTATTAACACAAGAGTGTATTAGATAATTTAATTAATTTATAAATTTGTATGAATTTATCCAAAATGACATTTAAAGAAAAGCATAGGATGAAACGCAGTTTGAGAACATAGCCCTCACATCAAATCAAGTAAAATACATCAAATATAACAATTATTTATTTTCAAATATAACAATAACAATTAGTTATATACATATACACACAGTTTGACAATCTTCCTTTCACAAAAGAATAAGTAACACACACATCCGTACGGATGCGTGTAAATTGACGATAAATACTACACTCGAATGTAGCATGAACTAATAGACTCAAAACAACCAAATTTTGTTTAACTTAAAAATCTTCACATGATTGAAGGCCTTAAAAAAAGTAGCCCAGAATAGCTCAAGGAATAGAGTCTTGCCTGCAGATTGCCGTTCAAAGCTTTTGAAGCCGATCTTCTCCGATGATCCACCTCGTTAGCTGGCTCGGATCCGCAACTTGGGCGCTGCACGACTTGGGGAAAATCCCGAGATCAGCGCTAACCCGGTCGTACCCCCCGAGAGCAGCTTCCATGTCTGCCTCAATAGCAGTATCATCCATGCCATCAACCGTGTTCACGTGAAGAAGCTCAGCATAGTATTTTTCCTTCTCGAGATCGTTCTCAAAGGGTTCCATTGCAGGACCCTGCAAGCTCAGCAACTTAGACACACGTTCGAGGAAAAATGGATGCAGGTTCACACGATATGTGATAGAAAATTCAGAATGTTATATTTATTGATACAAGAAAGCAAAGGGTTCCGACGTTCTGTTCCAAGATAATAAAAAAAAGGTCACATTTTACACAACTGACTCCAGAAAGAAACTTCGTATAGCATTATCAAATATCTACTATACGAAATTTGAGTTTCATGAGCGTAGAACCTTTCGTTCAACTCTACTAGCAAAAGATATTATTTCAAATGTATTTCAAGTTTTTGTGCAACAAAGGAAGATTTTAGCATATACACATCACTGCACCCAAAGAAGCAAACAATTTACTATGTAGGGCCATGATAATCGTCCTTGAATACAAATACGGTGCAGATTGAGTGGTAGGATATTCTAACCTGAATAAGTTCAGCATAATGCTGATAAGTCTCGCTGTTTTCATCTTGATCGCCCAGTAAAGTACCGCCGTACCAACCACTAGACTCGTCAACTGTTGTCATTGCCATGTATCTACGAAAGGAAATGAACTTATAAGCAGGAAACTCTGAGCATATGTGGACTATATGTGCATAAATGCTTGCTGGAGCATTGAGAATAAATTTTTTTCTCCACTGCAAATTATTAGGCACAATGCAGGCATATAATATTGTTATATGGTGAGTTTGAATAGATAATAAACTGTGAAACTGAAAAATCATCAAAGAGCCTGGAGATTACTGCTGGAAGACATCTTCTTCGTTGCTTTCAATATTGGGAGAAAGTAAATTAAGGTCGTATAAGTTATCAATTGTCTTCTCTTCATGAGCTCCCTTGCTTGCAGCTTCATTGGAAGTCACCTTCGGCGCAGAGCTACTATCTTCATATTTCCTCTGACCAAAAAGCCAATTCGGACTCTTCAGCTGTATTTCGCTGCAATGGATAAGTAGAGAAAAAGCTTAACCATCTACGTAGCAATGGTTTCTCATAAGTACAGAGCTTGATAGCATGTAAAGAAAATCCAGTCTACGAATCGTTTACTTAACTGGTCACAATCTAAGCGGTAAAGCTAGCAAATCCTTATATGGAGTTACAGTATATTGGTATGAGCTATAAGCCAGCATATTTTCTAAATTAAGAAAAGCCTGCCTAAGTGTTAAATGTGAAATCATTTAAAATGTTACAAGAAACCCCTTACATGTCCGTACAGTATCAAACAAAGAAAAGGTAAAGTAAGTGCCAAATCCACATTAAATTTACTGAATACTTACGCTGCATCAGGTGCCACACCAAAGTTTCCTGCCTTTTGATCTAGCTCGCTGCAGAGCCGTACATCCTTGATAAAGCTACATGTTCTTTCCATCAATTTATCAAATGATGTCAATTTCATACGCGAGAAGTCCTCTCGACAAGCAGGAACTGGGGACAAAGGAATTCGTGGTGCTGAAGGCTTAGAATCATCTAGCGCACTGTCATTCAACATTAACAAAAAATGTCATTTCATAGTTCAATCAAGTTTAATATTCTAAAACTGGAGACAAGATTTTTCCCAACCACAACGGAATAGCATGCATATGCACAACACAACTTATGGTATCCCTAGCGCAATTACTGTTGGATTTTCAGATTGGTGCCGAAAGAAATTCACATACTGATCAGGGGCATATTAAAAATTACAGTAAAATTGTCTTGAAGAAAATGGACACTACTGTGGTAAAATAGCTAAGAGAAACACCAGTTTTGCTGAATGGCTTATTAATTATTATAAAGTTATATGAGTAGTATCTATGAAGCTACTTTATTGTAAAGGTATAAACAAAATGTGGAGAGGACAACATTTATGAATGTAAATGGTTTAAGTGCGTGCAACCCTAAATGAGGATGTGAGTGTTGAGAGTTATGCAGTTAAATTTTTATTAGCACTTCAGCAGCACCATTATTCAACTTTGACTAGAGCACTGAGCACTTCTGGGACTGTCTTGATTTCTCATAAAGAGCATTATTTATAGCAACTAAGAAGAGTAAACCGAGGCTGAAAATAGCCCAGTAAACAAGTCAGTATGCTTACATAACAACTTAGATTTACCTTTCAGGCATAAGATCATCGCCAATTCCAGATACATGAAGGTAATAATCAGAATCCAACTCCCACAAGGCAGGCTTTCCTTCTTGGGGCTGGAAGTAACCCAAAAATCTGTTGAGACCATCAGGAGATAGAAACACAAAATGTGACCATAAATTCATGAAAACCTCTTTTTCAGGATAGAGAGAATTCATTAACTCACAAATTTATTGCATCCTGCTTTTCACCATCGGTGTAAGCATTGCTGTAGTATCGTTTAATAGACTTCAAAAATTCCCTAGACTGTGTTGTAGCTTTCCATTTTCCCTGCCTCTCTGGGAATACCTATGTTTTTGCAACAAAAGAACCATTCGATCAAACCTTTCGACAAATGAAAATTAATGTAGTAAATACTTCTGTTTATAGAATTTGGCTTCCAGGGTAAAGGTATACAGTATTATGTGCGGCTGAGCCACCATATTGCTGCGCTAAGGCATCACCCATGCTCTGGTACATATCCATGAGAGCAGCAGCAATGCTACTATCAGCATCGACTTTTGGATTGTCTGCCAAGCCCAGTGCATGAAGTTGGCGACCCAGAGCTGCTAAGCCATAAGCATACTGGGCAACGTTTGTCCGATCCAGGCAGTCAATGCAGTTTGTACGCAGAACTCCACTTTGAAACCGTGGCATTGAATTGCCATTAATTGTATTCCTACTATGTTGATTATTTTCAGACTCCTTAGTTAAGGCATCAGAGACACCATTAACCTTTGAAATCTCTACAGAATTAGATCTTAAATCTCTAAGAGAGGAATCCCTGCAGAAAGCAATGTTATGTTAGTCCAGATATGTTCTCACCATCCTCATATGCTTTTGGTGACCTCATTTAAATATTAAGCTGTTCAACAAGGGAACCACTTTATATATTATCTGATACATCCCAAAATGTCCAGCCAGTGCCCTGCTATGAATAAAGTTGGTTTTCGACAACAGTCAAGCAAAGGCAGTGAAATACTACCTAGCAGTGCTAGTTCGACTAAGTTGAACTGTCCTCCTTTTGGTGACCAAAGTTTTTCCGCTGTAATAAAATCCAGTTAAGTCAAGTGCTTCGCTTGCGACAGCACCCAAAACTGCCAAGACATTGGCAGACTTGCTGAAAAACATAGAAAACAGTTAGTGAAGACAAGAAATGACAGGCATTGCACAAGGGGCCAAAAACAAAAAAAAAAAAAAACTTCATACGTCTTTGCAAACTTGTGAAAGTCCCAATGGATAAATTTAAGTTGATTTTCCTCTGGAAGAATCTGATTCAGATACCCCACTGCATTAGCAAACTCACGCCTTAGCATCATTTCACGGGGTCTTTTCTCGACTGTCTGGAATAAAATCAGTAAAAGCAAGGGAAAGAGAAAAGCTTGCTTTCAGCTTTCAAAAAACAGTAAAAGAAAATTAAGAAACTCTATAATCATTCAGATGCTTGAGGCAAGCCAACAAAATGTTGTACAAACCTTAATCAGGTTAAGAACAATAATTGGGTTTCCATATCTTCTAGCCAGGTCTTCAAAATGCTGTTTAGTTGCCTCATAAGTAGGATCATATCTTTGCACTTCAAGTTGAAAAGCAAAGATAATATAGAAAGCTTATCAGGACATAGCTGTAAAGTTTAAACGCTACCAATATCAAATTGACATCATGAAAATTGGTATTCTTCTCACATATAATATCAGGTTTAGGACTGAATCTTGAAGCTTCTTGTGACCAAAAAAGAGGAATAGAACCCCTCATTTGTACCACAGAACTCATTTTCCCTTTGCATGACCCAGCTTCTTCATCAAGAACAATTTGCTCTGTTTCAACATCATTGGCTACCCGTCCATGATCATTAACTCCTCGTTTTAAATAACTACACAAGAAGCAAATAGGACTTTGCTTGAGAGTCTTATAGACATCAATGCAATGCAACATGAAACAAAATCTTAGCTCTGTATTATGAGAAATACACTTATTGTTAGAAACAAAACCTTTCTATCATAAAAGCAAGCCAAACTAACCCAAAAATTCATACTCAGGTAATTAGTTCAGTCCGTGTAAAATTACGAAAAAGGTGTGAGGTCTATATACACAATCGCCTACAAAATTCATGGTGACAAAAAAAAAGAGCATAAAGAGCAAGATTACAAGTAGCTTTAACCTATCAGTCCAAGTACTAGTTTGGCTTATGTAGATAATTAGAAGATGAAAATAGAAACCTCTACTCAATTCCCAAAACAAAATTTATTACTGTTGTGTTGTTATAAATATAATACAATATAAAACCACAAGCATCAAAAACTCTCCTTATTTTGTTTGCTTACAGGAACATCCACAAATTTACAAAAGAAAAGGATAGCTGCATCTTGAGACTAACAATAGAGTAAAGCCCTTGAAGCTGGAAATTAGATTTACCGTGTCCCAGCAAAATGGCGAGAGCGTCTGGAAAGTAGAGTAACACTAAAATCTCTTCCAAAAATTGATAGTCTAACCTGTAATCAATTGGATAAAAGTTCCATCAAAGAAAATTTCCACTTTTTAGAACTTAAAGTTAAATTACCTACCTGTTTAAAATTCCCATGAACAAGAGCTATTGTCCAGATGGTGTTCTTGCACCTTGACCGAATCGATTGAGTCAGAAAAGCATTCCAAACAAACATGTTATCATATGGCATTCCTTCTTCACCCATTGATGACACATTTTTCTGCAAACTTTGCATGATAGGATATGTATAGCTATAGAAGAAATCATTTGTCAAGTCAACACTTGATAAAAGTTTCTTGTACCTGAAAAGGAGCAAATTTCCTCATTACATGAACATGATATCATTTTAATAATTGAGGCAAGAAGTTGTTTTTCAAATTAGTTGATAAGATTACCACGTTTCAAAATCTTGGAACCTTATTCATGGTTAATCTAAAAGATTTCAACTAGCCAGAGCTTGAGAAATCCAAAACACAAGAAAGCAAATAACTTTCTAATACTCTTGAATAAAAGGTCTACATCTAAAAACACATCAAAAAAGACTCAAAGGACATTGGTAACTATTGCATGTGACCCCTCACCCCCATTCTAGATATGATCATATCACACTAGATATGATCAGGAGGCAATGCTGCCTCGTATATATTTTGAGTACTGCATTAGATGAAAGAAGAGAGAAGATGATACTGTAAACAAGCAAATAAAGAAGTTACCGCAGCTCAGTTTTAGAATGAGCAACATCAGTCTGAACTGAAACGTGTGGAATGGTGATTATTTGGCTCTCATCTATACTATATATTGCATGACCACATATGCATCCAATTTGGCGCCGCTTTGTTACCAGTATCAGGTAGTATGACTCCAGGAATTTAATGCAGCCTACAAAACAATAACAGAAAAACAAGAAAAATAAGACTAAACAAGATCACAAGGCAATTTTAACACAAATAGACACATGTGATAGCAGTTGCACTCATATACTAAGGCTTCAGTTTCCAGACTTACCGACAATGCCATATACCTTGGCGACAAAAGTTAACCCTCCAGTGGCACGATTACCCTCAGCAATCCGCTGGAGCAAACTCTTGACTTCTTGTGGAGGATAAACCACAGGATCTTCACTGATATTCAAATCAGAAGGCTCCATTCTGTCAATCTTCAACACCCGGAAGAACTTCTCGTACCTATCACTTCCAATCAAATAAAACCTCTGAAAACGAAAAACGTGAGCTCATGTTAAAAATATCGAACAAAAGGATCATCTTCAGCTCGAAAGAGTATCCAAAACAATAAACATGGAAACAATTATACCCAGCAAACACGAATACTTCCATAAACTCAATTTAACCCCAAAATCAAACACAATCACTTCAATGCATATGATTTAACAATGAAAAAAAATAATCTAAACTGTAGAGTAACTAAAAAATTCCAGATAAATTAAAACTTGACAGAGCAAATCAGCACATCAAAACCTAATCAAATGAAAAAAAATAAAGTAATCTAACTTCCTAATGAATTGAAAAAAAAAATTAAAAATCCAACTCACTGCACGCGTCTCATAGAGGCGGAATTTCTCCAAGGAGTATGAATTCGGGTCGGGAGGGCCTTCCGGGTCGTTTGATGGGTGGATTTTGGAAGAATTCGACCCGAATGATGGCGGAAGATTCACTGAATTCGATTTCGGCTTCTCCGGTTTCGCCATCATGAAATTGAGAGCTCGAATTGAACAAAAATTGATCTAATTGTTTCGGATTATCGCAATTTTCCCAGACTGTGAGAAGTCTTCTTCGCTTTTTATACTTTCTTCTTTTTTTCCGCCAATTTTGCTGTGTCTTGCACCTCTCCAAAAACTGTCAACTAAATCGTGTTAACAGTAACGGCAGAATTCCTAAGTCGTTTTTTAACCGCTACGTTAGTCGTTAATCCCCAAAATTTTTGGATTTTAAATTATAATTTTTGTAAGAAATTATAATTTTATTTTATGTTTTGTGTTTTAATTATGAATGCTACTATAATATTAATAAGTCTATAACAACGTTCGTCGCTCCACACAAGTATTTGACCTTCACTTTAATAAGTCTAGTATTAATCGTCCGATCCGGCCCGAAAATTAAATGGCCCGAGTGGGCGGGCCATTCAGCCCAAATACTGAAAATTTACATTAAAAAAGCCCACGGGTGGCCCAACTTGAAAATCGGACCGGACTGGGCCTCTAAAATATAGACCCAAAATGATTTCAGCCGGGCCGACCCGATTTTTAACATTGGCCCGACGGGCGCGGAACCGGCTCAGGCTGCCCAAATTTCTAGTTTTTTTTTATCTGGCTCAGCCCGCTCATGTCATTCGATTTTTCGGCCCGACCTGAAGTCATTTCGGTCCAGCGAAATCTTAGCCCGCCCCGGCCCGATTGTCACCCCTACGACTCGTTATATTTCATCGGATGTAACATCTACACAGTCAGAGTACTTCTCGCTGAACAACATCCAAATGTTAGTCCACATGGCAACTCTTCATTCATGGCCTCATGGGTGATGGATGCCACAATCTCATTATCCACACAAAGCCCCCTACTTTCATCACCCCAGAGAAAAAAAAAACACACACACACACACACCACCACCAAGAAATTAACAAGAATGAAGAATTTGCAGGTGTGCAGCAGCAGCTTCACCTCTCCACCACTCTCACTCCAACATCCTCAGCTAATTGCCAACATATCTCAACAACCTAGGAAGCTACAAACAGCCAGAAACCTCAAACCACATGCTGCAAAATCTGGTGGCTTCTCATTGAAACCAGTATATATATGATCTCAATTCTCAGCCTCATTTCAATCTTGATTTATATATATATAGTATTTTTATGCTAACAAGAATAGTGTGTTGATGCAGGCAGCAAATAGGTGCAAAAAATGCAAAGGCCAAGGTGCAATAGAATGTCCAGGCTGCAAGGTATATATACATTTCCTTACTATTGTCACTCCGAATTTTGTAAAACGAGACTCTTTTATTATAGTAGTAGATATATATCTATGAACGGATGGCAAGAAACGTGTTTTTGTTTGATTTTTGTGCAGGGGACGGGGAAGAACAAGAAGAATGGAAACATTTTTGAAAGGTGGAAGTAAGTATATATATGATCACCACATTGTAATTTCTGATCAATCTCTTACATATCTTGTTGTCTGATTAATTATTGTGAATGTGGTCTGTTGCAAGGTGCTTCGAGTGCCAGGGATTCGGGCTGAAGAGCTGCCCCGATTGTGGGACGGGGGGGTTGACACCGGAGCAACGAGGGGAGAGATGATCGGACCATACATGCATTTGGAACTCAGACAGCCTACCTAGCTAGTTAATTTTCATGTTAATTTGTGTGTGATGTTCATTACAAGCAATTAAGCATGTATGTATGTACAAATTCTTCAAGAAACAAGCAATTGATACAATATAATTACGAACTTAATTCTAAGCGCAATATATATTGTCTAATTTCCAAGATCTCAAGCAGTTTAAAGGGCTGGTGATATAGAAAAACTACTTAACAGCAGAGGATTACTTGACTATTATGTCACATTCTAACATCATTTGCACGTCTTCGAGAAAATCAAAACTAGGAAAACATAAGTACTGTTCGAATAGCTGCAGCAAAATATATATATATATATATATTGAGACCAACATCGAATTATCTAGCACAAACATCATCAGTAACATGTTATTACAGAAGCTGCAATGCATATAGACTACGTACATGCATTCAATTACAATTATTCATCATTAGTTGATGATATATATATATATATATATATATATATATATATATATATTCAGAAAGCATGTTACAATGATAAATTTCACTTTCGGTCCGATTAGAATATAATCAAAACACTTTTAGTCCCAAAAATTACTTTTTAGTCTCAAATGATATTTTTTGGACAATTTTAGTCTCCGAATATATTTTTCCAACAATTTTAATCTCAAACTAACAGAGAAAGTTAATCCACTGCAATTAATTTTCTATGTTAGTTTAGTACTAAAATTATTAGAAAAATATCTTATGGGACTAAAATTATCTGAAAAATATCTTATGAATCAAAATTATTGAAAAAATATCATTTGAGATCAAAAAAATAACTTTTATTTTGACCTTATTCTAATGGGACCAAAAGTGAAATTTACTTGGCGGTGGTGATGATGTTTTA
The DNA here is from genome assembly GCA_026008535.1 of Perilla frutescens. Taxonomy (NCBI): domain Eukaryota; kingdom Viridiplantae; phylum Streptophyta; class Magnoliopsida; order Lamiales; family Lamiaceae; genus Perilla; species Perilla frutescens. Next base: position 62,848,729 of record BRKX01000009.1, read on the forward strand.
AGGTTTGGAGCAAGCGAGAGTGCCATCGCTTAGATAAATCTTGCAACCAGATTGAGCTAAGCAGCAGTTGCAGACTGGCTGCAGCCTCTCAGAACCCGACGACGTGCAAATCATGTAAGCTGCGTCGACAAAGCAGTATTGTGGGCAAGCGCTTGAGCAATAATATTGCAGACTATTTGATCCCAACACCACCATTGCTGCGTCAAATTAAACATTGCATGCCAAAAATAATTTTAGAGAGAGAGAAGAGAGAGAAGAATTCAAGAATTTCAGCAGAGGAAGCAGATTTTTAATTACCAATGAGGAGAAGAGGCCAGGAGCAACCTCTACTTGGAGCTACCATACTTTCTCTCACAGACTCACACTCAGTTTTTGTTTTTTCCTTGCACTGGACAAATCAATCGATTGAAAAATGTTGATGGAATTCAAGTTTAATAATTATGATATTTTCAAGATATTCAAATGACCTATATGCCGGCGACGAACTAGACTAGATGCTTCGTAGTCAAAGTCAGAAACAAAAATTTCTCAAGATTCATGAAATTTAATTTTTATTGAGATAAGATTCAGTCTAAAGATATGGCCTATTTTAGACTTTTAGTGCCGCGGTGGAGTTTATCTTTAACTTTGACAAATACCACGATTTTTTTTTGTTTTTTTTTTAAGTTAAAATACTACCTTCTTCCTAATTTTTTAAGCCTAAATATCTAACTTGAAGGAGAATTGTTAATTTTGGACTTGAAATATAAGCAATTTATTAATTTACGGCCTGAAATATGAAAATTGTCAATTTAGGACCTCAAAAATTATATATTTCGATTTTTTTTATTATTTTCATATTAATTTTCGATGAAATTTTATTTATTAATTATCTATTAAATCTGATAAATAAATTAATAAAAATAATTAAAATTTTAAAAGAAATCATGATTTTTGAGCTCTTAGATTGACAAATTTCATCATTCAAGTCATGAATTGATAGATTATACATATTTTAAATAATCAGTATTTTTCTTTGTCTCAAACCGCATTAATTAAAAGAAGCCCAATACATTGATTACACTTACGAAGTACATCCCAAATTATTCATTATTGCACATGATAGGTACGTTGATACTTATAAACAATTAGGTTTATAAGTTATGCACGGGATGTTGTATTTCATCTCATATTTCAAGAGCAAATTGCCGCACATATTCTAAACATTCATTACACATAATGTTATTGAAAGAAAATAGAGATTGCACAATAGATAAAAGCATTAATGTACTGAGAAGCTCTGCACTCTAATTCTTAGTATTCTGATTCTATTGATGTTACAGAGAAGAGATACAAGTGAGCTACATATAAAAGCAAAAGAGATCTAACCAATACACGTTTTCATGATTCATTGGCTAACAATTTACAATATTGATAAAATATGAAATATACAAAAAGTAAACTAGGCCCTTTCCACACGTAAGTTGTTGACTTGGATATTTATTAATATAATTCAACAGTTGAAAGTTGCAATATGAGATGAAATATCATTCTATACAACGGATCATATCGATCTCGTTGCTAAGTTGCCGTACAGAACAAGGTCCCGTTGGCAAGATAAATTTTGCAGCCGGATTGAGCAAAGCAACAATTGCAAATCCGTGGGAGCTTCTCATCGCCAGACGACGGGCAAGTCATGTAATAACCATCATTGATTATGCAGTATAATGGGCAGATTTTTGCACTTGCACATTCCACATTTGATACCACCAACACCGTTGCTATCACAACCACGACAAAACACCAAGAATGATGAGAGAGAGAGAGAGAGAGAGAGAGAGATCGTGTAGAAATAGTGAACGAGATCAATCGATTTTGTTCTCATAGGACATGCGTTAATCCTCTTTTGGTTCCGATACTATCATTTTTTGTCTTTTTTTTTAAATACTAAGAAAAACCGTCCAATTTTGGTCTCATAGATTTATGGTGTTTGGAGTTTTGGTCCCACGATTTTAAAGTTCGAGAGTGGAACCAAAATCGAAATTTAGTCAACTTGGGACAAAAAATGATATTATCGGGACCAAAAGTAAAAATGGATAAACACATGTCCTTTGAGACCAAAATCGGAATTTACTCGTTGTTGTGTGCGCACTTTATATATAATGATATATACAATGGTGTGCTATATATATGAATAGAATATGCATTCAAATGTAAAACTGTTCAGCGCGTGTAAACACACTTTGTTCATTGTATTTTTTATTATGTTTTGGTGCTATTTATTAAAAGTATTGTTAATGTTGTTTTTATTGTATTTCAATGCTAACTTTTTTTACTAACAAAATGCAATAAGAAAAATAATAAGATTAAAATAAATAAGTTGATTTTCACATTTACATGCAGAACACGATTTATATTATAATCAACTCCTATGAATATATGATTTATAGAAGTACTAAAATAAAGTGAGAAATCGAAACACACACAATCAGCTTCTTCCTAATTTCCAACCCATGAGTATTTATAGCCACAAACTATAAATGAAATATTAATAATTCAAAACTTATTTTTTTAAACAAAAAAAATGGTTTTTCAGATGAAATTTTAATTAAACTAAAAGGCTAAACTATATATATAGGAAGATTTCTTGAAATAATATTATTTGGCATATAAAAAATATATGTAATGGATTTTAAAAAATAGAATTGTCGATTCAGAACCTAAAAGATGGTAATCGTTGATTCAGGACCTAAAAGATGAAAATTATCAATCCAAGACCTCAAAAATCATGAATTTTAATTTATTTTTCTTTTTTAGTTAATGTTATATTAATTTCAATGAAAATTCATTCATTAATTATCTATTAATTAAATTTAATAAAGAAATTATTAAAATTAGTTTAAAAATAAAATGATATCAAAATTCGTGAATTTTGATATCCAAAATTGAGAATTTTTATTTATTTTTTAATTAATTTTATATTAAGTTACAATGAAAATTCATTCATTATTTATCTGTTAAATCCAATAAAAAAATTGTTAAAATTAATTTTAAAATAAAAACAAACTAGAATTTTCATTTGTCATGAATTGAATCAATAAATTACTTATCTGTCAGATCCTGAATTGATAATTCTCTGACCACCATTGTTGCCGCATCAAATTAAACATGCATGCCAAAAATCATTTTAGAGAGAGAGAGAGAGAAAAGAAATCAAGAATTGCAGGATAGTATATCCACAAATATATTATATATCGATTTTAAAATGTTGATGGAATTCAAGTTTAATAATTATGATATTTTCAAGATATTCAAATGACCTATGGCAGCTACGAACTAGACTATGCTTCGTAGTCAAAACTCAAAAGTCAGAAACAAAATTTTCTCAAGAGTCATTAAATTTAATTTTTATTGAGATCAGATTCATAGCATAGGTCTAAAGAGATGGCCTATTTGAGTGCGAAGGATGATAAATTCATCGATTCGATATTTCATGTTTCACTGTAAAATTTAATATTTTAAAATTATTTATTATAAAATAAATTTTATTACAGTATAATATTACAATTCATAATCAACATTTATTACTAAAAATTGAAATTTTTAAAAATTATATATCCTACTTTTGAAATAATCAAGCATATTAATCAATTATATTAACTAAAAAATAAGAAATAAATATTAAAAAATGAATATAAATCCTAATTGGGTGGACTGAACCCTAAATAATAATTATAAAATTAAACTAAGTCATGACAAATTGAAATTGGAGAAAAAAATGGGTGAAAATCGAATAAATATCAAAATGAGATACCAAATTGGATACATAATTTCATTTGGTACGTCGATGGAGTTTATCTCTAACTTTAATAAATACTACGATTTTTTTATTATTTTTTAGTTTTTTCTCGTTTAATATCCCCTCCGTCCTAATTTTTTAAGCCCAAATGTCTAATTTGAAGGAAATTTGTCAATTTTGAACTTGAAATATGAGTAATTTATTAATTCAGGATTTAAAAAATGAAAACTCTCAATTCATGACTTGAAATATGAAAATTATCAATTTAGAACCTCAAAAATCACGTGCTTTAATTTTTTTTATATTAATTTTCAACAAAAAAATTATTCGATAATTATCTATTCTCAAACCACATTAAATAAAATTAAGCAGCTTCAATACATTAATTTATACATAGGAAGTACATCCCACATTATTCATTATTATTACACAATATATTACATTGACCCTTCATAACACAGATTTATGAGGTGCAAGATGTTGTATTTCATCTCGTATTTCACACAAGAGTGAATCATAGCCACAAATGTTCTAAACACTCCTTAATTATTCGTTATACGTATGGAAATTGGAATATGAGACGGAATATCACTCTCGACAGTCGGATCATATCAATCACGTTGCTAAGTTGCCGGACAGACCAAGGTCCCGTTGGCACTGTAAATGTTGCAGCCGGCCGATTGAGCTAAGCAACAATTGCAAGCCGGTTGGAGCTTCTCATCGCCAGACGACGGGCAAGTCATGTAATTACCAGGATTGATTATGCAGTATAATAGGCAGAATTTTGGTCTTGCACATTCCACATTTGATACCACTAACACCATTGCTATAGATAGAGAGAGAGAGAGAGTTCATGTAATGAACAAACATATATATATATATATATATATATATATATATACATACATATGTGGGGTATAGGGTATAGGGATGGCAAAATAGGCCCGGCTCGGCTCGAAAAGATGGGTGGCCTCGAACGGGCCGGGCCGTATAGCCCAAAAAAGGAAAAATACACGGTGGTTCCCCGGCCTAGGATTTTTAGGCCCGCAAGATTTCGGGCCGGGTCGGTCTCAAATTTTTCACTTGGCCCGACGAGCTCAGGTCAGGCAGTCCGTTTTGCCAGCCCTAATATATATATATGTGTGTGTGTGTGATGCACAAATACTAAAATAAAGTGAAAAGTCGATAAGAAATAGAAAATCGGAAAAATTAGTCCTTACCAATGAGGAGAGCCCAAGAGCAAAGTCTAGTGGTATGCTTAGCTGCCATGCCTCCTCAGCTACTCTTCTCACACACAATCTTACTAATTTTCAATCCATGAGTATTTATAGCCAAAAACTAAATAAAATAAAATATGAGAATTACCGATTCACAACTTGAAAAATGGATAATTTATCAATTCAGAATTCAAAAGATGAAAATCATGAATTTTGATTTCTTTTTATTTTTTATATTAATTTCAATGAAAAATCATTTATTAATTGTCTATTAAATCTAATAAGGAAATTGTTAAATTAATTAAAATATAAAAAGAAATCAAAATTCGTGATTTTTGAAGTTTCTGAATTGACAATTTTCATCTTTTAGATTCTGAATTGAGAGTTTTTCATCTTTCGGATTTTGAATTGATAATTCTCCTAAAATATTAATAATTCAAAACTTACAAAAAAAAGAGGGAAAAATGGTTACCCAGTCGAAAAATTTCTACATTATGATGATTAAAATCTAACAAAGTCCAACTTCAAAATAAGTTAATCAAATAACTCCCATAAAATTGGGCATCAAAACAAGTCATTAAAATGTTAATTAAACTAAAATGCTAAAGTATATAGGAAGATTTCTTGAAATAATATTGTTTGGCATATAAAAAATATATGGAATAGATTTTAAAAATTATAAAAATAGATTTTATTAAAAAAAACTAAAATACATATTCATATTACATACTAAAATTATTTTTAGATAAAAATAATACTTCCTCCGTTTCTGGCTAAGTGTCATTCCAGATGAATGCATACAAATTAATAAATTAATTAACTTATCTAATATACCCTTGTGTGAATACATTAAATAAGTTAAATGATGGCAAATATGAGAAAATTGTGAATTTTATGTCTCGAATTTATAGAATGACATCTTTTGTTAAATAAAATTAAAATGCTATAATAATACTTATTAAAAAACGAAAGAAATATTAATTACTACTAATATATTAAAAATACCAAAAAAATGAGGGAGTCCAATAATGCGCCCCTCAACCTAACGTAGCTCTGTTAGTATATACAATATTAAATTGCATCATGAAAAATAATGGAAATGCAAATTTGAGAGAGATTTCCCCAGTTATGAACTGAATATATGTTGCCTAGTCAAAACGAAATTTTTTCAAGACTCCCAATTTAATTTATTGGAATTAGATTTATAAGTCAAATTTATGACCTAAATTATAGCTTAGCAATATGGAGCTTATCTCAAACTTTAAACATATCAATTTTTTATGTTTTTTTTAAACGATAATTATTGTATAAAGTTTTTTTTTTTTTTCACAATCAAATACTAATATTTTTATTAAGAAGCACAAGAACACAATCTATCGAAAAGGCCTACCACAAAAGGCGGAGGCTCAATCAAACAATAAGGACTTGAAACATCACGAGCAGTCCAAGCTAAACCATGTGCTATACAATTAGCATCCAAATTAATAGAAAAGTTATTTGAATCCGTAAAAAAATTGCGACGTACAAATAGAAATAATCGAACCAAATTTAGAGATGGTCGTTGAGGATGTAACGACCCAGATCTTTTTAAAATTGGTCGTTACATTTTTATAAAATGCGGTTCATAAATATTATTTATTAGTACTTGTTAATTTAAAATATTTTTATTGCCTACATTATTATTTTTTCATTACCTATTATTATTATTATTATTATTATTATTATTATTATTAATTGATAAATATTATTGTAATTATTTAATTTATCCTCCAAAAGTTAAAAAGGGAGCTCTTCATCATCTTCACTATCTCAAGTTTAATGATAGAATTCAACCTCAAACCTTTTCATCTCCATATTTCTTGCTATAAAAGGGAGCTCAATGCTTCATTCTAAACACACAAAAAATAAATCATTTCCTAAAGTATTTCAATAAGCTAAAGTTTATGCACCTTTTCTCTGAGGTAGATATGTGAGTGTGTGTGCATTCTTTTGCGTTTCATTGGGGAGAGTGTACTTGAGAGAGGAAGGGGTGGTACAACCGGTGGTGGCGACGGTTGTTTCTCGATGATAGCGGTGTCGGAAGGGGCTGCTACGGTGGAGAAGAGGGAGAGAGGGAAATTCTTTTCTTTCATCAATAGTGTGTGGTTGAGAGTTGTGTGTGTTTGGGAGATGAGTGTTGGTTGGTTTTATTTGTTTAAATAGGCTAAGTTAGATTAATAATTAAAACTGGGCTTGGTATTTTGTTTAAAAGGGTTGGGTTGTTAAATTAAATGGGTTGAGAGTAGGAATATATAGCGGACTACATTCATGCATAAATATTTATATATTTACATATTTCATTTATTTAATTAAATTAATAATTATATATTTTATATTATTAAGCGGCACGTGGACTAACTACTCTCGTATTTTCCAAGTTAAATTCAAGTCAAGGTGGGGAATCCAACAAGGAATTAAAAGTTCATTTATCCTTATTATATGTTATATTCATTATGCGGGCGAGTTTACAGACTAAACGATCCTGACCTATGAGTTTGGTGTTATGTTATGATTCTTACCTACGGATTTGATGTTATAGAATGATCCTTATCTACAGGTTTGATGTTATGTTATGATCCTTACTTTCGAGTTTGGTGTTATGTTGAGCGATATTATGGCTTGTATTAAATGTTTATTTCTTATAATTTGGATAAATGTAAGGATCCCACCTAGTCAATAGCACTTACCTCAAAACTATTACATTTTTCAGATTGATGATTTACTCGAGCGATGTGCGTGGTGACGTGTGATGACGGTCTTTAACGAGCTTTTATTATTTAGCTGTATTAAAATTAAATATTTTATATTTTAATAAAGTGACGTCCCTTCTTTATTATTTTTATTATTTTATTTTATGAAATTTAGGGCGTGACAGAGGAACATTTTACAACCTCAAACACCACCTTGGAATCAACTTCAAAAATTAATGCATTTTATTCATAATTGTAACCAAATTTGAATTTCAAAATTAAATTTAAATCGTCTTCTTTTTTCATGTTTGAGGTTAGTCATTAATCACAAATGTATGTTATAATTAACGAAAAAATGGACAATATAAAAATAACGAAAAATGGACAATATAAAAATTTATATAATTCACAATAATTATAAATTAATTTTGTTTTGTTATAATAATTTTATGAATTTTTCATTATTAATTTCTTAACTCTGAAAATGTGCCTAGGACACAGAAAAATTATAGCTTTTTTTTTTTTTTGCGAAAATAAAAATAACAAGTTGATGGAAAATATAATTAATGGCTAAAATAACCTTTCCTTAAAAAATAAATGGCTAAAATATATATTATTATATCATTTATCAAGCCATGACATTTGATTGGCACATCTTAACCAAATATCAGATTAATCCGAGCATTTCATTTTTTATTTTCTATTTTTTATTTTTATAAAATTGGGCGTATATGGGATCTTCGAGGTTGATTTTGTAGCACCAAATTAAATAGTTAAGCTTAAAAACATTGTGATTTACACTTGACTTTTTCTTTAATTATTTTTTTTAATCTACACTTGACTTTGTCAAATTAAAATTAACAAAAAATTTTAAATTTTGTGGTCTAGATCCTACATTTCGTACGAGTTTTGCTATTGTGCTTCATTTTATTAGTACACGTGTCATTAGACATTTAACCACAGTTAAAGAATTGAAAAACAAGATAACAAACGAAGAGAATCTATTGTGTATAACAATTTATTCAATTTCTCTAGTATTTCTTCAAAGGGAGATAACAACATTTTCCTCTGCAAAATTCTAATACACAGGTATTAATTTCATGCAATCAACCTCAAATTTCTTCACTTTGCCCCCTTTTCTCATGATCTTAACTGTGACATTGAATGCTATTTAATTTCTCCAATAATATATATATATATATACATATATATAATGTTGATATTATTGCTCAGATTAATCTGATCTTCATTTTCCCTATTAAACAAATCTTTTAGAATATTGCCATTATTCTGGAAAAAATATTATCAGAATTTTTTATTCAAATACAAATCATTTAGGAAATGCATAAATATTGCGTTAATTTTCACCATTACCAATGCACGTCACATCGTCTCTCTATTGTCATTTGACAGATTGTTAATTTTTGTCGTAATCCTTCATTTTCGAGATGGATTCAACGAGAGGGCAAGGAAGCATTCAGATGCTGCTCAGCGTAGAACATGAGGCTCAACATATTGTAGCAGCTGCTAGAAATTGTGAACATTTTATACCTTGAAAAAAACATCTACAAACACACCTAAATTTATGTATTGGTTGAATTCGAACTCATAATTTTTTTTTAGTGAAATTGACGCGGTTAAAGCAAGCTAAGGATGAAGCTGATAGAGAAGTTGCAAACTACAGAGCCCAAATGGAAGCTGAGTACCAAAAGAGTCTCTCTGAGGTTATTATTGGAAATAATTGATATTTTACATGTATTCGTTTTTTTTATTTAATTTATGATGTGTTTTATGTTACCTGTTTAAGTCGTCTGGGAGCTCTGACTCGACGGTGAAGAGGCTGGAGGCAGAAACTGAAGAAAAGATAAAGAGTTTGAAGGCTATAGGAGGGAAAGTATCCCCTGTTGTTGTGAAAATGCTTCTCAAGCATGCAGTTGTTGTCAAATCTTGATGTATGAGGTTGTGTGGTCTCAAGCAGTTATGCGGAACTGCTCGAGATCGATTTGATTCTTCATAAATTTTATAATTTTTTGTCGAACTGTGATGTGATCCTCTCCTCGGATTATATTTTTCATGAGAGTAGTATAAATTGTCAGTATTAGATGTTGTGTTTAAACCATGTTCTTGATGTTTTCATCACGGAGCAATAAATTTGAGGGATGTGAATTGTGATCACTATTTTTTCTTGATCTTTGATTCTTTTTTAACTACACTGTTACAAAAATATTCAATTTTGATTCTTTTAAAATTCTTTTAATTATATATGATACATATATTATGCATTCAGCCCACAAATAATGCCACTATTTTTTTTTTTACTTATTATGGATGTATCAACTGATTTACTTCGAGAGAGCAAACATAAAGTTTGTCATTAACAATTGTATGAAAAATTGACTTCATATGGAAGTACTAGTATTTTGATTTTGTATCAAAGGCTACCCGTGAAAATTGAATTAACTTTTCTTATAGTGAGAGAAATAATTTTTGGAAAACCAAAGTTGTAAGTACAATCTTCGCTACTTAGGAGGTAAATATGGACCAATCTAATCTAGCCCGAAACCATCAGGTCAATGCACTTTATGGGCCATCGGGCCATTTATTCAGGCTAATAAAATCATTGCCCAACTCGTCTCGAAGTCAAGCTGGGTTGGGTCAGCCCACTTTTAATACCTCTTGATACGTGTCAAAAATATCTAACATATAAGAATTGTGATGATACAGATTGTCAAATGATGGGACCTATTGTTACCGGATGGGACTTTTGTCACATACGTAATTTGAGGTCATTGAAATAACTGATTTCGTCCTACCATCGGACTCATTAGAGGTCCTACACGCGCACCCAACTAGTATTCCATACTTCTTGCTCAGTGTCTTCCAATTCATTTCAATTCCAACATACCTCTCACTATGTAATTAGAGTGTGCTTGCATGAATGTCAATGGTCGTAAGTCGTAAATCATTGGCAATTTGGTCTAGGAGTATGTGACATTCCCCCCACTTGATTTGTGGTCATCTCGGACACAATGCGACCACTCACAGTAGTCTTTTGCCTCCCACAACGAGTCATCTTGTCATCATTCTCGAATAAAAACAAATAAAAAAATCAAGAGAAAAAGAAGGAGAATTAATTAATTACTTCAATTAGGGTCATCTATAACCATTTTAAATTGTTGAATTGAAATTGCATGTATATTTCCTTTTGATTCATATATATATATACCTATATTTTTCTTATTTTGTTGCATGCTATTCCCCATTTTTAGTTTGAAACAAGGGAATTTTATGGTGTTATTTTTCGTATAACATAATTTATTACTTTGACAATTTATGGATGCAAGATATATTATCTAACAATTAAGGATCTCAAAGAATAAAAACTAGGGTTAATTGTCTTAAAAATCATGAATTTTGAGTTTAGTTGTAAATTTAACATGAATTTTGAAAATAGGCAACTAAAACATCAATTTTGAATTTATGTGTTATTCAACATCCCCAAATTTTTATAAAACAAATTGACCTAAAATCTAACATACAATTTGTTCATCTCGTCGAGCCCGTCATGACTCGACCATCAATTTTTGAAAATGGAGTCAAAATGACCACAATTGTATATTGGATTAAAGGTCAATTTGTTATATAAAAATTTGGGGATGTTAAATAACACACAAATTCAAAGTTGTGTTTTAATTGTCTATTTTCAAAGTTCATGTTAAATTTACAACTAAGTTCAAAGTTTATGATTTTTAAGGCAATTAATCCTAAAAACTATGAATTTAAAATTTGAATGATTTAAATTATAAATTTAAGGCTAAAAAATCACGTGTTTGGACTCTTTTCAAAATATTTAGCTATTTTCAACATTTTTGTTTATTAAATTTCAATAAATCTGTTACACAGTAATTTAATTGAAGCTTAATTAATTAATAATAATAAAATCAAAATAAATTTTTGTTAGTCTTACAATGACAGTATCAATCATTAATAATTTTGAACTTCAAAATTTTGAATTGATGAATAATTTATTTTTTGAATTTAATTCAATTAAACTTCAATAATGTATTTAAAATTAAAAATACAGTGTGGTCTAAAGTCTTAAGCTCATGCCCCCAAAAAGGCCCAAATAAACTGAATAGATTATTTTCTTGTCTGCTCTGTAAAGACGCGAGCGCGATTTTAGCATGCTTATCCATTTCAACGTTCTTCAAACTGGAGAAGAAGTTAAGAAAAATTGCAGTAATCACAAGAGTGTAATTGAATACAGTAAAAGCCCCTTAAAATTCTTGGCAAGCCCGCTTCTGAAGCAATCTTGAATCCCTAAATCCCCAAAATTGTCATTAATGCGATCTTGATTTCCCGATTTTTTAGCTAGAATAATGTCAGAAGCGACTTCGCAGAGCGAAATTCCGGCGAAAGATTTAATCGGTGATTACTTCCTCGATCTCTGGTGTCATACCTCAAAAACCCTAGCCCTAAAACCCGAACCCGGGCCCGAATCCGAATTAGACGACGACGACGAGGAATTGCCGTCGGCGCTGGACACGTTGAATAGCTCCGGCGGGTTCTCGGTGGTGGGCCCCGACAAGCTGTCGCTGCTGTATCCGAACGTAAATTTGCACGGCCACGACGTCGGAGTAGTGCAGGCGAATCGCCACGCGCCGTTGAAGCGGCTGCTTTATTATTTCGAGATTTATGTGAAGAATGCGGGGGCGAAAGGGCAAATTGCGATAGGATTCACGACTTCTGCATTCAAAGTGCGGCGGCAACCGGGGTAATTTTTACGGTTATGGCGTATTCTTGAACATATTTGGGGTTAATTGCAGTGGAGTTGATCGGTAGGGATTTGGTATTCTTGGGATTCTGGTTTTTAGATGCTAAATTGTAAGTTTGGTGTTGTGGCTTTGGAGATTGTGTGTGCTGAGAATATGGATTAGGGGTGAGCTGTGGAAATTGATAGTTACTTGAATAGCTAATGAATTTAGGATGAGTGATCGCACGAGGGGAAATGCTATTATGGAACGTGTTATGATTTTAAAGGTTGTGCCTTGTTTGGTGTGAGAGTGTTACTTGGCTGCGTTGATTTTCTATGACGGCTAGTTGATTTTTCTCTCGAGAAAGTAGAAGAAATGAATCAACTTGGTTTATCATATACGATTTAAGAATGAGACACTATAGTTGGCCTTATCGTTTTGGTTGATTATAAGTTTCCTAATGACGCTTCTTGATTTGGCAGCTGGGAAGCAAACAGTTGTGGATATCATGGTGATGATGGACTCCTATACCGTGGACATGGAAAAGGAGAGACATTTGGCCCGACCTACACAACTGGTGATACAGTTGGTGGCGGGATCAACTACACAACACAGGAGTTCTTTTTCACGTAAGATAGTTGATCGACCTTTAGAGTGGAAGATTTCAGTATGTGTGAAAATAGATGTGCACCATATCTTTTCATACTATTTCTAGTGCTTTTGAGTTTTTTTTGTTTTGTTTTTTTGTAATCATTTAATTTCTACTGCTATTTTATCCATCTGTTTTATTTCTGAATTTTCTTGCCTTCTACCAGGAAAAATGGAGTTTTAGTAGGCTCTGTCTATAAGGATGTCAAGGGTTCAGTGTTTCCTACTGTTGCTGTCCATAGCAAAAATGAGGAGTATGTGTCCCATTGAAATATTTTCCTGCAACTTCTTTCGTCCCCCGTTTAATGGCTGTACATGCTGCTACTTATTTGTTTTGGCAGTACATGGCCCAAGGGAGTCATTTTACTAATTAGTTTCTGTAGTAAGGAAATAGTATTTACTTATTAATGTTGGTTGTCTGTGTTTGCAGAGTTACTGTAAACTTTGGACAGGATCCGTTTGTCTTTGATCTTAAAGTAAGTTTTACTTTCTTTTCTTTGATAACCCATCTGTAAGTGAGCAAGCTGGATTGCGTTGAATTTGTTTCATGACCTTTATCACTCATGCCTAGCCTAAGTCATGTTACTCTGCCTTATCTACCAATAAGGAAATATTTACTGAATTAATACTTATAATCAAGTATAGTAAGAGAACTGTTATCCGGTTTATATCACCATATTTATGTTTTTTCATCTCCTCTTGGTCTAATGTACATCTCTTCAGTTAATGTCTTGAATTCTGATATAATTAAGATACAGACATTTACTTGATGCACTTTTCTGTTGCTTGAATTGAAGACATTGGAATAGCTTATTGCCTCATTGATTTTTTACTTCATACTTTTATTGCTTGTTCATATGGAAAGAGAAAAATTTCAAATGGAGGGGTGGAGAATGACACAGTATATTTTGGGATTGTATTACATATCTAATGATATTTTGCATCCATTAATCAGGCTTATGAAGCAGAACAAAGAGCTAAACAACAGGTAAAGATTGACAATATCTCAATACCACAGGACGCCAGTTATGGGTAAGTGGCAGAAATCTTCGTTACAGAAGTTCACTATTTCAAAAATCCACTATTTCTATTTCTGCAACCGGAACAAGCTTATTTATTGTATTTATCGTTTCAATTACGATCTTCCATTTAAAAAAATTCTGACTTTATATGCCTTTTTTAATGAGACACAACTCTGTTAAATCTGTTTTGTTCTTATGGATTAGATGATTGCCCTGATTTAGATTCTTTGCAAATAAGTTGCCTCTTTAAAAGCTAAAACTTACCATTCACAGTATTGCCATCTTGTACTGGGTTTATCTTTGCAATGATGGCATCTATACTGTCGTAAAATAACATCTGAAATTTACTCACTATGTCCTTAAATTAAGATGCACAACTGATTAGTTGCTGGTATTTTGATTTCCAGGATAGTTCGATCCTATTTACAACACTATGGATATGAAGAGACTCTTAAACTGCTCGACATTGCTGGCAAAAGTACTGTGCCTCCCATTTCTTTAGTTTCAGAAAATGGTGTTATTGAGGAGGACAACATGTATGCGTTAAATCAGAGGAGGGCTCTTCGTCAGGTATAACCTGTGTGGCTGTATGAGTAGTGGGGAACAGCGGACCCTTATAGGCTGCCTAGGCATCAGGCAGCTGCTAACTATTGCTAGCTATTTTTACAATTTGCAAAGAGCAAACCCAAAAGTCATATTTTTTAATTAATGTTCTTACAAATGTCATTATGATATTTAGTCCCCCTGCTATTCTGAAATCAACCTTATGAACCATCGTTCTACACATGAGATGCACCTATTATATAGGTTCAGTCGTACTATATTTGCTCTAAGGTTTCTAGTCAAATTTTCATCTAAAAGATTAGTCTCAGAAATGAGTTCTTAGAAGACTTGAATACATTTATGTCTTCTTTTGTCTTGTAGCTAATAAAGTCCGGCAAGATCGATGAGACGTTTTCTACACTTCGCAAGTGCTATCCTCAGATTATTGAGGTAAATGATCCTACGCTTCTTAAGTATATATACATAAATATAGATAGAATTGGCAATTTAGGATTGTCTTCTCTTTTTACCTAATGTCCATTTTAAATGTTTGTAGTGGAAAGGACATATTCCCCTCCCCTCCCCCCGTTCTCCATTAACGTATAAATTATTCTTATATTTACCACATAAATATAATGAGCTTGATAAATTCCTACATGAGTTCATTTACCTGGAAATAAATCTGTGTCTCCATTTGAAGGGGTGTCATTTCTTCTATTTCGGTGTATGTGAAGCATGTTGAGCTCCATCATACAATGAGATTTCTGCTTACAACCATTTCCTAAAAGGCTAAAACTAACAATTTGATTCAAAAGTGCTGAACTTTCTTCTAATTTCATGGTTCATATTCATTATATCATCCTGATTATTGTTCTACTTTCTGCAGGATGACACATCAGCTATTTGTTTTTTG
Source organism: Perilla frutescens (assembly GCA_026008535.1). NCBI lineage: Eukaryota > Viridiplantae > Streptophyta > Magnoliopsida > Lamiales > Lamiaceae > Perilla > Perilla frutescens. Next base: position 62,864,333 of record BRKX01000009.1, read on the forward strand.
CTACATTGCCAAAAATTTATTGAGCTTGTTCGGGTAATAATCTTTTTCTTGCGTAATTAGTGGATGACGAACTTTACTTTGTGTTAAATGTCTCCCTTCTCTCTTAATTAACTTACTGAATAAGATGTCTAAATGATCTTGAGAGATTGCCCGCATTTATGCTTACATTAGTTACATAGGAGCAAACGTTAATCATCCGAAAGTTAATATGTATGCCGGCTCTCTCTCTCTCTCTAAATAAAATGAGAATAAACTCTTGGCTATGCTCATGAAGGAATGCATACTTCAAATATTATATAGTCATCGCCTTTTTTATCAGGTGCCATTTAGTGAATATGATGCAATCTTTTTGTTATTATTTTTTATAATTTGATGAATCTATCATATTCCTGAAGTCGGCATGTTGGCTAGATGTCTCTTTGCATGTATCCTGTATATAATGTTCGTGATCAGTTGACCTTCTAATGTATTGTTGTAATTTCATAATCAAGTCTGATTTTACTGCAGGATGGAAAGCTTGAAGAAGCTGTACTGTATGGCAGAAGTGAATTTGACAAATTCAAGAAGTCTTCAGCATATGATGATCTAGTTAAGGTAAGCTGAAGGTGATCTATATCATTAACCTAAAATCCGCTGCTAGAACAGTTTGCAATTTTTCGGAACTTATCTTCTATTTGAAATATCATGTTCTATAGAAATAGAACATTACAATTTTCAGTAAAATGCATGTACCTATTTTATGTAGCTCGCACCATGTGAAGATGCATAAGCACAGTACTTTTAGCTACTTCCATCTTCCATTCTCTCTCTTCCCACCTTGTTGCTGCCCCATCTCCACCAAAACTGTGCCTGTTGCACATTCCGAAGTGTTTGGGTTTTTGCACCTAACATTCTTCAACTGTTAAGTCTGACGTGCACAAAATTTCAGGGGTTCTTGCTTGTTCTTTTATCTCATTTGGCGCAAGTGTTAGAATATATGAATCTGAATAAGAGTCGTTACAAATCTTTGTAAATGGGGAAGTTAGATTTATGTACATAATTTGTACAAGTAATAGACTCTTGAGCTTTCAGCCTTTGATATCTTCTTTTGGCTACTCGGTATCATTCTATTCTTCTCTGCTAGGATTGTGCTGCATTACTAGCATATGACCAACCAAGCAAGTCATCGGTTGGATACCTTCTCGGTGAATCACAACGAGACCTGGTGGCGGATGCAGTAAACGCCATCATTTTATCCACAAATCCGAATGTGAAAGATGCTAGCCTCTGCATGCACTCATCTCTCGAGAGATTAATAAGACAGGTCACCGCCTGCTTTCTGGAGAAGAGGTCCCTGAATGGAGATCAAGGCGAAGCTTTCCGATTGAGCAGAATCTTGAAGAGTGGTAAGAAAGGTTGAAGCGTGCTTGAGTCCTACTCTCAGACCAACCTATCCTATGTGCATATGTCATGTTGACCTCTTTCACAACACTGCCTTCTGGGCCGTTGATTGAACCTGTTGGTAGCTCTCGAAGAATTTCTTGATTTGCCCGGCTGATCCTGTCTTCCATGTCGTCGACATACTCTAATTTGTGCGTACAAACTGCACAGCAGAAGGTAGTAGCTAAATCAATGGGAGTTAGCTTAATACTGTAGTTCCAGAGATGAGCTGAAATTTGTGATTGTACAGGTTGAATTCTCTTTAGTATGCTAAAACTATGTACATGAAGTTTATATCTTTCAAACTAATTGTGTTCTATATATTCCATTGGAGTAATGTTTTTAACCTTTTGGATTTTAGTTTTTTAGCATGAAAACTAATTTATTTAATTCCTTCATTTAGATTTGATAATTGTATAGTTTCATAATTAAATGATGCATTTGAAAACTGAAGTAACATTATGGGAAAGATATCAAGTAATTTCATATTAAATCAAGCTAAAGTTCATCGGCCGCCCAACTTTTAATTTCTGAATTTTAGGGTGTCAAATTGTGGGGGAAACATTTATAGATAAAATATTTAATAGAAATAAAATAATTCTAAATCCATCTTGAACTAGCAATTTACGAGCCATTAATTATTCTAAATCATAATTTTATTTATTTATTTATTATCGTTGTTTAAAGTTTGGTGGGATTGAGTGTTCGTTTAGAGACTACCTGCAAATTTGGTGGACAAAAAGTCTCTTCTCTCCTACAACACTAAAGATGGAATGTCAAAAAGTCATACAACTTTTCTAGTGAATTGCGCTCCTCTCTCTCTCATCCTCCCCTCTTTCTCTCTCTTGTTCCGCAAATAAAGAGATGAGAAAACTCAAATATGCCACCCCAAATTCCAGAGCTTCAATTTCTGGAGTTGTGGGCAATTTGACATTGCCCACCAACTGCCTTGCTGCCTCCTCCAACCTTCTGTAAGCCCCTCTCTCTCTCTCTCTCTCACACACACACACACACACACACAATAATGCATGTGCATGAATGTTGTATTTAACGTACTGTGTAATGTTTCTACATGTTGTAATATTTGATGTTGCATCTCTTTCTCACACACACACAACAGAGAGAGAGGAGAATGCATGCGCATAAATGTTGCATTTGAGGTAGTGTGTAATGTCTCTGCATGTTGTTTTCGAAATATTGAATCTTGATCATGTGGGATTCTTGCCGTTTGTTAAAACATAGGGATAGGATATGTTTTTGTAATTCTCAAATTTTTTTCCAGATTTAAGCAGAAATGGAAAGCACAAGTGCGTTTCCTAACCTGAAAAAAGGTGGGGGAAATGGCAAACTGTTGCCACTCTCCTCCATCCCTAGCTTCCAACTCGGATCGACCAATTCTTCGGGTGAAACCCATCTCGAGAAGTGTCTGATCGAGGAGCAACTGTCGTCGCTGGAGATCTTTTGAACGACTCAGGAACTCTGTTCCACAGATCAGGCCATCGGCGCTCAGCAAGACAGAGTTGAAACGCGCTAAGCAGTAAGATTAATTTTGTTGCAACGAAATTAAGAAATCACGAGACAAATTAAGCAGGAATAAACGTGTATATATATATGAATATATGAACATGCAGGCAAAATGCTCACCGGTCAAGGATGAGGAAACTTCAATATATAAGTCAGAAACTTGAATATATAACTCATCTTGAAAGGACCGTCGAGATTCTCAAGGTGAAAATCATTGTCTGAACAAGAAAATGAAGACTAACCTTAGCTCATTTCACATTGATTTGACAATGCATTTCAGGCAGCAGGAGTTGGAGTTTCAGCTGAGCTCGAATTCATGGCGCAGCAAAATATGATCTTGACGATGGAAAACAGAGCATGAGGCTCGAGACTATCTCGCAGGAGCAAATGATCAAACAATGTGACATTTATTAATCTCTACATGGGCATTCTCCAAGGGAGCAAGGAATGCTGGAGAGAGAAATCGGGAGACTGCATCTCTGTATCATCTGCAGAAGCAACAGAAAATGCACCACCAACAACATCCCAAGCACAGACAAACCAGAAGTATCATGATCATCTCAACACTTGCGTATCCATCAAGAACAAGGATGATTCACTTAATGCTCCTATTTGGGTCTAAACTACTACTAATACAAATTTTCACCTTTTTTTTCACTCTAGCTCTCACCTTTTTTTTGTATTGGCTCTTTCTTTTTCTCTTTGTTTCCTTGTAACTTTTATAACTTCTACTATAACAATCTAGCTCCTTGTAACTTTTATAACTTCTACTATAACAATCTAGCTTTAGCAGGGGCAGCAATCGACCCTTCATCATGTACGTAGTCGATCATCTTAGGCAGCTTCTGAAATACAAGTGATTGATATGAAGTGGTTTATCAGAACCTATACTAATTTGACTTCTTAGATGGTGTTGGAACTGAACAGAAACAATTTGAAAGACTTTTTTGTAAGTTCCATAACATTCCATTCCTAGCATAATATGACACATGTACAAAGATACGTAATTTACCTGTTTGAAGCTAAATACACAGCCTAATCATTTCTCTTCCCCTTGACGGTTTTCCTAGATTTTTTATTATTTTTCCACTTCAAAACAGCCATCTTCTCATATCTCCGCTTGCGAAATCTTCGACGATTCTTTAACCAATGCGAGTAATCTTTGCCTTCTTTGCATTCAACGAAATCTACCAAATCATCAAACTTAAAGACATTTCCCCCGGGCATGCACTTCAAGAAGATCTCACCATTGCATGTCTCCTCTGTTTCTTCTTCTAAGCATCCTGCTGTCTCCATATGTGATGCACTAGCCAAACTTAAACATAAGCTTTCCTTTTCATTATGTTCCTTTTTTATCACACTGCAAAACAGTAGGAAAATCAACAAGCAGAAAGTATAGCACATACAGTTGGTTGTCGAACTATTAAACATACTCCCTCATGACAATCACTTTTTCTGATCTATTAATGGATGTGAATTTTTCCATCACACATAATTATCAAAGGAAATAACAATGAGATGAAATAGTTGCAAGAAACATCTTGATAATCCACTAGATGATAATAATATAATAGGATAAAGTCGAAAGAAAATATAAATGATACCGGAGGCTACAAGCTATAGGGAATGCATAGTATCATCAGTTACCTTGAAAGCTGAGACCTCATCTTATGAAATCTTGACGCAACCACAAGGCTGGACCTTTGATCTGACTCTGTCTGCATCATTGGAAACATATTTGAACACTTGAAGCTGAGAAGAGATGCCATATATAACTGCTGACCAGAAGGAATAGAAGGAAAACGTTACCTCCTGGAATCTAACAACTGACAACCCAGATAAAGATTCTCCACTTGATTTGGAATCAACAAGCGAGTGCAATGCATCCAAGTCACCCTCCTCAAAGACAAATAGATTCAACAATGCAAGAATTGTCAACAGACAGGCCTTCACTAAAAAATCAAGCCCAGTAACAAAGCTTAGTGACATCAGGCCAGAGAAATGCAAAAACATCATTTTGGAATCCTTATGTCTCATAGAATGGCTTGACATCGCACTGTATAAAACTTGCTGCAGTGGTAAACTGATATCCAAGTCTTTGAAACAAGCGATCGTGCCCAAAATTAAATCATACTCCTTGCATGAGGATAAGTCTTTCAGGCTTCTTAGGCGGGATAAATCGTCACTATGTCTAATGCACTGAATAGCTTGAAGTAATGATATGCTCATTAATTTCAATAAAGAAGTGAGAAGATATAGATGCTGCAGAGTTGTACCCTCAATTGGTCGTATTTCTTTATCACTATAGCTTTCAGAAGCTTTTAGCACCAAGCAACGTAAGATGGTTAAGATCTCTTCTTGGCATGATATGGTGTAAGCATTTTGGCAATCCTTCACGAATCGCAAGGAAGTACTCACCAGGTCCAATTTAATTTTAGAGAAACTACCATTCAAGACATCATCTGAAGAACTGTCTAATCTGGACATCAGAGTATCAACCTTATCTTTTGTCTCGGATGATATGAAAAATTCAAGTGGTGGATACGCAATGTCATGTGATGAATTGGATGAAGAACCCCCGTGGAGGATGGAAAAAATGTTTGTTTTCAAACTGGACACATGTCTCGTGTACAAAATCACTGACTTCTCAAAAGTTGTAAGGAAGCAATTCATAAGTTTATGATCTGGTTTCAGAATCTTGATATGAACAGCTTCAGAAACTAATGAAATCAAATGAGCTTGTACATATTTTGGCGCAGAAGCCATCATGGGGTTGATACATAACGATGCAGCTGCAGTAATGCTTAATGCTGGAGGTCTAAAGGGATATTCAAGTTTCATGGAATGTGAACAAAACAGTCGACTGAGAAAATCTTCAAAAGCTTGCTCATCAGAAAATGAGAGAATAAAATGATTGCAGATTGCTTCCATCAGAATCCCAGCATCACCCTGAGCTGACTGAGACTTAAATCGCATGTCACTGATACCAGGAACAGAATTAATCATCTTAAAATACCCTGTTAATTGCCGATGAGCTAACAGCTCATCTACAAATACCTGTCAATGAAATTATTAATCACTTGTGAACTGCTACACAATTTTATTAAAGATCCAAAAAAAAGGAAGGCCGAACATGATAACAAAAAACCTCATACAAGTAAACTCATCGAAAGAGGCACTGTCATCCAAAGCAAATAAAATAACAATATATGGAGAAAGTAAGTCATCCAAATCAAATAAAATAGATACAGAAAGTAACTTCTCCAATTTCAATATCATCTATCAAAAGAGACTTGGAAATAACTTCATGTAGAAATTAGAGTACTTTCCGCCAAAAATAAAGAGTAGAGTAAAACATTAAATTTAATTTGGATTCCAAAAGTGAGGAATGAAACATGAACGAGTCTTAGCAGAAAGAAATTACGGATTTCCCAATAATCTCATGAATTTTGCACTAATCAAATTTTAGATATTAATTCTTAATACTTGAACGAAAGATATTCGTGTGCACTTCCTTTCTTCATGTCAGAAGCGGGTGTCAATTGAACAACCCAAGCAAGGGTGCTTTCGTGCCAGCGTGAGTTTTTCTCTCCATGAGTGTAATTGCAAGTGAAAATTTCATAGAACAAGATATTTGATCACTACAAATATTGTCAATGAGAGAAACTCTTTCCATTTAACCAACAAAATAGCATCTACTTGATCACTGTTTTAAACTGTTATCAATGATCAGCTACACAATAGTAAACCAACCAAATGTCTCTTTACCACCAGCCTTCTCTAGAAAATTCAATAACAAGTATGCATCACATATTCACATAATTGTTGAAGGAATCACATTTCAAAAGGATTCCATCTCCTCTAGACTAAAAAATGGGCAAAGCATAAGCATTTTAAAGGCTGTAAATTACCTCAAGCATGGTACACTTGAGAAGGATGAGAGGATTCCAAGGCTCCAAAAATTCTCTGGAAGCACTGAAGCCTTCGACGGACAACGTGGAACAACCATTATCTGCTGCACATTCACGAAAAACTGATTTCTCAAACACAAAAGCCTGCTTCCCTCTGTTCTTAATCAAATTGGGTGACATTAACCTTCTGAGAATATTCAAAAGAACCGGCCCTTTTTCAAATAGCAATTTTTGTTGTGCTCCAATAAAAACAAAGAGTAACAAACAACATCTGAAAAGAGAAATCAGTACTTCCACTGCATTAAATAAATCCAAAGATGAGCTGCTCTCTCCAAGATCCTTGGCAGCAGAAACCCCAGATAACTTTGAGAATATTTTGTCAAAATTTTTCTCTAGTTCTTGAAAAAGCACGTTCGAGAGTTCACAAATACCTCCAAAAGTCACTTCGATGCCCCCCTCATCACAAATTATATAGTCTTTTTCAAGAGAACCTTCTGCATACTTGACCTTCCACTGTGAATTTGAATGCAAGTTAACAAGAATGCTATACAAATTCTTCAATTCTGGTTGAAGAATTCCCTGAAATATTAACTTCCGAGTCACAATACGCATTTAGCGGTAAAAATCCCAGCAAAATAATGCAGAATGCAATGCATATAAGAAAAAAACGCAGAGAGAGAGAGAGAGAGCTAAAACCTCATGGGATTCAAAGTTGGGTAAAGGGGTCTCGCGAGCCCTTTTCTCAGACGAACCCATCACAAATTTGTGAAGCAACAAAGAAATTCGACATGAAAGGAGAGAGCTTTAACATGTAAGGTTTTGGCAAGGCATGGAAACGGGGCGGGTCCAACCCGTGTCTCGACCCACTAGAATATTCGATACGGGAGTTTCTATTTGCACCACACTTTTTACTATTTGCACAATAAATTATTTTTATTTTATTTTATTAATTAAAATTTTACTTTAATATCCTTACTAACAAAAAAATAAAAAAAATTACATCCCGTTTGAACTCGAGTTTTCAAACAATATGGATATGTTCGAAATCTTGTTTTCGAACGTTACTTAAATAAAAATTTATGGAGTCTGTTCGGAAATAAATTTTCAAGCACACTATGTTTGTTTGAAAATGAAATCTCGAACACATCATGTTTGTTCAAAAATTCCATTTTCGAGCGAGACTATATTTTAAAAATCCTGCATGTTCGAACATTGAATTTCGAACAATATGGTGAGTTCGAAATTTCATTTTCGAACCACTCTTGACACTTTCTTTTCAAATAAAGGGTATTTAAGTAAGTTCAAAACTATTTTATTTTTCATTTTCTTCATTTATGGTGCAAATAGTAAAAATAGTAGTGCAAATAGCAACTTTCATTAAATATATATTGGAATTTTAAATTCACAACATAAAAAATACCCTCTACATCAAAATTATTATTATTATTATTATTAGACTTGATTGTCATAAATTTCATTTTTTTTTTATTTTCAGCAAAAATAGACACATAAAATAACGGTGATTGGAAAATTAGCTCTGCACAAAATAAAATCTTCATTTTCAACATCCTTAAACTGAACTAATCTGCTCACGTGGAATTATATTTGATCATTGGATTAAAATTGGAATTTTCAAATTTTATTACAAATTAAAAGGTCAGATTACTATTGCAACGTTTTAAAAGTCATATATAACTTGCAAAATAGCTCTGGTGTTAGTTTTGAGTATTTTTTTCAATAATTTAGATATAAAAATATTAGTTTGAATAGCATGTGATATAATTACAATTTTAGTAATAATATGAGATGTTAATTTTGAGTAACTTTTCAATAATTTGAATGTTAAAATGCTACAATTGCAATTTCATTTCGAATTGTGAGAGTCTAGCATAAACGCATTTTAAATCTTTTGACAAGTATTCGAAATTCAGATGTGCACTTTTTTTACTATATAAAATTGTTTTTTGGAAGAAAGTCATAAATCCAAAAATGAATTTAAATACAACCGACAAGCACCCATTATTTTTACAAAAGATTTGAAAAGCATTACCAAATAAGTCAAAAAGTTTGATTCAAAGATTCACACACAAACACACGCATATTCAACATTTTATATTTCGTTTTATTTGTTATTTTACTTTATTTTTTATTTTTTTTAAATATTTGTTGTTTTATATATTTTCAAACACTCTCTTTAATTTAACTATATCACAAACTCTATTTTAGAAAAATATAATTAAATAAAAATATAGGATTTTGTGGTATATATGAATATAAAGAATGTGCATATTTATCCACAAAATTAATTATTAATTTTAGATAAAAAAAATCTAAAACAACAAATAAAACGAAACGGATTGAGTATTATTTAACAATTGAGAAAGTTATATTATGATGATTATATCGTTCTTTTCAGAAAATATATATAAAAAAAGAGAAAAAAATTATTTATTTCTATATCTTAGTCACCATTTAATTTATAGATAAGCATCTACAGACATCTACTACTAGAATTCTAGTATATCCCAACACTTTCATTCTTAGCAATTAAGATACCTAAATATTGAGTAATGATTTCATTTTTTGATCCCAAATTGTTGTAATTCACGTATTTATGGGAGTTGATATTTCATAACTCATTTTTCTTTGAAATAAATTTGAACAGGGTGGTAGCAGTTCGTAGCAAATTAACAGTATTTATTGATAGCATTAATCGATTGCAGGAATTCTTGAATTGTAAAAAAAAATTGGCAACAGCTTTTAACTTCCCCACTATCCCACCTTCATTAATGCCCTTTCAATTTGTCCCGTGTTTCTCGCCACACACAATTCAAAGTTGTTTCACACAGTGCCACACCGTAGCTAGCAGCACTAGTTCGGATTCTCATTCGGAGAAGAAATGAGCAGAACCCATTAATAAATTTGTTGCCTTTTCACCTCATTGACGCCAAAGATCTGAGCTTTTAACTCGATGCCCCAGCGCCGAGAGTGGGATCAAGAAAACCCATCTTTTTTCTCGAGGGATTGAGGTAAAAAGGTTCAAGAATTATGCATGGGCTCAGCCGCCTGAGCAACGGCGTGAGCTCCCTGTCTCCGCCGTCGTCCCCTCGCCACCGTGGCAGCCGCGTGAAGAGTCCCAGCTCCGCCCCTGCCGGAGGATACGGCGGTGGGGCGGGGAGTTTGCGCGGCGGTGGGCGGGCGGAGCTGAAGAATGCGGTGGAAAGGTTCGGGTGTTTGTTGATTTCAGCAATGTATAGGAGAAGAGGGGTGCTTATGTTTGCTCCTTTGCTGTACATCTCTGGAATTCTTATGTATATGGGCACAATGGGGTTTAATGGTGTGGAGAAGAGTAGTGGTGCAGTTGCTGATGCTGTCGGGCCGGGCTCCGTCTACCGGAGCCCTCAGGTTTTTGAGAAGCTGTGGCCTTTTATGGAGGCTGAAAGCAACCGGAACTCTAATATGGTGATTGATGGTTTTTGGTTGTTCTAATTTTGGAATTTTAATTCTTGTTTGTGGAGTCACTGTTGCATTACACGCAGAAGTTGATCCTTTTTTTGTGAAGTTTTTGACAGTATTTGTTTGGGGTTACTAGTTTTATTGTATTGTCTTAGCACAATTTGGTGGATATATGAAGTGCATTGGAAAGTTTAAACCTTTCTTGATTTCTCTTTCATAATTTGCTAAGAAATATAGTTTTGGGCGAAGGATGTGATGGTTTGTCTGTAAGCAATTCACATCCTAAACTCCTTCTCTTGCTATTCAGCTGTCGGTGTTCATGTATGGAGTATATGCAGTATCACCACTTGGGAATATAGGGATTTAAAACTGGATTTTGTAAAATTAGTAAGTGAAATCACCATATTTAATAATTTAAATGATATTTCAGATTAAGTTCAAGTTTGTTTAGCATTAAAGGACAAGTTATAGTGTTTTGAGGACAGGTTATGTCTGTTTACAATTTTACTACATGATTTGGTGAATTTGCTATGCCTCTTGGAGTTCTGGATATGAATTAGGTGTCATAAGCTTATATATAACACGCTAAATAAAGAATTGTGGTGGCATTGTTTGCAATTTTTGTTTCAAATCTACAATGGGTTTTCATTTTAATGACAGTTTGAACAATAAGATATCATCTGTAATGGGGCCAATATCACTCTCTCATATGGTTTTCTACATAGTTTTCTATGATTATTGTTTGATTATTTGAGGGTTTATGCTAATATATTCACACTTATCGCATAGTTCAATGGTGCAAACAAATTCTGTTTCTGCCTCTAGTAATCTGTTGGCTTGACAATATATGCAGTTATTGAATGTTTGGAATCCAAAGTTGCGCCAGGGTTGGAAGCCTTGTATTAAGCAGACTGTTTCTCAATCAGGTTTGCATTGAGAATATCCTTTAGTATCAAAAATCTTTTACTTTTTTTTTTAATCTTTTTTCCAAGCATACAATCTTAGACAGGTCGGTTTGCTGGTTGTGTCTTGTCCCAGCCGGGTGACACCAACTATTTTCAGTAGTGTATCTTTCAATATAAAATTTAAGTATAATCAGTTTTTGCGGTTAAAGTCTCTATATGTATCTGATTTTAAATTCACAGTTGTGTTTTCCTGCTGGCATGTGTGTTTAAATACTTTATACTAGTTTGTTCTTTATGGTAAGAAGTTTACACACTTCCAGTATTTGTTATTTTGATTATGCCACTAACATAATATTCCTTACTTTTCATGTGTAAGGCTTCTCAGAGTTTCCAAAGTCTAATGGTTTCCTGATTATTGAAGCAAATGGGGGTCTAAACCAACAAAGATTGTCGGTATGTCTGCTTGAATAGATAATATCTCATACAGAGTCATGCATTGAAAACATGATGCTTTGACTGTTACTTTTGGTAGCTAACTCTTGTGGCAACTTGATCAGTGTATCGTATTTGATGTATTATGACTTATAAACATTGTTGATCATCTAATATATTCTTGGTAGGTCATTAAATTAAAAAGAGGTTGTAGGCTACCTAAGGGGGCTAGTCAATCTTACAAAACCAATCAGATGTCTTTATATTGACACAACTTCTCATCTTCCTGAACAGATATGTGATGCAGTGGCAGTGGCGGGTTTGCTGAATGCAACACTTGTCATTCCTATATTTCATTTAAATAGTGTTTGGCGAGATTCCAGGTGAGGATGAAAATCATAGATTGGATAATTTGGTGTATTCCTGCAATATTCTTCCCTCCCCTTTTATTTTATTGTGATTCCTATTCATATTGTGCCTCTGTAATGAAATTATATGAAACCATATATTGTCAGTAGGCTCTATGCCTTATATGAGTGGCTATCGGGAATGGAGTCTTTTCAAAAGAGCATTTGGAAGATATTCCATTGATTACTTCTTTCTCATGTAAGCATTGTAATAATAATCAAAGCCCTTTCCCCCTATAGGAACACATGTTGACAGTTATGTAGAGATCCCCTGTTTTACCCACCCACCCCGCGCCACACACGCGCGCAAACTTGGAACATAACAGAACTCTAAGTTGGAAAATGCTATTCATTCTTGTTATTCTCTTCTCAAGTTCCGGCATCAGGGCATGTGGCTAATTTTTCATTGTAATTCCACAATTTTTTTTTATGTCAATTTCATGTGATCCTTGCCAGATAAACCTAGCATAAACGAGAGTTCCAGTCTCCATGTTGGACTTACGTGTATGTTAATTTGCAGAAATGATAGAGATATACTTCTGTTATTGTGATAGCATCTTTCGGGATCTGCCTTTTCCTGATAAGGCAATACAGATGGAATCTGTTGTCAAGCTAAATTGTACAAGCAAAATGCAGTAATCGCAATGATGTTGTGAGATAATATGTCATGTTCTCAGCAAATTCTTGCCAACTGAAATTTCATAATGTATGCTATCTGTTGCTAGTATATTTTACCTTTGTATACATTGAAGAAGATTCCGAATCTTATTCTCACCATTATTCTGTATGACGAATCATAATAATAACCCTGCGTTTCAATTGACTTTATGTCATTGCACTTTTTCTTCAAGGTGATACTTTAACTACAGATCCTGCTTAGGTATAGGTAACGGATTGTTTGGTGTTCTGAAATTAGTTGATTGTTTAATATTGAAATAAACAACATAATTTTCTTCTCTGCTCATCTATTTTATTTATTTTTTGCTACAGCAAGTTTGGTGATATTTTTGATGAGGAATTCTTCATATATGCGCTCAGAAATCATGTTAATGTGATTAGAGAGCTTCCAGAAGACGTACTCCAGCAATTCGATAACAATATAAGCAACATAGTGAATTTGAGAGTGAAAGCATGGTCCAGCCCGAAGTACTATCTCGACAAGGTTCTACCAAAATTGGTCGAGTTAAAGTACTGATCTCTACCTTTTTCGTCTCCTATTATATCTTTTCTGCCTGCCATTATATACTATAATACTAAAAAATGTAGTTGAACATATTTTCAGAACTTCCTTTTGTGGAAAAAGCAGTTTGCTTATAAATTATTTTTAGAATTATTTTCGATTACAACACCACCTATATCTGTTCCTTTCTAATTATAATGTCTTTTAAATATGTCCAAACATGTGGAATGTCCAAGTTTCAGGCTTAGCTATTCGTTTTTCTGCCTCATCCACAATAGGCATTATTGCATAATCTTCAACTGTATTAGGTGTTTGAGACGAGTTACATTTTTACTTGAGGATAAATTATATTTGACGAGGAACTGGTTCGAATGATTCTGGGACAGGGCTGTCCGCATTGCGCCTTTCTCTAACAGATTGGCTCATGCAGTTCCTCCGTATATCCAAGGGCTTCGGTGCCTGTGCAATTTTGAGGCTCTCAGATTTTCAGGACCCATAAGGATGCTAGCTGCTAAGATGGTTGATCGAATGGTTAAAACTAGCTCTAAAAGTGGAGGGAGATACGTGTCAATACATCTTCGATTTGAAGAGGTATTCTTTTTAACCTTGCTATCATTGCCTTTTGTTTCTATATTGCGATCTATTATACACTGAACCTTTGATCTTGTGATGAAGGATATGGTTGCATTTTCATGCTGCAAATACGATGGAGGTGAAGAAGAAAAGCATGACATGGATATTGTTCGTGAGCGAAGTTGGAGAGGAAAGTTCCGTAGGAGAGGTAGAGTGATAAGACCGGGTGCCAATCGTGTGGACGGAAAGTGTCCTTTAACACCTCTGGAGGTATCATCGAGAGTCATAAAATCCCGAAACTTTTTCCCTCACGTCTAGCAACTGCAACCCTTTTCTCATTTTGCATATGTCGATTCTTTTCTTTCTTCACTCTATTTTTTTCAATAATAGATTGCTTCGCCTCTGCATTCATCGATTGCTGATTCAATCGCTTTGTCTTTATTTGGCATTGCATTTCATTCCAATGCGATTTCCTGTTATTTCAAAACTGTCGATTTGTGTACTACTGCAGGTCGGGATGATGCTTAGAGGTATGGGATTTGATAACACAACCTCTCTATACGTTGCTGCTGGGAAAATTTACAAAGTGGACAAGCATATGGCTCCTCTGAAACAGATGTTTCCGGGCTTAGAAACGAAGGACACACTGGCCTCCCCCGAAGAACTTGCTCCTTTCGTGGTATAGTTCTAGAACTCCACACAGATATAAATCTTGCTTTCATTATTTTGAAGTCTACGTTGAATTATATCATGTTACTCAGGGTCATTCATCAAGGTTGGCAGCTCTTGACTACACGGTTTGCCTCCACAGTGAAGTTTTCGTCACAACTCAAGGCGGTAACTTCCCCCATTTCTTGGTCGGGCACAGACATTACTTCTACGAAGGACACGCCAAAACTATAAAACCCGATAAGAGGAAGTTGGTTCAACTGTTTGATAGCCCCAACATCAGGTATTTGCTTTGTAACTTTCTAGGAATCTCCGTCGCTTTGCTGAATAGGCGTTTTGCTCGACTTATCAAGAAACGTCGTCTTCTTCATGTTTGTTTGATTCTGATGAGATTCTGCAAAGCAAAACATCAATTTCTTTTCTGCTGGGGAAATGTTATTTACTTGTATTCCTCATATCTGCAGATGGCAAGATTTCAGACACCAATTACACGACATGCTTCGCCACAATGATTTGAAGGGCAACGAGCTGAGGAAGCCGAGCAGCTCTCTCTACATGCACCCCATGCCAGATTGCATGTGCCGAAAATCTGAGGCAAGAGCCGAATACAGCAACACGACGAGGTCTGCTTAATCGAGCACACACACACACGCACACGATTATAGGCGTCCATAAAATTGTAACATTACATATAGCAGTGAGTTAGCCGGTGTAGTTGTAACATATCATATAGAGCATTCATCACACTATTATCAATTGTTTTTCATTGAATCTGTTGCTTGTTGCTGTTGTTGGTTTCTGCAAATTTCGAAGTATCAGCAGCTTTGTAATATGGCAGTTATGTAATAGAAATCATTCTTTGTAGAGGGCTGTTGTGGCTAACCTGTAAATGTCTTTGATCTTATTTTAAATGTATTTGGAAGAAACTCGTAGCCTCATTTAGATGTTATGCCGAATGAAATATACGGGATCCGTGCGTTCCTTCCTAGAAGTAGCATTTGCAAGACCATCTGAGATGGGCAATTATTTGAGATGTCTATAATGGCTGTAATCTTGAATGAATTTCTCTCTCATCATGAAAAAATATCGGTATATCATTTCATTGTCGATATACGTATTTCTCTAGGTGTAGCATTTACGAGTGTTAGGAGAGAAACTAGTTAGGCAATTATTGGAAGCGTGTGCCCATGTTACATCAACTGCTCAATAATTCAACCTTAGGCAAACATCAAAACTCTTAAAAAAATTGAAATGACAATAGACATGTGCTGATGAAAAAAAACAGTGAAAATATCAAGAACTGAAAATCATATGAATCTGAAATCCCCTATCAAATTTTTTTTGGGTTTGGAATTCATCTAACTTCTGTTATATTTTAAGATGCTTGAAACTTTTTTTTCCCTTATTTTCTTGGTAATTAAGATGTTTATCTAAATCAAGATTTTCTCAAATGGAAATCAAGCCAAATTGAGTACCCAAATTAGTAACCACCCCCAACCCTACCCTACCCTACCCTACCCCCACCCCACCCCACCCCACCCCACCCACCATGGCCACCCAATTAATTGAAGCAGATGAAGAAACCCCATGTGGGACACCTATCTTTAATGCTAATTAACTTCATAATCACTTTATGATGTGAAACTGTCCAAGAACACACATACACACATACAGTTTTTTGCATGTAGATATATATGAATTGAAGAGAGAGAGAGAGAGAGAGCCCACAGCACATCACAATGGCAACTGATCTGTTAAAGTGTACCTACTCACCAAATCCAACCCCATCCATTAACTACTTGTCTTTCTCACCAACTTGGTCAAATCCATCTCTCTCTCTCTCTCTCTCTCTCTCACTTTCTGTTACAAACCCTCCAAACTACTGGCTACTCTCTCTCTCTCTGTCTTTAATACCCCCCACCCCACATATACAATCACTCACAAATACATACGCACATACAAATACATATATATCATATTCTTCATTTCTCTCGATATATGCAACCATTATCTTTCCCTTTCTTTCATTTCTACCTAAACCACCCATCACAAATCATCATCAAGAAATCTAGCTAGCTCTACACTTCCATATCAAGATCCTCTTCTTCCTCGTCACAGTGGTTGTTGTTCTGTAATAATCCCATATTTCTACATACCAAATTAAAAAAAAAAATATATATATATATATATATATATATATTATCAGACATGGGGAGATCCCCTTGCTGTGAAAAAGCACACACAAATAAGGGTGCTTGGACTAAAGAAGAAGACCAGCGCCTCATCAACTACATCCGAGCTCATGGTGAGGGCTGCTGGCGTTCCCTCCCTAAAGCTGCAGGTACAACCACTTCATGCATGTCTCTCCTTTTTTCAATCTAGTGAAGCAGTTAGTTAATTTCTACTTCGATTGGTTTAAGGTTTTTTTTTTTTTTTTTCATGTAGGATTGTTGAGATGTGGCAAAAGCTGCAGATTGAGATGGATAAACTATCTGAGGCCTGATCTCAAAAGAGGCAATTTCACTGAAGAAGAAGATGAAATCATTATCAAATTACACAGTTTGCTCGGAAATAAGTAAGCCCTCCTTTTTTCTTGATTGTTTTTTTGTTTTTTGAAAAAATGTTTGATTTCTGGTGGAATTGTCTAAAACTAGACAAAAGTGGAAAAAACACATTTTCAAGATTTGATCTTGATCAAGATCACATTTTTGTCTCTTCTTCGTGTGTAAATATATGTTACACTCGGTAAAATATATATCTAATGTGTAACAAAATGGAATTTTTTTCATGATTTATTTTCACACTTTTACTAAAATTGAAATATTTTCCTAATATTTGAATTTGAATCGGAAATTTTTTGCAGATGGTCTTTAATAGCTGGAAGATTGCCGGGAAGAACCGACAATGAAATCAAGAATTACTGGAACACACACATCAAACGCAAGCTTATTAGCCGTGGCATAGACCCACAAAACCACCGCCACCTCAACCCCGCCGCCGAGGCGGCGGCGCCCGCCACCGTCCCCGCCGCCAACATTGACTTCAGAAACTCAACTCCCCCACCTGCTAAAGAAAACAATATCTCCATCAACCCCACAACAGACAACTCATCATCGGCAGACAACACCAAGTGCAGCAGCACCACCACCGAGGAGTCCCAACCGCCGCCGCCGAAGGAGGAGGAGGCGGCGGCGCTTGACTTGGATTTGTCTATAGGGATCCCTTCTAAACCCAAGTACACAAAAAGTGCTTCTTTCAACTTGCCATCGTGGGGGGAGTCCAAGTCTTTCTGTGACTTCTTGAGGCCGGAGGCGACGGCCGAGTCGGCGACGCCGCCGGCGGCGGTGGCGCAGGCTATGTGCTTGTGTTGGCAGTTGGGTTTTCAGAAGGGGCAGTTGTGCCTCAATTGCCAATCGCATAATGGATTATACAGATGTAGGTGACAAAATAAATTCCGATAGGTTTAATTAGATACCTTTTATTGTGTTTATATATGTATGTATAATTTTTTTTTGCTTGTAATCTCTCAAGATTCATGATATATGATATGATCTTGAAATGAGATGATTAATGATTACTAATCACGTAGTAAATATTTTTGTCTAGCCCGTTTTGCCAGAATGTTCAAGCTACAAAATATATGTTCAAGCTACAAAATATTAAAAAAAAAAAAAAACTTAGGCCTTGTTTTTTTTTTTCAAGATTAATTTTCAATTCAATTTTAGAGGTGTATTGGTTTTTGAAAAAATGTAATGATTTTGTAGTGACAAATGATTTAATGTCTAGAGTTATAAGTTTGGAAAATAAAAATATGTTTATTGGATTGGATTATATTTTCAATTTGAAATTTATTGGTGAGATGAAAAAAAGAAAAAATTTCATTTGGAAATGAAAACAAACAAACTCTTAGTTTTTCTCATTAAAATGTGATTAAATCCAATTTCTGATGTCGGATTGGAGGCAAAGTACGCCCCAGTCCAACGTTTAAAATGACGTGGAAAATCATATTTCACGTTAAAATCATTTGACACGCTAGCCAGGACGTTCTAATGCGCTTACCAACCTACAATAAAAATTGAATCATATTACATTTTTGGAAAGATGCCTAAATATTACGTATATTTTGGCTTATTTTGAAGTTAAGAACATATTCACATAACATAATAAAATTCAGAATTTATATATTTCACCTTCTGTGATCTCCATACGTTTATATGTGGTTTATGAAGATTGAGTATGTGATGGTTGAGAATTAAAAAAAAAAAATAGTAAATTATCAAATAATTTATGAATGCCATCACCATGACACCATCGTCCTAATAAATAAAATCGATAAAATCAATAAATATGGATTTCCCATCATATTATTCAAGGAAATTTGACACCCATACTGGTATAAATCTATATATTTGAAGTAATAAAAAAAAGAAGAGAGAAACACGATTAATTACTCGCTAAATTAATTACTATAATTTTGTAATTCTTTTATAAAATGAAAACAATTAAGTTAGGTGGCGACTATAATTATAATAATAATAATAAATATATATATAGTCAACGATAATCTTAAAAGTTTTAAGTAAGTTGGTAGCAATAATTTTAGTTTTTCCGTAACGATTTTGTTGTACTTAACACGTAAGAGGGAATAATTATTTTTCTAGGGTATATGATTCAGCTAATCACATGGCTTAAGCTTAAATTATTACAAAGTCGGTAGAAATAAATATAAAATAATGACTAATTACGACCGGCGTTAATTATTTGATGCAATAAATTTTACTTTGATCAGTAGGAGTGGATAATAATCTGCCAATATTTATATAAGCAAAAGTCAATGGAAATAAATATACAATCAAAATTAAATCGAGCTTTTCAGATTCTATGACATAATTATGCTTCGAAACTTCTTACTTTTATATTTATTTAATTATGGAATTATCAATAGAATATAAGTATAATACTCCATTCGTTTCATTTTGATTGTTGTTTTAGTTTTTTTTTTTTGTTAAAATATTTGTTGTTTTATATTTTCACACTCGATCTCCTCCAATTTTAACCATATCCCAAATCCTAAAAATACGGATGAAATCCTCTGTTCCACTTTGTGCAACACTTGGTGCTACACAATTCAATTTATTAATTTTTCTTCAATTTATTATTTTTTCTTCAAATTTTTAATTCAATTTCAATTTATTATGCTTTATTTTAATTTTTCACTTATTATTCAGGGTTCATCCTACCCAATTAGGGTATATAATTATTTTTTTACGAAATAATCAATTATTAATTTTCGTAAAAAAATAATTATATACCATAATTGGGTAGGATGAACTCTAATTAATAAGTGTAAAATTAAATTAAAGCACAATAAATTGAAATTGAATTAAAAATCAGAAGAAAGATTAATAAATTGAATTGTATATCCCAAGTGTTGAACAAAGTGTAGTAGAGGATTTCATCTGCTAATATGTATATATATATATAGAGAGAGAGAGAGAGAATGTTGTCTTATTTTTATGAAAATATAAGTGAATTAGATTTTATGTTATATATAAGGGATGTGTATATTAGTCCATAAAATTCATTATTAATTCTAAATAAAAAAAATTAAAATAACAATTAAAATAAAATAGAGAGAATAACTTTTATTTAATAATGTATATTGTACTATATACATTATATATAAGTATATAACTAATTCAAAGATCACTTGTGTTTTTTCAATAAAAATGATATAGGATATATCTAAATTAAAATTATTTTCAAAGAATGAAAGAGCAAGTATTAACCCTATATCTTATCTTTTATAACCAAAAAAAAAAAAGAAAAAAAAAAGTATCGTTTGAATTGCATATCGGTTCAAAATAGTTAACATACAAAGTCGTTTTAATTAGGAAAAAAACAACGTAGATTAATTACTAGATTTCTCCAGTTGAATATTACCACGGAAAGTTTCATGTTGCACTCTCTGTATTACACTCCGTATTGCACTTTCAAATTACGAATTTTTCAATTCTTATATTTTTTTCTCCAATTTTATTTTTTTTATTTAGTTTAATTTTATGATTATTTCTTAAGGTCCGCCCCGCCCAATTAGGGTTTATAATTATTTTTTAATATTTAATTTTCACTTTCCAATTAATTATCCATTGTCACGGTTGATTTTTTCAAAATTATGTTTTATAATTTTTAATTCAATTTTTTTTTTGTTGATAAATTTTGAGTATGATTATTTATGTTATAATTAATTTTTATTTTGTAATAAATATTATTAAAATCATAAATTTGATAGTGCAACATGAAATTTCAACCCGAATATTACGAAAATGAGTTGCAAAATCTTGGGTTCAAATTTCCTGTTACACTTCTATATGTTTCACTCTGTATTTCATCATAAAATTTATAATTTGAATAATAATTGTTATAAAATAAAATAAATTCTAATATAAATAATCACAATCAACATTTATCAATAAAAAATGAATTAAAAAAGTTATAAAATTTAATTTTGAACTAATCAACCATAACAATGAATTATTAATTGAAAAATTAAAAATTAAATACTAAAAAATAATTATAACCCCTAATTGGGTGGGATAAACCCTAAAAAATAAATCTTAAAATTAAACTAAATCGCATAAAAATATACCTGGAGAAAAGGTTATATAAATAAACACATAATTTAAAAGTGTAACACGAAATGTAACATAGAGAGTGTAATAGGAGATCTGAAAGTGCAAAATCTTGCATGCAATTGCTTGTTTGTTATAAACTTACAATCCAAACCTTAAAAAGTGTTGAGTAATAAAAAAAAAAAGAGTGTTTTAACTATTGATGTTTTTAATATATGTTAGAATCGGAATATATTGACCTCAGTATCAAATCTATACTTTTTCAAGAAAATCATATAAATATGCTGATAGCTTTTGACCCACCAAAATCTCTGATCAAATGGAATTTCATTACAATTGGCACAAGAAAATTTATAATCTTGACTTTCATTTTGAGGGCTTCAAGAATTTGACTTGGTTAGGTACAAATATTTTCCAACCAATACTTATCAAGAACATAAAAGGGCCACTTTTAAAAGAATGCGACAAATAATATATACATATATATCATATAATATCTATTTGTGTATGTCAGTGTGTGCTGTATGTGTGTCTAGGAATATTATCTAAGTTTAAATCAATAAAAAAAAAATTAATTTCAAGTTTTTTTACATTATTTGTGGATAGGTTCTTAGTCATCAGCTGAAAGCATGACCAAATTATAATCCAACCGAATGATGTGAGACGTATCAATATTAGAAGAGAAATTAATGTTACTATCTAACTCTTACCAAATTATTTGTACAAATTAAAATGACATCTTCATTCTTCGATGAGAAATAAAAGCTTTGAATTTATCTGGGATCATTTCACTTTTGCCCGTATTAGAATGAGTCAAAATATTTTTAGTTCTACATTTGAGTTTTTTGGTCTCGAAAACTAACAACTTACCTCACAACTATTTGGGGATATTAATTGTTAAATCAAAAAAGTCAAAAAATAAAATTTGGGACCACAAAGTCGAGATAATAAAACTTACGACAAAAAATGTAAAGATTGAGATTGAAAAAACGTGAAAAGAATGAAACCAAAATGATTGGATGTTTTGTCGGGAAAATTAACTCGACATGTTACATCTATATTATATCATACTACTATTACAAATATTCTCGACTTTTTTTTGTCCCAAATTTTATTTTTAGAAATTTTTTTTGTCTCAGAACTAAACATTGGGATAAAAAAAGTTAGATATAAAACTAGAAGTATTTTAACTATATTCTAATGGGTCCAAAAGTAAAATTATTTTAATCCACTGCAGTAGCAACTATGAGTTTCCCTTATTATATAAAAAAAAGAGTTTCGAATACCTTAACTTCTTTTTTTATATATAGATTTAATTTGGAAATGGGATCACCCGTGACATTCCCTGTGCCAGCACTTTATTTATTTTTAAATAATTTTTATTTTAATTTATTATGATTTATTTTAAATAATTTTTTAATTAGGGTTTATTCTTTCCTAATTAGAGTATGTTAAAAAAAATTACATGGCACACGAAATATAGTATGGATTGGCATAGGAGATCTGATCTGTTTAATTTGTGCAAAATTTAAGACTATATATATCACCTCCTATGGAAGCTGGTCATGATCATACGAATCCTTGTGTTCGGTAGTTCAATTTTTAAGTTCTCTTAAATTCATTTTTCATCAATTTAATTGTATGGAAATTTATCAATGATCCAAACTTCACTTTCATCAGAGAAAAAAGAAGACAATTAATCTATAAAAGTGAAATGTATTGTATATGTAGATGTTTAAAATAATATTGCAAATTGAATAATAATTTGAACTTGCTTTTATGGGACGACTTTGTTTGTGAAACGTCAGTTTTATAACTAAAAGGTCATGTGTTCGTACCCCAATATGACATTTTAGGTCGAAATAATGCTTACACACATGAATAGTGTTAACGGATTTTTTTTGTTAAAAAAAATTATTAGTTGAACTTTAGGAAATTGTGTATTTGGAATCTAGTTCTTGTGCTTATGTTCCACACAAAATGGCGCATATTCCTCCACCTAAAAAAACCTACTCACTCAAGATATATACAACTAATGCATTTGTGTGAGAATGAAGCTATGTATTATTATTATTATTATTATTATTATTATTATTATTATTATTATTATTATTATTATTATTATGATTATTATTATTATTATTATTATTATTATTATTATTATTATTATTATTAATGCCTTAGGTGTTTCCCGACTTCACTCTTAAAAAAAAACCGTTTAGTTAAGCGTACACATGTTTCTATGAGAAAATTCTATCGTACCGTCTAAACTATATATGAGAAGAGTTACATTTCATCTATCTATTTTCTTTATAGTTATTTATGGGAGCAATTAATTATGACAATTCATTTATCTTGTTCATTTCCAACAAAATATATTTAAAATTGTAGCTTGTTAATATATTAATTTATTTATTTAAGTTAAAGATTAATATTATTAACTATAAAAGAGGTGATCATCTAAGAAATGGCATGTGACATGTTTGGATGGTAGGCAAAAGAATCTTTAGAAAAATTAAAAAAAATATAGTAAAAATGAAAAGTTAGGGAAAAATGAAATGAAATAAAACAGTTTGGTAGTTAAAGTTAGGTGGTTGATATATATATTGTGGTGGTGGTGGAGATTTGAATGGATTGTGGAGTCATGTGCACCCATAACTTAATATTTATGCATGGAATCCTGCAAAGAATTTTAGGCCAGCCAAACATTGCCTGTTTTTCAAGCATAATCCAGCCAAACATTATCCCACATTACTTAATTTTCTATTATTTATTTTTATTTACTACTCCCTCCGATCCGTTTTAAAATTACTTGTCATTTTAGAATCTTTTAGTTCGTTTCAAAATATTTTTAAAACGGAAAGAGTAATATCAGTATTGCAGAATGCGGCCTAGGCGCTAGGTGCCATCCTCCCGTGGCGAAAACCATATAATCAGTGCTTTTGTGCGGATGGACCACCTAGACAGAATTGTTCGACGGTTATTTATTTTTATTTAGTACTCCCTCTGATCTGTTTCAAAGTAATTGTCGTTTTAGAATTTTTTAGTTTGTTTCAAAACATTTGAAACGGGAAGAATAATATAGTATGTACAACATATAATTTCATTTTATATATATGTTTCTCGGTCGAGTGTATTACAATGGTTTGGAGGAAAATATGTGCACCACACCACCAGTCCACAACATTAAAAAAATTGATAGGAAATTTCCTAAGATCGATTTTGCAGATGTTACACCATTTCACTAGCCATTATATATTTATTGTATATTTTCGCTTCAAAATATTTAATATTTAGTAGTTTTTCACACGTCATCTCTCAATTTTATTCCTATCTAAATAGGAAATCTGCATTTTTAAAGAAAATACATCTTAGTAGGATTTGATGTGAATATAGAGAGAATGATATTTGTCACAATAATGTACATCTTAATCACGTAGAAAATTCTAAAACATAAATTAATTAAAAAGAATTGGAGATAGGGAGTAGTATTATAGTCTATAGTAAGAGTTATTTAGGAATATCATTAGAAAAAAAAAAAGATATATATTGCCTTATTTTTAAGATCATCACATTCATTATTTATAGAAAAACCATCAGTAACTTTAATTAATTCAATTGATGGATCGATACACTTTCATAAGAAAAAACATTTCAAGTTCGAAACTAACTGCTCTCGTCTCCCAACTCGAAAAAAAAAAACCATTGTTTTTATCATTTATGATTTGATTTGTTGATCACGGGCCTCACGGCTTCATTCATTTCAACATTCAATTAGTTATGATAGAAAAGAAGAAATTAATTAAACGAACCTTGGTAGTTGAAAAAAAAAAAAAAAAAAGGGAAAACTTGCTCATAAATTCAAAAAAAAAAAAAAAGAAGAAGAAAAAGAAGTAGGGTTGATATTCACATGTTCTTACCAAACCAATCTACTTTGCGGCCATGTCAAGTTCACAACCATGTGCCAATTATTGCCCTTTGTCACACCTATATTTTTTTGACTAAACCATCATTTATATCATAACCTATTTTCATTTTCTCAAATATATCTCAAACTAACATTTTTATCAATTAAATATTTAAATTATTAAAAAAATTAATCAAATCTATCCTCGATACATTTTTAGGCAAAAAAACTACCCACGCTTCAGCAAAATATTTGGGTCTTTTTCTTATGTTGTAGCCAAATTGACCATATCTATGACATAAAATCTTTATTCTAATTTTTTTAAACTCCTTTTAAGATCCGCTTTTGGCCTAAAAATGTATTCAGGGGATAAATTTGATTAGTTTTTAATAGTTTAGGTATTTAATTCATAAAAATGTTAATTAGTTTGGGATAGATTTGAGAAAATTGAAATAGTTTGGGATATAAATGATAGTTTAGCCTTTTTTTTTTCTTTAATCCCTCTGTTCCGATTATATAGTCCATTTTCCATTCACACATAAATTAAAAATATTTATGAAAACAAGAGATTAAAGCTAAACTTTCAATGATACTCTTATTTAATATTTATGACTTTCAAAATTTAAGTGGTTAGTTTTTAATTTTCAAGAATTAATGAGGGTATATTTGTACATTACTATGAAAATTAATAATACTTATGATAATGATACTATATAATTGAGACACCCCAAAATAATCATAGGGACTATATAATCGGGATTGAGGGAGTATCTATTTTCTTTGGAAAAAAGTCCAAAATTTTCTCACTTACTTTTGAATTCGGTCTCAATTAATTTGATTCGATTTGATTTGATAAATTTGATTCTATAATTAGTTCCTGATCTAATTGAAAAAAAAGGAGAAATATCAATTCAAGATCTGAAAGATGATTTATCTATCGATATAGAGCCTAAAAGATAGATTCTATATATTTAAGACTTGAAGATTTAACGATGTTAAAACTCTATCTAACAGAAGGTGATGTGGTCGTTAAATATCCACATCATTTTTATCATAAATTAAATTAAATAAAAAAATAAATTTATATTAATTAAATTAAATAGAGAGTTTTAGTATATTTTGTAAATTCAAGCACTGTTTAATTCAATTATAGATTCTTATAAGTTTAAATTAAATTCAACGTTTAACTAAATTCCGTATGTAATTATCTGTTTTTTCTTCTTTTTTTTGGTTTCGATCACAATAATAAAGTTATTTTTATTTTTATGTTCAATTTTGATGGGAAAATGATTATTTTAAAAGATATATGGAGAGAGAATAAAATTCATATTAATTAATTTATTAAATTTTTCAATAACATTTAATAGTTTGCGATGGAATTAAAATCATAATAATTAATTATAAATATAATAAAATTTAATTAATCAAACAAAAAAAAAGATAAATTTCAAA
This sequence comes from Perilla frutescens, assembly GCA_026008535.1. Taxonomy (NCBI): domain Eukaryota; kingdom Viridiplantae; phylum Streptophyta; class Magnoliopsida; order Lamiales; family Lamiaceae; genus Perilla; species Perilla frutescens. Next base: position 62,890,800 of record BRKX01000009.1, read on the forward strand.
CTAAAAAATAATAAGACCTGAATGACAGAAAATTGTGGTTTTTATTTGTCGAAATTTAATAAAATCCCATGTTTAATTTAATTAAAATAATTAATATAAATTTGTTGTTTAATTTAATGTATGAAATGATTTGGATAGTTAACAGTCATATCACCTTTTATTGGATGGAGTTTTAACACCGTTAAATCTATAAGCCTTAAATTGATATTTTTAGATCTTTCAAGCCTTGAATCGATAGTATCCATCTTTCGAGCTCTATATTGATAGATAAACCATCTTTCGGGCTTTGAATTGATAATTCTCCAAAAACAGAAATATGTGAAGCTTTCTATTCTAAAATTATACTATTTATAAATTAAATTAATTATTCTAATTACTTGATTAATATAATCAGTTATGTTATTAGTTGATGACTAGTATAACCATGCACGGAATTATTATAGTGAATTTAATTATACGGGATAATGCTAACTAATTGAATTTCAAACCTTTTTTTTTCATTTTGATTTTATGGTTTATGAAACCCTTTTTTACTTGTATAGAGATAAATATTTGTTATTAATTAATTATTTTCTTGAGTTTATTAAATAAAATATATTAATTGTTTATGTATGGATTGCTTGAGTTTAGTAAATGAAATTATGAATTAGCTGATAAATTGGTACTGCATAAATTTACTTTATAGACTCATTTTGAAGGCAAATTTGTGTAAGGAAATAGACTAAACAAATCTATCCACGTACCGTCATTTTTTTGGATTAAAATATTAGTTATCTTAGCTTTTTTTTTTTCTTTTTTTTTTGTATGTCGAGGGTTTTTTTTACAACGGCTACTGAAATGTGTATTGAGCAAATCTCGTTCCCGTGTCATAGTTTATAAACCACACACGAGAAAATAAAATACATTTGAAAAATTAAGTGTGACATGCGTGAAATTACAACTGTGCTCAAACAACTAATTCAAAATGTCACTAAATAAAACTAATTCAAAATGGATGTAAAAATATTTCTACAGACAACTCGAGGAAGAAAATGAAGTTGGCCTATAATATTTATCATTCCAGTAATTAAACGCTTTTTATAATTAAATATATTGCATTAATGTTAAGTTTAGGAAGTATATAAGACAAATGTTTATTTCCATATTAGGATTGGATTGACCCAAAAATCAATGTTTATTTGGAACTTGGAAGTGGAGTGTAATACTATATTAATATAATACTATACATTGTAACCATACTATGTTACATTACGAAAAATTAATGCTTATAATTAACAAAAATTAAAAATTAAATCCTTTTTTTTTGGATGAAAAAAAAATGCATCACAATTAATAGAAAAATGATCGTATTAATTAAAACTTACTATTTGTAGCAATTGGGGTTTAGGCGGGAAAATAAATTGTTGCTTTCTAATTTTAGGACATTTTGCTTTTATATATATAAAAATAAAGATGTAGATGTCCCAAATGATACTCGAAGTATTTAATTTTTACAATATACTATTTATATTTTTATGTACATTCTGTATATAATTAAACATATATTTTTCGGTGTAAAAAGATGTTAAGTCACTAACCTGACAATTCCTTATTCCTTCCTATCAATCTTGATTTGCTTAAACTAAGATTAATCATTAGTTTACACTTCATCAGGGGTGGCAATTCGAGCTGCATGCCAACGTGCCACATGAAAAATTGGACCCGGCTCGGCCCGAATCATTCGGGCCTTACTCCCGAAAATGAGGGCCGGGCCACCCCGTGGGCTAGGAAATTTTTGGCATGTTTCGGAACCGCCTGATGACCCCCGAAAATGCGGGCCGGGCCACCTGTGGGCTAGGAAAATTTTTGCATGTTTTGGGCCTGCCCGATTCGGACCACTCGCATTATCGAGCTGGACCGGTCTGAAATTATTTCGGGTCTAATTTATGTTGGTTTTCAACTCGAAATTGCCACCTCTACATTTCATTAAGGCACAAAATGATCAAATACTATTTATTTATTTATTTATAATGATCTCATAATTATGTGGAGCTTGATTATTATTATTTGGAATGTGAAAATAAGACGGCTTGCCAATTGAGTTTACGGAGGAAAATAAATTAAATCGTGTTTTTGCAGTGTGAACTTACTACCTGAAAAATTAGGCTGCGAGATGGAAAATAGGCAATTTTAAATATTAAAAAAGATTTGTTCACACAAATTTTCACCTAACTCAAAACTAAGTCCATATAAATGAGCTTAAACACATGGATTTATATCTAGTTAATATTTTAACTCATTTTACATGTGACTAAACAGTCACTGAACTTTTTGAATGAATATTCCACAGTGAGTTTGTTGGTTTTTGGATTGCACTGGAGTAGAGGGAAACAAGTTATGACAAAATAAAATAATTAACTATACATTTAATTTGGAAAAAATTCAATTTTAAAAGGTGTGACCATGGAAAATTGGGGGGTTACCGGTTTCGTATAAGGCTGAAAATCAAATCAAATACCGTGATACTCGGCTCGTACTTGTTCGTTAAAAGCTTGTTCGAGCTCGATTCGATAAACATATCAAACAAGCATGAACATAATTTTATGTTCGATAAAATTTAAAGTTCGGCTCGAACTCGAGCTCGATAAGTAAAAAATGAGCAAACATGTGTAAAAATATCAAACTACTTGAGCTCGACTTGTGTCCAGCTTGATTAAAGTTCGTTTGAGCTCGACTTGATAGTTAATCAAACAAGCTTGAACATAAAATTTAAACCTCGATATCATTTCAAATAAGCTTGAACATATGTATGTTCGGGCTCGACTCGACTCATTTACACCTCTAGTTTCGTGTATTGAAAGTTTTGTATAATTATCATTATTAATTTCTTGCTTTGAATTTGTTCGACGAATGTTAATAGGTAGAACAATTAATAAAATTGTTAATTATTCCCCCCCATTCCAATTATACAGTCCATATTATTATTATTATTATTATTATTATTATTATTATTATTATTATTATTATTATTATTATTATTATTATTATTATTATTATTATTATTATGGTGTGTTCCAATTATACAGTCTCATCACTATAATTAACATTATTTTTCACAGTAATTAAAAACTAAACACTTATTTTTATGAGAGTTATAAATCTTAAATAAGGATAATCTTGGAAGTTGAGGCTCTATATCTTGTTTTCATAAATATTTTTAATCTACGTGCGAGTAGAAAAATGACTACTCCCTCCGTCCCATTTATATAGTCCCTTTTACTATTTTGGGGTGTCCCAATTATATAGTCTCATAACTATAAATAGTATTAATTTTCATAGTAATATACAAATATACCCTTGGTATGTATTGAAAATTAAAATTTAACCACTTAAATTCTTAAAAGTCATAAATTTTAAATAAGGGTAATAATGGAAGTTAAGCTTTAAATTAATGTCTTGTTTTCATAAATATTTTTAATCTACGTGTGAAGATAAAGTGGACTATATAAATGGGACGGAGGGAGTACATAATTGGGAGGGAGGGAATATAATTTTCATTCAATTCGCTCAACCCTTTCCTTTATACATATATTGTTTTCAACTTTAAATATAAATATTTTACACGTATTTAATTATCTCTAGAAAAATGAAATATCGGAAACATCCAAATAATAAAAAATAATTATCTCTAGGAAAATGAAATAATATTGGAGGCGCCGCGCAGATAATCCGCACCTAATACTTATTCAAAAATAATAGTAGAAAATAATTTAATTTGAAGGTGCAGGCGGGAGGCCATTTTTTTTTTAAATTTAGACGGTCAATGCATAATTTTTTGTCCATTTATAATTTACAATCTATACATTGTTCTATTTAAAATCTTTTAATTCTGCAATAATAAATTAGGAGAGTAAGTCAACAAAAGAAACTTTTAATTGGGAAAGTCTGAATCATGTAGCAAATTAATACAGCTTAAAAAAAGAGTGACAATTAAAAAAAAAAAAAAAAAAAGGTTCGCGACAAGGAGGGACCCGGAATTGAGGGGTCGGGTTGGTGTGATTGATGGGTAGGTGATGACGAATGGTGATAGATACAGCAACTACTGTATCTAATGTTATATTTTCATTTAATTATTTATTGCCTTAAATATTTTTCCAATGCATTTTAATTTTAATTTTCTATATATATCGATAATGTATACTATCTGCATTTTTGATTAAATGTCATCTTGAATACATGTACACATATTAATAAATTAGTCAAATTACCTAATCAGGACAGACCTCGACATTTCGGGGACCCATGATGAAACGAAAAATAAGAGCCCTAAATATTTTTCACTAGCATTTTGGAGTTTCTTCCATTATTGTATGCATAATCGGAAGTCTTGAAAAAAAAATGTAATCAGCAACTACAAATATATAAAATATGAAATAAAACATATGCTTATTGAATAATTATGGAACTAATTTGTAACAAAATGGACGATGACAATTTGTCTAAGGTTTGCCGAGAATCCGAATTTATTAATTTTCTCGGATGATATTTCAGAATTCTAGAAATTTTTGAAAATGCTTTTGATTGTAATAATTTTGTAGGTGTAAATATATCAATTCAAACTAAAAAAAAATAATAAAAAAGATTATGTCATTATGACTGAACAAGTACGTTTTTTTGTTAAACACAATATACATTTCAAATTATTGTAAGTCATAATTAGAGCTCTTAAGTAGGGTAATAATTTTTTACAGATATATTTATATATAAAAAAATTGGGGGGGGGGGAGGGGGGGCTCAAACCATGTTTGATGAGTACATATTCTCTAGTCCCAACTTTGTGTACCAACCGTATGCCGATATTAAAATTATATATTGCTAATAATATTTTTTTGTAAAAATAAAATTTATTATATTATAACTAATCATAATTAATATTTATTGCTAAAAATTAAAATTTTAAAAAATTATATACCTTAAGATTGGAATAATCAACCCCAAAAATCAATTTTATTTTAGTGAAAATTAAATATTAAAAATAATTATAAACCCTAATTGGGTGGAACAAACCTTAAATAAAATTGTAAAATTACACTAAACCTAAAGAAATTAAAATTGAAGAAAAAAAATGAAAAAAAGTAATAATTTTAAGGTTTGGTACACGATTGGCACACACGGGATGGGGCTAGAGGATCTCAAGTGATGTTTGCCACCCATCAGGCAGGCTCTATACCTAATGTACTATTATATGAATACATTAAATGAACCAGTTATGAATGTTCGAATACTTTAAATGAAAGCAAATGTGAATTTTCCACCTCGACTGTGTAGAATGACACATTTATCAAACACAACTAAAATGCTAGAATGACACTTATTCAATAAACGGGAGCGGTATACAGACTTTGAACAAAGGGATCCTACATTAAGTTGATAGATAACACCCCTTGAAAATTAAATAAAAAATAAAAATTGATGGATAACTTATATTTTAAATTTTAAATTAATAGATTCTAAAAATAAAATATTGGATATATTTCCATCACTCAAGTTCTGATTTATTAATCAAGTCATTGGAGGACATGACATGCCTCGTTAACATTTTTATTTATGTAGCAGGTGAAAGTGAATGAAATAATAAACCACATGAATAAATAATTTAGCTTATATATAAGGATCATGACTCATGAGCAATCCACATCACACAATAAATTAGATTTTAAAAAATATACTACACTATGTATTACCAACACACATTATCTCTCACATACGTGTACGTGAAATAAATTATAAATGCGACAATTTGATATACTAAATCGAGTATAACATATAGTATTATACGCAAATTAAGCTACCTATACCAATCAATAGTCGTAATCATGATAATAAAAAAAAAAGATGTAAATATTAAAAAATATATAAAATAAAAGTGGATGTGGATATTTCTTCTAGAAAGGCCATGTTACTCCTACCTAAAAGTTTGGCATTTTCTTACTCATGTTAGTGCAAAATCCATTCAACAAAACCATTTCTACCTCTTTTATTTGTCTTCTCATTTTGGAGCTTTTCTAAATTAATCAAAGGCACGGATTCGTGTTCAAACTTTCTTGTGCCATGTATTTTAATTATCGAGGCTATAAGTGAGTTGAGCGAGCTATTTGAGACTGTTCTAAAGAAAATTTAAAATTGTCTTGAGGTTAATCGAGTCCTGTTGAAGCTCGATTTACTCGAGTAGCTGTCGATCTTGATCCCGAGCTCAACAGTGCTGTGCGCGAGAGGCTCGTGAGTCTTATCGAACCTAATTGATCTCTAGAGTAATTAAGATTTTATCCTTAGTATTAATTTGTTTATTTCTGAAAATTAATATAGATTTAATAAATGAATTATTTTCATTTTTAATTATATTTATTGTTAATACTGCGTAATAAAGTTGAACTCGAGTCTACTAAATAATTTTCTATGGAGTCGAGCTCGAGCTAGAACTTGAGCCTACCTGGCCAAATGTGATGAGTCATTTGGGCAAAGACATTGGAGTGTGACATTTATAAAGTATTACATTTGTGCTTATATATATCCCCATGGGAAGACAAATTTAGGCACGATTAACTATTTTCATTATATCCCCCTTTTGATTATATAATCTCATTTTTTCTCATACGCCGATTAAAAATATTTATGAAAATAAGATATTAAAGCCAAACTTTCAATAATACCTTATGACTTTCAAAATTTAAGTTGTTAGTTTTTTAATTTTCAATAATTAATAAGGGTGTATTTGTACATTACCATGAAAATTAATGCTGTTTATAGTAATAGGACTATATAATTGAGACACCTCAAAATAGTAATAGGGACTATACAATCCGGACGGAGGGAATAGTATGGTGTGATTAATATATGAGTTATATAATAAGTACTAGAATGACCCACCGTTCAATAAACGTATAAAATATGCACAAGTATTATTATTTTATTAAAACTTATAAATATGAAAAAATATAATAAAAATGTTTAAATTAAAATATATATAACAACTCTCAAAACATTTAGTGATGTACACTAAAATTCGAGACATTGGAAAAATTATGATCCAATATAATATTGTACGTTTCAGTTCTTTTTTTTCCCTCTTCGAAAAGCCTACTTTGATTTACAATTTAAATAAATAGCCCGAATTACACTGGGCTTTTAATTGTGTTAAGCCCAATATAAAACAAATACCAAACAGGGAAGATTGGGCCCTAATTCCTAATTTTAATTTAAAAAATATTTTGTAAAATGTATTTTTACATATTTTTTTGGGATATTAATGACGACATTGGCAGATGTTAATTATATTAGTCCTAGCTTTTTCGTCTCCTACTATGTAAATTATATTGAAGTATTTTTCAATGATATCGTGTAAAAAACAAAACATTGACATTAACATAACATGAGGCAAAAAATAAAGCGAGACCAACATAATTAACATATCTATTTAAGGAGTAAGATATATCATCAAAAAATGATTTAAAAAAACATTTAGCAAATATTTTTTCAATTAAAATTTGAGAATTAGGGGACGGTTCTAATCTTCCAACGTTTTGAATAATTTCACTTTTACCACCCACGAAATTTATAGGCAAAACATATTCTTAGGTTCTTGAACTTCTATGTTTTGTTTTGATAGATCCCTTTGTAAATTTTTATTTTAATAAGTCTTTCTACTTACAAAATCCATTTTCTCAGATCCCTGTACATTTTTATTTTATTCCAGAGTTCTACAATTTTTATATTTTAATAGATCCTTGTACTTCTATATTTCATATTATTAGATCCTTAATTCACTAAAAAAAAGAAAAAAAATCAATATTTGGGAGAACTGATGAATTTTTTTATTGTTTAACCTAATCCAATCGTTACAAACTAACAATAAAACTTTGGTCAATAATTAAAATAAAAACAAAAATCTAATTAAAAGATGAAAACTAAATATAATTGGTTGCCGTCCTGTTCTTGAATTTAATTCAAGGGTTTTAATTTTTTTCTATTATATAAAATTAAGCTTGATTAGTGATAATTAGTTAGTGAACTATTATTTGTAATTGAAAATTATTACTTTCTCTCTTGAATATAGAAATAGAAAATTAAAATTAAAGTGCTTATAAAAAATGGATCAACATGAGTGGGCAAAGAGACACCAATTTTTTCATAGTTTAAATATATTATTACACAAGTAAATGCATAAATAAATAATAAAAAAAATATTTAATAACTTAAGTTTTAATTATTTAAATAATGGAAAAATGCAGACTATGTTACTTTTGTAAAATAATTAATATCAAATATACAAAGTAGAAAGATTTACTAAAACAAAAAAATGTACATTAATGATCTATAGAAACAAAATATCAAAGTACAAGGACCTAAAGGAGTATATTGTCAAAATAGAAGGACTTAGTAAAACATAAAAATTATACAAGGACCTACTGAAACAATGTGTTTTGCCAATTTTATATGATAAAACTACAACATTATGGCATGAAATACGGCATAAGATTAAATTCCCACACCGATTCTGATCAAATCCCACATATATTGATGACTTGCATACGAAATCATCTATTGCATATTTGGTGTTGCATTTCTTATTGCACACTTGATTTTTTCATTTTTTAATTTCAATTTATTATGCTTTGGTTCAATTTTACACTTGTCATTTAGGGTTCATCCTACTTAATTAGGGCCGGGTTTAATATAATTTTTTCATATTTAGATTTTCAAAAAAATTAATTAATAATTTAAAACTAAAAATTAAATATAGAAAAACTACAATAGATTTTAATTGAGTATAATAAATCCTAAATAATAAGTGTAAAATGAAACTAAAGCATGAGAAAATTGAAATTGATGAAAAAAATTTAAAATAATTAAATGTGTAATAAGAAAAGCGATACGAAATGTGCAATAAATGATTTCAGTTGGATAAATTGACATCTATTGACTATATTGATATTCTATTATGCACCACCCATTCAAGAGTAGCTAATTTCATTATCTTAGTATGAATTGAATGGACCAAAAGAAATTGAAAAAAAAGGGTTTCTTTAACCACAAATCTTGAAGCACGAAAGGATAAAATAAAACCAATTATTATTGATAGCACTAAATGTTATAAAAAAAATAGCATTTTGATCAAATGATGACTTTAATTTTGCAATTGGGCATAATAGATATGTTTACACATGAAGACAAATTGTGTTTATGACAAGGAGACATGTAGGGTTTGATGAAGAGTAAAGTCATTGAATTTGATTGTCACCTTAAAGGAAGAATGGCATTACAATGTCCACGTGAATATATTAATCAAATTTACATTGTGTTTTGTGAGTGGCTGGAATTCATTAATTAATGATAAGGGAAAGGCCAAATTGCAATAATTATTCATTCTTTAAGTTCAGAAATTCTACGACGTGTGAAAATGTATCGTGTCTTCAGTCATAACAGATCTGATACGATTCTAGGGGGTACCGATGATCGAGTTCGAGCGTGCGGGAAGGCTGGCGCGAGTGGCAGCACGAGTCCTGGAGCGAACGAATCGGTCGCGCCAATGGGCGCGAGTTACAGCGCGAGCGATGGCGCGAACATACTGGTCGCACCCGTGACGTGTGCTACTTTGGGTCTGGCGCGAGCTACAGCGCGACCCGGGACGCGAGAGGGCTCGAGTCGCGCCTATTTGGACTGTTGCGGATTTATCCGATTTCTATTTATTTATTTCCTTTTTAGATTAGGATTTGACTTTTAGGGTTGTTTTATTTGTGCCCACCTATATAAGGGCTTGCATTATAATTCATTAGTCAGCTTTTGATATATTAAATTTGAGAATTCTCTCTGGAGATTTTTATTGAACTGTGTGTCGTGTTCATCCGACTTATCAAACAGTGATTCACAACTGTTTGTGGTGTCTTCGATTTTCATCCAAGGTTCTTATTTCCAATCATAACTGGGTTATAGGTTTCATATACCTATTGTTCATCCGTGTTGAGAAGTTCGGGTCGAGGATTCCGTCTCTGGCAATCTGATACAAGTCCTGGGGTTCCGAGGATCGCATCAAGATCTTATGTAATATTTTCATGTGTTACATATATGGAAATGTCACATTAAATCTATTATAGTTGATGATACATTACATTTGTGTGCGTCATAAAATTTTCCCTATAAGCTTCATGATTTGTGAACTATTGCACACGATATATAATTTACTTAGAATGCAATGGTAGATAGTAGATAGATTTTGATTTTCTCTAATCGTAATAGAATATTGATTAATATAAAGGATAACCTTTTTTTTTTAACTTAGAAAAATCCCACTAATTTAATATATCAATACTTATGGCAAAATTGTAAAAAGTATATGCATGCATGTATATATGATTGTGACTAGAGGTGAGTATTCAATTCAATTAAATCGAATTACTATAATATTCGGTAATTTATAGTATTATTTTTTATTGGGCAACACTTTTTTTATGAACTCTTTAACAATATAAATGGGCCTACGCAATTTGTTTTTTCTGGGCTTCAAAGTGTAAGATGCATATTTTTAAGTTTAACAATAAAAACAAAAGTAAATTTTTGGTTTTAATTTCAATTTTTTTTCTCATCCCTCATTGTGACATGATCTAATCATTTTACCGATACTATTAAATAAAACCAATTTACTTCTTACAATTTAACTAGAATCATAGACACAATTTCTTATATTAAAAGAAAAATGCAAGATCACATTTCTAAATTAAATATATCTACCCAACAAGAGAGAAACTAATTACAAAGAAATAGAACCGTACTTACTATCTAGGTGGCTTCATTCAATCCATGGCATTCATTGCATGGTGGAATTGGATTTTTTCGGTAATGGTTAGTTTAGAGCTAGTGATGATTTTGTTTGTTCAATATACTATAGAAAACTTTTACGGTTTTACCCGGCTTTTGTGGGTGTTTTGACGGGGACAATTATTTTCTTGGATTGTTATTTTTTGTTTTCTTTTGGTGCTAATAATACACGTCTCATTTGACTATCTAGCTATGTGGTTAAAAAAACTTACTATATCTAGGTTAAAATGATTCTAGGTAACTTATGTATATCGATAGACATAACATAGTTTTTGTTGTTTTTTTTTTTGATAGACATAACATAGTTGACAGTCAAATTTGATGTGAAATGAGATGTCATATTAATCTTTTCCATTCCATTATTTTCAAAGTTGAGGCATACATTGAAACCATATCACTTTAATTGATTGTGTGGATTATAGAGTCTAGGGCTTTCGCGATAATGCAATATTATTTTTTAGTGTTTTATCGGATGGACATATATTTCTAATGGTGATGTTGTTATTATATATATATATATATGTATACAGTGACAGATCCAGATATAAATATTATTTGAGAGGCTTCGTTACACTATTTGTACATAAAAAAACCCGCCTTTGTTGATGAGGGGGCGAAACGTACTAATGGCAAAAAAATATACAGAAAATCTTGGGGGGATGGGGGGAGCCAACGCCCTCTCCAATCCCTCTTGAATCCGCCCATGTATGTATGTTTGCATGTATTTTTACACTATAAGATGATCAAAGACTATTTTAGAGTAAATTAGTATCTATGGTGGTATACATTGTATATCAACTAATTAAATTACAATGATTGACAAAACTAATGTTGATTAAGTTATTATTATTTTATTATTATGTAAATATAAACAAGGTATGGTATTATATAAGCCATCAATTATAAGTGATAATATGATTATGCTCTCACCTTTGAGAATCGGTAGGCAAATCTTTATTCTCAATACGAGGATACGTTTCTGATGAATTTTAAAATTATGTAATAATTTGTGGACTACATATATAAAATATATAAATAGATTTGACTTGGGCCACTTGGCGAAGAGATCGATTAATTAATTAATAGAATTAAAACTCAAACTTTTAATACACTTTTAACAAAATATATTCTAATGTTATTAAATATACGTACAACCATAGCTAACATATTTTAAAGGGTTAGTTACATTTTAGTATTCAAACATTAAATATTTTTACATGTTTGTTTCAAAATTTAAAAATTACATATTAACACCTAATATATGTCCGCACATATTAATAATTATAGAACAAATAATTTTTTAGTCTTGCAAACATTGACGTAGACTGCTGGAAATCTTTAAAACTCAGTCTTTAACTTATTCCATTTGTACAATATTTGATGATATTGTTGCTCTTCAAAATTTTCGGCAATCCATGTTTACATTTATGATATCATAAAATTATTTTAGCGCTTTAAGTGTTAATTTGTGCAAATGTTCGGTATCAATATGTAAATTTGAAACTTTGGAACACAATTGTAGAAGTGCTAAAACTTTGGGTGCTAAAGTATAATTAACTTTATTTTAATGCAAACAAAATGAAGATTTATAAATAATGAAGATATGTATGATGCATTATTATAATTTCTTAAATTGATCTTTTTATGTTTTAAATATATTTATTAATTTTTTTCGACCATTTATTTTTTACATACAACATAGTTATCAATTTCTTAAGAATTAAATACAACAAATTTATATAAATATACAATTCTAAAGATAATGATAGTGTAATAAATATTACTACAAACATTATACACAAAGAAGTCCTGGATAATTAATATGATATTTCGATTGTAGTAGTGTATTAATTATTTATGCAATTATTTGAAATCTATTATATTCAAGCAACTGTTTCTTTTATCAATTACCAACTTCACTCATTTTAGATTCGAAATAATAATTGTCTGACATAAAAAAAGATAACATGCCAAATAAAAACAGTATTACCTTACTAACTAAAATATTTTTCTCTAAAACGTGAAGATGTAAAATTTACATTAAAGATATAATAATTGAGTTTGAGACCGTGAATGATCTCGTGCCATAGCAGAAATCTAGCAACATTCCCCCCCTTTCTTTCTACAGGGTAACCTGCAATCGAGGGTATGCATTAGATAAACTCTTTACCGTGCAATGGCCTGCATAATATGAAAAGTTATATGTGATAGATTAAAAGTATTGGTGAAATTTGAATTCGACATCTTCAATCCCAAGCTATACCGCTTCACTGTCACGTCATCCGAAATTGACAAACTTTTACTTGTACGGATTTAGGTTTTTTTTTTGTTTTTTTTTGTTTTTTTTTTTTTTTTTTTTTTTTTTGTAGTTTTCCCATAAAGCAATTCCCATCAAATTTGATTATGTTTCTTGATTCCCTTTTAACCTAAAATACAACCACACATATGACTAAGAAATCAGCGATATGTTTACTTCAAATTAAACATCAGGTACAAATTAAAGGTTGAAGGGTCTTTTTCTAAAATAATTAAATTACTTTTTTTCCCCAATTTTTTTTTTTGAATTACTCATAATTCAGAAGCTTTTGTCCACTAACTTTCTTTCTTTCTTTCAGTCAATCATTAACTCTTATCCTAGATTAAGATTTTTGTCATACAACTAACTAATTTAAATTTTAATCTATTTAGTCTCTTCTTTTCACTTTGCTTTATTTGTTGACAGCTGTCCAATATTCTACAGAGGAAAAATTCTACGTACCACAATAGACAATTTACTAAATCCCATTATCAATAATAACTCGATGAACTTTTCAAATTATACAAATTTTACTCCACAAAAAAATTACAGTAATTCTGAGTTAATTTCATCTTTAGTTCTATTAGAATAGAATCAAAATACTTTTAGTTTCAAACGTAATTTGTTTGGTCCCAAATTTAATTTTTCGGATGTTTTTGGTCCCAAATGATTTGTTTCGACTTTTGGTCCCAAAACTAACCGGATACTTAACGGCCGTTAAATTTTGGGACTAAAAATGTCAAAAATATATATCATTTAATTTGGGACCAAAAACGTTGGAAAAATTAAATTCAAGACCAAAAAGTTACAATTGGAATAAAAAAAAATGAACATATTAATTTAAAAAATGAAAACAACAAAAAATTTAATTGATTATTTGAAAAATAAATGTTAAAAAATTATAATAAATTCTAATTAGGTAGGATGGACCGTAATAAGAAGTTTAAAAAAATGATATGTACATTTTTGGTCCCAGTTTAATTTTTTGGATTACTTTTTGTCCCAAATTATATATGTTTCGATGTTTGTTGTCCCAAAATTTAATGGCCGTTAACTGTGTGGGGTTAGTTTAGGTACAAAAAAGTCGAAACATATATATCATTTAAGACAAGAAAAAGTTGAGAAAATTAAACTTGAGACCGGAAAAAAGTTAGGATTAAAATTAAAAGTGTTTTGATAGTATTATAATAATATTAAAAGTAAAATTAATGGAACTAAAAGTAAAAAAATCCGAAAGAAATAAATTTAAAATAAAAGCAAAATATATATATATATATATATATATATATATATAGCTGCACCTGCACCTATAAATAGGTGCAATTCCAACAACCAAGATCACGAATCTAAACTTTTGTATTCATCTTAAAAAATGGGTTCTAACCTTCTGTATCCAAATTTCTCCAAAAATCTTCTGCCAGAAAAATTCATTTGGCCTAAAGAAAAAAACATTTCTTCAAATCAAGAACTCAACGAGCCCATAATCGACCTCGAGGGTTTCCACAGGGGCGACGCGGCCGCGACGGGCCGAATCATCGGGCTCGTAAGGTCAGCTTGCCTGAGCCATGGCTTGTTCCAAGTGATCAACCATGGCGTTGATTTGGACCTCATAAATTCCATAAATGATCACGTAAATTATTTTTTTAAGCTTCCAATTGATGAGAAAATGAGGGTTCATAGGCTGCCTGGCAGCTTCTGGGGCTACTCTTTTGCACATGCAGATCGTTTCTCTTTGAATTTACCATGGAAAGAAATATTTTCATGCATTTTTTGTGAGAATGCCTCTGCTTCTGATCATTCTGAGGGAGCCCTTTTTTTCAAATCAGCTTTTGGTGATCAAGAATTTGAGAAAATAAGGTAACATGATCCATCTTCTTATATATATATATATATCGTTTTGTTTGTGTGTGTGTGTGTCTATATATATATATATATATATATATATGAAAAATGTGCATGCTCACTGCAGTCTGATTCCTCTACCATAAAATAGTATTCTATATGTATATAGGTGTATATATTACTAGTATATATATATATATATTGATGATGTTATTTTGTACACACGTTTTTAAAGCTAGGTGTACATGTTGTCTTGGATTTAATTTTCTTCTCTCTTCTTGAGTTGGTAGCTTCTTGCATGGAAAATTTTTACCATTTTCTTTTCTTTCACAACTTGGATTTAATTAAGTACAAAGTCCATGAAAAATTTTCACTATGATCAAACCCTTTAATATTGATTTGTAAATAAACATAATAAACATATGATATTTTGTGCACGTGCTTTTGCCTTCACTATACATATGTGAGGTGTGTGTGTGTGTGTTTTCTTCTAGAGTTGTGATGTGATGGATTGCATGAAAAAAAATTCTCTCTTTTTTTTTTGTTTTTTTTTTTCCAGATTGGATTTCCAAAACTACTGTAAGGCCATGAAAAAATTGTCTCTAAAAATAATGGAAATATTGGGGCTGAGTTTGGGGGTTGATAGAAAATTCTATAAAGAGTTTTTTGAAGATGGTAGCTCAATTTTGAGATGCAACTTCTACCCTCCATGCCAAGAACCAAAGCAAACTCTTGGCACGGGCCCACACTGCGATCCCACCGCTCTGACGATTCTTTACCAAGATCGAGTCGGAGGTCTCGAGGTTTTCTCCGATGAGAAGTGGAAGTCCGTCGGGCCGCGGCCCGACGCCCTAGTCATCAACCTCGGCGACACATTTTCCGTAAGTGATGAAACAATTCAATCACATGAGATCCACTGTTCCAAAATCGTATTATACTTTTATTCAAATAATTGGATTGCCGGCCACGTGCGAATGCGAATCCCCATAATTAAGCGATTAATTAAAAAAAGTACGACTACAAAAATTACGAGGTTTTACAATGTACGTGTGATAATAAATTCAACTATTGGAATATGCATATTAAATATGGGTATGGCTTCAGAATAGAGAATCTCGTCCCGAAAAAAAAAAAAAAAACAGAGTTTAATTTAGGTCATAATTAAGATGCCTTAAATAATTGTTGATTTGAAGGATTTAGGGCTAAATTTTAAGCTATCAAAGACGAATGACAGATTATATTGAGAAGATGGTAATGTTTAATATCTAAGAAATGATTGATTGAATTGCAACCTTTTATCAAAAGAGAGAAGCCTTTTTTCCCATGATTTAAAAGCCATGTCAAGATTTCATTGTCAAGTCGTAATTTTCACAAAAAAGTTCGAATTAACTATTGGAGAAGAGACAAGAATAATACGATAAATATTAGCATTTTCATATCTCTTTGTCACATGGCAAACAATTAATCAAATCGCACTATATAATAGTTAGAAATTCAAGAAAATGCAACAAGTGATTAATTAGACAACAAATGACATTTAATTTAATGAGAAAAAAATAGACATCTCTCCTATATATATATAATTGTGTATGTATATTTTGTGTAGGCATTATCAAATGGAGTGTACAAGAGCTGCCCACATAGAGCTGTGGTGAATAAATCAATGGAGAGAGTTTCATTGGTGTATTTCTTGTGCCCTAATGAAGAAAAAGTGATTGCACCTCCAAAAAATCTTGTGAGCTCAGAGAGGGTGAGGCAATATCCAGATTTCAAGTGGTCAGATTTCCTCAATTTCACACAAAAATATTACAGAGTTGATGTAGCAACACTCCAAAATTTCACAAAATGGCTCATTTCCCACCAACCCACCTAAAACCCTACCTAGCTACCTAGGGTTTAGCTAGACTTGGTCACCCTTATCACCTTATTCATGCATGCAATAATTATATATATACATATGTTTATATATATATATGTAATTATATTGTGTATGGTGTATATCGATCTAGCTAGCTGCATTAGCCTTTGGGCCTTTGGGGTGGGGTGCCATATTGTTTAATTACTATTTTTATCATCGTGTGTATGTTTCTATCTTTATGAAGTTGATCCTATGTGATGTCTATTCTCTGTTTCCAATGATTAATTTGATTATATGTTAAATTATAATTATAATATATTATGGCCGTGTGTATGATCTTGTTGGTGGAATTAATTAATGCCCTAATTATAAGTTCGAATTCTACTAACTTCTTCTAGTCCGAAAGGCAATATCGTGTACGTACGTACCCATGTTTTACATCTTGTTCAAATGGATATTCCATATTAATAACTTGCAAGTCTTCTTAGGAATTTTTGTTCTTTGTTTTGGTTCGGATTTTCGGAGGAATATTATAGGGCTATCGATAGATTAATCCATATACGTAAATCCCATAAATTTTTAAATTGGAAAAAGAGAACATCGATCTTTTTTGTTGAAGTTTTCTATTCGAAATTTTACAATCACTTATAATGTTTTTGATATAACATGAAATATTGTAATAGAAAATTCATACCAAACCAAACCAATTTGTAGATTGACAATCTTACGACGATTGGAAAGATTATGATTGAAAATTCATCTTGAAAGATTAAAAATATGATATTTCATAATTTAGGGACCTCAAAATCATGTATTTCGTGTTATTTTTATTTTTTAATTATTTTATATTAATTTTCAATGATTTTTTTATTAATTATTGATTAAATTAAATAAAAAAATTATGAAAAATAATTACATTTTTTTTAAAAAATTCGAAATATATGATATTTGTGTTCATATATCGACAATTACATGTCTTGGATATATGTAACGTAACATAAATTATACCTATAAAAATTATCGGTAGATTTTTGAGGAAAATCGTCACATATTTTGTCCAAGAAAATGTATCGTTCAACAAATATATAATCTGCAGTAATCAAATCCAAAAATGAAAATCTTGGATTTTTCAGCCCAATAATTTGAGCAATGAAATCCAAAAAAGACTGTCAAAAACGTTATTTTATTTCATTTCTCATGTGATATATCAATCATGGCAAGATTGAAACTTGGAATAGTAAAAAAAAAAAAAAATGATGGTGGGGCCCGACTTTGGCTAAATCCAAAATGAATGCACGAGGGGTGTCTTATAATGATAAAGTGCACAAGACAAATAACATGGGATGAGCAAAGAAAATACGACACCCTAAAATTACACCTTATTCCCTAAATTGTCACATATTGCCTAAATGTGCGACCAATTTATGCTTATTCTTATGGATATAAGTTGACAACAAGAATGAAATTACACACAAATTAACACACAGGAAGATAAAGTAAGTAATATGTTGGCCTAGACATAACTCAATTGGTGCGAGATCGAGGTAGTCGATCGAGAGCTGCTTTGTTAGCGGATGTGATCTTCTATTTCACGTTTTGATGTCCTAATCGGTGTTCCACGATCAAATTTATGAATTTCGTTTACATTTTTCCCGTTAATTTTAATTTATTGTATTTTAGTTTAATTTTACACTTATTAATCAGTATTGATTTTGGCCCAATTAATTAGGATTTATATTCATTTATTGGTATTTAATTTTAAAAGAAATGATTATTATGACTGATCATTTTATAAATATGATTCATAATTTTTTAAATTTTCAATCTTTTGTTGATAATTAAATGTGACTAGATCGACATTATGTTATAATTAATTCTTATTTTTATAATATCTATTATTAAACTTGTAAATTTGATCATGAAATATGAGTAAAAACTCCAAATATGGATTAGAGAATCTCATCTCCTTTGCTAGCTAGATAGAGACCATAACATATATGCTTGCGAGTTCGATTTCTGCTGACAACAATTTGACCATTATGTGCTATCATATACAGTGTACACAGACAATTTATAAACTCAATCCACTGAGTCACACTCTGCGATTTATCTAAGAGCTCGAAGACGAGGATTTATAGTTGAGACTCTTAAGGATGATATCCATCTTTGAAAAAGTAGTCTCTTGTCAATATTATCTTAAACTTTATTACAATCTAATCCTTAATTAATTGATGGAAGTTTTTAATTTATAAGGGGTTTTTAATATATTTGAATAATCATATCAAAAGTTTGCATGATTTGTGTCATACATGAATCTATAATTAAATTCATGTACCTAGTTAAGGTACATCTCTATGTGCAGTTTTAATTTTAGATAAATAAATGCATATGTTTCCATTAATTAGTACAAATAGTCATGCAATGCATGCAAATATGGAAGCAAGTCATTCTTGCAATACAAGTCTACATCTGTGACTATGAATGACTTCCCCTATTTTTTTTTATTTTTAAGGGAAATGACTTCCTCTATTATTATTCTTTCTTTAAAGAAAAATTAAACAAGATCCCACCACATTCAAATATTAATCAATCCACGTTATGTGGAAAGGGCTTATGAAACATTTCCCTATTTCATAATTTTGCCTGTCTTTTCCTACTTTGCCACATAATTTATTATTATTATTATTTTTTTTTTCTTTTTTTTTGGACTACTCTAAACTTAAATTTTATTGGTTAGAATATATCTAGATTTCGTGCCGATGTGTTTTGAAGAGATAAGTTTATTGCATGAATATAATGAAAACATGTTAAATTACCATTTTGCTTTGAAAATATGCTTAAATTGACATAGCCGCCGCCGTATTAGATTAGAAAATTAATCAAATTCAAACCCGTAAAAATTGTTGGAAAAACACTAACGCACGTTTACGCATGAAATATTTTGTTTCATTTTCTTGTGAAATTCTCAATTAATAATTTTATGTTTTGTTTTTCTGATTTTTTTAATATAATAAATTGAATAACAAATTGTATCTATTAGTGCTTACGGTTGAACCTAATGAACCATCGGTCCATCCCAATCAATCTGCCTAGTTCTTGGGAAAATTTGATGTGGGCATAAAATTAACCCGAATTTATTCTTTTAATTAAAAAATATTCTAAAAATATTTTGACAAAAATATTTTGGGGACATATGTAACGACATTAGTAGATGTTAATTAAAAAAAAATAGGACCAAGATAATTAATATTTACTTAAGGAGTAAAATATGTCCCAATTTTTTTTTTTGCCAAAACATTTTAAAAACATTTTTAATTAAAATATGAAAATTCGGGTTTGGGTCGCATTTTCCAATTAAATTGGGTTGGTTGGGTTGGGCCATGTTAATTCGTGAAGTGAAATGGCCCCAATAAAAATACTTGGAAACTAATCAAATTAACTATTTCTACTTCTACTACCTTTCACCAAGTTACAATTTTATAATGTGATATATAATATATTTCATAACTAACAAGTAAAACTAAACTGCAAAAAAAAAAAAAAGGCTCAGATTTGGAGTATTTGAGCATATGTTCAAGATCCAAGTGCAAAAAAATAGAATAAAAACACTCTTTAATTTTGACTCAATAATATAAAACTTTACCTCTTCATCTTAGCAAATCCTTTCTTCAGACAGGATCCTTTCTAAATGTATAAAATAAATTTGAATTGGAAAAAACAAATGATTTCATCTCCCTCCATTAACTGGTGCAAGAAAATGACCCCAAATGCTCTCAAATCTACCAATATCTGTGGCATTTTCTTCACCATTGCCAAACACATTCAATTCTTCCTCATCAAGGAATGACTCTCTCTCATCAACATCTCCATTTCTAGCCCAAGATTGTCTTCCTTCAAGAATCATCCCTTCCAATTCCATGGCTACTTCCTTCATACTAGGCCGGCCTTCGCCTCTCACATTCAAGCACTCCTTTGCAAGCCTTGCAACTGCATATACATGCTCCGTATTCGTCTCACCAACAACAATGTTCTCATCAAGAATCTCACTCAACCTATCTTCACTTAGCATTGAGAGGAAAAAATTTGCTAGATTTTTCTCATTCTCTGGCTTGTCAAAGCTTACGGCCTTCCTACCTGTTAGTAGCTCCAATAGCACTACTCCAAAGCTATAAACATCGCTCTTTTCTGTCAACTGGCTCGTCTGCATGTACTCGGGGTCTAAGTATCCGAACGTCCCTTGAACCATAGTAGACAGCTGAGTGAGATCCAGAGGAACCAATTTCGAAGCTCCGAAATCAGACACCTTTGCAGTGAAATCTTGGTCTAGAAGGATGTTGTCCGACTTCACATCTCTGTGTATGATCGGAGTAGAAGCTGCAGAGTGCAGATACGAGAGGACACCCGCAGTTTCTGCAGCGATCTTCAAACGCGTGTTCCATCTAAGGAAGCCCGCCTTGGCCTTGTTGTGAAGGTGTGCAGAGAGGGCTCCATTGGTGATGAACTCGTAGACGAGGAGAGGGGCTTCTGTCTCGAGACAGCAACCTAGGAGCCTAACTACATTCCTGTGGTTTATCTGAGAAACGATTAACACCTCATTGATGAACTGCTCGGTTTGGTTCGGATCAACTTTTTTGGACTTCTTGATTGCTACAATGGATTTATCTGGTAGCTCGCCTCTGTACACGGTGCCGAAGCCGCCTTGGCCGACGATCATGCTGCTGTGGAAGGCGTTCGTCGCCTTCTGCAGCTCGGAAGAGGTGAAGATCTTAACTGTGTGTGGTGATCTTTGTCTGCAGGTGGTGAGTTTCTGCTGTAATAGAATGCCACCATTGTCATGGAAGAACTTTTGCCTCTTTGCATTGGATGATCTTCTCTTGTATTCCATGTAGCAGATGATTGCAGCTACTAGAATTGCAGTTATCCCAAATGCAACTCCTGTTTAATTATGTTGCAAAGATCTAAGAAAAATATTTTTTAAATGATGAATCAAGAATGTATAATTTCAACATGCTGCAGGCTATACAGAACTTGATAATTGATCATTTCTTTTAGGGTTCATTGCCAAAAAATTCATCAGCTTTGAATGAATTTGCAATTTAGACACGGCTTTTAAAATAATGCAATAATAATCCAACCTTTTGATTTGTAGCCAACCTGACACTTCTAACATTTTCCCGATGATCATAATTATGATATGGGAATGAATTTTTGACGTGAACATATTAATTCGGTTTGTGGGATTTGAAAATAGTTTTTCATTGTGCAACGTTAATTTTACGATCGTCAAATTTTATGTAGATGTCTATTTTATTACAAATTAAAATGTTGAGTTATTATTGCAACTTTTTAAAAATCATGGTTAAATTGTAAATTTGTTCAAAGATTGTGAATTTTATAGCAATTAACCTTTTCTTTTAATCCATGTCAAAAAAAAAAGTGTAAAGTTCATGATTTAAAAACATTTAAATATATTATTACCGATTAAGATATAGGCCGTCTTTGTATCTTTCTTGGGACTGCACCCGTGCTGACCTCTCCCGTCGCCGGAGTATCCCTTAGGACACGAACATGTGTAATTACCTTCTGTATTTGTGCAATACTCATTTTTCATGCAATCGTTTAGAGTCCTATTTGCACATTCGTCAATATCTACAAAAGAGATGCAACATATGCATATTAATTATCCAATAATTTTTAAGAGGACTTTTAAAGCATGCTTTGTCTAAGGTTATTGAAGAAAATTATCTTTAAACTTAGACGTACCTATACATCCATTTGGACCTCTTCCATTGCCAAAGTATCCCTTAGGGCAAGTACATGTGTAATTCCCTATTGTATTGGTGCAGCTCGCTTTTTCCGTGCAATCGTTTAGAGTACTATTTGCACATTCATCGATATCTACAAAAAATCACGAGTTCGAATACCAAAGAGTTAACCTTGCCGAGGAGATTAATACAAAATCAAGAACTTTTACCTCTAGGCTTGTAGACTAACTACTTCAATATATTTACATATGTAAAAGCCTCAATAGTTGTAAGGCGAATTCAGCCCTACTAGTTATTTGAAAAGGATATTGAAAAAGTGAGCGTGCAATTGAAAAAAAAAAGAAGGTAAACTAATAAAAATATAAAATTCATAATGGAATGTCAAATGGATCGAATATATATATAAAGTGGACTAGAGGGTCTTATTTAATTTGGTCCCTCCCCTCGTCTCTTTTGATAATGGCCCGTTTCAGGGGCATTTTAGTCATTTAAATTAATTTTTCTCCCTCCTATGTATAGGTTACAAAAGTGGCTCGGTCTGATCTTGGGCCAGGTCAGGCCACGATCTTATAGGTCAGAAGTACTTTTAGGTCAGAATGCCCATTGAAAAAAAATGAAAAACAAGCTTGTGGAAACACGACGATTAATACCCCCGTAGGTTGAGGAGTAAACGGAGGAATCTGCCCGAGAAGGGGTTTGCGTCTGATTAGCTAGTTGGTGAGGCAATATATAACTAGCTATAACGATTATCAGTAGCTGATCCAAGAGAATGATCAGCCACACCGGGACCGAGACACGGCCCGGTCCGACCCGAAACTTGGGCCGGATCTGGTCATGATTAAATAGGCTTGAAACATTTCAGCTGAGTCGGGCCGGCTCATCACATTTGGCCCATGGGCTGACCCGGCCCATTTGACGGCTCTATTTCTAAATCATAAGTGGTTCAAGACTATATCAAAGAAACTGCAAATTCCATACCTTGACAACCATCATCAAGATAAGCACTCCCTCCATAGCCATCCAAGCAACGGCACCGATAGCCATAGCCATTCCCTGCAAGTTTGTAGCAAGTGGAATCAACACTCACACACGCATAAGAACTCGAGTTCACTCGAGCCTCCTCGCACGTGCCGTTCCCAATAGCCCAATCCACAACGATCGGAACCTTCTCAACGAGCTCCAAATTGGTGAGGTTGTCGGAGAAGAAGCTAAACGAAGCTTCCTCAACAAGAAACGCATAGCCGCAGTTGTCGAACTCCGAAACATAGGTATAGTTGTAGTAACTCTCAAGCTCCACCTTCACATCCCAAACATTCGCCGGAATCGACGTCTGGCAACACCCCGCCCCCGTGCAATAGCCTTCCGTCAAGTCCTCGACGGAGTCGCACATGGCGGTGCAGCCCGTCATGTATTTCCGGTCGAGCCGCCGCCCGGAGATGAACGCGTAGGTGTCGCAGCCGACAATGGTGAACTTGTTGGCTGTGTTGTTGACTGTCAAGTATGTCGGAAGACTCAATGAAGGGCTATTATTGGAAATTTGGGTGCCAGAAGAAGAGTAGCAGCTGTGTGCAATGTATTGCAGGATTTTGAGCTGACCATCGAGGGCTATTTCTGTAATTTCAACCGTGCTGTCCTGGGCGAAGAGCTTTGGAGGGTTGAACGTGTAGTTGCAGGTGACCCAGAAACTGTAGTGTTCGTAGCATTCCGGCGTCGTGCCGAATGGGAATGGGATGCTTACGCCGCCGCAGCGGTCGTCGCAGCCGGGCTTCGCGATGGGGGAGTTGTGTGAGGGTTTTGTGGAGGAGAGTAACACTGATATGAATGTGATCATGAGTGGGATTGATCTCGGAAACACCATGATCTTCCGATTTGAATTTTTTCTTTTTCTTTTTGTTGAGTTTTGGAGTGTAGGACATCATAATTAAGGTTGAGTTAAATATAGTGTAGGTGAAATTGGAAGCCGGCATGCAAGTAAATATTAATTTAAGTTGATGTTTACAGCTTTAGTTTCTTGAAAACTCAACGAAAGAGGAGTCTTGCGGAGTTCCCGGGGACAGTGTAACTGTAAACTTGCCGCATTCTGTCCCTAAGCTATGTCCCTAAGCTATCGCACAAAATTTAGTGAGATTAAAATTTATAACACGGGTTAACATTGAAAAAGTAAATTAAAACATATTATAAAATTGAATTTTCAAACAATTAACTGTAATAAAGAATTATTATAAATTGAAAACTAAAAATTAAATATTTAAAATAATAATTATATATTCTAATTGAGTGATATGAACCCAAAGAAATAGCCAAATAGGGGTGACAATTCAGGTTGCGCCGTCCCCACCTGGGCCTGCTCGTCTGGCCAATGGAAAAAAGGGTTCGGCTCAGCTTGGGTCGAAATCATTTGGGTCTATATTTTAGAGGCATGACTTGATCCGAAAAAAGCTGGTCGGGCCGAACAAATCCGCAGGCTTAATGTATTTTTTTAGGTTTCTGGGCCAAGTGGTCCGTCCCATTCTAGTCACTAGCTCTCTATTTTGGGTTAGGTTGGCCGGGACCGAAATCATTTTGGGGCTACTTTTTTTTGGCCGGATTAAGTAGGGTCGGGCCGGACCGAAATTGTCACCCTAGCTACTAAGAACTAATCTTGAAATAACATAAATCACAAAAAAATTTCAAGAAAAAAAGCAAGAGAAGCTCGTAATTTAAAAGGGCAATACAAAGTGTAACACGGAGGCTAGTGCAATATGAAATCTCATGTGCTTACTAGCTCAAATGAAATTTCTTGTTTCTCTGTGTTACATTGCGTTGCACTTTTAAATTATGAGTTTTTCTTGCATTTTTTTCAATTTTTTTCCGATTTTTAGGTTAGTTTTAAGATTATTTTTTATCGTTTACTCCATCCAATCAGAGTTATAATTATTTTTTAGTATTTAATTTTCAGTTTTCAATTAATAATTCATTATTATGATTAATTATTTCAAAATTCAATTTTATAATTTTTTAATTCACTTTTTTAATTTGTTGATAAATCTTGGCTTTGATTATTTAAGTTATAATTATCTTTTATTTTATAACAAATACTATTAAAATCATAAATTTGACAATGATACACGAAGGAGTGAACTGTAAATTGGAAGTGCCACTATGCTTTAGTAATTAGCAAGTCAAGAGGCAAGTTCTCTATCATAAATATATATATATAGAAAAAAATTTGTGGGGAGGGAGATTGGTAAGTTCAAATTTTTTATTTAATTGGGTATGAATAAAAATATTTTTATGTTGGCAAGATCTAAATTAATCAATCTCACATATTGAAATTGTTGATATTTGTGGCCCATTTTGGGAAAAGCCCAATAACCCCTTAGCCCAAACCCACTCTCAACCCTAATGGTAGCCTATTTATCTTACTAATGTCCACTCATCTTCTATAATCTAAAATCTCCCGTTCAATTAACTCTCTGTAATTGATCTCCGCGACCCCTGCTCTTCGTGAGTTGTTCCGTTGCTCTTTGTGAGCGCTCTTCGTGGGCAATTATTGATTGAGTTTCGTGCTTGTATGGTCTCTGCGTGAGTTAACCTTCGTGGTTAGTGGGGTTGCTGGCTTGCTCGTCGGAAAGTCGAGAAGATAGCGTTGCCTAGGGTTGAGGCGTGAGTTTGTTGGCTTGGTGTTGAGGTGTGCTGTGCTGTCTATCAGTCATTAATCCGGGAAAGGTAAACCTGAGCCATTTCCTCTCCCGACACTTGAGTGTCGTACGGTGAAGGCTACTTCAGCGACGGAGAGAGAGGTTTACCGCCGGTGAAGTCGATACCCAACAGCGGTATCAGAGCCACGGCACCCTTGCCGGGATACTCCGCCGCTGCACCTTCATCATCCCGCCGCCCTCTGTGGCTGTGCCGGTTTCTTTGCTCCTCGATGAGCTCCGAAGAGGTAAGTCGGGTTATCCCATGCCTGGGATACCCACTCTGGTATATCGGCTGAATCCCCCTTGTTTTTTTGATTAATAGTTGTAGCTCTTGAAATGGATTTTGGTTTTGGGTTTGTTACTATTTGCGTTTTCTGTGTGTTGGTGGGAGTCTTTGTGTTGAGCCTCTTAGATTCTGAATATTTTTTGGGTATATCTGTTCCTGCTATAAGTCTGCTTCTGCTTCGTGTTGGTTGTTTTGCTTCCGCTTGTTGTCTCTATATCGCTTACTTCCGCTTGCTGCACTCCGCGTGCTCTTTTTTTTGTCTTGTGTTTGTTGAGGGCTTGAGTGACCCCCTGCGCCACAGATTAATCAGTGTTAAGAAGTGGGAAATCCTCTAGCTTCCTTTGTTGTGTGTTGAAACTTGTTGTCATGGCTCCCCTGTCCCCGTACATTCTTGCTCCTTTTGATGGCAAATCAGATTATAATTTATGGAAACAGAAAATGAAATTTGTGTTGATTAAGGAAAAAGTGTTCAAAGCTATTGAACTCAAATATAATGATAATGAAGTTGATATTAAGAAATCTAAGATGAATGAGTATGCTATGTCTTCCATCATGTTGAACCTTTCTGATGTTGTGTTAAGGAAAGTCTGTACCATTGAATCTGCTAAAGAACTGTGGGATAAATTGGATGAGTTATATAATCTAACTTCTCTTCCAAGTCCCATATTTTTAATTATAAAATGGATTTGGGTAAAGATATGGATGCTAATTTGGATGATTTCAATAAGCTTGTTCAAGACATTAAAATGTCTGGTGATAAGCATATTGATGATTACACTGCCATCACCTTTTTAAATACTATCCCCGAGGCTTATAATGATGTCACAAATATGGGAGGGATGATATTACATTTGATACTATTGTTAATGGATTAAAAAGTAAAGAAATAGAGTTAAAGCATGGTCGAGATGCTAAAACTCATGTTGATAATGTTTTGCATGTAAGGGAGAAAAATCATTCTGGTTCTAAACATAATAACAGGAAGTGTTATAATTGTGGTGAATCGAGTCACTATGCTAAATATTGTAGGAAACCTAATGATAATAATAAGCAAAATGGTGAGCATGCTAATGTTGCCTCCACTTTTGATAATGAGTATAATCACAGTGATGTATTGTGATGCTTTGTGCGCTTTGGTATTTGCTCTAAGTAAGGTGGAGCAATCTGTTGTCATCTCTTTGTGAGCTTTGTTGTCTGTATTGATGTTTTATGAGTTGTCAGTGCTCTCATTGAGCTATAAATGTTTCTTAGTGAATCTGTTTTTTGCTCTTAGTGAGCTGTGTTGTAATTCTATGTGAATCTGGATCTGTTGTGGTGCTCTTTGTGAGCTGTAGTTGTTTTTTTGTGTGAAGTGGAATTGCTCTCTGCGAGCTGTGTTGGTTCTTTATGAACTTCGTTTGGTTTAAGGTGGAGCTTTGCTTCCGGTGATCTTGTTGCACTTTATGTCCTTTATTTGGTTGATCTTAGTGATCTGTTCTCACTACACGAAAACACAATTTTAGCAACAGAAATGGTGATGGAATACATTCCATCAACACGGCCGATGAAATGGTGACGGACCCCCAATCGTCACATAAGGCGACAGACACATTCCGTCGCCTTATGTTTTTTTTTAATTCCGGGAAATTAACGTGACGGAATATTTCCGTCGCCTTATTTATTTTTTAATTGAAAATTTAATTTAATAAGAACGGACGACGTAATGGTCCGTCGCTACGTCCGTCGCCCCGTTTTTTAATATTCGGGTACAGAGCCCTTCTTCCCCATTTCCCTCCCCACCCTAACCCTAATCGAACTCCCCCCACTGGCGATCCCCCCACATGCGATTCCCTCTCTCTCTATTTATAAAAACATAAATAGATTAAATAATACACTTCAATATTACACTTAATTATAATTTTCTCAATAAATTTTTAGTCTAAAAATTAAAAAAGAATATAAAGAATATTATTTATTATTACATCAGATTTCATATTGTTCAATTTTTAGTTAAGAGTTTGGTATTAATTATATGAAATATAATATTTTCCTAAATGTTTATGATGAAATTACAACATTCTATATCATATATCATTTTATTTCAATTTTTTTGATAATTCATCAGGACTTTTAGTCTTAATAATAAAGAAGAATATAACATTATTATTTCTTACATCTGATTTCACATTGTTCAATTTTTAGTTAGGAGTTTTGTATTAAATTATATAAAATATAATATTTTTCTAAACTTTTATTATGAACATACTAAGTATTATAATATTATATATAATATTTCATTTTAGTATATTTTTCTTTACTATTCATCATAACTTTTAGTCTAAAATTTAAAAAAGTATAAAAGATTATCAATAACATTTGCTTTCAAATTGATGAATTTGTAGTTCTAATTTAAGTATTAAATTATATGAAATTTAATAATTTTCAAAACTTTCAAAATAAACATATTAAGGCCTAAATATTATATTATTGAATAATATAACTCATTTTCTTTAAAATGTTTAGATCATTCATCAAAACTTATAGTTTAAAAATTGAAAAATAATATAATTATTATTTATTACATTTGATTTCACATTATTTGATTTTCAGTTATAATTTAATTATAAAATTATATTAAATATTATGTGTTTATGAACTTTTACGATGAACAAACTACGTATTATATTTTTATATAATACATGTCATTTTCTTTTAATCATTTCAATCATTCTTGTTAACTTTTAGTTTGAAAATTTAAGAAGAATAAAAGATTATTATGCATTATATAATTTAATTTATCTTTTATTCTATTGAAATAATTTTATATCTTATAATTTACACATACACCATTATATTTTAATTTTATTGATAATTCATTTTAACTTTTAATTTTATTGATCAAAAAAATAGAATGTCATTATTTATTACATTTAATTTTAAATAGTTCAATTTTAGTTATAATTTAGGTATTAAATTAAATATTAAAACATAACTTTTATGATAAATTTATTAAATATTATATTATATATATATATATATTAAATTCGAAGCACGGTATATACCGATATATACCGTCATACCGTACCACGCTATATGCTGAAGTGAAGATATATAGCGGTATAATGGTATATACCTTCAATTCGACATATACCGTGGTACGGTATGACGGTATATACCAGTACATCGGTATATACCTTCACTTCGGCATATACCTTGGTACGGTATGACGGTATATACCGATATATGACGGTATACCGAACTTTCGGTATACGCCGGTATATCTTAATTTTTGAAAATTCATACCGTTACCTTACCGTAGAATTCCGGTAAGGTATCATGCCTTACCGAAAAACCGGTATATATCGTAAATATCGGTATCTTCGGTATTTTTCGGTACGGTATGGACGGTATTCCGGTATGCCGGTATTTTTTGCCAGCCCTAGCTATCATGCATGATTAAAATGTTGTGCTTAATTGATGTTATATTCTAATCAAGCATGTAATATTCATGAATGTGCATTTTGCTCCTAGCTAGTTTTATATACATGTGGTTGTTTGTAGATGTAAATAATTTTAAAAAAGTAAATAAAAAAGAAAGATGACGAGGAGAATAGATTTAACATTTTATTTAAGAATGTTACTTATTTCAATTTATTAAAGCATGTTAGTTAAATGTGATGAGGGCCCCTGAATCCCTCTATATTAATTGTATGTATTTATATTGAGACGAGGGCCCCTGGATCCCTCCGGTGTTTGGTTTTTGCTAGTTAATCCGAGAACCTAGTTAAGTTACGTCGATGACTTGGTCAAAATATAGGTTTCACGTCATTATGCTTCCGAATTTTTGTCTTTTTTGAATTTTATATTTTTGTTTAATTAAGATCATGTGTATAGATATCTATATGAGTTGTTTTTGTCAAATGACTAGAGGAGGTGGATTTCATGGGGTTAGGTCACGAGCTCTATCATCTATGGGATCCGTTGGCGTTGGCGGTACCATTGATGATAGTGTCGGTCAGGAGGATGAGATCGATGCTCAGGGAGAGGAGTCCTACACAGTTGACTCGAGACAGGAGATCGAGCTTGAGACCGTGGGCAGGGAGTGGTATTTTGATCTAAATATCAATATATTTAATTAATTTACTTTATGTATATTATAATTGAATCTAATTTGCATTTTCAGAGTCATGAGGCCCTCGAACACCTGTTCGAGGGCAATTACAACTATTTTCAAGAGATTTATACATCCTACGGGCTTCGCTTGGAAGAAGGTGCCCGTGAAGAGGAGGATGCTGTATTGGGGGGAGTTCAAGGTAAAAAATTGATATATATGTATTTTGTGTCGTCTAATATTATTACTAACATCGTTGGTTATTGATGTGTTAATACAGAAGGAGTTTAGGTGGTCATTCCCTGTTGAGGAGATCCTTCCGCTCTTTTGAAAGAAGTGCCAGGATCGGTACATACAGGGACATGGTGTACTACATGAAGAAGGATAACTACCAGGCGGGCAAGAGGCCAAATTTTGGGCACGGATTGGCCTGCTTGGATAGCATACTGGCAGATGGAGGAGACTCATGAGAAGGCTCGTCTGGCCAAGAGGAACCGCAACACCTAGTCCGATGGACCAGGATCATCTAGCCAGACTCACCACGGAGGTGCCAGATGTGCCGTGGATCATATGTGCGATCTTGTACGATTTATATTAATTATTCAAGTTTATAGTATAATAAATTAACACGTTAATTTCTAATAGATTTCATTTTATCTTATTTAATCAGGCTAGAAAGCAGCATCTGTCTGACTGGGAGATGTGTTACTAGACCTACCTCAAGCTTCATTGCCCAGACGACTTTTGGACCACAGCCAAGGCGAGGGAGAACAAGGTATATTTTTACAAATATTTTACTATATATATTTATATATATACGTATATGTGACGCCTTGGCCGCGGAGTGGAGAGCGGAGGGCAGGGAGCCACCAGGTGGTGACACCTAACAAGAAGGGCCGCGCTATCGGGCTGGCGAACATGGCCCCTACCATTCGTCATCCTTCTACTGCATCTGGATGATTCTCCTCATCATCGAGCCTGGGCTCCGGGTCAGTACACCGAGGCTGAGCTCGATACAAGACTGTGTGAGATGCAGACTAAGATGCAGACACATATGGATGCCCAATGTGAGTCTGTGCAAGTGCTGGAGAAGCAGGCGGGATGTAGTCCCTGCTCGAGCGCCTTCTCAGTCAGCAGCCGGGTGGTGCTGGTGACGGATCCAGAAGGTCTGATAGCGGTTCCGAAAGGCCGGATGATGAAGAGGTATATTTGTATTTTTGCTACAATTTTGATATTTATTTATTTGTATTATACATTTTGTATTAAATTATGTACAATTATATATATATATATATATATATTTTAATTTTATGATTTTTTTATTATATTTGGGTACAAATAAATAGTTAAAAAGAAAAAGGAATTAAAAAAAATTAAAAATAAAAAAAATTAAGAAAACAAAAATGGCGACAAAAATGTTTCGTCGCTCGATTTTTTTGTCCGCCACCTCAGTTAGATGACCATTTACGATGATACTTTAAGGCAACGGACTATTCCATCGCGACATCCGTCCCCATATTTGGCGAAGGAATAGTCCGTCACCTTCTTTATTTAGCGACTAAATTTACGAGACTAATAATTTTCATCGCCATTCCATCGCCCGTTAAATTGGCAATGAAAAATGGGCATGTGGCGACGGAAATTTCCGTCGCTATTCGGTCATTTTCTTGTAGTGTCTAACTTTGTGTTCTCCTCTTGTCTTTGTGATCTTGCAAGAGAAGTAAAAAGAAATGGCAATGATGAGTTACCTCCGGATTCTTTTTTTGACTACAGCACAACACAATGAGCCACAAGGTGGAGATTGTTGATATTTGTGGCCCATTTTAGGAAAAGCCCAATAACCCGTTAGCCCAACCCCACTCTCAACCCTAATGGTAGCCTATTTATCTTACTACTGTTCACTCATCTTCATCTTCTATAATCTGAAATCTCCCGTTCAATTAACTCTTTGTAATTGATCTCCGTAACCCTTGCTCTTCGTGGGCTGTTCCGTTGCTCTTTCTGAGGGTTCTTCATGGGAAATTGTCGATTAAGCTTCGTGCTTGTATGGTCTCTACGTGAGTTAACCTTCATGGTTAGTGGGTTGCTGGCTTGCTCATCAGAAAGTCGAGAAGATAGCGTTGCCTAGGGTTGAGACGTGAGTTTATTGGCTTGGTGTTGAGGTGTGTTGTGCTGTCTATCGGTGATTAATTCAGGCAAAGGTGAACCTGAGCCATTCCCTCTCCCGATACTTGAGTGTCGCACGGTGAAGGCTACTTTAGCGATGGAGAGAGAGGTTTACCGCCGGCGAGGTCGATACCCAATAGAAATAAAGTGTTAATTTGCTAACATAATATTTTTTGCTTCAGCTGTTGGCCTTTTAGTTCATCACTCATGAACTATAAAACAGATTAATGAAATAGGAATAACATGAAAGCCACTCACAATCCTTGCAACTTTATTTAACTAATATATGTTTTTGTTGTTCAAGTTTCAATCATAAGTTCATAATAAGTAAAAAAAATAAAAGATACATAAATACACCCAAACATATTAATAACCTAAATACAAGATGCAATACCAAATTAACGACATAAACATAACGAATATCGACACGAGTAGTGACACAACACATCATCTGCCTCCAGCCATTGGCAAAAGAACATGATCCCTGATACTATCATATCCAATACTTGTACCTGTAGTAAAGCCATTGATTGGTTCACCCTCTACAAGAAGCAAGTGCTCTATTTCCTTTGCATTAATGTCCATATTGCTTCTTCCCCATGAGTATTTCCTTTCATCTATTAGCCCTTCTAGTTCCATTGCCACCTCTTTCATACTAGGCCTCTCATCACCTCTCACATTCAAGCAAGCTCGTGCAATCATAGCAACTTCT
Source organism: Perilla frutescens (assembly GCA_026008535.1). Classification (NCBI taxonomy): domain Eukaryota; kingdom Viridiplantae; phylum Streptophyta; class Magnoliopsida; order Lamiales; family Lamiaceae; genus Perilla; species Perilla frutescens. The sequence goes on from BRKX01000009.1 coordinate 62,924,346, forward strand.
TCAATTTGCTTCATATTGCCATTGCTCCCAATAATGTTCTCATCAAGAATTTCAGACAAGCATTCTTGTCTTAAAGTAGAAAGGAAAAACTTGACTAAATTCCTCTCCCCCTCCGGCTTGTCGGAGCTTACAGCTTTTCTTCCCGTTAGTAGCTCAACGAGGACTACTCCGAAGCTATAAACATCGCTCTTCTCAGTCAATTGATGCGTCTGCAAATACTCTGGATCCAAATATCCGAAAGTCCCTTGTACTACTGTCATCAACTGAGTTTGATCCAAAGGAACCAATTTCGAATCACCAAAATCAGACACTTTAGCTGTGAAAGTACTATCTAGGAGGATGTTGTCCGTCTTTACATCTCTATGTATGATCAGAGTAGAAGCATCAGAGTGTATATACGAGAGGACATCGGCAGTTTCTGCAGCAATCTTCAAACACGCCTCCCACTGAAGATACTGCGCCTTTAACTGATTGTGTAAGTGTGAAGTGTTGGGGATTGTGCCCTTAAAGAAATTGTGAATTGTTTTTATCTTATTTATAAAAGCGACATTTATTTTCAAACAATATGCTTCTTGTATGCATTTATTTTTACATCACAGAAAATTCCTAGTTTATTTAATGTTACCATAATCTTAGTATATAAGTGTTATATACAAGAGGATTAAGATTATGGAAAATAAACTAAAAATGAAGTCCGTGACGAATTTAATTAAAGTATGGGATCTTTAATTAAAATGTCACTAATGCAGCCCGATGACATTATGAATGTGACCGTTTTATCCAAACCGTTGATGTGGAGACATCCAGTTGGGTGCATTTATATATGATACGATCATATAGGACTTGGACCGATTTAATTTAATTATTCCTTCAAATTCCGTTAAAGAAAAGGAATATTAAATTAAATCACAAGATGATCATATATGAATAATCTTAATCCTGAGTGATTATAGACTCCTGTTTATTTGAATGTGATTCTTAATCTGCTCGTTAAATATTGTTTGCCAATATTATCTAAACTTGCATTTTAGATTCACGTTTGAATTAAATAGCTGAGAATGTAATTTATAGATATGGAATCCTTTCCTTCTTTTAAGAAGTAGAAAGATAATTCTCTCATTTGTTAATTCTGGAACTGAGTGATTTGAGATCTCTAATTTGTAAATTATTTATAAATTAATCGCTCACTGGTGAATTAATGGTAAATGATGAAAAGAAATAATTGAAGAGGTTAACGGATATTACCTGTCTTCAATTATGAATTATCTATGGAGGATTGATTCATATGAAATGATTAAATCAATGGACTGCTCAAATTCGTAGAGTAAATATATTCTATAATTAAAGAGAGTGCAATTCCGGATTTTTAGTGGAATAATATCGGAATTAATAAGTTGAATAAATTAATTAAAGAGTTTAATTATTTATTCAATTTATTGGAGCTCTTGATTATAGGTCTATGGTCCCCGATTCGCCTTCCTATATTATTGACGGGTTGATAATAATATTTAAGTTCCTAAAGTGTTATGAAAAATAAGTTTTCATAAAATTTGGGCTTATGTGTAAATATTAGTTAATTCCGGGAATATATGATATTCCACAGTATGCTAGGAATTAAATAAATATAAGATATTTATAATATTTACATATTAGTAATAATTAATAATTATTAGAGATAATTATTAATTTGTTTCTTTATCTTATATGATTCTGAATCTGTTTAAGATAGGAAACTGATATGTATTGGGATTTGACCTAAACCTAATTATAAATATAAAAGAATAGAGATTAACGCAGAGGACGATTAACGTGAGACTTTGCTTTGTGAAAGAAAGAAAACGAAATTGATTCTCTCCAAAAATCAATTCTCGTCTCTTTTGATTTGATGAAATCAAAAGCTTAGTTTTAATCTCTTTTCTCATTATTATATTTAATTCAGATTAAATATCATCCCAATACTATAGCCCAATTCTACGATTTCATGTGTTGAAATAATCGTAGAAAAATTAAGTTAGGAACTTAATAAATTTATTCTGGTGCCCACTCACTACCGTTCAAAGGGAGGATCGAATCGGAAGATCGTGGTGTTTACGAGCTTCAAGATTCAAAGGTTTATCAAAGAAGACGAAGGAGATTTAAGAAAAAGGGTATTTTCTTTATCTCTTCTTTAGCATTAAATAAATTTAATTCGCATGGATATTATATTTTTATATCACGATCTATTGTCTGATTTATACCGCTTCCGCTCCAGTTCGATTTGATCGAAAAGACGGATTTTATTCTACCCGAAATTTGTTTCGGACCGGTTTAATTTCCAACAATTGGTATCAGAGCCAGGTTGTTTTGATATAAGAATATGATTCCATGTAATTAAATTTATTTAAGAGTGGGCTATAGGATTTGATCTTATTTTTGTGATGAATGGATGAATGGATGCATAGATGTTTTTGGATTGATGCCTTAAATTGGTTTTTGATAGGATCATGATGTACACCCTAAATTTAAAGGGTATAGAAGTTGTAATTTTATATAGATTGGTTTTTGCCTATCCCTCCCCGATTACCCCGCTATGTAATTTACTTTTTCTGTTTAGATTTAGGGGTGTAATCTAAGGCATCGATCCAATTCATCGTTTATAATTTCTTGCAAATTATTTTATGTATATGTGATATATGTGCCATGCATTATTATGTCATTCATGAAACCCACTCCGAACATGTTCATAATTTTAAATAGTTTAATATTATGATTGATCTATAAGATAGATATAATCTATGAGATAGATTATTATTATTTTTTGTGATGGATGATTTAAATATGATTTTCATAAAAATCAGATTTTAATAAAAAAAATGAAAATAAAATAAAAATACCAGTATGGTCCATCGGGGGCAGCAATCGAATTGTTCGAATTTTAAGATAGACTAATTCTGTATTTTTCTTGTGTTTATTTTTGTTCTTTTTTTTGGATCATCCTAATTCCTTAATTATTTTGATAATTTCAGGATTTGATTAAAGACTGAAATAGTGGGTCACACTCATAAAATATTAATAAATTGTTTGTTAATATTTTTGACTGAAATAAAAGGTGATTAATAAAATAAATGAAGATATGAGATGTCTTGATTATTTATTTTATTAATGGAGATTGTCTCTCTTTAATTATCTTTTGATTTGACCTACCCTACGGCGGCATATCAATTGTGAGATTAAATTACCTTGGAATTGGTAGGATAAATTGTTATTGCATCATGCATCACATTTATGATTCCTAAAGTACATGTTATGTGATGTTTATTTTTAAATTTATGTCGCTTTATTTATTTTTCAGCAATATGTCTAGTCCAATGCTTGCACTGCTTCATGAAAAATTATCTGGTGACAACTTTGTCAAGTGGAAAAGTAACATTAATATTGCACTCGCATGTGAGAACCTGAAATTTGTTTTGACTGAGAATGTTCCGCCTGAACCCCCTGCAAATGCCGCTCGTAATGTACGAGATAATTATGAAAGATGGGTTATGGCAAACAATAAGGCTCGTGCCTATATGCTTGCCGGTATGAATGACGTGCTTAGACTAAAACATGAGAATTTAGAGACTGCCCGTGGAATGATGGAGTCTCTGAATGAGATGTTTGGTCAACCTTCTATTCAATCAAGGCATGAGGCTATTAAGATGGCTATGAATGCTAAGATGAAGAAAGGACAGTCAGTAGGAGAACATGTTTTGAACATGATCAACTACTTCACTGAAGCCGAAACCCATGGTGCAACAATTGATGATGGCACCCAAGTGAGTATGATTTTGGAATCACTCTCACCTGCTTTCCTGCAATTCAAAAGCAACTATGTGATGAATAAGTTGAGTTATACATTAACTCGATTGCTGAATGAATTGCAAACTTTTGAGGTCATTTCAATTGGAAAGGTCAAAGAAGGGGAGGCAAATGTTGCTGAGAATAAGCAATCTTCTTCTAAGAAGAGAAAAGGCAAAGGTCAAGGTGGACAATCAAAACAAAAGAAAAGGAAAGTTTCTTATGAAAAGAAGAACAGTTCTTCAAAGAAACCAAAGGGAAAATGTTTCCATTGCAGTGAGGATGGACATTGGAAAAGAAATTGTCCCAAGTACCTTGCTCAGTTAAAGGAGCAAAAGAAAGGTAAATTTGATTTACTTGTTCTTGAATCTTGTTTAGTGGCTAAAGATTCTTCTACTTGGGTAGTTGACTCGGGCGCTACTAATCACGTTTGTTCTTCTTTGCAGATGCTTAACTCTTATGAAGAGCTAGCAGCTGGTTCTTTCACTATGCGAGTAGGCAATGGTGCAGTGGTTTCGGCAAGAGCAGTGGGAGTTGTTAAACTTGATTTCATAGATAGGAATCTGGTTTTGAACAATGTTTATTACACTTCTAGTTTTCGTAGAAATTTGATTTATGTTTCAAAGTTGCATGAACAATTGTTTTCCCTTTCTTTCAGTAATAATGAGATTATTATTTACAAGAATGGGCGTAATATTTGTAATGCAAAAGTTGAAAACGGGCTCTATTTAATTAAGCCAAATGAACAACCACTGCTAAATGCCGAAATGTTTAGAATAGAACATCCTAAAAGGCAAAAGATTTTTCATGATAATGATACATATCTTTGACATCTAAGATTAGGTCATATTTCATTAGATAGGATAAATAGGCTAGTAAAGGATGGTCCTTTAAGAGAGCTAAATGTTAGCACTCTTCCTATTTGTGAATCCTGTCTAGAAGGAAAAATGACTAAGAGAGCTTTCACGGCAAAGGGGTCTAGAGCCAAAGAACCTCTTGAGCTTGTACATAGTGATGTTTGTGGTCCTTTGTCCACACAATCTAGAGGTGGTTTTGAGTACTTCGTCACTTTTATTGATGATTACTCTAGATATGGATATCTTTATCTTATGCATAGGAAATCTGAAACTTTTGGCAAGTTTAAGGAATTCCATGCAGAAGCTGAAAAGCAGCTAGGTAAATCTTTGAAGTGTCTTCGATCTGATCGAGGAGGCGAGTATATTGATACCGAGTTCAAAGAATATTTGATAGAGCACGGTATTTTACACCAACTCACAACACCTGGCACCCCTCAGCAAAATGGTGTTGCTGAAAGGAGAAACCGGACATTGCTTGATATGGTTAGATCCATGATGAGCTACTCTACACTGCCCGATATGTTCTGGGGATATGCGTTGCAAACAGCGGTATACATTTTGAATGTAGTTCCGTCTAAGTCAATCCTAAAGACACCTCTAGAGTTGTGGAAAGGAAGTAAACCTAGTTTACGCCATTTTCGCATATGGGGGTGTCCAGCACATGTGCTTAAAGGAAAAACTGGAAAATTGCATCCACGATCAGAAGTGTGTCTGTTCATAGGATATCCCACAGGAACAAGAGAAGGTTTGTTTTATGATCCACAAGAAAAGAAAGTAATAGTTTCGACTAATGCTATCTTTCTTGAAAATGATTATATGCAAAACTTTCGACCTCGTAGTAAAGTTGTACTCGAGGAGTTACTTAATGATAAGATCAAACCACAGTCCATGAAAGTTGTTGGTGAAACCACTAAGGATACCACTGAACCAAATCAGAATATCATGGCACCTAGACGCAGTGGGAGGGTGATTGTTCCACCAATCCGCTATCGTCAAGATGAAGAGGCAAATGTTGCCATTTCTGATGGAGTCAATGATGATCCATTGACATTTAGATATGCGATGGAAGATTCTGATAAAGAGAGATGGCTTGAGGCTATGAACCAAGAAATGGAGTCTATGTATTCCAATTCTGTCTGGGCTCTTGTAGATCTACCTGAAGGTGTTAGACCAATAGGGTGCAAATGGATCTATAAGAGAAAGAGAGGTGTGGATGGGAAAGTAGAGACTTTCAAAGCAAGGCTTGTGGCTAAGGGTTATACCCAAAAGGAAGGAGTCGACTATGAGGAGACTTTCTCTCCTGTAGCCATGCTTAAATCCATTCGTATACTTCTTTCAATCGCTACATGTCTTGACTATGAGATATGGCAGATGGATGTCAAGACGGCCTTTTTGAATGGCTATCTAGATGAAGATATCTACATGCAGCAACCAGAGGGTTTTGTAGCCGAAGGGTAAGAGCAGAAAGTTTGCAAATCGCTTAGATCCATTTACGGACTAAAGTAAGCCTCTCGGTCTTGGAACCATAGATTTGATGAGACCGTTAAATCATATGGTTTTGACCAAAACATTGATGAACCTTGTGTCTACAAGAGAATCAAGGATGGTAAAGTGGCATTTTTAGTACTTTATGTGGATGATATTCTACTCATTGGGAATGATGTGGAAACGTTATCTGCAATTAAAGATTGGCTGGCCAAGCAATTCCAAATGAAAGATTTGGGAGAAGCGAATTATATTCTTAGAATTCGAATTGTTCGAGATCGCAAGAATAAATTATTGGCACTGTCTCAAGCATCTTATATTGATAAGATGATGTTGTGTTATAGAATGCAAGATTCCAAAAAGGGTTACCTACCAACCCGACATGGAGTCGTTCTCTCCAAGGAACAGTGTCCTAAGACGCCTGAAGAGGAAGAGAACATGAGACACATACCCTATGCCTCTGCAGTAGGCAGCCTAATGTATGCCATGTTGTGTACTTGGCCCGATATTTGTTATGCGGTGGGTATAGTCAGTCGTTTTCAATCAAATCCAGAAATTGATCATTGGATAGCAGTGAAGAATATTCTCAAGTATCTTCGGAGAACGAGAAACTATATGCTTATCTATTCGGGTGATGACCTTCAAATAGATGGATACATTGATTCTGATTTTCAATCAGACAAGGATAATCGAAAGTCGATATCTGGGTCATTGTTTACTCTTGGTGGTGGTGCCATAGTCTGGAGAAGTATCAAGCAATCCAGTACTGCAGACTCCACTATGGAGGCTGAATATATAGCAGCTTCTGAAGCAGCTAAAGAAGCAGTATGGCTAAAGAAGTTCCTTACTGATTTGGAAGTTGTTCCAAATTTGAATAGACCAATCACCTTATATTGTGACAATTGTGGTGCAGTGGCCAATTCAAAGGAACCTCGAAGTCACAAGAGGTCAAAGCATATAGAGAGGAAGTATCATCTGATCTGAGAGATAGTACAATGAGGAGATGCGGCAATTCTCAAGATTGCGTCTGCTGACAACCTTGCCGATCCTTTCACCAAGACTCTGCCTGCAAAAGTGTTTGAGAGGCATATTCATAATTTTGGACATAGAGACATGTCCCATATGCTTTAGGGCAAGTGGGAGATTGTTGGGGATTGTGCCCTTAAAGCAATTGTGAATTATTTTTATCTTATTTATAAAAGCGACATTTATTTTCGAACAATATGCTTCTTGTATGCATTTATTTTTACATCACAGAAAATTCCTAGTTTATTTAATGTTACCATAATCTTAGTATATAAGTGTTATATACAAGAGGATTAAGATTATGGAAAATAAACTAAAAATGAAGTCCGTGACGAATTTAATTAAAGTATGGGATCTTTAATTAAAATGTCACTAATGCAGCCCGATGACATTATGAATGTGACCGTTTTATCCAAACCGTTGATGTGTAGACATCCAGTTGGGTGCATTTATATATGATACGATCATATAGGACTTGGACCGATTTAATTTAATTATTCCTTCAAATTCCGTTAAAGAAAAGGAATATTAAATTAAATTACAAGATGATCATATATGAATAATCTTAATCCTGAGTGATTATAGACTCCTGTTTATTTGAATGTGATTCTTAATCTGCTCGTTAAAGATTGTTTGCCAATATTCTCTAAACTTGCATTTTAGATTCACGTTTGAATTAAATAGCTGGGAATGTAATTTATAGATAAGGAATCCATTCCTTCTTTTAAGAAGTAGAAAGATAATTCTCTCATTTGTTAATTCTGGAACTGAGTGATTTGAGATCTCTAATTTGTAAATTGTTTATAAATTAATCGCTCACTGGTGAATTAATGGTAAATGAGGAAAAGAAATAATTGAAGAGGTTAACGGATATTACCTGTCTTCAATTATGAATTATCTATGGAGGATTGATTCATATGAAATGATTAAATCAATGGATTGCTCAAATTCGTAGAGTAAATATATTCTATAATTAAAGAGAGTGCAATTCCGGATTTTTAGTGGAATAATATCGGAATTAATAAGTTGAATAAATTAATTAAAGAGTTTAATTATTTATTCAATTTATTGGAGCTCTTGATTATAGGTCCATGGTCCCCGATTTGCCTTCCTATATTATTGACGGGTTGATAATAATATTTAAGTTCCTAAAGTGTTATGAAAAATAAGTTTTCATAAAGTTTGGGCTTATGTGTAAATATTAGTTAATTCCGGAAATATATGATATTCCACAGTATGCTAGGAATTAAATAAATATAAGATATTTATAATATTTACATATTAGTAATAATTAATAATTATTAGAGATAATTATTAATTTGTTTCTTTATCTTATATGATTCTAAATCTGTTTAAGATAGAAAACTGATATGTATTGGGATTTGACCTAAACCTAATTATAAATATAAAAGAATAGAGATTAACGCAGAGGACGATTAACGTGAGACTTTGCTTTGTGAAAGAAAGAAAACGAAATTGATTCTCTCCAAAAATCAATTCTCGTCTCTTTTGATTTGATGAAATCAAAAGCTTAGTTTTAATCTCTTTTCTCATTATGTTTATATTTAATTCAGATTAAATATCATCCAAATACTATAGCCCAATTCTACGATTTCATGTGTTGAAATAATCGTAGAAAAATTAAGTTAGGAACTTAATAAATTCATGTGTTGAAATAATCGTAGAAAAATTAAGTTAGGAACTTAATAAATTTATTCCGGTGCCCACTCACTACCGTTCAAAGGGAGGATTGAATCGGAAAATCGTGATGTTTACGAGCTTCAAGATTCAAAGGTTTATGAAAGAAGACGAAGGAGATTTAAGAAAAAGGGTATTTTCTTTATCTCTTCTTTAGCATTAAATAAATTTAATTCGCATGGATATTATATTTTTATATCACGATCTATTGTCTGATTCCGCTCCAGTTCGATTTGATCGAAAAGACGGATTTTATTCGACCCGAAATTTATTTCGGACCGGTTTAATTTCCAACATGAAGAGAGGATGCCGTTGCTGATGAACTCATACACAAGAAGAGGGACTTCTGTTTCGAGACAACAACCTAGGAGCCTCACTACATTCCTCTGGTTTATCTGAGAGAGAACAATTACCTCATTGATGAATTGGTCGGTTTCATTCGGATCAACTCTTTTAGACCTCTTGATGGCAACTACTCTATTGTCTTGTAATAAACCTTTGTATACAGTGCCAAATCCGCCTTGATCAATGATCATATCATTGTGGAAGTTATTCGTCGCCTTTTGTAGCTCGGATATCGCAAAGATCTTCACCACATGTGATATTCCTCCTCTATCAAGTTTTTCCTGCAACAAATGCCACCATTTTGAAGAAAGAACTTCTGCTTAGTCTTTCTGTTTGATCTTCTCTTAAGTTCTAAGTGCAAGAGTACAACAACAAGCAGAAAAGCAGTGATCCCAAAGGCAGTCCCTGTTTGTATGTTTCAAGAATCCAAAATTAGTACTTAAATAAGCTATATGAGACCAAAATCAAGAACTGAAGACAAAGATTTGTGTTAGACTGTCTAAACGGGTAATAATGCGTTAGACGGGTCAAATAGGCCCCACTCCAAAAATCCACCCCACCGACCCACGACCATTTTTTTCGCCAAGGCACGTGGGCTACATGCATCCACATGACTGGGCTACATTCTATTTTTTGAGTTTTTTTTAATTTTAGTTTTTTTTATATTTTTAAAAAAATTATTTTGTATCGAGCATAATGCACGAGCCCACATGCTAGTATCGAGCAAGTGCACTGCGCAAGATGTTGAATAAAAAAATTAAAGTAATTCCAAAAATTAAATTAATTCAATTTAGTTTTAGTATTCACTAATTCCATTTTATGGTATATATTTATTTAAAAAAAATAATTATCAAGTGTAGTGCACTAACCCACATATTAACATCGTGCTAGTGCACTGTGCGAGATGCCAGATAAAAATAATATATATATATATATATATATATATATATATATATATATATATATATATATATATATATATAAACAAAAACAAGGAGGACCATCTTGAGATCGTTAAATTGTCTCAAAAGAAACCACCTTAGAACTAAAAGTTATTATAAATTCAAATCTCATCCGTACCTTATAAAAACAAAACTGAAAAAGAGACAAGAATATACAGGGCTAATTAAGGTGTACCAATAAAGATGACGACAATCTTCATATCTTGCTTCTTGTGGCAACCATTTGGACCTCTTCCATCGCCCCTTGGGACAAGAACATGTGAAACTCCCTTGTGTATTCATGCACTTTGCTATATCCATGCAATCATTATTTCTGGCACTATTTGCTGCGCATTCATCAATATCTACAAGAGGGGTTAAAATTTCTTCTTACACTTTCTTGTGTTCCTACTCCGTGTTTCATCATTAAATTTATGGTTTTAATAATATTTATTATAAAATAAAAATTAATTATAACATAAATAATCATAGTCAATATTTATCAACAAAAAAAATGAATTAAAAATTTATAAAACATAATTATACATTTATAATTTGAGCTTAATTAATTAGAAAATTAATATTGCAAATTAAAACATGCAAGTGCAAAGTCATCCATCATATATATATATATATAGAGAGAGAGAGAGAGAGAGAGAGAGAGAGAGAGAGAGAGAGTCAGGTCGGGTTATAATGGGCACCAGAGCTTCGTGCGAGAAAAAAACTACCACTAAAATACAATAAAGCAAACTATCATAATAAATAGGCTTATGAAATCATCTGCTATATTACGTGCAACATTCTATACTGCACATTTAAAAATATTAATTTTTATTTCATTTTTTTTTCTCCGATTTGATGAATTGATCATGCTTTGATTTAATTTTATACTTATTACTTAAGGGTCACTTTTTTCCAATTAGAATATATAATTATTTTTTTAGTAAATAATCAATTCTTAATTAAAAATAAAATAAAATCTTGAAAAAATAATTCTATACCCTATATAATTAAGAAAAGTCAACCCTAATTAACAAGTGTAAAGTTAAACTGAAGCACATGTAATTGAAATCGAAGAAAAAAAGAATTAAAAATTAATACTTTTAAATGTGTAGCATAGAGTGTTGCGCAGAAAATATAGTTAGATGATTTCATCCGGTAAATAAGCAGAGTTCTTGGTTCTTACACGAAACACCATCTGGTGCCCATTTGAACTAAATCCTACTCACCTCAACAGCCATGGCTATGATAAGCGTTTCCTTGAAAGCCCTCGTTGCAACGACACCGATAGCCATAGCCATTCTCGGGTTTGAAGCAGCCGGAGTCGGGACTCACATACGCGTAGCTGTCGGCACTCACCGCCGCATCCTCGCACGTGCCGTTCCCGATAGCCCAATCGATCACCATGGCAAGCTTCTCGACCTTTCCTAAGGCGGTGAGGCTTTCTTTGGTGAAGTTAAACGCAGCCGTCTCAGCAAAAAAACCATAGCTGCAATTATTGAAGCTCCGAACCTTGCTGTGATTCCAATAACTCCGCACCTCAACATCAACCGTCCAAACATCTTCGGGAATAGTGTAGTTAATGTGTTAGTTTTTTAATTATTATGTTAGATATAATTAATATGTATTAGTTAATCTAGCTTGTCTTGGAAGATTGCTACAGTAACCTATCTAGGAGTATAAATAATAATGGTGTTCTGAAGAAGCTAATGTGAAGATTATTTTTGCATCCACCACAAAACTTCAAGAACGTCTTCTCTCTAAAATATCATCTCCCAAAATCTAAAAATTACACACTAAAATCATACAAATATATTGAAGGTTTTTGGTATTTCGATCCTCAAAACTTACATTTGGCATCAAGAGCTTGATTTTAAATACCAAAAAAATTCTCGATCAAGAAGGTGAGAGCAAGAGCAGAGCACCCGCAAGAAGGAAGATTTCTCCGCCATCGATCGTCGATAGTGGTTTTTCACGGCAAGATAGAAAATACACAACAAGTTTCTCTACCAATCTTTACCGGAGAGAACTATGAGTTTTGGTGCAAGAAGATGAAGACCTTACTAGCTTCATTGGATTTGTGGGAACTCTTAGATGAAGGCTTCGACGATGAGGAAGAAGATCTCACCATGACTCAATTAAAGGAGTTGAAGAAATTAAAACAGAGAGATGCCGCAGCCTTATCGAAGATACAACAAGCTGTAGCAGATTCAATTTTTCCCCGAATAATGGGTGCCGAAAAATTGAAAGAAGCTTGGGAAATCCTACAAAAAGAATTTGGAGGAGATGAGAAGGTAAGATCTATAAAACTTCAAACTCTTAGAAGAGATTTTGAGAACATGAGAATGAAGGATAAAGAGAGTTTAAGTGAGTTCCATTCAAGATTTATTGAACTCACAAATCAAATGAAAACTTACGGTGAAGTGATTTCAGACCAAAGAATGATAGAAAAAATATTGATATGTCTTCCCGAAAGATTTAATGCTATTGTGGTTGTTGTTGAACAAACTAAAGATATCTCTCAAATAATTATTCATGAGTTGATGGGTTCTTTGAAATCATATGAAGAAAGGTTGGCTAGACAATTGGAGAAGCCGATTGAAAGTGCCTTGCAATCAAAGTTGAATGTTAATAACAAAAATGTTGGTGAATCATTGTCTAGTGGAGGACAACAATCACGTGGTGGTGGTAACTTTGGTCGTGGAAGAGACCGTGGAAGGAATGGCCGTGGTAGAGGAAGAGGAAGAGGTTTCCAAGAGAGAAACCAAGATAACAAATCTGAAAATGAAAGGAGTTGCAAGCATTGTGGTCGAAATAACCACGAGTATAAAGATTGTTGGTACAAGGACAAGCCGAAATGTCACAAATGTGGTCAGTTTGGTCATATTCAAAAGGATTGCTACTCAAAGAGCAACCACAAAATCAACAACAAGCAAAGTATGTCTAAGAAGAACAAAGTGAAGGGTGCACATTCTATGCCTCACAAAATGCAAGTGAGTCAAAGAGTGATGTTTGGTACATTGATAGTGGTTGTAGTAACCACATGATGGGTGATAAATCGATCTTTGTAAGCCTTGATACCGCTGTCCATTCACAAGTGAAGATGGGCAATGGAGCACTTGTGAAAGCTCACGGAAAAGGAACAATAAGAGTCAACACGAAGAAGCGCATCAAACGCATACATGATGTGCTACTTGTGCCGGATTTGGAGCAAAATTTGTTGAGTGTTGGGCAACTTATTGAGCATGGTTTTGCAGTCCATTTTGAAGGCAAAACATGTGTGATACTTGATAGAGAAGAGCCGATGTAAATTATGGCGAAAATACAAATGGAGAAAAATAGAAACTTTCCACTCATTTTCAAATATCCCGAAAATGTGGCAATGAAAGCACAAATGAAGGATGAATTCAAATTATGGCATTGGAGGCTTGGTCATTTGAATTTCCAAAGTCTCAAACTTCTCCACAACAAGAATATGGTCCATGGTCTTCCAGAACTTGAAGAAGTGCAGCAAGTTTGTGAAGGATGTGCACTAGGCAAGTACCATCGATAACCATTTTCAAAAGGAGTCGCTTGGAGAGCAAAACAACCTCTCGAGCTTGTACACACCGATGTGTGTGATCCGATGTCAACAATTTTCCAAGGAGGAAATATGTACTTTATTCTTTTTATTGATGATTATACTCGCATGACTTGGGTTTATTTCTTAAGGAAAAAATCCGAGGTGTTTGAAGTGTTCCAAAAATTCAAGTGCCTAGTGGAGAATCAAAGTGGCCGAACTATTAAATTGCTTCGAAGTGACAATGGAAAGGAGTATACCTCAAACCAATTCACAAAATTTTGTGAAGATAAAGGCATTGGAAGACAATTGACGGTTGGATACACACCACAACAAAATGGTGTATCCGAAAGAAAAAAGAAAAAATTAAACGGTGATGGAAATGGGCAAGTCAATGTTGCACGCTAAAGGAATGCCTAAAGAATTTTGGACCGAGGCCGTGTATACCGCAGTTTACTTGATGAATCGATGTCCAACAAAGGCCGTGATGGATAGAACTCCTCATTAAGCTTGGAGTGGTAGAAAGCCATCGGTGAAACATTTGAGAATTTTTGAATCGGTTTGCTATGCCCAAATTACAAAGGAAAAGAGACAAAAGCTTGATGAAACAAGTGTGAAATGCATATTTCTTGGCTATAGCAACATGTCCAAAGGCTATAGGCTCTACAGCTTGAAGACAGAGAAAGTAATCACAAGCCGAGATGTGATTTTTGATGAAAATGCAACTTGAAATTGGAAAACAAAGAAAGTCGAGCAGAGTGCATCATTTTTTGATGAGCACAAACAAGTTCCAACAAATGAAGAGGAAGAAAATGATGATGAAGGTGCAGATTTTTCAAATGGCCCGAGTAGTTCAAGTTCAAGTTCTAGTTCGGGAGCAAGTTCATCTTCATCGGCATCAAATTCAAATCGAAAAATAAAAAGTTTGGAAGATGTGTATGCAAGATGTAATTTTTGCATGATTGAACCTGAAAATTTTGAAGAAGCAATGAAGGAAGAGGCATGGAGAAAAGCCATGCAAGAAGAAATTGAAGACATCGAGAAAAACAAAACTTGGGAGTTAGTCGAGAGGCCCGAAAACAAAGAAAATGTTGGAGTGAAATGGGTCTACAAAGTTAAGGTCAATGAAGATGGATCCTTCCAAAGAAACAAAGCAAGACTTGTGGCAAAGGGGTACACACAACAACCCGGAGTTGACTACGATGAAACCTTTCCACCGGTTTCACATCTTGATACAATTCGGATGCTTATTGCACTTGCCGCTCAAAACGGATGGTTACTATATCAACTTGACATCAAATCAGCCTTTTTGAATGGTGAATTAACCAAGGAGATTTACGTGGAGCAACCACAAGGTTTTGTGATTGAAGGAGCCGAAGAGAAAGTCTATCGGTTGAAAAAAGTATTGTATGGGCTCAAGCAAGCTTCGAGAGCTTGGTATAGCCAAATTGATTCATATTTCATTGAACATGGTTTCAAGAGGAGCAAAAGTGAGTCAACATTGTATGTGAAGTCTCAAGGTACATCTACACTCATTGTTGCATTATATGTTGATGATTTGTTATTTTGTGGTGACGATGAGAAGATGATATGTGATTTTAAAAATGAAATGATGAAAAAATATGAGATGAGTGATATGGGTTTGCTACATCATTTCTTGGGTATGGAGATTTACCAAGAGAATGATGGAGTATTTATTTGTCAAAAGAAATATGCCAAAAATATTTTGAAGAAATTTGGCATGAGTGATTGCATCCCCACATTCATTCCATTGGTGGTGAATGAAAAAATGAAGAAGGATGATGGTGAGAAGAAAATTGATGCTACCACATATCGGAGTTTGGTTGGTAGTTTGTTATATCTTTGTTCAATAAGACCGGATATCATGTTCGCCTCAAGTATGTTGTCGAGGTTCATGAGTAGTCCGAGTCTGTGGAGGATGAATTAATTCAGGTGGAGGGTTGGTAGTTTGTTATATCTTTGTTCAACAAGACCGGATATCATGTTCGCCTCAAGTATGTTGTCGAGGTTCATGAGTAGTCCGAGTCTGTGGAGCATGAATTAATTCAGGTGAAATCTGCGCTCCAGGAGATTTGAACATGGGCCAATGACCTTATGCCCTAAAGCTCTAACCAAGTAGGTTTAGGGCTGTAAACGAGTCGAATCGAGCCGAATACCTTCAAGCTCGAGTTTGGCTCATTTAAGTTATACTCGATTCGAGCTCGAGCTCGAGTTCGACTCGAGCATAGAGTTTGAGTTCGAGTTCGGCTCGAATTAGAAAATTCGTGATCGAGTTCGATTCGAGCTCGGCTCAAGTTCGACTCGATAAGGATATGTTCAAGTTCGATTAAAAAAACTCGATAAAAAGCTCGATAATAATAAAATTTGTGATCGAGTCCTTTTTTTTTCTTTTCTAGATTTTATTTAATTACGTTTATTTTTATTTTATTTTCTTTAAACTAATTACTTAATTATGTAATTGTAGTCATACTTATTACTCATTTAATTATTTTTCATTATTAATATAGGTGTATTCAAATTTTAATATATATTTACCTTAATTTGAATTAAAATAGAAAAAAAAATTCTAATATAATTTATAAATCATAATGTACTCACGTCTCATTTTATTTTTATTTTATCGATCATTCATTTTCACTTTTTATTTAAAAATTATATTCATTAGTTAATTAGTAATTTATCTCACTATCCATGATAGCTTATTATTTTTCTTTCAAACTTCAACATACAATTATTTTACAATCATCTTAATTCAAATTCAAATTTCAAAGTGTTTTGTATTATGCAATTTATAAATTATAATTCAAACATATCTCATTTTCTCACTATTTTATCGATTATTCAGTTTCATTTTTATATAAATTGTAATTATATTAGTTGATTGATGATATAGTTCATTATTCTTGTTAGTTTATTATTTTTTACTACACATTCACGCATGTTCCAACTGATAAGTAAATATTTATAATAATCTTAATTCGAACAGAAATTTCAAAGTTTTTTATAATATGATTTATAAATCATAATTTATTTTTATTGTTATGTCTCAGTTTTATTTTATTTTATTGGTATATAAATTAAATATTTCAATGAGGCACGCTAAAGTATACATAATATTTGTATATTATATAATAATTGAGTAAATTGATATAACATATATTGTCGAATCAAATGAATTAAGTAATTATTAGACACTATTAATTATTTGTTGATGAATAATTGTGATTTAATTCAATATAATGATGTTTGTTTGATATCATAGATTTAATCAAATTCATTTGTGTTTATTTCATTATCAAATCTCAATTCTTAATTATAACTATAAACTATAATTTTAATTACCTCATAATTAGATAATTTTTTGTTAGATTGCTTCAAAATTTAAATATACTATTTTGTATTAATATTTTAAGTAAATAAATTGTAAATGGATATCTTAAAGTTGGATAATCAATATTTTATTACATTATTTTTTTATCATATAAATCTATTTACATATTCCTATTTTTTCTTTAATAAAATAAGCTTAACTTAATGTTTGTAAATCTCATTAATTAATTCGTTTTTTTTATGATAATACTAATTCTTAGATTTCGTAGAGTTCATATAGTCTATTATTATTAGTTGAATATATTTATCTGATAAATTGATAATATGATATTATATATGTTTATATAAATATAATATATAAATATTTACATATATTTAAGTTTTGGAGAATTGTTATAAAAACGTTATTTGATTCAATTAGCATAATTGTTAATAATTTGATCAAGTGACTATAATAACAAATTGAAATACATTTGGCTAATGCTTGAATCTTGTTGGGGGTGAAAATTTAAATGTTTTTAGCTTATTTATCAAAGCTCGATTACAAGCTCGATTAAGCTCGATTAGAAGCTCGATTAAAAGCTCGATTAGAAGCTCGATTAAAAGCTCGCGAACTACTCGATAAAAGCTCGTTTATAGTCGAACTCGAGCTACTCGTGAGAAGCTCGCGAGTAGCTCGAGTTCGGCTCGAGAAAATTGTCGAGCTCGAAAAAAAGCTCGAATTCGGCTCGTTTAATAAACGAACGAGTTTCGATCGAACTTTTTTCGAGCCGATACCCGAGTAGCTCACGAACAGTTTGGTTCATTTACAGCCCTAAGTAGGTTAGAAGGTATTTACGTTAAAATATACAACTAGTATATATATATATATATATACACACGAAACCTATTTTCATTGATTTTTTATTTCTAAATTAAATAATTATATAATATAAAGTCCTAAAAATTATTAAAATAAAAAATTATAAAAAATTCATAAATTAGTAATTTAAATATAACAAAAGATATAATATATTAAAAATAATAAAACAATAAAGATAATAAAATAAAATAAATCTGAAAAAATAAAATAAATAAAAATATTAAAAAAAATTCAGATTCATAATTGAAAAATAAAAAAAATAAAAAAATAATATAAAATATTAAAAAAATTAAAAAATAAACTAAATCTGAAAAATAAAATAAATAAAAAATCAAAATTTTAAAAAAATTAATTTCAAATTCGTAAATTAAGTATTATTTGGGAAATTAAAAATTAAAAAAAAATAAAAAATAAAAAAATTAAAAAAAATAGAAAAAATAAAAAAATTAATGACGGAATTGTTCCGTCGTTTGTCCGTCGCTAAATTTAAAAAATATAAAAAAAATTAAAAATTAATTTCTAACGATGGATTTTTCCGTCTTTAGTGACGGAAAAATCCATCGTTAGTCCGTTGTTATATTAAAAAAATAAAATTAAAAATATTAAATTCAATGTTTAACGACGGATTTTTCCGTTCTTAACGTAAGGACGGAAAAATCCGTCGTTAATCCGTCGTTAAAAGTGTCAATCACAATCCGTCGTTAATTTGTCGTTAATCTAGCGATAGATTTTATTCCGTCGCTAAATCCGTCATAAAATCGCGTTTTTTTTATAGTGCTTTCTCGCTCTCTTTTTTTCCATTAGGATTATTTTTAGCATTGTGACCAGGTTGATGACACGAATAACAATTTTCCGTGTTGGCCATACATTCTCCATTATGATATTTACGACAGGTAAGACAAAGAGGCTTGTCCCTCGATGGTTCCTCTTCAGGCTTAGTTTCAGGTTTCCATTGCTTCTCTAATCTATAATTTCTATCTTCGACATCTTGATCTGATTTTCTTTTCCCATTTCTATCCACATACTCGGTATGTAACACGTCTATCTCCAAACCGGATGCCACCTCCTGAGCTCCTCTAACAGCTAGTCCATAATCCTCTATTCCTTGAGCAGCTAGTATTCCTCGAATCTCTGGTCGCAGCCCTCTTAAAAATCTATCGGCCTTTCGATCCTCTGTTTCAACCAAACGTGCAGCATAGAGTGAGAGCCGATTGAACTTTCTTATTCCATGTCAAATCTTGTCGAGCTTGATTAGTCATAGATGCTCGGTATAACTCCCACCAATGTCCCGTATCCTCGGAGAGTTGAAACACTGCAAAAGAGACTCTTTGTGCATCAGTACACTCAATGTGCTTGAAAATTCTTTCAAGTTCCCTTAACCATTATTCCATCTCCAAGGGTCTACTCCTTCCGTTAAATTTTGGTGGAGAGTACCGCCGAAACTATTCCACAACACGACTAGTGCTATTCGGTGGATTTGCAAGTTGCTCTTGAGTGTTAAGCACTGCTTGAGTTTGTTGTTGAACGAAGCCTTGCAGTGCAGCAATCAAGTCGGGCATCATAATTCCTCCATTCGGATTCAGCGGTTGGTTCGCTTTGTTGTTGCTTTGATTATTTCCCAGCGATGGCCCATCGCTACTGCTATCATCGTCTTCAGTCTTGTTACTTGCTGTTTCGCCATCACGTCCACTTGCGGCATCATTAACATTTCGATGAGGGCGTCCACGGGGTGGCATGATTTCTTAACCTAAAACGAAAAAAGTTATTAACTGTACTGTAATTATTTCTAAAAGGAATTTAAAACTCTATGTTTCAGAAATGAGTTGGAAACTCCTATGGGTACAAGGGTCATGCAAATAAAATGTAAAAATTTAATTACTTTGCACCGAAAATACTCACGATCAGTCCCAAAACAATTTTTTTTTCCAAACACATTCTCATAATAAGAAAAAAAAAAGAATATTACACCACCCATTTCAACAAACTGGAAATTGTGAGAAATTTATTAAGTTAACGGAGAGTTCCCAAATAAACTGACTTTATTTCAGAAAAAGAGAAATAACAAATCTTAAACATAAAAGCATACTAGACTTGTAGTGAAAATGAAATCCTATGAATCTTGATAAAAGAACAGCTAGGCAGCTAAGGAATCATAATTTGCTTATTAATGGTGTCTCCTACTAAACAACGACTAGCTAGTTTTCCTCAGAAGTCACTTCATTTTCCTCGCCATTACTATCCTCCATTTTTGATTTTTTTTCGGCGCTTCTTGCTCATCAGGTTCCTCTTCGGGATCCTCTTTAGCGTGATCGTCATCATTTTCTTCCTCGCTCTCTTCGACATATTTTTCTGCATTTCCCTTGGCCTCTTCCTTCCAAAACCCTTGACTACGCTTATTCTCTCCATTTACTTCAGCATCCCATGAGTTCAAAAGATGATGAATAAAGTTATGAAAATTGATCGTGATCTCGAAATTTGCTTTCTCGACCAAAACTTCTATAAATGCCTTCTGAGCCATAGGTTGCAGTAGCGTGGGCACAAGTTGCATCAGGTGCTTGGTGGCTGAGAGGTGGCTAGTCTTCTCTCCAAAACTGAACAATTGATTGCTCAAGTAATAAATCCTCTGCACATGCACCTCAAATCCCCGTTCCTTGCTCCACACATAGTTCTTGTATTCTCCTCTTAATTTCTTCACCAAATGCAACTTTTCCAATTCAAGTTTTCTGTCCTGACTCATTTGTTTTAATTCGGACTTGGTAGGTGTCTTTCGTGTTCTAGCCATCTAAAAAAAAATTCCAAAGTTTCATGCCAACATCATGCTTTTATAATAAAATAAATCTTGCATTCATACATGACATCCTTTACAAACACATTACATAAATCATGGCCATACTATAATAACTTGGTATAAAAAATAATAATAATAAAGTTCATACCTTGGAGTCCAAGCAGTCTGTGAGTCTCGAATGACTAGGCCCCCCGTTTTTTTTAAAACGTTTTTCTTTTTCATATTAACGAGTCTACAGAATGTAAACCCGTCTCTGATACCACTATAACACCCTATCTTTCATTTTTCTTTCTTTTCTTTTACAAAGGAAACATTAAACCATAATTTTTTTTGATACATCAGGATTTTCATCATATAATATATTAGTTATCCTCTAAAAAAATTTAGTTAAAACAATAGCAATACAATTTTATTTTATATGTTTTTTTTTCAATGCTCAGGACACCGAGGAAAAATTTGATAACACTTAGCATTTGATAAAATCACAACTAACATCTTTTCCAAAGGATATCCAAGGATAAAAGAAAAATAAATATGAAATCCATCTAAGCAACAATCCGTACGGGGGAAGTTTAGGAAAATAAAAAAAAATTGAATAGACTAGATAGACGGAAAACAATCTGGAAATTTAAGTCTTGAGCAAACTGCCATAGTCAATTCGATCCTCATAAGCGCTTCAACCCCGAAATCTGAAATAAACTGAAAGGAAGGTGAGTACACCAAAGATATACTCAGTGAAGAATCATGCAATTATCCATCATGTTAAACATGCGTTTATATGATAACAATCATAAAACACGTAAACCTTCAATTACGTTTTTTGACTACCAGGGTAGAGACTTGATTCCCATAGTACAAGGGGCAGAGACTTGTTTCCTGACATTCATAAACATACATTGCTACTAGGGCAGAGACTTGTTTCCCCTCTTAATATAACAGTAGTTCATTATTGATTACGATATAACAACACATAAAAACACATAGATAAATTATCACGTGCATGTAAAATTCCTCACCTTAACCTTGATTCAAAGACGGAACTCTGAAACCCCGATCTCTTCTTGCGTTTTTTTTCTTTTTCTTTTTCCTTCTTCTATGCAGGAAAAACTATTTAAAAGCCGGCGATGTGACTAATCCCACAAGGTTAAGGAGTCTTATAAGATAGCTATCCCATTTTCGAAAACCTTATCTCACAAGAAGAGTTAATAAAAGAGCAACTGATCCTCACTTATGCTGAGAAAATCAAGGCAGAAAATTAGGAGAAACCTTATTCTTTCAAAAAATTCAAAATACAAAACGGGAGCTCAAGAGCTTTGCCAAATTGATTCTTTTTTTGTTTTTTTTAAAAACAATTAAACATCTAATAATAAAAAAAATCCCTATGCATTTCTTAAATAAAAAGATGATGCAATATATATATATATATATATATATATATATATATATATATATAAATATATCACCTATATACACACAATTTTTTTTTATAAAGTACTTATTAAAATTCTTGAGACACCAAAAATCGGGGTGTTACATTCAAGAGTACAATTTGTGATATTTTGTGAACTTGGAACAAAAGCCTTTTCTATAAAATGATGTTTATTTAAATAGTGAATGTAACTTGGGTCAACATTACTTGCATTGTTAAGATCATAACTGTTATTTCTTGTGGTTCGACTCGTATCATTGCTTGCTACATTCGAGTATACTTGCACTTGACACGATCTATTATTTGAGGTATTAAATACGTCATCATGAGCTATATCAAATTGAAGATTTGTTATCAACCTTATCAATAATTCTTCTGAAACAATAGGAGTCATCCTGAAATTTATAAAATATGTATAAGAATATTAAACATGCACATGAGTGAATTATATATTGCATAATGTTATCGTTCCAGACTGCCACTATGTGAATGAGGTGAAGAGAACTCATTTATGATTAGAGTTTCTAGATTTTTATCTTTCTTCCTGTTTTGTTTAGCTCTCGACTTCATCATATGAGTAATTAAGGTCAATCATCACTGCAAGTAATTTTATCCATAGCGAAATATCTTAACCACTAACTTAATTTTGTCATTGCCAGCATGAGAGATTAACTAATCATATCAATCTGGTGGCTCGATTTCAATTTAAGATATAGCTTACATTGTTAGAGTTTGTGAATGCAAGCAATAATTTATTAAAGAGTTGAATCTCCCCCCACCAAAAATAAAAAATAAAAAAGAAATAGTACTTTAGATAGTATATGTTGACTTTTTTAAAGATATTCTAGAGTTACTTCTTTTGTGCGTGTCATTTTCTAAATCATTGTCAACTCATCAATTTTTAATACATCATCAGTACCACATATTATAAACTACACGAGACACCGAATAAAATAATTAAATTAATTCAATTTAATTTTACGGTTTGTTAATTCTATTTTAGGGTAAATATTTATTTAAAAAATTAATTATCAAGCGTAGTGCATGAGCCCACGCATTAGCGTCGGACAAGTGCATTGCACTAGACGTTGAATAAAAAAAATAAATTAATTCAAAAAATTAAATATATATTTGTAAAAAAATAAAAAAATAAAAAATAGAATAAAAAATTTATAAAGAAAAGGAAAATGTGGAGGGAGAGAGGGAGAGGTGAGTGGGTATCATATATATATATATATATATATATATATATATATATATATATATATATATACCTCATAGGCACAATAGGGTCAAGGAAGAATTTGCATGCGTGTCATGTGTGTATAAATTACAAAAGATGGCCATTGACCTAAATATGCGAGATTTGGAACGGCAAATATTTTGCACTCCATTACCGGCGCCGACCCAATATTTATTTCAATTAATAAAAGGTTGTGCGCGCACATATTGTATTTGGCTCCATTTCCTTAACTTTTAATTATAATTTTCCTCTATTATTATTGCATAAAAACATTAAAAATGAATTTAGCCAAGCTATGGCGTGCACGGATTGCATTAATTAACGATACTATTAATTTTGTATCAATTAAAAAGGAATTAAGAAGAAGAATATTGAACAATTCTCTTGATCCCTTTGTTATTTTATTTAACTTGAAACATTTTGAGCTGTTTAAATAAGGATATATAGGTTCACGGTGTACTTAATTTTCATTCAGTTAATAGAGAAAAGAATACATGGATACGGCGGTATTGGGTGTACTAATTGTCACTTCATTAATCGCGGTAAAATGGGGGGTGAAATTACTAAATTGGGTCTGGTTTAGGCCAAGAAAGCTGGAGAAGTTTCTGAGGGGGCAAGGGATGAATGGGACTCGTTACTCCCCATTTCTCCGCGACGTGAGGGATTGCGTTAGCTCCATGATAGCTGAGCAGCCCAAAACTCTTCAACTCTCCGATGATATTTTACCCCATTTATATCGATTTTACATGCAAAACCTTTCCAAATATGGTAAGAATAATAATAATAATAATGTTCGTTTTTCCAGTTCCTGTATGTATATTCTATATTAATTTGTGCAGGCAAAAATAGTTTTATTTGGTTTGGTCCGTGGCCGCTACTGAATATATCGGATCCGGAAATAGTAAAGGAGATGATGAAGAAAAGTGATGTGATTGGAAGGCCGTACGAAGGAATAGAGAAGATCCTTACGGCGGGACTTGTAACTCTCCAGGGCCCAAAATGGGCTCACCACAGAAAGATTCTCAACCCTGCTTTCCATCTAGACAAACTCAAGGTACGTACCTAGCTACCTAGTATCAGATTCAGATCAGATCGATCGTGTGACGAGACAAGATTAATATATATATATTCGATTCGTGATCATGCAGAATATGGTGCCAGCGATTTATTTGAGTTGTTCGAGTATGATAAACAAGTTGGATACAATGGTTTCGAGGAGCAACGAAATCGATATATGGCCATACCTTGAAGATTTATCCGGCGACGTCATTTCACGGACAGCATTCGGAAGCAGCCACCAAGAAGGAAGAAAAATATTTGAGCTCCAGAAAGAGAAACTTAAGTTCATTACCCAAGTAATGATGTTGGGATTCATCCCTAAATGGAGGTGATTAATTATATAATTAATAACGTTTTCATCTGAAACAATCATGCACACTTTTATATATTCTGATCTGATCTGATCTATAAATATAATATCAAATAGAGAATTGAAATAATTTTGATGTACGTACAGATATGTGCCGACGAAAGTGAACAGGAAAGTAGCATCAATCATTGAGGAGATAAAATGGAGAATAAAAGGTATAATAGAGAAAAGGCAGAAGGCGATGGACGAAGCTCCCAGCAACGACTTATTAGGCATACTGTTAGATTCTAATGCACGATTCATTAAAGAAGAAGGAAACGGGAATTGTGGAATGAGTGTTGAAGATGTCATCAATGAATGCGAGATGTTCTATTTGGCTGGATCAGAGACTACTTCGTGTTTTCTGCTGTGGACGATGGTGTTGCTCTGCCAACATCCCCATTGGCAAACTCGAGCAAGAGAAGAGGTCAATCGCGTTTTCGGAGATTCCCAACCCACCTTTGAATCCTTAAATCACCTCAAAACTGTAAGATTAATTTCAAACTAAAGCATCAATGAACTGCTGAAAATCCAATCTTTTCATTCTATTTTAATGACCATGCATGATATATATCTGCAGAAAATACAGTCAAAAATGTTAGTTCTACAGTTCTATCTAAATTAATTATCACAGGTGACGATGATCCTGCAAGAAGTGCTAAGGTTGTACCCATCGGTTCCTGTTATACTTCGACGCACTAAAGAGGAGGTTCAACTCGGAAAATGGACTATTCCAGCTGGGGTATATTTGCAGCTCCTGATAGGGCTACTCCATCATGATCCCAAAATCTGGGGAGATGATGCGAAGGAATTCAACCCACTCAGATTCTCAGGCGGAGTTTCCGCGGCCACCACCAGTCCGTATTCCTATATACCGTTCGCTGCAGGGCCTCACCTCTGCATTGGACAGAACTTTGCCATGATTGAAGCAAAAATGGCCATAGCAATGATCCTACGCCGCTTTTCATTTGACTTGTCACCCTCTTATTCACATGCTCCTTTCTTGTCATTAACTATCGCACCTCAATATGGTGCTACAATGATTTTGCGCAAGCTTTAGTCACCATCCATATCCTAAAATCTCAATCTGCTCATAAGATGTGAGGCAAATGTATGATAATGCTGAAATCCCATTAAATTTCAAGAAAATATTGCTCATTGTTAACCAACAAATTTTTTACTTTGTATTTACACATTTCAAGAAAATTAAGTAAAGTTAATGTAATCTATCAACAACTAAAAATTTCTTTAAACCGATAAGGCACAGCAAGTTTAGGGCTGCTCATCGACCTCTCAATTATGTAAATAAATACTTTAGTGTTATAAATATATTTATTATATATGGACATTATATTACTTTTATATTGTTTCAATTCCTATTCTAGGGTTTTGGTCTCTAGCCCTATGTATAACTTGTAACACAAGAAGAAAAATATTTCAACCGAGCATAAACTTAGTACGATCATTTTTCGCAAGTTGTGGATTCATGGATTCATGTGTTCGAATTAATATATTTGTGGGGAAGGAGGTTGGTAAGTTCAAAAATTATTTAATTTGGGTATGAATAAAAATAATTTTTATGTTTACATGCATGATCTATATTAAGCTCACATATTAAAATTAAATAAAGTGTTAAGTTGTCAACATAATAAATTTGGCTTCAACTATTAGCCCTTCTAGAGTTCTAATTCACTTATCAGTTATCACTACACATGCACAAACTATAAAACAGATTAATGAAATAGGAATAACATGAAAACCCCTCATAATCCTTGCAACTTTATTTAATATATGCTTTTGTTGTTCAAGTTCGATATTTTTAATCATACCAAGTAGAAAAAATAAAAGATACATAAATACACCTGACACATATTAATAACCTGAATACGAGATGCAACACCAAATTAACGACATAAACAGAACGGATATCGACACAAGTAGTGACACAACACATCATCTGCCTCCAGCCATTGGCAAAAGAACATGATCCCTGATACTATCATATCCAATACTTGTACCTGTAGCAAAGCCATTGATTGCTTCACCCTCTACAAGAAGCAAGTGCTCCATTTCCTCTGCATTAATGTCCACATTGCTTCTTCCCCATGAGTATTTTCCTTCAACTATTAGCCCTTCTAGTTCCATTGCCACCTCTTTCATACTAGGCCTCTCATCACCTCTCACATTCAAGCAAGCTCTTGCAATCATGGCAACTTCTTCAATCTGCTTCATATTGCCATTGCTCCCAATAATGTTCTCATCAAGAATTTCAGACAAGCATTCTTGCCTTAGTGTAGAAAGGAAAAACTTGACTAAATTCCTCTCCTCCTCTGGCTTGTCGGAGCTTACAGCTTTCCTTCCCGTTAGTAGCTCAACGAGGACTACTCCGAAGCTATAAACATCGCTCTTCTCAGTCAACTGATGCGTCTGCAAATACTCTGGATCCAAATATCCGAAAGTCCCTTGTACTACTGTCATCAGCTGAGTTTGATCCAAAGGAACCAATTTCGAAGCACCAAAATCAGCCACTTTAGCTGTGAAAGTACTGTCTAGGAGGATGTTGTCCGTCTTCACATCTCTATGTATGATCGGAGTAGAAGCATCAGAGTGTAGATATGAGAGGACACCGGCAGTTTCTGCAGCAATCTTCAAACGCGCCTCCCACTGAAGATACCGCGTCTTTAACTGATTGTGTAAGTGTGAAGAGAGGGTGCCGTTGCTGATGAACTCATACACAAGAAGAGGGACTTCTGTTTCGAGGCAACAACCTAGAAGCCTCACTACATTCTTGTGGTTTATCTGAGAGAGAACGAACACCTCATTGATGAATTGCTCGGTTTCGGTTGGATCAACTCTTTTAGACCTCTTGATGGCAACTACTATGTTGTCTTGTAATAAACCTTTGTATACGGTGCCAAATCCGCCTTGACCGATGATCATATCGTTGTGGAAGTTATTCGTCGCCTTTTGTAGCTCGGATGCACCAAAGATCTTCACCATATGTTGTGATATTCCTCCTCTATCAAGTTTTTCCTGCAACAAACTGCCACCATTTTGAAGAAAGAACTTCTGCTTAGTCTTTCTGTTTGATCTTCTCTTAAGTTCTAAGTGCAGGAGTACAGAAACAAGCAGAAAAACAGTGATCCCGAAGGCAGATCCTGTTTGTATGTTTCAAAAATCCAAAATCAGTACTTAAATGACATATATGAGATCAAAATCAAGAACTGATGACAAAGATTTGTATTAGACTGTCAAACGGATAATAATACCCTAGACGGGTCAAATAGACCCAAACCCACCCCAAAAATCCGCCCCACCGACCCAAGACCATTTTTTTTTCCTCCAAGGCACATGGGCTACATTCGCCTTGGGCACCAGAATTATTTTTATATTTTTTTACAAAAATTATTTTGTATCGAGCATAGTGCACGAGTCCACATGCTAGTATCGGGCAAGTGCATTACGCAAGATATTGAATAAAAAAATTAAAGTAATTCTAAAAATTAAATTAATTCAATTTAATTTAATGTTCACTAATTTTATTTTATGGTATATATTTATTTGAAAAAAATAATTATCGAGCATAGTGTACGAACCCACGCATTAGCATCGGACAGATACACTGTGCAAGACGCCAAATAAAAAATTAATATATATATATATATATATATATATATATATATATATATATATATATATATATATATATATAAACAAGGAGGTTCATCTTGAAATCGTTGAATTGTCTCACAGGAAACTACGTTAGAACTAAAAGTCATTACAAGTTTAAATCTCGTCAATACCTTATAAAAAAAAACTCAAAAAGAGACAAGAATATAGAAGGCTAATTAAGAAGGTGTACCAATAAAGATGAAGACAATCTTCATATCCTGCTTCTTGTGGCAACCATTTGGACCTCTTCCATTGCCAGAGTATCCCTTGGGACAAGAACATGTGAAACTCCCTTGTGTATTCATGCACTTTGCTATATCCATGCAATCATTATTTCTAGCACTATTTAGTGCGCATTCATCAATATCTACAAGAGAGCTAGAGTATTATAATTTGAGCTTAATTAATTAGAAAATTGATATTGCAAATTAAAACATGCACAAAGTCATCCATCATATATATATATAGAGAGAGAGAGTTGGGTTATAATGGGTACCAGAGCTTCGTGTGAGAAAAAAAAACTACCACTAAAATACAATAAAGCAAACTATCATAGTAAATAGGCGGATGAAATTATCTACTACACATTTAAAAATATTAATTTTTATTTCATTTTTTTCTTCGATTTGATGAATAGATCGTGCTTTGGTTTAATTTTATATTTATTACTTAAGGTCCACTTTTTCGGTTTTTCCCGGATATATAATTATTATTTTTTAGTAAATAATCAATTATTAATTAAAAAATAAAATAAAATATTGAAAAAATAATTCTATACCCTAATTGGGAAAAGTGAACCATATTTAACAAGTGTAAAGTTAAATTAAAGCACGTGTAATTGAAATCGAAGAAAAAAAGAAATAAAAATAATTAATACTTTTAAATATGTAGCATCAAGTGTTGCTCAAAAAATGCAGTCAAATGATTTCATCCGGTGACTAAGCAGGTGCCCATTTGAACTAAATCCTACTTACCTCGACAGCCATGGCTAAGATAAGCGTTTCCTTGAAAGCCCTCGTTGCAACGACACCGATAGCCAAAGCTATTCTCGGGTTTGAAGCAGCCGGAGTCGGGACTCACACACGCGTAACTGGTGGCGTTCGCCTCCGCATCCTCGCACGTGCCGTTCCCAATAGCCCAATCCACCACCATGGGAAGCTTCTCCACATTTCCTAAGGCGGTGAGGCTTTCCTTGGTGAAGCTAAACGCAGTCGTCTCAGCAAAAAAACCATAGCTGCAATTATTGAAGCTCCAAACTTTACTGTGATTCCAATAACTCCGCACCTTAACATCAACCATCCAAACATCTTCGGGAATAGAAATCTGGCAGCAGCCCGTACCCTCGCATGATCCATCGGCCAGGTCATCCTCGGTCTCACAGAGGGCAGTGCAGCCCGTCGTGAAATTCCGGCCATACCGCCGGCCGGAAACATATCCATAGGAATCACACCCCACGATGGTGAACTTATTGGCGGTGTTATTAACTGTGAAGTGGGCAGTTAGCTTTATCCCTCGATCTTTCCTTTCGGTTCTGGTGCCATCAAGAGCATAACAATCTCGAGCTATCGAGTTCGAGATTCTGGCCTGCCCTTCGAGGGATATGTTGGTCACTTGGATTGTAGTGTTCCACCAGAACAATCGCGGTGGTTCGAATGTGTGGTTGCAACTCACCCAGAAAGAGATGCTTTGGTAGCAGTCTTCGGTAGTGCCGAAAGGGAATGGGATGCTTACGTTGCCGCAGTGATCCACGCAGTTGGGCTTCGCTATGGGGAAGAAATTCTGCTGTAAATCTGCATTGATCATCTGCAACGTGATTAATGTGATCATCACCGGAGCTGAAGCAATATGCAGTTTTCTTTTAACTAAATCAAACACCCTCATGCTTCCGCGCGCGCACATA
This sequence comes from Perilla frutescens, assembly GCA_026008535.1. Lineage (NCBI taxonomy): Eukaryota > Viridiplantae > Streptophyta > Magnoliopsida > Lamiales > Lamiaceae > Perilla > Perilla frutescens. Next base: position 62,954,726 of record BRKX01000009.1, read on the forward strand.
TATATATATATCTCTCTGTGTGGTGATGTTAATTTGTGTGTACGTGAGTTTTTTGGAGGTCTAATTCATTTGTGGTTTAGTTAGAACTGAGAAAGATGAAATTACAGATTTCTTTAACGCAAAAAGTCGAGGAATATGTAAAATAATATTGTATTAATTCTAGAATATGGGGATTACACAGTTGAGTGTTGACTCGGACAAAGTCTCTCTTTACAAGTCTCTAAGGCGGCGCGCTAATTTAATTTTAATTTATTGTGCTCTAGTTTAATATAATATTTATATATTAATTAGGATTCATCCTATTCGATCAAGGTATATAATTTTTTTAATGAAATAACGAATTGTTAATTAAAAAATAAAATTTAACCATAATTGGGTAGGATGAACCATAAACAATAAATATGAAATTATAATAAAGCATAATAAATTGAAATTGAATTAAAAAATAGAAGAAAATTAATAAATTTAATTGTGTAGCATCAAGTATTCCACAAAGTGTAGTCAGTGTTTTAATTAATTTTACATCTGTTATAGAGGGTTAATCCTATCTAATTAGAATTTATTATAATTTTTTTAGTATTTAAATTTTCAAATAATCAATTAGTAAGTAAAATATGAAATTAAATACTAAAAAAATATAATATACATTATTGGGTAGGATGAACACTAAATAACAAGTGTAAAATTAAATTAAAGTACAATAAATTGAAATTGAAGAAAAAATACGACAAATCTCAAAATTGATTAAAAACTGAAATATTGACACACACACACACACATTAAAAAAAATAAATTAAAGGTGTTACATTAATTTTATTAGAAAATTAGATATGTTTTTAGACTGGCGATATTCCTCACCTTTATGAAAATTAGAAAACGAACAGTAGTTCTCTAAATATTTCTTAATATAAAATTGATAGAGTTTTATTGGATATCTTACTACCGAAATTCAATTATTACATAGCAGTTTGTTGATCTTTCTTCACGGAATATTGGTGACAAATATTTTCTCTCTTTAATTTTATTCAGATTTCACATTACGAAAAGACGAAGAAATGGAAGAAGTAGCTACAAGTTAAGAGACAAGTTGTAAGGAATCTCTCTCTCTCTCTCTCTCTCTCTCTCTCTCTCTCTCTCTCTCTCTCTCTCTCTCTCTCTCATGGTTCCTATCTCCTACTATGGTATTTCACATCAGAAAGACGAAGAAGAAGTCACAAGTTAATTGGTTGTCTCTCTCTCTGGACTTTATTAATATTTGGAGAAATTATAAATTGCAATTTTTTTCCATTCTTATCTATATATATATATATATATATAATTAGGCATTTGGTTTTTCAAATTAACACTATCTATTTATTGATTTTTTTTGTTTTTCAAAATTAACACAATTCAGTTTGATCTTTACTGCTTGTTTAGTACTACATTGATGCAGCTGGCTGAAACTAGCAGCGTATGAAAATGAAAGGATAGATGATCGGGACTCACTCAACCGATGGTAGTGGACTCTCTCGACACTACCAATCATGGAATCACTCAACGTGACTAAGCCAATCGCTTGAGAAGGAGGACTCACTCACTCCAAGAACAAGAATTTATACACATGCAAGGATATGCAATTCTTAATCTGATTCAAAACCAACTTGTCCAACACTTACAATGTAGATGACTTAAATAAGAGATTTTGGAACATCCCTCCCAACATAGGTGAGTGCATTAGACTCTTAGACTTTCCAAGCAATAAATTAGACTTTTAAACTTTCTAAATAACTTAATTAAAGATTCTTAGAATTTCCCAACAATGAATGGATCATTTACTGAGTTCAAGATTGCATCGCAAATGCTCAAGAACATGCATTAATTAATTTCTCCATTTCAATCCACAAATAATTATTATTTTAGTAGATTTGTAATATTATGATTTTTTTGGGGTTCTATATGTCGTCTTCAATTTTAAAATTAATAAAACGATATGAACATGCATTAATTAATTAGATAAGATGATCAATTTTGTGTTGTTACGATAAAAAAAAATATTAAAATTTAGAAACTAAATGAAAATTCATGTTCAAAAGATCGAATTGGAATATTTTAAAGGACACAATTTTATAAATAGTAATGTACAATTATCCACAATTAAAGAATACTCCCTCCGTTTCATAATGTTTATTGTTTTAGGATTTTAATCTAGAATTAACAATTATTTTTTGGACTAATATACCCCTTTATTCTATATCAAATAAAATCTTATTCCCTTATATTTTCCATGTATCGTTTAGGACCTAAAATCATGTTCATTAGACCTTCAAATGGGTGGGTTGGTTGCGGGTTTGGTCAGGCTTCCCCGCTATGGGAAAAAAATAATAAAAAATACGTCTTAAAATATCGCTCATTATACTAAAAAGTACAAGCCGTAGTTTCAAAAGTATCACCTTACTATTATAATTATATGAGTTTATTATATTTCAATTATAGTTTAATATATCTAAATTAGGGTTTATATTTATTTCGAAAAAATTAATTGTCTCCACTAAAAAACATAAAAATAATTATTGAGCGCAGTTCACGAGCATATGCGTTAACATCGGGTGAGTGCAATTAGCAAGTCACTTGATTAAAAAAATTAAATTAATTCAGTTTAATTTTATGGTTCAGTAATTCCATTTAAGTATATATTTATTTTAAAAAATAATTAGTGAGCGCAATGCACGAGTCTACGCGTTAGCATTGGGCGAGCAGTTGTGCATTGCTCGACGTCGGATAAAAAAATTCTCTCAAATTTTTCAGGTTCACCGGGGGAAAAATCATAAAAAAAACACAAAATCAAAAAATAATAATAAAAGAAAGATCGTTTTTAATCTTTTTTTATTACTGTGTACGGTGGTAGGTAAATTTTTTGAATAAATAGACAACAACACTCGAGCATATTCACAATACAATAAAATTTACACAAATTCTTTTTTTTTTTGTGCATGGTCTAAAAGTTTTTACACTTGAGCAAGGGTGCGAAAGTTTTTATTCATCAAGAAGAGCAGTACTTCGTTTCAATCTTTTGAAAGGTATGTTTTGTACTCTCCATTTTCGTGAAATTATTTTGTAAATATTTGTTGTTTTTTATTATATTGCATGTGTGTTGTTAGAAAATAGGCTTTCATTTGCAATGTCATAGATTTTGGGATTGAAATCAGCAAGTTTTTCAGCCTCATCCATCCTGAGATTCTCGAATCTAGTGGTGAGAAATTGCATCCATGAGGCACAAACACTATTTGTTCCTTCATAAGTATTCTGCAGTATGTCCCACACATCCTTAACTTTGTCACAAGTGGAGATAAGTTTGAAGACATTCATGTTAACAGCCGAAAATATTGCATTCATGGCTTTAGCATTCAACCCCATAATCTGGTAGTCATCATTGTTCCATTCGTCTTCAGGCTTCAAAACAGTTTTCCTTTTTTCATCTTTCTTCGTGGGAGGCTTCCAATCTTCAGTCACCATCTTCCAGGCACGTTTATCAATCAAATGAATGAACGCAGTCTTTCTGGCTTTCAAGTAGGCATAATTATTGCCATCAAGTAGCGGGGATTTTACTGTCGATGCTCCTTCTTTCATCGTGCCCATCTCGGTAAAACAAGCACAAAACACGAATTAATAACCCAAGATCACATCTGTGTAACTGGTGACCCGCTCTAATACCAATTGAAATAACTCAATCCGTGCTAGGTGTGTTTTAAATGTACTCCAAATAAGTGATCTACAATATGTTGGGAACAGACGTAAGAACAGTAAATAAAAGCAGTAAAGAAACGCACAAGATTGGTAATCCAGTTTGGTTAATCAACCTACTCTGGGGCGAATTTGCCCAAACTTGAAGATTCATTCACTACTCCTTCATGAAGTGTATTTAGGATCTTACACATACATGACTCCCTCCTTATGTTGCCCGTTCTTCTTTACGAACTCTTTCACTGAACCAAAGCTGTGAGATCCCCTCACAACCGTAACACTAGACTCTCTCTAGGTACCCACAACTTCAACTTACAATCTCTCCCGAGATTACGTACAAAACGGATTAATAAAACCCCTCACGTATTTCACTCAAAACACTCAAAAGCTAGATTATTACGTTGAACAGTTTAGGGAACAACTTCTAGCTATTACAAGAAATCACAAACCAACGACTTTCAAACACTTAATGTAGAGAATCTAATAAGTTGGGGGCGAACTTAATTAAGTCGACACCGATTGCTGCAATGAATCGGTCTTCTTATAGCTCCACTCCTTAGATTGACGTTGATCTTCAATCGCCTGCAATATGGTAAGTGAGTGGTGGTTTGTGATCTTCGCAAACGTGTGTAGATACTTTCCTTGAGTAGTAGGGTTATTTCCAGACCGGTATCTACACCACAAGGCAGTCAAACGATCGAATCTTGACCTTCCAAACTGGATCGGCGCAAGATCTTCATATTATGGAAATTGCCATATTTAAATCGTTCCTGGGTATGTCGGGAACATCAGAGGAAACAGTTCATCACCAACTGTTCTTGATTATTTGCACAATGGAATCATCACTTTAACTTCAAGAACATACCCACGAACTCATTGTCGAACATATCTCGCCCAATCAAACTTAGTGCATAATGATGGCACTAACAGATAAGATAGATTATATTGGCAATGTATGAATTGAGTATTTGAAGGATTTAAGCTTTAAAATAATTCAATTCATCAAAATATGTTGTAAGTTAAGTTATATTATTTTTATGAATCTCATTTATCTAATTTGACTGTAAAAAGTAAACGCCCCTAACAGGACGGGAGTCAAGTTGATACGGTATGTGTCAACTATCATTTTCAATATTGTACGTACTAGACAAAAGTGAACCACAAACTCATTCGTCAAGAGTTAATGCTATCAATCCAGCACTCACTGCACATTGACAAAGTCTTCTACGTAGACTTGACTTAGTTTCAACTGACGTCTTCTATGTACGGACGAAGCTAACCAAGTGTTTCACAGCCAGCTTCCTTGTTAAACTAAGTAACATTGGATGATCCAAGTGAACAAAATCATGTTTCTTCACCACAAACAATTTCCAATACACAATTATCTTCCCTTAGTTTTTGTTGCTGTCGTTGTATTATCGCGCACTGTTTCAGTTTCAGGTGGTGCGGGAGAAACAATTAGGTGTGTGGAGAGGGAGAGAGAAGCCCTTCTAAGGTTCAGGCAAGGCCTTACAGATGCATATGGTTATCTCTCGTCGTCGTGGGGAAGCGGAGAAGACAGAATGGAATGCTGCGAATGGTTAGGTGTGGAGTGCAGCAACACCACCGGTCACGTGATAGCTATCGATCTCAATGGATACGGCATTGGAGGTAATGTTTCTTCCGACTTGCTTGAGCTGCATCACTTGAATTATCTGGACTTGAGTGGGATTGATTTTGGAGGGAACACTATTCCAGAATGGATCGGTTCCATTAAAAGTTTAGAACAACTGTATCTCGTGCACAACAACTTTTCTGGGATTATTCCTCCGCAGCTGGGGAACCTTACTAACCTGCTTGTACTTGATATATGGCATAACTTCCTTGTCCGTGAAATTCCGGAATCCTTCAGCAATTTAACGCGTTTGCAAGTATTATTAATGAATGTAAACAACGGCTTGGGAGAGACGCTCGAGAATTTTTTTAGGAAAATATCTTGCAAAGAACTCGAGTGGATAGACATATCATTCAATCAATACACTGGGCCAATCCCCGATTTGAGGGCATGCTCTAAATTGACATACTTGTTACTCCACCACAATCCACTTTCAGGAACAGTGCCTGCAACTCTTGGCCAACTTTCCACTCTTGAATATTTAGATATTTCTGCCAATTCATTGCAAGGCACAGTCTCTCACTCCCTCCTTTCCAAACTCTACAACTTGTACTGGTTGGATCTGTCCTTCAATTCCTTGACCTTGGATTTCAGCCCTGATTGGATTCCCCCTTTTAGTCTCCAAACCATAACGTTAGCAAGCTGCAAAATGGGCCCATCTTTCCCAAAATGGATTCAAACCCAAACTTTTGTCTCTTATCTTGATATTTCTGATGCTGGTATATCAGACCAAGTCCCTAACTGGTTGTGGAATTTATCCTCAAAAGTAACGTATTTTAATCTCTCTCAAAACCAAATCAGTGGCACCATACCTGATCTCTCATCCAATTTCTTCGACATCATAGATGTTAGTTCCAATAAATTTTCAGGCCCTTTACCCTTGATTAATCACAACATTTCGCTTGCCCGCTTTAGCCAAAATATGTTTTCGGGATCAATTTCATTTTTGTGTGGAGTTTTGAGTAGCCAGCTCGTGCTACTTGACTTCTCCGATAACAAATTGTCTGGAGAGCTTCCCAACTGCTGGAATAATACAAGGAACTTAACATTTCTCAATTTGAATGACAATAATTTTTATGGGGAAATTCCACATGCTTTGGGCTCTTTAAGCAGCCTGGAAACATTGCAGTTGCGGGGTAATAATTTGTCCGGCCAGTTACCTCCAACTTTGAAGAATTGTGTAAATTTGCTACTCATAGATATTGGAAGTAACAATCTCACAGGAAAGATTCCACAATGGTTAGGTGCAGAACTAGCAAATTTGACGCATCTGAGCTTGCGTCAAAATAGATTTTACGGTGGCATTCCTCCAGAAATATGTAAGCTTACTCGAATTCAAATGTTAGATCTTTCTGGAAACAATATCTCAGAGCAAATCCCCCAGTGTTTCGACAATTTTACTTCATTGGTTGACAAGAATGGATCAATTTCTAAGTCGATTTCCTTTACCATTGATTTTAAGCGTAGTTACTATGCCTACGTACTAGTTCAATGGAAGGGTCATGGCTTAGAGTACAGAAAAACGTTGCGACTTCTTAAACTCATTGATCTTTCCAGCAACAGACTGGTTGGAAACATTCCCAAAGCATTTTCCAATTTGAAGGGATTGATTTCTTTGAATCTGTCAGCAAATAGTTTGACAGGAATGATAGATCCCAACATTGGTGAGATGGAGATGTTAGAAACTCTTGATCTATCAAATAACCAACTCTCTGGCCGTATACCCGTTGGCTTGGCACAATTGAATTTTCTTAGTGTTCTTGATTTGGCCAACAACAACTTGACTGGCCAAATCCCAGAAGGCACTCAACTACGAGGATTCAATGCATCTGTTTATTCGGGAAATAATGGATTGTGCGGGCCTCCTCTCCCATTGTGTCCCAACACATCCATTACTAATCAAGGAGAGAACATCGAGAAGAAAGATGGTTGCTTTCTGAGGCTATCTAGTCTGGAATTTTATGTGCCACTGCTCTTGGGTTTTATTGTTGGGTTTTGGGGAGTTGTTGGCTATTTGATGCTCAAGAGATCATGGAGAAATGATTATTTTGAGTTAGTAGATGTTGTTGGAGATTGGTTGGTCACGAGAACACCTGCATTCTTAGCCAAATTCAGACAATGATCATCTTAAATTTATAAGGTAACTCATGCTCACTTAATTTGCATCGTTAGCAATATAAATAATCTTTCTGAAACCTCAATTCAAACTTAATGAAATTCTGATTCCTCTATTCTTATACGTGTAATTAAATTGTTGAGCATCTCCCATTCCCTCATAGCATACTATGGTTTATTAACTTATATACTAAAGATTTTTATGATAGACAAATTCTTTTATGTTCCATTAAGTTTATTACATTTGTAGATGTTTCAATTATTGAATTTGTGAATAGGTGTGAAAAGTACGTACAATTGCGTTAATTAATTTGTTTTCTGAATATATTACTCTTACTCTTGTTCTTAATCCTTGTTTTCTAAAATAGCTATTCATGGAGTGGAGCTGGACAAGACCTTGGGGATGATGACTTTGTTTGAAACTAGAAGTGGATTGAAGATAAATAAATTTGATGTATTGCTTATATAAATACCATTATGTTGTAAAAGACTAAAAGGTTTTGTTTTACCATCTTTGTGGTGTATAACATACACTTATATAAATACCATTATCTGTGTACTTTAAGACTTATTGAAAATATATATTATAAGTGATCAATCGATCATGTATTAAACTTTGCAACAATGTATCCCTCATATCGTTTTGCTTCGATATCTAAGAAAATGTATAATTTATCATAATTTGTCCTCCTTTTGTTGTTTGACTTAATTAATTTCACTTTTAATCCCATTAACACAATATGATAAAAATAATTTTAGTAGTAATTGTAACTTTTTTGGTCCCATGTTTAATTTCCGTGACGTTCTTTGTCCCAAAACTTACCGGATACTTAACATCCGTTAAATTTTGGGACAAAAAATGTCGAAACATATCATTTGTGGTTAAAAACGTCAGAAAGATTTAAATTTAGGATCAAAAATATTATGACAGAGATAAAAAATGTACATATCAATTTTTTAGTTTATTTTTCATTTTTTCTTTGACTATAATTTCTTATACTTTAATTTAATTTTATAGTTGTTATTTACGATTCATCCTACCCAATTATAATTTTTTAGAATTTATTTTTCAAATAATCAATTAAAATTTTTTGTTGTTTTCTTTACTTTAAATTTTTCAAAATATATCAAATAAAATATTTAAAAAATAAAAACTGAGTATTTTAGTAAGGGTGACTATAATAATTTATTTGCTAATAATAAAATGTGTGTAATTGAATTAAATTATTTGAGCTCGACAATAATAATGGTTAATTGCCGTAAAATACACAAATTTTGGGTGTTTTGGGGGGTTTCAGACATTTTAAAAAATGTAGATTTAACAATATAAACTTAGCCATAGTTTGATTTTTCATATAATTTTCAAATTATAGCCAATTGAATAATCTGTTCTTGGATCTATCTTGAACAGCTTCTGGAACACGTTAGAACAGTCTTTGAACAAATTCAAGAAAACGATGAATATCTTCAGATCAATCACGGAACCCACTGGACATGTATCGGACAGATTCTGGACTGACAAGAAATGTCTAGGATAGATTCTGGATAGTCAGGAAATGTCTGGGACAGATTCTGGAACAGACTTGAGAACGTCTCGGACATGATCTGCAACAAACAGCAAACAGGGTTTGATGTGGAAATCAGATAGCCGAGTCGAGGAGACCTCTTTCCACAAGACAATTATGCCCCGGCTAGTGCTCATGGTATTGGTGTTTGTCTCTCAAAGATAAAACGATTTCGTCCTTCCCGGATGTAGCACCACAAGTCCGGAAGGCTCCAACGAACTAGATAAATGCAAAGACTGGGAAGCTACACTTGAAAGATGATAGATGATGCAAGATGTATGATGCACTTTGTAAAAGATTTTTGGTGTAGTTATGCAAAGCACATGGAAAACTTCATGGGAAAAACTCATATTTCCTATCATGCAAGGATGCCTATTTATAGGCACACATTCCACCTGTTTAGGGATTAAGGTTTGGACATTCAAACCAAGATGTAACTCCCGTGAGTTACTAGGTGCATTCAAGCCCACATTTGTAACCTCCTATTTAAGATCCATTCAAATCCATATTTGAAACTTTCCATGGGTTTCTACCGTTGCAGTATTAACTCTCCATCATGAGTGAGAGTCAGAAAGTGAGAGAGAGCTATGCTCTGACTTCTCTCTAAGTTTTTCTCGCTTTCTCTCCCTCCGCCCTCTAAATTTCCTTCGCCGATTTCTTCGCTGTTCCTCAATCTCAGGCATCAGATTGATACAGCTGCGTTTATCCTCCATCAATTTCACTATATTCCATCAATATTTCATCAATTACAGCGTCTCAATCTCCCATATTCCACCCAGAATTGCCCGTCGTATTCAAAATCGCGATTTGGGGATTTTCTCGCCCCCACTGTTCTATCAAATTCATACGATTTTCAAAGGCTCCCCAGGACCTCGCGAAGTTGTCTACTTCATCGTTTCAACCTGGAATTCAACTTGCAAATTGGAGGATTTTTCAAATTTTCTCCAAATTCGCGGTATCTGAATGCTCTCATATCAACTGAAGTGCTAAGCCTTGGAATCTACATCGCCAGAATTGTATAGATAGAACTACAGCGAGTGTTCCTCTTCCTTCTTTCTTGCTCTGGTTTTCTGAGTTGTGGCCTTGCCCTCTCGATACTTAACTAATATCTGTGGTGTGGCCCTGCCCTCCTGTGGTTGAGCACTTGAGCTTGTGGTCTACCCTGCTCTTTTGTGCGTTTTTGCGCGGTGTGTGGCTCTGTCACCCCAATCTGTGATCACACAAGTTTGTCGCTTCGCCCTGCTTGTATTGTGACTGCTTGAAGCTCTTGCTGAGTTTGTGGCTTTCGTTTGTGCCCTGCTCTGTTTTGTTTGGCCGTGCCTACAACTTTACAGCATTGTGCTGTGTCTGCTACCTTGCAGGTTATCACAATGTCTGAAAAATCGAGCAATGAAGCTGAAGCTGACCCCACCAAGTATGGCAAATTATTTGACAATATGGATATGGAAAAAAAATGAGAATGAAGGCACTTCCAAGCCTTCATATGCTCAAGTTGCACAAAAAAATGCAATCAAAAGGAACAATGAGGCTAGAAAACCAAGTGTAGAGAAGCTTACTATCCCATTCTTCTCTGAATTTGCTGCCGTCAAGAACGATGCCCCTCTGCCCTTAGGGGAAGAAGTGTTCCTACCCATGGAAAAAAACTGGGGCTACTGTTTGGCTGGGATATGCTTAGGAGATTTTCCAGGCTTCCAAGCCATCGAAGAACTTGCAAATTCATGGCCTTCGCGACCACGTGTGAGCTGCCACTCCAACGGAACCATCCTGTTCAGATTTAAGGACAGAAATGCGATGCTTAGCACTCTTGAAAAGGGTCCCTATACTGTAAAGAACAACCCCATCACATTACATATGATCTCTGCTGATTTCTCCTTCGATGAGATACTTAAGAAGAATATTCAAATCTGGGTTAACATCCTGGACCTTCCTATAGAAATTTGGCATACTACTGCGCTGGGAATTATTCTGGCCAGAATTGGGAAGCCAGTGATGATGGATACTCACACTCTGTACAAAAGGAAGGCTGATGTTGCTAGGGTGCTTGTGGAAGTTGACCCGGCCATTCCTCCACCTGAAGAACTTCTTTTCTCTAAACCTAATGGTGATGTCTTCTCTGTTTTCTTTAACTATGATTTTATTCCTAAATTATGTGTTAAATGCTACAGATTTGGACATTACAGAGATCAGTACCACGAAATTCCTGAGAATAAGAAAAAATATGGCCGAATGGAATACACTGAAAGGAAGAGAGTTAGAGAAATAGATAATCAACTCAGGCATGCATGCAAGTCTGCCTTTAATAAATGTGTTGAGATGTCTTTCACTACAGAGGAGATTGACAACATGGCTCTTGCTAACAAAGAGAAGTGGCTGCTAGATGACTTTGTCCAAACAATGCTCAAGCTTGATGTTGATTCCCCTGATTTGCCGCTCAATCTGATTTACAAGGATGACTCTCAGCTGGATGAAGAACTAATTAAGAGGCTGCTATGCCAACTAATGCAGTCTGCTTTCAATAAGAGTCTAGGTTTTCAAATTTCTGAATCTGATATTTATGCTGTAGATGAGGAGCAGTGCAGAACCTGGATCAAACATAAGGCGATGCAAGCTCTAATGAAGATTGATATCAATGCTGAAACAGTCCCAACAGAGCTAAAAGGATCATTCAGAATGACCCCAAGTCATTGGAGTGCTTCTACAATCACCCAGCTTTGATATCTGAAAACAGAGTGCCCATCACCATTGAAGAAGAAGTGAATAATGATGCTATTTCTGATGATACAGAGGCAGTAATTGACAACAGTACTCTTGTTATTTTTGAAAAAGATAATGCGAGACAGAATAAAGGTGAAGGTAAGATGCAGAACGAGGATCAACCTGAAGAAGATACTCTCCCTACAACAGCTGAAAAAGAATATGAAGCAGAGATTCCTGGTACTCCTATTCAGAATAAGACTGATGAAGCAGCACCTACCACAAGAAATGAAGATGATCACAACCTTGTCAACACTCCAAATTTGTCAAGAATGTGGTCCTTTAGTAAACTAGACACTGAATTCAACAACATTCCTATGGAAATTCTTTGCCCAAGGAAGATGTATGATGGACTGATAGCATTTTATGAAAAATCTAAAGATCTCCAGTGGGTGGCACCATCAGTTGTAATTGAGAGATATAACAGGAAAATCAAACCAAGCAAGATCTACATTGCAAGTGAAGTTCACAAAGAAATTGCCAAGAAGGAAGCATCGAAGATTCAAAATGCTCTATCACCAAACCAGATTAAGAAGCTCAGGAAGAAAAAATCTGAATTAGAAAAAGATGATCATCTGCATACATTCCACACAAAGAAAGCAAAGCAAGGAGCTGTCAAACCCCCACCTAAGCATGGGTTAGATTTTGGTTCCAAATGATTATTACAGCCTGGAATATAAAGGGCTTGCACAGGCCTGTAAGGCAAAAAGCCGTGCAACAGATGGTTAAGGATACTAAAATTGACATTTTCTGCTTTTTGGAGACTAAGTTCAAGCTTAGCACGCTGGCTGAGTTTATGAACAAGGCCTTTCCTGATTTCAGTTATGACTCAAACTTGAATCTTGCTAGAGGAGGCAGAATCGTTACTATGTGGAATCCAGCTACTGTGGATATTGTTAAATGTCATGCTACCAATCAGACCATCCATTACAAAGTCAGGTGTATCTCTTCCAATAATAACTTTCTTTTTACTGCTGTTTATGGCTGTAATTTTTTGCAACAAAGAAGGGAGTTGTGGGAATCCTTTTACCATAACTCCCTTAACTGGACTGATCCATGGATTATTGCAGGAGATTTCAATGCGGTCTTAAATCCTGAAGACAGACACAACAGACATGTTAGACCTCATGAGCTTGCCGAGTTCAATGATTTTGCTACTGATCTTGGTTTTTCAGACACAGCTGCTCATGGAGTTCACTTCACTTGGGCGAATAGACCTGGGATACTCAGAAGTAAGATCGATCGTGTGATGATAAATGAAGCTTGGAAAGACAAGGAATGGGAATGTGTCACTGAGTTCTTGCCTAGATCAATACACTCTGATCACTCCCCCAGCATCACTAAATGCTTCAAACAAGAATTATCTAGGCCGAAGCCCTTCAAATTCCACAACATGTGGATCGAGCATCCAAAGTTCATCCAAATTGTAGAGGAAATCTGGAATGAAGATGAGCAGGGCACCAAGCAGTTTATTCTTGCAGCTAAGCTTAAAAATCTGAAGGTTGCTCTAAAAAATCTGAATAAAAAGGAATTCAGTGCTATCTCTGAAAGAGCTGAAGTTGCAAGAGTGGAGTTGGAGCAGGCCGAAAGAGAACTGGATAATAATCCTCACAATGAGAACACTCGAGCCAGTGTTGAAACCTTAAGAAGAGATGCTGAAAACCTTGCCAACGCTGATTTCCAATTCTGGAAGCAAAAAGCAAAGAGGGACAAGGTTCTGGAGGGTGACAGAAATACCAAATATTTCCACAGCTCGGTTAAGAGAAGAAGAATCAACAATAGCATCTCCATTCTTAAGCTCCAAGATGGGACCGTGACTGAAGACCAGAAAATCATCCAGGACGCCTTTGTTGATTTTTATTCTGAATTATTTGGTACTAATGAGAGCACTAACACCATAAACTTTTCTGTTATGCACTCAGGGCCCTGTTTCTCAGAAGAGGACTGTCAAGAGCTGCTGAAGGTTGTTTCCATTACTGAAATTAAAAAAGCTCTCCATGATATTGGGGATGATAAAGCACCAGGCCCCGATGGATTCTTATCTCTATTTTTCAAAGCTACTTGGGATATAACCGGACCGGACCTATGTGCTGCGGTGCTTGAGTTCTTTGACAATAGGAGGCTCCTCAAACAGCTCAATCATACCATAATTGCTCTTATTCCAAAAACAAACTTTGAGCCGTTTGTTGGGGATTTCAGACCCATAGCATGCACCAACGTGGCCTATAAAATCATCACCAAGATAATATCCGATAGAATTTCTCCTCTCATGAATAAGATTATTGCTAACTCCCAATCTGCTTATGTAGGAGGAAGAAATATTACGGATAACATTTATCTTGCACAAGAGTTGGTTCGTGGCTACAAAGTCTATAAAGCTCAACCTAAGTGCTGCCTCAAGATTGATCTAAAAAAAGAATACGACACCATTTCTTGGAGCTTTCTTAGAGAAGTGTTGCAGGGGCTCGGTATGCCTTGGATCATGACTGACTGGATCATGGAATGTGTTCAAACAGCCACGTTCTCCATCTCCATCAAAGGCAGCCTTCACGGTTTTATCAAGGGTCAAAGAGGCATAAGACAGGGCGATCCTATGTCTCCCTACTTGTTTTTAATGTGCATGGAATATTTTCATAGGCTCTTTGCTTTCTACTTTAATGACAGGAAATTTAGCTTCCATTGTAAATGCAAGGATCTCAATATTACACATCTTGCATTCGCGGATGACTTAATGGTCTTTGCTAGAGCTGATAAGCCCTCCATATAGATCACCATGGATACTCTAAAAGAATTCTCAAGTGCTTCCGGACTCTAAATTAACAAAGAAAAATCTGCCATGTTCACTGCGGGGGTGTATGGTCCTGACCTTGACGGATTAAAGGCGATGGTGGGGTTCTCAGATGGAATATGGCTTGTGAAGTATCTTGGTGTGCCTCTTGACACTAAGAATGTGCTCACCAATGAGTACCAAGTGCTTATCAACAAGATCACCGAGCCCATCTCTGCTTGGAATGCTCGCAGCTTATCTTATGCCGGAAGGGTCACCCTTATCCAGTCTGTTCTTCAAGGAATGACTTGCTATTGGCTCCAGATTTTTCCCATCCCCAAAGTCATCATCAAAAAGATCACCACGCTCTGTAGAAAATTTCTTTGGGGCTCCGGATCATCTCCAGTAGCTTGGGCGGACCTATGTATGCCCAAACAAGAATCTGGCCTTGGATTAAGGGATCTAATTGCTTGGAATAAAGCCCTGCTCACTAAGAATATTTACAACATCTGCAACAATGATCAATCCCTTTGGAGCCAATGGATCAGAAATGAGATTCTCAACGGGCAAACTGTATGGGATTGGGAGCCTCATTATAAAAATTCCAAACTACTCAAAACCATTAAAAGCATCGCCAACAAGCTGATTGAGGAGAAAGGATCCCATGTCGAGGCTGAAAATCAAGTTAAAAACTGGTTTTATAATAATATTGGCAATGGTACTGCTCACGCTTACAATTTTTTCAGGATGAAGAGGGAGCATAAACGCTAGAACAATGTGATTTGGAAACCCTGGATTGATCCTAGACACGCATTTATATCCTGGCTCGCCTTCAAGGGCAAACTCCGCACAAGGGATCACACTCCCTACTATTCTAATGTTTTAATCTGTGTGGTTTGCTCAGTTGAAAATGAGTCCGCTAATCATTTGTATTTTAAATGCAGAGAATCTAAGAAAAATTAGGAACCTATTAGGGCATGGCTGGGGTGCACAAGAGATCATTCGACCCTCAGTAGTGCGGTGAAGTGGTGTGAAAATAGAAGAGGCGGCTCATCTATCAAAAGGAAGGCCATACAGATTGCCATTACCGCCACCATATATCAAATCTGGATGAATCGCAACAAGTTAATCCATGGAGACATCATTCCAAGGCCTGATTCTAGCATCCACTCGATCAAGACTCACACATACTACATGTTGTTCAGAATCTTTCCCGAGAAGAATGTGTTAGAGCACCTCCCGAGTTAATCATGTGCGGTTGTTATGATGCTCCAGTCATGTTATGATGGAGGTCGTCCGAGACTAAGATGTACTCTTTTTCCCTACCGGGGTTTGTACCCATCGGGTTTTACCCGGGAGGTTTTAATGAGGCATCATACGGTGGAGGATCTTCATAACATCCCGATGTCACCCTTTGAAGCATCGCTGCTCTCCATTAAACCTCATTTGGGCTCCTGAATCGTCTATGAATTTTGCACTTTTTTCGCTTTAATTTAGGCCCTTAAGGCATTTGCTGTTGCTTCATTTATGCAAGCCTTTTTGGCCTTGCCTCGTTCTTGTACATAGACCTTGTAATGTTTTTCGTTTGTTATAATGCATTTATTTACCCACCAAAAAAATGAGTGAGAGTCCGTTACACTCCTGAATATTAAGAGTTACATCACGTGTACACCAATGGATCTGACACCGAAGTGTTGCCGAATCTGTCCCGGACAGATGACCCAACACTTGATCTGAATCAACTAGAATGGACTTTGGACGAGATCTAAATCCAATCAAGTTCAAATCACAGTTTACTTCATAGCCAAGATACGAGACAACATCACTGTCACTCTAATTGTTCCAGACCTAAGAACGAGAACGAACACTGGCACGGGCGTGCTCACATAATTGTGTACATTAGATGTTACGCTCAAGTGATTACGTACTTAAGTACAAGCTTAATCAGCTTCGGCTTTGATTGCATATACTCCATTTTACGTGACCAACTTATTGATTAATTTCTCACTCACCGAAAGTCGGGTTTAAGAAAATAAAACACTATGCATATCTATTTTAACATAGTTCAATCATACACTATTTAATTCCTCCAAAATTAAATATTCTGATCATTGAAAATCAGATAAAATGAAATCGCACTCTCACTTTATTAAACCCAATTTTCCAACCGTTAGTATCACATATATTTAATTGCTTTTGCTTCGTTAGAAGAAGTCTTATTTTACGGTTTGTGGATCATTCTTTACATAATGGGACAAATAGTTCCTATCACTTATTTTGATTTCACAACATAGAAATTAAAGACGACAGAATGTGAAGTAACAAGTCAAGAGCTAGGCAAGTTGGTATGGTTTTATTTTGTCCCGAAATCGTCTATTGCATATTTAGTGTTGTATTCTTTATCACACGCTTAATTTTTCTTTTAATTTTTTCTTCAATTTTAATTTACCATGATTTAATTAATTTTATATTTATTATTGGGGGTTAATCCTATCTAATTAAATAGAATTTATTATAATTTTTTAGTATTTAAATTTTTAAATAATCAATTAATAACTAAAAAAATATAATACACATTACCGGGTAGGATGAACACTAAATAACAAGTGTAAAATTAAACTAAAGTACAATAAATTGAAATTGGAGAAAAAATACGACAAATCTCAAGAGTGAATAAAAACTGAAAGAGGCACACTCCTGTAGGACGGTCTAACGGGTCATTTTCGTTAGACGGATCTTGACCCGCATCCAATTTAAATAGTAATATAAAATAATTAGGAAAAGAAGGAAGAAGCCGATCTCTCACTCTGTAGTCTGTACAATCAATTCTAATTCTCTTTCTCTCTCATGCGATTCTTTCGTCTTCCTCCATAGCCAACCTTCCACGCTTTGGTCATCATTATCATAACCTTCTGCAATGCCGCCGCCAACCTGTTGCAACGTAATCATCTCGTTTCCTCTGTCGCCCAACATGGTTCCACATACATCGCCCAATCAAAATCGGCGTTTCTCTGTTCATGTTGGTTGCATCGTCGTTGTCAATTTTTGAGATTGTCAAGTCACAACAACCTCTTGCACACCAATTTTTCCTAAATTTTCATTTTTAGTTATTTGAATCAAAATTCCCCAAAATATGTGCCCTAAGTCTGCTTCTAAATATTGTTGTCATTCCCCAATTTGAGGCCTTCCCATTCAACCCTAGGATTTACTTGGTACATTTTTTATGTACCAAAATTATTGAAATATAAACTGTGGGACCAAAATTGTCGAAAAAATTAACTTAGAATCAAAATTATACATTTTGGAACTAAAAGTGTTTGAACCATGTTCTTACGGCCGGAAGAAAAATGTAATTTACTCTAATTAATACGTACCTTTACAGCCATGTTCGAGATAAGGATTTCCTTGATAACCATCCTGGCAACGACACCGATGGCCGTCGCCATTGTCGGGTTCGTAGCAGACTGAGTTCACGCTTTTGCAAGCATACACGGAAGCGTTCTTCCTCATCTCCTCGCATGTGCCATACCGAATAACCTAATCAACCACCATCGGAAGCTGTCAAACACCGTCTAAGTTGGTCAGGTTCTGATCCGACAAGAATCAGAACGCAGTCTCCTCAACAACGAAAGCGTAGCTGCAATTACTGAAGTTGCTCCGACCGCTCGTCTCCAGTTTAACATAAATCCTGAAAATGTTTCTGGGAATGAAAGTTTGGCAGCAGCCTAATCCCATGCATGAATCTTCCATCACATCATGCTTGTCGCTACACATGGCCGAAATTGGAATTATTATTCTGTAATGATGAAACTAGTACTGATGATCTTAGGATGAATGTGATGATCTTTTGGGTATTAGTTTAGTTTAATTTCGTTCAATAAAAAAAATGATGTCGTTTGTGCTCGTTCACTCAGATTAGTTTTAGATTAATCTGTTAGGATTTCCCTATTTCTTCATTTATGCACGAGTTTAAGTTGCGCCCACGATGTGTGTAGTGCCGTTGTGGTAATTAGGATTTCCTCCGCTTATTTGTAGTTGCATCCAGTTAATGAAAGATACAGTTTTTGGAATTAAAGTGTTCCATTCTGTCATGTGGTACCAGAGCAAAACTTGATAAAAGTAAGGTGTTGTTGCGAGATACACGAGAGTTTTTGAGAGAAAAACAAACAAAGGAGAGTGATACACGAGAGTTTTTGAGAGATAAAGAAATAAGGGAGAGTGATACACGAGAGTCTAGAGTGAGGAAACTATAAAGGGGTAGGAAGAATGAGTGATTCAAACAGTTTCGCTCAAGTGTGTATACCGAAATTCGACGAGGACTTTGATCATTGGAGTCTCCTTATGGAGAATTTGCTCAGATCCAAAGAATATTGGGGAGTGGTTCAATCTGGTATAGATGAACCGAAGCAAGGTATTGAGTTGAATACAACACAACAGAAATCTTTCGATGATGCACGACTCAAGGATCTTAAAGCGAAGAACTATCTTTTTTCTTCGATTGAAAAAAACCATCTTGAAAACCATCACATAGAAAGAAACTTCAAAGCAGTTGTGGGATTCAATGAAGACAAAATACCATGGAAATGCTCGAGTGCAAAGAGCATGCCTTCAAGTTCTACGAAGGACGTTTGAAACTCTTGAGATGAAGACAGGAGAAACAGTGACAGATTACTTTGGGAAGGTGATGGTGGTGGCTAATGATATGAAAAATTGTGGAGAAGATATGCCCGATGTCAAGATCATTGAGAAGATTTTAAAAACACTGACGGACAAGTTCAACTATATCGTTTGCTCAATAGAAGAGTTGAAAGATATTGAGGAGCTCACAGTGGATAAACTACAAAGCTCTCTACTAGTTCATGAGCAAAAATTCAAGAAAGGAGAAAATGAAGAGCAAGCTTCAAAGGTGACATCAACACCATCACTAGGATCTAGAGGGAGAGGTCAATCTCTCAGAGGAAGAGGTAAAGGAAGAGGTCGTGGGTTCAATAGAGCGGAGATACAATTAATGCTACAAGTGTCATAAATATGGACATTTTTAGTACGAATGTCCTACTTGGGAGAAAAGGGTCAACTATGTGGAGCAAGAAGAGAATGAAGAAATGTTATTGATGGCTTTCGTTGAAGATGAACCAAAACAAAAGGAAGAGGTGTGGTTCATTGACTCTGGTTGCAGCAACCATATGACAGGAAATAGAGATGAGATCTCTTCTCTACCATGAATGAGCAATATAAACACTCTGTCAAGTTGGGAAATGGATCGAGATTGGAAGTTCTGGGAAAAGGAAATATATGCATGAACATTTGTGGAACATCACTGACCTTGCAGAATGTTTTTTATGTTCCTGAATTGAGCAACAACCTCTTAAGTATGGGATAGTTGCAAGAAAAAGGTTTGACTATGGTGATACATAAAAACATATGTGAAGTCTTTCATGAGGAAAGAGGTCTGATTTTCCAGACAAAGATGTCATCGAATCGCATGTTCTTACTGATGGCCAAAACATGCAATGTACCTGCTCAAAGTCTAAAGTGCTTGCAGATTAATGATGAAGAAGATACGGCTAGCCTCTGGCATATGAGATTTGCGCATCTAAGCTACAAGAGCTTACATCTAATGCAGCAGAAAAACATAGTAGAAAATCTACCTTGATTCAAGACACCAACTAAGATCTGTGATAATTGTCTTGTGGGAAAACAACACAGAGCTAGTTTTCAAAGAAAGAGCCAATTGAGAGCATCTGAAGTCTTGCAGCTGATACATGCTGACTTGTGTGGGCCAATCACTTCAGCCTCCAATAGTGGAAGAAGGTACATACTCACATTCATAGATGACTTCAGTAGAAAACTATGGGTTTATTTTCTAGTTGAAAAGTGAGAAGCATTCACCTATTTCCAAGTTTATAAGTGTAAAGTGGAGAAAGAAACTGGAATGTCAATCTGTTGTCTGAGAACAGATAGAGGTGGAGAATTCACTTCCACTATGTTTCAAGATTACTGCCAAGAACATGGCATAAAGAGACAACTCACGGCTGCACTCACTCCACAACAGAATGGTGTAACAGAGAGGAAGAATAGAAGCATCATGAACTTGGTAAGATGCATGTTGAATGAGAAGAAGGTTCCTAAATATTTCTGGCCCGAAGCAGTGCAGTGGGCAGCACACATTCTAAATAAGAGTCCAACGTCGATACTGAAGAATACAAGTCCTAGTGAAATGTGGAGTGGAGAGAAACCATCTGTCAAACATTTAAGAGTCTTTGGATGCTTAGCATATGTGCATGTACCTGATCAGAAAAGAAAGAAGTTGGATGATAAGAGTGTAAAGTGCATCATGATTGGAGTTAGTTCAGAAAGCAAAGCATACAAGCTATTCAACCCAATCACAAAAAAGGTGGTAATCAGCAGAGATGTTATTTTTGAAGAAAATAGCTGCTAGGATTGGACAACAACTAAGCCTGAACTTGATGTTCTGATATGGGAAGGGTGCGAAGATTATCTAGAAAGTGATTCAGGAAGATTCTGGAGATGCTTATGAAGAAGGAGCATATGAAGAAGCAAATGATGAAAATCCCGACGAAGATCAGTCATAACAAAGAGTGAGAAAACCTCCAAGCTATCTCAAAGAATAAGTAACTAATTCATTCTTAATGACTGAAGAAGAAACTGACTGGCTTATACTTGTGGACAAAATGGATCCAGTTACGTATGAAGAGGCAGTCGTGGAAGAGAAGTGGAGGATGGCCATGGATGAAGAGATGAAATCTATAGAGAAAAATAATACATGAGAACTCACAGACTTGCCACCAGGAGCCAAGAAGATTGGAGTTAAATGGGTCTTCAAGACGAAATTGAATCAGAATGGAGAGCTAGATAAGTATAAAGCCAGGCTAGTTGTGAAGGGATACACACAAGAGTATGGTCTGGACTATGGTGAAGTTTTTACACCAGTTGCAAGATGGGATACCATAAGAACAATCTTGGCAGTAGCAGCACATAGACGGTGGAAAGTTCTTCAACTAGATGTAAAGTCGGCCTTCTTGTATGGTGATCTAACTGACGATGTTTACATTGAACAACCCCTCGAGTACACACATGAAGCAACAAAAGAAAAGGTATATAAGCTTAAGAAGGCATTATATGGGCTCAAGCAAGCGTCGAGAGCATTGTATGTTCGAATTGAGGAGCAATTTACTAACATTGGTTTCCAGAAATGCTCTCATGAACACTCTCTATTCACCAAGACTTCTGCAGATGGAGGAGATTTATTGATAGTGGGCATTTATGTAGATGATTTAATCATTACAGGAAATGATTCATCTATGTTAAGAGATTTTAAAGAGTTAATGCATAAGGAGTTTGAAATGATAGATTTAGGGGAGATGAAATACTTCCTTGGAGTTGAAATTTTGCAAACTCAAGATGGAATATATCTGAATCAAAAGAAATATGCCTCGAAGATACTTGAAAAGTTTCAGCTAGCTGACTGCAAATCAGTTAGAAATCCCATTGTATGAGGAGAAAGGCTTTCAGTTGATAAAGAAGGAGAAAATGTGGATTCTACAAAATACAAGCAGCTCAGTGATAGCCTGTTGTATATCACTGCCACAAGACCAGATTTAATGTATGTGGTATGTTTACTAAGCCGTTATATGGCAGCTCCTACAGAGATGCATATGCAAGCAACAAAGAAAGTTTTGAGATATTTGAAAGGAACTTTGACTATGGGATTATGCTACAAAAGAGGAAATGGCATGTTGATGGGGTACACTGACAGTGATTATGCAGGAGATATGGATGATAGAAAGAGCACCAGTGGCTATGTGTTCTTTCTAGGAGAAGCTGCTATATCATGGGCGTCAAAGAAGCAACCTGTGGTTACACTTTCCACCACAGAAGCAGAATACGTTGCAGCGAGCCATAGTGCAACTCAATGTGTGTGGTTAAGAACAATATTGGAGCAGATGGGATTCGAACAGGGTGATGGAACAATTATTTGGTGTGACAACAACTCAACCATAAAACTTTCCCATAACCCTGTGATGCATAGGAGAAGCAAGTACATTGATGTGCATTTTCATTTCTTGAGAAATTTTGTTAAAGAGAAGACAATGGAGCTGCTGTACTGCAACAGTGAAGGACAAATTTCAGACATCATGACAAAGCCGCTGCAGCGAGAAATGTAGGAGAATTTACGTGGAAAACTTGGAATGTGTGAGATGCCACTCATGTAAACTGATTCCTACCAGAGTTCAGTTTAGGGGAGGCTTTGTTGGGTATTAGTTTAGTTTAGTTTCGTTTAATAAAAAAAACGATGTCGTTTGTGCTCGTTCACTCATATTAGTTTTAGATTAATCTGTTAGGATTTCCCTATTTCTTCGTTTATGCACGAGTTTAAGTTGTGCCCACGATGTGCGTAGTGCCGTTGTGGTAATTAGGATTTTCTCCACTTATTTGTAGTTGCATTCAATTAATGAAAGATACAGTTTTCAGAATTAAAGTGTTCCATTCTGTCATGATCATCACCACAACTGATGATAGCTGCAGCGGCCGATTTTTTATTTTTAGTGTACCAAACACCATCGTGTATATAGGAGAAGGAACTGAACTAGGATACAACATATATTTCTATTTCTTTCACAGATAAAACGAGTAAACTACACTTTTAATCCCATGAGAATAGGGTCCAAACACGTTTAGTCCCACAATATACAGTTTTGATCATATGTTTAATTTTTTCAAATTTTTTGGTCCCACAATTTATATTTTAACACTTTTGATCTAAAACATTAATGGATTATACTTAACATCTGTTAATACATACGAATATGATTACAAAATGAAAAATAAAAACATGAGATGTGATGGTCTTGGTTGCACTGCCTAATTAAGGGTGAAAATTTCAATCCAAAATAAATACTGTTTTGGTTTCAAAATAGGTATTTAACGGATGTTAAGTATAGTCCGTTAGTTTTTGGGGACTAAAAATGTTGAAATATAAACTATGAAACCAAAAATGTCAAAAAATTAAATTTGGGACCAAAACTGTATATTTTAGAATGAAAAATGTTTGGACCGCCTATTCTTACGAAATTAAAAGTATAATTTACTCCAGATAAAACATACGAGCTATTTAGAGAGGGAGAGAGAGGTGGAGTCAATGGATGCTTGACTTCAATAAAATCTGCTCAATGGACATTTATTTGATATTCTTGAATTTTGATGAGACCATCACGAAGGATGATGAAAAAATATGTTTGGGAAATCGAATCCAATTAATTTTTTTATATTGAATTGTTAGCAAAACTCGTCGAAATTCAGCATGTAGAATGACGTAGAAAATCATATTACACGTTGGGATGAATATTATTTTCTGCGTCTATTTTGATTTGATTAAATTCCTATCTCCTATTCCGATATTTCCCGTCACAAGTAGGTAGGGCTCTCTCCCTCTCTCGCGGTCTCTCATCTCATTTCATTCCTCTTTATATCTTTTTTTTTTTTTTTTTTTTTTTTATTCTTTCCGGCACATGAGAGTTTTGGTAGGGAAAGGGAATTTATTAAACTCCCCGAATAATAATAAATTTCCATTCTGAAAATCAAAAGAATATTAATAAATTCCCTTTCCCTACCATGAAGATCACTCATTAATATTGTCTTTCCCTCCCAAAACAAAAAAAGTTTGTCCAATACACCCCGTGTTACACTTTCAAATTACGAATTTTTTTGTATTTTTTTCTTCAATTTTTTTTTTTTTTTGTGATTAGTTTTATTTTATGATTTTTTTAGGGTTGACCCCATTGAATTACAATTTATAATTATTTTTAATATTTATTTTTTTGATTTTCAATTAATAATTCATTATTATGGTTCATTTTTTTTAAATTATATTTTATGATTTTATAATTCATATTTTTTTGTTGATAAATATTGACTATGATTATTTATGTTATAATTAAATTACAGAATTTCTTACATACAAAATCAAGGAATACTGTTGTATTAATTCTAGAATATGGTGACACTTCTTATTTAAGGCCGTGTTGTTGGACAAAGTCTCTTTTAGAAGTCCGTAAAGCCAAGTTGTTTGGATCTCCATCACAAAATATCTCTCTCTCTGCGTGGGGGTAATAAAGAAAAAATATTCATTCCAAGTTTTAAAAAAACAAAAATTAGTCATAAATTTTTAAAACTAAATTATTTCACCCAGTACTAATATCAAAATACCTCTCAATTTTTATTTTAAAATATTTTATTTGACATATTTTGAAAAGGATAAAAAAAAAGTAATACAACAGTGCCAATCTTCCCTCCACCGCCGCGTCCGACATATCGACGCGCAGCGATGTCGGTGCCAATGAGGACTCAACTTCAAGTTGCACTAACCATCCATCTCTTAGCTCAATATTATACGTTGAGATGAAATATAATTTTTTACACTATTTTACACGCTGGGCTCTGACGTGCATATCAATCTTTTGCTAAAATGTGGAAACATTAGGAAATCTTTTTAGAATTTTTTGATGTTTAAGACAATTTTACACAACATAAAAGTTAAGCACATAGGTATATATTTGACCTAACATCTATTACAAAATAAAAATTGTATCATTAATGGGTTCGAACTAACTTGGATCACAATTATGAATAATATCGACGTTGGTGCCGACAAGACGCTGCCCCTTTGTCGTTTTTTCGGATTTAAAGTCAATTAATATAATATTTGACGTTTTTGTGTTACTAGAGAAGTCATGAGCTTTTTTTTAAACTTAATTAATGGAATGGAAAAAATATTCTCACAATATAATTATTCTTATGGGCACCTACGCAATTTAATAAATATATAATTATGAAAATTTAAAGTACAGTAGCGAAAGAAGTAGGGTCGGAGATGGAAAATCAATTGTGTTTAATTTTTTTTTTTTTATCATCACCAGTATGTAGTTCAGTTGGTAGTTGATGTTTCTCTACACGAACATTAAAGACTTGAGTAGGAACCTCAATCCCCCCATCCCAACTAAAAAAAAAATTATTTTTTTATTGGGCTTACTCTTAATTGATTCATGGTAAATGTATGGTATAATTAACGTAAAAATGAATTGTACAAAAATTTCTATAATTCACTATAGTTATGAATTAATTTTATTTTATGATAATAATTTTCTAATTTTTTTATATTTGTAATTTCTAACAAATACAATCATATATATATATATATATATTATATGATTGTTTTTTTGAATAAGTACGGTGTTTTTCTGAATAAATGCACACATATTAATAAAGTAATTAAATTACCTCATACATTTACATAAATATATTAAATGAGTCAAATATAAATGTTTGAATGCATTAAATGATAATAAATATAAAAAATGTGAATTTTCTATATCGGTTGTATAGAATGTCACTCTTTATTAAACAATACTAAAATATTAAAATGACATTTATTCAGAAATAGTGAAAATATAAAATAACAATATTTCCGGTGGGGAAATTATTACCTGCCTACTCGGTTTGCATTTGACATGAGCAAATACAAGAACCCATGATGTCACCTAGAAAAGTAAAACATAATACGACAAACTTAGTTTAGTTGAGGCTTGAGACCAATTCTTGGTAAAACTTGTCAACTATATATACATTCGAGAAAAGGCTCCGATTTCTCCTCATCACAAAAACTTTAATTATTAGATAGAGAATATTTTGGTTGAAAAGCACTTTATAAATACTAGTTTACATTATCTTTGTAACATAGGAGAAATTCTATTTGTATAACGTGTGTTAATATGTGAAAATTCTATGTATGTTATATACTTTATACTTTAATGTGTGTTGGCAAATGGCTAATAGTAACACTTAGTCAAGGGGTTGTTAACGTTGATATCGATCGGCATCGCAAATTGAGGAATCTAGATGTGCCCTTTTTAAAAGTTCAGGTGACTAATAAAAATTACAAAACAAGACACGAGATGAATTATTAACTTCTTACACATGACACGAACACGACACAAAACATAGCTAGCATGAGCACATGCCATTTGGAGATCAAAACTAGTTATCATCTTCCTCCACTTATTGGCAAAACAACATGACCCCTAATGGTATCATATCCCACGCTTGAGCTATTACCATCACCGTTACTAAAATGATGATTTAGTGCTTCACCCTTTTGAAGCAAAGACTCGGTCTCCTCAATATTGTCTACATTTCTTGCCCATTTGTGCTTTCCTCCAATTATGAGGCCTTCTAGTTCCATTGCTACCTCTTTCATGGAAGGCCTGTCTTCACCTTTCACACTCAAGCATACTTTAGCCAGATTAGCAACTTCTGATACCTCCTCCATATTTTCATCATTGTCATCTCCCATGATGTTCTCATCAAGAATTTCGGACAAACGCCCTTGCTTCAGTATAAAGAGGAAAAAAATGACCAAATTCCTCTCCTTCTCTGGCCTATTGTTGCTTATCGCCATCCTTCCCGTTAGTAGTTCCACGAGAACTACTCCGAAACTATAAACATCGCTCTTCTCAGTCAGCTGATGCGTCTGCATGTATTCTGGATCTAAGTATCCGAATGTACCTTGTACTAATGTCATTAGCTGAGTTTGATCCAAAGGAACCAATTTTGAAGCTCCAAAATCTGCCACCTTTGCAGTGAAAGTATGGTCTAAAAGGATATTGTCCGACTTCATGTCTCTATGTATGATCGGAGTAGAAGCTGCAGAGTGTAGATATGAAAGCACACCTGCAGCTTCTGCAGCAATCTTCAAACGCATCTCCCAATTAAGGAAACGCGCCTTTGCTGGATCGTGCAAGTGGGAGGAAAGGGTGCCGTTATTGATGAATTCGTAGACAAGATGAGGGACTTCTGTTTCTAGGCAACAACCAAGAAGCCTAACTACGTTCCTATGGTTTATCTGAGAAAGCACAATCACCTCATTGATGAATTGCTCGATTTCATTCGGATCAACTCTTTTAGACTTCTTGATTGCAACTACTTTGTTGCCTGGTAAGAAGCCTTTGTATACGGTGCCAAAGCCGCCTTGACCAATGATGTTATCGCTATGGAACTCATCTGTGGCTTTTTGTAGCTCAATTGAACTATAAATTTTCACCATATCAGCTGATCCTTCTCTTCCTTTGAGCTTCTCTTCTAACAAAATGCCGCCGTTTTGATGGAAGAATCTCTGCTTCGTCTTCTCTGATGATCTTCTCTTGAGTTCAAAGTAGACCATCATAGCAACAAGCAGAAGAGCCATGACACCGAAGGCAACCCCTGTTTCATATTTTTCAAGATGATGAAATTTAGTAAGCACAATTTTTTTCAAAAGATAAATCACCAAACGTTTAAGAAA
Organism: Perilla frutescens; assembly: GCA_026008535.1. Classification (NCBI taxonomy): domain Eukaryota; kingdom Viridiplantae; phylum Streptophyta; class Magnoliopsida; order Lamiales; family Lamiaceae; genus Perilla; species Perilla frutescens. The sequence goes on from BRKX01000009.1 coordinate 62,982,658, forward strand.
AAGAAAAATCATAAATATGTACCTATTACAACATTAGTAAGTTTGACGCTCTCTTTCTTACTGCAACCATCATCACCCCAGCCCAGACCGGAGTATCCCTTCGGGCAAGAACATGTGTAATTCCCTTCTGTGTTCTTGCAGAGATCTTTCATCGTGCAATTATTTTTACTATCATCCCGACATTCATCAATATCTACAAATTAATTCAACTAAATATGTTAATTATTAAAAACTATATATATATATATATGATTTAATTTTGTGATCGATCACATATACAGACGTACCTATACATCCATTGACCAGGTAAGGATTGCCCTGGTATCCTTGCAGACAAGAACAACGATAACCGGAATAGCCTTCCGGCATATCATAACAGAAGGAATTATCTTTGCATGCATAACTCGTGGTGTTTCTCTTAGCTTCCTCGCATGTTTGGTTCCCGACAGTCCAAGCAAGAACAATGGGAAGCTTCTCCACGTGCTGCAAGTTTGTAAGATTTTCTGGAGAAAAACGAAACTTGGCATCTTCGACCATAAAGCCATAGCTGCAGGGGTTGAATCCTCGCACGCGGCTGTGGTTATTGAAGCTTCTGACGCTGAGGTTAGCTTGCAGCATGCCTTTCCGTACGGACGTCTGGCAACATCCCACGCCGTCACAAGCGCCGTCGATGTTCACATCTTGCCTCCTATTGCATATCGAAATACATCCGGTTGTAAACCTGCATTTGATTGATTAGTTCATTGATGCTTTGATTAAGCGTGATGTTTGTTGTGTAATAAATTGATTGATTAATTAATAGATTAGTCCAGTACGAATATAGTCCCGACACTTTTAGTACCAAAATGTACAGTTTATATTTCAATAAATTTTGTAACGGACTTTACTTAATAACATCTGTTGAGTACCTAAACAATATTTATTTTGGATTAAAATTTTCGCTGCATTTTCTCTATTTTTGACCCTTAATTAGATGATGCAACCATCGGATGTAAATTAGAACGTACATACCCTCTTCCGCGGAGGTAAGCGTAGGAATCACAGCCGACGACGACGAACTTGTTCAAAGTGTCGTTGATGCTAAATTTGGCAAGTCTGAGATTAGTCCTAACGTTGATGCCGGAGCTGTCGTAGCAGCTACGGCCGATGCGCGTGAGGACACGCAGCTCGCCGTCGAGATTGATGTCGGTGATATTGATGGTAGATCTCCCAAGGAATGGTTTGGATGAGTTGCAGGTGACGAGGAAGTTGTTGTTCAGACAGCATTCATTGCTCATGCCGAATGGATATGGGATTCTTACATTCCCACACATATAACTGCACTTGCTTAGCCCCGCCGCCGCGGCGCCGCCTACCGCCGCCAACAAAATAACCAGCCTTATCATCTGCAGCTCGATTTGTGAGTACTCCAACTCCATCAACACTGACAACACCTAGCTATAGCTAGTATCTCCCTACTTTCAGATTTTCTCGATCACTTTGATCACTCTTTTATACATATGTTGATCATATTGAAATATATATAAGATTCATACCGATTTTTTTTTTTGTAAATAAAAAGAAATTAATCAAACCATGCATCTTCTTGATTATTGCACCTGTCATGATCTTGACTTAAACAAAGACGAGTAGCAAGTCTGCTCGATAGCCCCACCACTTGCACAATGTCTGCAATTTCTTGGTCACCGAGTCTCTGTTTTTTTCTCTTTAATAATCCGTGAAAGGCTAAGATAAAAAAAAAATCATTATTTTGGTCATTCTTTTAATTTTAAGGGAAAAGACGAAAAACACCCTTAAAGTTCATGCTCAGGTGCGGTATGAAATCATTCCTTAAAATTTTTTTTAGGTACAATTATGTCCAAATTCAGTTATAAAGGGTGCAAATAGGCTCACCCATCATCAACTGGGACCAACTCTATTGGGAGGTGTAAGTGAGTCGAGCCTACTCGGAATCAACTCGACAAAAAACTCAAAATTGACTTGGGGTTTGTCAAGTTTGAGATACTCGAGTTTTTATTGAGCTTAATTGAGCCTTATGACAATTATAATAATTTATTATTTATACAGAATTGAGTCGAGCCGAGCTCAAAAAATCAAAATCGAGTCGAATTGAGTTTCGAGTTTTCATATCGAACTCGAGCTATTTAGAGAGAGAGAGAGGGAGGGAGGGAGAGAGAGAGGTGGAGTCAACGATGCTTGACTGCATGAAAGTCTGGTGGAAGAACATAAAGAATACGTTGGTTGTTGGATTTTCTATTGAATATTCAATACGCCTTTGTCAGAGGTGTATCACTTTAATGAAACTTCCGTACGTAATAATCTGCAAACCACATCGAAGTGGAAGAAATAAATCACATTCGAAAATTATGTAGGATAAATTTATACCTAGCGGTATTAGACTGTTGTTTGATATTCTTGAATTTTGATATTGAGATCATCATGAAGAATATGATGAAAAAAAAATGTTTGGGAAATGGAATCCAATTAATTTTCGATGACGTCGAAGTCATGCATGTAAAATGACGTGGGGAAGATTAAATTCCAATCTCCTATTCTTATATTTCCTATCACAAATTAACTATGATTATTTATGTTAGAATTAAATTACAGAGTTTCTTACATACAAAATCAAGGAATATTATTGTATTAATTCTAGGATATAGTGACACTTCTTAGTTAAGGCCGCGTTATTGGACCAAGTCTCTTTAGAAGTCCGTAAAGCCAAGTTGTTTGGATCTCCATCACAAAATATATCTATCATCCTCTGTGAGGGGCAATAAAGAAAAATATTCATACCAAGTTTTAAAAAAACAAAAATTATTCATAAATTTGTAAAACTACTAAATGGCACTAACAGTGTTGCATTCCCTATTTGCACACTTGATTTTTTAAAAAAAAAATCTTTGATTTCAATCTATTAGGTTTAAGTTTAATTTTACACTTGTTATTTATCCTACCCAATTAAGGTATATTCTATTTTTAGTATTTAATTTATAGTTTTCAATTATTAATTGATTATTTGAAAAAATTAAATACTAAAAAAATATAATAAACCCTAATGGAGTAGGGTGAGCCATAAATAGTAAGAGTAAAATTAAACTAAAGCCCAAAAATTAAAATCGAAGAAGAAAAATAAAAAGAAACTAAAAAAAATCAAGTGTGCTAAAAATACAACACGGAAGGTGCAATAGACGATTTCGGGTGTGTGTGCCCATGTTCTACTTTCTATCTCTTTTCGACTTGGAATACAAAAGAAATGATATTTTTTTTAAATAAAAGAACCCTACAATACCCTAATAAAACGCCTCTTAAATACCTAGAAAAAAAATCCCTAATAAAATGCCTATTCAATAATAATAATAATAATAATAATAATAATAATAATAATAATAATAATAATAATAATAATAATAATAATGATAATAATAATAATAATAATATACCCACATGCATATAAAATTAATCACTTAAATACTGCAGGGAATTTTACCTGTTCTTGTAAGATATGATAAGCTTTCAAAATTAATCTCCAAATCTTCATCTCCCTCCAGTCAACATATATAAGACTGTTATATACTATACTATCATATCTTCTACTTGAGCCATTACCTTCACCACTTGTTATATCGTATTATATATACTAATAACAATCCACATGGAAAATTTTATAATGTTGTAGCTAGCACACACAGTGTGTTCTATGTTACAATAGATCTAATATAACATTCTCCATGTATCATAAATTTTCGTGTCACATTAGGTCCATTGTGACACGTAATACACGTAGCATCATACAATTTCGTAGATATTATGTATAATAACAATATTTCTAGTACTGGCTCTTGCATATGACATGACCAAACACAGGACCCCATTGATGATGTCACCGATTAGAAAAGTAAAACATAATACGACAAACTTAGTTTAGTTGAGAGTCGAAACCCATTCTGCCAAACTTGTCATCAACTACATACACATTTCTGCTAAAAAGGGGGTTATATTCATAGCACACATTCGAGAAGAGGCTCCAATTTCTCCTCATCACAAAAATCTTATTAGATTGGTTTGATTGGAGAGGCCTTTATAAATAGTAGCTAGCTTACATTATCACTATAAGAAAAATTCAATTTGTATAAATAATATTGTCTTCCTAAAAAAATGTGATAGTGTGTGAAAAAATTCTCAGCACTTTACACACTTTAATGTGTGTTCGCGAATGATTAATAGTAACTAATGCATGGACAAGGGGTTGTTAACTTAATTGATAATGTGCCGCTTTAAATTTAGCCGAATGGGATATTAAATAGTTCCAATTAATGTCAATAAAAACTATGAAACAAGATATGAGATGAATTTATTAACTTCTTACACACGATACGAACACAACACAACATGATCTCTGATGGTATCATATCTCACACTTGAGCTATTTACCTTCACCAATATTACCGAAATGATTTGGTGTTTCACCCTTTTCAAGCAAAGACTCCATCTCCTCAGCATTGTCAACATTTCTGGCCCATTTGTGCTTTCCTCCAATTATGAGTCCTTCTAGTTCCATTGCCACCTCTTTCATGGAAGGCCTCTCTCCACCTTTCACACTCAAGCACACTTTAGCCAGATTAGCAACTTCTAATACCTCATCTATATTTTCACCATCATCTCCCACGATGTTCTCATCAAGAATTTCGAACAAACTCCCTTGCTTTAGTATAAAGAGAAAGAAAATGACTAAATTCCTCTCCTCCTTTGGCCTATTGTTGCTTATCGCCATCCTTCCGGTTAGTAGTTCTACGAGAACTACTCCAAAGCTATAAACATCGCTCTTCTCAGTAAGTTGATGTGTCTGCATATATTCTGGATCCAAGTATCCGAACATTCCTTGTACTATTATCATTAGCTGAGTTTGGTCCAGAGGAACCAATTTCGAAGCACCAAAATCCGCCACCTTTACAGTGAAAGTATGGTCTAAAAGGATGTTGTCCGACTTGACATCTCTATGTATAATCGGAATAGAAGCAGCAGAGTGTAGATACAAGAGGAGACCTGCAGCTTCCGCAGCAATCTTCAAACGCATCTCCCAATTAAGGAAACATGCGTTTTCTTGATTGTGCAAGTGGGAGGAAAGGGTGCCGTTGTTGATGAACTCGTAAACGAGAAGGGGGACTTCTGTTTCGAGGCAACAACCAAGGAGCCTAACTACATTCCTGTGGTTTATCTGAGAAAGAACAAACACCTCATTGATGAATTGTTCGATTTCATTCGGATCAACTCTTTTGGACCTCTTGATGGCAACTACTCTATTTGGTAAGAAGCCTTTGTAGACGGTTCCAAAGCCGCCTTGACCAATGATCCTATTGTTATGGAACTCATCTGTGGCCTTTTGTAGCTCAATTGAACTATAAATTTTCACCATGTCAGCCGATCCAAGCTCTCTTCCTCTGAGCTTCTCCTCTAACAAAATGGCGCCGTTTTGAAGAAAGAATCTCTGCTTCATATTCTCCGTTGATCTTCTCTTGAGTAACCTGTCGGACATTGATAGGTATGATTCCCAATCGTGTTCACGCACGTCGCCATTTCCATGCAATCGCTAACATTTTCATCACATTCATTTATATCTGTATTCAAATCAAGCATGATATGTGTACACACACACACACACTAATTATTAACAATTAGGAATTATATATAATCAAGTTAGTTGGAATAAATCTTGAAACAGAAAACCATACCCTTACACCCATCCGGTTCTCTTCCATTGCCGGAGTAACCTGTATCACACGAGCATGCATAATCCCCTGCAGTATTCCTGCAGCTTTGCTTATTTAAACATTTGTTTCGAGTTATATCTGCGCATTCGTCAATATCTGCAAAAGAGCAAGTATATATGTATATATATTTAATAAAATATAAAAACTTCCCTGCATTATATGTCAAATTCACGAGTCTGGTCAACTCGCTAAAAACAAAAAAATATGAAAATCAGTATAAGCGTAATACTAAAAAGTATCACTTAAAATTCCAAAACTGTTACCTGATTCTTAAAAAGTAACGAGTATGGTAGTTATCTTATACGAGTTTATTTAGTTCAAATTGTGATATTTTTCATTCTAATAAATGTTTAAAATTTACGAGTTTAGGGATATTTTTAGGGTTCATGATTTTTTCAGAGTTTTAGGGTGTTTTTAAATTTGATATTTTGTGGGTTTTATTTTGTGTTTTTTTACAGTTGATTTTTTTATAAAGTTTATTAATCTCAATTCAGGGTTATATTTAAGTTTAAAATAATTATTTACGTTATGCTAAATAAAATAATTAAAACTTTTCTATACAAACATAAAATAGTGGAGCATTCTTTGTGAAAATGGAGAAAATTTCATGTTCAATCCGCATTAGAATTCTTTGTGAAAATAGTGGAAATTTCGTGTTCAATCTATATGTGTGTAAAAAGTGTGTGTTAATGTGTGAAATAATCTAATTATGTGAGAAAAATGTGTGTTAAAATAGTTGGAGGATCAAAATAGGGACCAAATTAAATCTTTTAAATAGTAATAGGATCATTTTGAACCAAAAAGATAAATAGGGATTAAAACGCTCCTACACAAATAGTTATAGGATCAAAACGAACCTTTGCCCGTTAAAATTTGTAAGGTTATTAATTCCGATTATGATTTATATTTAATTTAAAAAATTAATTATCTAGCGTAGTGCCTCAGCCCACGCGAGACGTCGGATAAAATAATTTAATTAATTCAGTTTAATTTTAGAATTGACTTAATTCTATTTTATGGTATATAATTATTTAAAAAAAATAATTATCCGACGCGTTAGTATCGAGCGAGTGCATTGTGCGAGTCGTCCAATAAAATAATTAAATCACTTTCATTTTAAAATATATAGCTTTCGGAGAAAAAAAAGAAAAAAAAAGTAAAGAAAAAAAAGCCCATATATATATATATATATATATACCTTTGCAGCCATCATCAAGATAAGGGTTTCCTCCGTAACCATCCTCGCAGCGACACCGATGGCCTTGGCCGTTTTCCGGTTCATAGCAGACGGAGTTGGCACTTCTGCAAGCATAAGTGGAGGCGTTCTTCTCGGTATCGCCACACGTCCCGGCCTCGACAACCCAATCAACCACCATCGGAAGCAGTTTAGCGTTGTACAAGTTGGTGAGGTTTTCCGTCGAGAACCTAAACGCGGTGTCCTCGACGATGAAGGCGTAGCTGCAGTTGCTGAAGTCGCTTCTGTTAGTAATCCTCAACTCAACCTCAATCGACCAAACATTTCTAGGAATGGAAGTTTGGCAGCAGCCTAACCCCATGCACGACCCATCCATCAAGTCATCCTTGCTCCCGCGCATGGCCGTGCAACCCGTGCGGAAATCCCGACCGCCGATCCGATACCCGGAAACAATGGCGTCGGCATCACAGCTCACCATGGTGAACTTATTGGCCACGTTGTTGGCGGTGAAGTACATAGCTAGGGATGTCCAGACGCCATCCTTGACAGTCCTTGAGCCGTCGAGGGCGAAGCATTCTCGCACTATAGGCCTCAACACTTTCATCTGCCCGTCGGCGAATATGTCTGTGAATTCGAAGAAGGTATGTTGTGGGTTGGCCCAACTGTTATTTAAATTAATTTGGCACATGTGCCTATCTATTGCTGTGGCCCAAACCCGAAGCCCAAAACCCTTAACCCTAATTGACCTTTTACCTCCCCTTCATTAATCTAACCTAATCGGCTTTTCTTTTCCAAAGCTGCTTCACTATCTATAACATTCGAGAGAGTTCCACTCTCTCTCTCAAGCCTCACACTGTGTCTAAACCCTAATCCAAAATCTCTCTCTCTCTCTCTCTCTCTATGCTTCTTGCTGCCGATCTCGGTTTCTCTGGCCGGAATCTGACCGTGATTCCTGTTGGCCTATGAGTGTAGTCGGTTGTGCTGCTCTCTGAGTTGAAAGGGTTGTGAGTGCTTCGAGAGAGGGATCGTTTCGCCATCCCCTCCTTTTGGTCTGGGTCTTTGTGTCACCGGAGTCGCCTTCGTCGCCGTTCGTGGGAAAATCTGAGCCAACTGTGTCCCTTAGACACTTTTCCCACCGATTAACTTCTGATCTCATCTATCTCTGGCTTCCCTCTCTTTTGTTACTTACTATCTGCTCTATCTCTCTGTTCTAACCTACTGTGTTCACGTGTATGCAGATTTGGGTAATCTCAGTCCCTTGCCTGTGAAGAAAAACAAGTAGATCCACAAGATCTACACTTCTGAGGCCATTCCAAGTTAAAGATCTTGTTGCTGCTAAAGATTGAAGTCCTGCTCCTCGAAAATCACTGTAATAGTTTGTAATAGCTTGAGTATAAATTTTTCTTTGGGTCTTGCTACTTGAGTAGCGTGTGTGTGAGACCGCAAGAGAAAGGGAATCAAGTAGTGCAATCCCTGGCTAGGCGATACCACAACAGTGGTATCAGAGCTTGGTTTGTCTAGCCGGGGGTACTCCCCTTGCCTCCATCTCACTTACCCCGCCGCCGGTAAGGGCCGCGCCTCTCTCGCCCCTGTCGGGCTCCAAAAACAGTAAGTCCGACCCCTTCCCTACCTGGGAGGGTCGGCTCTGGTATAATCCTCAAACCCTAGCTCTTTCTGTGGTATATTTGCGATCCTACCTCGTTTCTCTGAGCTTCCACTTCTTTTCTCTGTTTGTCTGTGTGCACCTTGACATTCAAAGTCTTTCCTACATTGTTGCTTACGGACCGGACCGTCTGGATTCCCCTGTGGGTCTCCTCAAAGCGGGTTGCCTGGTTAGCAAAACGGAGTAAGGTGTAACAGAGGGTTTGAGGGCTGTTTTGTATGTTGTTGTGTCTTCTGTAATTCTCTGGATATACTCTTTGGCTGGTTAATTGCCTATTGGTGTTCTGATTTGATGTTCTGATTTGGTGTTTTTTGTTTTGGGGTTGGAACCTGAAAGGTCTCCTCAAAGTGTTTGTGATTCTGTCTCTGTAACTAACTCTGTTTAAGAGTTAGTATCTTACTGAATCGGGTTTTGGGATTGTCCAGAGTGACCCCCTGCTCCACAGATCAATCTGTGCTGAGAACTGGGCTAGCCTCTGCACTTGATTCCCCTTGTGCACTTGATTCAGTGCCTGTGGAGTTCTTCTCCTGCATATTGTGTGTTTTTTGTGCTATTTGAAAGGCTGCTATTGTGTTTTCTGTGGTTCTTTGGCTATTCCTATGCCTGGCAATATGAATACATTGAATGCAGTTCCTTTTAATGGAAAAGATGACTTTGGTGATTGGCAAACAAGGGTTGAATGCATATTAACAAAAGAAAATCTTCAAGATGCAATCCTTGAGAGAATTGATGAATCTGACCCTGATAAAAACCAACAAAAATTGAATGCTGGTGCTAGAGCTACTATTCTTTTAAATCTGAGTAGTGTTGTGGTCAGAAAAGTGTCACACCACAGGTGTGCTAAAGATCTGTGGGATAATTTGACATCTCTTTATGTTGCTACATCTGAAGAGTTTGCATATTCTTTACAAAATCAAATTATAACTTTTCAAATGGATTCTGCAAAAGATATTGATTCTAATATAGAAGACTTCAACAAGCTTCTAAAAGACTTAAAATTGGCTGGAGATGATACTCTGGAAAAATATGCTCCTCCAATTCTCCTTGGTGCCATACCTGAAGCTTTCTCTGAAGTTAAGTCTGCCTTAAAATATGGGGGTTCAAAGGTCACATGTGATATGATTGTGTATGGCCTAAAAGCAAAAGAAAATGAGATAAAAAAGATGAATTCCAAATCTCTGCAAAATGAAATTTTATATGTTAACAGAAACACTCCTAGGAGACCCTTTAATGGTATTAATCTTGAAAATCCAAGTGTTATAGCTGCAGAGAGGCACATGAGAGAATTTAATCTTGCACACAATCTCCCGAGTAACACTAGAACCCATAATCTGGTTGAAATTCATTCCCTTCATCCCAGAAATCAAAACCAGTCCCATCAGTTTGGTCAAAGTACTTCTCAAAATACTCTAAGAAACCAAAACTTTGCCCATCACTCTCAAAATCCAGACATGAAGCCTAGAAAGACCTGTTGGAACTGTCGAAAGCCTGGCCACTTTTCTAACAGGTGTAAACAACCAAAAAGAAACAAGAACTTTGGGAATAATCATGCAAACAATGTAATGCATTTTGATCAAACCACTAATCATGTTTACAAAGATGAAGACTATGATTATCATGAAGATGGTGGTGTCTATATGGTGCATAATGCATGTGATTTTCAATTCATCAATTATTCCAATGCTATTTCAAAAGTCATGCATGAGTCTGAGTGGTTAATTGACTCTGGGTGTACTTTTCATGTCACACCACACAAGCACATGTTCCATAATCTTCAAGTCTTGAAATCAGGATCTGTAGCCTTAGCAGATGGCCAACATTGTGAGATTGTTGGTAAAGGAGATGTATGTTTAAAATTTGAAAATGAGAGCATGATAACACTGCATGATGTTAGATATGTTCCAAAATTGAAATTCAATCTCCTTTCTGTGTCAAAATTGGCTGATCTGTTTGGGTCTGTGAATGAAAAATGCTTCAGTTTTAAAAGGGATTCTGTATGCTATTTTGATACTCCAAGAAAAGGTGACCTATATGCAGTACTTGCTTATTCTGTGCCAATCCAATCTGCAAACCTTGTGCATCTTGACAAAACTGCATTATGGCATGCTAGGTTAGGTCATATGAGCAACAAAGGTCTTGATATCTTGAACAAAATTGGTGCATTCAAACATGATAAAGTGTCAAGCATTCCTTTCTGTGAACCATGCTTAATGGGTAAACAACACAAAGTTCCTTTCCCTACCTCTGTGCCCTATCCTAAAACTCATAGGAGCTCTGAAATCCTTGAGTACTTGCATGCAGATGTGTGGGGGCCTGCAAAGGTTCCTACACATGGAGGGAATTTGTATTTCTTGTCCATTATTGATGACTATTCAAGAAAAACCTGGGTGTTTCTGATGAAAAACAAATCTGAAGTTTTTGAAAAATTCTCTAAGTGGTCTGGAGAAATTCAAAACCAAACTAATAAAAGCATTAAGTGTCTAAGAACAGATAATGGTTTAGAATTCTGTAATCAATCCATGGATAATTGGTGCTTTGATCTTGGAATCAAAAGGCACAAATCTGTGCCTTACAACCCCCAGCAAAATGGGATTGTTGAGAGAATGAACAGAACCCTCCTAGAGAGGGTCAGAAGCTTGCTTGCTGGTTCTGGACTTGACAAGCAATTCTGGGGGGAAGCCTTGATGACTTCATGATATTTAATAAACAGATCCCCCTCTGTTCCCTTGTTGGGAAAACAACCTGAATGTGTGTTCTGGAACAAACCTGTATGCTTATCAAACTTAAGGGTCTTTGGATGCAGTGCATATGTTCACCAAAAGTTGAGTAAAATTGAACCTAGGTCTAGAAAGTATATCTTTCTTGGTTACCCTGAGGGAATTAAAGGTTATAGGCTGTGGGATAGGTATGTACCTGGTTTTAAAGCATGCATTAGCAGGGATGTGTCTTTTAATGAAGTTGATTTTCCTTGCCTTCTAAAATCCTCACCTTCTGATGCTCCTTGTGAGGTGGAGAATGTGCATGATTTTGTCTATACCCCTGTTACCACTAAGGTGGATCCTCCTTCCCCTGACCCTCATGATATTGACATGCATAATCCTACAATGAATGATCATGTAGATGACAACAATAATGCTGATAACTCTGCATCTTCTCATGAAACTGAAAATAATGAGTCCATTAACATGAATGTTTCTGAATGATAGTTCTGATTCTGAGCATGAAAGCAATGAGCATGAAAACTTAGCAAACTATCAATTGATAAGAGATAGGACTAGAAGAAACATCAGATTGCCTGCTAAGTATGATGACTTCAATTTGTCAATGTATGCTTTTAATGTGTTCAACAATGTGGACAAATATGAACCTAAAACATACAAAGAAGTAATTTCATCTCCAGAATCTAACAAATGGATCAAGGCCATGACTTCTGAAATGGATTCATTGCATGAAAACAATACATGGATTTTAGTTGAAAAACCTGATGAATGTTCAATTGTTGAGTGCAAATGGCTATTTTAGATAAAACAAGAGATAAATGATGTGAGATACAAAGCTAGGCCGGTGGCTAAGGGGTTTACACAAAAAGAAGGAGTTGACTACACTGAAATATTTACCCATGTTGTCAAATTCACCACAGTAAGAATTATGCTAGCTTTAACTGCACATTTCAACTGGGAACTAAAACAAATGGATGTTACAACTGTTGGGGTTTTTTTCGAATTAAACCACCGCAGGATCTATTTCGTTGTTCATTAATCCATGTTCATGCAAATCATAATTTTATGTAACATGCATGTTTATCACAGTCTAATCAAATAGCATGTAAAACAGATTCGATTATAATAAAGCGGAAGACATAGAAAACGAATCTACTTACAAATCGACAGACGGTCTGTGGACAAGATTATAGATCTAATCTTGCTGTTGAATGAACAATAATAATGGCACCACTTATGTTACAATGGCCACTGCACAATTCTACTCCAAGATCTTCTGTTGTATTCCCGGACTGTATCTAGATTCAGAGTGGGCTGAAATCTACTAGATAGAATTGTGAAATCTGTGGATAACTTTGAGAGACAAAGAGGGGCTGATTTCTTATGATTAATATCATTAAATTTTCGTGTCCCCCTCCTCTTATAAATAGGGAGGGGCGAAAATTTCATGTTCCAGCCCTATTGGGCTGGGCCTCTATCTCAAGTTCAATATCCAATCCACTATCAGTTAATTGGGCTACAACAGGGATCTAGAAGAATATTAAATTGGCCCACTAATTTATTTAATATCCAATATCCAATAAACCTAGGATATAATTAAATAAATTAAGTTTTACTTTTATTCCACTAAAGAAGTAAAACTGACCTAGCAATTTAATACATATTTACGAATATGCTTTCTCCTTTAGTCCAGCCATTCCCCGTGTTTAAGATATAATGTTCATTAATTAATTATGTAAGCCTCTGACAGCTATAATTAATTAACATCTAAAACTTTGAGTAGTACCACACAAGCTTTATTCATGTATGAAATAAATTCTACCTGCAGGGTTTCAACATGAACTTGTGTTTCCTCAAGAGAACATCATCAACCTGGCGCACCAGGACACGGTGCTCATGCACACTGCTCGAGACATCATGTATACATTGTTATTACCCAAGATATCGAATTCGATCTACGAAAAGATCTCACCCATTGATAAATCAAAGTAATAAACAATGCACACATATGCTCGCCAATATCACATGAGTTCAGAACCCGAACTCTGTGGATCTTTATTCTCTCAGTAACTGGGTCAGAGACAGAGAATAGTATCCTATCGTGATCCTCCTCAATACACAATGAGTGTACTAGAATAATCAGTTAGTCAAGATAAACTAACTTATCAGATTATTCTACGGTGTACCGATGGTGTGTTCAGGACCATCTAAGCCGTGAGCTCTTTAATACAATACAAGGTTCTAATGATATGATCTTACCGTGTGACTCCCCACACCATATCATCTACAATGTAAGTATATGGAACATTGCATAGAACAATTATAGAACATAATCTAAATGCAAACAGTGACTGCAATAACTTTCATTTCATATCATCATATCATCAGAAAAGTATACAAAGACAAGTCTTCTAGTATACAAAACCAACAATCTCCCACTTATACTTGAAGCATGTCTTTCAAGCATAAAAACTAACAGGCTAACTCTCCAATCAAAACTATCGACTCAAACTGCGCCCCTAGGTCTGCATCTCACTCCCATTTTCTCCACGTGACCATCAAAGGTCTTAGCATGGAGGCTCTTCGTGAAAGGATCAGCCAGGTTGTCCTCCGATGCAATCTTGACCACCGCCACGTCTCCTCTCTTAATGATTTCTCGTATAAGATGGTACTTTCTCTCTATGTGCTTACTTGCATTGTGAGCTCTGGGTTCCTTCGAGTTTGCCACTGCACCAGAATTATCACAGTATATCGTGATAGTCTTAGGCAAACCAGGAACCATGCCCAAGCCCAATAGGAACCCGCGGAGCCAGACAGCCTCTTTTGCAGCCTTAGAGGCAGCTACATATTCAGCTTCCATGGTGGAATCCGCAATGCATTTCTGCTTAATGCTCCTCCATGCAATGGCTCCACCTCCTAATGTAAACACATAGCCTGAGGTAGACTTACTCTGATCTTTGTCAGTTTGAACATCTGAGTTCGTATAACCCAAAGGTACTAGACTATCAGAGCGGAAAACCAACATATAGTCTCGAGTCCTTTTAAGGTACTTGAGAATGTTTTTTACCGCAGTCCAGTGACCTTGTCCAGAGTTAGACTGATATCTGCTTACCATGCCAACGGCATAGCATATATCAGGCCTAGTGGATAGCATAGCATACATCAAACTTCCCACAGCCGAAGCATATGGTACTTTCTTCATTTCCTCTATCTCAGACTGTGTTTGGGGACACATTTCCTTGGATAGATGAATTCCATGCCTGTAAGGTATAAAACCTTTCTTGGAATCTTGCATGCTAAACCTAGCTAGCACTATATCGATATAAGTCGTCTGGGACAGACATAACATCCTTTTCTGGCAATCTCGAATGATCTTGATGCCAAGGACATGTCCGGCTTCACCCAGATCCTTCATATCGAACTGCTTGGATAACCACACCCTAATGTTAGATAACTCCTTCTTACTATTTTCAATAAGCAAGATGTCATCAACATAAAGTACAAGGAATGACACCACGTTTCTATCACATTTCTTGTACACACAGCTCTCATCTGGACTTTGCACGAATCCATATGACTGGATAACCTCATCAAATCGGATATTCCAAGATCTCGATGCTTGTTTAAGTCCATAAATGGATCTCTTAAGCTTGCACACCAGGTGCTCTTGGCCTTTAGCAATAAATCCCTCTGGTTGTCTCATGTGAATGTTTTCTTCAAGACTTCCATTTAGGAAAGCTGTCTTGACATCCATCTGCCAGATCTCATAATCTAAATGAGCGGCAATTGACAAGAGAATCCGGATTGACTTAAGCATGGCTACCGGTGAAAAGGTTTCCTCATAATCGATCCCTTCTTTCTGAGTGTACCCTTTCGCCACCAATCTAGCTTTGAAGGTTTCAACCTTCCCGTCAGCTCCTCTCTTGCGCTTGTAGATCCACTTACACCTAATGGGTTTAATCCCATCTTGTGGTTCTACGAGCTCCCAGACTTGATTGTGATCCATAGATCCAATCTCAGATTCCATTGCAGTTTTCCAAGAATCTGCATCTTTATCTCGAATTGCCTCGTCATAGGTCCTAGGATCTAATTCATTTAGTCCCTCTGGAAAATCTGAAGCCTCTCCCAGACCAATGAATCTATCAGGTTGGTGTACAACCCTCCCACTGCGACGACGTAGTTTCTGTACTTCCGTGACACGTTGTGCAGTGTTTGGTGGTTCCTCTTCTTGTACAACTGGTATAGGATTCGATCCTCCCCTTAACTCCTCAAGGATGATTTGACTCCTTGGTTTGTGGTTTATCACATAGTCTTCCTCTAAGAATCGAGCATTGGTGCTAACAATGATCTTCTGATCCTTAGGACTATAAAATAAACCACCTTTGGTTCTTCTAGGATATCCAACGAATAGCCTTACATCAGTACGAGGAGCCAGCTTATCAGCTTCCTTATCCAACACATGTGCAGGGCTACCCCAAATCCAGATATGGTTCAAACTGGGCTTTCGTCCAGTCCATAATTCTGTGGGCGTAGAAGGAACTGATTTTGACGGAACCAAGTTAAGAATATAGGCTGCTGTTTCTAGGGCATATCCCCAGAATGAAATGGGCAACTCAGAATAACTCATCATCGATCTAACCATCTCTAACAATGTACGATTCCTTCTTTCCGCCACACCATTCTGTTGTGGTGTTCCCGGCGCAGTCAACTGGGAGGTAATCCCATTCTCTGCCATGTAATCCCTAAATTCACTCGAGATGTACTCGCCACCACGATCAGAACGTAGTGACTTGATACTTCTGCCTGTTCGTTTCTCCGCTTCTACCTTAAACACTTTGAATTTCTCAAAGCATTCAGACTTGCGACGTAACAGATAGATATAACCGTATCTAGAGTAATCATCAATGAGAGTGATGAAATACTCGAACCCTCCTCGAGCTTGAACTGATATAGGGCCGCACAGGTCAGAGTGAATCAAATCTCATATCCCTTCGGATCTATTTCCTTTTGACTGGAAAGGACGCTTGGTCATTTTACCTTCCAAACAGGATTCACATAAAGGAAATGATTCCAGTACCAAAGAAGACAATGGTCCATCATTCACAAGCCTTTGTATCCTCTTAAGGTTAATATGACCTAGCCTTAGATACCAAAGATAGGTTTGATTCAATTCTGAAGGTTCTTTTCTCTTGTTAGGGTTTATGATCGATGTATTCAATAGTTGTCTTTGCGTAGTGTTTTCAATTGGTTTAAGAAAGTATATGTGTCCATCCAATGTGCCAGAACAGATAAAATGTTTACCACTAAAGATAACTACTTTGTTATCAAAAGAAACATAATATCCATCCATAATCAATTTAGAAACTGAAATTAAGTTTCGCCTAAATCCAGGCACATAAAGACAATCTTTCAAAACCAAAGTTCTATCACTATTGAAAGGTAAAACAATGTCTCCCACTGCAATAGCCGCTACTCTTGTAGCATTGCCCATGTAGACGGTGATCTCATTCTCACTCAGCTGTCTTTTTACCAGGAACCCCTGTAAAGACATGCAAACATGATCAGTAGCTCCAGTATCCACTACCCATGACTGAGTAGAACAAGTTGCTAAACATGTTTCTACAACCAGAGTGTGAGATGTACCTCTCTTCTTCTTCTTGTTAGGACACGCCGCCTTCCAGTGACCTAGTTGACCGCACTTGAAGTACTTAGTCTTCGACTTGAATTCCTCGGGAGGAATCTTCGCCTTTGGCTTCTTTGCCTTAGGCGCCTCATCTGCAGCCTTCTTAGGTGCGTTTCTCTTCTTCCTTTTTCCACCAGAAGAAGACGCTCCTTTTTCAGCTATGTGGGCCTCAGGACTGCTTTTTTGGAGCAATTCAGCCGCCTGAAGGTCTATGAGCAGTTCAGTCAGGCTGATATCCCTTTTAATCATGTTAAAATTCAGCCTAAACTGCTCAAACTTCGAGGACAAGCTATGAAGAACAATGTCGATTTGAGAATCGCCATCTAGCTCTCCACCCAAGGTCTCGATCTCAGATAAATACCCTATCATCGTGAGAACGTGATCCCTAACAGGTGTGGAGTCAGACATTCTCGCATCCATTAGTTTCTTCATTGCCAAATGGCATGCCGAGCGGTTCTGATGACCGAATAGCTGCCTAAGGTTGTACATGATATCATAAGCGGTTTTCATAGGCTCATGCTGATGTTGCAACACACTTGACATAGATGCCAAGATGTAACAGCGCGCTATCTCATTAGACCTAACCCACTTATCATATGCAACCTTTTGGGCTTCGTCAGAACCCTCATCTGGCATCTGAGGTCAAACCTCTTCAAGTACAAACTTGTGTCCCTCAGCAACAAGTACCAAGTTAAGGTTACGAATCCAGTCATTATAGTTTTCACCGACAAGTTTGTTTTCTTTGAGGATTGAGGACAGATTGGAGAGTGCCATTGATGATATGAAATAACTGAAATTAAAACATGCAGTACAGTCACAAAACACGTTTAGGATAAACAGTATATAATCGAAAACCTCACAAAAATTATATACTTTTCCACCGACACTTTAAAAACGATTTCTATAAGCCACGATCGTGTAGACGTTTATAAATCTCATTTTTAAATAGGTTAAACCTTTAATTTGCCTCCAGTTGAATTTCCTTACAACAAGCAAATTAATAGCCAGATAAAAACACGGTCATGTAATCGTCTAACTGATAAGCCACGATCGTGTGGACGTTTATCAATAAATTACATATAAGTGTGCATACCATTATCTTCGCACCAAGATCACTATTCGAATTTAACCGCTCCAGATGGAGGAGTCAGTTAGTTCTAATAGTGTTCTACAGCTATCTATTTAGGAGATTTAATTTCTAGAGAAATCTGTGATATGACACATCCGATATGGAGGAAGACCGATGTCAACGCGCATGCCCATCACTTCTCAATTAAATCAGATATTAATGGAGACCGTATGAGATTTCTACATACTTTGGTATGAATCTCTCCCACTTAGTTATTTATGTTTGAGGTTTCATTTTATCCCATTATCGATCATGCAAACATCACATAAAATGATAAACATCCATTGCATGCTTCAACATGATAAGCAATAATAATAATCCAACTATCATGGCTTATATCTCATGTTGATTGATGAGATAAAACTGGAAAGTCAGCTCCGAAAACAGGCTTGTGGCCGCCGTCCCTTCACCGCGCCTCGCCGAAAACCCTAGCTCCATTTAGGGTTTCGGGACGTGAACCGGTGAACCTTGGTGCTGAACTACTTTCCTTCTTTGAGTTGATCTCCAATCTTTATTCAATACAGACAATCTATTCCAAAAGGAAAAATCTAATATTGCTAGAATAAAAATTACAACTTAAAAACTTGGCCTAACAGTTTTATATCTATTACATTAAAACAACTTAAAATAAAACTTAGACCTAATCAATGGATTTTCTCATGGATAAAAATCACGTAGCCAAACCGGCATACGGCCAACATTCATTCAACATAAACATACATCACATAAAATAAAGGAGCCATGATAGTTGGTGAACCTGCAAACAAACACAGTCTACAAAACCAACAATCATGTATTATATGATCCACATAAAATAACATATGATATCTATGCATGAAATTTAAATAATAGTCGAATTTTCTCAATTAATTAAATTAATTAATTCGATATTATCCACAAGATAAAATTTGGAAATTAAAATAATTATCCACCAATTTTAATCTTGTATTTTTCGAAAATATTACTTAAATAAATCTGGAAATTATTAATAATTATCCACCAAATTTATTTAATATTTTCAAGCCTCCCTAATTAAATAATAATTGGATATATTGATATATATCAAAAATCTAATCCAAATATTATCCATAAGAATCTAAATATTTAAGGATAAGGTTTTGAAGATTTGATCCTCTTCAAAATCTTCCAAATCCTATCCAAAATCAAATTCTTATCACAATTGGATTTTGATAATTATTTGTATATAGCAAAAAATTACCTTATCCAATTTTAATACATAGATTTCGAAAATCACTAGAAAAATAAATCTGGAAATTTGATCCACTTCAAATTCTTCCAAATTTAAAATTCAATTTTCAAATCTATCTAGATTAAAATTAGGTAAATTAAGATATACATCAAATAACATCAAATCTTAATCCAATCACTAAATTTTCAAAACACATCATTAAATAAATCTAGAAGTTTGATTTTCATCAAAATCTTCTCCAATTTTATTTAACAATGACCGAAAATTTTATACCAAAAATTAGAGAACTTAAGACATCAAATTTTCGAAAATTTGATGCTTAAAATTTTCGAACATTAAGCTTATTAAATCTGGAAATTTTGATTTATCAAAAATCTATTCCAAATCTAATAATTCAATGGACGAAAATTACATAGATTAACACAAATTCTAATTTTCGATTAAGATCAAAATTGCATCCGAATTTGAATCTAAAAAATTTCGAAACCTACACTAATTAAATCTGGAAATTTTGATAACATCAAAAACCATTCCAAATCAAATTAGATATGGATCAAAAAAATACAGTGTTCTCCAAAACTAGAATTTTCGAAGTACATCAGAAATTCATCCAAGTTTAAACACTTAAACAATCGAAATACATACACATTTAAATCTGAAAATTTAAGCACCATAAATTTATCATCAAATTTAAACATATATCTCGATTTTATCCTAGGATTAAATCTAGAACAGTGCCAAAACCTCGCTCTGATACCACTGTTGGGGTTTTTTTCGAATTAAACCACCGCAGGATCTATTTGGTTGTTCATTAATCCATGTTCATGCAAATCATAATTTTATGTAACATGCATGTTTATCACAGTCTAATCAAATAGCATGTAAAACAGATTCGATTCTAATAAAGCGGAAGACATAGAAAACGAATCTACTTACAAATCGACAGACGGTCTGTGGACAAGATTATAGATCTAATCTTGCTGTTGAATGAACAATGATAATGGCACCACTTATGTCACAACGGCCACTGCAGAATTCTACTCCAAGATCTTCTGTTGTATTCCCGGACTGTATCTAGATTCAGAGTGAGCTGAAATCTACTAGATAGAATTGTGAAATCTGTGGATAACTTTAAGAGACAAAGAGGGGCTGATTTCTTATGATTAATATCATTAAATTTTCGTGCCCCCTCCTCTTATAAATAGGGAGGGGCGAAAATTTCATGTTCCAGCCCTATTGGGCTGGGCCTCTATCTCAAGTTCAATATCCAGTCCACTATCAGTCAATTGGGCTACAACAGGGATCTAGAAGAATATTAAATTGGCCCACTAATTTATTTAATATCCAATATCCAATAAACCTAGGATATAATTAAATAAATTAAGTTTTACTTTTATTCCACTAAAGAAGTAAAACTGACCTACCAATTTAATACATATTTACGAATATGCTTTCTCCTTTAGTCCAGCCATTCCCCGTGTTTAAGATATAATGTTCATTAATTAATTATGTAAGCCTCTGACAGCTATAATTAATTAACATCTAAAACCTTGAGTAGTACCACACAAGCTTTATTCATGTACGGAATAAATTCCACCTGCAGGGTTTCAACATGAACTTGTGTTTCCTCAAGAGAACATCATCAACCTGGCGCACCAGGACACAGTGCTCATGCACACTGCTCGAGACATCATGTATACATTGTTATTACCCAAGATATCAAATTCGATCTACGAAAAGATCTCACCCATTGATAAATCAAAGTAATAAACAACGCACACATATGCTCGCCAATATCACATGAGTTCAGAACCCGAACTCTGTGGATCTTTATTCTCTCAATAACTGGGTCAGAGACAGAGAATAGTATCCTATCGTGATCCTCCTCAATACACAATGAGTGTACTAGAATAATCAGTTAGTTAAGATAAACTAACTTATCAGATTATTCTACGGTGTACCGATGGTGTGTTCAGGACCATCTAAGCCGTGAGCTCTTTAATACAATACAAGGTTCTAATGATATGATCTTACCGTGTGACTCCCCACACCATATCATCTACAATGTAAGTATATGGAACATTGCATAGAACAATTATAGAACATAATCTAAATGCAAACAGTGACTGCAATAACTTTCATTTCATATCATCATATCATCAGAAAAGTATACAAAGACAAGTCTTCTAGTATACAAAACCAACAACAACTGCCTTTTTGCATGGAGAACTTGAAAATAACATCTATATGAACCAACCAGAAGGATTTGTTGATAAAACTTACCCTAATCACGTATGCTTGTTGAAAAAAGTCCTTGTATGGTTTGAAACAATCCCCCAGACAGTGGAACATCAAATTTGACAACTGTATGAAAAGCATGAACTTCTCTAGGAGTAAGTTTGATCACTGTCTATACTATATGCAGTCCAGTGTGCCTATGTTTCTTCTCTTGTATGTGGATGATATGCTTCTCATTAGTCCTTACTTGAAAACTATAAAGCATGTGCAAACTTTTTTGTGTTCTAATTTTAATATAAAGGATCTTGGGGATGCTAGAAAGATACTGGGAATGAACATTGAAAGGGATAGGAACAATAACACACTTGTGCTGCATCAGTCCTTTTATATAGAACAAGTTCTTAAAAAGTTTAACATGAAAGATTGTAAACCTGTGTCAGTCCCTCTTGCTTCCCATTTCATGCTTAGTAAAGATCAATGCCCTAGGAGTGAGTCTGAAATGAAAGAAATGTCTGGAATCCCCTATGCAAATGCTATAGGGTCTGTCATGTACCTAATGATTAGCACTAGGCCTGACATTGCCTATGCTGTATCATGCTTGAGTAGGTATATGGCAAACCCTGGCCAGCCTCATTGGGAGGCACTAAAATGGTTGCTTAGATATCTTAAATCTACAATGTCATGTGGATTAAAATTCTCTAAATCATCTGATGGTGTGAAGTGTGTTGGCTATGTTGATTCAAATTATGCAAATGACAAAGATCATAGAAAATCAACCACTTCCTATGTGTTTACTCTCTGTGGGTCATGCATAAGTTGGAAATCCCAACTACAAAGTATTGTTGCCTTGTCTACAACAGAATCAGAGTACATAGCTGCTACTGAAGTAGTAAAAGAAGCAGTATGGTTGTATGGTGTGTTAACAGAAATAAAATTTATTGATGATAAACCAATGCTATTCTCTGACAGTCAATCTGCAATACAGTTGTGTAAGAATCCAGTGTTCCATGATAGAACAAAACACATAGATGTCAGATACCATTTTATAAGAGACATTGTGGAAAAGGAGGAAGTCCTCCTTGATAAGATCCCATCTGAGTACAACCCAGCAGACATGGGCACCAAGTGCCTTCCAGTTGCAAAGCTAGATGCCTGCAAGAAATCCCTTAACATGGATTTGGGTTGAACAAAAGTAGGAATGTTGAGCATTCTTGGACTTGTGATCTTGAATGCTCTGATTTGCCCCTTAAGGCAGTGAGTCCTTTGGTGATTTCCTTGGTACTTATGCTAGGTGTAACATTGTTCAATTAAGGTCAATGTTTCTTCTGACCAGAGACTTGTTACAGTTCTTTTGGGTTGGTCTCGTGTGTTGAGACTGGATTAAATGCGCATAGTGTTTATTCCTCCCTCTCTAATTTTGTCTTTGTGATAAAATTAGAGTAAAAATCTTCAGGCAATGATGATAATATCTTTTGTTTTGGCAGGTGACTCCTTGGTGACTAAAAGACCATTTGGGCCAAAGGTGGATATGTTGTGGGTTGGCCCAACTGTTCTTTAAATTAATTTGGCCCATGTGCCTATCTATTGCTATGGCCCAAACTCGAAGCCCAAAACCCTTAACCCTAATTGACCTTTCACCTCCCCCTCATTAATCTAACCTAATCGGCTTTTCTTTTCCAAACCTGCTTCACTCTCTATAACATTTGAGAGAGTTCCACTCTCTCTCTCTCTCAAGCCTCACACTGTGTCTAAACCCTAATCCAAAATCTCTCTCTCTGTGTGTGCTTCTTGCTGCCGATCTCGGTTTCTCTGGCCGGAATCTGACCGTGATTCCTGTTGGCCTATGAGTGTAGTCGGTCGTGCTGCTCTCTGAGTTGAAAGGGTTGTGAGTGCTTCGAGAGAGGGATCGTTTCGCCATCCCCTCCCTTTGGTCTGGGTCTCTGTGTCGCCGGAGTCGCCTTCGCCACCGTTCGTGGGAAAATCTGAGCCAACTGTGTCCCTTGGACACTTTTCCCACCGATTAACTTCTGATCTCATCTATCTCTGGCTTCCCTCTCTTCTGTTACTTGCTATCTGCTCTATCTCTCTGTTCTAACCTACTGTGTTCACGTGTGTGCAGATTTGGGTAATCTCAGTCCCTTTCCTGTGAAGAAAAACAAGTAGATCCACAAGATCTACACTTCTGAGGCCATTCCAAGTTAAAGATCTTGTTGCTGCTAAAGATTGAAGTCCTGCTCCTCGAAAATCACTGTAATAGTTTGTAATAGCTTGAGTATAAATTTTTCTTTGGGTCTTGCTACTTGAGTAGCGTGTGTTTGAGACCGCAAGAGAAAGGGAACCAAGTAGTACAATCCCTGGCTAGGCGATACCACAACAAGGTGTTGTTTTGCCAGAATAGTTTAGGTTTTCCAGTGCACCAACCTGCAGCATCATTCTTGCTAGCTAGGAGATGTGTTGAAATCTGTACAAGAGCGACATCTGCATGGAGCATTGGAGCCACGTGGCACTTCTTCTCCAAATATTCTGCATGGACCACTGTAGTTGCTATCCAACCGTTCACTCCATTCATGCGAATCCTTAATCACAGCCGTTGATCTTTTGTTTGTTTGATAGGTTTCAGTAGCTTAATATGCAAGCTATTTGTGTGTATAAATAAGAGAAAGCACAAATATTGTGAACTGATTTTCTGAATATCAAATAATACATTTACGTTCGATATTACTATCTTCTGCATGAATTGCTTTGCCTAATTCTTCAAGATGGATGAATGAATGAATGAATATACTACTCAACAAGAATATATTGGACAAAGATTTCATACAAGCTACTTCAAACCTATAACCAAAAGTCAAAACATCACTCTTAGTTTTTTAATTAATTTTTGTTTTCGTCTTTTTATAGTTTTTGGAGGGGGGAGAAATGTTAATACCGGATGAAATCCTATGTTACATTTTGTGCCACACTTGATGCTATACAATTCAATTTATTAATTTTTATTTGATTTTTTAATCAAATTTCAATTTATTGTGCTTTAGTTTAAATTTATAATTATTATTTAGGGTTCATCCGACTCAATTAGGATATATAAATATTTTTTTACGAAATACTCAATTATTAATTAAAAAATGAAATATAATATTGAAAAATTAATTATATATCCTAATTGGGTAGGATGAGCCCTAAATAATAAGTGTAAAATTAAACTAAAGCATAATAAATTGAAATTGAATTAAAAAAATCGAAGAAAAAGTAATAAATTAAAATTTATAGCACCAAGTGTTGCACAAAATATAGCAAAGGATTTCATCCGGTGTTAATACACTCTAATTCATTAATGAAATGGTGAAATATAACAACCCGGCCCCCAAATTCCCAAATTTAATAAACTTAATTAGAAAAACAACTTTAATATTTAATTTTCATATCAGCGTCACACAAAAATTCAAACTCACCGGCCCTTTAAACTCGGACGAGATCCTCTATTCTAGTTTAGTGTTTCATCTTGTGTATATATTTCAACCATTAGATTTATGACATGTGTATTTAATTTTTTTAGTGGACAATTATTTAATTTTTATATACACATGTAATACATCCGATGATTGAAATACAAGATGAAATACCAAATTAAAAATTATGTGTGTGTCTGTGTGTGTGTTTTCGGTTGGTTATTTCATTAAAAACCAGCCCGCAATATATAGAGTAATTTATGGTAAATAGTGGTGAGTAAGGTCGTATCTATAGAGACTCAATGGTAACACAACTAAGTACTCAATTATTCTACTTTACTTTAGCTAGAAAATGAATCAAAAGTTTGAGATTTTTAAACTAATAATTTAAATATACAAATGAAAAAAATCAAGCAAACTAAAAGAACTAAGAAAGTATATATGACGAGGGAAGAGGATTCTATCTACGAATGCTTTCATTCAAAGAAATTCATGCAGACATATTGTTAAACCTATTTAATTTCATTATTTATAAGAGCAATCACAAATACAATTATAATCTTTCTTCCTCTTGATTAAATTATAAGAGAAAATTAGATTATAATGATCACCTCTCGATCTTGATCTCAAGTTAATAATTCAATTTCTAAATAGAACAAAAGACCAAGTTCTATTTTATTTCAGAAATCAACCTCAAAATCCGAAAGACATAAGAAAATTTCTAAATTATTAAAATAACCACACTTTTTTTTAATTAGTTCTCAAATATTACGAATTTATCACCTACCTTTTACTAAAATATTGATTAAATTTGTGATAATCAAATTTAGAGTTTGAATTGATTTTTAAGTTCCACATGAGAATTTGACACCTATTTGATCATTTTAAATTGTATACATATGGAAGAGATCAAATATATAAATATTCACTCCGACACCTTGAAATCGGGTGGCATGAAAAAAAAAACAAAAAACAAAAAACAAAAAACAAAAGAATTGGATATCAACAGTTGAAGTTGATTTGATTAAAAATAAGTAATGTCCCATCACCTTTTATTTTAACTTTTTTTAATTAATTTCTCTATCTGGCACTCTCTTTCAAATTAGTTGTTTAAGCTTTCTTTTCTCCACGAACAAAAATTAATGTATATATAACATCATACCATTAAATGTATATATAATACTCCATCCGTATATATCAAAAAATATATATTATTTTAAAATTCCAGTTAAAAAATTAAGATATAAATATTTTGACTCATACATCCCTTTTTTCTCATACTAGAAATTTAAGAGATATTGTATTTTATGAAAAAATAATTATTATTAGTAAGTTAAAAATAAGAGATTTTGTAAGGTCTTAATTGATAGAGTTAAAACCAGAAGAGAAAATATATATATAAATATTTTGCTCAAATTAAAAATTCTAAAATAACATATATTTTGAAACAAATGGATAACCATTTAAGGGAAGAATATGTTCCTCGCTTTGATTGAAATTTTCCACCGGAACAATCTTGGGGGATTGAATGTTTCGTATTAGACAAGAACAAAATCACAGATTTAATTTGTTGCCCACACAAAAAATAATGGAGAATTGTTGATTCAAAACTTGAAAGATGACCATTTATCAATTCAAGACCTGAAACATGAAAACTCTCAATTCAAGACTCAAAAGATGAAAATTCTCAATCTAGAAACTCAAAAATCACGAATTTTGATTTCTTTTTATTTTTTAAATTAATTTTATATAAATTTTCAATGAAAATTTCTTCATAAATTATCTATTAAATCTAATAAAGAAATTTTTAAAATTAATTAAAAAAATTAAAAAAAATCAAAATTCATGATTGTTGATATCCTGAATTAAGAATTTTCATTTTTCAGGCTTTGGATTGAAAATTTTTATCTTTCTGATTCTGAATCGATTGAATACCCATTTTTCAGGTCTTGAATTGATAAGAATAAATGGTGGGAGTATTAATTATTATTATTATTATTATTATTATTATTATTATTATTATTATTATTATTATGGGCTGGGGCTGAGAAATTATTGGTGGAAGTGTTCTTTACAATTGACCGGAAAAAATTATACTACAAGTTGCTAATGTCAAAATGCTACCCCTCTCTGACTCTGCTTACAAGATTAATTAATTTTCCATGGAAATTAAATAATGACATTAGAGTATGAAAATTTTTCACAAGTTATGGAATCAAGTGTTTGAATTTGTTCAAATATCACATTATATACACAAAGAAAACTTCATATTTGATGAGTACATATGAAACTTTAATTTCAAATTGATAACAATCAAGAGACTGAAACAACTCGTTAAGTTAGTTAAAGTAGACTTAGGTTGCTGCAAAATATTTAATTTCGGTAATACTCTCTGCGTATATTAATATTTTAATGTTATTTTATGGACAAATCTGAACAACTCAGAGCATCTTGATATTTTAATTTGTGTTGGCAAAAATATTACTAAAATGACTACAATTGATTTTGATTACATGTGTTTTTTTTCCTAGCATATACAACCTGTGTTATTGAAAAGATTCGAATCCGTGACCTTTGGTCTCCAAACAATCTCACTCCACAAATAGGTCATCCCCACCGAGACGATTTTGACTACATGTTGTTGTTGTTATTGTTAGTAGTAATAGTAGTGTATTTTAATATTTGCATTGTTACAATATATTCTCTGAAATAATTCCGATCCATTTTGGGAATTTTGTAATGTCCATTGAATTAGGGGTGAGTATTCGGTTTTTCGGTTCGGTTCGGTCCCAAAAATGTTAAAATCGAAGAAAATCAAATGTTTTAAAAATAGAACCGAATCGAACCGAATTTTCGATCGGAACCAAACCGAACTTGAACGAAATATTTCGGTTCGGTCCAGTTTTGAAGTAAAATTTTTCTTAAATTTTCTGATTTTTTTTTTTGCATTAAATTCTCTTCATTCGATATAATTAAATATGTACACGTATAAATTAGCTAATTATTAAGATTTCAGTTCAAAAAATACAAATAAACAATTGAATACAGTCCAAAAATGTGTAAATTCCAACAAAGCAAATCCGAATAGATTATAAAGTCCAACATAGTCGAGTATTTTTATTGCTAATATATATAAATTCGATTTTTCGGTTCGGTTTGGATATTTTCCCTCTGAACCGAACCGAAACCAAAAACTGAATTTTTACTAGAAAAAAAATTGAACCGAACCGAATTTTGAAAAGAACCGAACACGAAAAAACCGAACTAATTTGGTTCGGTTCGGTTTTCAATTTTCGGTACTTTTTGCTCACACCTACTGTTGGGTATCAGCCTAGCCAGGGGTTCAATGCTTGATTTCCTCCTCTTCTGTTCACCTCACGGTTGCTCAAGCAACCTTGAATGCCTCAGATTCTTATGTTTGTGATTTTCTCTTCACAGGCGTACTCAGAGGCTCAGATTTAGAGGGATCTCAGAGAACACGTTGTCACAGACTTCTTCTTTCCAAAGGTGAGTAATAGAGAAAATACAGATTAGAGACTCACAATAACGATATAAATAAAAGGAAACAGAAAAAAAACACAAGGTAAGGAACACAGAAAGATGGAATGAGGGAAAATGTGTCTTGAGACATAGATCGGCTCAGATTTTCCCTCCGGCGACAATGGCGACACTTCCGGTGACAGAAAAGACCCTAGACCAAAAAGGTGGAATGGGCAAAGGGCCTGAAGCACTCACAAAACCCCAGCTATCAGAGTTTACTCAACAAACCCTCAACTCACGGCCAAATCAGGAGACCACAGACAGGAATCCGGCCAACAACTCAGAGAGAACGGCCATGGTTGCCCTGAAGCAGGTAGGGTTAGGAAAGAATGGTGTGAGGCTTGATTGGGGAGGTGAAGAGGCGCGGCCATTTGTAGAGAGAGAGAGAGAAAAGAAAATGGAAACTTAGGGCTAGAGTTAAGTATATAAGGTAGATTAGGTTACCGGGGAGGGGGGGAATGGGCTTTCAGCAGCTGGGCTGGGATAAATAAGGTAAGTGGGCCAAGACAGAAAGCCCAAATTGGCCAATACTCCATATATCCACCTTTGGTCCATTTGGTCTTTATGTCTCCATGGAAGTGCCTGCCAAAAACAAATAGAGGTTATCATCACAGCCTTATTTTTACTCATTTCCTATCACTGAGACAGGGCATGAGTGGGAGAGAGAAATGCTATGCGCATTAATCTCAATCTCAACACAAGAGATCAACCCAATAATAGTGACAAGTCTCCTGTCATTCACTATCCTTGAACAAGTCACAACCTAGCACAGTACCAACCAATGGGTAATAACCACTGTCCTAAGAGGCAGAGCAGGTATTCAAGCACTATGGCTTGAGCTACCATTTACTCCTTTTAGTTCAACCCAGATCCATGTTTAAGGATCTCTTGCATGACTCCAGCTTTGCAACTGGAAGGCACTTAGTGCCCATGTCTGCAGGGTTAAACTCTGAAGGAATCTTGTCAAGCAGCACATCTCCTTTTTCCACAATGTCCCTAATGAAGTAGAATCTAACATCAATGTGTTTTGTTCACATACATAATCTCATTGTGCATTGGTTTGGATTTCAAATGTTTCAATTCATTCTCTTTAGCTTTCAAACCAGTCACAATCATATCACAGGTTAATTTTGAGCCACCATATTTCAAAGCAGATTTGACTTCAGAAAAAGACTCAGGAATGGCACCAAGCAAGATTTGAGGAGCATATTTTTCAAGAGTATGATCACCAGCAAGCTTTAAGTCTTTCAGTAACTTATTAAATTCCTCAATATTAGTGTCAATATCTTTAGCTGAATCCATTTGAAAATTCATAATTTGATTTTGCAGAGAGTAAGCAGATTCCTCAGAAGTTGCAACATACAAAGAAGTCAAATTATCCCACAAATCTTTGGCACAACGATGATGTGACACTTTTCTGACCACAATGCTGCTCAAATTTAACAATATAGTAGCTCTAGCACTAGCATTTATCTCCTGCAATTTTTCATCCTTTTCAGATTCATCAATCTTTTTATAAATGGCTTGTTGAATTTTATCTTTTGTCAAAATACATTCAATTCTAGTTTGCCAATCACCAAAATCATCTTTTCCATTAAAAGGAGCAGCAGTCAGAGTATTCATGGTAAAAAATGCACAGAGACAACCACAAAAAACAAGGAACCGCCTTAACCAACACAGCAGCAAGATCACAGAGGCAATCAACAAGCCCAAAACCACACAAAACACAAGAGGAGACCTCCACAGGCACTGAAACAAGTGCACCCGGGGGATAGAGTGCTGAGGCTAGCCCAGTTCTCAGCACAGATATATCTGTAGAGCAGGGGATCACTCAGGACAACCCCAAAACTTGTTTTCAGTTAGAACAACTGACTTT
Organism: Perilla frutescens; assembly: GCA_026008535.1. Classification (NCBI taxonomy): domain Eukaryota; kingdom Viridiplantae; phylum Streptophyta; class Magnoliopsida; order Lamiales; family Lamiaceae; genus Perilla; species Perilla frutescens. The sequence goes on from BRKX01000009.1 coordinate 63,013,132, forward strand.
CTCCACAAAGTCAGTTCACAGGAACTCAAAATACACAGAGTTCCACACAGATCTCACCAAAATCACAGAGAGGTCAAGAATAGGAATCACCAGGTAAAAAATCAACACATACAGAGAACAACCCACAGCGGAAAGCAAATAGAAACACCAAAAACACTCTAGAACCCCCTTTCCTAACCCTGCTATCCGGGCAACCCGCTTTGAGGAAACCCACAGGGGAGTCCAGACGGTCCGGACCGTAAGCTAGGGTTAGAGATGGCTTGGAATACCAAGGTGATTTAAGAGAAAGCAAAACGGAAGCAAGATATTAAGCAGGTTCGCAAGATACCACACATAGGAGTTTTAGGGTTTAGAAGCAATACCAGAGCCGGCTCTCCCAAGTAGAGGAGAGACCGGACTTACTGTTTAATTTTGAGCCCGTTGGGGACGAAATGGCACGGCCCTTACCGGCGGCGGGGTGAGATGAATGGAGGCAGGAGGTTACCCCCGGCTATGGAACCTGGCTCTGATACCACTGTTGGGTATCAGCCTAGCCAGCGGTTCAATGCTTGATTTCCTCCTTTTCTGTTCACCTCACGGTTGCTCAAGCAACCTTGAATGCCTCAGATTCTTATGTTTGTGATTTTCTCTTCATAGGTGTACTCAGAGGCTCAGATTTAGAGGGATCTCAGAGAACACGTTGACAAGACTTCTTCTTTCCAAAGGTGAGTAACAGATCTGTAGAGAAAATACAGATTAGAGGCTCACAATAACGACATAAATAAAAGGAAACAGAAAAAAAACATAAGGTAAGGAACACAGAAAGATGGAATGAGGGAAAATGTGTCTTGAGACACAGATCGGCTCATTCCATCTTTCTGTGTTCCTTACCTTGTGTTTATTTTCTGTTTCCTTTTATTTATATCATTATTGTGAGCCTCTAATCTGTATTTTCTCTACAAATCTGTTACTCACCTTTGGAAAGAAGAAGTCTGTGACAACGTGTCTCTGAGATCCCTATAAATCTGAGCCTCTGAGTACGCCTGTGAAGAGAAAATCACAAACATAGGAATCTAAGGCATTCAAGGTTGCTTGAGCAACCGTGAGGTGAACAGAAGAGGAGGAAATCAAGCGTTGAACCCCTGGCTAAGCTGATACCCAACAGTGGTATCATATTTTCCCTCCGCGACGGTGACGACACTTCCGGTGACAGAAAAGACCCTAGACCACAAAGGTGGAGTAGGCAAAGGGCCTGAAGCACTAACAAAACCCCAGCTATTATAGTTTACTCAGCAAACCCTCAACTCACGGCCAAATCAGGAGACCACAGACAGGAATCCGGCCAACAACTCAGAGAGAACGGCCAAAGTTGCCCTGAAGTAGGTAGGGTTAGGAAAGAATAGTGTGAGGCTTGATTGGGGAGGTGAAGAGGCGCGACGATTTGTAGAGAGAGAGAGAGAGAGAGAAGAAAATGGAAACTTAGGGCTAGAGTTAAGTATATAAGGTAGATTAGGTTACCGGGGGGGAATGGGCTTTCAACAGCTGGGCTGGGATAAATAAGGTAAGTGGGCCAAGACAGAAAGCCCAAATGGGCCAATACTCCACACCTACGTTGAATTGAACATGCCTAGAGGACTCGTTTTAATTTCCTCTAATTGATGAGTAACGTGGCATTATCATGGTGATTTAAAAATCTTAATCTTAATATATATAAAAACAATAAAGTATACTAAAAATAGTAATTGTCATTTTCCCGCCTAAAACACCACCTCAAAATAGTAAGTTGATTAAATATATGTTAATTTAATTTAATTATATTATACTGTATATCACATATCATATCTTTAATCTTTAATTTAATATAATACAATAGTTTATGCATTCTTAAGATATATTAACTATTATATGATATTATAATACGGATATACACATAAATAAACTTAAGATATTATAATCTTAATCTCTATATAAATATAAAGTAAATAAATATGCTGTAAGTAGTAATTATATATACTATTTTCGAAAAGTAAATGACTTACATATATATATATACACAATTATTTAATATAATTCCAGAAATATATACTAAACCTAATTATATTAAGAGTTGCTTGATACATAAATTAAAGTATTCATTACCAAAATTAGTTTGGTGTAATCGATTGTGTCACTTATTGTAATTGATTACCATAAATTATTGATTAACAACTTTTGTGCAAATTTTAATTTATTACCATATTTTTGTGTACATTCCAATGCAATTTAAAATTTAAAATTCAAAATGTTTGCCTAGAGATGATCTTTTGATGTCTATAAATACTCAATTATTATATCACAATTTTTAACTCCAATTTTTGCGTTCATGATATTTTTGACCAATCTACTATTTTTATTTGTTCAAATTTTCTTATTTTGTAACTTGATTTATTATTACTACTATGTTGTAGATATAATATAGCGTCATTACTTCAAATTCTGGAGAAGATGTGACTATTCATCATTGAGTAAGACCTTTGAAGTTCATTTGGTCAAGATCTATCATATACCTGCACATCGATACAAGGATTGCAATTTAATTTTGAGCTATTGTAAAAGTAAAATAGAGCGCGTTGTATTCTTCTAAATGTTTTGTAGCTAGAATGATTGTAACTTAATTATTTAAACATATTTTGTTTGATTTGGATGCAAAAATATATTATATAGCCTCAATGAGACTAGTATTACATCCCGTGCGATGCACGGGTGAGGTTAAGCCTACACTGGTTAATGAAATAATACACATACATACATGCATACATAATCACACATACAACACAGATTGCACTATGAAAATCATGTCAACAAATGCCTAACGGAGTCTCTAGTCGGCTTCTGCTCCATCATCTGCTTCCTCTCTTTGTTCACCGACATCTTCACGTACGAATGCCGCCAGAAAACTCTATTACAGGATTGCCATGTGGATGATCTCGATCTGTCTAGGTATAGGATGAGGTTGATCGACATGGCTCATTTGTGGATGTGGCTGCTGGTGCTTGTGAGTTTCGCCTTCTGTGGCCTAAATGTGCAAAGTTATGCTGAAGAATCAAAGAAAATTGATGAATTTAATTTACACGACAATTCTATCATTGATAATGGACAAGAGGGAATGAAATATAATTATTACTCCTTAATTGTAGTGATTATATTAAGATATTAGTTTAGATGATATCGATTCATAATTTATTTAAATATAAGATTTTATTGTATTTATCACTGCAAATAACTTATATTTATTAACCAATCTCATCTTTTTTTAAACATATTAATCAATCCCATCTAAACTAATATCTTAATATAATTTTAATCTTAAAATAAATAATATAATATAACCTAAATTTAAGTAAGGAAAATGCGGCCAAATCATATATTAAGATTTCTATTTCTGGTAATATGTTTTGGCGGGAAAGGGTTAAGTTACTAATTAAGGTATAACTATTTGTCTTTATATATATTAAGATTAAGATGTGACAACACTTTCATGCAAGATTTGGCTTGATTACGTGTTCATTATTTTATTCATGCAGTAACAATATGTTTCTTTTAAGTTTATTAATGTTCCATAAATAACAAAAAATAACGATGATTAATCATTTATTTTGATATGTAATTTTCATCAGTTAGGCAAAATTTTAGTCTATTAAGTACTCAATTTATTAATGGTACCATAAATTAGTTAAATTAACCTCAATTAGTTAAAATGGAAACATATTTTAATTTTTAAATAAATGAAATATTGTTAAATTTAAAAAAATTAAATATATTTAATTTTGCAATCTTAAATATATGAAATATATTTTAAGCAATTAACTTCATAGATTTTAATTACTCAAACTAAAGTTAATTATCACACGTTGAAAAACCCCAACAAATATTTTTTTTGAATAAAAAAATTATAAATTGTGATGCCAAAGCACGAGAATCATCACACTCTCTCAGTCTTTCAATTGATATTTGTAATATTTAATTTTATCAATTTAATATTAAATATATTTAAAATTTCAAATTTTAAATATTGTAAAATTTTATATAAATATATTAAAATTAAAAAATCAATAGTTAATTTGAAATTTAAATATATATTAAATTTATTATAAACAAATAAATCTTATGTATTTTAATTTCTTAAACTAAATTTATATCATGTCAAACAACCAATGAATATCAATTAGAACTAACAAATTATAAATTATGAGATCCAACTGTCCCAATAAAAGAACCTTGACAACTCTCTCGATCTTTCAACTGAGAAAAGTGTGATCAGTATCTAACTTTATCAGTTTAATATTAAATAAAATTTTCAATATATAGATTTTTAAATAAAATCTATATCTATATCTTTATGTGTATAATAGCACAATGGTCCTTAATGTAGTAATCCAATTATTTTTCCCGCCAAAATTCACTTTCCAATTTTAGTAAGTTTATATATTTAATATTATCATATATATTGACTTTAACTAAAATCATATATATGAGTAATGAATTACATGTATATAATTATAGATTTTTTTTTTAGTAATTTATATTATTTTTGTTTCATTGTTAGCATTTTTTTTATGCTTATAAAATAATTCCTAATCGATATTTATATATTTCTATAAATAATATGATGATAATTAATGTAATATGTTGTTATTTAGATACTATTATATTGCTAATCAACAATTACATATTTGCAATTTGCATATGTATAATATGCGGATCTGTATATACCAATTCATATAATATATAAACTAACCTTATATTCATAAACTTACGTTTAGCTTAACAATTCTATTTTTTTTATTACACGAACTACGGTAAGTTTATAGATTATATATATTTTCTAAAGCAATATATATAGTGCAACTATGTGTACAATATTAATTTTGTAATTAATGCAAAATTAAAGTTAGTACTGCATTTCTATATATAATTAATTGAAAATTCAATAATTTATATAATTAATGCCAAAAATTCAGGCAAGCCTTTGTTTGTTTTTTGCTACGGTTAAATAGCCATGTTTAATAGTTGTGTTTATAGCAAAATTGATGCGCATTACATTGTATAAATTTCAGGCTTACCATAAGCCATTTTAGATATAATCACGGTTTTTCTTTCTGAGTTTTGGAGACATTGGTTCCTATGTCTACATATACGATCAATTCTTCACTTAGTTTGAGGATATGTGTTTTGTTGTGCTTGTGTGCTTTTATTTTATGTTGAATGTTGAAATTGTAAAGCTATTTGTTAGTTCTTGTGTTTGCTTATTTTTCTTATTTTTTTATTGTTATGTAACTGGTACTATTCCTGTAATATGGAGAATTTGTGCTTGCTGAAAAATAAATCATAGTTCTTAAGCTAAGAACTATGAATGGGTGAACATATGTGACAAGGAGGTTTGTAATCTTTTCAAAGTGTCAATTAACTAATTATCTCCTTACATTTATATATAAGTAATATGAATTTGAACAATAACATTGTACAAACCTATAGTTGATGCGCATCATGATGATTGGAAAGAACGATCTAGATCACCAACTAGATTATATTGTTCCAACATTCCAATGTAGCGTCAGTGAATGACGGACAAGTTCGAAGAGGATGACTAGGAATGAAGATTGTGGTAGGCGACACAATGGGCCGAAATGAGTAGATGAATAATCAAAATCATTGGTTAATTTTTTTAAAAAAAAATTGAGAAACATTTGTCATTTTTAGAGTTTGTATGTACATGCGTGCATGTTTTTTTTTCTTACTTTCTAATTTATAACAAAATGAAAATAGCAGTTCAATCCTATTTGGTTCAGAATAGCCATTCTTTCTTTAGAGATCGGATGTTCATTGATGTTCCATTTTTTTGAAGTAGTTTGATATTCTAGGATTGTGCATATATACCGACAAGATATAGTGTCTAAGAAATTATTAGAAATTTTAGTTATTTAGTTTCTTATATAACCCATACGATTTCTTTCATTCATAAAACATTTCGTAAAATATATTTGTGTGTAATATAATATGTTCAGTACACCGTACCATACTAGAACAAGTATACAAATGTATTCCATCATTCAATAATTTTATTTGAACATAGTTTTGTCATTTATCTGAGGAAGGAGAAGCAGTAAATTATATTGATATATATCTTATTTTTTCAAATCGGAAAATCATTCACCCCCAAAAATTATTTCAAAATTATCCATCCAATTTTAATGTTTTATGAATTGACCTCAAAATTGATGTCCAAAATAACTTCATATAATTTTTTATTAAAAATAATTTAATTAACTAATTTTATGTGATTCACATCAAAATTAAATTAACTGAGTAAAAATAAAATTACAATCGTGGATCATATGTTAATAAAGTAAAATAGTTATAAAATCACAACTACACATTAATCCTTCTAATTTTAACATTTAATTGAACACACCACTAATTTAATTTCCTAATTATAGTATCATAAGATATATGTGAGTTATAAAACAAAATATATTTCGTTCAAAATCACTTCCAATCATTTATGATATAATCAAACAATATAATTCATAGAAGTATGCACAATTTCTCTACAAAAAAAAGTATAACAAAATATTGTTTTCTCAATAAAATAAAATGCACCTCTATTTTATTTAGATTATTGTTTAATTACATAAATTCCCATATTACAATTCATACAGACCAACACTTGTGTATCACACACGGAAGATAAAATAGTGTGTTTTTTTAATGAAAATCTTACCTTTTGATTTCAATTATTATTTTTTCAATAAAAAGATAGAACTTCTTTATGATATATGCATCTCATCATCCGTGCATCACACGGACGATATACTAGTAAATATATAAATAGAGATCTTATTAGGATTTGGAAGTCACCGACGAGTAACGCAACAATGCAATATATTAGGTAGACAAGTACCAAACAAAAGAAATTTGTTAATTACTGATCAATGTTTGTCTATTTTAATTTTCACTTTTGTCTCAATGTTCTAAAAATTACATATTAATACCAAACATTTGGCAAATTAACTATTGTAAAAACTAAATAATTTTTTGACGGACCAAATGTTGACGTGGGCTGGCAAACATTTTAAGGGATGGTGAGAGCTAAGGCGCGATGGGGGGAGGATGAAGTAAATATCACACGTAGATCCACCATAAAATTTCAAAATGCAATATGATATGAAATATCAACTTTCCACAAACTTATACAAACTTCAAAGGAAACATGTATAATATATGTAGCATCAACACACCACTGGATTTTATTTGGAGATCAAACATATCATCTTCCTCCACTCATTGGCAAAACAACATGATCCCTAATGCTATCATATCCCACACTTGAGCTATTACCATCACCGTTACTAAAATGATGATTTAGTGCTTCACACTTTTGAAGCAAAGACTCCATCTCCTCAACATTGTCTACATTTCTTGCCCATTTGTGCTTTCCTCCAATTATGAGTCCTTCTAGTTCCATTGCTACCTCTTTCATGGAAGGCCTGTCTTCACCTCTCACACTCAAGCACATTTTAGCCAGATTAGCAACTTCTGATACCTCTTGCATATTTTCATCATCATCTCTCACGATGTTCTCATCAAGAATTTCGAACAAACGCTCTTGTTTTAGTATAAAGAGGAAGAAAATGACCAAATCCCTCTCCTCATCTGGCCTATTGTTGCTTATCGCCATCCTTCCCGTTAGTAGTTCCACAAGAACTACTCCAAAGCTATAAACATCGCTCTTCTCAGTCAGCTGATGCGTCTGCATATATTCCGGATCCAAGTATCCAAATGTACCTTGTACTATTGTCATTAGCTGAGTTTGATCCAGAGGCACCAATTTTGAAGCACCAAAATCTGCCACCTTTGCAGTGAAAGTATGGTCTAAAAGGATATTGTCTGTGTAGGGTCTCGGTCCCGCCTCCGTTCACCTTTCTCCGACTTCGCCGGATTCCGACTCGTGACAGCAGCACCAAGCTTCTGTCGAGGACAACAGCAACGGCTCAGATCTCCTTTTAGTCGGTCTTCTTCCGCACCACTGTGAGAGACCTCTGAGGACCACGGGAGCTTCCACCACGTCGCCCTTGACCCACTCCGGCAGCCTCCTCCTAATCCTCTAACACTACTCACTTAGAGAGAAAAGAAAAGCACACAGCTCACTGCCCTCACAGAAGACGATGCCTAGCGCTGCTCTTGCTATTCTGTGAATTGAGAGTGTTAATCAAAGAGAAGCTGCTCGAGTAAGATAAGTAGGGCAAGAGATATGGCTACCACCAAATGGGCCTGGCAACATGGGCTTAGGAGAAATAATTCTATGGGCCACAAGTTTGGGCCAATAAATATTACAATCTCCACCTTTGGCCACCTTGTGGCCCAACAGAGGTTCGTCACAGTTGTAGGAATACCGCAGGATTTCATCATCGCCATTTTTGTTTAACCTGTGAAGATCACAAAGAAAGACACAAGCAAAACAGTGGTTCCAACACAAAGTCAGATTAGATCACAAAGATCGAGTAAGAAACCAAGATCAGATCACAAAGATCATCTACGAGAAACAGCAAACACAAAGTATGCCATTTCAATAGAAGTAGTAACCAAGTTCAAGCAGGGTCAAAGTTTAGCACCCTCATACAAGAAGTAAGTTTCTCCACAGGGAGACATTTAGTTCCCATATCTGCAGGGTTAAACTCAGATGGAATTTTCTCAAGTTGCACAATTCCTTTCTCAACCACATCACGAATAAAATGAAACCGCACATCAATATGCTTGGTTCTATCATGAAACACTGAATTTTTACACAATTGGATAGCGGATTGACTATCTGAAAACACAGTAACATTTTTCTTAAGGTAACCAATTTCAGACAACAATCCCTTTAACCAAATAGCTTCTTTCATAGCTTCAGTGATAGCAACATATTCAGATTCGGTGGTGGAAAGAGCAACAATGTGTTGAAGTTGTGATTTCCAACTAATGCATGATCCACAAAGAGTAAACACATAGGAAGTGGTAGATTTCCTATTATCTCTATCATTAGCATAGTTGGAATCTACATATCCAGTCAAAACAACACCATCTGAGCACTTAGAAAAACATAACCCAACATGCAAAGAGGATTTCAAGTATCTCAACAACCATTTTAAGGCTTCCCAATGGGGCATACCGGGATTAGACATATAACGACTCAAGCAACTCACAGAGTACGCTATATCAGGTCTGGTACTTACCATTAGATACATAACAGATCCTATTGCATTTGAATATGGCATTTTCTTCATAGCATTCATTTCAGGAGTAGTCTTTGGGGACTGCTCCTTACTTAGCACAAAATGGGGTGCAAGAGGCACATTGACAGGTTTAGCATCATACATAGAAAATTTACTCAAAACCTTTTTCACATAAGAAGTTTGTTTCAACAAAAGAGTAAAATTCTTTCTGTCCCTAACAATTTCCATGCCAAGTATCCTTTTAGCATCACCCAAATCCTTCATTTCAAAATTATCACGAAGACAAGATTGAACATGCTTCACAGACTTAGAACAAGGACTCACCAACAACATATCATCAACATAAATCAACAAGAACATAGGCACAGAGGCAGTGTCTTTAAAGTAAAGGCAATGATCAAAAGCACTTCTCTGAAACTTTAAAGACTTCATGCATTGGTCAAATTTTATGTTCCACTGCCTAGGGGACTGTTTTAAACCATACAAAGATTTTTTAAGCAAGCACACAAAATCAGGTTTTTCACAGTCCACAAAATGCTCAGGTTGATTCATATATATATAGGCTTGTCTAGTTCACCATGCAAAAAAGCGGTAGTCACATCCATCTGTTTTAATTCCCAATTAAAGTGTGCAACTAATGCAAGGATGATTCTAACTGTGGTGAATTTTACAACAGGAGCAAAGATTTCTGTGTAATCTATCCCCTCTTTTTGAGTGAATCCCTTAGCTACAAGTCTAGCTTTAAATCTAGTTGAATTAAAATCATTTTTAATTTTAAACAACCATTTGCAATCCACAACAGAACAATTAGCAGGTTTGGGAACTAAAACCCATGTGTGATTTGTGTGCAGTGACTTCATTTCCTTTTCCATAGCATTCAACCACTCCACATATTGTTCAGACTTTAAAGCCTCTTTTACAGTTTTAGGTTCATTGCTATCTAGGGATTCAAACACATTATAGGCATGCTCAAGCAGATTACACTCATTAAATCTACTAGGCCTATTAATAGTTCGTCTAGCTCTGTCCCTAGCAAGTTGATAGTCACTCAAATCATCCTCACCATGCTCTGTATCATGATCACTTTCTTCTTCAGATTCATCATTCACATTTTGATTTAAATCATGCATATTTTCATTTAAAACTTGTGCATTCTCATTCACATCATGCATATTTTCATTTAAATCTTGCACATTCACATCATGCTGTTCAACAACAATGGGAGGCTCCACCTCAAATGAGATGGTCTCAGAAACAGGTTCAGACAAAGATTGAGACAAGCATGGAAATTCAAACTCATTGAACACAACATCCCTGCTTATAGCAGTTCTAAAACCAGGCTCATCTTTAACCCACAGTCTATAACCCTTAACACCTTCTGGGTAACCAAGAAAAATACATTTCCTAGACCTAGGTGCAAGCTTATCACTTTTCTGATGCATGAATGCAGCACAACCAAAAACTTTCAAGTTGGAAAGATCAACAGGCTTACCATAAAACACAGATTCGGGACACTCACCCTTCAAAGGCACAGAAGGTGACCTGTTAATCAAATAAGCAGCAGTACAAACTGCCTCACCCCAAAACTTTTTAGAAAGACCAGATAAAGCGAGCATACACCTCACCCTATCTAACAAAGTTCTGTTCATGCGCTCAGCAACCCCATTCTGTTGGGGTGTGTAAGGAACTGATTTGTGTCGTTTTATGCCAGATTTAACACATAAATTATCAAGTAAAGCATTGCAAAACTCAAGACCATTGTCAGTTCTTAACACTTTAATTTTCTTGCCTGTTTGGTTCTCAATTAAATTTTTCCATGCTTTGAACTTATCAAACACATCAGATTTATGTTTCATTAAGAAAACCCAAACTTTCCTCGAGAAATCATCAATAATAGACAAGAAAAACATATTTCCACCATGAGTGGACACTTTGGCTGGACCCCAAACATCAGCATGCAAATACTCCAGTATATCAGTGCATTTAGACAAGTTTGGAGATACAGAAACAGGAAATTGAACACGATGTTGTTTGCCAAGAACACAAGCATCACAAAATGGCATGCTAGACAGAATATCAGAACCAAACATCCCATCCTTTTTTAAGATTTCCAATCCCTTATTACTCATGTGACCTAACCTATTGTGCCATAATAAGGTCTTATCATTATTGACAGCATTAATGGAGCAAGAGGAAGAATTATCAGATTTAGCATGACAAACATACAAATTGTTCATTTTTTCAGCTTTAAAAACAACAAGGGAACCTTTCATGATTTTCATCACACCCTTTCCCCATTTTCCCTCAAATCCAACATTTTCCAATGTCGTACAAGAAAGCAAGTTATAGCTTAAATCAGGCACAAACCTCACATTTTTTAAAGCAATAACGAAACCAGAATCCATTTTCAAGCAAACATCACCAATTCCCAAAACTTTACGTTTTGTACCATCAGCCAAAGATACATATTCATTTTCAACTTTCTCAAAAGAAGAGAATAAACCCCTGAAAGGGGATATATGGAAGGAACAACCAGAATCAAACAACCATTCAGTTTCACACGATGCAATAGAAACAAAATTAACAGAGGCAAGATCAATGCTTATAACCATATAGCAATCACCCATAGCATCACTTGTAGCCACATTAGCATGCTCATCAACTTTGTTTTTACCCTTTTTCTTCGGCTTAGTGCATTCTTTAGCATAGTGACCGGGTTCACCACAGTTATAACACTTTCTACTACCTTTAGTTCTCGATTTTGATCGGCTCTTCCCATTTTTCTTTTTCTCACCAAATTCAGAGGTCTTAAATTTACTCCTACCTCTAACATGCATTGCTTTATTGTCATGAGAATTACTATTACCACCAGATTCAAGAAGTTCAAGTTCTTTGCTTTTTAAGGCACTAACAATAACATCAACAGACGCCGAATCTCTACCATACTTAATAGCAGATTTCACATCAGCATAAGAATCAGGTATAGCATTCATCAAGGCAATATTAGTGTAATTTTCAATTGTAGTGTCACCAGAAAGCTTTATATCCTGAACAAGTTTTGTAAAACCATCAAGATTTTCATCTATATCTTTAGACATATCCAATTTGAACTTAAACAGTTTTTCAAGCAAATACATGCGACTGGTGAAAGATGTTTCGGTGTACAGCTCATTTAATTTTTCCCAAAGTTCTTTTGCAGAATCAATCATGCCAACTTTTCTTAACACGGAGTCAGACAAATTCAACATTAAAGTGGAGCATGCGAGTTCATTTATTTCAGCCTTTTTTGCATCAGTTTCATTTTCAGAATACAAATGATCAATAGCTCTGTAAACACGTTGTTGAATCAAAACACATTTGATTTTCTGTTTCCATATATTGAAATCATTTTTGCCGTTAAATGGCACCATACCATATGCATTAGCAGCCATATTAACACCGAGAAACACAAGAAAAAAAATCAGGCAGAAAAAACACAGATTCAAGAACTTCACAAAATAGGGAAAAACAACTAAAAAACAAATACACGAAAAAATCACCAAACTGATCCAAAGTAGCGGAAAGGAGGATTTCCCAGTTTGCAGACCGATTTATCGATCGCACAAGGTTTCAACTCCAATCCTTTTGGATTAAATGAGCACTACAGGCTCTGGGACACTCACACAGGCCCTTTTAAGCTTGAAAAGCTTAAGGAAGGATCTCAACAAATTCAAAGATTTAAAATTAGCACAAAGCAGAGGAAAAACAGGGAGATATCAAGCTGGAAAAGAACACGAATTAAAGCAGGTAGCAGCAGCGGAACAACGAGAAGCCACAGAATCACAAAACCCAAGTTCTACCAGCAACAAATCCCAAACCTATCTGCACCAGATGGCAGATTCTAGAAAAATTAAAATACGAGGAAAAGAGGAACGATACCAGAGCGGAGCCCTAGAAGAGGGTACTCCGACTTACCAGCGCGTGTTCGAACGCGACGACGGGAGTCGCCGGCGACGGAGGGTGCAGAGGCGAGATCCCCCGTTGCTCTGATACCACTGTAGGGTCTCGGTCCCGCCTCCGTTCACCTTTCTCCGACTTCGCCGGATTCCGACTCGTGACAGCAGCACCAAGCTTCTGTCGAGGACAACAGCAACGGCTCATATCTCCTTTTAGTCGGTCTTCTTCCTGTGAGAGACCTCTGAGGACCACGGGAGCTTCCACCACGTCGCCCTTGACCCACTCCGGCAGCCTCCTCCTAATCCTCTAACACTACTCACTTAGAGAGAAGAGATTTAGAGAGAAAAGAAAAGCACACAGCTCACTGCCCTCACACAAGACGATGCCTAGCGCTGCTCTTGCTATTCTGTGAATTGAGAGTGTTAATCAAAGAGAAGCTGCTCGAGTAAGATAAGTAGGGCAAGAGATATGGCTACCACCAAATGGGTCTGGCAACATGGGCTTAGGAGAAATAATTCTATGGGCCACAAGTTTGGGCCAATAAATATTACAGTCTGTCTTCACATCTCTATGTATGATCGGAGTAGAAGCTGCAGAGTGTAGATATGAGAGGACACCTGCAGCTTCTGCAGAAATCTTCAAACGAATCTCCCAATTAAGCAAACGTGCCTTTTCTTGATTGTGCAGGTGGGAGGAAAGGGTGCCGTTGTTGATGAACTCATAGACGAGATGAGGGACTTATGTTTCGAGGCAACAACCGAGGAGCCTAACTACATTCCTGTGGTTTATCTGAGAAAGAACCAACACCTCATTGACGAATTGCTCGATTTCATTGGGATCAACTCTTTTAGACTTCTTGATTGCAACTACTCTGTTGCCAGGTAAGAAGCCTTTGTATACGGTGCCAAAGCCGCCCTGACCAATGATCCTATCGCTATGGAACTCATCCGTCGCCTTTTGTAGCTCGACTAAACTAAAGATTTTCACCATGTCAGGGGATCCTTCTCTTCCTTTGAGCTTTTCCTCTAACAAAATGCCGCCGTTTTGATGGAAGAATCTCTGCTTCGTCTTCTCTGATGATCTTTTCTTGAGTACAAAGTAGACCAGCATAGCAACAAGCAGAAGAGCCATGACACCGAAGGCAACCGCTGTTTCATATTTTTCAAGATGATGAAATTTAGTAAGCACAATTTTTCAAAAGATAAATCACCAAACGACTATAATGATAGTTATAGTATATGGCTAATTAGTTTATCATCTCAACTCAAACGTTTAAGAAAAAGAAAAATCATGAATATGTACCTATTATAACATTGGTAATTTTGACGCTCTCTTTCTTTATGCAACCATCATCACCCCAGCCCAGACCGGAGTATCCCTTCGGGCAAGAACATGTGTAATTCCCTTCTGTGTTCTTGCAGAGATCTTTCATCGTGCAATTATTTTTACTATCATCCCGACATTCATCAATATCTACAAATTAATTCAACTAAGTATGTTAATTAAATCAATATATATATATATAGACGTACGTAGTCGTACTACGTACGTACCTATGCATCCATTGACGAGGTAAGGATTGCCCTGGTATCCTTGCAGACAAGAACAACGGTAACCGGAATAGCCTTCCTGCATATCATAACAGAAGGAATTATCTTTGCATGCATAACTCGTGGTGTTTCTCTTGGCTTCCTCGCACGTGTGATTCCCGACAGTCCAAGCAAGAACAATGGGAAGCTTCTCCACGTGCTGCAACCCTGTAAGATTTTCTCGAGAAAAACGAAACTTAGCATCTTCGATCAAAAACGCATAGCTACAAGGGTTGAATTCTATGACGGTGCTGTGATTGTTGAAGCTCCCGACGGTGAGGCTAGCTCCGAGCATCTCCTTTCGAATGGATGTCTGGCAACATCCCACTCCGTCACAAGCGCCATCTCCACCCACATCTTCAACCTTATTGCATATCGACATACATCCAGTTGTTACCCTGTATGTACCCGTGTGAAACTAACTCAAGACAAATCATGAAGCAAGCCATTTGAAGAAGAAGAAAATGATTTTATATTACAATTTACAAATGCTTACAAAAGAGAGAGGCAAAAACTGAGGTCACTAAGCTAAAGACAATCCGAGATAAGACCAGGGTTGAAGGGAAAAGGCCAAAATACCCCCAACAAATAAAAGTACATACTCCCGTAGTTTTATAAAGATTGATATTTTAGGTACAACAAAAATTAAAAAATTAAAATATATATATATGACAAATATACCATCTCCCTATAAGTTATATTTTCCTAATATATCTTAATTTCTCTCTCATTGTAATTAATAACCCTTTATATCTCTCTCTTTAATTTCTTTCACATAAACATAAAATAATTTGCAACAAAATTCGACCTTTATGAAACAGAGGGATTCTAACATAATATCTTCTAAGAATAAATTACACTTTTGGCCCCATAAGAATATAATCCAAACACTTTTAGTTCTAAAATGTATAATTTTGGTCTCAAATTAATTTTTTTGACTCTTTTGGTCCCACAATTTATATTTCAACACTTTTAGTCCAAAAAAAGTACCTATTTTGGAGCAAGAAAAAGTACTTGTTTTGTTGATCTTTGTTGCACCAACTAATTGAGGGTGAAAAATAGAGGGAATATATTGAAAATTGCAATCCAAAATAGGTACTTAATGGATATTAAGTATAGTGCGTTAATTTTTAGTACCAAAAATGTTGAAATATAAACTGTGGATTAAAATTGTACATACTAAAAGTATTTGAGTCCTACTCTTACGGGACCAAAAGTGTTATTTTACTCGGTCTTCTGACACGCCGTTCGGTTGAGGTATTATTGAACGAAAGAAAAATGAATTAATTAATTACGTACGTACCCTACTCCGCGGAGGTAACCGTAGGAATCACAGCCGACAACGACGAACTTGTTCAAAGTGTCGTTGATGCTAAATTTGGCAAGTCTGAGATTTGTCTCATCGTCGATGCCGGAGCCGTCGTAGCAGCGACGGCCGATGCGCGTGAGTACACGCAGCTCCCCGTCGAGAGTGATGCCGGTGATATTGATGTTCCCGTAGAATGGTTTGGGAGGATCGTAGGAATAGTTGTCGCAGGTGACGAGGAAGTTGTTGTTCAGACAGCATTCATCGCTCATGCCGAATGGATATGGGATTATTACATCCCCACACATATCACTGCACTTGCTTCGCCCGACCCCCGCCGCCGCAGCGCCGCCTACCGCCGCCAACAAAATAACTAGCCTAATCATCTGCAGCTCGATTTGGGAGCACTCCAACTCCATCAACACCTAGCTATATATGTCTCCTACTTTCAGATTTTCTCCATCACTTTGGTCAATCTTTTATGCATATGTTGATCGAATTAAATATATAAAAGATCCCTACCAATTTGTAAATAAAAAGAAATTAATCGAACCGTGCATCTTCTTGATTATTGCAGCTGTCATAATCTTGACTTAATTATTAAACAAAGACGAGTAGCAAGTCTGCTCGACCCAATTTGCAAATATATAGCCTTTCGATGAGAAATAATATGTATTATTTTGATCATTCTTTTGAGGGCTAATTATGATTAAATACGTGAACTTTGATACAATTTGTAATTTAGACACGAATTTTGAAATGTTGCAATTAAAACACAATCTTGTAATTTTTTGCAAAATAGACATAATTTACAATAATATAAAAATCAAACATAATATATTTCATACGGGTCTTTATTGTGTTAATGAAATTCAAATTATCATGCATTATGCTATATATCTATATAATTTTGTAATATTTCTTGTTATATATCTGTTTTTCAAAGTTCGTGACTAAATTATAAATTGTGTCTAAGTTTATGTATTTAATCATAATTAACCTTTCTTTTAAACACATTTTTTTTCTGGTGTGGAGGTCTCAAATATTTACCTTCTCAATTTCATTATTTTTCCTTTTTTCTTCACTTTTTTCTCATTTTCCCCCCTCCAATGAGGGTCACTTAATCACTTTCTTTTTCCCTCTTATGGGGCCTCTCACAAGCTCAAGCGTGGACTTTTTTAAACTAGCATATTCCATGTGTTTCAGTCTTTTAGGTTTGCCAAAATCTTCGGCGTTATTTGTTTTTATTTTCAACATCAATTTTCAATTTTCAGTATTTTTAGTTTAATTTATGAGGTGTATTGATTTTTGAAAAAAATTAATAATCTTATTATGATGAATGATATAATGTTTAGAGTTATAGTTTTAGAAAATGGAAATATGTTTGTTTAATTATATTTTTGAATTTGAATTTGTGGTTGAGATAAAAGTTTAAATATTTGTATGGTTGTGATGAATTGATGAATATTTAAATAATGGGTCCCACCATAATGATATATGATAACCTTGTATTTTGCATGTATTTTGAGGTTCATTTGAGTGGTATTTGATGGGTATTGCATGCATAAAGTGATAAGTTTTGCATTGTTTTCTATGTTTTGTGCAATGTCACGTGTTTGTTCGTTGAGAAGGAAATTAAGGCCATTTTTTGTATGAAATTCAAATGAGCTTGGGAAGATCCTAGAAAGATAGAAAATTAAGTTAGGAACGCGTTGCAAAAAGAATCGGGTCAATTGGATAAGAAACAAGTGAGAACGAAGCAAAACAGTGAGAGCTAGGCTGCCGGATGCCACGTGGACCCGCGAGCAGACTCGCGACCGGACTCGTGACCAAGGTCGCGAATCCACTCGTGTTTGTTCATTGAGAAGGAAATTAAGGCCATTTTTTGTAAGAAATTCAAATGAGTTTGGGAAGACCCTAGAAAGATAGAAAATCAAGTTAGGAACGCGTTGCGAAAAGAATAGGGTCAATTGGATAAGAAATGAGTGAGAACGAAGCAAAACAGTGAGAGGCTGCCGAATGCCGCGTGGACCCGCGAGCAGACTCGCGACCAAGGTCGTGAATCCCAGTCTAGCCACCTTTCTACACACGCGTGACAGAGGGCGGGTTCACCTTTGTATTATTAGCTATCCCACTCGCGAATTTTGTACTGGTCGCGACTATTTTACCACGTCAGCGCCATGCGAACTCACGACCACACCCGCGACCGACCCGGTCGCGAGTGAGCCTTCGGAGTCCAATTTTTGGCCTATTTTGGCCCCTTTTTTTTTCCTTTTTCGACTAGGAGACTTCCTACACTATATATATCTCCTCAAGCATGAAAATTAAGCATAAAAAAGCCCTACCATAACATAAAAAACCACAACAACACACATCATATTCCTCTCTTAAACACAGAGATAGAGAGCTGCAGAGAAGAACACGGAGAGCAAGACCAAGAGATTCAAGCCGAGCAAGAATAGAGACAGAATAATTACTTTCGGGTTTTATTTATCTTTATTTATGTTAGACACGGTTTCTTGTTGGATTTTAATTTTCTATATTTGTATGGATAGCTAAACCCTAGTTTTATAGGGTTGGATGATTAATTATTTATGAAGTTTATTTTATTAGTTTTATCATATTTTCTATGACTTTATCTTGATCTTTGATTACTCTTATTTTTATTTGTATTGTTTAACTAATCACTAAATGATACAATTTGATGTGTTGATTCATAAATCGAGAAAGGAATTTTAACACGTGGTCTGAAGTAATCAACTCATTAATCAATAGCACTCGAGAGGGTTGAGGTTAATTGAGAGAACAATAAACCTTATGAGCCATTAGGAGTTGCATGCTAGGCATTGAACAGAGACGTTAATACTAGTTGTGTGATCCACGCTTTAGGCACTTCGAGAGAAGGTTTAAAGTGTAATTGTGGTTGTTCTAGCTAGATTTAAGTCCCTACATAGGTATGTGATTAAACAAGTGAATAAATGGATTAGATAAGGATTCTCCAACTCTAGAATTTGTCTTTCTCTGTTATTTCTTCTTTACTCTTTCTTCTCTGTGTTTCCATTTATATTATATGTTTAGGTATTTTAATTAGTTCAAGCACTTTAATCGGTTGTCTAGATAGCATTTAGGAGTTAAGCTCTAGTACTTAGTTAAATATTAAATCTCTGTGGATATGATACTCTTGTTCACCGCTACATTATAAACCTCACTGTGCACTTGCAGTTAGGTTAAATAAATAACGAATAAGTTTTTTTGGCGTTGTTGCCAGAGATTTAATTTTTAATTGCTAATATTAGAATAAAATTTCTTGTGATAATTTAGACATTTTATTTATTTATATATTTTTCTTTTTATTTTCGTTCAGTGTGTTTTGGTATTTGTAGGAGTGTGAGACATGGCTACCAGTAGTTATCTATGGCATGGAGACTATGAATTCCAGAATCTGAGAGATGTTGTAAAAATTCACGAGATAAACCCCATCTCCAAATTGGCGACTCAGCTGTCTACCCTGACTTCAACAGTTAGTAAATTTGATGCACTCATCCAATCAAGATCTGTGGCGTGCATGATTCAACCTTGGGCGAGTGTGAACCACGGAATTCCAAGGACTTTTGGTGATAATTACCAAGGTGGCGATCTATACCACTAATGTAATTCACCAACTATGGATGAGTTGCTGATGGTGTTTATGGAAAGAACTGAGAAGTACATGGGGGAGATGGAAGCTCGATGTGAGCAGCTAGAGAGCATGGTTGGATCTATGGGAACACAATTCAAGATAATGGAGATTCAAATGCAACAGCTATCTAATATAATTGAATGCCCACATCCACCTAGCCAACTTCTAAGAAGTACAAATGAATATACTCATTTTCTCCCTGAAGATGATGAAATTGTAGAGATCTCAGAAGATAGTTTGGGGGAGTCGGAGGAATCCATGACATCTACAACTAATGCAACTTCCCGAAACATGCCATCAGCACCAGTTTCTACAGTCCTCCAAGATGCTTTCGTTTTATCTTCTCAAAGAAGACAAATGACGGGGGAGTATGATGTGATCCAAATGCCAGAGACTTGTAATGTCATAGTTTCAAAGAAGTTACAGGCCAACCAGAAAATGGGGGAGTCTCAGTCGACGACATATTTATTTTCTTTTCCAAATCTAAATTCTTTTATGTGAACTTTTAATGTGGAGCATTATGTTCATTTTGATAAGAGTTTTGTGCTGCAGGATATTCCAAAGAAGAAATGTGCATTTTACCCATGGAGAGATGGGAAAGAAAAGGAGGCGATGATGGTTAGCCGAAGGAAAGTGCATTCTAGCTCTGAGCACTAGAAGAAAATGGCCGCATTCTAATTGGCGGATCCGTAATTTAAACAGGTCATCTGGCTGAAGACGTTAAAACAAGCGCTTGTTGGGAGACAACCCAATATTTTATTTTTTCACTTTCATTTTATTTTATTTTATGTTTTTGAGTGTGCAGCAGGTCCATGGACTGTGATTAAGAGTGGCAATCCGTAGGATTTCCAGCACTTCTCTTCACCCTTTGTTGTTGCTGTCACACTGTGAGTTGTTTTAAGATGAATTGTTGTGCTTTCTTGCAAACTTATTCTTCTCCCAAGTTTTGAATAAGTTTGGGGGGGAGGTTATGCACGATTCGTCTTGTTTTTTTATTTGTTTTTAGCCTGGAGTTTATTTTGTTTTTAAATATCTTGCTAATTTTTTGTTGGAATTGAGAGTTAAATTGATAGCATGCTAGACAGTTCATACTATATGTGTAATGATGATGAGGTTTGAGGATCGAAATTTCATAGGAGACGCATGATTTGATTTATTTCAGTATTTTATGATGGATTTGACAATTTTGTGAGTGTTGATTGAGCATGTGAGTTTTGAGCCTAAGACTTTTCAAACCTTATTTTTCTAGTGTGATTGGTCATATTTGGTTGATTATCTCTAGAACTTGCACATAGGTCTGTGTTGAGACTGCGTTGTGTGTTTCTAAGTGTGAAATTGATTAAAGACCATCTTTTGTTAGCCAAATTCTGTCCATACACTTTGACCCGATTTATGTTATCCTTCGTAGCCATTTTGAGCCTTTTTGCCTATTCTTTATTGCCATGCTTTGTTGAGAATTTTCAATTATTTTGTGCATGATGTGGTGAAAGGGATAATCACAAATTGGTGGAATCGATATGAAAAAAATGATCTTGTGTGGGAGATGTTTTGATTAGTGGCATTTTTGTTGGTTCATAAAATATGGAAAAAGTGTTGGAGTTATACTACTTCTTTGAAGTAGAATTTGTCATAAAATATGGAAAAAGTGCTAGAGTTATTCTACTTCAAAGAAGTAGTGAAAAAAAAAATGAAAAGTAGCACTTGAAGAGAGAGAGAGAGAGAGAGAGAGAGAGAAAGTGCCAACAATAAGCAAAAAGAGACTCATAGAAAACAATGCAAAACTTATCACTTTATGCATGCAATGCCCATTAAATACCACTCAAATAAACCTCAAAACACATGCAAAATACAAGGTTATCAACTCCCCCAAACTTAAAACATTGTTTGTCCCCAAATAATAAATAAAGAAAACAAGAGCAAAAACAGGAACATAGAACCAAATCAACAACTACCAAACAATTCGTATTAAATATAATGCTTCGGAGAATTTGAGATATCAAAAATACCATAGGTTAGCAATCAAATCATATGACAATATATCATGACAAATCCGACAAGCATGCCTTAAACTTCAGTTGGAGAATCCTTATATAATCCATTTATTTACTTGTTTAATCACATATCTATGTAGGGACTTAAATCTAGCTAGAACAACCACAATTATACTTTGAATCTTTTCTCGAAGTGCCTAAAGCGTGGATCACACAACTAGTATTAACGTCTTCGTTCAATGCCTAGCATGCAACTCCTAATGGCTCATAGGGTTTATTGCTCTCTCAATTAACCTCAACCCTCGCGAGTGCTATTGATTAATGAGTTGATTACTCCAGATCACGTGTTAAAATTCCTCTCTCGATTTATGAATTAACACATCAAATTGTATCATTTAGTGATCAGTTAAACAATACAGATAAAAACAAGAGTAATTAAAAATCAATATAAAGTCATAGAAAATATGATGAAGTCAATAAAATAAGCTTCATAAATAATTCATCATCCAACCCTAGAAAACTAGGGTTTAGCTATTCATACAAATATAGAAAATTAAAATCCAACAAGAAACCATGTCTAACATAAATAAAGACAAATAAAACCAGAAGTAATTACTCTGTCTCTATTCTTGCTCGGCTTAAATCTCTTGGTTTTGCTCTCCGTGTTCTTCTCTGTAGCTCTCTATCTTTGTGTTTAAGAGAGGAATATGATGTGTGTTGTTGTGATTTTTTATGTTATGGTAGGGTTTTTTTATGCCTAATTTTCATGCTTGATGAGATAGATATAGTGTAGGAAGTATCCTAGTCGAAAAAGGAAAAAAAAAAGGGGGGCCAAAATAGGCCAAAAATCAGACTCCTAGGGCTCGCTCGCGATATACATATACATATATATATATATATATATATATGATTGAATAGGTTATATAGGATTGAAAAAAGTGAAAACTGGAATTGAAAATAAGTAAAACAAACGTGTTGTCAGTGTTTTAAATAGTAAAAATGAGAAATTTCCATTTAGAAATGTAAACAAACAAGCCCTTCGTGTGTCAATATTATCCTATTTAATTAAACCCGAAAGACAAAAATTTTGGTACACCAGGTGTGGAGAAAATTTCGATTTTGATCTCACTTGACACATTTCAGTTTGTTTTTAGTCCTGAAACTATCTAATTTAATCATTTTTCAAAAATATCGCTCAATTTATAGATATCAATTTTGGTCTCACAATTTTTACGCCAAAAGCGGGACCAAAATCGATATTTACTCAATTTGAAACCAAAAATGATAATATCGGGACAAAAAACGAACTGAGACGTGTCCGTGGGACCAAAATTAAAATTTTCTCGACCAGGTATACCCAAATCATTCTGTAAATTGGATTAATTCGTAGGTCAACTTGTGCCCAAATCTGACCGCGACCGGCTCTGGCAAAAGAGAAAAAAATTCTCCCAGAAAAAGTATCACTCATTACATTACACTGAAACATATCATCCTCTGGCTCTTACTCAAAATATAAAATAAAATATATTTAATGAGTTAATTACTTCTAAAATCATCACTTTTATCTTTTTATTTTTCACATTTTTTTATTTTAAAATAAATTGAAATCTTTTTTTGTAAATTAATCATCCCAAATATTTTCTGGTTGAATTGAAACTGACGTTGCAACGGATGAGCTCTGTTTCTGACCCTATCTCTCGTTTCCGACGATGGCAACATCCTTGTTTCCGCTCCGCCAGGCATCCACGCCTATTTAGGCTCCGGCGATGAAGAGGAGAGTCGGGTTTAGATTGTCTCAGACCAAAATCTTGTGGCTCCAAGCTAAGACCACAATCTTATGTTTTGGACTTTTGGTTGGAAAGGACTGCATAAATAGTGTCTTATATTGTCCCACGTAAGAATCCCGTGGGACCAAAAACGCAATTTTCTCACTTCACGGTTAACAACAATGCTGTTTTTTTCAAGATTTTCTTAACTATGCTCGAATTAGGATATTTTTTGAAGTGTTGTAAATAACTCAAAACACATCTAAGAATACAGAGTTGCAGGAATAGTGTAGGGAATTATACCTGTATTTGTACAATATATGGTAATCCAAACCTTACAAAATTAATCTCCAAATCTTCATCTCCCTCCAGTCAACATAAGACTATTATATCCCATACTATCATACCTACTACTTGAGCTATTACCTTCAACATTAGGAAGGGGATTTTCATTTACTACTACCTCATTCTTGAGCAAACACTCCTTCTCCATCTCCTCTATACTCTCTTCATTTCTAGCCAACAATGCTTGTTTTCCGGCAAGTATCAAGCCTTCGAGCTCCGTTGCAACTTCTTTCATCGTAGGCCTGTCTTCACCTCTCACCTGCAAGCACCCTTTTGCAACCCTCGCGACTTCCGTTATCTGCTCCATGTTTCTCTCGGCAGCAATGTTTACATCAAGTATTTCAGACAACCGTTCCTCCTTCACTATGTACAAGAAAAAGTTGGCTAGGTTTTGCTCCTCCTCTGGCCTATCAAAGCTCAGAGCTTTCCTTCCTGTTAGTAGCTCCGAGAGGACTACTCCAAAGCTATAAACATCGCTCTTCTCTGTCAGCTGGTTCGTCTGCATGTATTCGGGATCTAGGTATCCGAATGTCCCTTGCACCATGGTAGATAGCTCAGTGAGATCCATAGGGACTAATCTTGAAGCACCAAAATCAGACACTTTAGCTGTGAAAATATGGTCTAAAAGGATGTTATCTGACTTCACATCTCTATGTATGATCGAAGTAGAAGCTGCATAGTGTAGGTATGAAAGCACACCGGCAGTCTCTGCAGCAATCTTTAAACGCGTTTCCCAATTGAGAAGACGGGCTTTCAGTTGGTTGTGGACGTGCTGTGCAAGGGTGCCGTTGCTGATGAACTCATACACAAGAAGAGGAACTTCTGTCTCCAGACAACAACCGAGGAGCCTAACTACGTTCCTGTGGTTGACTTGAGACAGGACAAACACCTCATTGATGAACTGCTCAATTTGGTTCGGATCAACTTTCTTAGACTTCTTGATTGCTACAATGCTTTTATCTGATAACACGCCTTTGTACACGGTGCCAAATCCGCCTTGACCGATGATCATTTTATGATCGAAGTCATTAGTTGCCTTCTGCAGCTCAGCAGAAGTGAAGATCTTCACCATATCAGCTGCTCTCTCTCTCGTCATGAGCTTCTCCTGCAACAACATGCCTCCGTTTTGCAGAAACAACCTTTGCTTCGTCTTCACCAATGATCTTCTCCTGAGCTCCAAATGCAGCAAGATAGCACAGAGTAGAAGAATAATGATCCCAACAGCAATCCCTGTTCACATATCTCAAGATTACAACAATTTCATGTATAGAATCACTTCAATCATGCCTCAAAACTATTTCTTGATGCCTAACCTGCTACAAGCCTTAATATAAGCAATTCGTCGCGACTGCAGCCTTCTCCATCTTCTCTCCCATCACCATGGTAGCCTCTGGGACAAGTGCATGTATAATTCCCTATTGTATTCCTACAACCATGCTCGCAGTTATTGAGACTCGACACTTCACATTCATTTACATCTGCACAAGAAAATTACCTAAGAACATACAATCTTCTTCCTAATTGAAACAAGCTACACATATACATACACACATTCATACATTATACATACATACCTATACAGCCATGATCAAGATAAGGATTCCCTTGATAACCATCGTTGCAACGACACCGGTATCCATCGCCATTGTCGGGCTCGTAGCAAGCAGAGTTCACACTCTTACAAGCATAACTAGAGGAGTTAATCATTGCCTCCTTACACTTCCCATTCCCGACAACCCAATCAATCACCATAGGCAACCTCGTAACATTCATCAAGTTAGTAAGATTCTGCTGCGAGAATCGAAACGCAGATTCCTCAACAACAAAAGCAAAGTTGCAATCACTGAAGCTCCTAACATCACTATCACTCCAATTCCCTTTCAGCGACACATTAACCCAACGAACATTCCTCGGAATCGAAATCTGGCAGCACCCCAACCCCAAACACGAACCCTCCAACAAATCTTGCCTGTCCTCACACATGGCGGTGCAGCCGGTCTCGTACCGCCGCCCGTTGAGGCGCTCGCCGGAGACAGAGGCCTCCGCGTTGCAGCCCACCATGGTGAACTTGTTAGCGGTGTTGTTCACCGTGAAAACGGTGGTCTGCCTCAGATATCGATCGCCCATGAAGATTCTTGTTTCATGGCTAGCGTAGCAATCACGAGCTATCGTGTTCAAGATTCTTGCCTGGCCGTCGAGGGATATTTTGGTCAATTCGATCGAGGTGTTCCACCAGAACAATCTCGGGGGTTGGAGCGTTCTGTTGCAGGTGAGCCAGAAAGGGAGGCTTCCGTAGCACTCCGGCGTCGTTCCGAAAGGGAATGGGATGGTCACGTCGCCGCAGCGATCGTCGCAGCTGGGCTTAGCCACCGGAAAACTCGCCTGCGGTGAAACTGAAATTGCAGATGTCAGCAGTGATATGATTAGTGTTTTGAAGAACATCGTTGCTTATATACGTGATTGTGAAGGGGTGTGTGTGAGAATTGGACAAGAACATAGATGCAGATCTGTTTAAGCTCTGGTTATTAACTTAGTATTGAATAATGGGCGAATTGGTGGGAGATGCTCTTTGTTTAGTAAAGCAGAGTCAACAAATGGCAGAAATATTGAAGATTATAAAATTCCGGCGCAAGTTGGCCACCAATCGTGACTAGAAACTGTTTATGGATAAGAGAACTTTGCAGACCAATTTGCATTTTTATATGATTTAATTTGGTGGGGAATCTTATCATTTGTATTATTGTATATATGTAGCTAAATTTAAATTTAGCCAGGTGTTCAGCAATAATTTGTAATGATGAACTCGACCTTAGCATAATTTAAATTTTTGATTTTCGGTCTTAAGTTTATTTAAAGATAAAAAAATTACATAAGACGGTTTGACGGGTTACAGTTAGTTAGACCGGACTAAACATCCTCTCAAAAATCGAAAACTACTCTACTAGGATAAATCATGCCGTGTGCATATGCCGTAATTTTTTTTTAACTTGTATTACTTTGTTCCAATAACAAGACCCACTTGCTGTTGGACACGAAGATTAATCTTACTATAAATTTTATTTTTATAATAAATGCTTTCAAAATTTTTGATAATGGGACACAATAGTAAAATAGACTACATCATTTTATCGTATGAATTAATTAAACAAATGTTTGATATTCGATATAGGATATCTAAAGTAGTTCGCTGGGGAGATGTAATAAAGGCATGTGATTTATTCATTAATATATTAATCAAACACGATTAACTAAATTTCCAACACAAACAAATTAATTGTTTGACTTAATTTCCACCAACCAAGAAATCGAAATCTAGTAGGATTAAATATTTAAATCACCTTTTACTTTCTTTCTTTTATTTAATCTCACATTTCGTGCACGTTTTTTTTTTAACCTCACATTGCATTTCTTTGAATATTTATGTCTACATCTTCATAATATATAATAGAAACTTTATAAGCCAGTATTGAACAATACTAATAGTCTTTACTCTTTATTATACGTGAAAATTTTTTATAGCCCAATGAACTTGAGCTAATTAAATTTATAACTCCAAGAAAATAATTAGGTACACCTTGTTTAACTAATTATCTACAAATTTATTTTGTTGTCCAGTTTATATCATAATTTAATAATTTTTATGATATATAAATATAATTAACTAGTATTTTTTTAGAATATGGCTTCTGCCCCAGAAGTTAAAGAGTTACATCAGAGTTTCGTAAGAGTAAATTAAGGACTAAATCAATTTGCTAATGGTGATGGAAATAGCTAGGGTTGTAGTCGTTCGCGAGCTCTGAATAGCTTGATCCGAAAAAAGCTCGTGCCAAGTTCATTTATTTTCTAAACGAGTCGAGCTCAAATATAGTAGTATTCGGTTTGACCAACTCGTGAACGTGTTCGACCTCAACCTTTATCGAACTATGTTTACAAACATATTTATAAATATTATAAATATTTCGAACAGGTAACGACCGTAATGTAAATAAGATTTTTTTGGAGCTCCAGCTCAAACATGTAAGTTAAACGAGCTTTTTTTCGAGCATTTGAGTTCGGGTTCGATTAGTAAATTTCCGATCATTTCACGAGCCGAACTCGAGCATAATTCAAACATGACAAATATTTGTCGAGCTGATCTCGAATAAGAGGAAAAAAGCTCAAATGTTTCGGCGGCTCAGCTCGTTTAAAGCCCTAGAAATAGTGCATCTATGGGATGTGATAGCATCATAAGATTATAATCTTTCTACTATTAATGGTGATATAATATAATAGTCCATATATATATATATATAATGAGGCATTTAGTATTTCATTCCGTCAATAGTATTACATATTTACATATTCATAACACATGATTGCACAAATTTTACAAAACAAACCACACCTGCATTGAGAGCTTAAGATCTTCATCTCATCTCCCTCCTCTCAACATAAGACTATCATATCCTAAGCTATCATATCCAACATTAGTGCTATTACCTTCAACATTAGCAATAGCAAGAATGTTCAGTTCTGTGCTTTCACAAAGCAAACACTCCATCTCCTCTGCAGTATTGTCTTCATTTCTAGCCCAAGACTGTTTTCCGGCAAACATCAAACCTTCGAGCTCCGTTGCAACTTCTTTCATCGTAGGCCTATCTTCACCTCTCACTTTCAAGCACCCTTCTGCAACCCTCGCAACTTCTGCTATCTGCTCCATGTTTCTCTCAGGAGCAATGTTAGCATCAAGGATTTCATACAAGCGTTTTTCCTTTACTATATTCAAGAAAAAGTTGGCTAGATTTTTCTCCTCCTCTGGCTTATCAAAGCTTATAGCTTTTCTTGCAGTTAGTAGCTCCAAGAGGACTACTCCGAAGCTATAAACATCGCTCTTCTCTGTCAACTGGTTCGTCTGCATATATTCAGGATCAAGGTATCCGAGCGTGCCTTGCACCATAGTGGACAGTTGAGTGAGATCTTGAGGAACCAACTTTGAAGCACCAAAATCCGACACTTTAGCCGTGAAACTATGGTCTAAGAGGACATTATCCGACTTCACATCTCTATGTATGATCGGAGTAGAAGCTGCAGAATGTAAATATGTAAGGACATCAGCAGTTTCTGCAGCAATCTTCAAACGTTTGTCCCAATTAAAGAAACGCGCCTTCACCTCATTGTGTATGTGTGAGGAAAGTGTGCCGTTGCTGATGAACTCGTAGACAAGAAGAGGGACTTCTGTTTCTAGGCAGCATCCGAGAAGCCTAACTATGTTCTTGTGGTTTACTTGAGAGAGAACAAACACCTCGTTGATGAACTGCTCGATTTGGTTCGGATCAACTCTTTTAGACTTCTTGATGGCAACCACTCTGTCATTGGGTAACAAGCCTTTGTATACTGTGCCAAATCCCCCTTGACCAACTATCATACTACTGTGGAAGCCTTTTGTTGCAGTTTGTAGATCATATGAAGTGAAGATTTCCACCATGTTGGCTGATCTTCCCATTCTAGTGAGTTTTTCTTGTAACAAGATGCCACCATTTTCAAGAAAGTACTGCTGCTTCATCCTTTTCAATGATCTTCTCTTGAGCTCCAAGTATAACAAGATGGCAGCAAATAGAAGAGTGGTGATCCCAAAGGAAATCCCTATTTGAACAAGCCAACAACAAACATTTACTATCTTTTCATTTCCTATTAGTACAGACTTCTTGATAGCAAAGAATCAAGAATCAAGAATCAGAAGCAATCTACAAGGATAGAAAACGATTGTTAATTATTCACCAATTAAGATGTAGGCAATCTTCATATCTTGCTTCTTGGTGCAGCCATCTCTACCTCTTCCATTTCCAGAGTATTCCTTCGGACAAGAACATGTGTAATTCCCTGCTGTGTTTGTGCAGTACTCGACTTTCATGCAATCGTTTAGGCTACTATCTGCACATTCATCAACATCTATAACAACCACATGGTTACTAGCAAATCTTCATTACCAAAATAAAAATGTTACACTACAAAAAATCCACGTTTAGTGACGAATTTTTCCGTCGCTAAACATAAAACAGATTAACAACGGATTCAGTCCGTCGTTAAAAATCTCATAGTTAGTCATTTTAACAATAAACTTAACGACGGAAAAATGTTAGTGACGAAATTAACAATCCGTCGCTAACATATCGCCAAATTATGTCGTTAAAAAATAAAAAATAATAAATTTAACGACGAATTTTTTCCGTCATTAGGAAAAAAAAACCGAGCCAATTAAGCTCACGGAACAACTTGAGTCAAGCCGCCAAGCCAGTATATTAATTCGTGGAATATCTCGCATGGGAAAAATTCAAATCCGAGACCTCTGGGGAAAGAGAGGAGGCACCACCTAACACATGGGCTAGTGAATGTTTACGTCAAAATATAGAAATAATATATATCTATATACACATATGAATTTTGATTGATTTTTCATTTCAAAATTAAATAAAGTATATACTCTTCATTTATTTAAATATCTATTATAATTTTTAGTATTATATTTTTATTATAAAATATAATTATATTATATCATTATTTAATATTAGATTATTTAATTAATATATTCAACTAGTATATATTTATAATTAATAATATTTATAAAAATAAAATTAAGTGATAAAATTATTAAAATAAAAAATTATGAAAAAATTATTAATTAGTAATTTCAAAATATATAAACTATTAAAAAATATATAAAAAAGTAAAAAAAAATTATAAAATTATAAAATAAAATAAATCTAAAAGTAAAATAAATAAAAATAGTAAATAAATTCACATTCGTAATTAATTAGTAATTGAAAAAAAATAATATAAAATATGAAAAAAAATTGAAATTGTAAAATAAAAAAAATCATAATATTTAAAAAATTAATTTCAAATTCGCAATTAATTAGTAATTGAAAAATAAAAAATATTAAAAAATAATATAAAATATTTAAAAAATCAAATAAACTCGCGCAATACACTTGCTAGACACTAATGCGTGGGTTCGTACATTGCGTTCGACAATTAATTTTTTTAACTTAAAGATAACCCGTAATTGAGATTAATAAACTTAAAAAACATAAAATAAACCCTTTAAAATCTAAAAATATTAGGAAAAAAACCCTAAAAATTATGAAAAAAAAAAACCCCTAAAATCACAATTCGAATTAAATAAATTCGTATAGATAAGTATCAGACTCGTTACTTTTTAAGGATCAACTAACACTTTTGGGAATTCTGAGTAATATCTTTTAGTGTTGAAGTTGATATTGATTCTGATATTTTTCTTACGGGTTAACCGGTGTTGAACCGGGTCAACTCGCGAATTTGACGCGCAGATATGAAATAAGTGTTATTTACACTTAGTGCATGGAAATTTTTACGTATGCATATATACAGGGTCAATACCTTGGCAGCCGTTAAAGAGATAAGGATTCCCTTGATAACCTCGATGGCAACGACACCGGTAACCATAACCACTCTCCGGTTCATAGCAGCTCGAATGAGGGCTCACACAAGCATAGGTGGTCGCCTCCGCCTCCGCCTCCACACACGTCTCGTTCCCAATAGCCCAATCAATCACCATCGGGAGCTCATCAACATCCCTCAAGTTAGTGAGATTTTCTGGGGAAAATCTAAAGGCACTCTCATCAACAACAAAGGCATAACTGCAGTTGTTGAACTCCCACACATCACTGTAATTCGAGTAGCTCTTGAGCTCGACCATCAACTCGAAAACATCCTCAGGAATGGAGGTCTGGCAGCAGCCTAAGCCCATGCACGACCCTTCCTTCAGATCCTCCTTCGCCTCGCACGTGGCGGTGCAGCCAGTCAGGAACTTCCTCCCGTTGTGGCGGTGGCCGGAGACGGAGGCCTCTGCGTCGCACCCCACCATGGTGAACTTGTTGGCGGTGTGGTTGACCGTGATGTAGGTGGCGAGCTCTATCCATGGATTGGTGTAGAGGGCTCTCGTGCCGTTGCGTGTGTAGCAGTCTCTCCCTATGAACTGCATGATCTTCACCTGCCCATCGAGAGATATGCCTGTGATTTCTTGCGTTGAATCCTGCCAGAATAGCTTTGGCGGGTTGAAGGAGTGGTTGCAGGTCACCCAGAAAATGGGGTTGTGGTAGCATTCCGGCGACGTTCCGGCGGGGTACGGGATGCTGATGTTGCCGCAACGGTCGACGCAGTTGGGCTTAGCAAGGGGGAAATTCTGTGACGCGCGTGTCGTGGATGAATAGTGTTGGTAACGAGGCAAATAAAATGAATATAATCATCATCATCATAAATAATGGCGCCAGATATTCGTTGAATGTGAGCTCTTGATTTACCAAATTAATGGCAAGCAAACTTCGTCTCTCTTCATTTCTTACAGAAATCTCTCAAAACAACAATTAGTTAATTACTTTAATTATAAAATATGAGGTTTAAGTATCAATGGCTGTGATTCTTTCTTG
Source organism: Perilla frutescens (assembly GCA_026008535.1). NCBI lineage: Eukaryota > Viridiplantae > Streptophyta > Magnoliopsida > Lamiales > Lamiaceae > Perilla > Perilla frutescens. The sequence continues at coordinate 63,045,421 of BRKX01000009.1, forward strand.
GGCTAATCTCTAGGAAACTAAACAATATTAGAACAAAGATTATGCACCTCTATTCCTGATTTGATGTTTCAATTCGTATTCCAATATCGAATTTACAAGTTTAATAATAGATATTACAAAAATAAAAATTAATTATAACATAATCGACTAAGACACATCTATCAACAAAAAATTGAAAAATTATAAATCATAATTTTAAAATAATCAATCATATTAATCAATTCTTTGAAAATTAAAGACTAAAAAATAATTATAAACACTACTTGGATGGGGTAAAGTCTTAAAAAAAAATCATAAAATTAAACTAATAATAATTAATTAAAATTTACTAAAAAATGATTGAAAAATTCATAAATTTAATCGTGGAACACGGATTGAAATATCAAATGTGGAATAGAGGATCTCATTCGATTTTTATGCAACCGTCAATTCATATAATTGGCGGATTAATCTTGAATCAATCAAAGTCTACTTAGAGCATCCTCTAATTAAATGTAAGTTGTTTAGAATGTCAGACAATAGAATTATTATTTATTGCTTATTGCATTTAAGTACTAATGATATCTTATTACATGTCATAACTATGATTAATGAATGAGATTTTTGCTCACACCATCTCTCGTATACAGAGGTGAGTTCTATTTCATTGTTGGTGCATGGAATACTCAAATTGCTCTTATTTTGAAGATATTTATAAACTACGTGCATTTTTAAATGAAAATTAAATACACAATTTTTTTTTATAAAATAAAATAAAAAATTCATTCAATTAACTGATCAAAGAACATAGATAAGGGACTAGAAATTAAACGAAATGGGTATCAATTTTAAGATACTTAATTTTGAAGTTTTGTTCAAAATAATAGTTAAGAATAATTTAATTACCCTAGCTAGCTTTTGAGAGAACTAAAAAGATAATGAAAGTGATACAGCTAAAATAAATAAATAAGAATAAAATAAAACAAGAAAATACCTAAAACGATATTGACCTAAAGATTGAATATTATATCACTTCCTTTTGACTTTGCTGAGAAGATTAATTTCTAGCCACTGAGAAAATTACAAAACAATTCATAACGTTTTCTCATTTTAACAAAAAATATAAGAATTTATATTAAAATCTTCAAATATTGTGAATTAAATTGTAATTCTAAAAACGTTTGATCATTTATGTTAAAATATTATCTACATAGAGACGTAAAGTCAAATAATATCCTTTTAGACTGTACTTTCACTGTAAAGGTGGCTGATTTTGGTGCTTCGAAATTGGTTCCTCTAGATCATATATTCCATAATATTATAACATATTTACATATTCATAACACATGATTGCACAAACTTTACAAAACAAATCAGATTCCTGCATTTAGAGCTCAAGATCTTCATCTCATCTCCCTCCTCTCAACATAAGACTATCATAACCTAAGCTATCATATCCAACATTAGTGCTATTACCTTCAACATTAGCAATAGCAAGAATGTTCAGTTCTATGCTTTCACAAAGCAAAGACTCCATCTCCTCTGCAATATTGTCTTCATTTCTAGCCCATGACTGTTTTCCGCCAACCATCAAACCTTCGAGCTCCGTTGCAACTTCTTTCATCGTAGGCCTATCTTCACCTCTCACTTTCAAGCACCCTTTTGCAACCTTAGCAACTTCTGCTATCTGCTCCATGTTTCTCTCAGGAGCAATGTTTGCATCAAGAATTTCATACAAGCGTTTTTCCTTTACTATATTCAAGAAAAAGTTGGCTAGATTTTTCTCCTCCTCTGGTTTATCAAAGCTTATAGCTTTTCTTGCAGTTAGTAGCTCCAAGAGGACTACTCCAAAGCTATAAACATCACTCTTCTCTGTCAACTGGTTCGTCTGCATGTATTCAGGATCAAGGTATCCGAGCGTGCCTTGCACCATGGTAGATAGTTGAGTGAGATCTTGAGGAACCAACTTTGAAGCACCAAAATCGGACACTTTAGCCGTGAAACTATGGTCTAAAAGGATGTTATCCGACTTCACATCTCTATGTATGATCGGAGTGGAAGCTGCAGAGTGTAGATATGTGAGGACACCGGCAGCTTCTGCAGCAATCTTCAAACGTTTGTCCCAATTAAAGAAACGCGCCTTCACCTCATTGTGTATATGTGAGGAAAGTGTGCCGTTGCTGATGAACTCGTAGACAAGAAGAGGGACTTCTGTTTCTAGGCAGCATCCGAGGAGCCTAACTATGTTCTTGTGGTTTACTTGAGAGAGAACAAACACCTCATTGATGAACTGCTCGATTTGGTTCGGATCAACTCTTTTAGACTTCTTGATGGCAACCACTTTGTTATCCGGTAATGAGCCTTTGTATACGGTGCCAAACCCGCCTTGACCAACTATCATACTGCTGTGGAAGTCTTTTGTTGCAGTTTGTAGATCAGATGAAGTGAAGATTTCCACCATGTTGGCTGATCTTCCCATTCTGGTGAGCTTTTCTTGTAATAAATTGCCACCATTTTCAAGAAAGTACTTCTGCTTCATCCTTTTCAATGATCTTCTCTTGACTTCCAAGTATAACAAGATAGCAGCTAGTAGTAGAGCTGTGATCCCAAATGCAACCCCTATATATTTCAAGAAGCCATTATCAACAAATACTTAACTAGAATCAAGAATCAAGAATCAAGAATGTTTCATATTTACCAATTAAGATGTGGGTATTCATATTTGGCTTCTTGGGACAGCCATCTCGACCTCTTCCATTTTCAGAGCGTGAGTGTCCCTTTGGACAAGAACATGTGTAATCCCCTGCCGTGTTTGTGCAGTACTTGATGTATGTGCAATCGTTTAGACTTGTATCTGCACATTCATCAATATCTACAAACGAGACATGACAAGGTTAACTTCATCACAAAAACAAAATGGAACAAACAAATTTATTGGGCAGGTCTTGTGTGCACTAGGTGCACATAGACAGTCAACACGTTGACCAAAAAAATCATTAAACTTAGAATCAATCGCAACACTAAAAAGTATCAACTGTATCCTTAAAATGTATTGGCAAGAAAAAAAAAACAAAAAAAGGTCAAAATCAGTATCGATCAGCCGTAGAATTAAAAAGTGCACTCAAAATTCAAAAATTATCACCTGTATCCCTAAATTAAAAAGTATCACATGTTTTAATGGTTTTTTTGATGAACACATTGATCGGGTCAACGATCGACGCGTTGACCGTCTGACATATACCTAATACACGAGAGAATTGGCTAAATATATTACCCTTCATCAAAGCCATATATATGTACCTTGACAACCGTTGATGAGATAAGGATTCCCTTGATAACCTCGATGGCAACGACACCGGTAACCATAACCATTATCTGGCTCATAGCAGCTAGAGTTAGGGCTCACACAAGCATAGGTGGTCGCCTCCGCCTCCGCCTCCGCGCACGTCTCGTTCCCAATAGCCCAATCCACCACCACCGGGAGCTCAACAACATCCCTCAAGTTAGTTAGATTTTCTGGGGAAAATCTAAACGCACTCTCTTCAACAACAAAAGCATAGCTGCAGTTAGTGAACTCCCAAACATCACGATAACTCGAATAGCTCGTGAGCTCGATTGTCAAATTGAAAACATCCGCAGGAATAGAGGTCTGGCAGCAGCCTAAGCCCATGCACGACCCTTCTTTCAGATCATCCATCGCCTCACACATGGCGGTGCAACCAGTCCGGAACTTCCTCCCGTTGTGGCGGTGGCCGGAGACGGAGGCCTCTGCATCGCAGCCCACCATGATGAACTTATTAGCAGTGTTGTTAACCGTTGTGAACGAGGGGAGCTCTAGGGAGGGACTGTTGTAGAAAATTCTCCTGCCGTTACGGGCGTAACAGTCTTGGCTTATGAAGTTCGTTATTTTGGCCTGCCCATCAAGGGATAGGTCTGTAAAAAAATCATTTAACTGAAAAGAACATAGATAAGGGACTCAAAATTAAAAGATCGACGTCTATCAGGTTTAAGATACTTTTGAAGTTTTGCTGAAAATAATAGTTAAGAATAATTCAATCAGATTTAAGATTATATGTGAGAATGTGAAACAACTAAAACAATAATGAAAGTAATACAGCTAAAATAAAGAAGAATAAAATAAAACAACAAAATACCTAGAACGATATTGACCTAATTAAAGAATGAATATGATATTGAACTAAAAAAATAAGAAAGAATATTATATTACTTCCGAGGATATATAGAGGAATCTTTCGTTTGACTTTGCTGGGAATATTAATTTCTATCCACTCAGGAAATTACAAAACAATTCATAATATTTTCTCATTTTAACCAAAACTTCTAACATTTTTCTTTTTTAATGAAGTTAAAAAAATAAATGTGCTACAAATTGATTTATAATTATTAAAATATTCATTCAAATTTTTTTTAACATGTTCAAACGTTATGAATTAAATATTAATTATTAAAATGTTAGATTATTTATGTTAAAATATATAAACGTTCATTTGGAATATTTCCAACGTAATTAACTCTTTATTTTATTAATATAATATTCTTATGAATATTTGAAACTCACCATTAGACTCCTGAGGGGGCAACTACATATATTTTAATTTACAATTACGATACATAAAACAGGGTTTAAAAATAAGGATACATAAAACATGTATTCTCAGAAAATAAAATTAAATAAGATAATAAGATAAAATCCTTTATACATATAAACATGATCGATCATAATTAGGGTTTACAATAATCGGATCAGATCCTTTGTTACAATTCTTATTTCATTATTTTCACTTGGTGTTGCATAACTAGATTTTATTTTTATTTTTTTAAAAAATATTAATATACCTAATTGGAGATGGATGAACTCTAAATAAAAAATTTAAATTAAATAAAATCATAATAAAATATTCTGAAAAACGAAATGTGATCAGGTTAAATTTTATAATTAAAAACAAAGGCCAGAAAACTAATATGTGACGTGTGCATGTGTACAGTACTCCCATACCGGCATTCATACATTGACCCAATTAATTCCCAATTCCAGTAGTCACTTTTTGTTCTCATTTCTAAATGGAAATTTTCCTATTGAAAATATATTTGTTTTGTTTATTTCTATTTTTATTTTTTTCAATCATATATAACATATTTTATTATATTTATATATATATATATGAGACTTATTATTTAAATATTCATCAATTCATCATAATCAAATAAATATTTATCTTTTCATTCCAATCACAAATTTTAAATTGAAAATATAAACGAATTAACAAGCATATTTTCATTTTTCAAACCTATAACTCTAAACATTAATTTATTCATTATAACAAAATCATTATATCTTTTAAAAAAAAAAAACTTCGTAAATTGAACTGAAAATTAATGTTGAAAAAAAAAAAACAAGCCCTTAGTCTACCTTTGCAACAAAAAATAATAAAAAAATAAAAAAAATAAAATCATGCCATTACCCCCCTCTATTTTACGCTTAAAAAGAACTTGTCTTTATTTCTCTCTCCAAAAAAAATATGTATCTGGCTTGATTGATTGTTACTGAATATTACATAAGAATTAGCTAGTGTGTGTATATATATATTATAATTATTTGTTAACCTTCTTTAAGAAAATATGTAAAAAAAAAATACTAACTTAAAACGTTTTTTAAAGAAAATCAGAAAACTAAACTAAACTTGTGACGGTAAAGAGATTAATTAAAGATGAAAATTTTTTAAATAGCCATTATTACTTAGTAAATGATGCATTAATTTTTATGCACTAATCTGCAACTAACACAGGACAATACAATATAGTAGTGAATCGAGTATCGTATTCACAGGGACTGAAAATATGACCACACTAAGTACTAAGCTAACAATTCTCTATTATCCAGATTACCAATTTTGAATTTACTAAATCCACACACGTTTTTAAATGCAATCAGAGGAAATAAACGACATTCAGAAAGATAAAATTAAATCACTTAAACAAACTCAACAAACTAAATCAATTAACATAATATTAATCCTAGGGAATGCATTACACATATATCGTCTATGTATTAATTCAACCCTAATAATTCCCACTTTAATCCGATTATTGGTGGAGGATCAGAAATATACCTACCTATCTCCGCCGGGTCTCAAGGTAGAGAAGTAAATTAATAAATTACCTATCACTTTCATCTCTAGGTTAATTTATTAACTACCGATAGATCAACAGATTAAACCCCCTACAGATTCCGTAGAATGTGTATCAAAATGCTCAATTAATCTCACCAGTTAATTATCTCCGCCAGGTCTCAAATTAACTAGCTAGCATGCAATTAATTATGGTCAGTAATCAAGTATGAAATGACAGCACTTGAACAATTAAAAACAATAATCAGAAGGGAAGAATAACAGAATTAAATTAATAACATAGCATCCACACATACGCAAACCCTAGAATTAATATGCGTTTAGCTGCTCATGGCAAAATAGAAATCTAATAAAATATGAATTACAAAAGTCATGATGAAATTAAACTAAAAACATGAAACACTTATGCCGGATAATTAAATCTTCAATCTTCGTCTTCCTCCGTCTTCACAGCACTTCTCTGCTTCAATATAGAGTCCAAACAAGGAAAGACTCTAAAATTATGAAAACAGGCGGCACGGGCCGTGCCGGATGACAAAACACGCTCGTTGGTGGCTCCGCAGGTGGCACGGGCCGTGCCACTCGTCCAGTGGGTTATTTCTTGCAGCGTCACTTGGCACGGGCCGTACCATTTGCAGCCTCCCGATACACTTCGCCGTTTTGCTTCGTTCTCACTCGTTTCTCATTGGATTGAGCCGATTCAAGGTGCAACGCGCTCCTAACTCGATCCTCTATCTTCTTAGGTACTTTTATAGCTCATTTGAATCTCATAAAATAATTTGCATTAAATCCCTTCAAAATGAGCAAAAACGTTACACTGCACAACATATGAAAAACTATGCACAAATTGTCAAAATACGCATGCAATGCACGAGAACTACCATTCAAAAATACCTCAAAATACATGAAAAATCTATGTGTATCAGTAAATAATATAAATAGTCATTTAAAAAATATTAATTTCTATCCATTTTCATAAAAAAATACTACAATACCCTTAGTTCCATATTTATTATTAAGAATTATTATATATATAGAAAAATATATACACATATATATGTATATATAAATACTATTAGAAAAAAGATTTAATTTTCTCCCTCTCCCCACTACAAATGTCGTTCTTTCGCTGTGGTGGGTTGGCTCAGTTCCTCCTTATTTATTTTGGCTGAATACCCCTTATTTTATCTAGCCCATGCTAAAGGCCATTTCCTTTAACCCCACTTTACATATATATCACCCTTAACCCTAAATTACTATATTATGATCCCTAATCTCTCTACTTTACCTGCGCCGTTTCATCTTCTCCTGCAAGCCTCATAGTATTCTCTTGAATGTTCTAGAGAGCTCTACTATTATCTCTGAGCTGTTGGTTGGAGCCCTGTTCACCTGGACTCCTGAGTGGCTGTGAGTATGTGAGAGTGAGAGCTTCAAGCCGAGACCCACCTAAAACCCCTTTGTGGCCTGAGTCAATTGTCGCCGGAAGTGATGTGCCCTCGATGGGAAAGATCTGAGCCAATAGTGTTCCGGAGACACATCTTTCCTATTTCTAAATCTCTGATTTTACTTTCTCTTGCTTTTCCTATTTCATACTCTTTTTTGTTTGTTGATATTAAGTCTGATGCTTCTGTTTGTTTGGTTACTAACTGCTCTTTGTGTCCTTTGAGTGCAGACAGTAAGGTCTTGTGGGATAAATCGTCAACTTGTGAAGAAAACCAAGAGATCTCGATAGATCTCCACTCTGAAGTTGACTGAGTGAGCCCTAGTTGCTTGAGCAACTGAGAAGTGAACCGCAAAGGGTCAGGAACCAATAGGTAAACCCCCGGCTAGGCTTGATACCCAACAGTGGTATCAGAGCCACGGGGACCTAGCTAGGGGCACCCTCTGACTCTCATTCACTTCTCCCCGCTGCCGTTAAGACAGTGCCAATTCACCTCCGATAGGCAAGAACTTAGGTAAGTCTAGCCTCTCCCCTGCCTGGGAGAGTTGGCTCTGGTAAAAAGGTTAAAACCCTAGCTTTGTGTGGTATCTTGCGATCCTTTCTTTTGCTTCCGTATTTTTCTATTCTCTGCAATCTCTTTGAGGGTTTTGGTGTACACTTTTGTGAACCCTTGGTATTCAACGCCATTACTGCCCTTTGCTTACGGTTCAGTTCGTTTGGATTCCTCTTTGGGTCTCCTCATGTGAGTAGCTTGGATAGCAGGGATAGTGAAGGGTTCATTGAGAGATTTTTTAGGTTTTTTTGCTATTTTTTGTGGTTATTTTCTTGTGTGGCTTCTTGGCCTGGTGGTTTCCCTATTATCCCCTGCTCTGTGAGGGTGTTGGCTGTGTTTGTTGGTGGAAATCTGTTGAAACTTTGTGTTTTGTGAGTTTCTGTTGAACTGACTGTGGTTCTTGGTCAGTTGGTGTTAAAAACAAGCTTTGGGGTTGTCCTAAGTGAATCCTTGCTCCACAGATAAATTTGTGCTGAGAACTGGGCTAGCCTCATCACTTTATCCCCTGTTCTTGCTTGTTTCTTTGCTCAGTTGAGCATATCTGCTGTTCTCTGTGTGTTCTACTGTGTTCTCTGATTTTTCTGGTGATTATTTGTCTCCCTGGTGCCTCTGTGGTAATTTGTGCTTGCATATCATCATGAATAATATGTATATGGTGCCATTTAATGGCAGAGATGACTTTCAAGATTGGAAAACAAAAATTGAGTGCATTTTGACTAAAGAAAAGATCCATAAAGCCATTTTTACTAAAATTGATGATTCTGTGGAAGATGAGAAACTGCATGACATGAATGATAGTGCTAGGGCCACCATTTTATTGAATTTATGCAGTACTGTGGTCAGAAAGGTGTCTCACCATAAGTGTGCTAAGGAGCTATAGGATAATTTGATCTCTTTATATACTGCTACCTCTGATGAGTCTGCTTGGTCCTTGCAAAATCAGTTTATGTCTTTTCAAATGGATGCCTAAAAGGACATTGATGCTAATATGGATGATTTCTATAAATTACTCCAAGATTTAAAACTTGCTAGTGATGATTCTCTTGAAAAATATGCTCCCCAAATCCTGTTAGGATCTATTCTTGAGCCTTTTGCTGAAGTAAAGTCTGCCTTGAAATATGGTGGGTCTAAAGTAACTTGTGATATGATTGTTACTGGCTTAAAGGCAAAAGAAAGTGAGATTAAAAAAATCTAAAACCCAGCCCTTGCATGGTGAAATCTGTATGTTAACAGGAATAATACCAGAAATCCTCATCACAGTTTTAATAAACCTCTGAATCCTGAAAATCTAAGTGTTTTGGCTGCTGAAAGACATAGAAGAGAAAGACAGGTTGATCACCCTCAAAATCAGAATCAAAATCATTTTCAAAATCAAAATTTTGATCAAAATCCTAGAAAAACTTACTGGAATTGTGGAAAACCTTGTCATTTTTCAAATAGATGCAAACAGCCGAAAAGAAATAAAGGTTTTGTGAATTATGAGCCCAAACAACATGCTAATAATGTGTATGATGATGATGAAATTTATATGGTGCATGATGCCTATGATTTCCAGTTTATAAACTATACTAATGTTGTTTCCAAGAATGTGCACAATAATGAGTGGCTTATTGATTATGGCTACACTTTTCATGTCACCCTTTTTAAACACATGTTTCACAACCTGCACTATATGAACTCTGGTCATGGTGCACTTGCTGATGGTCAAAATTGTGAGATACAAGGAAGAGGTGATATCTGTCTGAAATTTGAAAATGGAAGCATACTTACTTTAAGTGATGTCAGATATGTGCCTCAATTGAAATTTAGCCTGTTGTCTGTGTCCAAAATTATAGATAAAATGCTTGATGGTTCTGTGAATTTACCTGAGGTTTAAATTTGAAAAGGATTCTATACTTTATTTCAATGCACCTAGAAAAGGTGATTTATATGATGTGCAAGTTGAATCGATGCCATTGTCTGTTGCTAATATGGTCCAAGAAGATAAAATTGCTCTGTGGCATGCTAGACTAGGGCACATGAGTAATAAAGGACTTGAAATACTGCATAAATCTGGTGCATTTGGCAAAGATAAAGTGACAAGCATGTCTTTCTGTGAACCTTGTGTGATGGGAAAACATCATAAAGTGCATTTTACCGTTTCTGTGCCTTATCCTTGGAAGCATGTTAGTACTGAGATTCTTGAATATCTGCATGTTGATGTCTGGGGCCCAGCTAAAGAGCCCACTCATGGTGGAAACATGTTCTTCTTGTCTGTTATTGATGATTTCTCCAGAAAAACTTGGGTGTTTCTTATGAAAAATAAGTCTGATGTGTTTCCTAAATTTTCTATATGGGCTATTGAAATTCAGAATCAGGCTAAAAAGAAGATTAAATGCCTCGGAACTGATAATGGTCTTGAATTCTGTAATCATACTATGGATAATTGGTGTTCTGAAAGAGGTATAAAAAGACATAAATTCGTTTCCTATACTCCACAGTAAAATGGAGTTGCTAAAAGAATGAATAGGACTCTCCTTGAGAGAGTTAGAAGTCTGCTTGTTGCATCTGGTTTAGATAAACATTTTTGGGGTGAAGCTCTTATAAGTACATCTTATTTGATTGACAGATCTCCCTCTATTCCCCTGCATGGCAAGTTACCTGAATCTGTGCTCTTAAATAAACTTGTCTGCTTATCTAATTTGAGAATATGTGCAATAGAAATTGAGCAAGCTTGAACCTAGGGCAAGAAAGTGTGTCTTTTTGGGATATCCTGAGGGTGTGAAGGGTTATAGGCTCTGGGATAAGAGTGTGCCTGGATTTAAAACATGTATAAGTAGAGATATTTTATTTAATGAGCAAGTTTTTCCCTGTCTGCCTGAATCCTCACATTCTGCAGTTCCAAGTGAGCTGGAGAAATTGAATGATATAAATCATAATTTGTATGATTTTTTGTTTTCTCCTGCTGTTCCTAGTGAGGTGGATGGCCAGACCCTGTGCTGCCTGAATCTGAAACTGTAAATCATGATGATCCTAATGTTGAGAATGAACCTATTTTTGATAACCTTGATGCAAATGATTCTGTGTCTAATCATGAGACAAGTGATGAACACTCTAATAATATGACTGTGTCAGATTCTGAAACCAGTTCTGAGAATGAGCATGAAACTATGCATGAACCTGTGAACTTGAATAATTATCAACTTGCTAGAGATAGGCCAAAAAAGAATGTGAGACTGCCTGTTAGATATGATGATTATAACTTGTCTTTGTATGTCTTTAATGTGTTCAGAAATGTTGATAAGTTTGAGCTAAAAACATATATTGAAGCTGTGAATTCTCCTGAATCTGATAAGTGGCTTGCTGCTATGAACTGTGAAATCAATTATTTGCATAATAACAATACTTGGGTGCTTGTTGAAAATCCTAATAACTGTTTTGTTGTTGAATGTAAATGGTTGTTTAAAATAAAATAAGAGATTGATAATGTGAGATACAAAGTCAGACTAGTTGCAAAGGGTTTTACACAAAAAGAGGGCATAGATTATAATGAGATCTTTGCTCCTGTGGTCAAATTCACTACTGTGAGAATCATGCTTGCTCTTGTAGCTCATTTTAATTTGGAACTTAAGCAAATGGATGTGACAACTGCTTTTTTGCATAGTGAACTTGAAAATAATATCTATATGCATCAGCTGAGGACTTTGTTGATAAAAGCTTTCCCAATCATGTCTGATTACTTAAGAATTCATTGTGTGATTTGAAACAGTCCCCAAGGCAGTGGAATATAAAATTTGACAAATGTATGCAAAGCATAAACTTTACCAGAAGCAAATTTGATCATTGCTTGTATTACATACAATCTGATGTGCCTATATTTCTGCTGCTTTATGTGGATGATATGCTCTTAACTAGCCCATGTCTGAGAACTATAAAGCATGCGCAAAGTTGTCTATATGCTAATTTTGACATGAAAGATCTTGGTGATGCTAGAAAAATCCTTGGCATGAACATTGATAGAAACAGAGAAAAACATACACTTGTGTTGCACCAAACTGCTTATGTTGAACAAGTGTTGAAAAAATTTAACATGGAAAATTGCAAACCTATTTCTGTGCCCCTTCCATCTCATTTTGTGCTGAGTAAAGATCAATCTCCTAAAAATGAATCTGAAATAAATGATATGCAAGATGTCCCTTATGTTAATGCCATTGGCTCTGTCATGTATTTAATGATTAGCACTAGACCTGATATTGATTTATGTTGTTTCATGTCTGAGTAGATATATGGCTAATCTTGGGTTACCTCACTAGAAAGCTCTGAAGTGGCTTCTCAGATACTTGAAATCAACTATTAATAGTGGTCTGACCTTCTCAAAAGCAGTTGATGGTGTTAAGTGTGTGGAGTATGTTGACTCAAACTATGCTAATGACAGAGATCAAAGAAAGTCAACTACCTCCTATGTGTTTACTTTATGTGGTACATGTATTAGTTGGAAATCTCAATTGTAGAGTATTGTTGATCTATCCTCTACTGAATCAGAATATATTGCTGCTACTAAGGCTATGAAGGAAGCCATTTGGCTTAATAGTGTGCTATCTAAGATCAAATTTATTGATGATAAACCTCTTATTTATTCTGATAGCCAGTCTGTAATACAATTGTGCAAGTGATCGGTATTTTATTTCACTAAAAATACTACTCGCAAGTGTACGAGATAAATATAGCAAAAATAAAGTGAGCAAGATCGTATCCACAGAGACTAGCTATGTAATGTGGCTAAGTACCCAATTCTATTGCCCTACTTCATCTAGAGAACCGAATTAATAGTTTGTTTTTAATAAACTAAAATGTTGTAAATAAATAAATAAATAAATAAAGCAAAGAAAACTGGATAAACAGATGAGAAAACAGATCCTAGGGTGTTGATGCTAAATAGATTTCCCGACTTTCAGAGAATTTATTAAACCAATTTAATTCTATATCTTGTAGGAGAATCACAAAATTATCTAAACCCTCTCTCTCGAGTAAGTTCTAGACGTAGATTAGATTCTAATTCTTATCTCTCGATCTCGAATTATTATCTAACTCCAATTAGTACCTTAGATTTATTCTCCTCACGATACCTACCAATCTCTCAATCTAGCAGACTCGTGTTACGTAATCCTAATTCATTAATCTATTAACCTCTCTCGAGTGAATAACAAATTAACTACATATGTGTAAATGCTGATCAATTCATCCACACAAGACAACAATAAACAAGGATGCATAAACAAGATATAGAACGGAACAATAAATTACGTTAAATCATAAATCCATCAACATTCAACAACCCTAGGATCTCAAAGAATTTAGCTACTCATGTTATATTCAAAATCAAAAGGAAATAAATAAACAAAAGTATTCAACATGATAGTTCTAATTGAATAAAGCATAAAATAAACTTAGTCTATTATGCGCTTTTTCAATCTCTTGATGGTCTCTTCTCTGTCTTCTCAACGGTGTCTCTACTCTCTCTATAGGGTAAAAGTCTTTTAATTTTCGTGCTCAAGGAAGCCTTAAATAGTTGGGCCGAGTTTGGATGGGTGTTGGAATCGAACAAGGAAAGAGAGGAAAATCCACCTCAAACCGCCTCATGGCACACGGGCCGTGCGCTAAAGTGGTTCTAGCGCATGGGCCGTGCGTAACTCACTGATCTAGTTTCTTAAGGATCTAGTTTCTCACTCATTTCTCATCCGATTGACCCGATTCAAGTTGTAGCGCGCTCCTCACTCGATCCTCTATCTTCTTAGATAGTTTTAAAGCTCAATTGAGTATCATAAAATAAATGACATCAAATTTCTTCAAAATGAGCAAATACGTGTCACTGCACAAAATATGAGAAACTATGTGCAACTTGTTAATTCATACATGCAATGCTCATCAACTACCATCCAAATAGACTTAAAAATGCATGAAAACCATTAAAAAACAAGGGTTTATCAGCAAAAATCTTGTGTTCCATGATAGAACAAAGCACATTGATGTGAGGTTCCATTTCATTCGAGATATTATGGAAAAAGGGGATGTTTTACTTGATAAGATCCCATCTGAATTCAACCCAGCAGACATGGGCACTAAATGTCTCCCAGTTTCAAAGCCGAGTGCTGCAAAAGATCCCTGAACATGGATCTTGGTTGAATTCTATTTTGTGCTTTTCTTGTGATGGTATTCTAGGTTGTGTGCCTGAATACCCTATTTGCCTTTGTGATGTTGCTGCTCTCAGTATGATTGGTTATTTTTACCCTGTTGGTTCAATGCTAGGTTGCAACTTGTTCAAGGAAAGTTAGTGAATGACTTGAGATGGGTTGCTGAAATTGGGTTGGTCTCTAGTGTTGAGACTGATATTAATACGCATAGTATTTCACTCTCCCTCTCTTACCTTGTCTGTGTGATAGGTAAGAGTAAAAAGGTTATGATGATAAACTCCAATTGTTGGCATACACTTACCTGGTGACATAAAGACCAATGGGCCAAAGGTGGATATGTGGTGGGTTGGCCCAGTTGCTCTTTATTTATTTTGGCCCAATACCCCTTATTTTTTTCCAGCCCATGCTGAAGCCCATTTTCTTTAACCCCACTTTACATATATATATCACCCTTAACCCTAAATTACTATATTCTGATCCCTAATCTCTCTACTTAACTTGCGCCGTTTCATCTTCTCCTGCAAGCCTCACAGTATTCTCTTGAATGTTCTAGAGAGCTCTGCTATTCTCTCTGAGATGTTGGCCGAAGGCCTGTTCACCTGGACTCCTGAGTGGTCGTGAGTGTGTGAGAGTGAGAGCTTCAAGTCGAGACCCGCCTAAAACCTTTTGTGGCCTGAGTCAATTGTCGCCGGAAGTGTTGCGCCCCCGACGGGAAATATCTGAGCCAATAGTGTCCCGGAGACACATCTTTCCCATTTCTAAATCTCTGATTTTACTTTCTCTTTCTTTTCCTATTTCATACTATTTTCTGTCTGTTGATATTAAGTTTGTTGCTTCTGTTTGCTTGGTTACTAACTGCTCTTTGTGTCCATTGAGTGCAGATAGTGAGGTCTTGTGGGATATATCGTCAACTTGTGAAGAAAACCAAGAGATCTTGATAGATCTCCACTCTGAAGTTGACTAAGTGAGCCCTAGTTTCTTGAGCAACCGAGAAGTGAACCGCAAAGGGTCGAGAACCAAGAGGTGAACCCCCGGCTAGGCTTGATACCCAACATTCGCTTTTCTCATTTTTCAATCTTAA
This sequence comes from Perilla frutescens, assembly GCA_026008535.1. Classification (NCBI taxonomy): domain Eukaryota; kingdom Viridiplantae; phylum Streptophyta; class Magnoliopsida; order Lamiales; family Lamiaceae; genus Perilla; species Perilla frutescens. The sequence continues at coordinate 63,060,794 of BRKX01000009.1, forward strand.
TTTTATCAATTGAAATAAAACTACCACTAGCGAAGATCATCAAGCTATGATTTTTGAAGATTTTCATGATTCTTCTTCCTTCTTTAATCCCTGTTTCAACAATAAACTATCTAATGCAATATCGAAAATTGGAGATTCATTGTGAATTTGGAATATTTTGAAGTTTTGTTGATATCACACGTGTTGTTGTTTTTTTCAGCAATAAGTTTTTTTAATCTTTCTTTGGAATGAGTTGGAAAAAATTGAATGTTTTTTGTTACACGAATTAATTTATTTCGGTACATGAGTATGGGAGTTGATTCGTATATCTATACATGTTTTAACTAGTGCATGCGCGAGTACACGAATAAGTATACTTATACAGTCGTGTATCAGTTTATTGATCAACTATTGTATGTGTACAAGAATGACCATAATCGTGTTTTCGTGTATGGGTTATTTTTGAACTGCCACATTGAACTAATTGTGTACTCGTGTATTAAACCATTATTAAACTAATGCACAAAAACACGACTTAAACTACTCGTGTTGTTGCACTCGTGTATTCATTATGAGTATGAGGTTGTGCGAAATCATCATCCATGTTTGTTCAGCGATAAGGGTGTTTGAACTTTGACAGGGACAACGGTTGAATCTTGTAGTTTTAATCTCCGACAACAACAATGACAGAAGACGGTAACAAAAAACCTGGCAGTTGTGACTTTTGAGACTTTGACGTAGAACGGAGACGAAAGATGAATATTTTTAGGGTGCGAAAGATAGATTCTGAAATCATTGTGCATGATTTTTTTGTTAATATATTAGGGTGTTTTTATTTTAGGAAATAATTAATGTTAAAATTTATTTATATTATTATTAAGGGTATTTATGTATATTCCAATCCTAAAATGCTAGAAATATATTTTTTTAAATGACTATTTACATTATTTACTAAGTAATAATAATGATTATTTTATCCAATTAATACTTAATTAAATATAATGTTTCTAAAATATAAGTCATTTATAAAGAGGTGGAGACAAAACAATCTTCATCTCTTCTTCGTGATTTCACATTACATGATAGAGAAATGAATGGGAGAGCTATCAAATCAAGGCGCAAGTTGAAGTTGGTATGTACGATTAAGTCAAATAACTATTCTGTTTGTCTTTGTCAGATTATTTTGCTTATTTATTCAATGCATGTTACATATATCATATCATGAATAAGTCATGATATATATGTTTTTACATTTGCCTCAAACTTCTTCAATGCGCTGCGAAAATTTCTACTCCGCATTCCGCAATGAGATAAACTATGAATATATGTCAGAAAGAGATCTTGGCGTTTTTTTTAGACCAACATGTAGATGTTGGTGGAATGGGCACGAATCCGATAAAAACCTTTACTCTTAAACTCATATCACTCCATCACTGAACCATCATGCACCAATAGTTAAGATCTTGGTTTGTTTTTTCGACGACTAACATCTAACGGTATCGGTAATTAGGATGCGTGCGAACTCGATAGGAATCTTCACTCTCAAACTTATATCACTCTACAACTAAGTCATCATCAATGACAATGATCTTGACTTTTTGTTCGGGTTAATTGTCATAAATAACACAAATTAAAACTATACACTATTCTCGTTATCAAAATGGGCTTTTAAAATATTAATTACACCCACATGAATATACATTTTTGTTTTTGTTATTTAAGATAATCTTAATTCTTAACTTTTGTATAGTTCGAATAGTCTGCTATTATTAAACAAACATATAGTGAATATATGATGATATTATGTTTATATAAATATAAATATCATATATATATATACATACATACATTCATCTGGAGAATTGTTACGAAAACCTTATTTGATTCAATATTAACGTGTATAATTATTAATTTGGCTATAAGTAGTTAAGATAACAAATGAAAAAAGTATTTAGATTTGGTCCATGTTCGAACCTAGTTGCTGGTGAAAATTTAAAAAAAAAATACAAAGCTCGATTAAATTGCTTGCTACTATTATATTAAAAGCTCGTTTAATCTCAATCTCGAGCGTTCTATGACGAAAAGTTGAAATATGTGGATTTAGATTTTGATGAATGATTACTCGAATTTAATTTTTTTATATTACATTTTTGTTTTAAAAATTATAGTTATGTCTATGTCATCAAAGAATAAAAAATAGAATAAAATAGTACTGAATAAATTAATAATCAATATTGTTATTGTATAAATGTTTTTTGGACCCAACTTGAGCATAAAATATAATTCTCTTGCCATCAAAACCATATTAATATTCTTAGCATAAAATTAGCCTAGTTGGGTGGAATATATATAGCCATCAATAGTAATTGAAAAATTATACCAAATATAAGATTAAATTGAAATTGAAAAAAAAAACCCATTAAAATTTATAGTGAGACACATGCATGAAGTGGGCTGAAGGATATATCTCATCTATATATTATGTACTTTAACATTAAAAAAATATCTAAAACTTATACATTTATGAAATTGGCTAAAAACTCATATTATTTCATATTATTATGTGAAATAACTGCATTTATATTTTTACACAAAAATATAATATATATAATACAAAATGAAGTTGCCAAGTTGACTTAAAAAATAAAATGTACAAAGACTAAAAGTTTTAAGTCAGGAAATAAAATATAGAAATCCAACAGCCCCCTCTCTAGAAGATGTCATCTCTTGACTAGTCTCTCTCTCTCTCTCTCTCTCTCTCTCTCTCTCTCTCTGTCTATAGATATATATCATATGTGTGTGGCTTGATTATTTCTTCTCACATGCAAAATGATGATGCTTGATATACTCAAAAATATGCAGGCATCATCAATTCTGCTCATCGTGTTCATACTAGCTTCCTCACCAACACTACTACTAGTTTCATCACAGAATACTAATTTTCCGGTAGCTAAGCCCAACTGCGACGATCGTTGCGGCGGCATAAGCATCCCATTCCCTTTCGGCACCGGCGAAGACTGCTACGAGAGCCGCTCTTTCTGGGTGACTTGCAACCACACCGCCTACGATCCCCCAAAATTATTCTGGTGGAACACCTCAATCGAAATCACAGACATATCTCTCGACGGCCAGATGAAACTCCTGCAGTTCATAGCGAAAGACTGCTACGACCGCAACGGCGTCAGCTCCGACAGCAACAAGCCGTGGATAGAGCTCACGACGTACATGACGGTGAACAACACCGCGAACAAGTTCACCATCGTGGGCTGCGACGCCTACGCCTTCGTCTCCGGCGACATGCTCGACCGGAGCTACATGACCGGCTGCACCGCCATGTGCTACGCCGAGAGCGATCTGATCGAAGGGTCGTGCATGGGCGTCGGCTGCTGCCAGACTCCGATACCGGGGAATGTTTCGAGGTTCGAGGTCGAGGTGAAGAGTTACCGGAATTATACAAATGTTTGGGACTTCAACAACTGCGGTTATGGCTTTGTTGTTGAGGAGAAGTCGTTCAATTTCTCGAGAGAAAATCTCACGAATTTGATGAATGTTGAGAGACTTCCTGTAGTGGTGGATTGGGCTATTGGGAATGGCACGTGCGAGGATGCCGCCATGAACGGCGGCGCAAGCTACGCTTGTGTGAGTTCCAACTCCGGTTGTTACAAACCAGAAAACGGCTATGGATATCGGTGTCGTTGCAAGGAGGGGTATCAAGGGAATCCTTATCTCAACGATGGCTGTGTAGGTATGGCTTCTTTCAAGAATTTGATGTTCATCATGTCTTTGTATTAACGAGGCAAAACCCTCTTTTTGGTCCCCGTTAACCCGTAAGTATAATTAAATGAATAGAAATAAAAATGTATTTAATTAAAAAATTTTGAATTTTTTCATCGTGTTAACTTTTTTTATTTTCTTTTTTTTCAAAATAAAATAAAATTACAGCCTTTTATAAAAAAATTAACTTATTTTTTTTCAATTTTATTTATCTATTTTTAAAATTAAAAATTAAAAAATCTAACTAATAGTTTTTTTTAAATGACTTTTTAATAAATTTTAATTTTTGATACTACATAGACCTCATTTTGACCGAATAAAGTGGAGGGGCCAATCCGGAAAAATTTATAAATACAAGGTTTTGCCTATTAACCTAACTCAATGTTCATGGCTAAACTTTGACTATTAAATTTGCAGATATTAATGAATGCACGGACGAAACACGACACGATTGCACGAAGAGTGAGTACTGCTTGAATACATTAGGGAGCTACAGTTGTTCATGTCCAGAGGGATACTCTGGAAATGGGAGAGGAACAGATGGTTGCAAGATTGCCTCCAAAAAGCAGGATATGAAAATTCCCTATATCTTAATTGGTAAATTATTACCTCTTTTTGTTTCAAACTCAAATGGCAATATATTAGTGTGAGAAAAGGATTCATTCTGGTATATATCTCAAGATTGAAGCAAATAAACAGGAGTTGCATTTGGGATAGCTGCTCTTCTACTTGCTGCTATCCTCTTTTACATGGAGCTCAAGAGAAGATCATCGAAAAACACAAAGCAAAAGCACTTTCTTCAAAATGGTGGCATATTACTGCAGGAGAAACTGATCAGTAGAAGAGAAGCTGGATCAACAGAAATGGTGAAGGTTTTCAGCTCATCTGAGCTAGAGAAGGCGACGAACGCCTTCCATAACAGCACGATCATAGGTGAAGGCGGCTTTGGCACCGTATACAAAGGCGTGTTAGCAGACAACAGAATAGTTGCTATCAAGAGGTCTAAAAGAGTTGATCTAGCCCAAATCGAGCAGTTCATCAATGAGGTGTTAGTTATGTCCCAAATAAACCACAGGAATGTAGTTAGGCTGCTTGGCTGTTGCCTAGAAACAGATGTTCCTCTTCTTGTGTACGAGTTCATCAACAACGGCACTCTTTCTTCTCACTTACATGATCAGGCCAAGGCCCGATTTCTTGATTGGGGCATGCGTTTGAAGATTGCTGCAGAGACTGCAGGTGTGCTCTCGTATCTACACTCTGCAGCTTCTACTCCGATCATACATAGAGATGTGAAGTCGGATAATATCCTTTTAGACCATACTTTCACTGCAAAGGTGGCGGATTTCGGAGCTTCGAAATTAGTTCCTCTGGATCTCACTCAGCTGTCCACAATGGTGCAAGGGACTTTCGGATACCTTGATCCGGAGTACATGCAGACGAACCAGTTGACAGAGAAGAGTGATGTTTATAGCTTTGGAGTCGTGCTATTAGAGCTAGTAACGGGTAGGAGAGCATTAAGTTTCGATAGGCCAGCAGAGGAGAAAAATTTAGCCAACTATTTCCTTTCTATACTCAAACAAGACCTCTTATTTGAAGTTCTTGATGATAATATTGTGGGGTTGGAAAATATGGAGCAGATATCTGCAGTTTCTAGGCTTGCGAAAGAGTGCTTGCATGTGAAAGGCGAAGATAGGCCGAGTATGAAGGAAGTAGCAATGGAACTCGAAGGGCTGATAATCGGAGGGAAGCATTCGTGGGCAAGAAATGCAGACAATGCAGAGGAGATGGAGTGTTTGCTTCAAAAGGATGGAGTAGTATTGAATCACTTTGCTAATGGTGATGGTAATAGTTCAAGTGTAGGATATGATAGCATCAGGGATCATGTTCTTCTGCCAATCAGCGGTGGAAGGTGATTCATGTGTCGTGTCTTGTGATCTGTTCTTCCCGTCTGTTGTAATTTGGTGTTGCATCTCGTATTATCTTCTCTGTGTGTACTTGTATCAAGTTTGTGTTTAATTTAATTGATATCAGCGTGGAAGATCTGATATATAGTCTTATGTAAGAAAATTAGGGGTGAGCAGAAAACCGAAAAAACCGGTTCAAACAAATTTCGGTCCATTAAATTCATTTCTTCCAATTCAGTCTATTTGATTTCAAGATTTTCAGACCAAAATAAACCGAATAGAACGAATGCTCACCTTAAAAGAAAATAATAATTTCATTTTCAACAATATATGCTACCACAACTATGATGATTTATTTATCTAAAACTTTACATAGGAGCACATTTCAATTGGAAACATGCTGATAACAGTATGTAATGTAGCATTAATAGATGCAAATCCCAAATTGTGAAAAATGATCAAGATTTTCAAAATCTTCATCTCCCTGCTTTCCACATAAGACTATCATATTCTACTGCATCATATGCAACATTTGAGCTATTACCTTCACCATTTGCAGAGGGATTTAGTAATCTACCATTCCATGAAAAACACTCCATCTCCTCTACATTGTCTTCATTTCTAACACATGAATTTTTCCGGCAAGCATCAAAGCTTCTAGCCCCGTTGCAACTTCTTTCATCATAGGCCTGTCTTCACCTCTCACATTCAAGCACCCTTTTGCAATCCTCGCAACTTCTGATATCCGCTCCATATTCTTATCCGGATCAATGTTAACATCAAGTATTTCAGACAAGGGATTTTGCTTCACTACATTAAGGAAAAAGTTAGCTAGATTTCTCTCCTCTTCTGGCTTGTTAAAGTTTACTGCTCTCCTACCTGTTATGAGCTCCAAGAGAACTACTCCAAAGCTATAAACATCGCTCTTCTCTGTCAAATGGTTCGTCTTCATATATTCTGGATCTACATATCCAAGCGTGCCTTGCACCATAGTAGATAACTGAGTGAGATCATGAGGAACTAGCCTTGAAGCACCAAAATCAGACACTCTAGCAGTGAAATTATGGTCTAGAAGGATATTATCCGACTTCACATCTCTATGTATGATCGGAGTAGAAGCTGCACCAGAGTGCAGATACGAGAGCACACCAGCAGTCTCCGCAGCAATCTTCAGACGCGTGTCCCAATCAAAGAAACGGGCCTTCACCTCATCGTGTATGTGAGAAGAAAGAGTGCCGTTGCTGATGAATTCATAGACAAGAAGAGGGACTTGTGTTTCTAGGCAGCATCCGAGAAGCCTAACTATGTTCTTGTGGTTTACTTGAGAGAGAACAAACACCTCATTGATGAACTGCTGAGTTTGGTTTGGATCAACCCTTTTAGCCTTCTTGATTGCAACCACTTTGTTATCTGGTAACAAGCCTTTGTATACGGTGCCAAACCCGCCTTGACCAAGTATCATACTGCTATGGAAGTCTTTTGTTGCAGTTTGTAGATCAGATGAAGTGAAGATTTCAACCATGTTGGCTGATCTTCCCATTCTAGTGAGTTTTTCTTGTAACAAAATGCCTCCATTTTGGTGAAAGTTCTTTTGCTTGATCCTTTTCAATGATCTTCTCTTGAGCTCCATGTATAGTAAGATAGCAGCAAGTAGTAGAGCAGTGATCCCAAATGCAATCCCTACATATTTCAAGAAGCCATCATCAACAAATATATACTTTAGTTAGGGCTGGCAATTCGTGTTATCGTGTCAAACACTCACCCATTGTGTCGAAAATTGTCAGTCCTACTTAAGCATGCATAGGTTCCTTTAATTTCTACTTGTTCAATTCGAATCAAGAATATAATCAAGAATGTTAATATTTATACCAATTAAGATGTAGTGTAACGTCATATCCTGCTTCTTCATGCAGCTTTCATCGTCTCTTCCGTTTCCAGAGTAACCCTTCGGACAAGAACATGTGTAATTCCCTTCTGTGTTTGTGCAGTATTCTCTTTTCAAACACTTGTTTAGAGCTGCATCTGCACATTCATCAATATCTACAAAAAAACATGCAAACACCCTCAGCTCCATCGTATCATATAAATAGGATTTCATTCAAATGAGGACTAGTGCTTCGTGTGTAAACGTGAAAACCGGCTTATTTAATTAGTGTATTTTTAGAGTTTTTCTTACTGTATTTTGGTGTTTTTTTTTAAATTTCTTTTTGTATTTTAATGCTAATTATTTTAGCAACAAAATACCTGGTTCAAATGAGAACCAATGCTTAGTGTGTAAACATGAAAATCGGCTTATTTAATTAGTATATTTTTAGAGTTTTTCTTACTGTATTTTGGTGCTATTTTTTAAATTTATTTTATATGCTTTTCTTATTGCATTTTAATACTAATTATTTTAGCAACAAAATATTATAAGAAAATTATTGAATCACTAAAATTACAATGAACAAGCTCGTTTTGCATTTACATTCGAAGCACAGACCACAGTCCCTATTATAGCACGCTAAATCACTAAAATTACAGTGAATATGCGAGTTTTCGTATTTACACGCGAAGCACACTCCCTAGCACGTACCTCGACAGCCGTTGATGAGATAAGGATTCCCTCGATAACCTCCGTGGCAACGACACCGATATCCGTCACCGTCGTCTGGTTCATAGCAGCCGGAGTTGGGACTGGCACACGCATAAGCACTGGTTGCGGTATTCATCTCGCACGTGCCGTTACCGATAACCCAATCCACCACGACGGGAAGAGCTTGAACATTCATCAGATTTCTGGGCGAGATCAATCTGAAAGCAGCTTCCTCGACCACAAAAGCATAGGCACAATTATTGACATGATCACCATAGCTGGCCGTCGATTGATTCTTGAGCAGAACCTGCAACTCCGAAACGTCCCCGGGAATAGAAGTCTGGCAGCAGCCGACGCCGTTGCATGGCCCCTCCGCCGCGGCGTCGCCGGAGTTGCAGGCGTCGCAGCTGTTCGTCTGGAACCTGTCCCCGTTTCGGCTCAACCCAATAATAAGGGCTTCGGCGTGGCAGCCCACGACGGTGAAGGTGTTAGCAGTGTTGTTGAATGTGAGGTGAATTGGCAGATTTACCCTCGGGTAGTTGAAGGAGACGAGATCGCCGTTTGCTCCATAACACTGCCGCCCTATCGACTGCATCATCTTCATCTGCCCGTCTAGGGATATGTCGGTAATTTCAGTCGTCGAGTTCTGCCAGAATAGTTTTGGTGGGTTGAAGGAGTGGTTGCAGGTCACCCAGAAAATGGGGTTGTGGTAGCACTCCGGCGACGTTCCGGCGGGGTATGGGATGCTGATGTTGCCGCAGTGATCAACGCAGTTGGGCTTAGCAACTGGGAATATTGTTGTTGTTGCAGTAATTGGTAAATGAAACAAGGTAAATATGAAGAATATGGATATCAATATCATCATCGTCATCATCATCAACACAAATTAAATCATATATATATAATTATATATATATATGTATGTATAATATATATGTATAGATGTATCATCGACTACTGTGATTATTTCTAGCTAGGGCTAATTGTGTAGTGTATATATGTACGTGTTAGACATGCACAAACTCAAATGGTAGGACTTATATGGAAATATATATAGGAAAAGATTACATATGGGAATTGTTAGGATTTTGCAATATCTTTTCTTGTTTGTTTATGTCTTCTTAATTAGGGTAATTACCTTTGCCATAATTTCATTTGCCTAACAATTATTTCAGTTTCATTATTTTATTTTATTTTTCAAAAAGGAAATGTGATGTGTGGTAATATCTACGTACGTGCCACATCACCAAGTTTGACAGTCATTTCACATTGGATATAGTTTCACTAATTTATGGATAAATTAAAGGGTTAATTGCATGATTTAAAACAACGTTTAGACCGTTTTGCAATTTTTGCACAACGTTTAAAAATTTGCAATTCAATACACAATCTTTGATATTTTTTCAATTTTAACACCCCCAATTATTTACAGGTGAAATTGTATGATGTGTCCGATTAAAAATCCAATTGTACAATTTTCTAAATAAAAAATAAATCCACATGTACACAAATACAAAGTTTGACTTTGTATATTATCTCTCTCTTCTCCCTACGTCTTCTCTCTCTCCACTAAAAACACATATTCTTTCTCTCACCCTCCCTTCTCCATAAGAACTCGCCGTCGAATGGTGGTCGGCTGCAAAAAGTCATCATCGAAGATCTTCGTCTGGTAGGAAGTATTCTTAGAGAATTTTTGATTTGGACCAAAACCTGGATTTATTGCGATTGATTTTGGAGACATTTCTAATGAATTTTGCAAAATAAAGAATCAATTTTAATTAGAACGAATTATTCATTTGTTTCCCTAATCTCCACAAATCTGTGTTTTTGACCTTCTTTCTCCCCCTCTTTCTGTTTTTTTTTTTATATGGAATTGGATGGGTGTGTTTATCAGTTGGTGTTCTGAGAGGTCTAGGTTCATTTACAGTGCAGTAGCTAGAGGGAAGGTGAGGGTTGGTGTTAGTGGTCGAATGAAAGAGTGGGGTTACATCGTAGGCATGGTCAAGCAGGGGGGGCGACTATTGTTGGTCGGCGAGGACTTGAGGGACCGTGAGGCGTGAAGGTGAGAGAGAGACTCGCGAGGTAGAGAGAAAGACGTGGAAAAAAGTCAAACACGTGGCCTGTAGTGCAGACGTGGAGCATATGTGGCATGCAGATGTGAGAAGAAACAGAACACGTAGGATGATTTCACCGGAAAAACTTAAATGGTGTTACAATTGGAAAAATGTTAAAGGTTGTGTATTGAATTGCAAACTTTTAAACGTTATGTGAAAATTGCAAAATGGTGTAAACCTTGTGTTAAATATTGCAATTAACCCTAAATTAAAAGAATTGAAAATTACTTCACTACAAGAAAAACCGGATATTCCTGCGGACCAGGGCCGCTGAAATCGGCCAAAAATCCGCTGGAATTAGGTAATTCCTGCGGGTATTCCAGCGGGCCCAGTCCGCAGGAAAAAGGGCCGATGGAATATTTCCTGCGGGTATTCCAGCGGGCCCAGTCCGTAGGAAAAAGGGCCGATGGAATATTCAAAATCCAGCGGGACAACTGCGGAAAAATTATTCCTGCGGACATTCCTGCGGATACAGACCCGTAGGAATCATAAAAAAATTATTGAGCAAAAAAGTTTTTTTTTTTTTGGCATTATCTGAGCCCACACAAGCCCCACACCACCACCGTGGCCACTCACAACCACACACTAGCCCAGCCCCCTTGAGCCGTGCGGCCAGAGCCGGTAGGAGCCGCCCAACTATTGTATATAATTGCACATTAAATTGTAAATTGTGCTCTTAGGCTCCACTTAGCGAGATTAGAACCCTCGCCCTCCTGCTCGCGTAGGTAACACATTAACCACTGTACCAAACATGACTTATGTTCATACTTCCATATATTTTATATATATTATATATTTATTATGTTTTGCATTTTGTGATATACACACACACAAATAAAATAGAATAAAATATAATATAATATAGATTTTAATATAAAATTTTGTAAAATAAAACGTAAATTTTTAAATGATATTTTTTAAAATTGTTTCTATTGAATATGATATAAAGGCATATAATACATGATATGCATAATTAAAGTGTAGTGAATATAATTATATATATATATATATTATGCAATGTAAAATAATAATTTGTGATATGTGTTAATTTCCTTGGACTTTTAGTCGTAAATTTTTTTATTATGATTTTGTTTTATTCTTTCTAGCTACAAAATTTTAATTGATTAGTAAAAATCATACAAATTTAAAGATATAATTTTAAGAAATATAGTTGTTACTTTTATTTATTATATAATTAATCATTTAAAAAAAGATTGGAATTATGTCGAACTCTTGATGAAATTTATAAAAATAAAAAAAAATTATACATAATTTTTTACTAAAGTTTCATCTATAATTAAAAATTAATAATAAAACTCTACACATATACATTATATTTTATTTTATTTTCCTAAATTTCTAATTAATTCTTTTTTTTTCTCCATTTGTTGCATTATTATTATTAAGGTCTTGTATCACTTAAAATTTACACAAATCTTTTGTGGATTATATTACGTTTGAATTGGATTGGGGAAATATCATCAATTAATTGAATATGAATTATTTTGCAAAAGATAATAAATATAATTATGTCACATTTATACATTATTGTTTTAAAACAAAAAAATTAAAAATTAAAAATTTAAAAATAAATAAAAAATATTCCAATGGAATTTTGGTGCCAAAATAATTGATAATATAGTGAAATTTAAATTAAGAGAAATAAAAATAATAAAATAATTAAAAAATGATTCCAACGGGTGTTTCCCTCAGGAATACCCGTTGGAATTTTTTAAGAAATATTAAAAATTTATAAAAAATATAAATAATCCGTTGGAATTTTCGCTGGAATTTTACAAAATTCCTGCAGAAAATTTACCCGCTGGAATATCCGGTTTTTCTTGTAGTGCTTAAATATGCATGGCATGGCAAAGTACGTTTTTTTAGTTTTTATTTTTATTTTTTTGCTATTAGGTCTATTCTATATCATTCAAACATGTCACTACGATATGATATGAGGAAAAAAAATGTTAAAGTAATAAAAAAATAAGAACAAAATACTTTTTTAGCAATTTTTATAAAATGTTGTTTTAGCAAAGAAGAAAAAGCTATTGTAAGGGTGTTAACGTTCCCTTAACGGGTTTATCTTTGCTGAAAAAATATGTTATATTTTTTTGAGAGAAAAAACTCAATAACAATTATATTTTAGGACCTTTTTTTTGCCTTAAAAAAGAAGGTCATATAATTTCATTTTAGATTTTTCTTCCAATTTAATATTTACACTCATGATTCAGTTCTTAGGACATCTCCAGCGGAGACTTCAAACGCCTTTATGGCGTCTAATTATCCCTCCGGCAACGGCAAAGGGGACTATAAAATGGGGGAGAAGAGAGAGGCACGTCATTTTTTGGCGTCCCTCATTAGTCCCTCTCTCCTCAACGGTATACATTTTTTATTTTAGTTTTTTGCTTTTTTTATGTTATTTTTGTATTGGTATTTCGTTTTTCATTTTGTGAATGTAGTTTAAAATTTATTTTGTATTTTTTAAATAATGTGTTATAAATTAATATTAAAATTTGTTATATACACGTTCTATTAACGTGATGGATATCGTGAAACCACCTTTAGATAAATATAACCAATTTATCAGATAAACATTAAATTATTTAAACCACATAATTAAGATACTTAAATTAATATAAATATCTTAATAAATAATTTAATTATTAATGACACGTGGTCATTAATAAATCTTACATAGTATAAATTGCTCGAGATTCGGAATGACAATGGGTAACAGGTCCTACCCATTGCCATCCCTACAGTGGAGATGACCTTAGTGTTGACAAATGACAAAATGAACTTAGATTCTAAAAATTAACCTATGGAGTACTATACGTACTACAATTAAATTTAGAGTTAATTAATCCTCCATTTCACCGTTTGTCATGGCCATTGGAGGGGGGAAAAGGGCAAAATAGTGTTTACCGTCTCCCACTGGGATGGTTTTAGATGATTCATTGGGAAAATGATTATTTTGGTACTTTATGTTTGGCCTCTTATCAATTTTGATACCTTACGTATTGCTTTGGTCAAAGTGATACCCTAACAATATATATTTTAGCCATTTTGGTCTCAATTATCTAGAATAGCAGGTTTATAGGTTATATGGGTTATTTGTATAATTTCTTAAAGTTGAGGGATAAAAATTAAAATTTTAGAAAAATTATTTAATTTTTATTTTTAAAAATAAAAAATATGTTTTCAGAATTAAAAAAAATTATAATATTTATTTAAAAAATAATGTTATATATTGTTTAAAAAAATTATATAAATTTTTAAAAAATTAAAATAAATATTTTATTAGAAAATTAAATAATTTAAATTTTTCAAATTGAAAAAAAATATATATAATTTTTAGAAAATCTAAAATTATAAATTTTAAAAAAAAATTAAAAAAATTATAAATTTTCTAAAAATAAAATTATAAATTTAAAAAATTAAAACCATGATTTTTAAAAATAAATTATAATTTTTATAAAAAATAAAATTTATAAATTTTTTAAAAAAATTATAAATTTTAAAAAAATAAAAAATATTATATTTTTTAAAATAAATTAAATTATATAATTTTTTAAAAAAATTAAAGTTATTTAATATTTTTATTTTAATTTTGGTCTTTCAACTCTAAAAATTATAAAAATGACCCTAGTGACCTATAAACCTGCTATCACAGGTAATTATGACCAAAATGGATAAAACAAGTATTGTTAGGGTATCATTTTGACCGAAACAATACATAGGGTATTAAAAATGATAATAGGTCAAACATAGGGTACCAAAATGACCATTTTCCCATGATTTATTTATAAGTGAAACCTGAAATTCCATTTTGTTTATGGGAAAATCCAGGATATGATCTTTAGATACCTGCACATATTTATTTCTTATCTTACCGAGCATGGGTGAATTTTTTATTGCTTGAATGAACGTGGTGAATTGGTGAGATCCAGGGGCGGATCCGTGGGGCTAGAGGGGGCGTTGTCCCCTTTATATATGTGTCTTTGTTTGCTGTTGGTAGGTTCGGACCGTTTTACCAACGACTGTGAATTTTTTTATCCACATACTATGATATGAGGCCCTTTAAATATTTTTATCGGGATCCATCAGTGGATAAGAATTGCGATTGAGATGGGCAGTGAAATGGGATATAGATGTGAATACAATTTATCGATGGTGGATACAGATTAGATATTAGCAAGTTTATACTTTTTTTTATATTAGGATATGAGTTTGGAATTCATTTAATAACTTTGATGTATATAATACATGGAGTTGGTTTAAATAAAAACTTATTTTGGTGTGTAAACTGCGGACTGTGCTTGTTTAGTGTATTTTTAGTGCTTTTCTTTATGTATTTTGGTGCTAATTTTTGCTAATTTTTTTAATGCTTTTCTTATTGTATTTTGGTGCTAGATGTTTTTAGCACCAAAATACATAAAGAAAAGCACTAAAAATAAACTAAACAAGCACAATTCGCACGTTTACACACCAAGATATGTTTTTATTATAACCAACCCCTATAATGCATATTTTATTTATATTAGGATGTGAGTTTGGAATCATCCAATCACTTTGAAATATACCTTTTATTTTTAGGGTTAGTTACAGTTTAACACTTAACGTACGTTCATTGGCGGAGCCACACAAGGCCCAGTGGGTGTATTGGGCCCTCCTAGAATTTAAAAAAAACAATAGTATTATAGTAGTTTTTTTTTTTGAGGAAATATTATAGTAGTATTTTTTTTTCTCCTCCCCCAAAATAGTATTTTTGTGCAAATATATAAATTTTTTAATTTATTTTTACATGCATACATGGAAACTTCCATACCAAAAGTAATGCCTGTTAAAATAGGCATGAAAATGAAATTTTGAGTTTAATTTATATTACATACATATATATATAGCGTATATTATTATTGTATATTATTTTTGTTAAATGTATATATAAGCATGAAAATGAAATTTTATATTTAATGATAACTTTGATATTTTTATATCTAAAATAATATTTAAATAAAAATTCGTTAAATTATATATAAAAGTAATATATATATATATATATATATAGATATAGATATAGATATATATTATTTCTGCATCAGAGGAATGGAAGCATGTATATTTAATTGGTGTCAGTTTTCAAAAGTATTCGTGCTCCGTTCCCATTAGCGCGCTCTCTCTCTCTCTCTCTTCCAAGAAAAAATTTACTTGAAATGATGACTGATGAGAGAGAAAGCAACAAGACAATGTAAAAAAACATCCTAGATCCTTGTGCACGTAACGCTAAGTAATCAAATAAAGAATGTACTAAAAAAACATCTTTGATCGATCTTTCGTCAACGGACATGTGTAACAAACAATGTGATTTGTTAGATTTCTCGATATATTTTATTTTTTAAAAATAAAAGATTATATAAAAAATATATTTTCTCAACAAAAAAATAAGAGAAAAATAACAAAAACAACCACATTTGTTACACGTATTGCTAATGTAATTTATAGACCAAACATGTCATATTCAATTTACCAGAAAAATTAAAAATGCTTAATTTTATATAAATTAAAACATAATATAATAATTGGTAAATTTAAACATGATATCTAATTTACAAAAAAGTGAAAACACGATAATTTATTTGATAATTAGCCTTTTATAAAATAAAATAAAATTGCAACAAAATATAAAGTAGTGCTGTAAAATTAAACAAAAATGATAAAAAAAAAAAGAATTAAAACTGTTAAATTGGGTTTATAAAATCTCAAAAACCCTTCCAACGCCCAAATCCAAAAAGAACTCTTCTTCTCCAACACTACCCCCAACCGCCGACGTCCGTACGTTTCTTGAATTCTCTCACAGTTACATACAAATACATACAGAAATTTCCCGCTTCACTCTGTATGTGAGATGTGCCATAGTCATGCAGAACCTGCTGCGCCGAAGCCCATCTGGCCCCACTATTTTATCCGCTAACTCTCCTCTCTCTCTCCCCCTATCTCACTCTCTCGGCCTCTGCGGCGCCGCCGCCGCCGCAAAAAGCATGTCTTCTCCCACCTCCGCTCTCCGCTACCCTCACCCCCTGCACCGCCACCGCAACCCATTTTCTGCTTCCGCCGCCGCTCACAGCCTCGGGCTTGTGCGAATGGCCGCCTCCGGCTCCCGCCCCTTCACCTGCTCCATTGATAACAGTGGGAATACGGCGCCGTTTAGGGCATGGGTGGGTTTTAAAGAGAGTAAATATGGTGGTAAGGGTGCGCCTTACAGGGCTTGGTTTGGTACGTGCGCCGGCAATCCGGATAACGGCGGCGGAGATGTGTCGCCGGATAATGATGGGGAGAATGTGAGAAGGGTGCAGAGGAGGCAGAGGAGCGGCGCCGCCGTGGCGGGGAATCCGGATTTGCTGACAATACCTGGAGTCGGGCAGAGGAATTTGAGGAAGCTGGTGGAGAAGGGGTTTGAGGGCGTGGCGCAGCTCAAACAGCTCTATAAAGATAAGGTATGGAGAATCATAACTACGTTGCTTTGTGTATGTGTGTGTTTATGAATTCTTGAAGATTACTAGTTATGTTGATCGAAAATTTTCATATTGTTGTGTGATTTGTAATGTTAGCAGAAATTTGAGAAGGATAGTTGTTGAAGTATGTTCTTGTTTAATGGCTGGACAGTTGGTGTTGATATGCAGGATTAGTTTGAGGGTAATTGTTGGATGATGTTCTGGGCTGAGGTTGATTTGTTTTGAAAACGGTAATGTTACCTATGGTTAGCATGAGCAAGAATGTTTCGAATTTCGTTTCTGCGTTTGTGCTTTTCGAATTAGTATGTTTCTGGTTAGGTGTTAATTTTGTTAGTTTCTTGCAGCATTTTTTTAGATAACTAGCTTAAGAAATGACTTGGCAATCGAAGTTTTTCATATTACAGAAAAATATGTTAGATACTGGATTCGTCCGCTTGGCTTGGTTTTATTATGATCGACATGTGTAACTTTGGTGCAGTTTTTTGGGAAATCCAGTGAGAAAATGGTGGAATTCCTGCAGAGTTCCGTGGGTATCATACACAAGAACCATGCTGAAAGTATAACGACATATATCAAGGAGAGTGTTGATGAAGAGCTGAAGGCGGGTGACGTGAGGCCAGCTCATAAGAAGCGGATCACTCTGTGTGTTGAAGGAAATATCAGTGTTGGAAAGACCACATTTTTGCAAAGAATAGCTAACGAAACACTCGAGCTTAGAGATCTTGTGGAGATCGTTCCTGAACCAATTGACAAGTGGCAGAATGTTGGTCCGGACCACTTCAACATATTGGATGCTTTTTATGCTGAGCCGGAGAGATATGCGTATACCTTCCAGAACTATGTATTTGTCACAAGAGTTATGCAGGAGAGGGAGTCATCAGGAGGCGTTAAGCCCCTCAGGCTGATGGAAAGGAGTGTTTTCAGTGATAGAATGGTAAGCATACAGAAAATATGCCACAGAATTTTATGATTCTTTTTTATGCAGAGGCAACTTGTATCTTCTATCACAGTGTTATACATCATAAGCTTACAAGAAAAGTGTCGTAGAATATGCTTTTTGGCATGTTTGTGTGGTTCAAGTTATGCATCTGGCAGTCCGCATCATTCGTTACGTCTTTAATGTTTTTCATTACCTGTTAATGCATTAAGGATGAATCTGCTATCTAAATGGAGAAAAAAATTTGAGCTTATTCAGTACTAAGAAGTTGGGCTATTTCCTCTTTACTGACATACATTATCTCTCTCCTCACATAAAGGTCTTTGTGAGAGCTGTTCATGAGGCAAAGTGGATGAATGAGATGGAGATCAGTATTTATGACTCGTGGTTTGATCCCGTTGTTTCAAGTTTGCCTGGTCTTATTCCCGATGGATTTATCTACCTTAGAGCAACTCCTGACACCTGCCATAAGCGTATGATGATGCGTAAGAGATCGGAGGAGGGCGGAGTCTCTCTTGACTATCTGCACGACTTGCATGAAAAGCACGAAAGCTGGCTTTTCCCGTTCCAGAGTGGAAATCATGGAGTACTGTCCGTAAGCAACCTACCCAATGATGTCGACTGGTCCTTACATCCCAAGATAAGGGACCGGGTGTTCTATTTGGACGGTGATCATATGCACTCGAGCATCCAAAAGGTATCATGCTTCATCTTCATCTGTTTTTAGCTTTGTCGTCTATAATCTTTCAACTTACCTTAATCTTGCAAATTGCAATGAGCAGATTCCTGCTTTGGTTCTTGACTGTGAGCCAGATATTGATTTTAACAGAGACGTTGAAGCAAAACGAGAGTATGTTAACACTCCCTGCTCTCTGCTCCAGATTTGAGTAAACATTGCATGATTGCTTCTTTTACTGTTGCATTTGTTGCTCTAATCCACATTCTACACTATCTCAGGTATGCTCGTCAAGTTGCTGAGTTCTTCGAATTTGTGAAGACTACGAAAGAAGTTTCTGGTTCTGATGTCGGAGGAGATGCTGCAAAGGGCAACCAGCGTCAGTTGTTGCTGCCTCATAACGGGAACTTGTGGATGCCGGGTACACAGCCCTTCCCTGATTCTGCTCTGGAGTCGATGGATTTAAGACGAGCCATGTCGATTATGCCTCAGTAGTGTGAGTTATTTTTCTAGCTGCTGTTAAATGCTAATGTGTCCAAATTGTTCATTTCTTCCTCTTGTAAAGTATTCGGTTGTTAGTTGTTGATTGTAGTTTTTTGCTTTTTTTTTTTGTGACTCAGTTTGCTCGTAAATCTGTTAAAGGTTGCTGTAAATTTTGTGTCTTTGCCATTTTGCAAGTTGACTGTGTGCAGAATGTGATTGCAGTAACCAATTATCAGAAATATTGTTTTTATTTTTTAAATTTTGTTTTGAAGTTACATTTTTTTACTGAAAAACGTTTTAAGTATTAATAATATTGAAAAGCTAGTAAAAAAGACAAACGGCTCCATTTATTGGCTTCATATTCATTTGTAAATTGTTACAATCAAATTCCGGCTCTTGCGTTTTACTCCGTAATTCATTATCAAATTTATGACTTTAATAATATGTATTATAAAATACAAATTAATTATAACATCAGCATTTATCAACAAAAACAAAATTAAAAAAATTGCAAAATTTAATTTTGAAATAATCAACCACAATAATGAATTATTAATTGAAAATTGTAAATTAAATACTAAAAAATAATTATAAACTATAACTGGGTGAGGTGAATCTTAATAAACAATTATAAAATTAAACTAAATCACAAAAAGATTAAAAAAAATTTAATTTGAAAGGGCAACATGAAGTATACCACAAAAAGTGCAAGAGGAAATCTCATGTGATTAAATGGCTGTTTTTCGTCATTTGTTAATAGCCAAATTAAACTAGTCAAATCTAGATACATTTTATTGGAAAGTATAAATAGGATATATATTAAAAAAAAAAAGAATTAACGGTTCTTGAGGGCCCCATAAATGGAATTTAAGCATCTGTAGCCCCAAACATTTGGGGTGGTCTCCTGTGAGACGGTCTAACGGGTTGTTTTCATTAGACGGGTCATAACCCGACCCGTTTTCCTAACTTCATATCTGGTGACACTTCAGTTCATAGTATGTGACACTTCAGTTTATGATTGGTGATACTTAGCTTCATCTCTCGTGGGCTTCACACAATAGTTAAAGATATTACTAAAAAATATTTCATATCTGGTGACACTTTCAGTTCACAATATGTGACACTTCAGTTCATGATTGGTGATACCTAGCTTCATATTCGGTGACACTTCATTGTTATTTGCTTTAATAATTCAACGTGATAGTTCGTTGTACATACTTGTTATGTTATTGATACTTCATGTTACAATTGATAAAACTTCACATAATAGTTAAAGATATTACTAAAAAAATATTAAAATTTATTAAGACTTATGCTGCTTCATATCCGGTGACACTTCAGTTCATAGTATGTGACACTTCCGTTTATGATTGGTGATACTTAGCTTCATATTTGGTGACACTTCATTGTGACCCGAATCCGGGTCAGATCTTCATATCCGTCTAACGGTTTATGACCCGTTAGACAGTCTAACACAAGTCTTTGTCCAAACATTTTCCATCCACAATGTCAATTTGGTGTTTCGTTTCATCAATAATTTGTAAAAACAAAACTGCTTCAGAATGCATTTTCATATACAATTGACCTATTGTTTGTATTCACATTTCCTACAACTCTGGAAGGCCTATTCATTATAAATACATTTTAGCGCCAAGATATTCAATCGTAAATACATGTAAACATTAACTTATTTTATACCTTCATAAAAAAAAAATCAAATACCAAGATCAAAGGAAGGAGATTCGAGAAGCCCGAGATTTTGTTGAATGGGTTCAGATAAACCTGTTGTTTTCTGTGTTGGACACTCTAATTTGTGTTTGAGTAGCTTGGTAGCTTCTTCTTCTACTGCATCAAGATCAATACCTTCATAAAACTGATCATCGTCGAAAATATCATGGCTTTCCTCCATCCTCTCTACATGCACGTGCATGGATGAGTTTTCACGCGCAGCTCCAGAGAGTAGCGAGAACTCCTTGTCTAAATTAAGCATAGGTAGTGAGTGAGCTTGGTGGAAGCTCAACTTTCTTTTCCGTCTATCCAGTCTGCTCTCGTCCATCTCTGTGGGAACTGCATCACCAGCAAATTCGGAGTTCCTGGCAGTTGATTCAAAGCCAGTTTGAGGAGCATCACCATGTTTCGTTCCTATTGAGCTTCCACTTTCATCCATTCTACTGCTTTGAACCACAGAGTCAGGACTACAGTTTGTCGGGAAGCTGGGCAATCCTTGAAATGGAGATTGAGTGAGTAATGATCGCCTGCCATTGGATGTATATAAGATCAAACTGCCACACCATTAGAAAAGAAAATGTGTGCATTCACACTATATCTGAGACGTGTAATGGAGTATTGAGCAGAAGGCTCAATTAATAATTTATCGAGAGGATTTCATGCAACAGATGAAAAGTGGGAGATGATGGGCTTTTCGATAACCTGTAAATTGCCATCATGTCAGTCCTACTGCTGGCTGCTTGGGTATTAGATGATGTAGGATTTAGGCCGTCATCTATGAAGCTGTCCTCGTATGAACTACCTTCTTGCACATCTTCCTCATCATCGGATGCCAGAGCATCAGATGATACCCTAAACAGTAGACAAACTTAAGTATGAGCAAGCAAACTGCTAAAACCAATTCAGAGAAACAGCAGGCAGGAATATGTGCTGTTTAAATTTGAACATCAGAAAGTGGACTTACTCTGCTTCCTCTTCAATATACGCTGCAGCATTTTTTGATTGCTTCTTCTCACCTGATGCCAAGAGTGGGGAGAGGGGGGCAGAAGAAATTTAGTTTTCACAAGAAGAAAGTTGATGTATCAATCCAAGTACTATTTAGAAACGTCCGTGAGCATGACTGTTCTGGGTCCTTAGAAAACACCAGAAAGTTTATAATTGCTCATACTAGAGTATGACAAGTGTTCATATATGGTAATTCGCAGGTTCATTGATAAAAAGAAATTAGATGACCTTTGAGACGCTTAGTTGATTTGTGATGGTCAACCCTCCTACAAGTTTTGAGTTTTTCACTTGGACCAGTTTGATTCCTGGATTGTGTTGAAATTTTCCTGTTGAGATCTCCATGCTTACGCAGCCTACGGAACTTGCACTGCTGCTCAACTGTTTCAGGCTTGAAGCCAGAATCCAGAGGCCATTCTTTACTGCTGCTTGTGTTCGAGAGTTTAGTCAAAGGAGTTTGCATTTCTTTGGTGACAGGAATAGGTGATGAGCATGCTCCGCTGCTTGTGTTCAAGAGTTTAGACAAAGGAGTTTGCATTTCTTTGGTGACTGGAATAGATGATGAGCATGACCCAATTGCATCTGTCTTACAATGTAGTGCAGGTTTTTGAATGTCATTACCACTCAGATACAGGATATCCATCTCATCGAAACTGCCATTTTTAAGTTCCTTCTTGTTATGTTCCCGAGAGTTTACGAAGCACTCAGTTTCCAAATTAGGGGATGTAACAAGAGCAGGACCAGTGTAATCATCCCTGTTACCGTTCCATGTCCCTGTGTTCACAAGTGCAGGCATAGGCATTTATATTTGATACATCTATACTAGGAATGTTGTAACGAAAAGTGTTTATAAATAAACTAACCAGAATCATTTATAGGAGATTCTGGAACAACTCCACTTTTGATGAAATTAGTCAGCCTTGGACTAAGTTCAGAATCTTTATGATCATTGGCTGATTCATGAGCTGATGGCAACATCCTGCCATGCCCAACATCATGATCCTGGTCAGAGATATCCATTTCTTTCTGCATTCTGCTAGAAACTGAGTGAAGAATTTCCTCAGCCACAGAGAACTTCTCTTTTTCTGCACCGGGGTCATGTGGACAACTAAATTCATGTACGTTCTCAACTTCAGGGGATCTTGGGTGCCAAGACTGGTTATCTATAGGTTGCAGAGGATTCTCTTCATGGTTTTTATAATCATGCATCAAATGATATGCAGAAGCCATATTGCTACCTTCTTTTAGTTTAGAACTCGATTCCAGAGGCAGTTGAGGTAATGATAAAACCAAGACATTTCCAACACTATCAACGGATACGAATTCTGAAGCAAAAAGAAAGGTATGGGACCAAGTTTTTGGTTTGTGTGTGTCTTCAATGTGCACATCTTTCACCATCTCATCAAGCTCTCCACCTGTTCCTTCAACTTCCTTTTTCAATTTCTCTTCAGCAGGATCAGCATACCCCTCTGAAACTAGAGAAATTTCGAAACAAGAAAACCTTATGGAATTTTATATTGTTGTGGCATTTCCATATAGTAAAGACTCAATTCAAATCAAACAAGCATTGGATGATGAGATGTGCATTACAGCAGGTAGCATTGAACTAGAATGCTAAAAGAAAGTAACCAAATTACGTATTGCCCAATGTGATCGTACCTGTTAAAGTTGCCCATATTTAAGTTGACTGAGACCAAAAAACTTATGGAAACATATTGATCATTGTAATTGGTATATAACATGTCAAAGAAGCCATCCTGAGATAAAACTTAAATCATGCAGCAAATCATACAAGAGGAGGCATAGCAAACGTCCGCCCAAAAGAGGAATTATATAATCTGTAAAAGGGATGTTAACTAAAGTGTAGATTTGAAAGCGACCAACCCATGAAGATTTCAATGATGTGTCAATCTGGAAACTGGAAAGATGGGCTGTGCTTTTTTTTCTTTTTAAAATCTTGATAAATCAAAATATGCTAGATGAATCAAGCTGGATATTCAGACAGTAAAGACTTTCTCTTTTGCCAAATCCTTACCTTCTATTGCTTTGTCATGAGGCTCCACCACTGCAGCTCTCAAGCAAGGATCTGAATTATCATCATCCTGAATCAAGATAGTAATTGAAATAATTACAAAAGGATAGCCAATTGTATATCAGTATAAAAATGAGTCCATTGCGAGCTAAAAAAACAAACCTCTGCTGAGGAATTGCTGTCATTAAAATATCTTAGGCCTTGCAAATGTTGCATGGTATCTATTAGTATCCCTGTTCTAGATGAATGTAACACTTCATTTGCAGGGGATGGAAATGCCTGGAAGTGAGGAAAAGCAATAAGAGATGGCCTCCAAGCATTTTCTTGAGCAGCGACAAAATACTTGGCAAGTAAATCTTTCTCAGCATTAGTTAATTTGTTTTTGAATGCAGGCACTGAGACAGATTCAGAATCTTTCACTTTCGATCCACGAGGAACATATTCTTCAATTGACATCTCAAGGCATTTCAATTCTGGTTTGAGATAATGGGGAACCTGCAATTACACGTGCAAAAGATATAGACCTCGGTATCAGACATTTTTATTTAATTATTATCATGCTTGTGTCCGAAAATCACAATATAATATGCAAAAAAAGCATACCATCCTTGGACTGGGGTGGAACCTAAAGCTATCTACGCCACCATTTATCATGTGTTTCTTAACAGACCTGCTACTTGCTTGCTTTCGCATATAACCTTTCAATTCTGACCCTTCACATGCTAAAACTAGTGAGCTTGTTAAGGAAATTGCTTGTGAAAGGAATTTACCTCTTTTGTAGATTGTAGATAAGATGTAACAAGCAATATCTTCAAATAAATGAATACAAACAAGCTTCTCAGAGAGCCACTAATAGAAAGAAAAGGATATCAACTCGCCCTTCATGCTTCCTTCCAGTCCTCCCCATGCGTTGAATCATTCTCAAAGGCGAGACATTAGCATCGAAGCAAATGACAAGATCAACTTCCATGATATCCAGACCTTCCTCACCAATTGAAGTTGCAACAATGACATTATAGCCTCCTGTCCGAAATTTCTACAGAGACAAGTGAAATAAATAACTGAGGATGGAAGACCACAAATAGAAAAAGTATTACCTGCAAAACAGCTTGTTGAACTTTTTGTGATTGTCCTTTTGAAGTTTTTCCTGTAGAGAACAACAATAAAGTCAAAAGCTATTTACCAATTCCACAAATTTACCAAAGCAGTGGTCGTGGCTATTCTCTATGTTAGGTCTCTCCCTTTGTTGTCTAATAAGGGCTGTTCAAGAGATCTATCATGTAATCTCGCATGGATGTGTCAATTGCATCTTCAGAAAGTCCTCTATCTCTATCATCCATGATCATGAAGCATTCTCCTAAAGACCATAACTTGAAACCAGCTAGAGTTTCCATTAGACCTTAGTATTGGATATCTTCCCCACTCCAATATTTTTGTCCAACCACCAATGGAAAATTAAGATGGATACATCAAAGCTAGAGTGGATTTACTTCTTTGTTGCCCACATTAGATTCAAAAGTACATATAATTATGCAAATCTTTGGTGTTGAAGTTATAAATCTCAATATGTCGGCAGGGATAGGTGTGACTGCAACACTTCTGACACATTACCATAGGTTCCTGATTTATTCAGTCATGTCTTAAACAAAGATCTCCATGACCAAGGACTAAAGCAACTACTAACAGTTTTTAAAGTGCATCAATATGGAAGGCATAATAATAATGGTTAAGGAGAATTGATAAACGCACCAGAGCTTTGTCCAATGAACTCTGTAGCTTTAACTAATTCTCCAATGTTTGTGAGTGCATCGAGTATGTCCCTGGAATTGAATCATTACAGTTAGCAATAATTTTTTCCAATATTTCTAGATTTAAAGAAATAGACAAAGATCAACATTACCTGACACTACCTCGATAATTTGAAAAAATGATCACCCTGGAGTTTTTTGGATCTTTAGCTTCTGCACCAGAATTCCTAAACATAAATATGACTGCATTTTTTCCCATGTATATCAAAATACTCAATTAAAGCAAAAGTCCAAGGAACACAGAGCTCAACCAAGCAATTCTTGGTGTATCATAGACAGCATTCAATCTATTGTAGTGTGCTGTCTGAATTCTGATATCACTAAAGGTTATAGGGAATGAACTAGCTGAACATAGGTTTTCCCATTGCCAGGATAATAGGGTAAGGAAGCAGGATACTAGTCCCTAGACTGGACATATTCAATTCATATACAGGGTCGAATTAAGCTGCATCCTTTCCTTTTTTATAACTTTATTATAACATGGAAAAAAATAAATATATCTAATCATTCACCTAGACCATGTTTTCTCTAGCAGATTCCGAGTCCTCACTGTTAAGCATATAAGATAGGGAGCCCTAACTTAACCCAAAACCATGGTCAAAGGTGAAGGCCTGAAGGGTTGACCCCCCACTTATATACCCTTCCACACTTTCATGTGGAATCGATGTGGGATATCGTAACAATCCATCCCCCTTTCGAACCGGACATCCGTGGACAGCACACTCCGCATGGCCATCATGCCAAGGCAAACCATGCCAAGGCCAACCACCGGGTAGCCCCTTTCCGCAACCAGTCCGGATCCGGCAAGTTGGACCAAATTGTTAAGCATATAAGATAGGGAGCCCTAACTTAACCCAAAACCATGGTCAAAGGTGAAGGGTTGACCCCCACTTATATACCCTTCCACACTTTCACGTGGAATCGATGCGGGATATCATAACACTCACTATCTGACCTTGAGACATCAAAAATATCACAATTTTAAGGAGTAGGATTAAAGGTGATAAAGGTAACAAACAAATCAGTTCACTATAAAAGCAAAGATACTTTCTGGGGTCATGACATGTTTCCATCTTCATCTAATTTCTCCAATTGTTCATCAATGCTATAGACAGAAGTTGCCATGACAATAACAGAGAGAATATAATGTGAAAGAACAAAAATCACAATGCTACATACTGAAATGGTCAATCAGTATTTCCAGCATTTTAGCTAATTTGGGGCTGGGGGCACCATGGGAAACAGTTTGCTGCATTAGAAGTTTTGCTTTCAAAATAACTTCATTTCTGCTCAGCATTCGTGCAAATGGCCTGCATAATGGAACTGACTAAAGCTTAGAACAATAGGCAACTTCAAAGCACTAATATACCCCAAATAAGCAATCTACAATCTGATCACCAACTTATCCAGACATGCCAGCAAAAACTAGTACTTGTGTGTGTGTGTGTGTGTTTTCATTCATTTTAACTATTTTTATTTTGCTCAAAAGGAATATCTGAAAGCACATTGTTGATCAACAATTCTTAAATGAAAATAATGAAAGATTTACTTGGCATACCCTTTTTTCAATTTGTCATCAAGCATCTCAAATGCAGTCTTTATTCCATGGCTTGAAAGCAATTTCCTTACATGGCACAATGTAATAAGAGCTCCAAAATAACCTTCAATTTCGCTAAGCTTTGATGGAGGAGCGTCCAAAGGAGGCTTGAGGCGAAACATCTCCCTTGAATTAAGAAAATCACAGGGGCTCAACTGTAAATTACAAATACATCATCAAGATGAGCATTTAACCATGATATGCTAGAACTGAAGTCTAGCGCCTGGCTTCATTGCCAGCCATATTTGCAGCCTCAACTAGCTAAACTAAGAAACCAAAACAGAACCATTATCAATGTTGCAGAGAGGAAATAACATGTCATGGAGCACCAAGCTTCTGACACAATTTAACCTGTAGTGGACTTTAGTGATAGTAATATGATGACCCTGTAGACCATATAAGAAATACATATACATTAAAAACTTTCTAGAGCTCTCCCTATGCTTTGCATTTATAGTTTTGTGTTCACCCTCTGAGATGCATCAATTATGACCTCTAGCTAAAATAGCAATCCATTAAAACTTGTACCAAACTAGTAGGCATAAATACACCAGATTATCTGCACCATTTATCAATTGTCATTTCCATCAAGATATTTTCAAGTTGAATAATTCCATAAGCAAGTAGACAAAAAAAAAACAAGAGAATACCATCGTTGATTGAACATGGTTGTGAATTTTCATTCTGCTAAAAGCATGTAAACAAATTTGAGAATCTGGCAATCCAGAATTGTGAAGTGCTAAAATGAATTAATTAAGAAGAAATATTAGTTTAGAGATAAATAAAATGTGTTCCATATTGAATATTTTGAGATACCTATTTGGTCATGCTTTGATAAAATTCTGAAACACCTTGTTAACAAATCTACAATGAAGAGCTACAAATAAGACAAAAACCTAAAAAATGTTGCTGAATCTTAAAGGTTTGAATGATAGGATACAGGAACGTACTGTCTGGATATCTCTCTTTGGAAGAAGTCCATATGGGCCAAGACGGGCAAGAAATGGGCGTCCAACTTCCAAAAGCAGATTATATACTTCAGCAGCTTTATCACCCATAGCAACCTAAAAAACTTTCTTATATTCTCATATGTATTTCATGGAGTATAACCCAGTTAATCATATAAGTAAGTAGTACCTGAATTAGTTCTATCTTTCTCTCATGCACATAAGGAAGTACATCAGGGTCACTTTCAGTTCGGTATTCAAGTGTAGATAGTCGAAGATTGTCAATTACATTCTGGATTGTCTGCTGTTTAGCTGAATTATACCCAATAAGAATAATTTCATAAAAGCAGTTAAAATATCAATCAATTCAACATCATCTTTCCGGTGGGTCTCTGTAGCACTTACATCCCGGTGTCGCGGTCAAAGCTAATATTCTCAGTTGGACATGAGTATCCATCAACTGCAACATCAGTGTAAACAGTATCAGTTTATTTCAAGGAATAGGACAGGTGATTAGCAGGCAAGTTTTACCAAGCTCAAAGTTAGACTGTACTCAAGTATGTGCTCCACTTACATGCAGCTCAAAAAAGGTGTGATATTCATTTGTTTAGGCTGTACACAATTTTTATAGTTTAAAGTCAAAATCCAACTTTCTTCACTCCAAATAAATACTTATTAGCCTAGTTTTCAATGTTTTACATGTTATCAACATGAATTGGAGAAGTAGATTGTATAAGGGAATGAACCATAAAACTGATAAAATCAAAATTTTATAAACATCTCCCTTGCTATATAATGAGCTTTCCCAATCTAAAATATATAAATATACACTCAAGAACACAGGAAAGAAAGAATGCATACCTCTCGGGCTACTACACAGTAGGCGTAGTTTCCCGAAGCACGATGTGCCTCATCAATCACCAGGCACACCAGATGCTTCACCAAACACGAGCCTACAAAAAAAATTATTGAAGAAATTTTGAATTGAAGAAGCATACTAATATATTATATAAAAGAAAAGCAGATAAAATTCCTTATAATTCCTAATTCTTTTAGAAAGACATCCGCATAGCCAACAGACAAAAACAATGCAAAATCTGGAATATTTATTTAAGGGCATTTGAATCATAACATGTTTAATTCACTATTTTGCCACAAAACGTTCACAAAGCAAGAAGAATGGAAAATTAGGGTTCAGCAAAACCATAATTTCTCGCTGCACAATTTGCTTAAATATGTCGTGAACCATGATATTTTTTTGTAATGCAAATTGGCAGCAAGTGCTACTGTCAGTAGAAATTTTAAATCGAAAATTCAGCTAATGCCAGTGTTTTTTAAAGCTTCGGAAGATTTATAAATACTATAAAATCAAAGAAACTCCTAAATGACTGTCATGAATCATATGATAACTCTAGAAACACTTACTAATTTCTATTTCCCACATATGATGTTAGATTATTCAAGTTTCCAATTTTGCAAATGCACTCCAATAACATATCACAAGAGGTTGAGAAACAAACCAGATTGTATATCCTTCTCTAACACTTGTGGAGTAACAAAAAAAATTCGCTTGTTTTTCCAAAACTCTGCTCTTCTCGAAGGACTTGTCTGTCCCGTTAGATCAATAGTCCACTCCTAAGATCAGTTGAATGACAACTTTCTAAGTATAGGTACTAACATAAACATAAGAAATGTAAGTCCAAGAATGTTGTATGATAGGCTTACTTGTGGAATTCCTACAATTTTATGACAAGCTTCTATCTGTTGCATCACTAGTGGTCGAGAAGGAGCAGCAAAAACAATCTTTCCTGCAAAAGAGAGTTGGCAAAATTGTTTAACAAAGACTTCTAGCATAACATATTTGCAAATAAAGGGAAAAAAATAACATTATTATCAACATGATTTATCACATACAATTGCCATTCTATGAACTTTCTATAAATATTATTGGCAGTTCTATGATGTTGATTGGTGTACTTTCAGTTCAATAATTTACATATATCAATTCATCTTTACATATAAAATTCATTTCTGAGCTTAATAAAAAGTGTCGTTCCAATTGAATTACTCAGAGAAGCAATATGTTCTCATTTTGTGAGTACTCAAAGACTCATGAACATGTTTGTTTCCTAAATTATTTTTAACATATAAGGGAAAAGGATGCAAGAAGAATAATTTTTTTTTCAAATATATCAATAGAAATCCATGCAGTTTGCCCAAATTTATAATCAAATGTCATGGATTTATTACAAGATCTCATGTTGGATATTCAGTGCCACTTAAGCCTTTGCGAAATCAGGTATTACTTTCAGAGAAACACCTAATTTTTGGGGCCATTAGGATCAAGCAAATGAATAAAACATTTACGGGTCGTGTGTGAATTATTTTTTCATTGTATGAAGTGTTTGACTGAGTAAATATATTAATATGTTTTACATATTGATCAAGCAACAGAACAGAATCACAATACCTTCAGGAAACCATCTGAAGAAGTTATACATAACAACGGCAGCAATAAGAGTTTTTCCAAGTCCTGTTGGCAATACCACTAAAGTATTCGCAAAAAGTGCAGTCCGGGTGATAGATAACTGATAATCACGACAAGGGACGTTCACTGCCATAAACAACAAGTAGAAGAGTAAATTTTAAAGTTGAGAACCTCCCAATGGAACTCTTACCTGTAGAAATGTTTGAAAGGAGCTTGTAACAAGAAACTGGAAACATGAAGCTCACAATGAACTTCAATTTCATACACGAAATCTTTCTAAAAGCAATAATTAAATTATGTTGAAGTTTCGTTGAAAAAGTGCTAAGGCACAATCACACTTATCAACAATGAACGTTTTGAAAAATGACCCTTTAAGGACATATGCTCTCTCCTATGATTTCAACACATTTGTTGAAACAGCCTCCGCTTAGAATCAATGTACTAAATACACATCCCTTCAATATTTTAGCTGCTTTTGATTACTGAACGGATGAGAGAAACCATCAATAGTAAGTTTTGAACCTTCGAACAAAAAAGGATGTCATTTTCAGCAGATTCCCACTTAATATAAATAAAGCCACTAAATAAGCCCCTGCCATACATATAATCAAGGATATACACGAAATTATAGTCCTCATCGCATTTATCTTATATCCTGAATTTGCTGCCATTAACTTCAACTACCCAGAAACTACACAATACATATTCAGACAACCATTCCAAAATTACAAATTAACACGAACAAATCAAAGGAAGACATAAAAACAAATTTACCAGGGTAAATCCATGTCTTGGCAGCCTCGGGGTCAATTTTAACAAACGTATTGAGCTTCTCAGTTTCTTCACACCACCCAACACCAACACCATTCTCCCTAATATTATTCACATTACTATTATTTATTCGTAAGCCACGCGAAAATCTCGCCGTTTCCTCGGATTTCCTTGAATTGGAAGAGGAACCCCCAATAAATCTATCTAATGTAGTTTGCCTAGTTGAAGAAACTGAGCTAAAATTAGCATCAAATTTTACTTTTTTCCGCATTTCTTCATCTGGGTTCATAACCATCTCTTGATTACAACGCTTATTGGGAATGGCGGTGGGTTTTTCAGCAGCAGTTGCCTGGCACGCCACATCGATTTCTTGCACAGCTGCCTCCCAATCAAATTCCTAATGCACCGAACAAGAATTACAACAAAAATAAAACTCATTTCCCGCAAAATTACAAATAGTAATTTCAGTATAGAAAAACAGATTGAATGAATGAACTTGGCTTACATCATCGTCGTCCACGATTTCCACAGGAGTGGAAGCGAACGCCATAAGATAATCTTTGCGAAATTTGAGAAATTTGATAGTGACAGCTCTTCAAAATTATGGTATTAAATTGAATTTTGGGTTTTTGGGAGGGAGATGAACAGGTAAAAAACCTCAACTTCAATGGAGAAATAGCGGCAAAAATTTTGAGAGCGCTCTTTTGAAGCTAATAAATTAGTGACATTATTTTTTATTTTCTTTAATGGAAAAAAAATAAAGGGTAAATTACACTTTAATACCTGTGATTTATGTGTTTTTTTAAAAATGATCGATTTTTTTCAAAATTAATAAAACAATAGTCATTTTAAAAAAAAAATTGCATATCTAACATTTAATTTATTTTATGACCCGAAAATCATACATAATTGATTGTATTTTAATATTTCTTGATTGGGAGGATTTTTCTACGTAGTTGGGGAAATATGAATATTAAAATACAAACAATTACGTATGATTTTCGGGTCATAAAATTGATTAAATGTTAAACTTGTAATTTTTTTTGAAAAAGTGGGTACCTTTTGTTAATTTTGAAAAGGGGTACTTGCCTTAAAATACATAAAATTTGAGGTGTTTTTAGTTTTCACACGTTTTAAAAAAACGTAGTTTTAATAATATGAATTTAGCACCTATTTTATTTTTTTACATGATTTTCAAATTTCGGTTAATGAAAATGATGATTTTGATCACACTTATTTTAATTCATTCATAATCTTTACCTTTTCTAGATTTTGTAGATACTTGATATACTTGAACTTAATATATATTTAGATATCAATGACATACATGGATTATTTAATTTGATATCTAATAATATAAGGGTTGGAAAATATTGATTTAGTAAAGTTTGATATTGGATAGGAATGTTTCCTTATTGATAACCTTGCTTGTTTTCATCTTTGTATTATTTTCTTTTGTAGCAAGAAAGAGCATGAAATTTGGACCATATCAAGCCCCACTATACATCTATAAAAAGAGGTTTAAAGTTTTAGAAGAAAAAAGAGAGAAAGAAGTCGTGCATTATATCTCTGAAGAATTGTGTGCCGCTGCAGACTTTAATGTTGTTCTGAGTGTTAGGCGTCTTTTGTTCAACATCCCATATTTGATTTTTTGCATCTAAAATTTTCAAAGTAATTTGTTTAAGGGTTATTGTGTTTGGCATTGTGTCTTCACTCATAACACTTTTGTATTTGAAGAGATTCTCGTTCTTGAAGACGACATCTTTAACGGAAGTATATTCACTTTGTATTTTTGTATTCACTTTGTAGTTAGTGCAGTTTTCGCCATGAGGCTGTGTTACAAATACACTTTGTATTTGTAGCGCATTAAATTATTTTGTTGTGCGTATTTAAATTTTTGTTAAGTGTTGAATTTGATATTACGATCTGTGTTCTAAACTAACATTAGTACTCTGTTTTTTTTTTATTCCATCCGATAGCAAAACTAGCTACCCAATTATCTCAAAAACCAAACAAATAATAAGTTCATGTTATTAAAACTACATTTTTAAAATGTGTGGAAAAACAAACACCCAAAAATTTGTGTATTTTAAAACAATTAACCATTTGGATAAAGTTTGTTATTTTTTAAAAAGTATCCAAAATGTAGATTTTAAATTATAATTTACCCGAAAATAAGTGACAAGTACTTCTGCTTCTTTTTTATTTTATCTTTTGCTTAGATTCCGCACATTTTATTTTTTGTTTTGGTATTTTAAAATAAGTGACAAATGATCATTGTTTGATAGTAATTAACATAAGAAATGTTGAATACTATTAAAACAGTGGTTTTAATAGTTTGATAGTTCAATTTAACAAAAAACTATTTTCAAAATAAAATTGTAAGATAAGGTACATGTGTAGCGCCCTGGTCCTGAAAGACCATGGAAATGGACGCCATGAGGGTAGGAATTAAGAAACGGGAAAGAAATGGGGTAATTTAATTAACGACGGGGTGATAATCCAAAAAGGATTAATGTTTGGAATAAAATTTAACAACCGAGTATGCCAAAGATAGGTTAAGCCTTCCGGAAAATTAGACAGCATAACCTCTGTAACTAGAGCAAATCCCCGTTTATAACGGTTTATAAGAGAAGAATGGAAGCTGTAACAATTCAATAAGCCCTTCCATAGGCCAAACAGAATGATCAAATAGACATAACGAAAGACGCGCTTCCACCCCTTGGAATAATTATATAGCCAAGCATATGATACATGTTAACTAGGAAGTCAACAAATGTTCAGAATTAGAGAAGCAGAATCATAGCAATAAAATACCAAGATCAGAGTTCTTAGCATTTAGCAAAAGAATATCATAAGTGCGGAAACTTCATTATTAACAGAATACTTAACAAAAAGAGACATTGGAAAAATACGTAAATAACAAAAGCCCATCTCTCAGCATCGTCACATCCACGCGCCAGCCTACTAATGCACTTAGTGGGCAAGTTTTCACAATTCAAGTTATGCAAATCATTTTGTTAAAGTAATCTATCTGTGTTCATGCAGGTAGTGAAGCTTAGGAGGTTTTAAAATTGAAAGCAACCTAAGTTCACCAAAACATTTTATCGTGAAGCGCTTTAGATTATAACCAGTCACTGCCCGCAACCCGTACTACATCACCAACGCGTAAAGTTGAGTATGGTCATAGTATACCCAATGAGTATAACCAATAAGTGTTTCATTTTAGTCTCACCGACAAGGAGTATGGCATGACGAATAATGCATGCATACTGTAGCTACTCACATTGACACAACGCTGGTTTATGAGACTCCGACAACATACAGTAGCACATAAATATTTAACACAGATAGTCACATATGCAATTTTAGCAAAGCAGAGCTTAATAACTCGAAAGATACAATTTGCAAAGATATAGTATAGCCCACCTGGCTAGCTAATAGTAGCTGAAGCTTTACACGTGTCTTGCAAATCCTAATTAAATCTGGGTCTTGGGTTCGGACCTACAAAGGAGAAACTACCTATTAGCATCATGCTAGTCCTTGAAAATATAACATAAGGTAAGCTTCAATTTATGATAGATATATATATATTTTTTTCTAACCTAAACTAAATGTAATACGAATATTCTAAGTTAATAATTCGGCTTCGGACTACAACGTGCAACATTAGGATTTCATTCTCAACTCAACACTTTAAGGAATTAAATTCAGCGAATATTTTCGAGTAAAACCATCTAAAAACATTTGAAAAAGGTGGAGGTCGATTACTTGCCATTTTACTCGATTCTGATCAAATTTAATCTACAAGCCTTTCCGGCTTTCAGAAAATTATCAAATTTAATTGACAACATACTTCACGTATAATAATGCAAGTGTGAAAATTTCATGATTTTCAGACGGCACACAAAAAAGATACGAATTTAAATACACAATTTGAATAATTGGGTAAACTCAAAAATCTGTCTGGACAAAAATGGAATCTGTAGCTAAGTAGAGAATCTACCATAGAGAATAAATGCTGAAGGAACCTTTCTGTTGAGACGGATCTAACAAACATTTTGAAGCAATTTCAACTAAAATGCAATTTTTGAAAATGAGACATTAACTTCGAAAAATTATATTAAATTCATTTCAATACGAAACGGAGCACCATCTGCGGCCACGTGTCAACCTCGACGGCTACCACAATCGGTCAGAAGGGATCAAAGGCTAATTCCAGCCACACCGGTCGGAAATCGGCTGGAAAGCTGGCTGGCAGAAATTCCCGCCACATATTTTAGCTGAAAATGTATCGAGCTCGATACTCGTTGGATTTTCGTTCAAAGGTACAATTTTTGATAGTGCAGAAAATAAGGAATTTAATGGTGTAATCAGATCAAAGACCAGACGGCTAGAACATAAAATCAAATTGGGCAGATTTATAATATAATATTCGGATCCAGATTTCAAACGACGAAGAATCAAAAATCTATTCCGGTTATCTAAAAGTTCCAAATGGTCAAAGACTATTTATAAAAAGAAGATTTCTAATACGACTATCCAAGAAGAGTAGATCGGAGATTTACATAAAATGGAACGGGGAAAAATATCAAAAACTCACAACATAAAAAATCAGAATCGGTAGAATTAAAGATAACCGAAATACAAGCATATTTAGAACTTGAAATTTCTTAATTCATCGGTCCGAATGACCAGAATCGGAGAAAGTACCTTCTCCGAGTAATTGGCGGCAGTCACCATGATTTTCCATCGTGATCATCCTTCGTGTCATCATTTCAATCATGTATTCATGATCTACGCGTTGACATCTTCAAAATGACTATTTCAGAATTGAAATAGGAAACTAGAGTCGTACATTCTCTGGAAGCTGCTCGGCGTTTCGATTTTGAAAATGAAAGAAAAATGAAACCTTAAACTCCTATTTATAGAGGAAAAATAAATAGGATAATAACGAATAAAAGAAAGAGGGTAATGATGGAAAAAGAATAGGATAATTATGAAAAGGATAATATTTTGAAAAAGAAATTGGATAATGACGGATGTGCCTTTTTCTATTAAATCTATTATTTTCCAACTTAAAGTTGTGCCAAAAGTTCATTTGAACTCAAAATAGGAAAATTCAAAGTTTGGCACGATGCTCGAAACTTTTTCTATCAACCTGAGAAAAATATTATAACATATTTTTAAAGCAATTTTTTGACCAAATTAAATTTAACAGATTTCTCTGGCCGCGATTTTCCTTTATTTGAATCATTTAAGAACCCAACTTAATTTCTAACTTACCAGAAGGTAACATAAATTAAATAAAGCGTTCTAAAATATTTCGGGTATTACAACATGTGACCTTTATAATATTTCATTTGGTTAAACATGACATTTAAACCTACTATAAACTAATCAGAAAAAATAATGAGATTTTGGAGCTTCCAACTATTTAATCTAGTTATACTAGGAATATAGTTTGATGGTTTATCGTCGAGCCATATATTGTTGTTTATAAAGTTATTAAATCAAAATATTCTCTACAAAGATTTTATTTAATTTTTAATGTCAAAGTGGGGAATGTCCGAGTTCTACTCATATGAGTAAATGGTTTTTAGTTTTTATAAGGGTTTGTCGCATTTCGGGACATTTTTAAGTTGATAAGGGTGAGGTGAGAGGCTTGGATGAAGCTTTGTCGTGAATCAAAAAATGAGGTGGAGTCGTGGAGCATGTGGTGGTAGATGTTGATTCCATGGTTGTTTACGATGCTAGACATGAGTACCCGGTTGTCATTGATTGATCATTTGGAGTTTAGTAGTATAGTCAGCATATGATGATCTCCTTGATGGGAATCTTATTTTTTCTTTTAAATGTGTTGTAAACTTACAATATCAATGTTGAGTAGAGCATGATCATCTCTTTGTGGATGCTCTTTTCGATAATATTTGTCCGTGTTCCTATTAATGAAATTCCATTATTGGTTAAAAAAATGAGATAGGTTCAATATTAAATTTTTTAACAAATTATCAACTAGTATAAAATTCTTATCATATATGACAGATAGCATGAATGATAATTGAAAATACTAGGATTCTACATTAATTGTCATATTTTCTTGATTGTTCCAAAAAAATTTGACAATCTTTTAAATTTAAACACCTCTAAACCTAATATTTCTACTATTTATTAAAGGAAAATAAATTGGGAAAAAAACCTCATAGCAGAAGAAAAAACACATATGCATGTTTTTTTTTCTAATATTAAAATGATATCCTATATCATCAAGACATTAGTTATAATATTTCACATTATTCAAATTTCAACAAAGCATCATGTGATCTTCAAGTCACGAATTTTTATTTCTCATTCTACTCCTAAATTTCAACAAAATTCAAATATTCTAATAGGATTTCCTCTCTATTATTATCTTAGCAGATTTTCAGAATTTTCATTCAATGCTGGAAATTCCATCCAATATGTAACAACAACGACCATTTATATCTTCATGCCTTTTTTTTTCTTTAATTTGCATTAAACACTAATTACAATATGTTTCTGTTTCTAATTAAACTAGTATTTCTCTGCAATGCACAAATAATAATTATTTTTTTAAAAATGTAATATTATGATTATTTTTGAATTTTATATGTTGTGCTTAATTTGTAAAATTAATAAAATGATATTCACATGTATTAATTAATTAGATGAGAAGACTAATTTTGTGTAGTTACGACAAACAAAAAGAAAATTAAATTATAAGAACTAAATGAAAATCCATCTTAGAAAGATTGAATTGAAATATTTCTAACAACACAATTTTATAAAAAGTAATGTATAATTGTTCAAGATTAAAGAACATTTGATTTCTTTGAATATATATATATATATATATATGATAGAAATAAAAATATAATTATATAATTATTTAATTGAAATAGAAAAATAAATTATTATTATTATTATTATTATTATTATTATTATTATTATTATTATTATTATTATAGTGCAACATAAATGAAATCTATTTTTCATGTGATATATGTAGTACTATACAAATCATGCACCAATGCATAAAAAAATAAAATAAAAAATGTTGTAAATCTTAAATTTCCAAGTAAAAAAATATTAAATAAGATTGAATTTTTTTTGTTAAAATACAACGGTTATAATCTAAATCTTCATAAAAAATGCAAAAAAAGAAGAAGAAAAATTTACAACAATAAATATCACTAATGTTGTCCATTAACTAAAAAATGTTGTTTACTAACTCTGAATTGTTCTATATTATCTGAAAAGTGTTGTCTAAAATATAACTATTAAATCGTGTGATCTTCAAGTCACAAATTTTTATTTTTCATCCTACACTCCTAACTTTCAACAAAATTTAAATATCCTAATGGGATTTCCTCTCCATTATTATCTTAGCAGATTTTCAGAATTTTCATTCAATGCTGAAAATTTCATCCAAAATGTAACGATAACGACCATTTATATCTTCATGCATTTTTTTCTTCAATTTGCACTAAACACAACTTATAATATGTTTCTATTTCTAATTAAATATTTCCAATTAAAAATTATAAATAAATTTACTTAAAGAAAAATTTATAATTATGAATTATATGAAGAAGATGCAGTTCATCATTTTTATTAATTTATTTGGTAAATGAAAAAATAATTATTCTACTATATATAAAAAATACACACCACGAATCCGCATGTTAATTAAGACAAATATTTATCACGCTTTTCCATTTTTACTGTGTAACAGTTTTCAAATAAAAAATTACCATCTATTTAGAATTGAAATACATATAAAAGACTACTCTTCTTGATCTATTCCAAGCAGCTAGCCATAACTTCTAAACCTAATATTGAAAATTTTAAAGGAATTAAAAAAACAGAGAATATGAATAGCTTTGCTATCACCTCCATGCTTTGTCTAGCAGTTCTCCTTCCTTTGTTCGTCCCGTCTCTATCTCAAGGTGAGACTCAATCTCATGACCTTCTAATCATGAAATTTCATCACTCGATTAATTATGCTAAATTACGATGTTATTTATCATATATTCTGTATATGCATGCGTTTTATATTTATTCTAACCCTATTGTTATTCTTACGTTTTTTAGGGCAACCGAAATTTTGTCCAGCTCCAGATATTCCTAGAAAGGGCTCATGTGGTAGTAATGGATTGAGAGAATGCGTTTAGTTAGTTTTGGGGCAGTATCCAGCAAGCAAGATGCCCTCTAAAATTCGTTGTGTTGATGTAGGAAAAAATAAAAGCAAATGCACTAGCTCTATTGTTTGTGGCTAAGCAAGCTCTTGAAATAGGAAGAATAAACAAATATGACACTTTTTTTTTCTTTTGAATAAAATGGGATTTTTGGCATTATTGGACAAATTATGGAAGTGCAAGTTTAATTTATTTTTTTTGCTTTGTTTGATATGCCATGGGCTCATATTGAGCCTATAATCTAATGTCTTGTTTGTTTGGAATATCGAAACTCTTGATAATGCAATGACCCAACGTCCATTCGACACAAATTGTCTATTT
The DNA here is from genome assembly GCA_026008535.1 of Perilla frutescens. Lineage (NCBI taxonomy): Eukaryota > Viridiplantae > Streptophyta > Magnoliopsida > Lamiales > Lamiaceae > Perilla > Perilla frutescens. The sequence continues at coordinate 63,100,664 of BRKX01000009.1, forward strand.
ACATATCACACGTTCATTGTGGGATATATATTTAATAAAGAAACTGGCAATATAAAATACTTATGTAAAATAGATCCAACAAGTTCTGCATACTAAGTTGAAATGAACGGAAAATTTATTTTAAAACATATTGTAATTGCTCAACTAATTGTGATTTTATCAAACATAAAAATATGTTGCAACTTATCTATAATGTTTGCTAAATCAAGTAAATCAAACTGTTAATTAGATATGTTTCATATACATGAAAAAATAAGTTCAATATTTTATTTTTTTAATAATTTATATAATATAACTGAAAATTCTTATCGTAATGTATATGATATATATGATAGATAGCATGAGTGATAATTGAAAATACTAGGATAACACATTAATTGTCATATTTTCATATTTTCTTGATTGTTCCAAAAGAAATAGACAATCTTTTAATTTCAAACACCTCTAAACCTACTAATTTTTTTAAGGAAAATAAATTGGGGAAAAAACCTCATAGCAGATGAAGAAACACATATGGATGTTTTTTTTTTCTAAAACTAAAATGATATTCTAGACCATCAAGATATTATTTATAATATTTCACATTATTCAAATTTCAACAAAGCATCAGGTGATCTTCAAGTCACAAATTTTTATTTCTCATCCTACACTCCTAACTTTCAACAAAATTTAAATATCCTAATGGGATTTCCTCTCCATTATTATCTTAGCAGATTTTCAGAATTTTCATTCAATGCTGAAAATTTCATCCAAAATGTAACGATAACGACCATTTATATCTTCATGCATTTTTTTCTTCAATTTGCACTAAACACTACTTATAATATGTTTCTATTTCTAATTAAATATTTCCAATTAAAAATTATAAATAAATTTACTTAAAGAAAAATTTATAATTATGAATTATATGAAGAAGATGCCGTTCATCATTTTTATTAATTTATTTGGTAAATGAAAAAATAATTATTCTACTATATATAAAAAATACACACCACGAATCTGCATGTTAGTTAAGACAAATATTTATCACACTTTTCCATTTTTACTGTGTAACAGTTTTCAAATAAAAAATTACCATCTATTTAGACTTGAAATACGTATAAAGGACTACTCTTCTTGATCTATTCCAAGCAGCTAACCATAACTTCTAAACCTAATATTGAAAATTTTAAAGGAATTAAAACGCAGAGAATATGAATAGCTTTGCTCTAACCTCCATGCTTTGTCTAGCAGTTCTCCTTCCTTTGTTCGTCCCGTCTCTATCTCAAGGTGAGACTCAATTCCATGTCCTTCTAATCATGAAATTTCGTCACTCGATTAATTATGCTAAATTACGATGTTATTTATCATATATTCTGTATATGCATGCGTTTTATATTTATTCTAACCCTATTGTTATTCTTACGTTTTTTAGGGCAACCGAAATTTTGTCTAGCTCCAGATATTCCTAGAAAGGGCTCATGTGGTAGTAATGGATTGAGAGAATGCGTTTTGTTAGTTTTGGGGCAGTATCCAACAAGCAAGATGCCCTCTAAAATTCGTTGTGTTGATGTAGGAAAAAATAAAAGCAAATGCACTAGCTCTATTGTTTGTGGATAAGCAAGCTCTTGAAATAGGAAGAATCAACAAATATGACACTTTTTTTTTCTTTTGAATAAATTGGGATTTTTGGCATTATTGGACAAATTATGGAAGTGCAAGTTTAATTTATTTTTTTTTGCTTTGTTTGATATGCCATGGGCTCATATTGAGCCTATAATCTAATGTCTTGTTTGTTTGGAATATCGAAACTCTTGATAATGCAATGACCCAACGTCCATTCGACACAAATTGTCTATTTACATATCACACGTTCATTGTGGGATATATATTTAATAAAGAAACCGGCGATATAAAATACTTATGTAAAATAGATCCAACAAGTTCTGCAAACTAAGTTGAAATGAACGGAAAATTTATTTTAAAACATATTGTAATTGCTAAACTAATTGTGATTTTATCAAACATAAAAATATGTTGCAACTTATCTATAATGTTTGCTGAATCAAGTAAATCAAAATTTTAATTAGATATGTTTCATATACATGAAAAGATATGTTCAATATTTTATTTTTTTAATAATTTATATAATATAACTGAAAATTCTTATCGTAATGTATATGATATATATGATAGATAGCATGAGTGATAATTGAAAATACTAGGATAACACATTAATTGTCATATTTTCATATTTTCTTGATTGTTCCAAAAAAAATAGACAATCTTTTAATTTCAAACACCTCTAAACCTACTAATTTTTTTAAGGAAAATAAATTGGGGAAAAAACCTCATAGCAGATGAAGAAACACATATGGATGTTTTTTTTTTCTAAAACTAAAATGATATTCTAGACCATCAAGATATTATTTATAATATTTCACATTATTCAAATTTCAACAAAGCATCAGGTGATCTTCAAGTCACAAATTTTTATTTCTCATCCTACACTCCTAACTTTCAACAAAATTTAAATATCCTAATGGGATTTCCTCTCCATTATTATCTTAGCAGATTTTCAGAATTTTCATTCAATGCTGAAAATTTCATCCAAAATGTAACGATAACGACCATTTATATCTTCATGCATTTTTTTCTTCAATTTGCACTAAACACTACTTATAATATGTTTCTATTTCTAATTAAATATTTCCAATTAAAAATTATAAATAAATTTACTTAAAGAAAAATTTATAATTATGAATTATATGAAGAAGATGCCGTTCATCATTTTTATTAATTTATTTGGTAAATGAAAAAATAATTATTCTACTATATATAAAAAATACACACCACGAATCTGCATGTTAGTTAAGACAAATATTTAGCACACTTTTCCATTTTTACTGTGTAACAGTTTTCAAATAAAAAATTACCATCTATTTAGACTTGAAATACGTATAAATGACTACTCTTCTTGATCTATTCCAAGCAGCTAGCCATAACTTCTAAACCTAATATTGAAAATTTTAAAGGAATTAAAACGCAGAGAATATGAATAGCTTTGCTCTCACCTCCATGCTTTGTCTAGCAGTTCTCCTTCCTTTGTTCGTCCCGTCTCTATCTCAAGGTGAGACTCAATTACATGTCCTTCTAATCATGAAATTTCATCACTCGATTAATTATGCTAAATTACGATGTTATTTATCATATATTCTGTATATGCATGCGTTTTATATTTATTCTAACCCTATTGTTATTCTTACGTTTTTTAGGGCAACCGAAATTTTGTCTAGCTCCAGATATTCCTAGAAAGGGCTCATGTGGTAGTAATGGATTGAGAGAATGCGTTTTGTTAGTTTTGGGGCAGTATCCAACAAGCAAGATGCCCTCTAAAATTCGTTGTGTTGATGTAGGAAAAAATAAAAGCAAATGCACTAGCTCTATTGTTTGTGGCTAAGCAAGCTCTTGAAAAAGGAAGAATCAACAAATATGACACTTTTTTTTTCTTTTGAATAAATTGGGATTTTCGGCATTATTGGACAAATTATGGAAGTGCAAGTTTTTTTTTTTTGCTTTGTTTGATATGCCATGGGCTTATATTGAGCCTATAATCTAATGTCTTGTTTGTTTGGAAAATCGAAACTCTTGATAATGCAATGACCCAACGTCCATTCGACACACACTGTCTATTTACATATCACACGTTCAATGTGGGATATATATTTAATAAAGAAACTGACGATATTGTCACGACCCCACATTAATATCTGATTAATATGAAGTGTGACTGGCACGATTCGACCCCAATGAAGGATGGATCAAGACGCGAATCGGAAATAATTAAATAAGAAAGTGAACTACTATCTTCCCGGATCGATATTTGGTCTGAGAACTCTAATTCCAGACTAATTTTAAGTACTCACAAATGACTGAATAATAATAGTACTCAAATGATTATCGAGTTATGGGACTTGTCCAGAACAAAAGTTGAAATATTGGACTTGTGATATAACTGAGTTGCGGAAGCAAAAGAAAGACAATAATAATAATAATAATAATAATAATAATAATAATAATAATAATAATAATAATAATAATAATAATAATAATAATACAAGGTCATCTGAGCCTTGCACCAAAAGAACTCCACTCTCAGCACTTCTCCCTTCCACACCAGCTCAACCTGCACATTTAAAAACAAACATGCAGGGCTGAGTACAAGGGTACTCAGTGAACACATTGCCAAAAATATTTCTGAACTGAAAACTCATTTTCTTGTCATGCATCTGAGTAAACACACATGGGTTTTATCTAAAAAGGCCCTATGTTTTACTAAATCACTTTTTGTTTTTGAGCGCTCTTTTTTGTTGTATGATCATCCATATCCCACTGAAAGTCGAGGAATAGATCCGCTCAGCCTTTTCCACGAACGTCGGGGAATAGCTCCGCTCAGTCTTTTCCCTCGAACACTTAACATAACTAAATGTCGAAGAATAGCTCCGCTCAGCCTTTTCCACGAACATTTAGCATCTTCGATGTCTTAGTCAGAAATAGCTCCGCTCAGCCTTTCCCTCTTTCTAATATCACTGACCCAAGTGTACACTAACCTCGGTTAACACGCTAAGTTAGCACGAGGCCCGATCGATTTAAGAGTTAGAAAGCCCCTTGCGAGCTAACTAAATATGGATAAGGATATCATACAAAATAAAAGATTTTATGCATGACAATAATTTATTTGCATTAGAATAATTAACTGCGGGTGAGTAAAAACTCAAATCATTATTTGGACTAAGAGTCCGTTGAAAAGAAAGCCCACTTTTCACCAATGTTTTAATACTTGAAACTGCAGCTGCTAGTTCCTCACTGGTCTTATCCCTTACGGATCTTCTAGCCTTCAATATATAAAAATATACTTAGCATGTTGATCCTAAATCTGACAGGACTCAACACGACACGAAGGCCTATTAGAGTCTAGTATCCGTTCTAAATTTTCTCTTAGCTTAAGGGTTAATCTCAACCCTAGCTATTAAACATCTTAAGGCCTACATCATCATCATTTAAGGTATCAAAAATACCTTAACATAATCACAACTAGATTCTAGGAACAAGGTCATCACCAAGTTCGTAGACAAAACAACGTTCTGCACAACGTCTATCTTTGAAAACAATTCTGTTTTGACTCGATAAGATGCAGGGGATGAGCCATACACTGATGGAAAGCCACAGAAGTCTAGTTTATGTCCAAATTTACGGAGCATCATGATGATAACTAATGAAAAAGTTATGACCGATTTACTAGAAGCTGGCAGAACTGCCAGAATTTCTGAAAACGAACTCGTGATCGGACTTTAAAGATTTTTCACGATCGATTCAGAAAGAGTTATGGACTGAGCCATATACCAATAGAAATCCACGGAAGTCTAGTATTTTTAAAAATTTATAGTGGCTCAAGATGATAACAAATGAAACAGATATACCCATTTTACTGAAAGGTGACAGAACTGCCATAACTTCCTGAAAACAGAAACATGACCCAACTTTGCCGATTTTTAATAATTTACCTAGAAAGAATTAGAAAATGAGACATATACCATTGGAAAGCCACTTAAGTCTAGTTTCCGACAAAATTTACAACGTCTCAATATGATGTCTAACGAGGGAGTTATGCTTCTTTTACTGAAGGGTGGCGAAACTGCCAAACCAAGCTGCGCAGCACGCCGTCTGCGCGAACTCCAAACGACTCCGAATCAGTCAGCTGGTTCCCAGAACTGATCAGCCAGCTGGTTAGCAGAACTGATCAGCCAGCTGGTACCCAGAACTGATTAGCCAGCTGGTTACCAGAACTGATCAGCCAGCTGGTTACCAGAACTGATCAGCCAGCTGGTTACCAGCACTGATCAGCCAGCTGGTTCGCTTCATCAGTTCGTTAACCGAACTGATGGATTTCAGTTCGGAACTGATTTGCCTAAGCTAGGACTGATTTATTTTAGTTCAGATACCAAGCTTTCATCACCTCAAAACATCTCAAACTGGACTACACATGCTTGCACATAACCAACTAATTTTCTAAACATTAACGTTATTTAAAACACCAAAAATCTACACATATACTTCTTAAGCTTAGATCTGAAAATAGATGACTAAAAAGCTCATGGTTTTCGAAAATACCTTTTTAAAATAATAAAAGAGAAGAGTTGGAAGAAGCTTGAAAGAGATGGACGACTGAAACAAAGCTTCCAACGATGATGCCGGAAACCCAACGGTGAAGAGCGGATGAAGGATAGCTTGAGCTCTTCTCGACAAGGCTGTAACTTCTTACTTCTACCACTCTCTCTCTCTCTCTCTCAAAAATTTGTGCAGAAAATGGAGAGGAAGAAATGAGGAGTTGCTGTGTTTCCCCTCCCTCTTTCTCGAAAATTTTATGGCAAATGAAGGAGTGAAATGGAATGAAGAAATAAGTTGGATGCCTTGCCCTTTTCTCTCTCTCAACCTCTACGTAAATGCTTGGGTAAGGCTTTACCATTAAATAAGAGTAGGCTAGGCTGCAGATTTCCCCTTTTTCCCATTAGAGCCACAAGAGCTTTAGGTAGTATGGCTTGGCTTTTGGGGAACAAGGAAATAAAGATGTGGGGCATGGGGTGAGGTGAGGGAAAAAGCATGCCTTGGGTTGACTATCGTGATATTTTCCGTCTTCGGAAAAATCCCGAACTTAAACCGATATTGCTAAGAATAATTCACTTACTTTAAAACAATAATTTATCTAAAATTATTTGGTTTTAAAATACCACTTTGAAATACTGGTTTTAAATTTCTCGACCGTTAAAACATCCGAACTGGAGAATATCTAATTCTCTCGAATTTTAAATCACCATGTTTAAATTATCTGAATTTAAACATTAATGATTGGAGAATATCTGATTCTCCTAGTCCTAAAAATATTTATCAGAATATCTAATTCACGATAAACACACACCGCAAATTTAAAAGAACAGGAATTGAATTTATCTGAAATTGCAATTCCGATTTTCCATAACTAAAAAGAGGATTAAACCCCAACTGGAATAATTAATTCACCTATGAGAATTAATTGATCGTGAATTCCATGGAACTTAACGGATACTTTCGACCCTAATCTGACTTGAAATTATTATACTAAATAGTAATTTCAACAATTAACTGCAATTAAGCAGTAATTAATTTACGGGGTATTACATTCCATCCCCCTTAAAATAAATTTCATCTCGAAATTTGCATAGCTTAGAGAAACAATTCTGGGTATTTTGCTTTCATCTTATCCTCGAGTTCCCATGTCGCTTCTTCCTGACCATGGTGACTCCATAGGATCTTAACTAAAGGAATAGACTTGTTCCTCAACTCCTGGACTTTTCGATCCAAAATGGCTTCTGGTCTCTCTTCATAAGTTAGATCTGGATCTAACTCAATCTCACTGTGCTGGATTACATGCTTGGGATCATACACGTATTTTCTTAACTGAGAAACATGAAACACGTTATGAACATTACCAAAACTGGGTGGTAATACCAATCTGTACGCCACTGCGCCTATTCGCTCAAGGATCTCGTAAGGTCCTATAAAACGTGGTCGTAACTTTCCTTTTACGTCGAATCTTATTATCCCCTTGGAAGGAGATACTTTCAGAAAAAACCTTGTCTCCTACTGCAAAATGTAAATCTGTACGGCGTTTATCCGCATATGACTTCTGCCGACTCTGGGCTTCTTGAATCCTCTGATGGATTTTTCTGACAATTTCAATCATTTCTGACACTAAGTCTGGCCCAAGAATCCTTCGTTCACCCACTTCATCCCAATAAAGTGGTGATTGACACTTTCGCCCATACAACGCTTCGTAAGGCACCATATTAATGGTTGCTTGATAGCTATTATTATAGGCGAACTCAATCAACGCTAATATTTCCTCCCAGCTTTCACCCCTGTCTAGGACCACGGTTCTCAACATGTCCTCTAATGTTTGGATGGTCCTTTCGGACTGTCCATCCGTTTGTGGGTGAAACACTGTACTGAAATTGAGTTGAGTTCCCAACTCCTTCTGCAAGCTAATCCAAAATCTTGAGGTAAACTTTGAATCTCTGTCCGATGTTATCGACACCGGAACACCATGAAGGCGTACAATCTCTCTGACATAAATCTGAGCTAGCTTATTCAATCCATCCGTCACGCGGATTGGAAGGAAATGAGCTGACTTTGTGAGCCTATCAATAATGACCCATATGGCCGTATTCTCTCATCTTGACTTGGATAGGCCTGTCACAAAATCCATCGCTATGTGTTCCCACTTCGACTCGAGAATCTCTAACGGTTGTAGCGTACCATAAGGCCTTTGGTGCAATGCCTTAACTTGTTGACATGACAAGCATCGCTCAACATAGGAAGCTACGTCCCGTTTCATTCCTTCCCACCAGAATTTCTGCTTCAAATCCTGATACATTTTCGTACTTCCCGGGTGTGCTGTATACGGAGTATTGTGAGCCTCGCTCATGATCTCATTTCTGAGCTCAACACAGGGTGGAACACATATCCTATCTTCATAAAGGATAGCATTATCTGATGCTTCCTTGAAGCTTTCTATTTTTCCCGATCTGATCTTCAAGCGCATCTCTTCCATGGTTTGATCTTTTCTCTGTGCCTCAATTATATTTTCTCGGAGATCTGGTACAACTACTAATGTTGCCACATGACATACAATCGTCTCAGGTGGGTAAACCACCTCTAGCTGTAAGCTCTCAAAATCCCTGATGAGTTTCTTCTCCTGAGTGAGGAGAAAACCCAACCAACTTGTTTTACGACTCAAGGCATCTGCTACCACATTAGCCTTTCCTGGGTGGTAACTGATTCCACAGTCGTAGTCCTTTACTAATTCGAGCCATCTGCGCTGCTCATATTTAAATCCTTCTGCTCGAAAAGGTACTTCAGACTCTTGTGATCTGTGAAAATCTCACACCTAACTCCGTATAGGTGGTGTCTCCAGATTTTCAAGGCATGCACTATTGCTGCCAACTCTAAGTCATGCGTAGGATAATTCAACTCGTGAATTCTTAACTGTCTAGACGTATACGCTATGACTTTACCTTCTTGCATTAGGACACAACCTAATCCATTCTTCGAAGCATCCGTGTAAATCACAAATTCTTTATCACTAACTGGAATGGCTAACACTGGAGCAGTTGTTAATCTTTTCTTAAGCTCCTGGAAACTAGCTTCACATTCTTCTGTCCGCTGATACTTGATTCCCTTCCTTAACAATTGGGTCATTGGCCTCGCTATCTTGGAGAATCCTTCTATGAATCTCCTATAGTATCCAGCTAATCCCAAAAAACTTCTGATTTCATTAGTAGTAGTTGGAGACTTCCATTCTTGTATTGCCTCTACTTTAGAGGGGTCCACTTTGATTCCTTCTGCTCACACAATGTGCCCAAGAAACATTACTTCCTTCAGCCAAAGTTCGCACTTACTGAATTTGGCGTAAAGCCTTTCTTTTCTTAGTGTTTCTAACACTGTCCTCAGATGTTCTGCATGATCTGATTCATTCCTGGAGTAGATGAGAATATCATCTATGAATATAAGGACAAACTTATCTAAGAATGGATGAAACACCCTATTCATTAGATCCATGAATACTATTGGGGCATTTGTCAATCCGAACGGCATTACCATAAACTCGTAATGACCATACCGGGTTTGAAAAGCTGTCTTGGGTATATCTTCTGAATTGATCTTTAACTGATGATACCCAGACCTTAGGTCAATTTTTGAGAATACACTTGCCCCCTTGAGCTGATCAGAAAGATCATCAATCCTTGGCAACGGATACTTGTTCTTCAATGTCAGCTTATTCAGCTCACGGTATTCTATGCACATCCTCAATGTGCCATCCTTCTTCTTCACAAACAAGACTGGTGCTCCTCATGGTGACGCACTAGGTCGGATAAAACCTAGGTCTAATAACTCTTGAAGTTGAATCTTGAGTTCTTGCAACTCTTTTGGGGCCATCCTTTACGGAGCTTTTAAAATCAGACTCGCTCCCGGTTCCAAATCTATTACAAACTCGACTTGCCGGTTCGGTGGCAATCTTGGCAATTTTTCTGGAAAAACGTCTGCAAACTCTTGCACAACTGGAACATCTTCCATTGTCCTCTCTATATCATCTATCTTGTTTAGATAAACCAGGAAAGCTTGATTTCCTCTCTTGATCATCTTCTTGGCCTGCAGTGCTGAAATCATTGGAGTGAACTTTCCCATTTCTATGCCGTGAAAATTTGTTGGCTTTTCTCCTGGAACTTGGAATGATATCTTCCTTTCGCTGCATAGGATCGTGGCATGATTTTCTGACAACCAATCCATTCTTAGGATCACGTCGGTATTCCACATCGGTAGGACACTAAGATTATCAGCCTTAATCCTAGTTGTTCCCAAGTCTATATCTATGTTCGAGCAAACATGAGTCGTAGTCATGGTTCGGCCAGTTGGTGTTAAAATCTTTTTCTTATGACTAGCTCGTTCAGTTTTAAGCTCTAACTTTTCACAGCATGCTGATGAAATAAAGGAGTACGATGCTCCAGTATCAAATAAAACAACTAAATGCATGCCATGAAGTTTGCCCATACCTGCAAGATTACCTTTCTGCTTCCCTTTTCCGGAGGAACTAGGGTTTATTGCATAAGACCTGGGATTTCCTTGCTGCATCTGCCTATGCTGTTGCTGCTGATACTGTTGTTGCTAACTTTGTTGCCCCGATGCCTGCAAAGCCTTTAGCTGCTGAGGGTTTCGTCCCTATTGTGCCTTCGGGCAATTCCTCGCATAGTGACCTTCCTGGCCACAGTTATAGCAACTTGTGTTTATGGCTTGACACATGCCTTGGTGGCGTTTGTTGCACCTTGGGCATAGAGGAATGCTGGGTTGTGATGGCGCAATTCTTCCTTGAGCAGGAGCACTCTGCTGGCCCTGCTACCTATTTCTCTGCCAAGGCTTTCTGTAATCTTGGTTCATGTTCTGGTTACCTCCATTATTCCACTTTCTCTTCCCTTGGAAGTTCTGTGATGGAGTCCTGGTTGGTGCTGGTGCTGAAGTAGGTATTGGAGCTGATACTGGGGCCTTTCTTTCTTCAGGCATTACTGCTTGGATGTCCAATGTCCTATTCAACGACTCAGCATAGGTTCGGTCTTCCCGACTTGCCAAAGACATGGCAATCTCATGCCTCAGTCCTGATCTGAACTTAGATGCCATCTTCTCGTCAGTATCTACCTGAAGAGGTGCATACCATGATAACTCACAGAATACTCGCTCATACTCTGTGACGGACATCTTCCATTGTTTCAGAGTATGAAACTCTGCTTCCTTCTTGACTCTGAACGTCTTAGGAATGTATTTGTCATAGAATCCATTTTTGAACTGATCCCACGTGTAAGCATCAAGCTGCTTCGGAGTCATGGTCCTCTTTCTAGACTCCCACCAGAAATCTGCAGATCTGGTTAACTGGAACGCTACACAGGAGAGTCGCCCCTGGTTATCACAGCGAAGGAAATTCTCCGGAGTCATGGTCCTCCTTCTAGACTCCCACCAGAAATCTGCAGATCTGGTTAACTGGAACGCTACACAGGAGAGTCGCTCCTGGTTATCACAGCGGAGGAAATTAAAAATCTGCTCCATCGCTCGGATCCACGCCTCAGCATCGGCCGGGGTTCCTGCCCCATCAAACGATGAAGGGTTCTGTCGCAGAAAGAACTCCTCAATTATGCGTTGTGGATATGGGGGAGGTGTCTGCTCTCTTTGTTCCTCGTGTTCTTCTTGTTGTTCTTCCTCCACTCTTTCCTATCTTCCTTGCTTTGGGGGTCTCTCTCTAGACCTATTTTGTCTAACGGGATTCGCATTCGCATTTCTTCGTGCTGCTCTGGGTGGTACCATTCTGCAAATTATAACTTCAATTTATAATTAATAACTAGGCCACTGCCCACCGTTGTATAATAACTCATGCTTTAACTGATCCTTAACATATCTTGAGCATGCAAAACGCGTTGAACTCTGAAGCATATTCAACAACCGTTCTAGTCTTATATATATATATAAATATATATATATATATATATATATTAGGAAAATCACCTCCAGCAAGGTCTTACAACTACATTTCCTAATGCATGGGTTCTGCAAAAACCAGCCATGCCTGGATGACAGAATGCTTACAAGCTACGTATTCTTGTCTCAAAAGGTGGGAATACCTAAGTCCCAAGAATGGTCCTCTAGGGAACACATTCAACTACATAACAAAATAGATAGTCGTCCTAATACAAAATACACTATCATAGCACAAAAGCTAATCTAGTCAGACGAGCTACTGGCCGACCGACCATCCTGGATCCTCTGAGTACCATCTCCCTCCTCTGGCTGTGAATCCTCTGAGGGATCCTCCTCTGACTCCTCCCCAACTGCCAGTACTAGACGGCCTGCAGCTGCTGCACCTCCGTCATTAGCTTCCTGGCAGCGCACCTCGTGCACAATCTCTATGGTCCTCTTCGGCGAACCTATTACTGTCTGGCGCTTCCTGGGAGGAAGCTCATCATCTGTATCTCCCGAGACTGCTCGTCTCACTCGCGAGGGTCCAACCTCCTCATCATTCCTGCATCCCTGATGTGGCAGGAGATCAGCGTCCACATGTACTGCTGACTCTGGAGGTGGTGCTGCATGTGCTGCGAAAACGGGAGGAACAAGACGATCATAAACTCCCCTAGGTGGCTCATCCCTGAGAAGATAGCCATGCATCTGAGCATATGGGCCTGGAGGAGGTACACGCTGAGTAAGGTACTGATGCATGAGTAGGGCGATAAACTCAGGCAAATTCGCCATCAGCTCAAAAGTCTGAGAGTGCTGGCATATGTAATAGTATGAGGCCTCCGTCGCCCATCCACGCCACAACTGTGGAAGCACTCTAAGCAGGCGATGAATACCCTCCACATGACTGAGCCTCGCATGCAACCATAGCTCGTGGTAGCGCGACAAGAACCCTGCTAGGGTCTCCCCGCTCTGTGGCTCACAAGTCCTGAACCAAAAGGTATACTGTGCTACGGATATCGGATGGGGTACACTCTTCCTTGCCGTACATCTCTGTCCCGCCATCTGAAATATAAAGGAGAATCTCTGTGAGAAACTCATTTATATAGACACGCCTAAAAAAATACACATACAACCGTATTATGACTCGAATATTCTTAACTCCTTTAACCATTCCCAACCAACTCTCGAAACATCTTCTGGAAAATCCTGAACTCTTAAACTCTATTTCAAGGCGCCAACTTGAAATAGAAAACGTTTGGCTACTTTTCAAGTTTCTAACTTGAAAACTCTAAACCTACTATTTGAGATGCTGACTTAAATACTGAAGTTTTACCTCGAGATGCTAACTCGAGATAAAAATTTTGAGGTTACCCTTTTCGAGACGCTGACTCGAAAAGTAAAATATCTGATGGATCTAGTTCGAGATGCTGACTCGAACTAAAATTTTCAAGATTCTATCTTGAAGGTTCCTGGACTGATTTATTTGAGACGTTGACTCAAAATAAATTCGGCTCGAGGTTTCGAAACGCTAATTCGCAAACCTTACTCAAACGAGGACTTGATGCACCAGCTACTGGAATGGGAATTCCTGATCATCATGCCTCTTGAAACTGGATCTGCTTCTGAAACTTGTCTTTTTCCTTCAAGTTCTTAGACTTGCTGAATTTCTTCATCAGGTTCCAATGGCTGAGTCTTTACTTAGTGAAAGCCATCTTAAAGGGAACTAAGGTAATCTAGATTCCTCTAAATTCCTCTACGTTCTCTGAGGCTTAAATTCATGAAGCAACCTGACTTATCTGAAGTCTGATCGTGTAAAAGCTCGACTTATCTAAAGTCTGACTCATATAAATTTTGCAATTATCTAAACTGCACTGCTGCCTTCTGGCAACCTCGGGTGCCTGCTTAACTGTTACATCGTGAGCTTGCCTCAATGAAACAAAATAATTGAAACTCTTTTAAACATAAAGGGCTTTCAAAAACTTTTTCTGATGCAAAACTTTTGCCAATATCTGATTGGTCTTACCATGCCATTATCTGAATGGTCTTACTGAAAATTTTGCCAACATCTGGATGGCCTGATCTGAATACTTTTATAAAAATCTCACCATTTATCTAAATGGCTTAACTGAAAATTTTTATAACTTTGCTATTATCTAAATAGCCTGAACTGAGAGATTTTCACAATCTTGCAATTATCTGAATGGCCTGCTTGATTACTGTAATTTTGACAATCACATACCTTTCTTTTTTTGGTTGAGACTGATGTGAGGAAGTGCTGAGAGTTGTTAACTGATCACTGAACAGTCTAAGGAACAATCTTAGACTTAGCTGAAAGAACTTAGAGCTCAGAGCAAAAACAACCTGGCTCTGATACCACTCTGTCATGACCTCACATTAATATTTGATTAATAAGAAGTGTGACTGGCACGACTCGACCCCAATGAAGGATGGATCAAGATACAAACCGGAAATAATTAAATAAGAAAGTGAACTACTATCTTCTAGGATCGATATTTGGTCTGAGAACTCTAATTCCAAACTAATTTTAAGTACTCACAAATGACTGAATAATAATAGTACTCAAATGATTATCGAGTTATGGGACTCGTCCAGAACAAAAGCTGAAATATTGGACTTGTGATATAACTGAGTTGCGGAAGCAAAAGAAAGACAATAATAATAATAATAATAATAATAATAATAATAATAATAATAATACAAGGTCATCTGAGCCTTGCACCAAAAGAACTCCACTCTCAGCACTTCTCCCTTCCACACCAGCTCAACATGCATATTTAAAAACAAACATGCAGGGCTGAGTACAAGGGTACTCAGTGAACACATTGCCAAAAATATTTCTGAACTGAAAACTCATTTTCTTGTCATGCATCTGAGTAAACACACAGGGGTTTTATCTAAAAAGGCCCTATGTTTTACTAAATCACTTTCTATTTTTAAGCACTCTTTTATGTTGTATGATCATCCATATCCCACTGAAAGTCAAGGAATAGATCCACTCAGCCTTTTCCACGAACGTCGGGGAATAGCTCCGCTCAGCCTTTTCCCTCGAACACTTAACATAACTAAATGTCGAAGAATAGCTCCGCTCAGCCTTTTCCACGAACATTTAGCATCGTCGATGTCTTAGTCAGGAATAGCTCCGCTCAGCCTTTCCCTCTTCCTAATATCACCGACCCAAGTATACACTAACCTCGGTTAACACGCTAAGTTAGCACGAGGCCCGATCGATTTAAGAGTTAGAAAGCCCCTTGCGAGCTAACTAAATACGGATAAGGATATCATACAAAATAAAACATTTTATGCATGAGAGAAATTTATTTGCATTAGAATAATTAACTGCGGGTGAGTAAAAACTCAAATCATTATTTGGACTAAGAGTCCGTTGAAAAGAAAGCCCACCTTTCACCAATGTTTTAATACTTGAAACTGCAGCTGCTAGTTCCTCACTGGTCTTATCCCTTGCGGATCTGCTAGCCTTCAATATATAAAAATATACTTAGCATGTTGATCCTAAATCTGACAGGACTCAACACGACATGAATGCCTATTATGGTCTAGTATCCGTTCTAAATTTTCTCTTAGCTTAAGGGTTAATCTCAACCCTAGCTATTAAACATCTTATGGTCTACATCATCATCATTTAAGGTATCAAAAATACCTTAACATAATCACAACTAGATTCTAGGAACAAGGTCATCACCAAGTTCGTAGACAAAACAACATTCTGCACAATGTCTATCTTTGAAAATAATTCTGTTTTGACTCGATAAGAAGCAGGGGATGAGCCATACACCGATGAAAAGCCACAGAAGTCTATTTTATGGCCAAATTTACGGCGACTCAAGATGATAACTAACGAAAAAGTTATGACCGATTTACTAGAAGGTGGCTGATAAGTTGCATATTTGCACCTATTTTTAGGTGATTTTCCCTTATTTTACTAAGCTTTGTTGTGCGTTTATTGGGATTTGATGATCTTTTGAGTTTTGCAAGGGAATAAAGGTGTTTTGTAGAAAAGAAGGCTAAAATGATCATTTTGAAAACAAAAGAATTGAAGAAGTTCGAGTAGAAAGAGTCCAGGAGCTTCTGGCAGATAAGGCGTGGCCACGCCTTAGTCTGCTGGCGGGATTTAATTCATAAAATCACAAGTGGGCCTAGCAGAGATTACATGGACGAAAATTCTTGCTTCCAATCTGCGATTTTTCACAAGGAAAGAGCCTTAGAGTCCAAGAAGGAGTAGAAGACTTACCATTGGGAGATAGGAGAGAGAGAATAGAATATCTAGAAGACACATATATATCTGGAATTAATTTTCTCTCTCAAGAGAACATGATTCGCGCCAGAAACGCTATTCACGTCATTCTTCATCTGTTTTCATATTTTTCCAGACTTTGCTTTAATTCCAACATGATGTTCTAAATACTTTTCTAGCGAGAGAATAATCAAGACTCGGATTCTACACGTTTGTGAGATCGAATTGGTTTTATTATAATTTATTTTTCTCTTTATTTATAAATCCTCTGTTTGTGATTTCTGTTATTATTTTAATGATTATGCAAAGTGCACGTTGTATGATTGTTAGAATGATTTCTTGCTAGTGAATTATCTAGATCCGTAATTGTCTAGATTATTTGCCTAAGTAGCGCAATTGGATAGATTGGGGGTAAACAGTCCCGCTTTCGACACTTTGCGGATTTATAATCTTATCTGAGCGGGTCATCGTATGATTTTCGTGGGTTTGAATTGGTGTTTCTCTGGTTATTAATGTTGTTAGTAGATTTAATTCTATGGTCGTACCTAGGATTGTCTATTAATTAGAGAAGTAGTTAACGGTCGTATCTTGGCTGCCGAATAAGTAAGGAGAAATGAGGTTGTTAGGTCGTACCAATAGCCATAGCCAATTTAGAGAGAGAAGTGAATTATATCTGTGCATCTGTGATCAAATTGTGTAGTCCATTGTCGAGATTATTCTTGAGCTAGATATTTCTCTTATTTGATCTTCATTTGTCATTTTATTTCTTTGCCATTTAATTGTTTTCGTTGAATTATTTCAATTTCAGTATTCAAAACCCCCATTTAGTTTTAGGATTTTAGATAAAAAGATTACTATTTAATTTACCAGTCTCTGTGGTTCGACCCTACTTGCTACTATTAGAATTTATTTGGATATTGAAAAGCAGGTTTATTTTTGTTGGTTTCGACACCCATCAAATTTTGGCGCCGTTGCCGAGGACTGGTGTCAAATTAAATTTATTCTTTTTGTCTAATTTATGTCAAATACCCCAACAGGTGAATTGTTGTTCGATCCAAAAATTGAGAAGACTGCTAGGCGATTGTGAAAAGAAGCTAAATTGAAGAAGCAGCAACCTCCAGCTTCATCGTCAAGTTCGAGTTCTGAAGAAGAATTTTTAGAACAGTCAGTTGAAGTTGAAGTAGACAGAATGGCGAACAACAGAGAAAGAACTCTTCGTGAGTTAGCCGTTCAAGATGTGAATCAACCTCCGCTGTGCATTAAGTATCCGGAGATGGAGGTCGATTTTGAGCTGAAGTCTGGTCTTATTCACTTACTCCCGAAGTTTCATGGTCTTGATAATGAAGATCCGCACAAACATCTGAAGGAATTTCATGTGGTGTGTAGCACAATGAAGCTAAAAGGAGTCACAGAGGACCAGATCAAGTTGAGAGCTTTCTCGTTTTCTTTGGAAGATAGAGCCAAAGACTGGTTACTGTATCTACCTTCTAACACAGTAACAACTTGGGAAGAGATGGAGAGACTGTTCTTGGAGAGATTCTTCCCGAGCACCAGAGCTACATCACTCAGAAAAGAGATTACCGGGGTCAGACAGAAGGATTCGGAGACCCTCTACGAGTATTGGGAGAGATTCAAGAGATTGTGCGCCAGCTGTTCGCAACACGGGATTTCTGAGCTATTATTAGTCAATTACTTGTACGAAGGACTGTTGCCTGCTGAGAGGAAGTGGATAGATGCGTCGTGTGGAGGCACAATCAGTGAGAAGACGCCTACACAGATTAGGAAGATCATCTCTGATATGGCTGAAGCATCACAGCAATATGGCCGCAGACAAGAGACTCCCATCCGAAGAGTGAATGAAGTTGGCTCTTCGTCTATCGAAAGTCAGCTATCTTTGCTGACATCTCTAGTGAAATAGCTAGCCACGAGAGATCTGCCGCAGGCTAGAGCATGTGGAATTTGCCTTACACCGAATCACCCTACTGATGCGTGTCCTACTCTTCAGGAAGACGCAGGTGAACAGGTGAATGCTGCAGGAGGTTTTCAAGGCCCACCACGTAGGAACTACGACCCATATTTGAATACCTATAATCCTGGATGGCGAGATCACCCGAATCTCAGATATGGCAATAATCCACAATCCCAACAGTATCAGCCGAAGCAGACAGCTCCCCAGATAGCAGTTCCGCCGACAACTCCATTAAGGCGCTTGGATCACTGGTTCAGCAATTTATAGTAAAGCAAGATGCTGTTAATTCCAAAACTGAGGCGAGTATTCAGGAACTACGTGATCAAATGTCTCGAATGGCTTCGTCGATGAGCCAATTAGAGTCTCAAGGGAAACTACCTTCTCAAACTGTAGTTAATCCCAGGCAGAATGCAAGTGCAATCACTTTGAGAAGTGGGAAAGAATTAGCCGAGCCAGCCAGAGAAAAGAAGAAGACAGCTAGAAAAGAAGTTGAGAAAGAAGCTGAGATTGCTCCACAAGATGGCGCGCAGAGTGCACCAGAGAAAGATAGGCAGTCTGAGGCCTATGTAGTAAAGCCACCATTTCCATCTCGGCTTAACAAATCAAAGAAGGAAGAAGCTGAGAAAGAGATACTCGAGACCTTTCGAAAGGTGGAGGTGAATATTCCTTTGATCGATGCCATTAAACAGGTACCTCGATATGCAAAATTCCTAAAGGACCTGTGCACGAACAAGAGGAATCTGAAAGGCAATGAAAAGGTAAGCATGGGCGAGAATATTTCTGCAGTCATTCAAAAGAAATTGCCACCCAAATGCAAAGATCCAGGTATGTTTACCATCCCCTGTAAAGTTGGTAATCTGAGGATTGAGAGAGCTATGCTAGATCTAGAGGCTTCGATTAATGTCATGTCTTTATCTGTCTATTCTGCTTTAAATGTTGGACCTCTGAAAGAAACTGGTGTAATTATTCAACTTGCTGATAGGTCAAATGTGTATCCTGAGGGAGTGTTAGAGGATGTACTGGTACAAGTGAATGAGTTAGTTTTTCCTGCTGATTTCTATGTGCTAAATATGGCTGAAGAATGATATTCTAACTCTGCATCTATTTTGTTAGGAAGGCCATTTCTTAAGACCTCTAGAACTAAGATTGATGTGCATGATGGTACCCTTTCTATGGAGTTTGATGGAAATCTGATTAGGTTTAATATTTTTGAGGCTATGAAATATCCTAATGAGGTTTCTGGTGTCTTTATGCTTAATGTGATAGATCCTTTGGTCGAGAAAGTGTTTGAGGTCTCTGACTCTGATTTTCTGAAGACAGCTTTGACTAATGCCTTTGATCTGAAAGAATTACAGATTCTAGACAACATGTTTGGCGTGGATGAACATTTACACGATGCTGTTCAAGAATTGGAAGCTTTAAAGCCTGAAGTCCAGCATGTTTTCAAATTAGAGTTACCTGTTTCTCATGTGAAATTTCTCCCTTCAATTGTGCAGGCACCCAAGCTGGATTTGAAGCCACTTCCTGTGCATCTCAAATATGCATTTTTAGGAGATAATGACACTCTTCCAGTCATAATCTCGAGCAAGCTTCAACTAGTGGAGGAAGAGAGATTGATTCGAGTGCTACGGGAGTACAAAGAAGCTATTGGCTGGACCATAGCAGACATCAAGGGACTGAGCCCTTCGACTTGTATGCACCGAATCTTGTTGGAAGAAGATAGCAAACCATGTCGTGATCCTTAACGGAGACTCAATCCAGCGATGACTGAAGTGGTAAAGAAAGAAATACTAAAGCTTCTCGATGCAGGTATTATCTTTCCGATCTCTGACTCTAAATGGGTAAGTCCAGTTCAAGTCGTTTCGAAGAAATCTGGTTTTACTGTGGTTGAAAATGCAGAGAGTGAGTTAGTACCGACCCGAGTGCAAAATGGTTGGAGAATGTGTTCTGATTATAGAAAATTAAATGCAGTAACAAGAAAAGACCATTTTCCTCTGCCTTTTATTGACCAAATGCTTGAGCGCTTGGCAGGTCGTTCCCACTATTGCTGTTTAGACGGATATTCGGGTTTTCATCAAATCCCGATTGCCCCGGAGGATCAAGAGAAAACTGCTTTTACCTGTCATTTTGGTATTTTTGCTTGCAGGCGGATGCCCTTTGGATTGTGCAACGCTCCTGCAACGTTCCAAAGGTGTATGGTTAGCATTTTATCTGATTTTGTTGAGAACATTATTGAGGTATTTATGGATGATTTTACTGTATATGGGGATTCCTTTGATGCATGCCTGATTAATCTCACTAAAGTGTTGCAAAGATGTGTTGAAACTAATTTGGTTTTAAATTATGAGAAATGCCACTTTATGGTTGATCAAGGAATGATTTTAGGGCATATTGTGTCATCTAGAGGCATAGAAGTCGATAAGGCTAAGATTGATGTTATCAAATCGTTGCCTTACCCTACCTCTGTTAGGGAAGTCTGTTCTTTTCTTGGACATGCAGGTTTCTATCGACGTTTCGTCAAGAATTTCTCCAAAATTGCTCAGCCTTTGAGTATGTTGTTACAGAAAGAGGTAGAATTTGATTTTGGTGATGCCTGCAAGAATGCCTTTGATTTGTTGAAAAATATGCTTATTTCTGCACCTACTATTCAATCACCGAATTGGGAACTTTCTTTTGAAATTATGTGTGATGCGAGTAATTATGCAGTCGGAGCTGTTTTGGGATAAAAGGTTGGTCAAGTTCATCATGTTATTTACTATGCATCTAGGACTCTCGATCCCGCTCAAGTAAATTATTCCACCACTGAAAAGGAACTTTTAGTTGTTGTTTTTGCTCTAGAAAAGTTCCGGTCTTATTTGCTTGGTACAAAAGTCATTATCTATTCTGACCATTCTGCTCTCAGGTTCTTATTCACCAAAAAGGATGCTAAACCAAGACTCATTCGTTGGATTCTTTTGCTTCAAGAATTTGACATTGAGATAAAGGATAAGAAAGGCTCTGAAAATCTAGTTGCCGACCATCTTAGCCGGTTGCCCACAAGTGAAGCACCGCGACCGTTGAAAGATGAATTCCTAGACGAGTGTCTCTACTCCATGCAAGCCTTTACACCCTGGTACGCCGATATAGTTAACTATCTTGTAACTAAGGCTTTACCAAGTGATTTTTCGAGAGCTCAAAGAGATAAAATCAAAAGTGGTGCCAAATATTATGTATGGGATGAGCCTTATTTGTGGAAGTTTTGTTCTGATCAAATTATTAGGAGATATGTTGATGAGCATGCAATTCCTTCCATCTTGATGTTTTGTCATTCCTATGCATGTGGTGGACACTTTGGTCCTAAAAGAACTGCTAGGAAAGTCTTGGAGAGTGGGTTGTTTTGGCCTAATATTTTTCGTGATTCATATTTGTTTTGCAAATCTTGTGAAAGGTGTCAAAAGACTAGAAGTATAGGCCATAGAGATCAAACGCCCCTTAATCCTATCCTTGTTTGTGAAATTTTTGATATTTGGTGCATTGATTTTATGGGACCTTTTCCCAAGTCTAATAACTATGTCTACATCATTCTTGCTGTTGACTATGTTTCTAAGTGGGTTGAAGCGCAGGCTACTCGTACTGACGATGCTAATACTATTGTTAAGTTTGTCAAGTCCCACATATTTGATAGATATGGCACACCTCGAGCCATTATCAGTGATCGTGGTACTCACTTCTGCAACAAAGTGGTAGGCGCATTATTCAAGAAGTACAACATAACCTACCGGACCTCTACTGCTAACCATCCACAGACAAGCAGCCAAGCCGAGGTTTCTAATAGAGAGGTGAAAGCAATTCTCGAGAAGACTGTGAGACCTGATCGAAAGGATTGGAGTTTGAAGCTCAATGATGCGCTTTGGGCATACAGAACGGCTTTCAAAACCCCTATAGGTATGTCTCCTTTTCGGTTGCTTTTTGGTAAACCATGCCACTTACCCGTCGAGCTTGAGCATAAGGCTTTCTGGGCCGTTAAGCAACTCAACATGAGTGTGGATGAAGCTGGAACTCATAGGAAATTGCAGCTGCAAGAGTTGGAGGAAATCCGAAATGATGCCTATGAAAGCTCCAAGATCTATAAAGAAAAGACAAAGCGTTTTCATGACCAAGTTCTCTCTAGAAAAACTTTCACTGTTGGTCAAAAAGTTTTGCTTTACCATTCCAAGCTGAAATTGTTTCCTGGAAAATTGCGCTCTAAATAGCTAGGGCCCTTTGTTGTCACTAACGTGTTTTCACATGGTGCAGTTGAGATTAAGAGCTTAGATTCAGGAAAAATATTCAAGGTGAATGGACATCGTTTGAAGCCGTTCTATAAGGGATTTCAAGTGCAAAGCATTGATTGCATTGGGCTACAAGAGCCCCATTACTCACCCTGAAGAGTAGGGAACGTCGGGCATAACGACGATAACCAAATGCGCTTGGGGGGAGGCAACCCTCCTTGGTTTTTCTTTGTTTTTAGTTTTGGTTTTGTTTATTTTCTTTTCTTGGTTGTTTTTGAGGCGCTAACAAGCTAACAAGTGAGTATTAGAATCTTTGTGGCTGTTTTGAGTGAATATAGGTACCCATTGTTGGAGACATTTCGTGCTGACGGAAGCTGCTAATAAGGCATGGCCATGCCTTATGGTGCAGAAGCTCCTGTTTAGATTTGAGCTGGGGGAGAATTTTTGGCCTGCTGGGAAGTGCTAATAAGGCATGGCCATGCCTTATTTCGCAGACGCTCCTGTTTGATTTTGTGAAGAGAGGCGACATTTAGTGTATTTGGCCTTTGGGGATTTTTTTTTATTTTTCTTTTTCTTTGTCTCTTTATTTAAAAAAAAAACCTAAAATCGTGTTTAGTTAGATAGTCAAAGTTGGTAGATAGTCAAAATCCCCAATTACCCAATTGAAGAACCCTACACCTATTCATCATCTCCATCCCTTCACCACCGCCGCTCGACTCTTCACCGCCATCCGTCTCTCTGCCAGAAGTCGCCGCCGTCGCAATCAGCCGCCGTCCCCCTGCACTGCACCAGCCTGGCCGAATACACCACCTCTGCATCGCTGCCTCTTCTCCAACGCCTCCTCCATCGATTCACCACCAGTTACTCCCGTCTCCGTCGACTCCGCGCCATCGCCGGACGTCCGCCGCCCAGCCACCATCTCTCCACCGTCCACCACACCGCCGCAGACCATCACTACCGCCACCCAATCACCATCAACTCCGGTCTTCTCCATACTCACAGCCCTCACTCTCGAATTTCAAGTGTGAGGGGAATTTGTTTCTCACCTCATAGCACCAAAGAAGAGAACTCCGAAGAAACCTCCCGTTGTACGAGCTACACCATTCCGCACATACACCGATGAGCCTCCGAAGAGGAAGCGATCCCGATTGGGACGAGGACTCAACACACTCCCTCCACAAGAATCAGATTTGAATAGGTGTTTGAATTTCTCCTCGAGGGCCGACAAGAGCAAATATGACGATATCCGGATTCGAGATATCGTCCCTTGTAAGTGCACTCATGTCCCCACTTTGGATACTCTTGGTATTTTGGATGAAGTTAGGGAATTGATATCTAGTATTGTTTGGGATGTTTATTTTGGTATTGACTGCCCGGCGTATGTTGAGCTCATTCGTGAATTCTATACCACCTTTTCCTTTAGCAAGTCGGAGCACATGTCCCTTGAAACGCCGAATTTGATTCACACAGTTCAATGTGGCTTTTGGGTTTGTTGATGATAATGCGGCTCTTGAGGAGCCCTATTTGAGCAGTGCTTGCGATTTTGATCGAGACTTTCATCCCTATGCTTTGTTTTCTCAATGGTCAAAGAGTCGGATACCCTACAACCCGAGTTCTTCCAAGGCATGCTACCTTCATAGCATCTCTCTACGATATATTCACAAGTTCTTAGCCTTCACTTTCTCGGGACGTAAGGATGGGGCTAATGTGTTGAACAAGGCCGAGTTCTTCTTTCTTTGGTGTATGATGGAGAAAAAGAAAGTAAATCTTGGATGTTGGCTTGCAAGTCAATTCTTGAATGCACAAGCACCAGGCCGTAAATTGATTTTGAGCTCTCTTATCACACACTTGGCCACGAAGTTGGGTGTCTTTGATCCGAATGATCATGACTTGCACGAGGCTTGTGCAATGCAGTGTCTTGACTTGGATACCTTAGAAGTGATGGGTGTGATTTCGAGGAAAGACGGGAATATTACTTATCCGCAGCATTCACGTCCTCCCCCTAGAAGACGCTTCTACCGATCCGACTCCACCTCAGGTGATGAGGATCCGCATAATGCTGAGGCTTCTAGTTCATCTGATCCATCCATCCAGGCCCAATTGACTGAGATGCAGCAAGACATTAGCTCTTTCCGAGCCGATTTTCACACTATGCAGTCACAGCTAGCCGCCTACTTTGCTAGTGTTGGGTTCACTCCGCCTTCTCAGTAGCCGATTTCAGGGCAGTCCTCTTTACTCTTTTGCTTTTACATTGAGGACAATGTTTTGCTTAAGTGTGAAGGGGTTAGTTTGGATTTTATTGAAGCTTGTCTTGTCTTTTGTTGCTCGTTAGTGCCGTTTTATGCTGTTTTGTTGTTTTGCTTTTGTTTTACTTTTGGTTTGCTTTTTGCTTATGATATATATATATATAAGAGTCTCTCTGTGCTTAGATTGATAGTTTTACTCCATGTTATGATTTAAATCATGGTGCTTCATTGAGATGAATTGATGTACAGTTAAGTATTGGCATGATTTGGATGAATTTTACATTCTCTGCACCTTGGTCTTTTACTTTTGATGATAAATCGAATGAAGAGTGTGTGGAATGATATGCTAATGACCTTTATTTTGGTGAGTTTTGAGCTTGAGCATCACTAAACTTAATTGCTCCTTCCTTCCATGTGTGAATGTTATGCATAGTTGATTATCTTCTAGAACTTGCTTTGTTATGCATGTGGGAATACCTCGGTGTTGTGAAATGTGAAAAAGGGCAATTAGGAAAAGCCAATTTTTAGCCTTCTTTTGGAGTCTACCTTTGAAAAAAAAAATCCCTAGATAGCCATTTTGAGCCTTAGCCTGTTTTTATTGAATTTTAACCATATTATTAGCCATGTTTATCCTTCTTTATTTTGATTGCCATGATTTGATCCCTTTTAATTGAAGGAATGCGCATAATTGTTCATTTGGATTGGTATTGTGGATGATTTAAGTTTGGGGGAATAGAAATTGAAGTGCTTGGGCCTGATTTTTGGAGAAAAATGAAGTTTAGATCTATGGTTGGGAATTGAAAAAAAAAAAGAAAAAAATATATAAAAGCCAAAAGAAAAGGCTGAAAATGAATTGAGAATGAAAGAAAAAAGGGGAATGAAAGGTTTGGAGAAGGTTGAAAGAAAAAAAAAATAAAAAAAAATTGTTGATTAGAACCTTCATGTGTGAAAAAGACAGAAGGATTGGAAATTTGTGTCATTTCGATGTCTTATGGAAAATGTATTGCCATTCCTTCGATTTTGAAGCCTAAATATCCTCGTTTATCCATCCTGACCCGAAGCCCCGTTACAACCAAAAGTGAAGTCCCTAATCTTCTATTTTTGCTCACTGTTTGGTGCCTATTTGATATATTTGCAAGCCTATGGAAGGGTTTTCTATGTTTTGACTTGAGTGTCCAGATATTTGAGCCTTAAACACATTTGAGCGATTTTGAGTGAATCTTGGTGAGGGTATTGAATTCCATTACACTTTGATTTTGAGAAATCGTGGAAGTATTCGATCATTGGTGTTAGATGTGGATATTCATTCTTTTCATTGTTGGTGCTTAATTTGTGTATTGGTTCATTTATTTGGAGCATTATGGTTTGAGTTGTGAAAGGACCTTGTTGTTTTTGTTTTAGTTTTATTCTCTTGCTTGAGGACAAGCAAAGCTTAAGTGTGAGGAGGGTTTGATAAGTTGCATATTTGCACCTATTTTTAGGTGATTTTCCCTTGTTTTACTAAGCTTTGTTGTGCGTTTATTGGGATTTGATGATCTTTTGAGTTTTGCAAGGGAATAAAGGTGTTTTGTAGGAAAGAAGGCTAAAATGATCATTTTGGAAACAAAAGAATTGAAGAAGTTCGAGAGGAAGAGTCCAGGAGCTTCTGGCAGATAAAGCGTGGCCACGCCTTAGTCTGCTGGCGGGATTTAATTCATAAAATCACAAGTGGGCTCAGCAGAGATTACATGGACGAAAATTCTTGCTTCCAATCTGCGATTTTTCACAAGGAAAGAGCCTTAGAGTCCAAGAAGGAGTAGAAGACTTACCATTGGGAGATAGGAGAGAGAGAATAGAATATCTAGAAGATACATATATATCTGGAATTAATTTTCTCTCTCAAGAGAACATGATTCGCGCCAGAAACGCTATTCACGCCATTCTTCATCTGTTTTCATATTTTTCCAGACTTTGCTTTAATTCCAACATGATGTTCTAAATACTTTTCTAGCGAGAGGATAATCGAGACTCGGATTCTACACGTTTGTGAGATCGAATTGGTTTTATTATAATTTATTTCTCTCTTTATTTATAAATCCTCTGTTTGTGATTTCTGTTATTATTTTAATGACTATGCAAAGTGCACGTTGTATGATTGTTAGAATGATTTCTTGCTAGTGAATTATCTAGATCCGTAATTATCTAGATTATTTGCCTAAGTAGCGCAATTGGATAGATTGGGGGTAAACAGTCCCGCTTTCGACACTTTGGGGATTTATAATCTTATCTGAGCGGGTCATCGTATGATTTTTGTGGGTTTGAATTGGTGTTTCTCTGGTTATTAATGCTGTTAGTAGATTTAATTCGATGGTCGTACCTAGGATTGTCTATTAATTAGAGAAGTAGTTAACGGTCGTACCTTGGCTGCCGAATAAGTAAGGAGAAACGAGGTTGTTAGGTCGTACCAATAGCCATAGCCAATTTAGAGAGAGAAGTGAATTATATCTGTGCATCTGTGATCAAATTGTGTAGTCCGTTGTCGAGATTATTCTTGAGCTAGATATTTCTCTTATTTGATCTTCGTTTGTCATTTTATTTCTTTGCCATTTAATTGTTTTCGTTGAATTATTTCAATTCCAGTATTCAAAACCCCCCATTTAGTTTTAGGATTTTAGATAAAAAGATTACTATTTAATTTACCAGTCTCTGTGGTTCGACCCTGCTTGCTACTATTGCAATTTATTTGGATATTGAAAAGCAGGTTTATTTTTGTTGGTTTCGACACCCATCAGTGGCGAAACTGCCAAACCAAGCTGCGCAGCACGCCGTCTACGCGAACTCCAAACGACTCTGAATCAGTTAGCTGGTTCCCAGAACTGATCAGCCAGCTGGTTAGCAGAACTGATCAGCCAGCTGGTACCCATAACTGATCAGTCAGCTGGTTTCCAGAACTGATCAGCCAGCTGGTTCCCAGAACTGATCATCCAGCTGGTTAGCAGAACTGATCAGCCAGCTGGTTAGCAGAACTGATCAGCCAGCTAGTACCAGAACTGATCAGCCAGCTGGTTACCAGAACTGATCAGCCAGCTGGTTCCCAGAACTGATCAGCCAGCTGGTTACCAGAACTGCTCAGCCAGCTGGTTACCAGCACTGATCAGCCAGCTGGTTCGCTTCATCAGTTCGTTAACCGAACTGATGGGTTTCAGTCCGGAACTGATTAGCCTAAGCTCGGACTGATTTATTTCAGTTCAGATACCAAGCTTTCATCTGCTCAAAACATCTCAAACTGGACTACACATGCTTGCACATAACCAACTAATGTTCTAAAGATTAACATCATTTAAAACACCAAAAATCCACACATATACTTCTTAAGCTTAGATCTTAAAATATATGACTAAAAAGCTCATGGTTTTCGAAAATACCTTTTTAAAATAACAAAGGAGAAGAGTTGAAAGAAGCTTGAAGGAGATGAACGACTGAAACAAAGCTTCCAACGATGACGCCGGAAACCCAACGGTGAAGAGCGGATGAAGGATAGCTTGAGCTTTTCTTGACAGGGCTGTAACTTCTTGCTTCTACCACTCTCTCTCTCTCTCTCTCTGAAAAATTTGTGCAGAAAATGGGGATGAAATGGAGAAGAAGAAATGAGGAGTTGTTGTGTTTCCTTTCCCTCTTTCTCGAAAATTTTATGGCAAATGAAGGATTGAAATGGAATGAAGAAATAAGTTGGATGCCTTGCCCTTTTCTCTCGAACTTAAACCCATATTGCTAAGAATAATTCACTTACTTTAAAATAATAATTTATCTAAAATTATTTGGTTTTAAAATACCACTTCGAAATACTGGTTTTAAATTTCTCGATCGTTAAAACATCCGAACTGGAGAATATCTAATTCTCTTGGATTTTAAATCACCATGTTTAAATTATGTGAATTTAAACATTAATGACTAGAGAATATCTGATTCTCCTAATCCTAAAAACATTTATCGGAATATCTAATTCACGATAAACACACACCGCAAATTTAAAAGAATAGGAATTGAATTTATCTGAAATTGCAATTCCGGTTTTCCATAACTAAAAAGAGGATTAAACCCCAACTGGAATAATTAATTAACCTATGGGAATTAATTGATCATGAATTCCATGGAACTTAACGAATACTTTCAACCCTAATCTGACTTGAAATTATTATACTAAATAGTAATTTCAACAATTAACTGCAATTAAGCAGTAATTAATTTACGGGGTATTACATTCCACCCCCCTTAAAATAAATTTCATCCCGAAATTTACATAGCTTAGAGAAACAATTATGGGTATTTTGCTTTCATCTTATCCTCGAGTTCCCATGTCGCTTCTTCCTGACCATGGTGACTCCATAGGATCTTAACTAGAGGAATAGACTTGTTCCTCAACTCCTGGACTTTTCGATCCAAAATGGCTTCTGGTCTCTCTTCATAAGTTAGATCTGGATCTAACTCAATCTCACTGTGCTGGATTACATGCTTGGGATCATACACGTATTTTCTTAACTGAGAAACATGAAACACGTTATGAACATTACCAAAACTGGGTGGTAATGCCAATCTGTACGCCACTGCGCCTATTCGCTCAAGGATCTCGTAAGGTCCTATAAAACGTGGTCGTAACTTTCCTTTTACACCGAATCTTACTATCCCCTTGGAAGGAGATACTTTCAGAAAAAACCTTGTCCCCTACTGCAAAATGTAAATCTGTACGACATTTATCCGCATATGACTTCTGCCGACTCTAGGCTTCTTGAATCCTCTGACGGATTTTTCTGACAATTTCAATCATTTCTGACACTGAGTCTGGCCCAAGAATCCTTCGCTCACCCACTTCATCCCAATAAAGTGGTGATCGACACTTTCGCCCATACAACGCTTCATAAGGCGCCATATTAATGGCGCTAGATAGCTATTGTTATAGGCGAACTCAATCAACGCTAATATTTCCTCCCAGCTTTCACCCATGTCTAGGACCACGGTTCTCAACATGTCCTCTAATGTTTGGATGGTCCTTTCGGATTGTCCATCCGTTTGTGCGTGAAACGCTGTACTGAAATTGAGTTGAGTTCCCAACTCCTTCTGCAAGCTAATCCAAAATCTTGAGGTAAACTTTGAATCTCTGTCCGATGTTATCGACACCGGAACACCATGAAGGCGTACAATCTCTCTGACATAAATCTGAGCTAGCTTATTCGATCCATCCGTCACGCGAATCGGAAGGAAATGAGCTGACTTTGTGAGCCTATCAATAATGACCCATATGGCCGTATTCTCTCGTCTTGACTTGGGTAGGCCTGTCACAAAATCCATCGCTATGTGTTCTCACTTGGATAGCATAAGTGATAATTGAAAATACTAGGATAACACATTAATTCTCATATTTTCATATTTTCTTGATTGTTCCAAAAAAAAAAGACAATCTTTTAAATTCAAACACCTCTAAACCTACTAATTCTTTTAAGGAAAATAAATTGGGAAAAAAACCTCATAGCAGATGAAAAAACACATATGGATGTTTATTTTAAAACATATTGTAATTGGTAAACTAATTGTGATTTTATCAAACATAAAAATATGTTGCAACTTATCTATAATGTTTGCTGAATCGAGTACATCAAACTGTTAATTAGATATGTTTCATATACATGAAAAAATAAGTTCAATATTTTATTTTTTTAATAATTTATATAATATAACTGAAAATTCTTATCGTACTATATATGATATCTATGATAGATAGCATGAGTGATAATTGAAAATACTAGGATAACACATTAATTGTCATATTTTCATATTTTCTTGATTGTTCCAAAAAAAAAATAGACAATCTTTTAAATTCAAACACCTCTAAACCTACTAATTTTTTTAAGGAAAATAAATTGGGAAAAAAACCTCATAGCAGATGAAAAAACACATATGGATGTTTTTTTTTCTAAAACTAAAATGATATTCTAGACCATGAGGATATTATTTATAATATTTCACATTATTCAAATTTCAACAAAGCATCAGGTGATCTTCAAGTCACAAATTTTTATTTCTCATCCCGCACTCCTAACTTTCAACAAAATTTAAATATCCTAATGGGATTTCCTCTCCATTATTATCGTAGCAGATTTTCAGAATTTTCATTCAATGCTGAAAATTTCATCCAAAATGTAACGATAACGACCATTTATATCTTCATGCATTTTTTTCTTCAATTTGCACCAAACACTTCTTATAATATGTTTCTATTTCTAATTAAATATTTCCAATTAAAAATTATATATAAATCTACTTAAAGAAAAATTTATAATTATGAATTATATGAAGAAGATGCAGTTCATCATTTTTATTAATTTACTTGGTAAATGAAAAACTAATTATTCTTCTATATATAAAAAATACACACCACGAATCCGCATGTTAATTAAGACAAATATTTATCACACTTTTCCATTTTTACTGCGTAACAGTTTTCAAATAAAAAATTACCATCTATTTAGAATTGAAATACGTATAAAGGACTACTCTTCTTGATCTATTCCAAGCAGCTAGCCATAACTTCTAAACCTAATATTGAAAATTTTAAAGGAATTAAAACGCAGAGAATATGAATAGCTTTGCTCTAGCCTCCATGCTTTGTCTAGCAGTTCTCCTTCCTTTCTTCGTCCCGTCTCTATCTCAAGGTGAGACTCAATCTCATGACCTTCTAATCATGAAATTTCATCACTCGATTAATTCTGCTAAATTACAAAGTTGTTTATCGTATATTCTGTATATGCATGCGTTTTATATTTATTCTAACCTTATTGTTATTATTACGTTTTTTAGGGCAACCGAAATTTTGTCCAGCTCGAGATATTCCTAGAAAGGGCTCATGTGGTAGTAATGGATTGAGAGAATGCGTTTTGTTAGTTTTGGGGCAGTATCCAGCAAGCAAGATGCCCTCTAAAATTCGTTGTGTTGATGTAGGAAAAAATAAAAGCAAATGCACTAGCTCTATTGTTTGTGGCTAAGCAAGCTCTTGAAAAAGGAAGAATCAACAAATATGACACTTATTTTTTTCCTTTGAATAAATTGGGATTTTCGGCATTATTGGACAAATTATGGAAGTGCAAGATTTTTTTTTTTGCTTTGTTTGATATGCCATGGGCTCATATTGAGCCTATAATCTAATGTCTTGTTTGTTTGGAAAATCGAAACTCTTGATAATGCAATGATCCAGCGTTCATTCGACACACATTGTCTATTTACATATCACACGTTCAATGTGGGATATATATTTAATAAACAAACCGGCGATATAAAATACTTATGTAAAATATATCCAACAAGTTCTTCAAACTAAGTTGAAATGAATGGAAAATTTATTTTAAAACATATTGTAATTGGTAAACTAATTGTGATTTTATCAAACATAAAAATATGTTGCAACTTATCTATAATGTTTGCTGAATCGAGTACATCAAACTGTTAATTAGATATGTTTCATATACATGAAAAAATAATTTCAATATTTTATTTTTTTAATAATTTATATACTATAACTGAAAATTCTTATCGTACTATATATGATATGTATGATAGATAGCATGAGTGATAATTGAAAATACTAGGATAACACATGAATTGTCATATTTTCATATTTTCTTGATTGTCTCAAAAAAAAAATAGACAATCTTTTAAATTCAAACACCTCTAAACCTACTAATTCTTTTAAGGAAAATAAATTGGAAAAAAAACCTCATAGCAGATGAAAAAACACATATGGATGTTTTTTTTTTCTAAAACTAAAATTATATTCTAGACCATGAGGATATTATTTATAATATTTCACATTATTCAAATTTCAACAAAGCATCAGGTGATCTTCAAGTCACAAATTTTTATTTCTCATCCCGCACTCCTAACTTTCAACAAAATTTAAATATTCTAATGGGATTTCCTCTCCATTATTATCGTAGCAGATTTTCAGAATTTTCATTCAATGCTGAAAATTTCATCCAAAATGTAACGATAACGACCATTTATATCTTCATGCATTTTTTTCTTCAATTCATACCAAACACCACTTATAATATGTTTCTATTTCTAATTAAATATTTCCAATTAAAAATTATAAATAAATCTACTTAAAGAAAAATTTATAATTATGAATTATATGAAGAAGATGCAGTTCATCATTTTTATTAATTTATTTGGTAAATAAAAAAATAATTATTCTTCTATATATAAAAAATACACACCACGAATCCGCATGTTAATTAAGACAAATATTTATCACACTTTTCCATTTTTACTGCGTAACAGTTTTCAAATAAAAAATTACCATCTATTTAGAATTGAAATACGTATAAAGGACTACTCTTCTTGATCTATTCCAAGCAGCTAGCCATAACTTCTAAACCTAATACTGAAAAGTTTAAAGGAATTAAAACGCAGAGAATATGAATAGCTTTGCTCTAGCCTCCATGCTTTGTCTAGCAGTTCTCCTTCCTTTGTTCGTCCCGTCTCTATCTCAAGGTGAGACTCAATCTCATGACCTTCTAATCATGAAATTTCGTCACTCGATTAATTCTGCTAAATTACAATGTTATTTATCATATATTCTGTATATGCATGCGTTTTATATTTATTCTGACCTTATTGTTATTATTATGTTTTTTAGGGCAACCGAAATTTTGTCCAGCTCCAGATATTCCTAGAAAGGGCTCATGTGGTAGTAATGGATTGAGAGAATGCGTTTTGTTAGTTTTGGGGTAGTATCCAGCAAGCAAGATGGCCTCTAAAATTCGTTGTGTTGATGTAGGAAAAAATAAAAGCAAATGCACTTGCTCTATTGTTTGTGGCTAAGCAAGCTCTTGAAAAAGGAAGAATCAACAAATATGACACTTCTTTTTTTCTTTTGAATAAATTGGGATTTTCGGCATTATTGGACAAATTATGGGAGTGCAAGATTTTTTTTTTTTTTTGCTTTGTTTGATATGCCATGGGCTCATATTGAGCCTATAATCTAATGTCTTGTTTGTTTGGAAAATCGAAACTCTTGATAATGCAATAATCCAGCGTCCATTCGACACACATTGTCTATTTACATATCACACGTTCAATGTGGGATATATATTTAATAAACAAACCAGCGATATAAAATACTTATGTAAAATATATCCAACAAGTTCTTCAAACTAAGTTGAAACGAATGGAAAATTTATTTTAAAACATATTGTAATTGGTAAACTAATTGTGATTTTATCAAACATAAAAATATGTTGCAACTTATCTATAATGTTTGCTGAATCGAGTACATCAAACTGTTAATTAGATATGTTTCATATACATGAAAAAATAATTTCAATATTTTATTTTTTTAATAATTTATATACTATAACTGAAAATTCTTATCGTACTATATATGATATGTATGACAGATAGCATGAGTGATAATTGAAAATACTAGGATAACACATGAATTGTCATATTTTCATATTTTCTTGATTGTTTCAAAAAAAAAAAAGACAATCTTTTAAATTCAAACACCTCTAAACCTACTAATTATTTTAAGGAAAATAAATTGGAAAAAAAACCTCATAGCAGATGAAAAAACACATGGATGTTTTTTTTTCTAAAACTAAAATGATATTCTAGACCATGAGGATATTATTTATAATATTTCACATTATTCAAATTTCAACAAAGCATCAGGTGATCTTCAAGTCACAAATTTTTATTTCTCATCCCGCACTCCTAACTTTCAACAAAATTTAAATATCCTAATGGGATTTCCTCTCCATTATTATCGTAGCAGATTTTCAGAATTTTCATTCAATGCTGAAAATTTCATCCAAAATGTAACGATAATGACCATTTATATCTTCATGCATTTTTTTTCTTCAATTTGCACCAAAGTCTACTTATAATATGTTTCTATTTCTAATTAAATATTTCCAATTAAAAATTATAAAAAAATCTACTTAAAGAAAATTTTTTAATTATGAATTATATGAAGAAGATACAGTTCATCATTTTTATTAATTTACTTGGTAAATGAAAACTAATTATTCTTCTATATATAAAAAATACACGCCACGAATCCGCATGTTAATTAAGACAAATATTTATCACACTTTTCCATTTTTACTGCGTAACAGTTTTCAAATAAAAAATTACCATCTATTTAGAATTGAAATACGTATAAAGGACTACTATTCTTGATCTATTCCAAGCAGCTAGCCATAACTTCTAAACCTAATATTGAATGTTTTAAAGGAATTAAAACGCAGAGAATATGAATAGCTTTGCTCTCACCTCCATGCTTTGTCTAGCAGTTCTCCTTCCTTTGTTCGTCCCGTCTCTATCTCAAGGTGAGACTCAATCTCATGACCTTCTAATCATGAAATTTTCGTCACTCAATTAATTATGCTAAATTACGATGTTATTTATCATATATTATGTATATGCATGCGTTTTATATTTATTCTAACCTTAACGTTATTATTACGTTTTTTAGGGCAACTGAAATTTTGTCCAGCTCCAGATATTCCTAGAAAGGGCTCATGTGGTAGTAATGGATTGAGAGAATGCGTTTTGTTAGTTTTGGGGCAGTATCCCGCAAGCAAGATGCCCTCTAAAATTCGTTGTGTTGATGTAGGAAAAAATAAAAGCAAATGCACTAGCTCTATTGTTTGTGGCTAAGCAAGCTCTTGAAAAAGGAAGAATCAACAAATATGACACTTCTTTTTTTTCTTTTGAATAAATTGGGATTTTCGGCATTATTGGACAAATTATGGAAGTGCAAGATTTTTTTTTTTTACTTTGTTTGATATGCCATGGGCTCATATTGAGCCTATAATCTAATGTTTTGTTTGTTTGGAAAATCGAAACTCTTGATAATGCAATGATCCAGCGTCCATTCGACACACATTGTCTATTTACATATCACACGTTCAATGTGGGATATATATTTAATAAACAAACCGGCGATATAAAATACTTATGTAAAATATATCCAACAAGTTCTGCAAACTAAGTTGAAACGAATGGAAAATTTATTTTAAAACATATTGTAATTGGTAAACTAATTGTGATTTTATCAAACATAAAAATATGTTGCAACTTATCTATAATGTTTGCTGAATCGAGTACATCAAACTGTTAATTAGATATGTTTCATATACATGAAAAAATAATTTCAATATTTTATTTTTTTAATAATTTATATAATATAACTGAAAATTCTTATCGTACTATATATGATATGTATGATAGATAGCATGAGTTATAATTGAAAATACTAGGATAACACATTAATTGTCATATTTTCATATTTTCTTGATTGTTCCAAAAAAAAAAAGACAATCTTTTAAATTCAAACACCTCTAAACCTACTAATTCTTTTAAGGAAAATAAATTGGGAAAAAAACCTCATAGCAGATGAAAAAACACATATGGATGTTTTTTTTTTCTAAAACTAAAATTATATTCTAGACCATCAGGATATTATTTATAATATTTCACATTATTCAAATTTCAACAAAGCATTAGGTGATCTTCAAGTCACAAATTTTTATTTCTCATCCTCCACTCCTAACTTTCAACAAAATTTAAATATCGTAATGGGATTTCCTCTCCGTTATTATCGTAGCAAATTTTCAGAATTTTCATTCAATGCTGAAAATTTCATCCAATATGTAACGATAACGACCATTTATATCTTCATTCATTTTTCTCTTCAATTTGCACTAAAGACTACTTATAATATGTTTCTATTTCTAACTAAATATTTCCAATTAAAAATTATAAAAAAATCTACTTAAAGAAAAATTTTTAATTATGAATTATATGAAGAAGATGCAGTTCATCATTTTTATTAATTTACTTGGTAAATGAAAAACTAATTATTCTTCTATATATAAAAAATACACACCACGAATCCGCATGTTAATTAAGACAAATATTTATCACACTTTTCCATTTTTACTGTGTAACAGTTTTCAAATAAAAAATTACCATCTATTTAGAATTGAAATACGTATAAAGGACTACTATTCTTGATCTATTCCAAGCAGCTAGCCATAACTTCTAAACCTAATATTGAAAATTTTAAAGGAATTAAAACGCAGAGAATATGAATAGCTTTGCTTTCACCTCCATGCTTTGTCTAGCAGTTCTCCTTCCTTTGTTCGTCCCGTCTCTATCTCAAGGTGAGACTCAATCTCATGACCATCTAATCATGAAATTTCGTCACTCGATTAATTATGCTAAATTACGATGTTATTTATCATATATTCTGTATATGCATGCGTTTTATATTTATTCTAACCTTATTGTTATTATTACGTTTTTTAGGGCAACTGAAATTTTAAATTTTGTCCAGCTCGAGATATTCCTAGAAAGGGCTCATGTGGTAGTAATGGATTGAGAGAATGCGTTTTGTTAGTTTTGGGGCAGTATCCAGCAAGCAAGATGGCCTCTAAAATTCGTTGTGTTGATGTAGGAAAAAATAAAAGCAAATGCACTAGCTCTATTGTTTGTGGCTAAGCAAGGTCTTGAAAAAGTAAGAATCAACAAATATGACACTTCTTTTTTTCTTTTGAATAAATTGGGATTTTCGGCATTATTGGACAAATTATGGAAGTGCAAGATTTTTTTTTTTTTACTTTGTTTGATATGCCATGGGCTCATATTGAGCCTATAATCTAATGTTTTGTTTGTTTGGAAAATCGAAACTCTTGATAATGCAATGATCCAGCGTCCATTCGACACACATTGTCTATTTACATATCACACGTTCAATGTGGGATATATATTTAATAAATAAACCGGTGATATAAAATACTTATGTAAAATATATCCAACAAGTTCTGCAAACTAAGTTGAAACGAATGGAAAATTTATTTTAAAACATATTGTAATTGGTAAACTAATTGTGATTTTATCAAACATAAAAATATGTTGCAACTTATCTATAATGTTTGCTGAATCGAGTACATCAAATTGTTAATTAGATATGTTTCATATACATGAAAAAATAATTTCAATATTTTATTTTTTTAATAATTTATATAATATAACTGAAAATTCTTATCGTACTATATATGATAGACAAAAACTTGTATGAGACAGTATAACGGATCTTCTTATGTTAGACGGATCCTTGACCCGGATCCGGATCCAAATTGTATAAATTAAAAAGAAAAAAAAAACCAACGCTACTTTCACAACCGCAATTCCTCTCCGCTGAAAACCACATCAATCTCGGCTCTCCTCTGTCAAGGCCACTGCGTTTCTTGTCGGAGGCTTTCAAGTTTCAACCAGTCACAGTAGCTTCACACCCACCACCGAGGCCTTTGATTAGAGATGCCGCCCACTGGATTCGCCAAAATTTGTGGCTCTAATGTTTGTGGCTAGCTCTTGAAATAGGGAGAATTAACAAATAAGACACTTTCTATTCTTTTGAATAATTGATTGGGATTTTTGGCATTATTGGACTAATTGTGGAAGTGCAAGTTTAATTTTATTTTTGTTTTGTTTGATATGTCACGAGCTCGTATTGGCCTATAATCTAATATCTTGTGTGTTTGGAAAATCGAAACTCTTCATAATGCAATGATCCAACGTCCATTTGACACACATTGTCTATTTACATATCGCACATTGAAGGTGTGATATATATTTAATGAAGAAACCGACGATAAAAGATACTTACGTAAAATAGATCCAATGAGTTCTGCAAACTAAGTTGAAACGAATGGAAAAATTATTTTAAAAACTTATTGTAATTGCTAACTAATTGTGATTTTATCAAACATAAAAATATGTTTCAATTTATCTATAGTGTTTCCAAAATCGAGTACATCAAAATGTTAATTGGATTATGTTTCATGTACGTAAACTTTTGACACAATTTGCAATTTAGACAAGAATTTTGAAATATTGCAATTAAAAACACAATCTCACAATCTTTTGCAAAATAGACACCCCAAATTTTCAAATGGACGAAGAAAGGATATGTAACATGAAATATTGTAAAATTATATAAATATATAGCATAATCCTAATTTGAATTTCATTAATGCAATAAAGATCAGTAGTAAATATTATATATGTTTGATTTTCATATTTTGCAAATTGTGTTTATTTCGCAAAAAAATACAAGACTATGTTTTAATTGAAACATTTCAAGATTCGTATTTAAATGATAAATTATATCAAATATAATGTATTTAATCATAATTAATCCTTATATTTATATCCATCCTCAAAATTATTTCATTCAAGGCCTTTTGCAATATGTTATATGGGTCGCTGAAATAATACAAGCCCAATAAACACGATTGAAAGTGGAGCCCAATACTTAAAAGCCCAAAAAGTTTGTACATGATGTTCGCAAGCAAACCCTCTGTCACATTTTTCTTAATTTTTGAGCTCAAATTTTATCTTCGCGAATCTAGTTTTCGATCGTGGAAATGATGATGAACAACGGGATTAAATCTTGTGCTTACAAGATGCTAAATTATGCACCATATTTTTTTCCAAAATCAGGTCAGTTTCTTCTACATCTATTATATCTCTATAATTTAACATTTTTTGTAACATTTGTGACTTATTGGTTGATTTATGTTGTGTTGATAATTCTTATGTATTCAAGCACAATTCTTGAAAATTGTGTTTAGATTGATGAGGGGGATTAGATATGTGATTGAGCTCATTTTCTTGTAGTTTGATTTCTATGAGTTAAATGTTTGGCCCTTGAATTTCTAGTGTTTGTTCCCCTTCTGGATTTGTTGACTGTTTTCTGTTAAAGTGGAAAACACTAATTTAGCTGGATACAGTTGTTTAGTAGAAAAGTTGTTTTTTTGTACTTTTGGTGTGTGTTATATAAAATGACATGTAGATTTTAAGTGAAGATTTTTTGTATCGAGGATTATGTTTTTATAGTAACTTAGATTTCAAATTATAATTTACCCGAAAATAAGTGACAAGTACTTATGCTTCTTTTTTATTTTATCTTTTGCTTAGGTTCCACACATTTTATTTCATATTTTAGTATTTAAAAATAAGTGACAAATGATCACTGTTTGATATTTAACATAAAAAAAATTGAATACTATTAAAATAGTGGTTTTAATAGTTTGATAGTTCAATTCAACCAAAAATTATTTTAAAAATAAAATTGTAAGATACACTATATGTGGCCTTTATAATATTTCATGTGGTTAAACGTGACATTCAAACTTGATTGGGATAAACTTATCAGAAAAAATGATGGGATTTTGGAGCTTCCAACTATTTAATCTAGTTATGTTGTGGTTTATAAAGTTATTGAATCAAAATATTCTCTTAAAGAGATTTTATTTTATTTTTAATGTCAGAGTGGGGAATGTCCGAGTTTTACTTAGATGAGTAAATGGTTTTTAGTTTTTACAAGGATTTGTCGCATTTAGGAACATTTTTAAGTTGTTAAGGTTATAAGGGGGGGCTTGGATGAAGCTTTGACGTGGATCAAAACTATGAGGTGGAGTCGTGGAGCTTGTGGTGGTAGATGTTGAATCCATGTTGGTTTACGATGTGTTGCCCAGACATGAGTACCGATTGTCATCGATTCATCATTTGGAGTTTGGTAGTATAGTTAGCATGTATGATGATCTCCTCGAGGGACATCTTTTTTTTTTTTCTTTTAAGTAAGTTTGTTGTAAACTTGCAATGTCAATGTTGTATCATATCGTTCAGTATGCTCTTTAATATATTCAAGCCCTTATTGTTAAGTAGAGCATGATCATCTCTTTGTGGATGTTCTCTTCGATAATATTTGTTTGTGTTCCTATTAATGAAATTTCATTATTGGTTAAAAAAATGAGATAGGTTTTTAATATATTCAAGCCCTGTCACATTTTTCTCCATTTTTGAGCTCAAATTTTATCTTCGCGAATCCAGTTTTCCATTGTGGAAATGGTGATGAACAAAGGGATTAAATCTTGCGCTTACAAGCTGCTAAATTATACACCATCTTTTTTTCCGAAATCAGGTCAGTTTCTTCTACATCTATTAAATCTCTATATTTTAACATTTTTTGTAACATTTGTGATGTTTGTGTGGTGATTTATTGGTTAATTTATGCGTTGTGTTGATAATTCTATGTATTTAAGCGCAATTCTTGGAAATTGTGTTTAGATTGATTAGGGGGATTAGATATGTGATTGAGCTCATTTTCTTGTAGTTTGATTTCTATGAGTTATATGTTTGGCCCTTGAATTTCTAGGGCTTGTTCCCCTTCTGCATGTGTTGACTGTTTTCTATTAAAGTGGAAAACACTAATTTTTGGTGTGTGTTATATAAAATGAGATATGTAGATTCTAAGTGAAGATTTTTTATATCAAGAATTAAAAATCAGAAAATATGAAAAGCTTTGCTCTCACTGGTCTAATATGGCAAAAGAGGCATTTTGCCTAATTATTCCAGCATATCTCAACGCCATAAACAATATCTAGAGGCACTCGGGAACTTCTTCAGCATCATCCAACATTTGGGAGGTAGAATGGGCACATCAGATACAGATGAAGCTAACTAGATGATGTCATGCCCACATTACTCGTACAGATCCGACCAAGGCTTGGAGAGCGCATATGCGGAATTCTCAAAATTCAGTTGATTTGAGAGAGGCGTGGAAGATAGGGGCTAATCCGAAGAGAGTTGGTGCAGAGTTGGACCGCTGGAAGGTGTGGAGCTAAGATGATAAAAAGAAATCCCTAAATTTTCGGGATTCAACCAACAACCCTCTGGATAAGGTTTATCCAGTTTGGTGGAGAGGGCATGCCATTTCTAGAAGCAATTGAAGACCCTCGCCTGTGATGGAGTTTGAATTCTGATTGATCACCTATTTAAACTTGTTATTTTTCTGGAAACAACAGTTAGATACAGTCAAATACAATCTTTAATTTATGCATTTGACTTTCGTTTTTTACTTTGAAGATGTCACGGCAGCCAAAAACAATCTAAGGTGCCTTATGCCCTCGGAACATAGGAACTGTTTTGATGCTCAACGTTGGAGTTGAGTCTTTTTGCTTATTAATTCAGTAAGTTATTTTCTACAATTATGTCTTTTAAGTTTTGCAAGTTTACTTCCATCTAGCATGAGTAGCTAGACCTTCCATTTCCGGTGTTTTGAATGATAGATAACCGTTTAAGTTAAATTATGGACTCGTGAGGCCATGTGGGCATATTACTGCATGAATTGTTCCTGCCGATTTTTTATCTTGTTCCATGTGAGTATGTGTTTAAAAGACTAACGTGGCTTATCACTCTTTAATCATAGAGGGCACACCAGGATTAATTGACTTATCGAATCGTGACTGTGTGTTAATTCATATAATAATTAGGAAATCGGTGGGTTGTTGTGGGCATACGAGAAATCAATAAACACAACAAACTTGGGTTCGTCTAAGGCACACTGTTGCCTATTTATTTACATCTCTTTGGGAAACTGGGTTTGGGTGATATGTTATGAGTTTAATCGACGAGGAATCATTTGTAAACCTATACTGAACGGATGAATAAGGAGACATAGTGATGAATCGGTCTCCATAACTGGGTGACTTAGTAATGCAGGAAAATCGGTGTGCACATGATCAAGTGAATTAAACCTAAATCATATTCTAGTTCAAACACCGGAAATTTTTGTTATTTGATATTCTCTTTAAATTTATTTTGCATATTTATATTTCAGTAAGGTAACAACACAAACCAACCCCCTTTAGTAATTGGTGACCTGAAGGTGGAATCACATCAGCTCTTTATGGGATCGACTCGTACTCATAAGCTAGCTACGCTTGCTGCGGGCAAATATTATTTTAAGCACAAAACGACCGCGCATCAATGATGTTTCAAATACGTAAACTTTTGACACAATTTGCAATTTAGACAAGAATTTTTGAAATATTGCAATTAAAAACACAATCTCACAATCTTTTACAAAATAGACACCCTAAGTTTTCGAACGAACGAAGAATCGATATTTGACATGAAATATTGTGAAATTATATAGATATATAGCATAATCATAATTTGAATTTCATCAATGCAATAAAGATCAGTATTAAATAGTATATATGTTTGATTTTCATATTTTGCAAATTGTGTCTATTTTACAAAAAATTACAAAATAATATTTTAATTGAAACATTTCAAAATTAGTATTTAAATGATAAATTATATCAAATTCATGTATTTAACCGTAATTAATCCTTATATTTATGTTCATCCTCAAAATTATTTCATTCAAAGGCCTTTTGCATTATGTTATATGTAACATCCCAATTTTACCAACTAATAATAATATCAGATTCTATTTTAGATCACAACTAACACCAACACACAAGTTTGAAATTAACGCGAAAGCATTTAATCCTTTACATAACATCTATAAATTCATGATAAAAGATAATCAACCAGAAAATATTTAATAAAAACTTAAGTTATTAAATCCTAAGATACGAAATTTTATATAATAATTAAGCCATATCTGTCACCACGCCACAGCTCCAACTCCTTAACCTGAAAATGTGTAAACAATAGGGGTGAACTTACACGTACTTAGTGGAGATCCGTAATAATATATATTTAAGCAATATACAACCAATCATGATAAATGCACAATTAACTTCAAATGTATAGCACGGTGGCATAACCAAGGACCCTTGTCGGTCCTGGACCCCTCTCCGAGTCCCTGGCTATACATTAGCTCAACATATTTACATGAATGCACATTTAACTTCAAATGTATAGCACGATGGCCTAACCAAGGACCCTTGTCGGTCCTGGACCCCTTTCTGAGTCCCTGCCTATACATTATCTCAATATATTTGAACTGTGGGCTTTTACCCCAAAGACCCTTTCCGATTCCGGACCCCTCTCCGAGTCCCTGCCTATATATTATCTCAATATATTTGCACTGTGGGCTTTTACCCTAAGGACCCTTTTCGATCCCGGACTCCTTACCGAGTCCCTAGCTACATAACATTTCCATTTATATATGATTTGCAAGTAGCATCAAACACAACGAGTCATATATAGCAAAAATATAAAAAATTACGTTCATCAGTTAGAAAATCCCCACCTCAAAAGCACTTCAACGTGATAGCCTTGATAGAACAAATGGCCTT
The DNA here is from genome assembly GCA_026008535.1 of Perilla frutescens. Taxonomy (NCBI): domain Eukaryota; kingdom Viridiplantae; phylum Streptophyta; class Magnoliopsida; order Lamiales; family Lamiaceae; genus Perilla; species Perilla frutescens. The sequence goes on from BRKX01000009.1 coordinate 63,144,628, forward strand.
AACTCTCTACGTCGTCTAAATAACGATAATAAACTCGTTTCAATATAGTAGCCAAAAACTACATTTACAATTCTAATCACATTCTAATAACATCCCAATTTAAAACTAAAACTACAATAATTAATCAAACAAGAATCTATACATTTATTATTTTATATTATATACATCATCACCACATATCATTACATTTACAATACCAATTATCTAATATATATATATATATATATATATATATAAACCACACACACAACGCATACGTGTGTATATATATATATAACATCTAAAGGAATTTATATATATATATATATATATGACATCTAAAGGAGCATTATGAATATATACGTACACTATTTACACGGTTAGCAATGCACATACACACATTAATATATATATATATATATATATTACAAAATTTATTAATACAATTTCAACATATTTTACTTGCCACATGCTCAACTGCTCAACAGATACATCATTAAATTAGTATTTACGTATATTAGCAGAAATATTGTTAATATATATATATATATACTACGAAATTTATTAATACAATTTCAACATATTTTACTTGTCACATGCTCAACAGATACATCATTAAATTAGTATTTACATATATTAACAGAAATATTGTATTGTATGCACTGACACCTACAAGATATTCTATCATCATTTGCACACATCTCATATCATTTGCCATTTGTCATTTTAATATCATTTACATTCCAATTACTCATGCAAACCTTACAGCTCATGCCTCAATTAAATGTAATTAAAATCAAGTCTAATATTTCAGAAAATTACTTTCATTCTACGCATTGATACCTCATCCTTATCAGTGAACTTTAATCAAATCAACAAAGTCAAATCCTAAAACTAAATTATGCTAATACAGATATAGATATACAAAATCACACTATTACTAATACATATGAAAATCCATTATCCATATATTATATATACACACGCACACCAGCACCTATACATCTATATAATATTAATATCTAAACATATAATTTGCACACTCAATATTATATATATATATATATATTTTGCGCGCTACTGATTTCTGGAGTGAGAGCGTAAATTGTGTGAATTCTATTGAAGATTTAACATGAATAGTTTCAACGAAAACCGCTGCTGCAGTTGAGGTCTAAGAGGCGATCACGAAAAACAGTTTATTCTTTGAAAAACGCTGCTGAAATATTTATCCTTCACAGAAATTTTAATTTTAAATTAAATTCCTATATATATTTTATTATATTATCTAACTACATGGGTATATTCATATAGAAATTTATATATTATTACCATCATTTACATACTATATAATTAATTATTTTATTCACAGATTGTAACACTCTTATTAGAGATTTCAGACTAACGCACAAATAAAATTTCATATAAATTCCAAAATGAGAAAAATATTATGCGAAATACTATGTATTAAGATTGAAACTATGCAATTTATTTATTATTTAAAAGAGGGTCATGACATTATATGGGCCGTTGAAATAATCCAAGCCCAATAAACAAGATTGAAAGTGGAGCCCAATATTTAAAAGCCCAAAAACTTTGTACGTGCCGTTCGCACGCGAGACGCGAACAAACCCTCTGTCACATTTTTCTCTATTTTTGAGCTCAAATTTTATCTTCGCGAATCCAGTTTTCGATCGTGGAAATGGTGATGAACAACGGGATTAAATCTTGCGCTTACAAGCTGCTAAATTATGCACCATCTTTTTTTCCAAAATCAGGTCAGTTTCTTCTACATCTGTTAAATCTCTATATTTTAACAGTTTTTTGTAACATTTGTGATGTTTGTGCGGTGATTTATTGGTTGGTTTATGCGTTGTGTTGATAATTCTATGTATTCAAGCACATCTCTTCGAAATTGTGTTTAGATTGATGAGGGGTATTAAATATGTAATTTAGCTCATTTTCTTGTAGTTTGATTTCTATGAGTTAAATGTTTGGCCCTTGAATTTCTAGTGCTTGTTCCCCTTCTGCATTTGTTGACTGTTTTCTGTTAATGTGGAAAACACTTATTTAGCTGGATGCACTTGTTTAGTAGAAAGGTTATTGCTTTTTTGTATTTTGGGTGTGTGTTATATAAAATGACATGTAGATTCTAAGTGAAGAATTTGTGTATCAAGGATTATGTTATATGTATCTGTTCGTGCTCAGCGATTACAATCTGAAGTCAATGAAATAGCAGGGCTTAGAAGTTCGATTTGGGACTTGTAGTTATTATTCAAAACCTTGTGTTCTTCAGACATTTTGTATTCTACTGCTGTTTCCACAGTATATTGAAGAGATGAAATGAGCTACTTCCTTCATGAGAGCTGACTTGCAACTGTGTGAACTCATTTGATTGTCATTATGTTGTTTCCTAATAACAGATAGTCAAACAGGAAAAAAAAATTCAAAATCTAATTGTTGGCTCAATCGTAATTTCTTGCATAGTTAAAAGTGAAAAATTGCTGAAGACTTCTATCTCATCTTTAATTGGCTATATTGTTTCTTTATCTCAATTTTTGATCCTATGGATTTATCTGAGTATCTCGTATGATGTACGACATATCTCTAGTTTCAACTCTGTTAAGTTATTCTACTAGTCATATTTTACAGTTCATGTGCAACAATCTTATGGAAACCACATATCTTGTATTGAACATTAGGATTTTGAATCAAGTTTTGATTTTTATGTGAATTCTGATCCGTACAGAATTTAGATAACAAGGATGGTTTTAGGGTAAAGCAATTTATTCATGGGAGTCGGAATTCACGTCCATGATATAAAATTTCAGATGACATGTAACTTGTAAGCTTTTAGAAAGAAGCAGTTTCGTTTTTGTTGTATGTGAGTTGGAATAGGCTTCTTGGTTGTCTCTCATGCCATATGTTCACAGTTTTTATAAAGTTGTAGTGGAAATTTATTAAGAATGAGAAAATGTCTGAAGTAATCTGGACTGATGACTGTCGACCATTTTTTAAAATGCACTAGCAGTAGTCATGTTAATGTTATGATATCCTTGACATTACTACAATGATTATCTATATTGCCACTTACAGAAAGGTGAAATTGTTCCTCTTTCAGTGAGTAGGGGGATTCACTCAACTAGTGTAAAGAAGATGAGCGGAGGACATGGGCATGACGAGCCTTTCTACCTTCATGCAAAGCACATGTACAACTTGGATATGATGAGCCATCAGAAACTGAAAGTGTCTCTTGGTGTCCTTACTGCATTCAGCATTGGTGTTGGTGTCCCTATTTATGCCGTCATCTTTCAGCAGAAGAAGACTGCATCAGGATAATTTCTCCTGTTAATTCCTATTTTGGTGTAATAGCAAAAACTATTTCAAAAACTTCGCTTAGACCCAAGCCATGAATCAATTATTCGACAAAACTGGTCTTTGAATGTTCATATTGTTGTATACTTCATTTAGAATCTGAAAATAGTTCTCTTCTCCTTTTTTCAATTATGATCAGACTTCTGATATATGTTCAAAAATATTACTGTTTTTTCCTTCTCTTTTTTTATCAGATACAGGCATTAGGTATGATCTTTCCCCCTCCCTCGCATTCTGCTGCATCTTGTTTCATCTTAAACAAGAGAGTTTTTAGAGAACTTGAAAAAACTTGCAAGATAACTTTTCATCGTGTTTCTGGTTCAAATACATTAGTTATGCATTTGATCAGTAGCCATGTTTATTTGCATGAATCTTCTTATAGAACTTCTGGTGTTCCTCAGAAGCTCGTAAGTTTGGGTTGAAAGTCTTGTATTACCGATATACCTATGATGCATGATGGAGGTTGGGCGCTATATCTTCGTTAGAGTTGTGTAAAGCCAGCAGATTGGTCAACTGACGATGGAAAATCCAGTGAGTGTCTCAATCTCCTGCTCTTTTTCATTCTAATACTTGGCAATTTTATATATTGATGGACATGGACCCTTCACAACTACATGATACATGTTGCGTAATGGCATAGAAATGTTGGCTGATGGCTTTTTTTATTATCAACTATGCATTCACTATCATCTTGACTAATTATGTAGTGATAACATCTAGATACTATTATTTATATAGTTGTTTGAAAATCTTAGGACTCATGAATCATGTGGCTTGTTGAATATTTCTAGCAACATAATTCTTCTCCCCCTTTAGTATTCTCGGTATATTTTGTCATTACAGGTGTAAACTACCCTTCCCCAAATGGTATTTCATACAAGTGATGTCTTGCTGGATGAACTACACAGACATTACTTTTGGAAATATTCTGTACACAGAATATTGATGCCCTGTAATAAGATGCTCCAGCTGTATATATTTTATTCTTGGAAACATCATGATATATTTTGGGTGTGACATATCCAATCCAACCACATATTGCCTGTACATTGTCAATACATACAAATGCTATTCAGGTTTCATGTTTGAGATCTCTTATGATTTAATATGGATTGAGAATCTTCTAATAGCTTCTTTGGATGGATTAAGAAAAGACATTGAACTTGTAGGAATCCAAGATAGAACTGAACTGACTGCTACTTTTCTGGATTTAGTTGAACCGAATAATTTCTGACCCGTAATTCGATCTGTCTGTCTTGTAGATGCTACATTCGTTGAAATACAAGCGGGGTGTTTTGCGTGCGCGCATCCACTGTCTACATGTAACATGTACGCGATGATGAACATGAGCAGTAGATACCATGTCGTCGTGCAGCATACTGAGTACGTAATCATGTCGACTCTCTTCCACGAGTTGCTTTCAAATCCTTTGAGTCCAGAAATCATAGCCACTGAAGAAAAAAAAGGTAAAAGGGGATCCAATGAATTGGTGAAGGAGATTGGTCATTATAGTAAAGAGAATCAAATGGAATAGAAAAAGTGGTGGCATGCTTTTCTGAAATTAGGCTATGAGAAAGACAGACAAAACAAGGTGACCTTATTCCTCTTTTATTTCTATCCTCTCTTGCAACTAATTTTTTCATGTGCAGCTGTTAGCACAATTTCATGTACTTCAATTATTGATCTGGTTATTGTTTTTCATGTTTTGTGTCTTCAATTCTTGACTTGTGATGAAGACTTCTATCTACTTAATGTTTGGAGCCTTGTGTTATTGTGGGTTTTTATTTTTATTTATTTGTTTATTTAATGAAAGAATGCATTTGCACATACAGCCTTGAGATTTATGGGTAAAAACAACAGGTTATTGCCATTTTTAAATGTTCCAATTAATGACATTTGGGAAGAGAGAGAGAGAGAGAGAGAGAGAGAGAGAGAGAGAGAGAGAATCCATTATCAATGCTTTGTAGCCACTCAATTATTGGAAGAGATTGAGATTAATTTTAATTTTTAATTCAATCAATTATTGGAAGAGATTGAGATTAATTTTAATCCAATCAATTATTAGGTATTCGTACACGCTACATGAGGCAAATATTATATATATTTGTTCGATTTTCAATATCTCCTTCCCTCTTTTGTAAATAGCATGCCTTGTTTGATCATTATTTCCATTTTCAGTAAACTTCTAAATCTTAAAACAAAATTTATATTCTAAAATAATACGTGCAATAGAAATAGGCTAGTCTTTTTTTATTATTATTTTATTTTATATGTATGTAATAAGTGCGACCAAATAGGTCACGTTACTTACAAGAGCACAAATATGCATATTAGTAAGAGGATATAATTTCAAAATTTTCAATTTGAGGATTTGTGTTTCGAGATGTCCCACTTCCATTTATTTTTTCAAATAAAAATACTAATAGTCATTCAATTATTATTCACATGAATATTTTTTTCTCACAATTCACACGGACAAGATTTGACCCCAACCAAAGTAATATTCTCCTTAAAATATAAAACAAACACTAATTATAGCCACCAAATTACTCTTCAAACTCATTTCTCCAAATTCCAAGAACTCCTCAAACAAACAGCCTCCGCCTTCACAAATTTTCCAAATTATACATATAGACACACATCAATATTATATATATTTGTAGAGAGAGAATGATAGAGAACAAAGTGTCGGCATGAATGGTATCCACAATGTTCCAGATAAGCTAAACAATAATCTCTCTCTCTCTCTTAAAAATCCACGTAAGGAAAAGAGAAGGCTACTAAACCCAAGAAATTAAAAAAGTCAAAGCAATTATAGCAAGCAGAGTTACAGTCCTCCAATCAGAGAGATTCATACCTTGATTACTCAGCTTTTAGCACAGAATGAATGAGTACAGTGACCACTAAATTAATAAACAATCACCAACTCAGGTTTTCTGCACTGAAAAATTTACTGCAATAAAAAAATACAAAATTCATATCATCACAAAACCCACAATTTTCTACTTTGAACCCAACATTCCCAAATTTGTTGCTCCCAAAAAATGCAAGTTGCCTAATTCAAGAACCATGAAAATTCGTGGAGGTGGGATGAGAGAGAGAGAGAAAAAAAAAAGACAGGCGGTGAAAACTTAGGTACTACTTAAAAACAAAACAAAGCCAACACAGCAGTTAAAAACAAAGATATGCACACAAATCTTGAATTTTTTTACCCTAGATATGATAAAAAGATAAGAATACTACAACCATTGATGATGAGCAAGAAAAATATAGAAGGGTGGTGCCAAACTCTTCAAGAATATAATAAAATTGGAAATTAAACTATTGTGAATCTTTCCCGTTTTCGTCGCCGCTGTCGCTTTGCTGCGGCTGACTTTGGTGGTGGTGGTGGTGGTTGTGGTGGTGGTGCTCCAAATTCATGCCCAAATCAATTCTGCTGCTGCTGTTGTTGCTGCTGTTATTGTTGTTGTAAGCATTCATAGACGCCAACATTCCCATATTAGTCTCCGTCACGCCCAACCCCAGCTGCTGAACCGGTGGCTGCGGCTGCTGCAGCACCATTGACCCGAGCTGAACCGGGCTGAACCGCCCGGCTCCAGGGAACTCGAACCCGCCTATTCTTTGCGTTGCGGAAGCCTTGTACTGCCACTCTTGCTGTCCCGCCGCCGTCGCGGCGGCGCTTCCCGTCACTGGGAGCATCCAGAAGGCGTTTCCCACGTTGGCAGCCGCCGGGGTCACCGCCCACATGGCGGGAGCCGGGATGAAGTTCGACGACTGGGCTGAACCGGGTTTGGACTCTGAACCGTGCTCTTGATCTTGGACGCCGCCGGTTCTTCCGTGTTTAGGGGAGGTAGCGCCGCTGGTATCTTCTCTGAACCGTTTCTTCAGGTAGCTGTCATCTGGGTCGTGGCCGAAATGGGAGTTTGAGGTCAGCTGGTGGTGGAACCCCAGCATGCCGGCGGCGCCGCCGAGGAAGAGCGGTGCGGATTTCGACGGCGGGGCGGAGATGGTGGTGCCGCTGCTGCGCAGCGACACGTTCAGGGTGGAGAAGTTAGCCGGGATTGTGCCGGTTCCCGTGGCGGCGATGATGGCCGGCTCGGCTTGGTGGAGCAGCCACTCGATCGTCTCGCCGTCGGACTTGTGGCCCAGCTCCCTGGTGAGCTGGAAAACCCGGGCGGCGCATAGGGCCGGCATGCGTATGCGGCGCCCGCGGCCGTCCACCTTGGTGTGGCGGTCTTTGGACGGTTTCTTGACGACTTTATTGGCCGCGGAATTGTCGTTGTTGTCGTTGGTGGCGGTGGTGGCGGTGGTGGTGATGGCGGAGGAGGTGGAGGAGGAGGAAGAGTGGGCTAGGTTTCTTGATTGTTGGATGGAGATGGAGCCCATGAATGGACCATGGGGTGGGGCTGGACCGGACCCAGAACCGGGTTCGGGTTGACTTTGGTGGTGGTGGTGATGGTGGTGGGAGACGAGTTGTAGGGAGGAGGGCGGTTCGTGGTGGTCTGAGTTTGTAGTATTGCCTCCTTGATTTTTTGTGTGTGTCTCCATAAATTCCATTCTTGTGGGAGAGAGAGAGAGGCAATTTTTTTTTTAAAAAAAAAATTTCTAGAGAAGGTTTTCAAGAAAATCTTCTTGGCAGATCACACATAGTAGTAGCTCCAATCATCAATTGATGCCATTCCTCTAGGAGAGAGAAAGAGAAAGAGAGAGAGAGAGATAAGGAACAAGTTGTTTTGATGCAAAGTCTTTAGAGCCAACTGAACAAGTGGAAGTAATTTGTGGGGCTCTCTCTCTCTCTTTCTCTCTCTTTCTTCCCTCTCTTGCTTTGTGGTTGACTGCTGTCTTCTCTTGGGAGGGAGAGAGAGAGAGAATGAGTGTGTGTAGTGTGTGTGAGCTGGGCCAAGTGGTGGTGGGAGGTGGGGGCCACTCACAAAAAGATGAATAAATGTTTGCAGAAATTGAAGCCCACCCGTGGGGTCTTTCTTCTATTTATATTTATTACAGTGCAGTTTAGCTGGCTGCCTCCCCAACACTTCTGTTTTTTCATCTTTTTTCTCTAAGTCGATACACGATTTGTATTCGTTCGAATTCGATTCGATAAGCATATCAAACAAGTTTGGATATATGTGTGTATTTGATAAGATTTAAAGCTCATCTCAAACTTGAACTTTAGCCCGATAATTAAAAATTGAGCAAACTACTCGTGTTCGGCTCGATCAAAACTCGACTCGATAGACAGTCAAATAAGCTCAAACATAAATTTTAAAGTTTGATATCATTTCAAACAAGCTTTGAATATATGTATATTTGAGCTCAACTCGACTCATTTACAGACAGCCCTACATGTATGTATCTATATATAGAGGTTTAAAATACGTTATAAAATGCGGCGTCGAGTGCCTAAAACTGCACCGTTATGTTTACAACTTTGATCTGTTTTCTAACTAGTATTGATTCGTTTGACAAATTTAGACTCGTGTGTAAGTAGATGATATTTTAGATCTTTTATGCTCCATCGAGCCAAGTGTGCACATGATATTTTAAGTCTTTTAATACGCGCAATTGACATTCATAAATATACATGTACACATAAATATGTTCGATAATCAAAATTGTGAAAAAAATGAAATCGTTAAGATTGTATTATGTGAGTAATTTTAGTTAAAGATCATAATTTGAATCGTAATCAAGTCTATTATATATGTGTGTGTGTGTATAAAAATGAAACTTATACTAAAAAGTGAGTGAGTGTGTGTGTGTGTGTGTGTGTGTGTGTTTTGACGCTATTTGAGTTCTTGGAAAATTCTCAGTTTCATACTCTGCTATTAGAAATTGACACCTTTGTCCTCTGCTTTTATTAAAAGTTAAAAATATTAAGCACATGGAGAATGAAGAACATATTACAAGTCAAAATATATGATGATTATTATTATTTAAGTGTAAATTATGTATTTTATTATATTTTATTCAATAAAAATATTTTAACACAAAATATAATATGTGTGTAGTTATTAGGATTGGCAATTCGTGTTATCGAGTATTGTTTCGTGTCGATACGATAGGACCAAATATAAACACGGCACGATAAGAATTTATCTGATACAAACACGAACACGATAATTTTTCACGGCACTAACACAATATACACGATATTTTAACGTGCTGACACGACACGTTAATGACATGATAATGGCATGACATGAAAATAATTAAAAAATAGAATAATGATTATAATTCATTAAAAATATATATAAATAAAGAAAAATTGGAATAATAATATATATTTTACCATGTAACATGTTATCAAGTCGTTACCAAGTTCTTAACGTGTTAGTATGTTAACGAGTTCTTATCAGGTTAATAGATTAACATGTTATCATGTCGTTATCGGGTTATAAGACGACCTGTTAATTTTTATAGTGTTTAACAGGTTGAAATAAAATATTTTAACACAAAATACAACCTATGCGCAGTTATTAGGGCTGACAATTCGTGTTTCGTGTCGACATGATAAGACCAAATACAAATATGACACGATAAGAATCTGTCCGATACGAACACAATAATTTTGTCACGACACTAACATGATACGAACACGACATACACGATATTTTGACGTGTGGACACGACCCGATAATGATACCAATAACATCATGACATGAAAATAATTAAAAAAATAGTATAATAATTATAATTCATTAAAAATATATATAAACAAAGAAAAATTGGAATAATAATATATATTTTACCGTGTAACATGTTATCGGGTCGTTACCAAATTCTTAACGTGTTAGTACGTTAACGAGTTCTTATTAGGTTAATAGATTAACAGATTATCAGATCGTTGTTGGGTTATAAGATGACCTGTTAATTTGTATCGTGTTTAACATGTTGACACAATAATAACATAAACACGATAATATCAAATACTAATCCTTTATTTTTGTGTAATGTTATAATGTCGTGTCAAAAATTATCAATCCTAATTACTTTAAAAAAAATTATGAAGGACCTGGTATTTAAATTCACTTTATTATCCATTAAATTTTCACCTTATGATTTGACAGCCTCAAAAAATTGAAAAGAATAGAATAGAAATGTAAATTCCATTGCGTGTGTTTTTACTGTCACCGATTTTCTTCTCTGTTTGGACAGTCTCTCTTGAAATTCTCACCTTTCTTTTTCTCTAAAAGGAAAAAATCGTAATTACTGTCTAATAACCCATTATAGTCTTATAGATGAATCATACATTTATACTTTCATACAAAAATCAAATCAAATAAGTAAATTTTTACTATCTGAAATTACCCAATAGTAAATAAAAATAAAATTTGGGAGCAGAATACTGCTATGCTATTTATAAGAGGCAGAGTAGTACTGACGTAGATAGTCGTCCCCACGCAGTTACCGACTCTCCTATAATTTTATTAAGCAAAATAAACATGTCACAATTCAAATTTCATATCTATAATTACAAACTATAAAAAAAAAATGATTTTTTTATAGAATAAGTTGAAATTAGAGGATAATGACTATTAATGAGTGATAAGTGACGAGTGAGCCTTCTCCAAGATTTTTTTTTCTTTCATTGTGTGTGTGTGTGGGATTTGGTTCAAATGAGAATAGTACTTCGTGTAGGAACATGAGAACCGTGCTCGTTTAATGTAATTTTAGTGCTTTTCTTACTGTATTTTGATGCAATTTTTTAATTTTTATTTTTAATACTTTTCTTATTGTATTTTAGTGCTAAATGTTTAGCATCAAAATAAAATAAGAAAAGCACTAAAATTATAATAAACAAGTCCGTTCTCACACCAAACTTAATTCCTATTATACCCAACCCCTATGTGTGTGTGTGTGTGTATTACTCGATTTCATTGGGTGTGTGTTAGTTTTCCCAATAATCAATAGTTTTAAATATTTTTAAAATTATGAATTTTATGTGTTTTTTACATGAATTTTAAATTATGCCGAAAAAAATACAAATCTAACCATTTTTGCCAATTTAACATGAATTGTAATTCCTAAAAAAACACTTTAATTCATCATATATTTCTCCGTCATCTAGGTCAGTTTTAATTCGGTGAAATTGAAATCGATGATATTAAATTTACAAACATTGTTAAGTTTTTTTTTTGTGGCACAATTCAAAGCTCGTGTTAAAATTAATAAAAAAAAATATGTAAAGTTCATGATTTTAAAAATATTCAACACCAAAATGATATAAGGAGGGCTGAATTCATACGTATTTTTTGCAAGACTTATCAGTGGAGTCTGATAAACTTTAATCCATAATTTGTAGTTTTAATTAAAATACATTATCACTTTTTAAAAGAGTTAATTGCAATTTTAATGACTCGATTTGTAATTTTGACGTCACTTTTGAAACGTTGTAATATTTACTGACATTACATTTCAATTTGTAGCAAGTGCAACACCCCCAATATTCTCAATGATAAAAAATATAACGTGATTTTTTTTTCCCAGATATATTGATCTTGTATAAGACGTTGATGAACCTGACCTAGCTACTTGAGTCACATCAATCACATTAAATTTCCATCTACCGAAAAAATTAGGAGTGTTAAAATTACAAATTTAATCAAAGACGGTGATATAAATTTCAATTAGCCCTTTTGTAAGAGAACTATTAGATTTCGTAACTCGAATTTTGGTTTCGTTCTTTTTGTGTCCTACATCGGTTTTGTATTAAAGGCAGTGAGTAGGTTTATCTTATAAAAAGATGTCAGATCTTTGGTAATTAGCTTGTATACATTTGGTTCCAACTTGCTTTTCTTGTCTCAATTTTCAAAAACCCTAGATTTAGGGTTTCCTAATTTGTGGGTAATGCTTTTGCCCAAGCTGTAGTTTGGTTCGGAGATAAGTAAAGAATTCGTGCGGTTGCGGTGCCCGGCTTTGCCCGCGTTGTCCTGTCTCGACTAACTCATCTTATTCGACCCCGGAGACAGGCAATATCGACCAAACCTCGTTATCAAACTTTAGTGTGCTATTTCCCTTTCTTGTATATGTTAATCTGATTTTTTTTTTTTCATTTTTAGTTAATATTCTATATTATTTTTAATGGAGTATTTCATACTCTTGATATCCCTACAACAACTACATACAAATATGAAATAGGGGAGGTGATATTTTTATGAAGATAATAATAATTGCAATGGAATTGCATGATGAGAGAGGCGGCTAAAGATATTTGTAGAGTGAAAGGTTGGAAAAATAGACTAGAAAAACATGAACGATAGGAGACATTCTCCAACAAAAGTTTAGGCTAAAGTCTTTGTCTAGCTTTTATTTCCTTTTTTTTCATAAAAAAAAGTCTTTTGTTCATAGATTAGGGTGACTATTTTTTTCTTGATTTCTCATTCATCAAGTAATGTAATATTATATTTATAATATGTTGATGATGACTGCACCAATCCGATCATGTTTTCTTTTCAATATTGCTCTTATAATAATGCAAGATTTAAAGTGATTATTAGATTATTGATACATACATCATCGTAATGATTTTGCAATTGAATATAGAAATCAAAAATTAGTTTTTAAAAGCTCATTAAACGGATAATAATGCTAGTATACTCATTCTCTTCCATAAAAGATATACGACTTTCTATGTGTAAAATAAAGATTTCTCATACTTTTATCTATACTTCGACAAATTTCGTTCGCTCATTAAGGGTCGGATCGGATAGGGTCCATCTGAAAACCTAATCTGGATCTTGTAACTTTACTATTCATAAGCGCGTCACACCATCACACGTCGAACGAAACAAAAAGGGAGAGCTTACATAATTCAAACTCGTAACATTTAATTACATGACCACGCAAATGATGACATATACGTATGCCAAGTTTCCAGTTCAATTTGGCTTCAAGAATGAAGACATAGGTTAGAAATGTTAGATAAAAAACATTGACTAGTCTATGTTACATGCATCCATCCATCCTTTTGCCCTAACTCTCATAAATATATATATTTAATGTGCATCGATAACATAAAATATAAAAGTCGAAACTCGAAAGAGAAATGAAAGATTCGAACTCAAATCAGCCAGTGCTTGAAGAAGGCAAGTGTACAGAATGAGAGAGAGAATGGACCAGTGTGTGTGTGTGTGTGTGTGAGAGAGAGAGAGAGAGAGAGAGAGAGAGAGAGAGAGAGTAAATGAAGGAGAAAATAATGGAGCAGTGAAGATGACAAATCATAAGTTTGAATAAATGAGTCCATTTCTTTCAGGCAAAAGCTAAGGTTGGACAGCTCAGCCAAACACCAATACAACAAAACCACCAGCTCATCCCTACACTTCGCCCCACCTAACACCATTTTTTTTATTTTTTTTTTATTTTAGAGAATAAAATAGATCTATTTTCATAGAGTATGATGAGTGATCAAACTTATAGCATACATTTACAAATCTCGTTTAGACTCGATTAAGTTCGTGAACCTTTAATACGCTCGCCAAATTTCGAACTGTCTCGACAATAAATGACCCGAGTTTCGGATCGGTTCGAATACACCTCTAGTTGTTCCTTCCTCTTGACCTTAACTTGGTAAGAAAGACAGCGGAATAATTTTTTCATTGTATATTATTTTTGGTAAGGAGTGGTCTTATGCACCATCAGACGGCTAACGCACAGTCAACCCGCAGTATTAACCGTAATATTAAAGAATCACTGAAGAGTGTCGATCAGAAAAAAAAATCCCGTCAAAATTAATATCAACTATAGTATTAAAAAATATACTTAAAAAGTATCACCCGTGTCATTTTTTTTGCGGGTCGTTGTCTGTCTGATGGTTCACTTAGTGTATGGGAGCCGGGGAGAATCGACGTATTGGAAAAAGTTGTGATTTTAGTGAAAAATAAGGATTTCAAATCATCAACAAGATTTAACATAAAAGCAATACGAAATCAGATAACTTGCATTTTTTTATGCAATTAAGCAAGAACTTGACTGCAATACATCAATACAAAAAGCTTCAAATTGAGAATCCCATAGAAAAAAGAAAGAAAAAAAAAAGCACAAACGATCAAATGTCTTTCTTTATTTGGAAAGGGAAGATCAGAGTCTTGCTAGACATTAATGTACACACAAAAGCAGAAAATCTTGAGCCAAACCTACAAACAGGGGGAATCACCGAAGAATAGAGTTCCGATTGAACGAAACAAAATGGCGCCTCGCCTTTCGCTTTCCTCTCTCTCTATAGCTTTATACTTACTGCAATGAGCCCCTTCAGCACGTCCACGAGGAGGATCTCTTGAGGACGGGCTTCATCTGCTTGTCCTCTTCGAGGGAGATCATGCCCAAGTGCGAAGGATCCTCCAGCATCATTTTTGCCACGAGGTATCCAGCAATGGACCATGTCTGGTATTTTCTAGCTTGTTTCCCTGTGTATCTTCCTAACTTCCCGTCGTAGTACTCGGGCCAGCCATCCTTTAGCAGACGGCTCTCTGCAAGATCAATCGCTCGTCTTGCAATTTGCGGGCGCCCGGTTTTGATGCAGGCAGCTGTTAGCAACCATAAAAGCACTGCTCCACGGATGCGAAGGATTTTGGCAACAAAAAGAGTTTTAAGTGATGGAATAGCAAGTTTCAAGAAAGTATAGCAGGAACATGATCTAAGCACTTGAATCATAGGCTTGCTATTAATGGAAGCGACATTCACACAATGTAAGGTGCATTTAATTTTCGACCTTCTCAACAAATAAAGGGATTTAAGGCATGGATTGCAAGTGATATAAAAAACAAGTAGTGAATAATGACTGACCTGGCCATGATCCTCCATTATGATAACTCCATCTCGTGTTCTTTGGATCGCATCCGGTCACAATACGCCACTCGTGACTTTCAATAGCCGGATAACATATTTTCAGAGGCATTTCTCCGACAAGCTCCTCCCATCTTTCTTCGAAAAGGTCCATGATAGCAGAGGCCTGCTCGGGAGTGGCGAGAGAAGACAATATGGCAACACAATTACCTAGAGCAAACCACCTAAAGTCCATCCTTGCAGGACTAACATTTCCGATAAAATAACCACCACGTGTCGGCATAAAGTCAAATACCCACTCTGGGATCGAATCAGGAATCACGTTAAATTTGTTGACAGCAGTATGCGAATATTCTTCGGTTTTGTAGCGATATATGTCATTCAATTGTTGGAAGTCAAGCCAAAAGTAACTTCTCATATGATAACTCAAGGCATGCAAACGCTTCACTATTCTCTCAACAAACTCTTTGCCTTCCGCATCATGCTTCAACATTGCCAGAGCAGATCTTAATGCCATAAAAAACAGTGCTTGAATCTCAATTGGGTAGCCATAGATTCCCTGACAAATCGCAGATTTGAATTAAATACAAGCATTTTTAGAGGAGTGTTTGATATGCAGATTCAAGTTGCATCAAATAACATTATTTTTCACATTCATCCTGAGTATTCTAGCTTTTTAACTCAACTTAATTCAACACACAGAAATAAGTCATAATAAGTAATGACAACACAACAGTTGGAAATCACCTAACTGCATACACATGCAAGAAAATAATATGACATATGCAGTCCAAGTCTTAAAGGCCTACTACAATGAATTTGTCTGAAGGGCCGGATGATCAAGTGATAATGTAAATTGGGATAAAATACAGTTGCTCATTACTCTAATCTCACCAAATATCAATACGATAATAGCTTTTCACAACATCCAATATCAGAACAATTATTATCACTTTCAATATTTTTAATTCTATTGAAGTTTGATCAAAATCAAGCACTTTAAACTCTCAGTCAGATATGTCAGTTACCTTTTCCTTTATTAGTACTCTAGTTTGAATCATCATACAAATTCAGATTCAGATTCCCATAATTTTTTTTCCCAGAACATACTTTCTTCATTTGGTTTGCAGAATGGCATGTTAAGGAGCATTTCTAACATTCATGAATATATACATGCTTAGCAAGCTTCAAAATTGTCATTTACAGACACCAAAACTTAAAATGCAATGTATCCTTCAGACTGGTTAGGAGAAGGTAGAAGTGTACAAGTTTCATCTCTATCAATCAAACTTTTGAAGAGCTAGCAAGAGAATTATAAGATATCTCACCATTCTGCGATCTATCATAGAGCAACCATCAGCACAAAGCAGCGTTGGAAATGTGTCGAAACCTTCTGACAGACACAAGGCCAGAATAAGTCTCATCCCCTTTTGGCACTCAGGTGTTTCGGCCAGAGAAAGGTCTCCGGTGGATTTTGTGTATGCACGGAGAAGAATTATCCACCAGAAACCGGAATCAACCGGAGCCACTCTTCCAATAGCACTTTCACCAAAATCTGCTATTATTGTGTCTGTCTTGCGAACTGGATCATGAAGTACTTTGAAACTAGCCGGCATAGCACCCTCACCAAGCTTGAATCTGTCTATCCTTTTTTCCCACCCTTGAAGCTGAAGAGTCTTCAACAAGAAATTCTTAACTATATCTGGCTCCCCATTCATCAAAAAGGCCAGTGCACTTGGCACAAAATCTCGAACAAAAACCTGCAGCAGGTGCAAAATTACATACAAGAATATACTATTGGTTAAGCAGAGTCGTCCAAATGTCAATTGCCTTTCAACATTGAAATAAAAGTTTTTTCTAGTTGCAATAACAATTCATCCACAACTTCAGTATAAATATCCAATAAGTTTTTTCCGAGTAAGCTTGTAGTACCTGATCATAATTCAAGACCTCCTCAGAAGCATGATCATAAGCAGCAATTGTGCCAACTGGTTGACCACGAAAGTGCACCAATGACCGTCGGAGGGCTTCCCAAGCATCCGCAACCATTGGGTGTGGTTCGAACGAATTCCTCGTAGATGAGGCAGGGGTATCCAACCCTGACCGTCCCGGTGAGTATGCACTCTCATAATTATCTAAAACTCTCGACAGACCAACTGACAACTCACTAAGAGATCTCTCATCAAATGATCTCTGCCTCTCTATGTTTAATCTGGGTTTATCAAGTAGCCTTGAGAGATCATAATCATCCATTTCAGATATTGAGCAATGGGAACTCACGTTTTTAAGTCCCACCTCTTTTGAACCTTCCACTCCACCCTTGCCACCATCAAGAAGAACCTTGACACAATCCATAATCTTTCACAACTTCCGACAAAATTATTATCTGCATCACCAAGAAGTATTAACAATCAATGCAAAATGAGACATAGATGACAGATACAAAAGGTCACATTTCATATAAAAGTGCACGTGCTACAACTCCTAGTAGGCAAGCATAACTGTCTGATCCAAGGAAGATATATGTCTATCAAGAACTACGATAATAAAACAAAATGAGGCATACATCTTATATTCTAGGCTAAACATCATCTTAAAACATGATGCACAGATGGATGGAAAAAGACACGTGCCTCTAGAGAGTCAAATAATTGATACAGTAACTGCCATCCCAAATATCAAACTCCAAAATAAAATGAAAGAATAAATTGGATACAAAACAGGTTGTAAAGGCAAAACCAATTAATTACCAAAATTACTAAGATCTTATCCAACAAGAGTATAAATCAGAATTAATAGACCCAACTTGCCACATGATTAACACCCCTATCCATATTGCCATATAATTCATATCGTAATCCACAAAAAATAAGAAAGATAATTAGCAAGTAAACATAGAAAGATAAATGGAGCTACCTACACTTCCATAATCTTGGAAACGAAAAATATTTGGAATGGCAAGAAATCGATATCTATTGACTTTATTACTTTTCAAAAGCAACTGCTCTATTACAGTCTATCTGAAATGGTTGACAGGTTTACCTAACCCTCCTCAACGAGAGAAATTGAAATCCTACCCACCATTAAAATAAAACAATATAGAATATAAAAACAAGAAAATATCTTCAAGAATGAAATTATGTATTCGGGATTTATAAAAAATTGCACCTTTACACACTATCTCGAAATCCCGGTACAGGGTTAAAGACTCCAAATTTAGAGCTGGAAAAATTGAAACTACATAAAGATTGAGTCTTTACAAAACTTAATAGCAAAACATAACAATAATAAACCACATTACAAAATTGAAAGAAAAGACACGGCAAAATCTGCAAGATCCACCTAAAAACAGCTGTATTTTTAGGAAAACAGAACCCACAAAGCTCAAACTGCGGTGTAGCGAAAAACTATTGAAGATGTAATCAGTTCCCAAAAGGGTCGCTGAAACAAGTCAACAATATGTGAAGGACGCAGTAGATCTAAATCTCTTTCATCAGAGATCAAGAAACACAGGAGAGAGAGAGAGAGAGCAGACCTTGGAGATATAATATGTGTCGAGGAATGGAAGGAGAATATATAGGTGGGATAGTCCGGCGGAAGAGACGGCCGGCGAGATTGCCGGGGTGAGAAAACAAGAGACAAAGGAGTGTGGAAATGGAGGAGAGAGGAAAAAAGTATCATGTTGGCGGAGCTTTAATTTATAGACCCAAACCAACTAACCAACCCAGGGAAAGAAAGTGTGAGAGTGAGAGTGTATCAAGTGTGTGTGTGTGTGTGAGAGAGAGAGAGAGAAAGAGATAGAAAGAGAGAGAGAGAGAAAGGAAAAGATAAAATGGGGATTTTGGACCGTCACTCTCAGAAATTAAATTCAAGTCTGTGCGGCAAAAATTTATTATTTTCTTCTTTTTTTTTTTTTCTGTTCGACGAAATTTACCGGTGTTTGCCGGTTTATGTTGGATTTCAATTCCCCAAAGTTTCCAGTTTTTGTGGCTTACCTACCCAAAATAATCGGTTGGGAATTTTTTTTATTTTGTGTAAATTACAAATACAATAATATTTTGTAAAATGAATATTAATGAAATATTAAATTGAAATACTGAAGGTGAATTACCGATGTTCAATCCAAAAATTCCTTTGTACAACTAAATGAAATGAAATAAAATAAAATAAAGGACCTTAATACCTCCGAACGGTGTAGTTTTTTACATTTTTTTCGTTTAATTTTTCAGTTGTTATTTTTTTTCTTTATGAATTTAAATATTTGGTTTTCTCCGGTTACGAATTATTTTTTCATAGTTGGCTAGGTATAGTTAGAAATTATAATAAATAGTTAATAATTTTAGTTATGGTTAATTAATATGTAATTGGTTTTATGTTTTTTTTTATCAATCCTTTCAATTAAAGGATTTATTTTTTAAAAATTAGGATTCATTATTCTATAACAGGTTTTATTATTAATCGTTTTTAATTACGTTTCACCAATAAAAAAATAAAAAATTTATGTCAACACATGACATATAAAAATGAATTAATGCATAAAATGGAATGTTTAGAACACTTTAGGCAGTGATAGGCCTCAACCACAGCCTATGAAGATAGTAAGTTTAGTTTTCAACTATCATTACCTTTTCTTTTTTTTTTTGCATTTAAGGTTAATCGAAATATGGAATAATTTTGCAAATTTAACTAAAACTTCACTTTTGCAATGTCACACTCATACCCCCAACTTTTTAGCATCGAAAATCAATACACGCATCTCTTTTTTACTTAGGTTTGGTTCAATAAAATTATCGCACAACATGAAATTTTTTTGTGGGAAAAATGGGACGAAGGACATCGGATCCACAATGGGTTAGAGTTTCATTATATTCTACTTCGATTTGTTGCAAACTCACAATCGAAGGAATATAATTGATTGTTCATATACATGCACAATCGTAAGATCCTACAGAGTGATCTAGTTGGTAGAGTGGCGATCTTATAATAAAAGGGCAGCCCGTTTAAATACTACCAAGCTTAAAAGTTGGTGCACACATTTGTTTTGTTGGTATTTCAACATATATAATTATAGAAACACACGTTTTGCTACATTTATTAAACAATGGATATTACCAAACTTCATTTTAAATAATTATCATAATAATCTGCGTAACATCATCCAAAAACAAAAACTTATTCAACAGATATTTTATTCATTCGGCCCTACTTTAAATAATCCAATTATATTATCCAAAACAAATACATACACACATATGTGTATATATAATTTCTTTTTATTTTGAAGTGAATATTACTAATAAAATTAAAGAGGAAAAGAAAAAATGAAATATAAGAAAGGCTACCGGTGTGAGCGGTGAAGCCAGCTCAGCAAACAATATTAAAGAAATAACGTGTAAGGTGAGGAAAGCGCCGAGAAATAACGGGCACGAGGAGATTGCCGGGCATCCCACGTGGACAATACGACGACGTTTCCCTCTCTGATCAATTGCTTTTCTGTCCGGGCAGTAGCAGTATGTTTGGTTTGATCATATTTTTTTTAGATAATATCCACTAACATAAATATATATCCACACAATTACAAAATCTCGTCACATGTGATCTCATCAGGGTGTACAAATGGTTGATTCGATGTAAAATCGAGTTAAAATAATAAAATTAAATAAAAAAATAAAAAAAATTAAACCGAACCAATCAAAATAATATATATATATATATATATAACCGAACAAAACCAAACATAATTATTTGTTCAGGTTGGCTTGATTTTCGGTTTAACCGGTTCAGTGAATTTTTTTTTCCCAAAATAATTATACCTAAAGAAAATAACATGCACTCGATAGATAACAAACGATATATTAAGTAAGTAAATATTTGAAAATTTCTAAAACTAGAAAATTGAAACTAAATATTAGAATTACTAATATTATTTAGGTATATAATACATTTTAGATTTATTAATTTAAGTATAATTAATATTAGAATTATAGATCATAAATTATAAATATAGTATATATATATATATATATTACTTTAATATTCAAAATTAAATCAAAATTAAAGAAAAAATGACCAAACCAATCAAACCAAATAGCTCTGTTTGGTTCAATTTTTTGGTTTTGGTTCATTTTTGCACTCCTGAGCTCAAGATTTAAATGCTACTTTATTATTAATTGTCTTAAATATTATTATATTATATAAATCATGTATATGTATATTGTGATATTTATTTTAACGTTCAAAATTATAGTGATTATAACACTATTTATTAATTTATTACAATTCATTCCTTTTTTTTTTTGTTAAGAAGTATGTAATTTTATTTTATAACGAGGGTAATCCTCAATCACCACCTGAGAGTGCATCTAAGTAAATTTTTACGATCATACGAAATAGTTTGCAAATTACACAAACAGATTATACCTACTGTCATAATATTGTGCAGGATTTTTTTTTTGTTGAGTTTTTAGCATTTTCTTGAATAAGTTTTCATTACATTTTGTTATCTCGCTCTTGAATGCTATTCCGGGGTTTTTTTTTATGGTTTTCAATTTTTTTTATCTATGTAATTTTTCCCTGTATAAATATATATCAAATTATATATTATTTAATTGACTCAAATTAAAATTGGATAAAAAAAACCCATAAAAATATGCATAAGGAATTAAATTACAAAAGTTTTTATATTTCTTATGTTGATTAAGATTCATTTAATTTAGTGGATAATCAAATAAATTCAAACATTATTAACATTTCACAAATAAAAACAATATTATCGTTTTGTGATTCAAAGTGCTTACATACCTTATTGGAACATCGTTGGGAACTCTAATTTTTCAATTTGAAATCGACAAGTTATGCTATAAAATAAGAAAATTGTGAATTAATTATAGGGCAAATTACACTTTAATACATGTATTTTCAACTTTAAAAAAAAACTCGATTTTCAAAATTAATAAAGCAGTTTTCACTTTTTCAAAAATATTTGTAAAGCTAATATTTGATCAATTTTATAGCCCGAAAATTATAATAATTAATTATATTTTAATATTTATTGAATGAATATTTTTTATGCATATGGAGAAATAAAATTATTAAAATATAATTAATTACATAAATTTTTTAGATCAGAAAATTGATTAAATGTTAAATTTGTATTGCCCGACATCCAACAACCGATTCAACGAAACAAACTTGTTTCACAATCCAAATTAAACTATTAAAGTAGCCAACCACACATATTTTTTTATGATTAAAGAAAATAAAATTGGAAAATATTGGACATACATATATAGTTGAGTGTTAGGTGAAAAAGACGAAAATAAAGTAAGACTCGAGGGTATAAGCGGAATTTAGCCGACTTAAAAAAATATAAACAAAAAATCATTGGTCATTTTTGTGGAATAAAACATTAAACGAGCTAGAACATGTGGGAGATTATTTATATATTATTGCAATTTACGAAATATTTTTTAGGTAGTGATAATGACATGATGCATGTGGAAACTAATTTTGACTAAATATAATTAATTAAGGATCGATAAATACGAACAAACATTTATTACAAGGCATTACACGTGAATAATAGTTTTTTTTAGAGAAAAATAAAATACATTAATTAACCAACTCCGTTAATCACTGAAGAAAGTTATCGTTTCATATCACCAATTTATGATAAGTTGCACCAACACGTGCAACTGCATGAGCCATAGTATTAGCTTCTCTACACATACGTTTAAAATTCAAAATAAATTCATCTCTTAGCAAATCGATCAGCTAGTTCAGGAAATTCATCCTCAAGCAAGAGCCGTCACGCGCCGTTCATTTGAGTAGCCAGACTGCTAGAAGTGAATCAGAAAATGCATTGACTGGAAACAGACCTTCTTGTAAGCACAAACTAACCCTATAGAGAGCAATGCATTCAGTTCGGCATCCACCACTGAAGTCGGTCGCGTAGTCAACTTTGCCAAGCCCGCTCGTAACTTAACTCCCATCTGAAAAATGTTAATTATGAATAATTTGATACTCTATGGAAAAGTTATTTCTTTTAGATTCTAATAGAAATTGATCAATGTTGGAATGAAGGATCTCATCCGATAATTCTATCAGTATTATCGATCATATTTGATTGTATTTTTTTTAAAACGGTAAATAGAACTCATAATTCCATTAATTTATTATTTCAATAATGTTGATTTAATTTATTTCAATTTGTCTGAATAATTGTTTGAGAAAAAACACAAAATTACAGAATCTTGTAAGAATCTAACATAAACTGTGCCAATAACATGTGTTCAATGTTTCATTGTTTTGGATGGTAATTAAGGTTGTTTCTTTCAAAAAAATAAGGCCCAACGACGAAGATTAGTTTTATAGTTTGCAATGTTTTTAGACTCCTTTTTATTTGCCCTTTTTAAATTTCACTATTTACATTTTGTGTGGGTGTGTGTGTGTCTATCAGTATCTTAAAGTGTAATAATTTTATTAGCATACAAATAGTGAAATAACTCGATTAAGATACCTTATTATAAATAGTGTTACATCTGATTTTGCATATCACCAATACACGCTATACACGCTATGTTTATAGTAATAATTTCATCAAATGTATGAAATATGAAAATTAGTGAATGCAATATTTTTTCATATGATCATGGAATAAGAGATCTAACATTATTTGAAAATAGGATATATCCAACTCTCATATAACTTGCTCAAATTAGATAAGCGGATAAATTATAGTATTATAATTGAGAAATATATTTAATTACATTAATTATGAGTTGAGAGGTAGGTTTTTATAGTATTAAATATTGGCTACATCATGCATCACGAGTTGTACGTCACTTCATTTATTTGTACGTTCTGAAATGGACCACAATGAATTAAACCCTAGTGGCCACCCTTTATTTTAAAACAAATTAATATAAATAAAATAACAGTCATTTTCGTGCTATGTTGACCCCTTTTGATTTGAGAAATACAAATTTAAAATATCTTGATTTAAATTCAAAATCGTCACACTTCTTGTCTTAAATATAATAATCATATAAGATTGCATACGACATATAAGATTGCATACGAATAAGGTTCAATTTCGTGGGACACTTGTGTATAAGCTTACAAACAAAATACAAATTTATCAAGATCGATGAATATGTTTAACTCTCTCTCACTCTCTCTCATGCATTGATTTACAGCACCCTACGATTATATACGATTGACGCTTTACAATTCAAACTTAAAAACAAAATCCGTCAATATGGCGGGCCTAAATAGTGAGGCTCTACTCTCACCCGTCTAGGCCCGCGGGCTTTTTGCCCAATTTATTTTAACACACACACACACATACACATGTTATCTAATAATAATAATAATAATAATAATAATATATTTTAATGATGGAACACCAGAAAGAAAATTGATGACAAGAAATAGGAAGAAAAAATAATTAAAAAAAAGAAGAAGAAACAAATGGGATACTTTTATATTTAATCAAAATATTTAAAGGGTGCAAAAAGTGCAACAACTACATTATTTCAATGGTGCAATTATTTCAAAATTGGGGTGCAAAGTGTCAATCTTAAGTATTTGGGGTGTTATATGTCAATTACCGGATTTATTAATTATCCCATAAAATTTATTGATGGACGGCAAGAGTAATTATATTCTTAATTAAATTACCATGTAAGGTTTCAATCTCATGACCTTAATTCTTCATTTAGCAATAATTTGAAAGCCATTTGTTGTTGTTTCAACCTAAGAAATTAAAGCGTTATAATTAATTAGACGATTTAATTATGATAATACACGTGAGAAAATACGTAATTGTATACTGTAGTTGACGAAAGTTACGAGAGTGATCAAATACGTAACATATAATTGACAAAGGGATTACAGTATAATTAAACTCAAATCTGGTTAATTAATTACATAATTACTATTAGAATACACATATATAGATGTATAAATGAGGCCTATTGCGAAAACCTAGATTTTCGATTATATTTTCCTAGATATGTTTGAATGTTTAATTATTTTAGAAGGCTACGTCATTTAATTTAATTTGGTCATGGCTAGCACAATTTACACGAGAACAATCACTATCATTAAAAAATAACTAATATACCGGCGCTTAATTACGCGTGACTTTAAGCACAATAAACACCATTAATAAAATAACCAATAATTAGTAGTATCCTATCTAGTATTATTACTTGTTTATATATATTAGGGAGCAATTTGAATCGTTTAAACTAATTAGATGGACTGGCATTCAATTTTTTTAATTCTGGTGTTTCTATATACACCACAAAATTTACTTTACACTCAACTAAATAAAATAGTTTAAAAATAATTATTTATAAAATTACATAAACACCCTTATTAAATAATTTTTTTAAAAAATAAGTTAAAAAAATCTGATTTTTTATTTTCTTTTTTAATTGATCTTTTAAATTTATATTAAAATCTGATTTTTAATTGAAAGGATGAAATAGACTTTTAACGTGGTGTATAAAAAATGAGAGAAAAAATATGTGGTATACCTGATGTTGATGTTAGTGTATGTGTGTTGAATTTGAGCAATTGTTTGTTGAAATTGGCCATTTTATTTTCATTAGGTATGTATGTTAATATGACTTTAAAATTGTAGCATTATCGATTGAGATATTCTATATATTTTCGGTGTTCCAACTCATATTCCATGATTAAATTTATAAGTTTTATAAATATTACAAAACTAAAAATTAATTATATATCACACTCGACTAGTCACATTTATCAATAAGGACTGAAATTAAAAAAAATCATATTTATAAAATAATCAACCAATATAATCACTTATTTGAAAATTAAATACTAAAAGATAAATATAAACCCTAATTAATAAATGTAAAATCAAACTAAAACTCAATAAATTAAAATTGACAAAAAAAGAAAGAAGGAAAAATTCATAAATTAGAACAAGCATTGAAACAACGGATGTGGAAAAGAAGATCTCATGCGATAACCAAATTTAACTCAACAATAAAATGGAAAAAATTATCTTATTATTTTCATAAGATATGTGAGTTAAATACGACTTAAAAATCGTAGAGTTATGGATAACAAAATTTAACTCAACAATAACTTCCATTTAGAAATAAAAAAAAAAAACTCGATTATTTTTCATAAGATATATATATACTATGTAATTAACAATTATCATTCCAAAACTTTTTTTTGGAATAACTTTAACATCCACCACTTAGAATATTAGAATATGGGAAAAACTCTTTTAGAAATCTTTAGGCTTACTCATCCATCGCATATCAATGGCATCTTTGAATATATAACATTTTTAGGGATCTTTGAACATATATCATTATATCGAAAATTCACCAATTAGAGGAAAATATTTTCCTATTTGATTATTCAACTACATCCAAATTAGGTCACGCAAATCCTGAAATTTCGTTAAGCAATCTCGATTCACGGGAAAAAAAAGTTATATAAGCCCATTTTTATATTTTCATTCATATTTTTTTTTGCTTTTTTTTAGAGAAATGGATTTTTTTTCTTGCTTTCTGAACCTTGATTGCTTGCAAAAATTAATATTATAGAAAATCAAAATCATCATTTTCATTAATCCTATCTTCACAAATGTAGGCACACTTTATATAATGGGTTAATTGCAGAATTTAACACAACGTTTGTACCATATTGCAATTTTCACACAACGTTTAAAAATTTACAATTCATATAACAACGTTTAATATTTTTGCAATTGTAGCATCACATATAGTAATCCGACAAATCCATCAAACGTGTTCAATTTGTAATCCAAGTTTACTGCTATTTCCAACTACTTAAACGACATCGTTATATAGATTCACTATATACAACAATATTCTTCATCGGTTTCATCTCCACAAAACGTCGTTTTATGTCGGATTAATATTGGGGTTACAATTGCAAAAATATTAAAGGTCGTAAATATAAATTGTAAATTTTTAAACGTTGTGTGAAAATTGCAAAATAGTGCAAACGTTGTGTTAAATTCTGCAATCAACCCTTCTCTAATTATCAACCCATAATTGAATATTATTATTATTATTATTATTATTATTATTATTATTATTAATCTTTTTTAGTAGAAACACATGTTTGTATATCTAGTTACATGACTTTCTCAAACCATTTAATTACGTAACCCAATTCTGATTAACTCATACATTGACAAACAATTACATCTACCAACATCAAGTTGCTAAAAACATTTTATAAATTTTCTAAAATAAATTCTTACATTATTGAATCGAACTCAACCATAAAAATTAACTAAACTCGATGACAAAATCTTGAAACAAAATCTAAACATAATTCACCATCGATTTGGTCGAGTTAACAACTACACCAATATAATTTATAAAACCCAAATTCTATACCATACCACTAGATTGCATATATATTAATGAAAAACTTCCAAAATTAAAATATATTGGATAATCTAAATGGGGCCTAATAAATCCCCTCTCAATATATAAAAGAAGGAAATATAAAAGAAAAAAAATAAAAGGAATGAATTATTGAGTTGGGAGAATGAAGTGGAGATCTTATCCATACAAGAAGCAAAATACATAAAATATGGATTTTAATGAGAATTAGGGATTTGACTTTTCAAAGAAGAAAAATGGATATATACCATAAAAGTATTTTTCATTTGCAAATCCATTTGTCACACACACACACACACACACACACACATATATATATAAAACACGTGAGCCCTGACATGCACGTGTCTTTGTATTTGTGGGGTAACATATCTCAAAGCATGAATCTTGATGGTAGACTAACTTATCAACCACATCTTGCAAAAGTAATAAGATATTATACTTTAATTCCCATGAAGAAAAGATATTATATATTAATTCAAGAAGAATGCCCTACTCATTGATTACACTTGTGTGTGTGTGTATATATATGAATATATGATGGTATTATTTATATGTTAAAAATAATAAATTTTAAATAAAAGATTGGGTTTTATTCACACTGTCGTTTATGTTAAATACGACATCTTTTCTGTGGCACATCCGACGAGACTTCCCACCAAAGTTCAATACTATTAATCATTAATATTTCAACATTTTTTTTTATTACTTATAGATTTATTTCCTCTAGGATGCCATTTCAAAAAAAAGTTGTGCAGTATATACAACAGATCTCACACATTTTTCTAAATGTGTATTTAGATACATAAACAGATAAAAAATATTATATATAATACAGTCTCCGTTTCATAATGTTTGTTGTTTTAGGATTTTAATTTAGAATTAACAATTAATTTTTAAGACTAACATACCCCTTCCTTCAATATCAAATAAAATATTATTCCCTTATATTTTCCTAAAAATTTAGTAAAATTAAATTTTCTCTCTCCATATATTTGCAGGATTAATTAGCTTGAGAGAAAGGGTGCAAAAATATCTAATTATAAAATAATAAATATTTTGATACAAAATAAAACTCTAAAACAACAAACATTATGAAACGGAAGAAGTAGAACTTTATTAGCCACAATTAAAGCTGTCGAATGAGTCAGGCCGGCCCGAGTCCAAACCAATTGTGATGACTTGGCCTAACTTGGGCCGGCCTGAAGGTCTTCGGGCCTATAAAAGATCGGCCCAATCAGACTCGAAATTTAGGTCGGGCTGCCCACAAGCCGAAGACTTATTTGTATTTTTTTAGACTGGGCGGTCCGGCCCATTTGGGCCAATACATTTTTCGGCCCAATCCGAACTTATCTCTAGCCTATATAATTAATTGTGGCTCAACCTAACCCAAAATTGGCTTGGACTAGGTCAGTTTTGCCACATCTATCCACAAGTGTAAATATATAAGCCACGAGTAGAAATAAAATATAATATATGTAACACGGTAGAAATAATAAGTATCTACAAAAAAACTTGTGTAGAACATTTGATGGGTGAAGACCTGTTAGGCAATATTCATATCGGGATCTAACCTATAAAATCGAGCAACTAATAAATGTAAAAACTAGGATTGTAAATGAATCAAACTAGTTATTCGTGAGCTACTCGGGTATTGACTTGAAAAAAATTTGATCGAAACTCGATTATTTATTAAACAAACTTAATTCGAGCTTTTTTTCAAGCACGATAATTTTTTCGAGCCGAACTCGAGCTAACGAGCTTTTATCAAGTGACTTGTGAGCTTTTAATCGAGTAGCTCACGAGCTTTTATCGAGCTTTGATGAATAAGTAATTTTTTTTAAAATTTTCACCCCAACAAGATTCAAACCTTAGCCAAATGTATTTCAGTTTGTTACTTTAACCACTTCATCAAATTATTAACAATTATGTTAATATTGAATTAAATAATATTTTCATAACAATTCTCCAAAACTTAAATATATGTAAATATTTCTATATTATATATTGACATTATATTTATATAAAATTAATAATATCATATTATCAATTTATCAGATAATTTTACTATATATTCAACTAATAATAATAGACTATATGAATTATATGAAAATTAAGAATTAAGATTATCATAAATAAAAAAATTAAAAATGGAATCAATTAATAATATTTACAAACATTAAGTTAAGATTATGATATTAAACAAAAAATAGGAATATGTAAATAGATTTATATGATAAAAATTAATGTAATAAAAAAATGATTATTCAAGTGTAAGATATACATTTAGAATGTATTTAGTTATAAAATTAATATAAAGTAGTATATTTGAATTTTGTAGTAGTCTAACAAAAAAATATTTAATTATGAGGTAAATAAAGTTCTATTTTATAGTTATAATTAAGAATTGAGACTTGATAATGAATCAAACACAAATGAATATGATTAAACCTATGATATCAAACAAACATTATTACACTGAGTTAAATCGACATTATTCATCAAAATCAACATCAAGCAATCAATAATATCTAATATTTACTTAGTTCATTTGATTATATATATATATATATATATATTTATACCAATTTACTCAATTATTATATAATATTCAAATATTATGTATATTTTAGCGTGCCTCATTGAAATATTTAATGTTATATATTAATAAAATAAAAAGAAAATGAGATATAACAATAAAAATTAATTATGATTTATAAATCATATTATAAAAAACTTTGACATTTGTATTCGAATTAAGATTATTGTAAATATTTACTTGTTAATTTGAACACGTGTAAATGTGTAATAAAAATAATAAACTAACGAGAATTATGAACTAGATCATCAATCAACTAATATGATTAGTATTTATATGAAAAATGAAAATGAATAATTGATAAAATAGTAAGAAAATGAGAGATGAGTGAATAATGATTTATAAATTGCATAAAGAAAAAACGTTTGAAATTTGAATTTGAATTAAGATGATTGTAAAATATTTATATATTGAAGTTTGAAATTAGTAATGAAAAATAATAAGTTAATTAACATGAGCAGTGAGCTAAATCACTAATTAACTAATGAATACTACTTTTACATGAAAAGTGAAAAATGAATTATCGATAAAATAACAAGAAAATGAGATATGAGTAAATTATGATTTATAAATTATATTAGAAAGATATTTTGAAATTTTAATTCAAATTAAGATAAATATTTATATATTAAAATTTGAACATTTTATATTACTAATGAAAAATAATAAAGTAAAATGAGTAATAACTATGATTATAATTACATAATTAAGTAATTAATAAAGAAAATAAAATAAAATAAAATAAAAATAAACATAATTAAAGAAAATCTAGAAAAGAAAAGAACTCGATCACAAATTTTATTATTATCGAGCTTTTATTGAGCTTTAATCGAGCTTTTTGTCGAGTTTATCGAACTTGAAAATGTGCTTATCGAGTCGAACTCGATCTGATCTCGAATCGAACTCGATCACGAATTTTCTTAGTCAAGCCGAACTCGAACTCAAAGTTAAAGCTTTGAGTCGAACTTGAACTCGAGTTCGAGCTCGTGCTCGAGTCGAGTATATCTTAAACGAGCTAAACTTGAGTTTGAAAGTATTCAGATCGACCCGGCTCGTTTAACCCTATAAAAAACAGGTAAGACCTAAGTGCATGTTCAAGATCAAGTTTTACAAATAAAAACTTCACACAATCCATGGTGAATAAGAATAGTATGCACCATACAATTACACTTCATTCATCTTCTCCAATGTCAGAATTATAACAACTCACCCCGAGCATATCCACAGATAGCCCTCGTCACCAAAATAATTTGTCTTAGGCTACTATAGAGGCAAACTTTTTTATGTAAAGGACATTTATAGATATATATCATATCCAAATGCTAGCAAAAGCTTCTTCAACTCAAGTTTCATTTATATCATTATTTTGAAATACATTCAGTCTGTAATATATTACCACACTAGCATGGTATGTTTATCAGATTAGCAAAGCATATTTCGTCATATTAGCAAGATGTCCATCGCCGATTGTCGAAATGCCCAATTGAGTTTACATCTGAATTGGTCCGGGGTTCAAAAATCCTCAATCAATTTTGCGATTCCACATCGAATTGGCATCGAAAACTTGCATGGATATGTAATTAATCATTCTGTAAGCGTGCATTTGTGCAAGACTTTCATGCTAGTTATGTTCGTTTCTGACTAGGATACCCAATAATATAGGTACAATTAGTATGCTGAAACAAATAAAACTAAAAATTATCTCATGTTATTTTTCACTATATTATTGAAACGATTCACATACAATGTTAAATATATACATCTGTAGTTATAATTAAATTTACTATCAATTATATATTTATTGCATTTAATAAATTACATTTCTTATTTACTTATTATGATAACTCGTGTTAAGTTTTTGAAATATTTTATCGACACACTTTGATCCTTGTTTACCTTTTTTGTTCAAAGTGATCCTATAACTATTTGAAAGATTCAATTTGGTCTCTATTTTGATCATTCAACTGACGATGACGGAGACAGAAGGAAATGGCATTAACAATACTCGTTGAAACACACACTAACACATACTTAGATTATTTCACATATTAAGACACACTTTTATATGGATTGAACACGAAATTTCCTCCATTTTCACAAAGAATCCTTGTATGGATTGAATATAAATTTCCTCCATTTTCACAAAGAATCCTCATATGGATTGAATATGAAATTTCCTCAATTTTCACAAAGAATTCTCCATTAATGTTAGGGTTTAATCATAAAATTCCCAAATCAATTCCACCAAACACAACCATCAAAATCCACAAGATTTTCATCCAATAAATTCTCCAATTCCATTTTCTTGAATTCACAATATTACAGCTCTCTCTCTCTCTCTCTCTCTCTCTCACACACACACACACACACACACACACACACACACACACACGATCAAACTTTGAATTCCATGAAAAGTGAAGAAAAGACCGAATACCTCTGGAATTTAGAGCTTATGTTAATTAGTAGCGAAAATATTAGCATAGAATTGATACAAAATTAGAAATTCCATAAAATTGTGAATGAAAGTGGTGAATTGAGGGCATGAATGATATTGTTTTGGAAGAAAATGGGAATGGGAAAATGGACGAATTTATTGATGTGGAGATGAGAAGAAAACGTGTTTTATTTTATTTGTGAAAATGGAGGAAAATTTGTGTTCAATTTATATGTGTGTAAAAAGTGTGTGTTAATGTGTAAAATAATCAAAGTATGTGAGAAAAATGTGTGTTAGCTAGTGTGTATTTTAACGGGTATTGTTAATGTCGTTTCTCCCCCTCTCCGTCGTCAGTTGGATGATCCAAACATGGACTAAATTGAACCTTTAAAATAGTTATGATATCACTTTAAACTAAAAAGGTAAACATGGACCAAAGCGTTCCTACGCAAATAGTTATAAGATTAAAATGGACCTTCTCCCTATATATATATATATATATTTAATATTATGTTGATTAATAATTCATAATTGAATATATATTTCAATTTTATACACTAAATAATTATAAACATTCAACTACGCACAGGGAGTTGATTGAACATCTCAGCCATTGGCAGGAATTTCGCCCTCATCCCATCCCCAAATCATGTTCACCCCGGATGATCGTGTTGGGTGAATTGTGACCTTCGATCGTGTCCGGGTGACAATGACTACTAGAACGGAGACTTGTTTCCTCCAAATCCACATAATCATAACTAGGAGACTTGTTTCCTGTGGTAGAGACATGATTCCTCGACATTCATCGTCACAATTAATTTATAAGAAATTATCAAACTCAAGTAATCTAATTCAAATTACACACATTTTATTATTATCAAACAAATTACTTTAGCTATCATTACTAAAATACCCATCGATCTTTATTTTTAAATATTTTATTTGGTATATTTTGAAAAATTAAAAAAAAAAAGAAAACAACAATTTTTTGTTGATTATTTGAAAATTAAATGCTGAACAATAATAATAAAGTCTACTTGGATTAGATGAACCATAAATAACAAACATAAAATTAAACTAATACATAAAAAATTATGAAAAGTAAACTAGAAAAATTTAATATGCACATTTTTTGGTCCCAAATTTAAATCTTTCTGACATTTTTGGTCCCAAATTATATGTTTCGACGGTTTTGGTCCCAAAATTTAACGACCATTAAGTATCTGGTTAGTTTTGAGATCAAAAACATCGAAACATATTATTGGAAACAAAAAATGTTGTGAAAAATTCTATCGGGACCAAAAAAAGAAATAATTGGAACTAAAAGTGTTTTGACTATGTTCTTCTAATGAGACCAAAATGAAATTAACTCATAAATAAATTATCTTACATTAATTAAATCTAGACTTACGTACGAAATTATGCATAATTAATGATATAACTAATGATGCATGATCTTTCCAAATCCATCACCATTTCCATTTGATTGAAACTCACGGCCCAACATCACCATTGAAGCCCCCAAACCTTTCTTTTCCTCTCTTCCTTAAGTAAACAACTTCATCTTCTTCTACTGCTCCGAACAGAAGCTACGCTGCTTCGGTCGCCGAAAAGCCGCAATCGTTGCATCGGAACTCGTCTCCCACGTCGCCGGAAACTACTCCATTGAAAACCACCGCCTTCAACTCAGTTACAACCAACCATCCTTTGCCATGCTCTCGCTCCTCGACCCGACCGATCAGAGAACTTCTACCGTGCTGCAGACACAGCCACGCCGACGCCGACAACCGTTGTCGTCATTAAACAAGACTTGAAAAAGGAATCTAGGAGAAATATTTCATACCTTTCTTGTAAGCTTTGCTTTTCTTTCTTGCGTGAGAGAGAACAGAATGGCTTTATAACTCGAATTAGGGTTTTCATAGGATATGATCAAAGAC
Organism: Perilla frutescens; assembly: GCA_026008535.1. Taxonomy (NCBI): domain Eukaryota; kingdom Viridiplantae; phylum Streptophyta; class Magnoliopsida; order Lamiales; family Lamiaceae; genus Perilla; species Perilla frutescens. Next base: position 63,179,167 of record BRKX01000009.1, read on the forward strand.
TATGAAAGAATCAATGTCTTAAGAGTTTGAGATCGATCAATAAGAATTCCACAATTGATCTATCGTGAACTTGGTGTAGATAAGAAAATTAAATGGGCTCAAAGTTTGTGCTCCTAAGATAAATCATTTGAGCTTCTTCAAAAATATAAAGATTGAGGTTTCGAAAAAAAATAAAAAATATATGCATGCTCATGAAATGATCGTACTACTTGTAAAACGATTATCCGAAAAAGGGGCTAGCTGTTACATGTTTTACCCACGCTTATCTTCTAATAATACTAATTATTATTATAATATTAATTATTGAAAAAGATTACCCATACATAAATCATCGTTTATTTACACACATAAATATGCCATGTGTCAATTACATATAACGTGGCACATTAGATGACATGTCATCATTATTGTAATGCTAAAATATATTTAGACACACATAATTCACATATTTAGTGACAGATATGTGTAGGTAATACATATGGATTTATATACATATATATGTGTGCGCTAAATTATTTTTCCCGCAGAAAATATAGCCACATTTATTGGCATATAAACACATGCACGTATGTAAAATCTTGAATTCTTGAGAGCTCAAAAATTCCATGGGTGCTCTTCATCGATCACCATCATTGGGTTCTGTAACAAAGAAAGGTTAATCACTTGTTGCATTATAATCTCTCTGATCATGGTTCATCGCCCAATAAGAACTGCTCAATTAAATCGCAGGACCAGATGCTGCCGGTCATGATCTCACTGTAATAATCGTCGAAACTCGGCGAGAAATGCTGCTCCTCGAGCATGTTTTTGGGCGAGTACGACGCAGACGACGAACAAGAAGAGGAGGAAGATGAAGAAGGTGTTAGCTCGTCGCAAAAAAGCAGGATTTCGTGGGGCTCGATCATCGGAATTTCATCTATGCAGAAATCGTTGTCGACTAAATCCACAGTGTCAAATTTGCAACTGTCGGCGATTTCATTACCGTCGTTTTTATCTGCTGATTCTGAAATGTTCGACTCCGAATGTTCGATCACTTCTTCCTCATGCGGCGGTTGTGCGGTGGCGGGTGGCTGCGGCAGAGGCTTGTGTGTGACCAAATGTTTGATCACTTCTTCTTCAACTACTTCGTATGCTTCTTCCTCATGCGGCGGTTGCGCGGTGGCGGGTGGCGGCGGGAGAGGCTTGTGTGTGAGGGGGTCGATTCCCATTTGGATTAACTTTTTCTTAATGTGGGTGTTCCAGTGATTCTTGATCTCGTTGTCCGTTCTCCCCGGGAGATGAGAAACAATCTTGGACCATCTGCAAAAATATTTCTAAAATTTTAAATTCAATAATATCATAATTATGTATGTTTTATATCCCCACATGTAATTTAGTTGATATTCCCTCCTTTTCCCTACAAAGGTGAGAGATTTGGGTACGAATCACAATCGGCCGCCGCATGTAAGTGCTATATTGTTAATGCAAGAAATTTTCTCAAGTAGCAAAATCATGGTCGTAAGTGCTATATTGTTAATGCAAGAAATTTTCTCAAGTAGCAAAATCATGGTCGTGTATATATATATATATATATATATATATATATATATATATATATACTCCCCCTGTTTCTTTATAATTGTTGTTTTAGTTTTATTTTATTTTATTTTGTGTCAAAATATTTATTGTTTTATATATTTTCACAATACCTCTTTCAATTTTAACCTTATCTCAAACCCTAAAAATACACGGAGAGAGAAAATATTATCTTTTTCTTAAGAAAATATAAGTGAATAGAATTTTATATGATATAAGAGGAATGTATATATTACTCTATAAAATATAATGTTAATTCTAGATTAAAAAGCTAAAACAACAATCTTAAAGAAACGGAGGGAGTATATATATATATATATATATATATAGGGTATGGTTAAAATGAAAACTCATCCCCATGTGTAAACTAAGAACTAATCATAACCACCCATTACTTGATCTGGATGATCAGATTTTATTTTGAAATGGGGGCTTAATTGCAAAAAAAACTGGCTTTCCAAATCTCACTTAATGTAATAATGATAAAATATTTCCCAATTAAATAGCTTAATTATGGGGTGAGATAATTAAAAGTATGAAAATCATCCAAACAAAAAAGATATGAATCTAGTTTTTTAATTTGTGTGCCTCGTCAATTTTTTTTCCCATTTATTTGCCTTTTATTGATGATTATTTATTATTAGCAAAACAAGTTTAAATTAAATTTGTTGTGATTGTTGACATTTTATTTGTAGATTTGTTGAACTTTGAAATTTATTGGTGACAATTTCATATTAGCAAATATTGCATAACTTGATAGCATATGAAATCTATCATATTAGCAATCATTTATTGTTGTACTATGTTGATAAAAAAAATCATGGTTGATTCTTTATCGACAAAATAATATATTTTCAAACTAAAATTAGCAAATTTTATCTATACATACTAGGCACTAGCAATTGGTATAATAAATAAGATTGAAGGTTTGTTATCATACTGATATAATACATAATAGCTACGGGTATAATACATAATAATAAAATATATTCATAATTTAATTATGGGGCATTTTATACTATCAAATATTATATATATAACTTAATAGCAACATTTTCTTACAATATTAGCTAATTATAAATTGGCAGAATGATACATTTTTGAAATCGTATTAGCGAATTTTACATTCATGTTAGCAAATAGACTAGAACAAAATACGAAAACTTTTTTTTTTTTATCACATTGATTTGATTTTGGTGTTAGTACCTAATTAACTAGTTGAAATTTATAATGTTTCTATTGTATAAATCATATTTGCATATGATGCATGATAACACTTTGTTGGTAGCATATTGATATAGATTTGTTTCATATCTATAATACAATTGTAGGATTTTTCACATTAGCATGTCTTGTATAACTTAATAGCAATATTTTGTTTAGATATTAGCTATTTAATTATAATTTGGCAGACTGATAAATTTTTGAAATCGCAAACTAATATATAGCTTTAGCAATTAAACTTTAAATAAATAAATAGCTTTAAATGTATATAATATTTTTTTTTTATAAAAATGGCTTTCAATATACATCATTGACTCGAACAAAAACTAAACAGCCTAAAAAATGAAAAAAATAATTTATTAATCATTAATACAAACAAAAAGAACGAATTGATTTTTAATACTCAGAATTTTCCTTAGCATAAATAATAATGACTCCTACTTGTAGCAATAATAAAAATTAAAATATAATAAAGTTTTGTGAGAAGCATTAATCGAACACAACCAAAAATAATAAAAAAAAATGCATGGATTATCAAATGAATAAAATCGACAATTATTGATACTGGCAAAAACACGATGGGATGTTCATTGTAGAAGAAAGATAAATACAAAATATTTTACATAAACATTGGAAATTTCATAAAAATGGGATTTGATATATCATCATGAATTATTACTATATATACCCTCAACTTACTATAATTATATAATAATTGCATTTTTTAACTCCCCTTTTTTCAATCAATCTTGACCGTGAAAAATAAATGAATGAATGAATTGGATTGATTCCTAATTTCTACATGGAGATGGGGTTCACATTTGAACCAAAACCTATATATATATAGGAGTTGGTTATAATGGGTACGAGTTATGCGTGTGAGAACTAAGAACCATGCTTATTTAATATGATTTTGTAGCTTATCTTGTTGTATTTTAGTGCTTTTTATAACACTAGCACTAAAATACAACAAGATAAGCTATAATTTTTTTTTAAATAGTTAGCACTAAAAATCAATGAAATAAGCTATAAAATTATACTAAATAAGCATAGTTCTTAGTTCTCACACATATAACTAGTACTCATTTGAAAAATCAATGAAATAAGCTATAAAATCGTTTTTTTTTTAAGAAAAAAAGTTAGAAACCTGTTTCCAAGCTGGGCATGAAGATCAATAACTATCTTCTCTTCGTATTCAGAAAGAAGGCCTCTCTTCACATCTGGCCTCAGATAGTTTGTCCATCTCAATCTGCAGCTCTTCCCACATCTCAGCAGCCCTATACATTCAAATAATTTATTATTATCATCAGCTCAATGCTAATTCATTCTTACTAAATAATTTCCTCTCTAACTCTCTCTCTCTCTCTCAGATTAGGAATGATGAGAGAGAAATATATATGTAGGTACGAACCTGCAAGTTTAGGGACAGCTCTCCAGCAACATTGGCCACTGGTAAGAATGAAGTCGATGAGTTTCCTGTCTTCCTCAGCACTCCATGGCCCTTTCTTCACACCAACTTTGTTACAACATGGTTGTCTTCCCATTTTTTCCTCATGATGTCTTCAACTATTCACCAAAAGCCTTAAATATATTTTCAGGCACAACTGTTAGTTTGAAGATGCAACGACAAATTTAACAATGCTAGATAGCTAGATGCAAGAAAATAATATGAACAATTAAAACTATAACTTAGCTCAGTTGGTAGCGCTAATTTAGCTCCGTTTGGTAGCGTGATATGGTGCGGTCCATGATTTGGTCTTGTAATAATTCTGTACTTGTACAATTAAATTAAACTATAACTAAGGTCATTTTGTTCTTCACGAGGTCGTAGAATTCGATCCTGAAGTCATTTTTTTTTTTTTTTTGTAAATATGAAAAAAAAAATCATACTTTAATACAAGGGTCGAACCTCTGAACCTCATATGACAGAGCTCCACTTGTGGCCCGGATCTTCTATTCTGGTTTGGTGTTTCATCTTATATTTTGATCATTGGATTTATGACACGTGTATCTAAAAAATTAAATAATTATCCATTACAAAAAATTAAATATATACGCATGTTATAAATTCAATTATTGTAATGCAAGATAAAACACTAAACTGAAATAGAAGATCTCATTCGCTCAACTTGTGCTTTTATACTGTCTTTTTAATATAAGCTAGATTTCCGCCCGTGCAAATAAATATTATATCTTTAATATAAGCATTAAATAAATAAATATTTTGAAACTCATCATTAGTATTATTAAAAAAGTTATTTTATGATGTTGAATTGAATGTACATGAAAAGATGACTTATTATGTTATTGACGGTCACATATTCTCATGGTAATACATGGCAATTTACGTGCGGGAAGATTCACATTATGTATATTTAAAAATTTTAATATTATAAATGGATAATTGCATTAAAAATCACGAATTTTGGACATAATTATAAATTTAACATGAAATTTAAAAGTAAACGATCAAAACTTCAATTTTGAACTTGGGTGTGATCGAACACATTCCCAAACAACTTGTTGGCTGAATCGGAGGTCAATTTATCTTACAAAAAAATGAGGATGTTGAATAATGCTCGAGTTCAACATTGGTGTTTTAATTTAATTTTCAACTTTTAAGTTTCATATTAAATTTCTGACTATACACAAAATTAGTAATTTTTACGGCAATATAATTAACCCAATTATAAATCACCAGTATTATGTACTAATCTCTAATCTCTTGCAAATATTAAAGTAGTAAACTTATTACTTGTCGAACAAATAGCTAGTTATGGCTGATCCATTTTTTCAAACAATTAATAATATTTGCTACATTTTTATTGGTAATCGTTGAACGGTTTGCAAATCGTTAAAAATATAAATATTAAAAAAATATTATTTATGTAATGTAACATCCCACTTCTACATGATTTAAAACTATGGAAATTATTTGATTCTAAAAAAAATTGAGTTTTTATTTATTTATTTAATAATGCTCAATAGAATTAGTTGGACTTGAGGGAGTTCGAAGTTGCGCCCCTAGTATCAAGAATATTTGTAATTATTATTTGGGTTTTAAAATTTAAGTTTGAGCCTCATAATATTTTTAGTCTTGTTTATTTAGATAAAAGTTATATAAGTTAACATTGTACTTTTATTTTGATTACATAAATCACTTATGATTAATTATATATGTTAGGTCGTGTATATATATATCTACACATTAGATTAATTCATCGCATAATAATAATAATAATAATAATAATAATAAGAATAATAATAATAATAATAATATCAAAGACATTAAGATAAGAAGAAGAATAAATGATAAGGATTTCAACTGTATTAGGTGTGGGATTTAATAATATAAAGTAAAAATACTTAGAAAAGATAATTACAATAGTAATAAATAGTGATAATGAATACATGTGTCCTACTTCTAGAGATGAGTTGTACGTAATTGATGTATTATATAGATACACACACCTATTAATTGAGATAAAGGTACAAGTTAATATATTTAAAACTGCTATTAATCATAATGCAAACAACTTGTCATGCCTCCACATAGGACACTTGGCTTTAGGTAATATTGTGGGTAAAAAGAAAAGTGATGAAGTGTAATAAATTTATTATTACTATATGTGTGAGTGTACATTAGATATTAAAATAATTTTGGATATGCAAGAGCTATAGTAGTTGGTCATTAATTAGAGAACTATATATATATATATATATATATATATATATATTTATTGACTAGATAGTTCCAAAATGCATCAACTTGTAAAACAAAACTAACCGACTTATTCAATATTTTATTCTTTAAAAATTCAATGTAGTATAGTTGATGATAGGATTAGAAAGAAATGAGGCGGTGGTAATGGATCTATATATATACACATCTATTAATCCATCTTTACGTATCAACCAATATATTCACTGCAAATTTTGTAAGATGGCTAAGAAATAAAAGTTATACACGTTGGTGAGCCGTAGATACAACACAAAAAAAAGGTTAGTTTCCGAATCTAGTTTAATTTTTATCTTATAGATTTTATGGTGGTAATTTGATCTTTAATGTAAATAATAATAATAATATAGTTTGTGTATTTGAATCACAAATTCTAAATTATTTCGGAACTTATATAGCAAATCATAAATCTTAATACCTTAGTTATTATTTATACTTCTTTTCTTTTATAATAAAATTAATTAGGATATACTTTTTGACTCATGTTATCATTAGATAATTTCATTAGTATGCTCCATCATGATTTATTTAATCTACTAAGTAAAGCTTCAAAAATATTTGAGGATTAAAATATATGCATGAATACTTATGGTTATATTATGTAATTTCTAAACTTAATTAATAATTAGGTTGAGTTTACAGTTAGCTAAACAAACTTATAAACAAGGAAAATTGTTTTATTCCATTTTTATTCTTTCGGATTGATTTAGTAATTTATGTATTGAATGATGGTGTATTGGAATTAGATACACTTGATCAAACACACAATTTAGAATTTATTTAGTCCTAAAATCTATAAATTTCATATTTAATAGATAATAATTTGACACAAATGATTTAATTGATATTATTTTAATACTAGGTGCGGCGCAATTAGGATTCTTGTCCACTGTGTGATTCTCTGCTCGATTTTACGTGGTCTCTGTTATCAGGTGGGTGAAATTATTATATTTGAAATAAAAGTATATGATATATGTTTTTTAGACAGAAATATTTTTAATCCAACTTGAATTATCGTGGATGGAATGTGGATAGCGTTTTATACGCATCAGATCAGAATAGCGTTTCGTACGCATCAGAATTGCGTTTTGTACGCACCAGAATATGTCCTGTGCACAGTTCAAGATGTATTCTAGAATCAGAAGAAGAGTACCCTAAATCCATTATTCCTGCGATTTATTTCAGTTGGATAAATAGAAAGAAATATCCATGATCCCCCACCACTGAGTACATTTTAAGAGTGCTCACTCTACATTTTTAAATATTTTCAGGTCAATGATTGTGGAGCGGCGTGAAGGAAATGGGGCCGGGTGGATCTTCTCTAGACATTTTGGTTACTTGTCCTTAACTTTTGCACTTGTATCTTAAAGTAAACTATTTTGAATTTAGTATTTTGTGTTTATTAGTGGTGTTTGCTAACTTAAAGTAGTGGTTGAATTTTATTGTTTTACGAATGTTTCAAGTTTAAATTTTATATTTTAGAACTTATGAGTTACTTTTCAAAATGATATAGGATTATTTTGGAGTTTATGAAATGTGGGTATTTTCATCTAAGAATATAAATTTCTTAAAACATAAATATTGTGGTCTATTTTCCTACCTGGAATTTCTAGCATAATTATAAAAAAATATTCGAACTGCTATTTTTGTTAATAACTTCCCATTTTAAAGAATAGAAAGAGTAACATTTTAAATTTAGGGTGTTACATGTAATCTGCATTTGAAGAAAAGATAAGTACAGATACAATGTATTCTAGCTTCAAAACTGACTTAAAGCCATATACATCAATATACATTTATATATAGATGTATCATAGTTGTAAAATTTAAATTTTAAAATTTGAAATTTTATATCTAATAGACTGGAATTTGGACGGTCATCTACATTGAGCAAAGATAACTTTTTAGAACAATTAGAGAATTGTATCATTTAATTGATAAAATTTAATGACCACAATATATATATATATATATATATATATATCTTTAAAAAAAAAATCAATAGAACCAGTGAGGATTTGAGGTGCATTAGAATAAAATGAAAAATAAAAGAAATTATACTGATTAGACATTTAGGTAGATGAAAAGGTTCTAAAAGTACAATATTTTTTTATTATAAAATTACATGATCATTTCTCGTGAAAGAAGAATTTTTTAGGTGGTTTTCTTTGTAAGCAAACTCCTTTTTATAGAAATAAATAGATATCCATACATTATAAAAATAAAAACGCTTAGGCCTCGATTAGACACCCTAAGCACTAGGGTCCCGACTATCTAGCGCCTGATGAGTTTTGCAACCTTGTAAATATCTCATACTCAACCTCCTAATCTAAACAAATAAGTCCTAATTAATCATGATATTTTTTTTTCAATCTATTAGTTTATTAGAACATGATATTATAAAATAAGGTTATGCGCCAATATAAACAACAAATAGAGTTAATCTAATCTAAAGTAACATATTTATATTGTTTTGCCAAGCATGCATTTTCATTTTAAAGTTTGATATATAATGTGAAGTAATTTAAAATATTTCTTTAAGATAATCTCTTCCGATTAATGTAATTTCAGAATGCAAGCCACGTAAATAAAATAGCACCAACTTTTCAGTACATGTGGTATACTGAGTTACTCTCAGTACATGAGTCAAACTTTGGTCAAATTCATGGGTTGAGTTGCCCCATTAAAAACAAACTTGCCAAAAAAAGTATCACCGGTAACACTAAAAAGTATCACTCAAATGTTTAAAAGTATCAACCGTAACTTTAAAAGTATTTCTTGTCTTTATGAGTTTATTTAATTCAAATTAGAGTTTATTCCATTACAATTAATGTTTAAAGTTTAGGGGTTTATCAGTTTATGGTTTAGAGTTTTTTTGGGATTTTATATTTTTTATAGTTTTTTTTAGAAGAAGGGGTTAGTTATTTTTTTTTTAGGGTTTATTAATCTCAATTAGGGCTTATATTTTGTTAGTGCCATTTTGTAGCACTAAGTTTGTTTTGACAATTTATGTTCGACGAAGTGTTCGAGGGTATGTTCTTGAAGTAATGTGTTGATTCCGCTGTGCAAATTAAAGAACCCTTGGTGAACTGTTCCCTCTGATGTTCCAGGCGCGTTCCCGAACAGTCTTAATATGGCAGTTTTCATGTTGAGTTGATCTTGAGCGATTGTATTTGGGAAGCCAAGATCTGATCGTTTGACTGCCTTGTGGAGTAGATGCCATGCTAATTTAAACCCTCATCATCAAGGAAAGCATGTACACCCATATGAAAAGAATCACAAACCCTAAATCACCTTCCATGTTGATGAAGATTGGAGATCAAGTCAACAAGAAGTGTGGAAGCATAAGAAGGCCGATTTCTTCAGTAATTGGTAGAACGCTGAATTAGATTATCTGAGTTTAATTATTTGAGAATCATCCATTTGTGATTATTGTAATAGCTAGAAGTTGTTACCTAAATTGTTCAATGTGATAGTCTGACATTGAGTGTTTTCGAGTGAAACACGTGAGGGGTTTTTAATCCTTTTTGTACGCAATCTCGGGAGAGATTGTAAGTTGAAGTCATGCGTATCTAGAGGGAGAGTCTAGTGTCACGGTTGTGAGGGGATCTCACCGTTTTCATTCATCAAAGAGTTCGTATTGTAAGAAAGGGCGGCATAAAGAGGGAGTCATGTATTTGTAAGATCCTGAATAGTCTTCACAAAAAAAGTAATGGACGAATCTTCAAGTTTGGGCGAAGTCCCCTCAGAGTAGGTTGGTTAACCAAGCTTGGTTATCAATCTTGTGCGTATGTTTACTGCTTTTATTTATTGGTCTTGATTATGTTCCTGCAACTCTCAAGAACACTTGCATGCATGCAGTAAAGTTAAAAACATCATAGCACGGATTATAGTTTTTCAATTGGTACTAGAGTGGGTCACCAGTTATACAGGTGTGATTTTGGGATTATTAATTCATATTTTGTGTTTATTTTGCCGAGATGGACACAATGAAAGAAGGAGGGTCGACAGTGCGACCCCCGCTCCTCGATGGTAATAATTATGCTTACTGAAATGCCAGAATAACCGCGTTCATTCGCTCAATTAATGAACGTGCCTGGAAGATGGCCTCCCATGAAGAAAGATGAGAACATAGATGTTACAAAGAAGCCGGAAGAAGAATGAGACAATGATGATTATCAGATCATGGGATTGAATGCTAAGGTCATGAATGCTATTTTTTTGGTTGTTGACACGAATGTCTTCAAACTTATGTCGATGTGTGACAAAGCTAAAGATGCGTGGGACATTCTGCAGACCACTTATGAAGGGACAAGCAGTGTTCGTGCCTTAAGAATGCAGTTACTTACCACCAGATTTGAAAATCTAAGGATGGATGAAGCAGAGAAAAAAAAGTAAATTAATTAATTTTAATTTTAGGGTTCATTAGTTCTATTTCAGGGTATGTAATTATTCAAAAAAAATTTGTGGAGCACAGTGCACTTTCCGACGCTAACGTCTGGACTCGTGTACTGTGCGAATTGTCAGATAAAAATAATTAGATCATTTTCATTTTAGGAGATACTGTATAATTTTTGAGAAAAAAAATAAAAAACTGAAAAGAGAAGCATTTGAGAAAAAAAAAGGAAAAAAAATGACGTCCGTGAACTCCACGCACGCGTCATCTGATATTTTCTTTCTTGCGTGAGAGAAAACAGAATGGCTTTATAACTCGAATTAGGGTTTTCATAGGATATGATCAAAGACTCTGAAAAAATCAATCTCTTAAGAGTTTGAGATCAATAAGAATTCCACAATTGATCTATCTTGAACTTGGTGTAGATAAGAAAATTAAATGGATTTTTCTTGGAGTTTGAGAAAACAGAATGGCTTTATTGTGCTAAGTTTCATTTATCTCTTTCAGCCTATCTTGGATTTTTCTTGGAGTTTGATGGACTGAAAACATGTCAAGTCATGACCTGTATCGGTTTATATAGGTACGACTTCATTAGATTGATTCTTGATATGTTAGATTCAAGACGTTTTATTTTTATAAAAGTGGTATTTATTTTGTATGCACTTGAATATGAACGAGTTTGAGATCAAATATTTATCGTGAACAAAACGTATAGACTTGCTTATAGTTAATCACTATGGCTAGCTTGTCAAGTAAATACTTTTAAAGTTTTGTTGTATAATATCAAATGGTGGAAATTGCATCATGCTGGTATTATTTGTGCCAAACTCAGCAAAACAAAAGGCCAATGTTTACTACAAATTCTTACTAGTGGCAGTATATATAATGAGTGCTAATGTTTACTTTTACTTATAATTTGAATATTTTTCCTTAAAAATTATACATATATGCAGGGACAAGCTGTTGGGATGAATTTGGAGAAGAGATTAGGAAAAATAGTGGTTGGTTATGAGCATATATAAGGAAACTTGTAAAAGAGGGAACTTAAAAGGAATTAGAAATCCTATACTATTTTGTTTGATTTGGTTAGCTAGAATCCCAAATATATTATACATTGATTTTAAGTAAATAGTATGTTATTCTCAATTTTAGTGTGTAGTTATTTGAAAGCCTACTTTCTTGTGAGAATCTTATCATCTTATATATTTTAGAAATATGTGATTAGCATTAAATAGACTTCTTGATTCATATGTTTAAATTTCTAAAGATGAGCTGGAAGGTTTGTGTTCAGGTTGTTTTTAAAAACTAATTAAAATGCTCACTTTCAATTTTTTCAGGATTAGTGCCCAAGATATTTGACAGACAAAGAATTTGACAACTGTGTAAGCATTAACTATTTTATTAGTTAAATAATTCAATACACGTCTGAATTACAGAAATTTTCTTGTACCAGATATCTCCATATGTAGTAATAGGTAAGACTTCTAAGAAGTTCATCACAGTGATTCCTTTTGGGTACTTTCATAACTCAAACAAGCTCGTCTCTTTTCAGGACATCAATTTATCTTGGAGAGTTTATAATAGCCAAATGAAGCCTAGATTGCAGAGTACAAAATCTACAAAAGCACATTCAAGAGGTAAATCTTTGAATTACTTTTTTTTTACTTGAATTTGGAGACTAACGACAAGAGCATCAGTCCCTACGCACAGAAGTACACCAGAAAGAAAGGAGTTGAATGAGAATGATCCAACAATAGTCATGTAAACAACATGAATCACAACAGTGACGACATCAAACATAATGTATAGTAGATACTAACGATCCTGAGATGATTAGGGGTAGCGTGGTAGAGGTGTGGGCAGAGGTGAGAGAGTGAAACAGATGGACATCATTTCTCGTCATCAATCTCAGAAAGATGGAAAATAGAAATTGTGGAATGATTAATGGTCTAATTTTGCTAGCTGTTTGATTATAGTTATGAACTACTTAGAGTTGGATGGAACATGTTGTATTTTGAATATTGTTCAATGTTCACTATGTACGATTGCATATTTTAATAGAATACTTTTGCAAATAAATGATTTGTTTATTCGCATTTATCGTATATATTTTGTCCATGATATTTATTTTTCAGGCTTTGTTATGGAATTTAAATTTTTCAGTTTTCTTGTTGTCATTATATTTTAAGATTTAGATAAACATACATACATAAATTATATTGAAAAAAAGGTAATTAAATTATAATATAAATACTCGAAAAGGAATAAATAATATACGAAAAAAGAAAACAAATAAATAAATAAACAAAAAAGACAAAAATAGTTTATTATGGCACCTTTCATTGCCTTCAATGTGTATCTATCACGATATTTTTAAATGCAGCCACAGAGCATCTTTCAATACACTTCACCTATCATTACATCTGAATAGATGACATTTTTAATAGATGTCGTAATAATATAAATGTAACATTATCTGTTGTTACATGGCATTATCAAGTGTCATTAGAAGCCAATTTTTTAGTAGTGAAGCATCCTGAAGTTTAAAAACAACTCAACGATTTATGGTGACATCAAATGATCTAAACTAACAAAATAAAATGGCATTAGCAAATAGTATAAAAATATCAATTCAATATCAAATATACGTTTTCATGCATTAATTAAATAATAATTAATTATTTATATTAAAAAAATAAATACAACTTCGCTTTTATAATTCATCTTTAATACTAAGGAATAATTATATTTTGACAACATTAAATCCACAATTTCGGATATATTCTCCATACGTGGTTAGTACAAAAACAGTCGACTACTAATCAAATATAACAAAAGAAGCATATATACAATCTAGTTAGATACTAGTCATACATTAAAGCATTATAACATAACAAAATAAGCATCTTGGAATCTAAAAATAACTTAAATATTTATGTTCACATCAAGCAATCTAAGTAAACATGCACTAATAAAATAAAAAAAGCATTAATAAATAAAATAAAAAACATCCGGTACCATAAAAATAGCATAACATTATATAATGACACTAAATAGAAGCATCTGAACTAACAATAGAAGCATCACCATAAAATACTAGTAATACATTAAAGCACCATACAATAACAAAATAAGCATCCTGAAGTTTAAAAATAACTCAGTCATTTATGGTGACATCAAACGATCTAAACTAACAAAATAAAAGAGCATTAGCAAATAGTATAAAAATATCAATTCAATATCATATATACTTTTTCATGCATTAATTAAATAATAATTAATTATTTATATTAAAAAATAAATACAACTTCGATTTTATAATTCATCTTTAATACTAAGGAATAATTTTATTTTGACAACATTAAATCCACAATTTCGCATATATGCTCCATACGTGGTTAGTACAAAAATTGTAGACTACTAATCACATATAACAAAGGAAGCATATATACAATCTAGTTAGACACTAGTCATACATTATAACATTATAAAATAACAAAATAAGCATTTTGGAATCTAAAAATAACTTAAATATTTATGTTCACATCAAACAACCTAAGTAAACATACACTAATAAAATAAAAAAGCATTAACAAATAGAATAAAAAAATCCAGTAGCATAAAAATAGCATAACATTATATTATGACACTAAATATTTTTTGCAATGGTTATAATACAATCAACTCATTATTATTTATAATCTACCATATATTAAATTGTTATATCTCTACAGTGTGTCAAAATTGTGTTTCTACATGTTCAGTTAGATAGATAAAATAAATATAAAAAATAATATAGAAAAAAGGCATCTAATTAATTATCATCATGCATAATTGTCGATATCATATTAATGTGTTTTATTAAAATCTTATGAATATCACTATTTTTACTTTTAAAAATATGTGAGTATGAGTAATTGTTATTAATAATACAAGATTTATGTTTCCTTAAATAAATTGGTTGAATTATGGTATCTTTAAACAACCTAAACACAAGTTTACATGATTGTCCTTTAGTGCACCTACATATTAAAAAAAAGCATTAGTTACTCTACCACCCTTAATTAATTATAACCGTTAGATCTCAAAGATTAATGGATGAGATTAGTCCATAATTTACACACTAGGGACCTATATGCATGCTAACCCTCACACACACACACACGCTCATGAAATGATCGTATTACTTGTAAAACGATTATCCGAAAAAGGGCTATTACATGTTTACCCACACTTATCTTCTAATAATACTAATTATTATTATACTATTAATTATTGAAAAAGAATTACCCATACATAAGTCATCGTTTATTTCCACACATGAATATGCCATATGTCAATTACGTATAACGTGCCACATCAGATGATATGTCATCATTATTGTAATGCTAAAATATATTTAAATAATCATAATTTACATATTTAGTTACAATTATGTGTGTAGGTAATACGTATGGATTTATCTATATATATGTGTGTGCTAAATTATTTTACCTTCAGATAATATAGCCACACTTATTGACATGTAAACATATATGTACGTATGCAAAATCTTGAATTTTGAAAGCTCAAAAATTCCATGGGTACTCTTCGTCGATCACCATCATTGGGTACTGTAGCAAAGAAGGTTCAACGCTTGCTGCATTATAATCTCTCTGATCATCGTTCATCGTCCAATCAGAACCGCTCAAATCATCGGACCAGATGCTGCTGGTCATGATCTCACTGTAATAATCGTCGAAACTCGGCGAGAAATGCTGCTCCTCGAGCATGTAATTTTTGGGCGAGTACGACGCAGACGACGAACAAGAAGAGGAGGAAGATGAAGAAGGTGTTAGCTCGTCGCAAAAAAGCAGGATTTCGTGGGGCTCGATCATCGGAATTTCATCTATGCAGAAATCATTGTCGACTAAATCCATAGTGTCAAATTTGCAACTGTCGGCAATTTCATTACCGTCGTTTTTATCTGCTGATTCTGAAATGTTCGACTCCGAATGTTCGATCACTTCTTCCTCATGCGGCGGTTGTGCGGTGGCGGGTGGCGGCGGCAGAGGCTTGTGTGTGACCAAATGTTTGATCACTTCTTCTTCAACTACTTCGTATGCTTCTTCCTCATGCGGCGGTTGCGCGGTGGCGGGTGGCGGCGGGAGAGGCTTGTGTGTGCGGGGGTCGATTCCCATTTGGATTAACTTTTTCTTAATGTGGGTGTTCCAGTGATTCTTGATCTCGTTGTCCGTTCTTCCCGGGAGATGAGAAACAATCTTCGACCATCTGCAAAATCATTTCAATAAAATTTAAATTAAATAATACTCTAACTATGTTTGATTTATACCGCTAACATGTAGTGTAATTGTTATTCCTTCCGTTTATAAGGTAGCTGAAATCCTCTATTACAGATTTGGTGATGCGTTATCTATTACACACTCGATTTCTTTAGTTTATTTTTTTCAAATTTTTTTCTTCGATTTCAATTTCTTATACTTTAGTTTAATTTTACACTTATTATTTAAGATTTATCATGCCCAATTAGAGTGGATTGTAATTTTTTATTATTTAATTTTTATTTTTTAGATATTAATTGATTATTTGAAAAATTAAATACTAAAAAATTACATTAAACCCTCATAGGGTAGGATATATGAATTCTAAATAACAGGTGTAAAATTAAACTAACACATGATAAATTGAAATCAAAGAAAAAAATTGAAAAAAATTAAAATAAAAATTGACTGTTCAGTAGACGATTCCAAATGGTAGCAAAATGATTATTATTTTATTTCAAATCTGGGCATGTCTCACACACTTTGCTAATTTTATTATTATTATTATTATTAGTTTTTGAGAAAAAAAAGTCAGAGACCTTCCAAGCTTTATTATTAGCTTTATTTTATTTTTAGTAAAGAAGTTCAAAGGTTTGTAATAAGAGAATTCGACTTTTTTTTTTGAGTAAAAAAGTTAGAAACCTGTTTCCAAACTGGGCATGAAGATCAATAACCATCTTTTCTTCGTATTCAGAAAGAAGGCCTCTCTTCACATCTGGCCTCAGATAGTTTATCCATCTCAATCTGCAACTCTTCCCACATCTCAGCAGTCCTGCACATTCAAATAATCAATTCATTATTACTAAACAGTTTCATCTCTCTCTCTCTCCCTCAGATAGTTTAGAAATGATGAGAGAGAAATATATATGTAGGTTAGAACCTGCAAGTTTTGGGACAGCTCTCCAGCAACATTGGCCATTGTTAAGAATGAAGTCGACGAGTTTCTTGTCTTCCTCAGCACTCCATGTCCCTTTCTTCAGACCAACTTTGTTACAACATGGTAGTCTTCCCATTGTCCCTCATGATCTCTTCAACTATATACCAAAACCCTTAAATATGTTATCAGGCACAACTGTTAGTTTGAATGTGCAGTGACAAATTTAACAGTGCTAGATAGCTAGCTGCCAGAAAAATAGCATGAACAATTAAAACTGTAACTTAGCTCAGTTGGTAGCGCTAATTTAGCTCAGTTGGTAGCGTGATATGGTGCGGTCCATGATTTTGTCTTGTTATAATTATGTACTTGTACAATTAAATTAAACTATTATAACTTAGCTCATTTTGTTCTTCACTAGGTCCCAGGTTCGATCCTCAAGAAGTCGTATTTTCTAGTAAATATGAAAAAAAATTATACTTCCCCCGTCCCACTTTGATAGGCTGATTGTGATTTTTAACGGGAACTAGGAAAATGATTGGGAAAGACAATTAAACAAGAAACTTCCTAATATGCACATATTTATTTCTTTGACAATGAATTAATGTCTAATGTAAACATATTAAATAGGGGCATGTATTAGTAAATTAGCTAAATATATATGAAAACATGCCTATATATTGGGACATACCAAAAAGGAAAATAAGCCTATCAAAATGAGACGGAGAGAATATTTGTGTGTGTGTGTGTGTAGGACAAATGATAAAAAAAAAACACCCGAATTATATCTCCAATCTCTCACCTAGATGTACGAATTATTTTTTAGTCCAAATACACAACTAAATTATTTAAAAAGTACAATCGTCCCATAAACTAATTAAAATGTGTCAGACTCAAATTCTATCACGAATGAATGCTGATTGGACAAATTGAAACCACGACCAAATAGCCCACATTACGGAGTTACAAACCTTTCTTTTAATTTCAAAATCTAACATCGAATCGGTATCGAGATTTTAAATCTAATTTGTTTTACACACCCTCGTCATTGATATTTATCCATTTAATTATTCTATCATTTAATTCCCGATTGATAAGTTCAGAGTATAATTAGAAAGCTCATGACGAATGCTTTCTAATCATACCACATTACATGATATATCATCATCGTCTGAATCAATTATAATTAGGTTGAAAAATATATATGCATTTTATTTAACGAAAAAACTAACTATGTTAAATGAAAAGCGTGAATTTGATATAGTTTGAATGGTTGAAGAGACCGATTGTACTTTTTAAAGAGTTTAGATGTGTATTTGAGCTAAAAAATAAATCATACGTCTAGATAGGACTTGTCATATAGTTCGGGTATTCATATTTAGCCCTTTGCCACATATATATATATAAATTATCCAAGGGTCGAACCTCTAGACCCCTCATATGATAGAGCTCAACTTGTACTTTAATTTTATTGTGACGTCCCATGTCAATGGGAGAGAGAATGAAAGTATGATGATCGAGTATATAATTGGGCTCAATGGATTTATCTAGTAACTTGGGTTAATAATTTTGACAATGTGAGGACAGATATTAAGTAGTTGCTAGCGGAGCCTGTTGTGCCGTCGTTTCATTACTGGGGCGTTACAAATTAAATGGTATCAAAGATGACCCCGGGTGCGCTCGATCGACCCTGAGCCAGTCCAAGTGGGCTCAAACTGGATCCCGACCTAGGGACGGTCCTACAGAGGAAAGAGACTGACGAGGACGTCATGTCTCCAACCCGGGGAGAATGTGATGTCCCATATCAATGGGACATAGAATGAAAGTATGATGAGTATATGATTGCGCTCAATGGACTTCTCTAGTAACTTGAGTTAACAATGTTGGCAATGTGAGGACATATGTTAAGTAGTTAATTTCTAGTGGAGCCCGTTATATGGTTGTTTCATTGTTGGCCCCACCCCATGGGCCTGGAGCGTTACATTTATACTGTCGTTTTAATATAAATATCAATACATTATAAAAAAAAACGCTTAGGCCTCGACTAGACACCCTAGGCACTAGTCCCCCCCGGAAAAATCTATGCTACCCAATGGGTAATATTCAATGTGGCACAATAGATCTATTGTGACACTCTCAAGTGTCCTAATAGATCTATTGTGACACTTGAGAGTGTAACAATAGATCTATTATGTCACATCGGGTATTACCCACTGAGTAGCATAGAACTTCCCCCAAGTAGCGCATATTGAGTTCTGCAATCTTGTATATATCTCATACTCTATGTATTAATCTAAAAATATAAGTCCTAACTAATCATGATAATTTTATTTTTTCAATCTATTAATTTATTAGAATTTGGCATGTTTATAAAATAAGGTGCTGCCAATATAAACAACAAATACTCTAATCTAAAGTAACATGTTTAGATTGTTTGTTTTGCAAAGCATGCATTTTCATTTTAAAGTCTGAAATATAATTTGAAGTAATTTAAAATATTTCTTTAAGATAATCTCTTCGGAATAATGTACTTAATTTCGGAATGCAAGCCACGTAAATCAAATAACTTACATGAATTATAAGTGTACGAAATTCTATTTTAAATCTTTACTAAAAGAATTGGTTTCTAAATCTAACCTGTTTGGCTTTTGTTTCACGTGTCTAAAAAAGGGTGGAAGAAATTTTAGATACTACAAGAAAAACAACTGATTAAGACATTAAGACATTGGAAGATGTCGTAATAATGGACTTAATACTACTTCTCACCTATCCCAATGTAGCTAAAAGTTTTATAGCTATAGCTACACTCTAGAGTATTGCGATATAAGCATATGGAGGCATGAAGTAGTTTCATGATAAATTATTTATTAATACACGTTTTTGTGTCTCGAAAAGTCATTATTAAATGCCATTTTATTTTAATTTTTGATATTTTTAATGTATTAATAAATGCGAATTTATTATTTTTAATGACACATTTGGGGAATGGAAATTTCAATCAAAGTGCTATATATATATATATATAACTTGAAATATGAAAATAATAATTACTAAAATTCACCGTCTTGTACGACAAAATTATCATATTTTTCTTTAATTCTCGATCATCAGACCTACCAATAGGATTGGCGAAAAATACTATCATGCTGGAATACCATTCATACCGTACCGAAAAAATACCAAAATTTACGATATATCGATTTTTTGACAAGATATGATACCATACCAGAATTTTACAGTAAAATAACGGTATGGATTTTCAAAAATTAAGGTATACCGACGCATACCGAAAAAAGTTCAGTATACTGTAATATATCGGTAAATACCGTATCACGGTATGTACCGAAATAAAGGTATATACCGTCATACTGATATATATTGTCATACCGTTACATACCATATTTAGATATATACATAATTAATATATTTGTTTATTAATTTTTTTTTGTGCATTCATATATATATATATGGGAAAAGGGTCTCGCAGGCCCCTGAACTTTTTGGCGGGGACCTCGCAAGCCCCTGTACTTTTTTTTAGCTCAATTAAGCCCCTGAACTTTTTTTTTTGGTCTATTGGGTCCCTCCGTCAAGCCCCTCTTGACGGAGCCGTTAGTTCGACCTAAAACGACGTCGTTTTAGGGTTTATTTATATTAAAAAAAATTCTAAATTCAATTAAAAATGCACCCGACCCATTTTGATAGAAACCCGACCCGACTCATCAGAAAAATCCCAACCCATCAGAAAAATCCCCAACCCGACCCGAAATGACCCAAACCCTCCAACTCGTCTCCTCTACCCGTTTTCCACCTTCTATGGCCACTGCAAATGCCGGGATCCCCCGCGCCCTCATCTCCGACACCGGCGAGACACTTCATCATGGTTCTCAGTCGCCGGAGACCTCCCCCTCGGCCGATTCCCTCAATCTTCTCCCCCAAAATGTCTGTTGCATCCCTACCTTCAATCTCCCACCGCCGGCCATCTCAGAGCCTAGCCGGCTTGCCGCCGACCCCCTTTCGTTGTCCTAGGCACCGCCGACTGAGCCCCATTCACCTTCCCAAACCCCCGCTCTCAATTCACTCCTCCACCTCCCCTCTCCCTTCTGCCAACACAGCTATAACCTCTACAATTGCTTCTCAACCTAATTATATTATTTTTGGGCAAGGTTTCCCCATTGAGAGGCTCTCTCCTATTTGGGTTGGGCTCCCTTCCTCGTCGTCGTTGGAGGAGGAATTATCACCGTCGTCGTTGTTGGTATGAAGTTGGTTTCTGTTGAGTTTGTTGAAGTACTCTGAATCCGATGGCGACGGCGGAGGGTAGAAATTTTCCCAATTCCACACTGAAGAAGTCTGTGAAGGAGTGCTTGAGAATGTTAAATTTGCTCGTGCATTGTAACTGAAATTATGATTTGGTGGAGGAGAAGATGTGAAGCTTGAGTCGGAGAGTATGTAGGGTAATTTGACAGACTGTCTTCGCCGCCGTGGAGGTTTGTGTTGGAAATGGCAAGTAATTGTTTGGTCTGCTTTGTTCTCTTGTCCTTGTCCCACATCAGATAGATAGTAGAGTTTTGCTCTCCTTATTTAGGCACTCCCTATGGAAGCCATTAATTGTGTTGGTAGTGGGCTGCCTTGATGGGCCGGTGTTGTGAAGCCCCCCGCGCGCGCCGTCCGTCCGTCCCGACCCGATCTCTGCTTTGCTTTAACGAAGTCTTGGAGCCGCCCACGTCTTCTTCGTGGATCTGTTAGTGGGAGAAACGGCTCTCCAAGGAGTCTATATATTTTCTTTTCATTGGGTGCAGAGATATACATACATAAAATATTTCTCCTTCCCATTTTTTCTTCTTTTCAATTCTGATCTGAGCAAGGGTTCGAGACTCTCCACCTCGTCTTCTCATGAGTGTTACCGAAAGGGCGAGAGCTGTGTGAACCTTGGAAATGAACGGCGAAAGGCTAAACACCTCGGGCTCGCCGCGATCGTTTTTAAGACAGTGGATTCTTCACGGCGCAACAATTTATCTGATTTCTTCTTCTTTGTTTAGAGCTGTTCCAGTTCTCTCAATCTAACAATTTAAAAATGATCGATGGTGTCCTCCTCTCGCGCTCTGCCTGACCTGTCCAAACTGGAGCCGCTCGATGGTTCAAACTATAAACGATGGTCGCAAAAGCTTCTGATATTCTTCGAGCAATTGGATGTAGATTACGTGCTCTTCTCCAACCCACCACTGGAGGAATCTGAACCCGTCGTTGTCACTCTTGATAACGGAGACACCTCTGCTGCCACAGACAAAGCCGCCGCTGCTGCAAAGGACAAAGCCGGTGTTGTCGTCGTCGCTGCCGCTAAGGAAAGGATCGAAACCTCATCTGCAAAAGGGTTGTCCATGGATGCTTTTGCTGCCGCCAGAAAGTACGAGAAAGACAATAAAACAGCTCGAGGTCACATGCTAAATCATATGACCAACAACATATTTGATCTTCTCGTGAATATTTGCTCTGCTAAACTGATCTGGGAGACGTTGGAGAAAAAATATGGAGGCGATGATGCGGGGAAAAGAAAGTATGTGGTGGGAAAATGGCTGCAGTTCCGGATGGTTGATTATAAATCTGTAATGGAGCAATTACATGAATATGAAAATCTCACCGCTGCTGTGCTAAACGAGGGAATGAAAATGTGTGACATTCTGCAGGCAAACGTCTTCCTTGAAAAATTCCCTCCCTCCTGGACTGATTACCGGAATCTGTTGAAACACAAAAAACGTGATCTCACGTTGCAAGAACTAATCAGTCACATGCGCACAGAAGAGGCCAATCGAATGAAGGACAAATCTCTATCCCTGCCTTCTAATTCTGTTAATGCTAACCTTGTCGAATCTGCTGCAGGTAAAGGTAAAGGTCACTATGTCCTGAAAAAGGACAAACCAGACTGGAAGAAGAAAAATCTCTCTGTTGATAAGAAGATAGCAAAGAAACTTCCATCCAAAATCTCATGTTGGGTGTGTGGGAATCCCGGTCACAAAGCCTACTAGTGTCCCAAACACCAAGGACAATCCCAGAAACCCAATCAAGCTCATTTAACTGAAACTGATGATATTGTTACTGCTGTTGTAGTTGAGGCGAACTTGGTGGAAAACAAAATGGATTGGGTATTGGACACGGGAGCCTCAAGACATTTCTGCAGCAATAAGGACTTGTTTCACGAATTTGAGGAAACTGGAGAAGGCAAGTGCGTCTACATGGGCAACTCCAGTGTCGCTAGAGTCTTGGGTAAAGGAAAAATTCTCCTTAAATTGACTTCTGGAAAAACCTTGAGCTTGAGCAATGCATTGTATGTTCCCTCCATACGTAGAAATTTAGTCTCTGGTGCTTTGTTGAATAAGGCTGGTCTGAAAATTGTGTTAGAGGCTAATAAAGCCTTGTTGACTAAAAATGGAGAATTTGTAGGGAAATGCTATTTGAATGAGGGTCTCTTTGTACTGAATGTCAATTATGTCGTTATTAATGAGAATGCTTCTTCTTCTGCTTATATGGTTGAGTCATATGATGTATGGCATGCAAGACTTGGACATGTTAATGCTGCTTCTATTAAAAGGCTAAGAAAACTGGACTTGATCCCGGCTTTGAACATGCTTAATTTGTCCAAATGTCAAATATGTGTTGAGGATAAATATGCTAAGAAACCGTTTAAATCAGTCGAACATAGACAGTCTGAACTCTTAGAACTGATTCACACGGATTTAACAGACTTTAGAAGCACTGTGAGTAAATGAGGGAAAATGTATTACATTTCATTTGTTGATGATTTTTCTAGATACACCAGAATATACCTCCTGAGAACTAAAGATGAAGCTGCTGACATGTTTATGAAATATAAATTGGAAGTAGAAAGTCAGCTTAACAGGAAAATAAAAAGGTTAAGGTCTGATAGAGGGGTGAATATAGCACTATGTTCCTTAAGGATTTCTGTGAACAAAATGGCATAATTTATAAATTTACTGCCCCTTATTCCCCCCAACAAAACGGAATAGCTGAAAGAAAGAATAGGACCCTAAAGGACATGATGAATGCTATGCTGATTAGTTCTGGGTTGCCTAATAATTTATGGGGAGATGCTGTACTTTCCGCATGCTATATTTTGAACTGGGTACCTCATAAAAGGCTAGATAAGGCTCCCTATGAATTGTGGAAAGGGTTTGCTCCTAACTTGAAATATCTGAAAGTGTGGGGGTGTCTAGCTAAAGTTCGTTTGCCTGATCCTAGAGGTTAAACATTGGGTGCAAAACATATGATTCTATGTTTATTGGCTATGCTGTTAATTCTGCTTCTTATAGATTTATGTCTTTGAGTGACTATTCTATTTCTGAGTCACGTGATGCAGAATTCTTTGAAAATGTTTTTTCTCTTAAATCTCGTGATGATGCGAATGCTTCTAGTTCTTCTGTTAATGATCATGTTGATGTGCAGAGTTCGTCTGTGAATGTGCCTAATGATCATGTTGAACCTAGAAGAAGTAAAAGGCAGAGAACTGAATCCTCTTTTGGTCCTGATTTTATTACTGCTTTTCTAGTAAATAATCTTGATATGATTAATGATTATGCTGTGTCTGCATTTCTTATAAATAAAGATCCCATCACGTATTCTGAGGCTATGACTAGTATAGATGCCACTTTCTGGAAAGAAGCTATTCATAGTGAATTGGAATCCATAATTGATAATCATACTTGGGAATTGGTTGATTTGCCTGAAAACTGTAGGCCTATTAGAACTAAGTGGATTTTTAGGAAGAAACTTAAACCAGATGGTTCAATCGATAGGTTTAAAGCTAGATTGGTGGTAGTGAGATATTCACAAAAGAAAGATGTTGATTTCTTTGACACGTATTCTCCTGTTGCAAGAATTTCCACTATTCGTGCTCTAGTTGCTCTAGCTGCCATTCATAACTTGATAATTCATCAGATGGATGTTAAAACAGCTTTCTTGAATGGTGATCTGAATGAAGAGATTTATATTGAACAATCTGAAGGCTGTGTGGTAGCTGGTCTAGAAAGCAAAGTTTGTAAGTTGAAAAAATCTTTGTATGGACTTAAGCAGGCTCCAATTCAGTGGTATGAAAAATTTCACAATACTATTATTGCAAATGGTTTTGAAGTTAATGGTTTTGATTCTTGTTTATATTCTAAGATGCATGATTCTGGATATGTAATTGTGTGCTTATATGTTGATGACATGCTCATAATTGGTACCAGTCTTGATGTGATTTTGGATACCAAGTCATTTCTGTCTTCCGCTTTTGATATGAAAGATATGGGTGAGGCTGATCTTATTCTTGGTATTAAACTGGAAAAAACTGAGCATGGTTTTATGATGAGTCAATCACATTATGTGGAAAAGGTGTTAATACGCTTTAACTGTGATACTTTATCTGCTGTTAAAACACCTTATGATAGTGGCATGCATCTGAAGAAAAATGTGAATGAACCCGTGTCTCAAACTGAATATGCTAAGATCATAGGTAGCGTGATGTACCTTATGAACTGCACTAGACCTGATATTGCATATGTTGTGAGTCGTTTGAGTCGATATTGACGCGCTGTCGTTTCGCACTCAAAAATATATTTATAAACTCATGTGCCCACAGCGAGTGTAGCTAGCCAATGAGTACGGGTCGATCCCACAGAGAGCTGTTGCAATTCTATCTTCAAGTAACCAATCACAAAGGGGGGTTTTGGTGTTGTCACTATACTGAAATTAAATCTGCAAAAGAAACTAAAGAAAAGATCAAATAACAAAAGGATCTGGCATTTGAATTAGAACTTGGTTTAAACATAAAACAACTCGATCATGGGCACACCGATTTTCATACATGATAGGTCACCTAGTTATGGTGACCGGATTCCTCTCATGCGTCTCCTCATCCATCCTTTCATTTTAGGTTTAAAAGTGATTCCTCTTCGATTAAACCCCTAACCAGTTACCCACCTCCCGATTCCTCTAAGAGATGTAAGCAAACAAGCAGCAGTGTGCCCTAGACGGACCCAGATCTGTTGTGTTCAACTGATTCCTCTTGTGCCCACAACACCCCATTAATTCCCTTATTACTATATGAACCGACACACAATCACGATTCGCCAATTCAATTAATATTGGTGTGCCCTCTTTACCTAACGAGTGATCAGCCACATTGGGCACTTCAGACACACACTCACGTGAAACAAGGCACAAGAATTAACGGAATAAATGGACTTATCACACCCACACACTTTAAGCATGATTGTCCTCAAGCATGGGGTGCAACGCATCCAGAAAAAACAAAAGAAAATAAAAGAGAAAAGAAACAAACTCAAGACACAAGCATGCAAACTGTTACTTAGTGTGGGCACATCAGAAACAATCCAACAAAAATTGTAAATTCCAGCATACCTAAAATAGGTCAAAAATGAGTTTTAGCTTGGTATTCTTCACAGACTCTCTTCACTCAGTGTATACTCTCATTTCGACTGTAATTCTATGTAAATTCGTCCCATAAGTTTGCCAAAGTTCTGCTGTTCATTCTCTAGAAACCATGATGCATTAGTATCAATAGGGCTTTTTAGGCTACAGTTGGGCATTTTAAGTGGGATGGGTTTTTATTGATTGTACAGACCCCTCCCCAGCTCCTTTCTATTCTCTACCCTCTTGTGCCCTATTCAGGCACTGAATTTTTCTTATTTTGGGCATTCTAAACACTTAGAACTCGGGGGCTTTTTATTCAGAATTTTTTTTTCTTTTTCTAATCACTTTTTTTTCTTCCCCCTATCTTTTCTGACCCTTCATATATATGTTTTCCCAGAAACAACTCTGCCTTACCCATTTTTTTTTGTTTTATAATGCCCTGGCTAAGTATAAACCATCCCAGAACAAAATCAGCCAGGGCATTTCATAGGCTCAAAAAGGGGTGCAAGGGCTGTGTTATTGGTGGGAAGTATTTATTTCAGTGGCTCAACAAAACATGGCCTATCTCATTTACATGTGCATCAACAATTCCAAGAGTTAAACACAGAACAGAAGCAAATTCTAGAACATCTTAAGCACAGAATTATTCACACTCATGAATGAAAGAAAACTGTAATTTTGAAGCATAAAGCATATAGGCTCAAGTCTCATAGGGCATGCTAAAACTCGTTCGTCATCCCTATCTTAATTTGGCATGCTGATTCGTAAAGCAATTAAAATTGGATCATCACATGAAATGCCCACACAGACTCACAGATAAGCATGCTTTGACTCAATGACCCAC
Source organism: Perilla frutescens (assembly GCA_026008535.1). Classification (NCBI taxonomy): domain Eukaryota; kingdom Viridiplantae; phylum Streptophyta; class Magnoliopsida; order Lamiales; family Lamiaceae; genus Perilla; species Perilla frutescens. Next base: position 63,206,563 of record BRKX01000009.1, read on the forward strand.
CCACACACTTTGCAACTTGCAAAGTGTGGACACAGACTCAAACAACAAGACAACAAAGAAAACAGAAAAAACAAGAAATAAAAATAAAACCTAATCTAACGGACAGAAAGAACCAGGTCAGTCGGTTGCAGATGTTGGGTAGGAGAACCCAACATGCTTGAAATAGGCCTTCAGGGCTGCTTCTATTCGGGTCAGTTTTTCATTGGTCTGAAACTGAGCATTCTCTATCAACTCGAGTCTCCTTGTGATCACTGCGACTGGGTGCTCCCTCTGTGGTGCCTTTCCTGCTGGTGGTTTCTTCGATGTGCCTGAAATAGCTAAAAGCATGCTCGAGGGGTCTGCCCCCGGCACAAAGAAAATAGGCTTCCCATCCTCATCGTCAACCATATCTTGCATTCTCCTCAGATAGTTAAGATCAAAATATTCACGGGGAAGGGGGGTCAATTCAGTATCATGCAGATCTAGGAGCCTATGTCTAACAGCAAGTTGGGTGATCAACTGGGCACAAGAGATACGATGCCTAGGGTGTGTTTTGATTTCTCGAAAATGTGCAATGGCCACAAAACCGAAATTAATTCTGATTTTGTGCACCATGCACCACAAAATGAATAGCTCCTGATTTGTGATTGAATTTGAGCTATCCTTACGGCCGAAAAAGTTATAGGCCAACACCCTATGGCAGAATCTTAAAGCATCGTTATTTAAACAGTATCTCTTTGTGGATCCGCTTTGAAAAACGGATCCATCCCCAATATCGACCCATTTTGCATCGATTCCCTCTGCAGAGTCGGGCACTACAGTCACGGCATCGACATACTCCTCCTCCTGGAGGCCCAAGTATGTCACGATGCCCAGTAACATGTTCAGATCATCAGCAGATAAAGAGTAACTTCTACCCATCATTTTAAAAGACAAAACCCTAGTGGACGTGGCAGGCTTGTTCACAGCTTTGATTTTCAAGTTTTGGACAAAATCACGAGACAACGACGGAAAAATAACACACTCCATATCTAAAAAGCATTCCCAACCAATTGCAGAAAATAGATCCCTTACCTCCTGCTCTATACCAAGAGCTGCAAGCGTCTCACGGTGGACTCCTTTAGAGTTGATGATGCCCCTGACTGGTGGCGGGCCACTGCTGGGCTTACTTGGTGTGGGGCTCCCCACCCCTCTGCCTCTTTTAGGCACAGGGGCTGAAGTGCCCTCTTCAGCCTTCCTCTTCCGCGAAGAGGCCTCTCCAGCCAGCTTGACTCCGGCTTTCATTCCAACAGATTTCCCCACCCTTCGCTTGGGTGAGGAGTCCTCCGAGGGCTCTTCAGAGCCTGCTTGCATTTGGGAGGGCGCACTGGGCTCCTCCTGCTCCTTCTCTTCTTCAGTGTCCCCTTGCTGGGACACCTCTGGCTCGGTTGGCTCTGGAATGGGCTCTCTAACCTTTCTTTTGCCCTTCGCTTTCTCCAGTGCCTGCTTCTTGATGTCAGCGGACGCCTCTTCTTCTTCAAACAGGGGTACCTTTTCTGGTTGGGGCTCAACCTCAATATCTTCGATTTCAGTTAGGTATTTGTCCAAATCAGTGTCTATGTCTCCTTCATCTTCAGCCTCTTCTCTCCCTTCAACTTCCTCTCCTTCTTCTTCGTCTTCCAAGTCCTCGATCTCCACCGACGGTACAGGAGTCGGAGCCTTAACGGGCTTCTTGGCTTTCTTCTTCTCAGCTCCTTTCTTTGGCTTTGGCTCAGGCTCTTCAGTAGCCTCTTCTTCTTGTGTGCCCTCAGCAGTCGCCTCAGCATCTTGCTGCTCCGTTTGAGTTGGAGTAGCGGAGCTTTCTTCCATTGCTTCGACTTCAGGCGTAGGCTCCTGTTCCGGTAGGGTCTCTTTTGGAGGCTTACTCGAAGCAGCTGCTTCAGATGCAGCCTTTCCCTTAGGTTTCGCAGAGGGTTTCTTCACCACCTTCATTGGAGAGGGCTCTTCAGAGACAGCTGGGGTCTCAAAGTCCAGGCGTGCCTTAGGTCCAGCTTTTGGTGCGACCTTCTTGCCTCTTGTCTTCGCCATTGTTGGATGTTTGAAGGTTTTCAGAAATTAGGGTTGCAGAAGAAAATCGAGAGAGAAGGTTCTGATTTTGCAAAAAGCGAGTGAAAGTGATAGTGGAGATTTTGTGGGGTAAAGCTTTTATATTAAGGGGATTACTATTCATGATTTGACTTGTGACTCTCCAAATTCCTCAGGAGTCTCCGGATCAGTATGCCCTGTGCTAATGGATAAGCCTTATCCCTGAAAAATCGGAACAAACTTTATCTCTCCAGCGTGCCTCATTTCAGAATCCCTATTTCTAAGGGATTTATTTTATCTTCATCTTTCTCTCTCATTATCTAAACCTACAAACACCATGCTTATCCAAAACAAGCGTAAAATTGCTCCCTAAACTAGTTTAATTAACTGGAAAATTTATTAAAAATAAATAAAAATGAATTAAGACAAGAAAACACCTGGGTTGCCTCCCAGTAGCGCCCCAGTTATTGTCGTGGGCACGACATCACCCCAGATCAGGTGTAAGTGGGCTCCGCGAGCCAGATCACTGTGACATCTTCATCAGAATGCCCCAGGTAAGCTTTCACACGGTGGCCATTCACTTTGAAGCGTCCTCCAGTATCGGGGTTTATCAGCTCAATTGCCCCATTCGGGCATTCTGCACACACTTCAAATAGACCAACCCATTTGGTCCTCAGTCCTCCTCCCATAAGCTTGAACCTTGAATGGTACAATAGTACTTTCTGTCCTGGGATGAATCTCTTTCTTCGAATCACTTGATCATGGAGCCTTTTCATCTTTTCCTTGTACAACACCGAATTATCATAGGCCTCCATTCTCATTTCTTCCAACTCTTGAATTTGAAATTTCTTGAAATGCCCAGCAGCGTCAGGATCCATATTTAGCTTCTAAAGTGCCCATCGTGCCTTATGCTCTAACTCGACTGGCAGATGGCAACACTTCCCAAATAACATTCTGTATGGGGACATCCCAATTAGAGTCTTGAATGCAGTTCGGTATGCCCACAGGGCATCTTCCAAATGAGTACTCCAATCTTTTCGGTTCGGACCCACAACCTTTCCCAGAATGGCTTTAATTTCTCGATTTGAGACTTCAGCTTGGCCATTTCCTTGGGGATGGTAAGGTGTGGTGACCCTATGGTGAACCTCATACTTCTTCAACAATCTTTCCAGCGTTTGGTTGCAAAAATGGGTCCCTTGATCACTGATGATGGACCTGGGCACACCAAACCGACTGAAAATGTGGGATTTCAGAAATGTGGCTACTACTCTTGCATCATTGGTAGAAGTAGCCTTTGCTTCTACCCATTTGGACACATAATCAACTGCCAGGATAATGTATTGGTTCCCCTTCGAATTTGGAAAGGGTCCCATAAAATCCATTCCCCAAATGTCAAAAATCTCCACTGGCATGATTGGCGTCATGGGCATTTCATTTCGTCTTGTGATGTTCCCTACCCTCTGGCATTGGTCACACCTTCTGCAGACGTTGTGGGCATCCTTGAATATTGTGGGCCAAAAGAACCCACAATCCAAAATTCTTCTCGCTGTTCGATTTGGTCCGAAATGCCCTCCGCAAGCATAATTGTGACAATGCTTTAGAATTTCATCTATCTCCTCATCAGGGACACATCTTCTAATGATTTGATCAGCGCATCTCCTCCATAGAATAGGGCAATCCCATGCATAGAACCTGCTCTCATACCTCAGTTTATTTTTCTGGTACCTTGAGTATCCAATAGGCATCTCCCCAGACTCAAGGTAGTTCACTATATCCGCATACCAGGGTGCTGGAATGCCCCTTGCTGGATACAAATGCTCATCAGGAAAATGATTGGCAATGGGCATTGCGTCGCCTTTCTCATTCAACACCCGACTTAGATGGTCAGCTACCAGATTCTGTGCCCCACTCTTATCTTTAATCTCGACACCGAACTCTTGTAAAAGTAAGATCCACCTAATCAGTCTTAGCTTCGTCTCTTTCTTGGTCATCAAATGCCTCAGGGCACCATGATCCGTATAGACAATGCTCTTTGCTCCCAAGAGATAAGATCGAAACTTCTCAAATGCAAACACTACTGCCAATAGCTCCTTTTCAGTAGTGGTGTAATTACACTGTGCCCCATTCAGAGTCTTGGAGGCATAGTAAATTACATGGCTTTCTTTTCCTCTCTTCTGACCCAGTACAGCGCCCACAGCGTACCCACTGGCGTCACACATAATCTCAAAGGGCATTCCCCAATCTGGTGGCTGAATGACTGGTGCCGTGACCAGCTACTTTTTTAGAACATTGAATGCCTTCTTACACTCTTCATCGAATTCGAAAGGAACATCTTGCTGCAATAAGTGAGTAATAGGCTAGGCAATTTTTGCAAAATCCTTTATGAATCTCCTGTAAAATCCAGCGTGCCCCAGAAAGCCTCTCACTTGCTTCACTGAGGTGGGATATGGCAATTTCTCAATTATATCCACCTTGGCCTTATCGACCTCAATGCCCCTCTCGGAAATCACATGTCCCAATATAATGCCCTCTCTGACCATGAACTGACATTTTTCATAGTTCAGCACTAGGCATTTGTCCACACAACGCTGCAACACTTTCTCCAAATTGTCTAAACATCGATCAAAGCAGCTCCCGTACACCGTGAAGTCATCCATGAATACTTCAATGCAGTTCTTGAGCAAATCAGAGAATATGCTCATCATACATCGCTGAAATGTGCCAGGAGCATTGCAGAGGCCAAAGGGCATTCTGCGATAGGCAAACGTGCCGAATGGGCACGTGAATGTTGTTTTCTCATGGTCCTCTTGACTTACTGCAATCTGCATGTATCCTGAATATCCATCCAAGAAAAAAAAGAACTTGTTTCCTGCGAGTCTTTCCAACATCTGGTCAATGAACGGAAGTGGGAAATGATCCTTCCGCGTGACCGTGTTTAGCTTCCGGTAGTCAATGCAAACTCTCCAGCCAGTTTGCAGTCGTGTGGGCACAAGCTCTCATTTTTCATTTTTCACCACTTGAATGCCCGACTTCTTGGGCACAACATGGATTGGACTGACCCACTTGCTATCTGAAATTGGGTATATAATGCCCTGGTCCAGAAGCTTAATTATCTCTTTTAGCACCACATCCTTCATCACTGGATTTAGCTTTCTTTGTGGATCACGAACGGGTTTTGCATCATCTTCCAAGAAAATTTTGTGCATGCAAACCGCTGGGCTAATGCCCTTTATATCTGCCAAAGTCCATCCGAGTGCCTCCTTTTACAGTCTCAACAATCTCAAAAGGCGGTCCTCATCAGCTTGATTCAACCCCGCACTTATGATTACAGGGAGGGTCTCATTATTCTCTAAATAGGCATATTTCAGATGCCTTGGTAATGCCTTCAACTCCAGCATGGGCGCTTTGACAATAGAAGGCATCAGCTTATCATCGTCTCTCCGAATGGGCACACCATAGTCCACACATCCGTGTGGCATCTCTTCCAATGAATACAGCATCATAATTCCATCCCTTATGTCCTCATCCTCGTCCAGGGCATCCTGGTCAAGCAGTCCATCCCACAATGCCCATTCCAGCGGTTCTCTGTTGCTCATCATGGATAAAGTAGAATGGCTCGGGTAATGAAATGTGTTCACAAAATTACAATTTTTTGTATCCGGGGAGTGCTTCATGGCTTCAAAGATGTTGAACGTCACCTTCTCCCCATCAAACTCACACGTCAGTGTGCCCTTGTCCACATCAATTTTGGTTCGAGCTGTCTTCATGAAAGGCCTTCCCAGCAACAAAACTGAAGATTTTGAAGTCGCTGTGCCCATGTCAAGCACATAAAAATCTGCTGGGAAAATAAGCTCGTCCACCTTGACCAATACATCTTCAATGAGGCCTTCTGGATATACGTTGGACCGGTCAGCTAATTGAATGACCACACGGGTCTCCTTCAAAGGTCCAATCTTCAATTCTTTGAACACCGACAAGGGCATTACGTTGATTGATGCCTCCAAATCCAGCATGGCCTTTTCGACTTTTCTATCTCCAATTATGCAAGGGATCATGAACATCCCTGGATCATCACACTTCTTGGGTAACTTCCTTTGTATCACAACCGATATATTCTCCCCAACTAGGAACCTGGCATCGTCATTGAATCGCATCTTTCTGGTACAGAGTTCCTTTAGAAACCGGGCATACCGCGGCACTTGCTTGATTATCTCGATTAGTGGAATGTTGATCTCCACTTTGCTGAATACTTTTAGCATCTCCCTGGTTTCCTCTTCTTTTCTATTCTGTGCCAATCTCCCTGGAAATGGAGGTTTTTGTCTTTTTGGAGTGGGCATCTTGGCAGATTGCTTCAATTCCGGGATGGGCACAGTATCAGTCTGCTTCTCTTCTTGTGCCTTATCTTCTGTGGGAACTTTTTCCACTTCTTCCTCCAAGGGCACATCGTCCTTCTCTTCTCTCGGCCTGACCATCTCCGGAAGCTCTTTTCCACTCCTCAATGCTACTGCATTCACTTGTTCTCTTGGATTTTCAACCTGGGAAGGCAGCTTCCCATTTTTCTCCTCCATCTTGTGCATGGCTTGAGCCAATTGATTGATTTGCTTGCTCATATGCGAGAGTCCAGCTCGAGTCTCTTGTTTAAACTTCTCGTTCTCCTCAGCCATAGCAAACACAAGATCTTCCAGCCTACTTGACTTCTTTTTCTCCTCTGGTGGTGGCAATGGGCGTCCAGGATGCCCATCCTCCAGTCTTCTCCATCTAAAATTTTCATGGTCTCTCCAGCCCGGATTATAAGTCTAGGAATGGGGATCATATCTTCTGGAATGCCCATTCTGGCCACTTATAACATTCACTTCTTCCATTTCATTTTGTAGAGTAGGGCATTCATCTGTGAAGTGAGATATGCTTTTGCATACCCCACAAGGTCTGGGCTTCCTCGCCATGCTTGCACCGGACAAGATTTTCTCGATCTTGTTACATAATCTATCAATCCTGCTATCCTGGTCCAGTGCCCTCTCCGTTTCACTTACAACCCGAATGCCCTCTCCACCGAAGACTCGGTTGTCTTCAGCCATCTCCATGAGGATTCTGAATGCTTCAACAGCTTGTTTGTTCAAAATGGATCCTCCACATGAGGCATTCACGATCGTCCTCTCATGTGGTCTCAATCCTCCGACGAAATACTGAATCAAGTCATGTTCAGTAATCTGGTGCTGTGGGCATTTCACCAGCATCGCCTGGAATCTTCCCCAATAGTCATAGAAACTTTCGTTAGTTCCCATCTTCAGGCTCCCTATCCTTTTTCTCATTTCTTGCACTCTGGATGCTGGGAAATATTTCTCCAAAAACTTCTGTTGAAGCTGTCTCCATGTGGTCACAGCGCCAATGGGTAATGTGTACAGCCAGTCCCGTGCCCCATCTTGAAGAGTGAAAGGGAACGAAACCAACCGCACATACTATTCTCGTCCATGATCGGATGGTTGAGTTTGACAAACCATCTCAAAATCTTGCAAATGCCTTTGTGGATCCTCTCCAGGCATTCCGTGGAACTTCGGCAAGATCTGGATAAAGTTTGCGTGAATATCCCAGTTCTGAGTCACAGCTGGGAGTGTAATGCCCATTGGGCGTAGATTCATGTTGGTCGGGAAGACCAACTGCCTTAAAGTCCTGTTATCATCCGCATTGCCATTCGCGGCATTGCCATTTGCGGCCATGTTAATGTTGTGGCCGTTCTCAAACTGTCCTTCTTCCTCGTGCCCTTCGTCTCCTTGATCTTCTTGATCTTTTGGTGGTGGTGTGGGCTCACGAGGTCTATCTGCTGCTTGGCGTGCCCTCTTCACTGCTGCCCTGTTTTTACTCGAAGTATTCTCTATCTCCAGATCGTATAATAGAGTCTCCTCTGAAGAGCCCTTGGGCATCAACTTCCAGGCTCGCCAATTGTGGAAGATAAAATCACTATAAACCAGCTCCCCGGCAACGGCGCCAATTTTGACGCGCTGTCATTTCGCGCTCAAAAATATATTTATAAACTCCTGTGCCCACAGCGAGCGTAGCTAGCCAATGAGTACGGGTCGATCCCACAGAGAGCTGTTGCGATTCTATCTTCAAGTAACCAATCACAAAGGGGGGTTTTGGTGTTGTCACTATACTGAAATTAAATCTGCAAAAGAAACTAAAGAAAAGATCAAATAACAAAAGGTTCTGGCATTTGAATTAGAACTTGGTTTAAACATAAAATAAATCGATCATGGGCACACCGATTTTCATACATGATAGGTCATCTAGTTATGGTGACCGGATTTCTCTCATGCGTCTCCTCATCCATCCTTTCATTTTAGGTTTAAAAGTGATTCCTCTTCGATTAAACCCCTAACCAGTTACCCACCTCCCGATTCCTCTAAGAGATGTAAGCAAACAAGCAGCAGTGTGCCCTAGACGGACCCAGATCTGTTGTGTTCAACTGATTCCTCTTGTGCCCACAACACCCCATTAATTCCCTTATTACTATATGAACCGACACACAGTCACGATTCGCCAATTCAATTAATATTGGTGTGCCCTCTTTACCTAACGAGTGATTAGCCACATTGGGCACTTCAGACACACACTCACATGGAACAAGGCACAAGAATTAACGGAAACTAATCATGCATTACTATGCCCATTTCGGCCTCACGAGTCCAGATTTATGCTTAATCCAATTTCATCATTCAAACGCCAGAATTAAAGATCTAGCCAAGAAGGCTAGACATAATTAAACTTGCAGAATTTAAAGACATAAAAATAAATGAAAACTTACGGAATTAATTAAGCAAAAACTCGACTCCAACGTCGAGGAACATGAACATAACCTAAGTCCCGAAGGTTTAAGACCTTTCGGATTGTTTGGCTGCCTAAGCAGCGTACGGAAAATAAATTGCAGAAATGTAAAGTGTTTCAGAGTATCTAAAGCTTGTTTTTCCAGAAAGTAAACTTGTTTAAATAGTTACATTTCCGAGTAGAGTCTCCCCCACAGGCGGGGGTCTTCTGCTGAAAATCCAGAACGACGTGCCCTCGCTGATTCTGACTGGATAAGCTTCATCTTCAACAAATCCCTATTTTTTAGGTATTGTTCTTATCTCCTTAGATTGAGCTTATCTTCTCGCCTGAGCTTATCCTTTTGTTGCAGCACCTTCCAGGAGTCCAGCTTAGTTCCAACTCTCCCGCGGATAATGTAGCTATCTTCCCACCAGCTGTTCTTCAACTAAATCCCGAATTTCACTGGAATGCCCATTCTACCCTGTGGTCGAGTCTGTGCCAGTACTGTGGGCACGGCATCGTCTGTCAGCTCCATCCGTATCTGATATGCCCACTTCACTGACCGAATGTGGGATGGATACTGAGGACGTCCCCTGTGCCACTGATGAACATATGTGCGAGATAATCGTGAATATTTGGGCATAAAATGCCCCTTCCGCCAGACTCGACTCTTAGAATGCCCTTTGACCGCAACCTGGTTCTTTTCGACTCAAAACATACTAAAAAGGACATTTATAAGGGATAAAATGCCCATAAAAACACGAAATAAATGGACTTATCAATATATACATAATCCTAGTAGTGAGCACTGGACTGCACTTTATCGCTTGTTGAAATATTTGAAAGGCACTTCTGATTGGTGTTTGCATTTTGAAAAATATCCTGCTGTTTTAGAAGGTTATTGTGATGCAAATTGGGTGTCTGTTAATGATGAAGTGAGTTCCACTAGTGGTTTTGTGTTTACTCTGGGTGGTGGTGCTATTTCATGGAAATCTGCTAAGCAATCATGTATTGCTAACTCCATTATGGAATCTGAATTTATTGCTCTTGAGTTAGCAGGTCATGAAGCTGACTGGTTGAGGAGTTTGTTGGCTGATATACCTCTTGTGAGGGATTTGGCTGCTCCTATTTCTTTGCATTGTGATTCGCAGGCCACTATTGGAGTTGCCAAGAATAGCGTCTACAATGGTAAAAGAAGGCATATCCGGGTGAGGCATGCTGGCGTCAAGCAGCTGTTGAAAAGTGGAGTGATTTCTTTGGACTTCATAAGGTCTGAAAGAAATCTAGCTGATCCTCTCACCAAAGGTCTCAATGGAAGTCAAGTGTTGGATTCTTCCAATGGAATGGGCGTAAGGCCTCGTCAGTGAGGTGACTTTTAGTGGATACCTTTTTAAGGTCAAACGAAGCTGTAAAGTTTATCTTATTTGACTTGATAATTACATGTGAGACATTGTTGAATCTCTGTGAGATGTACATTTCCATAGCCCAATTTTGGGTGGTTCTATTGAGACGGACTTGATGGATTTGTATTTGTTGATTTTGAGCCATAGCCCCTTGTGGGTGGTCCTAAGTTGTGGACTTGATGGTGTTGCTTTGATGAGCATGATGTTTGATCGCTTGAGGTTGAGTCATTGGCTCTTAATGATTCAATATATATATATTTGTGCTTTTGAGACGCACTGTTTTATAAATTTTGTGCTGTTGAGACGCACAAACTGGAATCACCTAAGTGAGTGTGGAGAACTGGCCGTATCTAGTGAAAAACATTGTTTTTCTGTTATACTCATGAGAATCCAAGGTTAATGTGGGCCAACTTTTGTATCGCGGAGTTTTCTCGATTTAAGAATTAATGTGAGATGTGGGGGTCTCTCAAGAATCCTTAAAGTTCAAGTGTCTGACACACTTTTTGGTTTCGAAGAGTGGCCTCCTATATCAATAAATATCAATTCAAAATCTTATGATTATCGGTACTTATACATTAATTCTTCTCTTGCTCAGATTGTCTGTTCTTTTCCTTTGCATGCCATTTGTGGGGGATTGTTGGAAATGGCAAGCAATTGTTTGGTCTGCTTTGTTCTCTTGTCCTTGTCCCACATTGGATAGATAGTAGAGTTTTGCTCTCCTTATTTAGGCAATCCCTATGGAAGCCATTAATTGTGTTGGTAGTGGGCTGCCTTGATGGGCCGGTGTTGCGAAGCCCCCCGCGAGCGCCGTCCGTCCGTCCCGGCCTGGTCTCTGCTTTGCTTTGACGAAGTCTTGGAGCCGCCCACGTCTTCTTCGTGGATCTGTTAGTGGGAGAAACGGCTCTCCTTTCATTGGGTGCAGAGATATACATACAGAAAATATTTGTCCTTCCCGGTTTTTCTTCTTTTCAATTCTGATCTGAGTTTCTTCTTCTTTTCCCGTCTCGTCTTCCCGTGAGTGTTACCGGAAGGGTGAGAGCTGTGTGAACCTTGGAAACGAACGGCGAAAGGCTAAACACCTCGGGCTCGCCGTGATCGTTTTAAAGTCTCGTCTTCCCGTGAGTGTTACCGGAAGGGCGAGAGCTGTGTGAACCTTGAAAACGAACGGCGAAACGCTAAACACCTCGGGCTCACCGTGATCGTTTTAAAGACAGTGGATTCTTCACCACGGCGCAGCAATTCATCTGATTTCTTCTTCTTTGTTTAGAGCTGTTCCAGTTCTCTAGATCTAACAGTTTGTGGTGGTGACGGGAGGAGGCGGTGGACATGGGGGATGGCACGGGATGTGGGCGGTCCCGTGAGTGTTACCGGAAGGGTGAGAGCTGTGTGAACCTTGAAAACGAACGGCGAAAGGCTAAACACCTCGGGCTCGCCGCGATCGTTTTTAAGACAGTGGATTCTTCACCACGGTGCAACAATTCATCTGATTTCTTCTTCTTTGTTTAGAGCTTTTCCAGTTCTCTCAATCTAACAGTTTGTGGTGGTGACGGGAGGAGGCGGTGGACATGGGGGATGGCACGAGATCTGGGCGGATAAACGATGAAAGCGGGGGGTCTATCTCTGAGTCGGGTCGGGTTTCTATCAAAATGGGTCGGGTGCATTTTTAATTGAATTTAGAATTTTTTTAATATAAATAAACCCTAAAACGACGTCGTTTTAGGTCGAACTAACGGCCCCGTCAAGAGGGGCTTGACAGAGGGGCCCAATAGATCCGGAAAAAAAAAAATTCAGGGGCTCAATTAAGCTAAAAAAAAGTACAGGGGCCTGCGAGGTCCCCGCCAAAAAGTTCAGGGGCTGTGAGACCCTTTTCCCTATATATATAGTGTATTTTGTTGTTGCTTGTTTTGAGATTTTGGACTGGGGTTTATCAAAGTTTTTGATAATAATAGTGTTGTCCACGGCGAAAAAATGACAAAGAAAAGTGATCCAACCAGAAGCACGTGCACAATATTGAACATTCTATATCTTTCCTATATTTCTGATAATTTAATTAAATACCAACCCCTTTTTTTTTCCGACTGAACTTGGGGTTTGAAGATTCGAATTTAATCCCTCCTACGAGTAAAGGATGATGCTTGTATTAATATGTGGTTCGTAGTTGTTTGATGAATTAGATGATGGAACTCATAAATAGAATTTTGTGTAATAGAGTACTTAATTTTTATATTTTTTATGCTTTTTATTTATTTATTTATTGTGTTAGGTAATGGGTAAACCTTTTGTCCTGAAACTTTATTCTTAAATAACAAAAGAACAACATGCCTGGTTTAATGAATAACATAATGTTCGTAAGATGGCAATTATTTAGAATTTTCATTTATTTTTTCGAGCGGTATTTTTTTGATGTTATAAATAGTGTTGTGCTATATTAATGTTTGATAATGGTTTATTTTATATTTTGTGATGCTGCCATTTCATTTTTGTATATGTTAACTGTTATGGGGGTGTGAGTTTGTTCTATACCAAATCCTAGGCGAGTGTGGTTTTCATTGTTTAGATTTTATCAACATTTTATTTACGTACTAGATGAATTTCATTCGATCAGTATACTGTTTTTATTTAAGATTGCAAACATGTGCATTATATTGGGATATTTTGTATCTGTCATTTGTTTACAGAATTTAGGTTTATCTTTTTGTGTAGTAGGGTGCTAAAATTGTTGTTGATTGTTGCTATATTCATTAATTATTTACTGATTATATATGGTGAAACCTTTATAAATAAAACTATATCTTTGATTAAAATGGAAACGCGTGCTTGGTTTAATCGTGTAGAAAACGTTGTTAAAATGGCAGAGTTGTAGAATTATAACAACTCACCCAGAGCGTACAAACAGATAGCCCTCATCACGAAATTTTTTTTAATTATCTCAGACTACTATAGAGGCAAAAAAAATTATGTACCTTGACCAAAGAGTCTACATTACAACATTTTAAAACTCATTTTTTATTTTTCTTAAGCACACACTGAAGACTTGGAGAGAATAGATGATTTAGAAGCCTATAGTTGGTCATCTTTGAATCTAGATAGAAAAACTATATAAAGAGTCTACCACAACTTTAAACATATAAGCAATAATGAATAGTATTTTTATTTATGTCGATCTTGTTTGTCAAATAACCTAAAAATCTGATATAAATTAATTAGAATCATAATAATATTATAATAATAAATTATCCTCATAGATTAGTTAGGAATGTAATAGTAATATAATAATATATTAGATTATATAGAGTAATTAGTTATAGGGATAAAGTGTGTTAGAATTTGTTGCCTGAAAAGTTGTGAATTTCGGATGTAAATAGCAAAGTTGTACTCAATGTTGAAGCTAATGCTACAACTATGCCTTCAACGTGCAGCGGAAGAATAAATAACACTTTGCACAGAATTAGTTTTAAATTACACTCCTTACGGTGTGTGATTGCCTCAAGGCGAAATTCACTAACATAAGTGAAATACAAAACAATACAAGTGTTGTCTCGGTTCACTCCCTTGACAACATTGCATACAACATGCAAGAGATCTATCCTGCCTTCACTCACTTGAACAATCTCTAGAACAAACACTATCTAAATATATAGATCGAAACAACACGTCAATATAAATCATAAGACTCATATTCGACTATCTAACCTACACACACAACTGAATCTAGGCTTCAGTTGATTGGGATGCTAGGCAAATGTCGAGGATGATGTCTTCGATCTTTGAGACGACAATAGATGCAAGTTTCAGAACTTCTCACAAACCACGGTGATAATCTGCTTGAACAAATGATTTCAAGGTCTAAGAAGACCTTAAATACTTCCTCTATCTTGCTTCAACAGTTGCTCCACGAACACATGAGATGTGACCTCAAATCAATCACTTTCAACCCCCCATTGCTGTAGTGGTCTTGAGATAACTGCTTTCTGTTTTGTGTATCACACATTCTTCAATATCGTGCAATAGTGGCAGTTACTTCAGTCACCCACGTTTACCTGCAACGGTTAGTGTTCCTGACAGAGTGGGAACATCACATCCCCTATAAATTTGGAATAGAATTTGACTAATTCAAAGTCATATAATATTCACAATTTATCACATAACTAAATCAACAATAAATCCCTAAATACGTGGAAAATAAAATGGGACATAAATCATAAAATAATCAGATTAATTTAAAATAAATTATTCCTAAATAATCGAAAAGGATAAGCTTAGTATCTAGAGAGTTGTACTCGATGTCACGAGAATGATGGGACACATCCGATACAACATTGACTTCGATATTATCAAACGGAGTGATAACATAATCTGGAACATATCATTCTCAACAAAGTGCAATTTGATCCTACAACTATACCCAAAACCTCAGTTTGGTCCCAAAATAAAATTTTGGCCTAAATCGATCCCTCAACTTTTTAAAAGGTATCAAGTTAATCCCCCCGTTAATCCCTAAACTAATTTTCGTTAATGTCTGTCACTAATGACGTTAATTTAAGGAAAAATGTCCAAGTTGGCCCTACAACTATATACCCGAAATCTCAATTTAGTCCCAAAATAAATTTTTGGCCTAAATTGGACCTATTTTTTTTTTGTTAAACCCTAATTAGATTAATTTGAGACCAATACCAAACCACATGTATAATTTATGGATCTGAAAATTTTAGGCATTTTTTTCAATAGTCTCAGTCAGAATTTAATATTTTTAGAAACCAATACTGTTCGATATTTTATTTCACTAAACACCATCCCGCAAGTGTACGGAGTAATTTATAGCAAATAATGGTGAGTAAGGTCGTATCCACAGAGACTGAATAATAATCACAACTAAGTACCTAATTATCCCATTTCATTTTATTTAGAAACTCGTAAATTAATTTGGGATTTTGAAACAAATAATTAAAAGAGAATTAAAATAAATTAAACAAGTTAAAAGAACTAGGAAATTCAAATGAGGGAAGTGGATTTCATGCATATAATTAATTATTAGACCGATTTTAATTCCAGAATTTATAAGAGCAGTCACACATATAATTATAACCTCTCTCTCGAGTAAGTTATAAGAGGAAATTAGATTGGAATTATCACCTCTCGGTCTCAAATTAGCAATTAAATTTCTAAATAGCACAAAAGACTGATTTCTTTTCACAATTCCTACCAATCTTTCGATCTAGCAAAAATCATGTCATGCAATCTTAGATTCCATTAATTTAGTATCTTATTTTGAACTCAAGTAAACTAACTAGCACGCAATAATTATTGGCCAAATAATCATACATGAACCATCCAAAGCAAGATGCACAAATAAATAATAAATAAAGGAAAGAAAAAATCAATTAATCGTTAAAGCATGAAATCCAATGACCTAATCACAAACCTTAGAATCACAAAGTAATTAGCTACACATGTCTTGTTCAATCTCAAAAGAAATAAAAATAAACATAGTATCTAATGTCCTCAAACAAAAACAAAAATAAAACTTATGCTCAATCTTTGATCTTGAATCTTCTCTTCAACCTTCACTCCTATCTTCAAGCCTTGTGGTGTGTAGATGAATATTATGAAATGATTGTGGATGGTGGTAGATGATGGTTGATCCTTATTTTCGTGCCCTATGATATCTTTATATAGTTGGAGGAATACAAACCCAAATATGGGAAGAAAACCCGGTCCAAAAAGGAAAAATCGCTGAAAAAAGGAACATGGGCACGGTCCGAGTGTCAATCACAGCATTGGGGAGGAAAACAAAGAGCACGGACCGTGCTCTATGGAGCACGGACCGTGCTCCCTTCGTCGCACACTTCACCATTTTGCTCCGTTCTCGCTCGTTTCTTATCCGATTGACCCGATTCAAATTGCAATGCGCTCCTCACTCGATCCCATATCTTCTTAGGGACTTTTAAAGCTCAATTTCATCTCATAAAATAATTGTCATTAAATCCCTTCAAAATGAGCAAAAACGTGACACTGCACAACTTATGAAAAACTATGCGCAACTTCTCAATATATGCATGAAATGCACATGAAATACCATATAAATGAACCTCAAAATGTATGAAAACCATGGGTGTATCAAATATTAAGTTGTGGAACTATCTAATCTACATAATGGAATTCTGATGATATATAATTATGAGCCAAGGCAAAAAAATCTAATATTATTATTTCATGATTATTACAAGAAGAAAACTAGTCACTTTATATCGTTTCAATCATATATCAATCCCAGATAATTTTATTCATAAATATTATAATCATTATAATATCATTAATTATATTGACATTGAAGAGAAACATGTACATTTCATTTGAAAAAGGAGACTAAAATAAAATTAATCATAGACTTTATTAATAAATAAAAAATGAAAAAGAATAGTCAGATATATAATAAGATTATTAATAAAGTGAAAACGAGACAAAAATATTCCACATTAAACAATTACAATTTGGGTCAAAATTTTATTTCAGGATCAAATTGAGATTTCGAGTATAGTTGTAGGACCAACTTGGATTTTTTTCCTTAAATTAACACCGTTAGTGATGGACGTTAACGGAAATTAGTTTAGGGACTAACGGAGGGATTAACATGATACGTTTTAAAAAGTTGAGGGATCGATTTGGGCCAAAATTTTATTTCGAGACCAAACTGAAATTTCGGGTATAGTTGTAGGACCAAATTGGACCTTATCCCTTAATTATAATTGTAGTAATATAATAATAATATATATTAGATGATTACATTATTATCCTTAAATAAAATTAAAAAAATGGTTATAATAGGTAAATTCAAAACTGTGAGATAAACCACTTTTTATAATGAATAAATCAGGAATAGAATCCATTTGGACCTTTTTTAATTACATTGATGGATAAGTGTGAATTGATAAAGTTATCCAACTATATATTATATTTACTTTATTTGATATTAAATGATAGATAACTCAAAACCCGTAGTAAATTTGAGTGAACTATTTATACGGAGGATATGTGTACGTATCCTACCAAAGAGGTGGGGATTGATTCATTCATGATAAAATGAAGAACTTAAATATAGAAATTAAGGGCATATATAATCAAAATATATACCATTAGCATCGTGAAAAGAGAAGAGGAATTGACACACTATAAAAATCCATTGTTGCCTACTTTTTTTTTTTTTTTGGATGTCAAGGGTAACCCGTAGCCGCTACCGTGGTGTGCACTGTGTAAACTATGCCCCTGTGTGTGTAATAGCCTGCAAACCTACATAGGAGAGGTAAACCACACTTGACAAGTCAGGTGTGACAGATTCACACCTAGTGGTGTTGGTGGTGGGTCGAATTGAGACATTTGGCCTCAATAAACACCACTCCACCACTAGTCCATCCCCAAGGACACCATTGTTGCCTACTATTATAATATTAATTAATTGTCAAACAAGTCGAATTCTATTAGGTAGGATTGCAATCTAGTATGTATACTTAAGTTAATTTAACTAGCCATAAAGACCTATTAAGATCATAGAGCAAAGATCTTGCCAAAAGTTATTGTTACTTAAATTTCTACCTTAATAAGTGTTCATAAAAAAACAAAAATAAAATGTGACCGTCTCCATATGATTATCCCGATTTAACTTATTTTCACTAATTTATTTAAATTAATGTCCATTTTTAATACCTGCCAATTAAAGCATGCTTTAATTTAACAACAGTATATACATACCCAAAACAATAATATAATAGCTTAGAAAAAACCGTTGTGCTTTTGAAAAAATAACTGAAAAATAGAAAAGTAAAATAATGACAATGGCAACAGTAATTCTCACAAATCGTTGTCTTATAAATAAAATAATGACAATGACAACGATCATATTAACATACTGTTGTTATCTAAGCAATTTTTTAAAAATAGCAACGTTTCATGCACATGGCATCATTATTGTAATGCTAAAATATATTTAGACACGTAATTTACACATTTAGTGGTATATATGTGTGTATATCATACGTGTGGATTAATTTGTCCACATATACATGTTTGTCTGGCAGTGGCTAAAGCATATTATCCGCAGAAAATATAGCCACACTTATTGACATATACGCATATATGTGTGTAAAATATCTTGAATTCTTGAGAGCTCAAAAATTCCATGGGTTCTGAAGCAAAGAAGGTTCAACGCTTGTTGCGTTATAAACTCTCTGATTATCGTTCATCGCCCAATCAGAACCGCTCAAATCATCGGACCAGATGCTGCTGGTCATGATCTCACTGTTATAATCGTTGAAACTCGGCGAGAAACGCAGCTCTTCGAGCACGTTTTTCGGCGAGTACGACGTAGACGAAGAAGAGGAAGAGGAAGATGAAGAAGGTGTTAGCTCGTCGCAAAAAAGCAGGATTTCGTGGGGCTCGATCACCGGAATTTCATCTATGAAGAAATCGTTGTTGACTAAATCCATGGTGTCAAATTTGCAGCTGTCGACGATTTGGTTACCGTCGTTTTTATCTGCTGACTGGGAAATGTTCGACTCCAAATGTTTGATCACTTCTTCTTCTACTACTTCGTTTGCTTCTTCCTCATGCGGCGGTTGCGCGGTGGCGGGTGGCGGCGGGAGAGGCTTGTGTGTGAGGGGGTCGATTCCCATTTGGATTAACTTTTTCTTAATGTGGGTGTTCCAGTGATTCCGTTCTCCCCGGGAGATGAGAAACAATCTTGGACCATCTGCAAAAACATTTCAAAAGAGTTTAATTGAATTAAATAATACTCTAATTATGTTTGATTTATTTTTACCTAATACTCTAATTATATTTGGAAATATTGAATAACACACAAGTTCAAAGTTGATATTTTAATTATATATCTATTCTTAGGATGCGGATCATCTGCTGTGCTCCCGATCGAGCACACCATGACCGTCATGTTGTGTACAATTATTTCCATAAATAATAGATTTGAGCCTTTACCCACACCCTTTTATTTTATTTTTTCTAAAATAAAAACATAAGAAGCATAATATATATCTATATATATAGGGAGTGGATTAAAAAATACACATTTTCCTAGTGTACGAATTAAGAATCCCTCTTTTACCATCTAACTAAATGATCTAATGACTGGGATTTATTATCAAATTCAAGGAAAAAAGAAGGAGACGGGGGTGTAGTTATTCAATCCTTATAAAAAAAGATGATGTCATCACTTTTAAAAAAAATCTTTAAAATTTTAAATGATCATATCTCACTTGTTTCTAATTGAATCAACACAAACAATATATCAAATTAAAGCTCTTTTCATGCTCTTTAATTCAAGATCAGTCATGGATCTGCTTGTCCAAATAAATATAGATGAAAAATACAAAATATACATTTTTACCCGTGTCTAGCGTGAAAATGCTTTCGTTAGCTTTTAATAATGTCATCAGCATTATATAAAATATGCTAACGAAGCATTTGTTATATGCTAACATACTCAATTCATTGTGCTAACGAAGTATTATCATAATGTTAATGTCATATACGTACTTATATTGATATTGTGATTTATTATATTTCAATTAGGACTTATAATTATTTTTTATTTACTTTTTATATTTTCGTTACTAAATGATTATTATATATTATTTATTTCATCAAATTAGAATATATTAATTAGGATTTTCTTCACCTATTTATGGTTTATATCTTATGTTAGCGATGAATTGTCTATGCTAACATAACTAAAGATGAATTGTCATATGCTAACACAGTTTGTCCGCAGTGCTGATAAAACAATATCATAATGCTAACGTTGTATATTTATATTGCTATTATGATTTATTCATCTAATTATGGTTTATAATTATTTTTTAGAATGTAATTCTATTTTTTAGACCATTGGAGTATTACATCTGAATTATGGTTTATTCCATCCAATTATGATTTATAATTACTTTTTAGAATTTAATTTTCATTAACAATATGAGAAAACTTTCATTCGCATTACGATAATATTTCGTTAGCATGATACTAATACTTCGTTAGCATGATGATATTGTTATCAACTACTCAATGCCTTTTTATAAACATTACCGAATTACGTTAATACCCTCACCTAGAAAACTTATCAAGTATTACAAAATTGCCACATATATATATATAAGGGGTGATTATAATGCAAACTAATCCTAGTGTGAGAACTAGGAACCCATCTTACACCACATAATCAATAAAAATCTAAGACCTAGATTTACTTAAAAGGGGGTGGTGGCAATTCTGTAATACTTGATAAGTTTTCTCGATTAGGTATTAACGTAGTTCGGTAATGTTTATAAAAAGGTGCTAGGTAGTTGATAACGGTATCGTCATGCTAACAAAGTATTACTATCATGCTAACAAAACATTATCTAATGCTAATGAAAATTTTCTCATATTGTTAACGAAGAATTAAATTCTAAAAAGTAATTATAAATCATGATTCGATGGAACAAACCATAATTTAAATGTAATAAACTCCAATGATCTAAAAAATATAATTACATTCTAAAAATAATTATAAACCTTAATTGGATGAATAAATCATAATAGCAATATAAATATACAACGTTAGTATTATGATATTGTTTTATCAGCACTGTGGATAAACTGTGTTAGCATATGACAATTAATCATTAGCATAAGGTATAAACCATAAATGGACAAAGAAAACCCTAATTAATATATTCTAATTTGATGAAATAAACAATATATAATAATCAGTTAGTAAATAAAAAATAATTATTATAAGCCCTACTTGAAATGTAATAAAAAAATCATAGTAATAATATAAGTACGTGTACTACATTAACATTATGATAATCCTTCGTTAGCACAATGAAAACAGTATATTAGCATATAACAAATGCTTCATTAGCATAAGTTACATTATGCTGACGAACCATTATGAAAAGCTAACAAAAGTATTTTTGCGCTGAACACGAGTAAAAAATGTATATTTTATATTTTTATCTATATTATTTGCACAAACATATCCATGACTGATCTTGAATTAAAGAGCATAAAAAAAAAACTTTAATTTGATATATTTTTTTGCATTGATTCAATCAGAAACGAGTGAAATATGATCGTTTAAAAATTTCAAATTTTTTTTAAGAGTTAGGACATCAACTTTTTTATGAGGATTGGACAACTATATCCTCACCTCTTTCTTTTTTGCCTTGAATTTGACATTAAATCTCAATCATTAGATCATTTAATTGGATGTATAAGATGGGTTCCTAGTTCTTATACCAGAAAAATGTATATTTTTAATCCACTCCCTATAATATATATATATATATGGGATGGTTAAAATAAAAATTCATCCCCATATAAAAAATATGATCCATTAATAACCACTCATTTCATTAATATGAATGGTTAGGATTTAATTTATAATTTAGGGATCTAATTGCAAATTCCCCATGTCTTCAAATCCTATTAAATTTCATGGAGTTAAACTTGTAAAAATAAATATACTCATAATCCCGTATCCTTTAAAAGTATTAACAATATTTTATATTTTTCAGAGAATGAGACATCTTTGAAATTGTATTAATTAACAATTTTTTATATTCATGCATGTTAGGAATTTGACTAGAATATTAAATAAGCAAAATGGTTTTTATGGTATTGGTGATTTTGGTGTTGGTATCTAGTTGGAATTAATAATGTGTATGTTGTGTCTATATAAGCATATTAGCATAAAATCAATGCATTATGACTGATTAATTAATACAAACATCTCAAAAATCATGCTAATGTAAAGAAGGAATTTCGCTAATATGTGAACAATTTGTTGCTATTGTGGCACTTATAGTTTATAAATAGGAAATTATAACTGATTGTTTTGCTAATATGTAAAAACATTTTGGCTAATACTAAGTTAACAATTTACTAATATATTAACAAAATAGTCTGAAAAAAGAACAATAGGCTATTATGCAAATAAAGAATTTATATTATTTCAAAAACACTTTGAAACTATAATACGGATTATTTGTTGATATATGTAAATTATATTGCTAATTGTACTAACAAATTTTTGGTAATATATATTTAGCGTAATGCTAGTATGTTAATATATATACTGTTGCTAAATGGGTAAACAACTATTTTGCAGTGAAAACATATTCTTATTAATGTGATATTACTATATTATGGATAAAAAAAAATACTCAAGCGTATGTTATACATGAATTTTTAATATGTTAACAAACATATTACCATAACAGGAGTAATATAATGAAAAAAATTGATAATATAAAAATAATTACTGCAGAAAACGTGGGTGGAGAATTATTAAACACTCATTTCATTGTTATTAAAAAAAAAAACAGCAAACAACTCGGGGATGAAGGAAAGAAATATTGGTGGCTTTCATTGTTATTTAAAAAAGGGCAACATACAAATAGACGATGGAAGAAATAAATATTGGTGGACAAGAAATAATAAAAAAATCACCAAAAATAAAATAGGTCAATAACAAAAAAAAATAAAAAAAATCGGACCAATATAGATTGAATGAAAAATTAGAAATGCCATAAAATATGGGATTTGGATATATTAAATTATTTTAAATTACTACTATATCCTTAACTTAATAGAATTATAAAATAATTGCATTTTTAACCCAATTTTTTAGATGAATTTTGACCACATAAAATTAATGGATAAATGATTTAGATTGGATCCTAGTTTCTACAAGGGAAGATGGTTCACATTTGAACCAATGCATATATATATATATAAATTCTAAAATTATAACTCTATCTAATTTTTTTTTTAAAATATAAATTATAATTATGATATAATCAACTAGTCAAAATTTTCATGTCCCAGAATCAAAATCATTATTTTAGTCATGTTTATTGTCAAAATAAAATTATTATAATATAATAATTGTAATTAATTACATTTATCGATAAAAATTAAATTTAAAAAATAATATACCCTAATCATGGAATAATGAGCCCTAAATAATTAATTATAAAGTATAAAAATAAAAAATAAAATATAATTACAATTATAATTATAAATCCTAATTCAGGTGGAATAAACTCTAATTTATAATTGTAAAATTAAACTAAATCACAATAAATTGAAATTGAAGAAAAAATGAAAGAAAAACTAATAAAATATAAAATGGGGCATCAATTATGACACAGGATCTCATTTTGTAAATAAAAATATTAGATGAAAACGTACATGATAAATAAAATTATAATAATAAAATAATCATGTAAAAATTATCCCTACTAACAAGGATTAACAAAAAATAAAAAAAATTATATTTATAGCATGAAATAATTAAACCATATTAAAAAGATTTACATCCAAAAAGAAATTTATAAGGAAATAAACAACAACAAAAAAGTGGAAAAAATAATAAAACAATGGCGTTGGAATGCAGTGCCAAAGTGCACAGCAGTGGATCCTTGTTCCTATTTTCAAAGTTCATCTTAAACTTGTAACTATACTCAAAACTCGTGATTTTTATGGTAATTAACCTTTATTTTATTTCAACTTTTAGTAGAAGTTAAAAGGTTTGTAATAAAAGAATTCGACTTTTTTTTTTTTGGAGTAAAAAGGTTAGAGACCTGTTTCCAAACTGGGCATGAAGATCAATAACCATCTTCTCTTCGTATTCAGAAAGAAGGCCTCTCTTCACATCTGGCCTCAGATAGTTTACCCATCTCAATCTGCAACTCTTCCCACATCTCAGCAGCCCTGTACATTCAAATAATTAATTCATTATTACTAAACAATTTCATCTCTCTCTCTCTCTCTCTCTCTCTCTCTCTCTCTCTCTCTCTCTCAGATTAGGAATGATGAGAGAGAAATATATATGTAGGTTAGAACCTGCAAGTTTAGGGACAGCAGTCCAGCAACATCGGCCATTGGTAAGAATGAAGTCGACGAGTTTCCTGTCTTCCTCAGCACTCCATGGCCCTTTCTTCAGACCAACTTTGTCACAACATGGTTGGCTTCCCACCATTTTTCCTCCTGATCTCTTCAGCTATATACACCAAATATTCTTAAATTATATATTTTCAGGCACATATAAATTCAACTGAGCTAGCTGCAAGAAAATAGTATTGAACAGACTGAAAAATAATTAATTAATTGATGGCCGTACCAGTCATCACCATAAGCAATACACGTGGAAAAAAACAATCTACATCAATATGTCTAGGTTTATCAAAGTTTTTTATGATAATAATAATGCAAATTTTCCTTTACATAAGACGTACATCAGACGGACCAAAGAAATCTTCAAAATATGTTATACTTTTTAGAGATATACAAATGATACTTTGTTGAATTTTGAGTGATACTTTTTAGTGTTATGATTGATAATGATTTTGATAGCTAGCTTTTTTCATTATTTTTTTAATAGCCGATATTTTTAATAATACAAGTGATACTTATAGATTTTTGAGTGATACTTTTTATTATTACGATTGATATTGATTTTAATGAGTTTTTTGGTCAAAGCAGCGTTGATCAGGTCAACACATTGATGTCTGATGTGCACCTAATACACACAAGACCAACCCTAATAATAATAATTATAGTAATAGTATTGGTAATAGTATTATTGCCAACTACAAAACAATTCAGTCGTTTCCTCATTCTTAAACATTTGTTCAGAAAGAACTCAGACAACATGAAGATTATAATAATTAAACTTATGATAACAATCTTTCCTCCTGATTATTCAGAGGAATTTTCTGTTGAGAATTATTTTCCTTTCCAGCAAATATGTCAAATACTGATCCATCCCTTCATCTTTGAGGCAAGAGTATCTATTAATTAATTCGGTAGAGTAAAGAATTCATAGATCAAGTTCAGTCAACTACTCGATTTATTTTTCGTAAATCAAATATTAACATTCAATTTTCATGTCGTTAACAGTAATAATACATCCACGACAAAATCGACGAACATATCGTATAATCTATACATATAGTAAGGCAAAATCATGTTGTAGACAACGGTTCATATATAAATTATTGTCTATCACATTATTTAACAATTATATTTTAGACAACAGATATTATATAATAGACTACAGTTTTAAGTTAAAAGACAACAGTAGTGACATTTACTATTGTAAATTTTCTTCTACTTTTTTTGCTTTTTTCCTTGACAGTTTAGATTACAACCGTTGTCTTTTAACAAATTTTTGTAATCATAATTATTATTTATTTTACTTGGAGATTTGAGATTTCTAGTATTTTTTATTTTATTTTTTTTATACACAGATTTGTAGTATTCTACGTTTGTCATCTAAAAAGGTAGTTTTCGTTTGCATGATGATGAGGATGATATAATTTTCAATAGTTTATTATTTTTCTATTTCAATTTCATCATTCAAAATAATTAACTAATTATAGTTTTTAGGCCTCTCATATATTCAAAGAAATCAAATGTTCTTTAATCGTAAACAATTATAAATTGCTATTTATAAAACCGTGTCATTTGAAATATTCCAATCCGATATTTCTAACATGAATTTTTATTTAGTTCCTAAACTTTAATTTTCTTTTTGTTTGTCGTAACTACACAAAATTGATCTTCTTAATTAATTAATTAATTAATTAATGTATATGCATATCATTTTATTAATTTTAAAATTTAACACATCATATAGAATTAAAAAATAATCATACACAACATATAAAATTAAAAAAAAAATCATAATATTAGAAATCTAAAAAATAATAATTATTTATGCACCGCACATGAAAAATACTAGTTTCTAATCAAAACTAAATCTGAAACAAGATATATGTTCACAAAACTTAATTTGTGCAATTTATCATTTTCCTTTTTTGAGCTATTTAGAATTTTCCTTAAATGACTTTATTTCTTTTGTTGATCAACTGTCATCCTTGAATATGAGAAAATCTCATTAATCGTTGAATCGTTTCCCTATCATCCAAGCATCTCAAAACTACTTTAAAATTATTAAAAGGAATTGTTCATTAATGCTTAATAACTTTTAATTGACCACATTTATTAAAATAAAGTGAATTTTCCAATAATCTGGACTAATAAGGTAAACTTTATAATTAAACCTCTAGCATTTATAAATTTGTAAATATGCAAATGACAACGGTTTATAGTCAAAACCGTTGTCTTTGGACTGTAGTTTATTTCAAAATTTGTAGTAGTGTTTTTTTTGTTATATTGTTATTGATTAATAATCTCACAAATCACCTAACAATTTATATATATATATATATATAAATGTCAACAAGTTTGACTAATCCATATAAAATTGCTGAAGTATTCATAGTACTTTAAAATCATGACAAACATATATGTATATATATATATATATATGAATATCAATATAATAAGATGCATATAATTATATAATGCATTTACGAGATTTGAAAAATCATACTATTGATAAAATGTAAAAATAAAAATTGTATATTGTCATATTCAGATCAATTTGTTTCTTGTTTGATCTTGGTAAGTGGTAAAGTTTTTATACTTTTTTCATGGTCTCTAAGATAAATTTGTCCAACATCAGATCATCGTTGTTTGGAATTTCAATGCATTCCTCAACTTTTTTTCTAATACATTTTCCTCTTTTTTTGTACCTGCGCTTCAATAGACTTCAACTATATAATTGAATCTTAATATTCTCCCATTTTAGTTCTAATTTAATATTATTTTTCTACCACTTTAGTCTTCTTGCTTTTTTTGGTTAAATTCTTATTTCATCATCTTTGATTTGACTTAGGGTCTTCAATTGTAGCACCTTTTATTTTCTTGATAACACTAGCTACATTAATATTCAAATTTATTCTTTCATCATTAATTCTTGCATTTCTTGGATTTGTCATGAAGTGGATTTCCATTGATACTTGTAAGCTCAATCCTTTGTAATGCGCAGAATCATTTCCGCTCTGAAAAAATAAACCTGTAAAAATTGTAAAATGATGAAATTTATATAATTTTTCTAAAATAGTAATAAATTATGAAAATTTACAAGCAACTGTTATTAATGCTGCAGTAGTTTGTCCATCTCAATCTGCAACTCTTCCCAAATAATTAATTCATGATGACTAAATAATCTCATATCTCTCTCTCTCTCTCTCTCTCTCTCTCTCTCTCTCTCTGATTAGGAATGATGAGAAAGAGAAATATATATATATATATATATATATATAGGTTCTAACCTGCAAGTTTAGGGACAGCAGTCCAGCAACATCGATCGGCCATTGGTAAGAATGAAGTCGATGAGTTTCCTGTCTTCCTCAGCACTCCATGGCCCTTTCTTCAGACAAACTTTGTCACAATATGGTTGGCTTCCCACCATTTTTTCCTCCTGATCTCTTCAACTATATACCAAAAATCCTTAAATTATATATTTTCAGGCACATACAAATTTAACTGAGCTAGCTGCAAGAAAATAATATTGAACAAGACTGAGAAATAATAATTAATTAATTGATCACCGTACCAGTCATCAGTATTCTACAAACTTCGTCAGACTTCTAATTAATGTACATCGCATGGTCACCTTATCCTTACCCCCCAACCAAACTTCTAATTATAATTAATGTACATCGCATGGTCACCTTATCCTTACCCCCAACCAAACTTCTAATTATAATTAATGTACATCGCATGGTCACCTATCCTTACCCCCAACCAAACTTCTAATTAATTATAACTGCACTGAAACATCTGTATAAGAATAACCTTTTTATAGTAATAAAAAGTTATAGTCCCAATTCGGGACCAGTTCTAAATAAAAATAACCTTTAAATTGTAATATTCTGGTGTTTTTTAGGATCATTCTTAAGAAATTTACCTCTATATAATAATAAAATGACATTAAATTTTAAATATCTATATAAAATGTCTAAAATTATTTAACTACATATGTTACATTAGGGGTGGGTTAAAGTGTTTACCACCACCCTATGTAGGAAATAGGAACAAAATAAAACCATAGATCACCACAAAATCGACGGTTCAGATTCAATAAATATTTTAGGGGTTAAATAGCAATTTTTTTACTTTTGGTTCATTACATCCGTGTGAAAGAGGGTAAAAATGGGTGAAAAAATTATCCCGTAAATTAAGCTAATCACAATCGCGGATCCGCCGAATCTATGAGATTTCTGTAGATTTCGAAATAATTTCAGTTTGGAAGCAAGAAATCTTGGTTTTTGACAAAACCTAGAGGCGGCGACAATATTCTCCCGTGAACCTAAGCCCAGCAGCGGACGACGGTCGGCGACTTTGATATCAACGTGAGGATGTCCGGTGGCCGTGCGACGAGGAGGAAACCCGGTTTTCTTGCGTCTGTTTGTTTCTAATGTTAACGTGGTGTTGATTTTTTCGTAATTTTTTTCTTTTTTTTGCAGATGAAGTTTTGTTCTAGATTTTTTATGAATTTTTTGTTTTAGCCGTGTGAACATACTTGAATAGCATGAATATTTTTACCCCAAGGTGTTTTTAAACTATGATTCATTTATATTGCTAATCTTTGAGGGTTTGGTTTCACTATTATGATGAATATGCACACGTGTATGGGTGAAAATGGAATGAAATTGAACAATTAGATCGGGAGGGACCGCGTATAATTTGTGCGTGATAACTGTTTTGTCAATTTGATTTTTGCGGCACGCACATGCAGTAAAGTAAATTTGATAGTTTTTGGTCTTTCATTTATTTTATTAGCAAATACTGTGAAATTCGTTGGAACTAGCAGCATGTTATAGTTAGCAATTTTAATAGTACAGATAGCATTTAAATAGTATATAATTAGCAAATTTGATATAACTGATTGCATTGTATGTATAGTTAGCAAATTTTTTATAGCTGGTAGCAATTTTTACCCGTATTTTTCCTTCATGAATCATTTGTGGCTAATAATCACATTTCAAGTTTGGGTCGTATTGTGTTTAATTAGCTTATTTTGTATATTCTTGTTTTCTTAAATCTTGTTTGGCATCATGTGAGTGTATGTTTATGTAGGGGGAGCAACACAGGTGATAAGGGCGGGAGGAAGACTCAAAAAAAGGATATAACAGGTAAACACATTGTTGAAACTCGAATCTAATAACTACATTAGGCGAAAATTGGAATATGAAGCATATTTGCATGTTAGTGCTAGCAATAATGTGTGGTATAATATGAGTAGTGTAATCTAAGCAGTTTTATCATCAATGTAATAGTGATGATCAAAAAAATATGCAAGTAATTGCTTTTTGCTATATTATTTGAAAGTATTTAATTAGTGTTATTAGCAAATTATGTGAAATTTGTTGAAACTAGTAGATCGTGATAGTTAGCCATTTTAATAGTACAGATAGCATTTTTATATTATATAGTTAGCAAATTTGATATAATTGATAGCATTGTATGTAGAGTTAGCAAATTTGATATAACTGATTGCATTGTATGTATAGTTAGCAAATTTGATATAGCTGATAGCAATTTTTGCCCGTTTTTTCCTTCATGAATCATTTGTGGCTAATAATCACAGTTCAAGTTGGGTTGTATTGTGTTT